>JAWDJE010000014.1:22395579-23676829 GCA_035047345.1 Bradypodion ventrale | reverse complement strand
GGTGGGAGGAACCACCGTGACTGGACCGCGGAACCACGTGACTGTCCTGTTAGGTGAAAACTTTGGACACCCTGGCCTTAATTACACCCAGTTTGGGCACCCCTGCTTTACAACATTTACTTACAGGCACAAGAACCTGTCTAGAATTTGGTAACCAAAGTAAACAATCCTTTTGGACAGAGGCGGAAGCTCACTCCATCACACAGCACTCGGGTCTTGAACTGCTAACCTGGCGACTCTCCAGTCGTCAAGCTTTGCATCTTAACCATTAAGCCACTGCACCCCTCCATTAACTAATTAGCTAACTACTAACAGTAATTACTAATTAACAGCTAATTATTTGACATTACCAGTTAATATCAAATTAAAAGCTCCTTGACTAGTGGAGGAAATAAGATACTAATTAAGTAATCTCACTTAGGAAGCAAACATTGCTTTCCAAAGTTACATTCACATTTTAAAGAGTTTTGGGCAGGATTTCTTGTTTCATGCCATTCTCTTATCTATCCTATGTGGCAAAAAAATATTACTTGTATTTTGTACATGCTAGTTTATTTTTACTTATGGTTTGCATTGTTTATTGATTTTTTGTATTGAATTTACTTTTATATTGTATTGTATCTTGAAATTGTAAAGGCATTTATTTATTTTTGTTAAAGTATATTGTATAATTTATGTATTTTTATTTACTGTATATTGTTTGTATATTGTATTTATTTTTGTTGGAAGCCGCCTTGAGTCGCACTTGCGTAAGTAAGGCGGGGTACAAATCTAATAAATGAAATAAAAATAATAATAATAAATTACTTCCTCTTGTCTTTCCATAAATATTTCCAAGGTGCAGTAACAGAGCAGGCCACTAGATGGAAGTGTTGAGCATTCCTCTGTTATCCTTGGGCAGCAAGCAACGCCAACACACTAACAAGCATCACAAAACCTTCTGTGCAAGATGAGAGGAATGAGAAGCATAATTACAACTACATCTGACTGCCCAGATGTAACGAGCAATGCAACAAGTTCCATTTAAAGTGTAACTTTCTGAATTCTGCTCGGGTGTAACTCTATCACTAGGGCACACTCTGCAGAGAAATCCCTACTCCAACAGGCAAGGCCACTTCAACCACAAGAGCACTGCATAGCCATTCAACAAGGCTACAACCAGAATTTTGGATTGTGTCCGCACATCTTTGGCACTAGGAAAAAACACTTATGTGCAGTATACCCATTTGTGTGGATTCACAGAGACTTGGGCTTCTGGGAATTGAAGTCCTAGAACAGCTTGAGTGCCAAGGTTCGCCATCACGGGTCTAGGACCTCAGCAAGGACCTGTATCTTGCTCTTCGGAAAGCATCACAGCCACCGCCAATGTCAGAAAAGCTTTGAGACTGGAAAAGTTACTGAGAGGTTCCAACTTCAAAAAGTTACTTTTGCATACTGATGAAACTGACTAGGTGGAAACTCCCCTATTTTGGCCATAAGGGCAGGCAATCTGAAGAGCCCTTAAGGTCTGACAGAGAGCACTGGCCAGGGGGCACATACTGTTGTACCATCATCATCATCATCCCCTTTCCTTAGTTTCCAAGGAAACTAAGAGCAGATGTAGCACATCATGGCTCAGGGCACCCTTTCTGTTTAGGTTGGGTAGAATTTCGTTCCCACTTGGTGTGGATTTTTCTCTTCCTAAAGGCCCAACTGGTACCCAAAGCCAAGAAAGGAAGCCGTTCGATTCCTCCTTACCCGGAAATCGATCCCCACCGTCGAGATAAAAGTCCCCGCTAGGAAAGCGCCATCCTTGAACCGCACCAGCAGGCAGGTCTTGCCGACGCCAGAGTCACCGACTAGCATCACCTAGAAAGAAAAAGGACGCATGGGGTCAGTTCTGGGTAAGCCCAGATATGGATACTTGTAATGTCTGTCCCAGGGAGGGACTACGGTGGCTTAGTTGTTAAGATGCTGAACTTGACGACTGGAGGGTTGGCAGGTCAGCAGTTTCAGACCCAAGTGCTGGACGACAGAGTGATCTCCCACCTCTGTCCCAGCTCCTGCCAACCTAGCTGTTCGAAATTGCCACACGACCACAGAAACGTCTGCAGACACAGACAACAGTGACTCTTTGGTTGAAAACGAAGATGGGTACCTAGCGTCAGATACAACTGGCTAATGACATGGGCTACTGTGGGCGCAATGGAGTATTTGCCACCTCTATTCCCAATCGGAGACCCTGCCCTAAACTACTTAAGACCCTGTTAACGTTCATTCTAGACACACACACACCCCACCTTCAGGCAGAAGGACTGGCAACCAAAGCCAGATCTTGGCCAGTCTGGACGTGTTGGGGCTTTTCCATGAAATCCTAAAGCAGTAAAAAGCAAGGTAGCCAAATTTGCTGATGACACTAAATTATACAGGGTAGTGAAAACTGTGAGAGATTGTGAGGAGCTCCAGAGGGATCTCTCGACACTGGGGGAGTGGGCAAAACAGTGGCAAATGAGCTTCAACATCAGTAAGTGCAGAGTGATGCATGTTGGGGCAAAGAACCCCAATTACATTTATAAACTGATGGGGTCTGAACTCTGCGACAAACCAGGAAAGGGACCTTGGTGTCCTGGTGGACGAGAGCTCAATGAAGGTGTCAACCCAGTGTGCCTCAGCAGTGAAAAAAGCAAACTCAATGCTAGGGATCATTAGGAAGGGTATAGAAAATAAGTCAGCAAGTGTCATTTTGCCTCTTTATACATCTATGGTGAGGCCCCATCTGGAATACTGTGTACAGTTCTGGTCGCCATACCTCCAGAAGGATATTATGGAGCTGGAAAAAGTGCAGAGGAGGGCAACCAGAATGATTAGGGGACTGGAACACCTTCCTTACCATCTGAGGCTGCAACGGTTGGGCCTTTTCACTCTTGAACGACGGCGTCTAAGAGGTGACCTGATTGAAGTTTATAAAACCATGCACGGTGTGGACACAGTAGATAAGGAAAAACTGTTTTCCCTATCGCATAACACTAGAACTAGGGGACACTCCATGAAACTTTTGGGTACTAGTTCTCAAACAAATAAGAGAAAGTACTTTTTCACCCAGAGGATTACTGGTCTATGGAACTCCCTGCCAGAAGAAGTGGTGACAGCTGTCAGTCTTGACAGCTTTAAGAAGGGATTAGACAAGTTCATGGAGGACAAGAGTATCAATGGCTATAATTATGGATACTTAAGGACAACCTCCGGGTTGGAGAGATAGGCAGTATATCTCTCAATGCCATTTTCCAGGGAATCCTAAGCAGGTGAAGGCATCTGCTTGGGAATACCCAGAAGGAAATGGTGAGCCACTGTGTGAGACAGAATGCTGGACTGGATGGGCTGTGGCCTGTTCCAGCAAGGCTGTTCTTATGTTCTTATAAGTCAGTGTCAGGCGGCAAGAGGCTCAAGGCCAGAACCCATTTCACCACCTGAAAGGTTCACACTGATCTAATCCTCTAAATAAGTGGCACTCCAGAGCAGAAGATTCAGAGGGGATTCAAGAGGGGCGGGTGAATGAGACACCAAATTTATCTGCACGGTAGAGAAGCAGATCAGAGCATCACTGAGTTGGAAGCAGGGGCCTTTTGAGGCCATGGAGTCCAACCCATTCCTGCTCAATGCAGGCATCAGAATCAAAGCAGATCCTGACAGATAGGGTTGCTTTCCCATTCTCTCTTGAATGCTTCCAATGTTGGAGCATCCACCAGTGGGCTCCACTGCGGTACTACTTTAACCATTAAGAGGTTCCACCTGATATCCAGCCTAGATGTGGCTTTTTCCTGTAGTTTCAGTCGTCAAGAAGATCACCCTGTTAGCTGGAAGGCTGGCAAGTTGGCAGTTCCGAGACCCGGGTACTGCATGGCAGATTGAGCACCCGTCTCTGTCCCAGTTCTTGGGTACATGAAAGAAGCCTCATTTGGGCATCCCCTGAGTGCAGTTTCTCCAGCAAAAATCCTTTCAGCCCAGAATAATTTCTGACATGAAATTGTTATTATCTGCGGGACACAAAAGAGTCGACCTGGGGCAGCTTTTGGCCTCCCTTCCCTAGCAGGGATGAGGACAGCGGTGGCCAACCTTGGCACTCCAGGCATCCCTGGACTGCAGTTCCCAGAAGCTCTGATCAGCAGGAGTGCAGACATGGGCTTCTGGGAATTGAAGTCCAGGGACACCTGGAGTGCCAAGGTTGGCCATCACTGAATTGGAGAGTCTATCTCCCCACCCCACATCCTTCCCTGCCCTCTTGTTTTGTTTTTTGCCCTGGCTCACCTTCTGGAAGAAGAAGAAGCCAGGCTAGCCTTTGTCCACACACCTGGAGACAAACTAAGGAGGAGCCAAAACCTTGTGGTCCCTCAAGGACCAGCCACCCGGTGGCACAGGGGGAGCAAAGGCAAGAAGCCACCACCCCACCACATCTGGAAGTGAGTTCCCACCCACATCTGCCTAGAGAACACCTGTCACCTGGGACCTCCCCATCCCTCCTTTGCAGCTGCTTTGGACACCTGGGTTTCTCCTGATCCCCCCCACACACACACACACACACACACTCCCTCTCCACCAGCCTACCTGAAAGACGACACCTGCTAATATACCAGCTGCAGCTCCCCCGTGGCTCAGTGGTTAAGGTGCTGAGCCAGAGACTGGAAGGTTTGGGGGGGTTCGATACCCGAGGGCTGCACTTTGGGGCACATGAAAGGAGCCTCATTCGGGTGTCCCCTAAAATAATCCTTTCCACCCAGAGCAATCTCTGACACGAAATTATTATTAATATGCCAGTTTATTTCCTTGGAAAGGGGGGTGGGGAAGCTCGAGAAGGCTTGATGGAGCGGGGGCTGCTTCCCAAGAGAGGAACATCCTGATGGGATGCTTAACAGCTGAGAAATCCCCCTGCCCCAAAACAAAAACAAAAACTACTATTTTCCAGAGCTAGGCTACCTGGGCCCCACAATCCTAATTTGGAGAATGTATTCCCACCCAAAAAAACCCCTAAACTCTAGCGCTTCCTGGAAAGCGATGCCCTGAGCGGTGGTCAGTGGTGATCTATGGGGCGAGGGGCTTCCTTCTATGCCTCCGGGTCCCTCTTCCTTCCGCCGGGCTTGGGTGGAGGTGTGGACGGGGGGGGGTCCCCCGTACCCCTCTTTCCGACGCCCCCCTCCCTTTCTCCTGTCCGGGAGGGGCTCACCTTGAAGGCCACGTCGTAGAACTCGCTGCTGGCGCTGAGCGATGGAGGGCGGCCCCCGGGGGACGGCGGCGGGGGAGGGGGCGGCAGCCCATTGGCAACGGACCCCTTGGCCGCCCGGCTGCCCTGGCACGGAGCCTGGGGGGGCTGGGCGGAGGAGGCCCCCGCGGTGGCGGCGGCGGTGGTCCCGCCGCCTCCCCCCTTGCTTTTGGGGCTCTTCTTGCGGGACATCCTGGTGCGGGGCGGGACGGGGGCTGTTCTGGCCGTCGGCGGGGGGTGGGGGGCGCCAGCAGCAGCAGCAGCAGCAGCTCAGGGCCCCGTCCGCGGCCTCTCGAGGCAAGAGGGCGCGACGACCACCGCCAACACTCCTCGCCGCCGCCGCCGCGGCATCCCTGCTCTGCCCGACTCGGCTCGGCTCTAGCAGCAGCAGCTCCCGCGCCGTCGGCGCGTCCCGCCGCTCTGGCCCCGCCCCGCCCCGCCCCTTGGACCGCCCCGCGGAGGGAGGGAGGGGGGAAGAGCCCAGTTTACCTGCGAGGAGAGCGCCTCTGTTCCCCTGCGCCCCTGGAGGATTGGGGCCGAGAGGGGCCTCAGGCGACGCGACGGGACGGGACGGCAACTGCCTCTCCGCCCACCCCAACCGTTCCGGGCGAGGAGGAGAGGGACGGAGGCACCCAGGATCAGGGCCACGTAGGAGGAAGGGCCCCGTCTCTCCCCGCCCAGCCCCGCCACCCAGCCTTCCTTGGAGGCATCCTGAAGCCCCTACTTTAGTGTATGAAAACCAAGACACAGGACACAGCCTCGGGCTGGGTTAACTCAGGTTTATTGCATCGTGGACAGAGGGAACATGAGGTAATGGCGGATCGATAGCTCTTTATATACTGCAGTAATACATTTGAACGTGGTGCCATAGTAGCCCATTGGCTACTGCCTGCGTGACGTCATTGCGAGTCACGCCCTTCTTGTCCAGGTGTAGGTGGTGGCGGGAAAGCTTCCCGCGCTGTTGCCTTTGATGAGTTCTGACCAATGAGCTTGGACGCTCGCTGCTGCCAGCTGGTGGTCATTAGCTCGCGTCCTCATGCAGGGTTCATATGATACAGCTGAAGGTTACATTGTTGCTATAGGCAAGGTTACATTGGTTCAGATACATTGTAATCCATGTGGAAGGTAAAACCCTTAGAACACAACATCCCTCCCCCCTAGGACGAGACAACGTCTCGAGCCCATGCTTCTAGACACTCCCCCCCCTAGGAGACAAAATCTCTTAGCCAAGATGGCTTGTTTCGAACACGCTGGGGTCTCGGTGCGGGCTGCCTCTCCCCGGGTTTGCTACCTTCTCTTTGTCCCCTGGTTTCCTGTCCTGTAATTTGAGAGGGAGACTCGTTAGTGACTTGCCGCGGCTCCGCGGCGTTGTTGGGAGGTGTGCTCTTACTTAGGGAGGAACCGGGGGCACTGGGGACTAACGAAAAACCCCTCTTCTCGCTTGGATGGGTGGGGGAACACTCCTGAAAACCCCCCCGGTTTGCTAACTCAAAACCAAAATTCCATTCGGGGGCAGCGGTCGCGAACTCTTCTCCCCCTTCCCCGGCCTCTGACGGAGCTGGTTTATCAAAAGGATATGAGTCGGGGCGATATGAGTCGGGGCCGCTGCTTCTTCCTTCCCCCCTTGCTTGGGACTGTTGTCCGCTGCTGTCTCCCCCTTGGGTTACGCGGGTGGGGGAGAACCCTAACGCTGAATCTTGTTGGGGATCGTCACTGACTGGCCCACTTACTCGGTGCCTCAGTTGGTCTGCGTGCCTCCTCCAGAGGAGACCGGTGTGGGTTTCGACCCGGTACGACACTGGCCCCGTCTGTTCTACAATTGTCCCCGGCACCCAGGCTGGCCCCGCGCTGGCATAGTTCCTGCAATGAACAGGGTCGCCGGCGGCGAAACCTTTCGAGACTGCCAGCCCCACGTTTTTCCCTTTATCCTCAATTCTTGTGGGGTCCAGCCTGGACAGGAGTGTAGTCAGTTTCCGCCGCATCAATAGCTCTGCCGGCGAGTAACCTGACGCTAAAGGGGTCACCCTATACGCTAATAAGAACTGACATACTTGGTGATTCAGGTCCCCGGGGCCCATGCGCCGAAGCGCCTCCTTTGTTGTACGCACCAACCGTTCCACTTGGCCATTCGTGGCCGGGTGAAACGGCGCGGACGTGACATGCCGAATGGCATTCGCCTCCATGAATGCCCCGAACTCTGAGGAGGTGAAGCAACTCGCGTTATCGCTGACTAAAGTGTCGGGTAAACCGAACGTTGAAAAGACTCTCCGTAGTTGGTTAATTGTAGTGGTGGAGGACGTGCTCTTTACCGGAATGACCTCCAGCCACTTTGAGAATGCATCCACCACCAGGAGAAACATGGTTCCTCGGAAAGGGCCAGCGAAATCTACGTGCACTCTGGACCATGGCCCCCTTGCTGTGTCCCATTCCCTATGCGGGAGGCGGGTCGCCTCTGGTCGGGACCCCTGGCACGCCTCACAAGTGCCGACCATGTGCTCTATGTCCTCGTCCAGCTGTGGCCACCAAAAGTAACTGCGGGCCAGCGCTTTTGAGCGAACGATGCCCGGGTGGCTGACGTGCAGCAGCTTGAGAACTCTCGGCCGCATGGGTGTTGGGACCACCACCCGTTGGCCCCACAACAGGCACCCCCTTTCTAGGGACAACTCTAGCTTCTTCCGAAAGAATGGGTCGAATTCCTTGCTTGGGGACGATGCTGGCCACCCTTTCTGCACCCATGAGCTAACTTTCTCTAGCGTTCTGTCCTTGCCTGTCGCCCTAGCTATATCGGCTGGTACTATTGGGGGTTCGTCTAAAACCTCGATTAGCAACACCTGGCGGTCTCTTCTTATCCTGGCTTTTTGGTCGTCCGACAAGGGCAACGGAGATCTCGAAAGCGCATCAGCATGGCTGATCTCCTTTCCGGGCCGGTACTCCAACTCGTGTTGGTATGCGTTAAGAAAAATGGCCCATCGCAACATTCTCGGGGATAGAATCTGCGGCGTGGGCTTGCCTGCCGTGAAAATCCCTAACAGGGGCTTGTGATCTGTCACGATTTTGAACGGGCGGCCATACAGAAAATCGTGAAACTTTTTGGTCCCCGCTACTATTGCTAATGCCTCTCTGTCGGTTTGTGCGTAATTTCGCTCTGCTTGGGACAGGGACCTTGAATAAAACGCAACTGGGGCCTCCCGACCGTCATCCAACACGTGGCAAAGCACCGCCCCCACCCCCACCGGTGATGCATCACAGACTAAGACCACCGGCCGTTTGGGGTCGAAATGCGTGAGGATTGCGTCCGATGTTAAAAGTTGCTTAAGTTCGTTGAACGCCTTCTCGTGCTCGTCACCCCACATCCATGTCTCCTCCTTTTTAAGTAACCGATGAAGCGGTTCGGCCACGGAGGCTTTCCTCGGGAGGAATGTATGGTAAAAATTGAGGAGCCCCAGGAATGACTGTAATTCGGTTTTGGATGTGGGGCGAGGGGCCTTCTTGATGGCTTCTACTTTGGATTTGGACGGCTTAATACCCTCGGGTGTGATCCGAAACCCTAAAAACTCGACCTCGGTTTCGAAAAAAACACATTTGTCCTTCCTCAGTCTCAGCCCCGCTTTTTCGAACACAGTTAGTACTTTATCCAATCTCTTTGCTAGTTCGGCCTCACTCCCCCCTGTTATCAATACGTCATCAAAATAAGGCAACACCCCCTCCAGCCCCTTCAGGAGGCGTTCCACGAGCGACTGAAAAAGGCCGGGTGCCGAGTTCACGCCGAACTGTAAACGCGACACCTGGAACGCTCCTTTATGTGTGACTATTGTTTGTGCCGCGGCCGTGGCGGGAGTTACGGGGAGTTGCTGATAGGCTTGTGCCAGGTCGAGCTTAGCGAAACACTTTCCCCCATTTAGCCTGGCCAAAAGGTGGCTGACCACTGGCACCGGATATGCATTAGGGCGAATCGCCTTGTTAATTGTACACTTATAATCAGCGCAAATGCGCACCTCTCCGTTAGCCTTCAGGGCTGTTACAATTGGAGTTTCCCACTCCGCGGAATCCACAGGAATAAGGATCCCCTGGCCCACCAATTTGTCCAGTTCCGCCTCTATTTTGTCCTTAAGTGCGAAAGGCACCCTGCGCGGTTTGAGTCTTATCGGGCGGACCTCCGGGTCTAGGTCGAAGGCTACCGGGGGTCCCTTGAATTTTCCAAGTCCTTTCTTAAAAACGGCGGGGTGCGCATCGCACACCGCTTGTATTGGATCCGCCCCCACTGCATGTACTCCCCCTATGAACAGGCCCAAAGGCTGAAACCACTGTGTCCCTAGGAGGCTACAACTTCCCCCCTTGAGGACAACTAGGGGCAGTTCCGCCGAATGTCTCCTAAACTTAACCTGAAATTTCCCGACCCCCAACACCGGAATGCTGTTTCCCTGTACATCACGTAGCGTGGACCTCAATGCCTTAAGTTTGGGCCGCACGTGGGGGTCAATTTTCAAGAACTCCCTCTGGGGAATTATAGAATAGGAGGACCCTGAGTCAATCTCCATCCTGATAGGGGCCCCTTGTACTTGTACCTCAACAAAGTAATGGGACTGTCCCGCGGACACGCTGAACACTGGGGCGTCGTCCTCGCTGCCGTCCGAGACGCGGCCCACGCCGTCCTGCTTCTTTGTGGTCTGGGCGCCGTCTTTGGGCCTCGCTGGACGGTCCGGCTTGGTCGAACGGTCTGATGACTGCCTCCGGCCCTCCTTCCGCTTTCTGCATGCCTTGGCGATGTGTCCCCGCCGGCCGCAGGAGTAACATTCGGCCTTTCTAAATGGGCACCTCGCGCGCTCGTGGGCCGCTCCGCAGCCATCACAACGGCGCCCCCCTTTTCGGACCTTCTGGACTTCCTCGCCGTCGCTGCCTTCCGAGGACGATTTTGAGACCCGTCGAGTTGCGTGCACCGATTTTTCCGCTTTGCCGGCTCTGGGACGCCACTCACGCCACTGGTGCATCTCGTCCACCCCAGCATTCGTGGACTCTGCGGCTTCTGCGGCCTCAACGACCTCTGCCAGCGTGGGTGGCGGCTCCTTGTTCATCAAACTGCGCTGCACCTCCTTGTCCTTCAGGCCGCACAGCACGCCGTCCCTGAGGGCCATTTCTTGGATATTGTCCCATTTGCAGGGGACGGCGGCTGCCCTCATGGCGGCCACGAATGCCTCAACCGACTCGTCCGGCGCTTGGACTCGCCTCCAAAACGCGCTCCGAGCGGGAAACATCGCCCTCGAGGGTCGGAAACGTTCCCGTAGCAGCTTCATGATGTCGCCCGCCTTAAATTCGCTCACCTTCTTCGGAGTGATGATGCCCACCAGGGTCCGCTTGGTGTCCATTCCGAGCATTCTGGTGAGGATGGCCCTCTTCGTTTCCTCATCGTCTTCCTTGACTTTGAGCTCCACCAGCGCCGCATGGAAGTCCATCTCAAACAGCTCCCAGTCTTGCGGTTTGGTGATGTTGAACCCGCTCTGTGCCCTGGCTGCTCCTTGGGGATCCATTGATCCCACCTTCGTCGCCAATTTAGTGTATGAAAACCAAGACACAGGACACAGCCTCGGGCTGGGTTAACTCAGGTTTATTGCATCGTGGACAGAGGGAACATGAGGTAATGGCGGATCGATAGCTCTTTATATACTGCAGTAATACATTTGAACGTGGTGCCATAGTAGCCCATTGGCTACTGCCTGCGTGACGTCATTGCGAGTCACGCCCTTCTTGTCCAGGTGTAGGTGGTGGCGGGAAAGCTTCCCGCGCTGTTGCCTTTGATGAGTTCTGACCAATGAGCTTGGACGCTCGCTGCTGCCAGCTGGTGGTCATTAGCTCGCGTCCTCATGCAGGGTTCATATGATACAGCTGAAGGTTACATTGTTGCTATAGGCAAGGTTACATTGGTTCAGATACATTGTAATCCATGTGGAAGGTAAAACCCTTAGAACACAACACCTACCCCACCCGTTCTGCCCGTAAGGCCACACGTCACCCCTTTGCATTGACCTCCCCACACGTACACACCTGGAGCCGACCCTACTCTTGAGTAAAAAGGAGCCGGATGGGGAAAAGGGGGGGGGGGGCTTGGAAAGCGCCCCTTTGCTTTGCGCAGCGGCCACAGGATCCTGCGGGATGCGCAGCGCCGCTAGTCGCCACCCGAAGCCACACGGACCGGAGGGTCCTCCAGTCCTGCGCCTTGAGCCACGCCGCGCAAGGAAACCCCTCCCCCCCCCGACGGGGACTCATGGCCGAACTGGAGACCCGTGTAGGGCACTGACCTGCGAGTCGGCTGCCTGGGGAGGAGAGAAGAGGGAGGTGGACCACTCTTTAAGTAGATCAATAGGTACCACTTCCTCAGGAACAGCATTCAGTGCCCTTCTTAGCCCACCTTGCAGGAAAGTTGTGCAGGGCGAAGGAAGGCCTTTCCGCAGGTGTGGCTCGTGGAGAACAAGTCCCCCCCCCCCCCCTTAGAAGCTACACCTGGGGAAATAATCTCTTCTGGCTCCTCTTAAAGGTGAAGGATCCTCCAGTCCCTTCTTCATGATCTTATAAGGGGGCTGTGGTGGCTCCGTGGTTAGGAATCTGACCGCTGGAAAGTTGGCAGGTCAGCAGCTTGAGGCTCCTGGCGTCCGTCCCCGCTCCTGCCAAATTAGCAGAAAGAAAGAAATTGCAAGTAAATAAATAGGTACCACTTCGGCAGGGAAGGTAACAGCATTCCATGCGCTTTGGCATCCAGTCATGTGTGTCGCATGACCATGGAAACGTCTGCAGATGCCGACATTGCTGGCTTTTTGAGTGTAAATGGAAAAGCGCACCGAACACTAGAGTTACAACTGGCTTTCCGAGCAAGGGAGACCTTTTCTTAACCCAGGGATTCTCAACCTGTGGCCCAGATCAGCCCACAGAACCATTTCATGTGGCACCGCCTCCACCACACCAGGAAGTGCCATGTGGTGGAGGAAGGGCAAAATGGCCGTCTGGCCCCCAAAGCTGTCTGAGGGAGCGTGACCCAATGCACCCCCACCCACCCACTTAAAAAGGTTGAGAACTCCTGTTTTAATTTATAAGGGAGTGTAGGAAATGGATGATTTTATGTCTGGCAGATGCATCGCTGCTCTGAAGCATGGAAGAGGAATTCCAGGCCATGAGCCACATATGAGGGGCAGCCACGGTTCACCTTGATCTGTCTCTGAGGGGGACTGATGTGTTGGGATCAAAAAGAAAAAGATGGAAAGTGTGGGTTGCGAACCTGAAAGGGAAAAGGTCCCTCTGTGCAGGATAAGGTGGCTTGGCTGGAGATCTTCCAAACCTGTTTGCCCCCAAGGATCCAGGATAAAGATCTCTGGGTCCGATCCAGGGAATTGCAAGTGGGTTGGGTTGAAGGCAAACCTCTGGGCCATTTGTCTGCCCAACGTTGGCAAAGATTCCTGACTCCCACATTGTTCGGGAACACCGAGAACCCTTTCCTGCCTTGGTCAACTGAAGAAAGCAAACCTCCAGTGACCACAGTTATGTGGTTCATGATGTCATTGTTGTACGCCACCCAGAGTCGCTTGCCGAGTGGGCGGCAATACAAATGTGACTAATAAATAAATAAACATCGGCACGAGCATGTTTTACTTCCGCTTCCGGGAGCAATGAGGGTGGCGTGGGCCGGATGAATTAGCCCAGAGAGCCCAGATTGAGTCTTGAAGCACCAAATCACAGATACTGTACATGAAAAGTTAAATGAATGGGGTTGGACAAACCCGTACTGCAAAAGCAGCCGCCACGATATGGAGGAAAGCGCCACACCTATCTTGGGAGAGCATTTGATGTGGATGCAATTAGAGGAAGGTGGCAGGTTTTCGCCGCCTCTTCAATTGAAAAATCAAAGTTCCTTATTGAAGCGTGTTTCAAATTCATTCGCAGAGTAGGCATTTTCCGTGTCTGTTCTGCCTCCAGTGGAAGTTGCACATGGCAGTCAGTCGTCCCAGGAACACAGCGGAGCTGCCACTGCTACTGTCAGATCACCTCCAGCCCTATGAATGAGTGAGCCACAAAATGCCCTCTTCTCAACAATCCTGCTCAGCTCCTGCAAACACGAGCCTGTGGCTTCTTTCAGGGAGTCCACCCATCTCACATTGGGCCTTCCTCTTTCCCAACTGCCTTCCGTCTTTCCCATCATTATCGTTTTTTCTGGAGAGTCTTGCCTTCTCATGGGGTGCCCGAAGATGGACAACCTTAATTTCATCATTTAGATTCCCAGAGACTGTTCAGGGTCGACTTGATCTACGCCCCACTTATTCATCTTTCTAGCTGTCAAGGGGACCCACAAAGCTCTCTTGGGGCCATTCAACAATTACGTGATCCATTTTTTTGCATGGGGGGCGAATTGACCCCCTCCCCCCATGTAATCCGACTGTGATTTTTGCTTCGAATGCCCCCTCCTTTTAAAATTACGTAATCCAGAGCTTTTGTATCGAAACTCTAATTTTTAGAGCTTTTCACTATTAGTACCTAATGCAGCGTAATCATCTAATAAAATAAAAACTTTCTATGGACCAGGCATTATTTATTTATTTCATGTCCGCCTGCCCGGTGCAAAAGTATGAGATACTATATGAATTTTGGTCGGTTAGAAATAGACTGCACAAGCAATTCAATAATTTCAAATTGGATCAAAATTCCCAGAGATCATATTTAAACCTAAAAAAGCACCATGTTTCGAAACCACAATAACTCCAAATGGATTATGCAATCTTTGACCTGACCCCCGCCACGTAATTTTCCATAATTCAGATGGCAGAACCCCTCCCTCCCCCCCTCGAGGATCACGTAATTGTTGAATGGCCCCCTTCCAGCACTGTAATTCCAAAAAATCATTTTTCCCCTCTGTAAGTTTTCTTTGTTGCCTTTTACTTTACTTTTGACTCTGCTAGGTAAAACCTTTACCTAGGTAAAAGTCATCCTTCTTCGAAAGCCAGTCATATCCGACTCTAGGGTTCAGTGCTCATCTCTGTTTATAGCCAAAGAGCCATTGCTATCCGCATTTGCAGACATTTCCGTGGACATATGGCAGGCATGACTAGACACCAGAGCACATGGAACGGTGTCACCTTTCCCACCAAAGTGGCTCCTGGCAATTTCTTGCTTTCAAACTGCTAGGTTGGCAGGAGCTGGGATTGACGGGAGCTCACTCCGTCATGCAGCCCCATATTACCTGGCTTCAAAAGGAGCATTGGGGCCTTCCTTCTGCCAAGCTTGACGTCTGGTTCCCTGGGTTCAGTACTGCCGGCACTGGCCGGCAGCCACCCTCCAAAGTTGCGCCTCCGGCATACAAAACAGCAATGGTACCGTCAAACCACAGCCTGTTGGCTTTCTCCAAGGAGCCATCGGACTGGCCTTTGGAGCAATCTCTCTTCCTTGAGCTCAGGCAGCAAAAGATGTGTGGTCAGCCCTGCTTACCTGCGCTGTGTTGGATGGTTCCTCATCCTGGAGTGGAGGGAATGCCACCCCTTCCAACATGTACTTGTCATTCTCCTGAGGATCGATGCACATCATGTTCAGCGATGACAGCTATTGTCTGAAAATCAATCAGGAAAAAGTGCATTTCTTTAATTAAGCCTGCTTGGGCATCAAATTCACAGCCTCTTCTTTCTCCATCTCTCGTGGCACCTCAGGCCACTTTGCTTTATGGGAAAGCTTTTGGGAAGGTTCACTTAATTAACTCAGAGTCAACGGCCTGATCCCTTCGTTAAATGGCTCTTAAAGGTTTTCCAAGGCCAGATTGAGTTATCCTCCCTGCTCCAAGAATCAGCTTGATAATAAATTGACCCCTGGGGAGGATGAAGTGAACAAATGTCCACGGAAACATTTACATGGAGGCACGTCACCTGGCATAGCCGCTCTTGGTTAAAAGCCACTGTTCCAGGGTAACTGGTTTCCAGAGTGGGTATACATGAGATCCCAGAAGAGGTACAATCCCTTAATGAATGAGGAGTCCTGGAGATAAACCGAGGCCAGGGTCTCCTTGGCCCGTGATAGTGGACCTTGGCACTCCAGATGTTCTTGGACTTCAATTCCCAGAAGCCCAAGCACCCTGTGAATCCACACGGATGGACTTACTGCGATTCATCTGGCCCGCGCTGCCCTCGTCTCTCCCAGAAGCGGAAGTAAAACACGCCCGGATGGAGGAAGGGCTAACCCAGAAGAGTCTTAACTGTACAAGCGCATTTTACTTCCGCTTCCGGGAGCAACAGGCACCCTACCCTTCCAAGGGCATTCAAGAAACAAAATGGCCACCCATTTGAAGCTGTTGGGACAAAAGGGTCATCCCCATCTTGCAGGCAGGGCAAAATGGCCACCCAGCCCTCAAAGCTGACTGAGAGAGCATGACCCAGCCCCCAGCTTGAAAAGGTTGGGAACCCATGATCAAGATGGATTCAAGTAGGATTTAATCCCCTTGGAGACCCTCACCCTTCCCTGTGGACTTCACCACCATTACTCCTCAGGATGGTCAGGTTAGTTAACCACTGCATTGAGCCCCTGGCTATATGATCAATAGTGATGGCCAACCTTGGCACTCCAGCTGTTCTTGAACTTCAATTCCCAGAAGCCCTGATCAGCTAGAGTGCTGACTTGGGCTTCTGGGAATAGGAGTCCAAGAACACTTGGAGTACCAAGGTTGGCCATCATTGGTCTACTCTATGACCATAGCAGGATCACCTGGACAGACAATTCCTCCAGCCATAATCGGAGGGGGGAAAATGTGAAAAAACAGCATGGAATGATTCCTTTGCTAAAAGAATCTTGGAGGTTGGTTGGATTGAGTTTCAAGCCGCTGCATCCCAGGTCAAAATAACTGGGATGACATCAGACCAAAGGTTGGAGCAGAACAAGAAGCAAAGACTCCTCCAGGTTAGGGGCATGTCAAAGAGTTTGGCAGCCCCAATAAATCTCCTACTACAGTCAATATTTGTAGACGTCTGCCCCAATGTGGTAGAAGCGAAAGTTACAGGCATTAAAAGGAAAGCAGCTTGGAAAAGGAGATACAGTACTGCATGCTCACTGCTAGGTTGAGTTTTGTATGTTCTGTTTTCCATGCTTTTATGCCAGCGGTGCCCAAACTTTTCAGGCCGTGGGCCAGTGACTGTGGTTCTTCCCACCAGAAGCAGAAGTAAAACAAGCCTTGCAGTCTGTTTTGCCACATAAATTTTAAGCTGCCATTTTCTCTGCTTAAAGCAGAGGTGCGCAAACTACGGCCCGTGGGCCAGATCCAGCCCCTGATGCCAATTCGTCTGGCCCATGCCACCCTCATTGCTCACAGAAGAGGAAGTAAAATGCACCTGTACGGGCGTGTTTTACTTCCACTTCCGGGAGCAATGAGGGTGGTGTGGGCCAGATGAATTGGCATCCAGGACTGGATTCATCCCATGGGCTATTTTATATGTCCAATTTATAGTGAAAAATGTGCCCAACTCTGATCAGTTCTCTAAACCAGTTTCTGATTCAAATAACACCCCCCCCCCAATTACTATTTGCTCTTAAAATGATTGTTTTCAACAGGGACCTGACACCAAAACAGGTGTTGGGGAGTTGCCTTTTGTTCAAAGTGAGAGTGGTTGAATCTTTTTTAATATGGCTTTTTATGGCTTTTTTATGGGTAGGATTTCCAGGGTTTTGTAGTGAATAGAGTCTTATTTTGTGTCTTGATCAAACCCTGGACTGCCAAAATGAAGCAGGGCCGAAACGTGGATGGGTGGGCGGGCTCGCCCGCCAGCCTGGGGAACTCTCTGCCACCATGCATGCTTATCTGTCATTCTGCTTGATTACTCTTTGTTGTTGGCCAACATTTCCACTTGAGCCTGCTGGTCTTGCATTTAGGGACTCCGACCCTCAGCCTATTCAGGGTCCTCCAAGTGACGCAGCGGAGGTTGAGGTCCTCAGCCATAATCCTCCTTTGATGTTGTTCCTTGCCCATTGAGCTCCTTCCTCCATCTTCTAATTTGGTTTTGCTCTTGTGTCCCCTCAGGAAAGTTTGTTCTTGCCATCAAGCTCTCCCTGGATCTGAACCGGCAGACTTGAGGCTCATCTCCAGTCAGAGGATGTCGAGGGCTCCTCTCTTGCTTAGTTCTCTCAGTGTCTGCTGCTCCTTCTCTCCTGATCTTAATGGAGTGATACCAACAAGAGGGTCTATTTTCTCAACTGGACTAATGGCCTTGGGTGGAGAAGTCCATGGGGAAGGGTGATGGTCCCCAAGTGGATTAAATCCCAATTGAATCCATCTTGATGGAGGCCAGCAGCTTCATCCATCCTGGCCTGGGGCTGAGGAGGAGGACTTTGCGTGCCAAAAGGGCTCAGGACCAGAAAGTGATTTGCGGAACTGGATCTGTGGTACTATGGGTGCCACGCTATGATGTGGAAGGCAAAAGGAAGGCCACGGCATTATATTTGCAGGATATTCACTGAATTTTGCAAACTACCAGTATGTCTGGCCAGGTTATCCTGCTATGGTAATAGAGTAGTAGACGCTACTGCCAGTGACTCAATGGAGTGTCAGAGGGTGGTTAACCAACCTGACAACCCTGAAGACTAATGGCCTTGGGTGACGAAGTCCACAGGGAAGGGTGATGGTCCCCAGGTAGATTAAATCCCACTTGAATCCCTCTTGAGGGAGGGCAGCAGCTTCACCCATCCTGGCCTGGGGCTGATGATGATGATGAGGACTTTGCGTGCCAAAAGAGCTCAGGACCAGAACTGAACTGGATCAATGATCTGGGTGTCATGCTGAGGTGCGGAAGGCAAAGAAAGAATTTACTGGGGGGAAACTTGGGGAGAACAAATTGTAACACCCTGATTTGTTATTACCAGTAATTGTAATTTTTTGTACAAGTATAAATATTTTAAAAATTGTCAAGTTTGTTTGCAATA
Source organism: Bradypodion ventrale (assembly GCA_035047345.1). NCBI lineage: Eukaryota > Metazoa > Chordata > Lepidosauria > Squamata > Chamaeleonidae > Bradypodion > Bradypodion ventrale. The sequence goes on along the minus strand of JAWDJE010000014.1, from coordinate 23,658,669 downwards.
CTCTTTACAAAGATTGACTGGTTCATCAATAGTCCCATAGAACCAGAGATGGTTACATTTTTGCTCAAAGAAGCCAATGCTCAATAAATTGCAACATTGTTTTTGTGGGTGCAATTGTCCGCCTCCACTCATTGTGATGTTTCATGTGTTTGTATCTCATTTGGAAACACTTTTAACTCAAAGTGGCTTATAAGCATACCAAAAAAATAAATAAATCTAACTTATCCCCTGCAACATTTACAAAAAAAACAAATGAGTCTCTCTCAATTTGCCTGCATTTGGCAATAAAGTGGATCACTTTGTGCAGTGGAACTGTGGTGGCTCAAGTGGCTAAGATGCTGAGCTTGACGACTGGAAGGTTGGCAGGTCAGCAGTTCGAGACCTGAGTGCTGCAGGATGGAGTGAGCTCCCAGTGTCTGTCCCAGCTCCTGCCAACTTGTTGTTGTTGTTGTTGTTGTTGTTGTTGTTCTTGTTCTTCTTCAATCACCTTTGCAGCCCCACAGACCATCATACGCCAGGCTTCCCTGTCTTCCACCCTCCTCCTCCTCAGCCCACTCAGATCAACGCCCATTGCACTGACAATGCACCTCATCCTTTGCTGCCCCCATTTCTCCTTTGGCCTTCGATCTTTCCCAGCCTCAGGGCCTTCTCCAGTAGTCTTCTCTTCTCATTTGGTGGCCAAAGGACTTCAGCTTCAGCATTTGTCCCTCCAATGAGCAGGCCAACCTAGCAGTTTGAAAGCAAGAAATTGCAAGAAGATAATTTAATTCAATTTATACGCACTTGTATGCCGCCCAATCAGGATACCCGACTCAGGGAGGCTCACATGATAACTAAACAATATATACAGTAAATAAATAGGTTAGGTACCACTTTGGTGGGGAAGCTAGCAGCATTCTGTGTGCTCTGGTGTCAAAGTCATGCCAGCCACATGGCCACGGAAATGGCTTCAGAATGCACACTGCACTGGCTCTTTGGCTGTAAGCAGAGATGAGCACTGAACTCTGGCTTTCGAGCAAGGGAGACCTTGACCTTCACAGGTTAGGCCATCAGAGAGCCTCCCTTTCCAAGAGCAGTGTACCAGGTGAAAGGGTCAAGGCCGTCCTGGGCCTCTTGGGAAGAGAGAGAGCAGCAGGGCGCTTCTGGGAAGCATTTTTTTGGAGACGGGATGGTGAAGAAAGTGAGGAAGACCTAAAGAATCTCTTGATTGGGCTGAAGGAGGAGAGTGGAAAAGGCTGGCTTGAGACTCAATATCAAGAAAACCAAGATAATGGCAACAGGCCCAATCAGTTCCTGGAAGATAGATGGGGAAGAAGTAGAAGCAGTGACAGATTTTACTTTCTTAGGATCCAAGATCACTGCAGATGGGGATTGCAGCCATGAAATAAAAAGGCAACTGATTCTTGGGAAGCAAGCGATGAGAAACCTGGGGAACACAGTCAAAAGTAGAGACATCTCTCTACAAACAAGGGTCCACAAAGTGAAAGCAATGGTATTCCCAGTGGTAATGTATGGGTGTGAGAGCTGGACCATTAGGAAGGCTGAGTGCAGAAGAATAGATGCCTTTGAGATGTGGTGTTGGAGGAGAGTCCTGAGAGTCCCCTGGACAGCAAAGAGAACAAATAGGTCAATATTAGAAGAAATCAACCCTGACTGTTCATTGGAGGGACAAATAGTGAAGATGAAGCTAAAGTACTTTGGACACCAAATGAGAAGGGAGGACTCTCTTGAGAAAGCCTTGATGCTGGGAAAGGTAGAGAGCAAAAGAAGAAGGGGTGGCCAAAGATGAGGTGGCTAGATGGTATTGTAGACACAATGGGCACAGAGCTGGGCGGGTTGAGGAGGAGGGTGGAGGACAACAACAGAGGGGCCTGGAGGACAAGGGTCCATGGGGTCGCAAAGGGTCGGAATCGACTGTGCGACTGAACAACAACAGTGGTGAAGAAGGAGGCGAAGGGGGGGGGGGAGGAGGGTGTTGTTCCTCGCCGCCGCTGCCCCCCCCCCGCCCCCACTTTGCGGGGCTCCCCTTCTTCTAGCCCAGGACCCGGGGGGGGGGGGGGGGAGAGAGAGAGAAAGAGCGAGCGAGCCGCAGCCGCCGGACGTGGGGAAGACCGAGAAGGCTGGCTGGCTGGCGGCGGCCCCGACGGGGCGGGAGCGGAGGGAGGGCGGCCCGGGAGGAGGCGGAGAAAGCGGCGGAGGAGGCCCAGCACAGGAGGAGCAGGAAAAGGAAGGCCAAGGGAGAAGGAAAAGAAGGGAAGGCAAGGCAAGGCAAGGGAGGAAGGAAGGAAGGAGGGCCCGCAGAACCGACGTGGGGCGCGGTCGGATCCTCGCCGGGCGCCCCGAGGGAGCCGGCGTCGGAGGAGGATGCCCGGGCCATGTCGGCGCTGAAGCCATGCCGCCCTCCCGAGGGAGACGAGCCGCCGACGACGCCGTTCCGTCGGGCTGGCCTGGCTGCCGCCTCCTCCTCCTCCTCCTCCTCCTCCTGGGGCTGGCCGTCCTCCTGCCGGCCCCCCCGGGGGCCTCGGCCTCCTCCGCCGCCGCCCGGAGCTGCCAGCCCTGCGGACCCGACGGCTGCTCGTGCCGGAGCCTGGCCGGGCCCGGGTGCGCCGTCGACTGCGCCGCCCAAGGGTTGCAGCGCCTGCCGCCCGCCGCCGGGCCGCCCTTCCCAGCCGCCGCCCGGGCGCTGTGAGTAGACGGGGGTGGGGTGGGGTCCCCAAACGGGTGTGTGTGTGTGCGTGTGTGTGGGCTCGACGCCGGCCTGGGGAACTCTCGGCCACCAGGCAGGCTCATCTGTCATTCTGCTTGATTACGCTTTACCTCCTAACCCTGGGGTGTCCAAACTCCGGCCCGTGGGCCAGATCCGGCCCTGACAACAGTTCATCCGGCCCATGCCATGCCGCTCCTGGAGGCGGAAGTAAAATGTGCCCGCGCGGCTGGATGAATCGGTGTCAGGGGCCGGATCCGGCCCATGGGCTAGAGTTTGGGCACCCTTGGTTTAAGTAGAGAAAAAGGCAGCCTAATGATGCTCTGTGATTTTGCTTTTGTAATGCTTTGTTTACTGTGATATTGATGCTTTTTGATACTTCTATTGTGATGTCGTGGTGATGATATGCTGATATGTTTTTTGTGATGCTAGGCAACTTGTTATTAGTTTTGTATTTTGCTATTGTTGATTATATCGTTTGTTCTGTAACTGTATTTTATTGTATTTACTATATTGCACTGTGACACACTATATTTTTTGTGATATTTTTATACTGTAACTTGTAAATTGTACTTTGTAAACCGCATTGAGTCGCCCTTTAGGCAGAGAATTGCGGCACAAAAATTAAAATTCAAATCAAATCAAAAATCTAGCTCATCCTGTTGCAAAACAGATTGCAAGGCGGGCGTGTTTTTCCTTCCGCTGGGAGGAACCACGTGAGTAGCCTGTGGCCCGAAAAGTTTGGGCACCCCTGCCCTAACCTCTTTCCCTCGTTCCCTTTCCCTCTGTATCTGGTGTATGTTATAAACCATGCCTGGAAGTTTCACTCCCATGTCTGAAGAAGTGGACTTGATCCACGGAAGTTCACAGTAAAACTAGAGCAGTTAGTCTTTAAAATGCTGCAGTGTTTTTATTTTATTTTTAAATTTTATTTTATTTGTTTTCTGTCACCGCCTGGGTGACAATGAAGGGCTTGGGCTGGAGTCAGAGGAAGGCATTTGCCCCTTGGGGAAGGAGGAGAGGCAGACCCCCCCACCCCATGTGTCTTAGAAAGGGTAGGTGGGTTGTTGCCATGCTTCCTCAACCTAGAAGTCCTCGGTCCACCTACCTACTGATGGAGATGTCAAAAGATGGCTGGTGGGAAAGGCCTTGGATGGAGGTGGAGGATGGAACATGTGTTGAACTCTGGAGTCTAAGTTAGGTAGAACAGGACATCTGGATCAGCATCTATGGCACTGATGGCAAACCTTGGCACTCCAGCTGTTATTGGACTTCAAATCCCAGAAGTCCATGTCAGTACACCTGTTGATCAGGGCTTCTGGGAATTGAAGTTCGAGAACACCTGGAGTGCCAAGGTTGGCCATAGCGAACCTTGGTACCCCAAGTTCTTGGGCTTCAATTCCCAGAAGCCCAAGTCCCTGTGAATCCACACGAATGGGTTTACTGGCACTCCAGGTGTTCTTGGGCTTCCATTCCCAGAAGCCCAAGTCTCTGTGAATCCACACGAATGGGTTTACTGGCACTCCAGGTGTTCTTGGGCTTCCATTCCCAGAAGCCCAAGTCTTTACAAATCCACACGAATGGGTTTACTTTGTGTACGCTGTTACCTTTCCCACCGAAGTGGTACCTCTTTATATCTATTTGCAACTTCTTGCTTTTGAGCTGCTAGGTTGGCAGGAGCTGGGACAGAGACAGGCGCTCACTCTGTCATGCAGTACTCGGGTCTCACACTGCTGACCTGCAGACCTTCCAGTTGTCAAGTTCAGCATTTTAACTACTAAGCCACTGCAATCTATATGGGTATAGAACCTGGGGACATAAAGAGAGTGAAGGCTGTCACCCCCTTAGGGGCCAGATCCGGCCTGTGGGCCAGTTTGGACACCTCTGGTTTAAGTAGAGAAAATGGCAGCCTGGCCAGCAACTGTTGTGCTAGAAGCAAGATACCGGGCACAACTGCGCTCTCTTGCTTGACGTCCAGAAGGAGCCATGAAGTTTTGTTTACTTGGTCACTGCGGATTCTGTTGTTTTTGCATGCTAAGTTGCATTTTTCTCTGGAGATAATTTTATTTCCGGGAATAACAAGTCAGTTGCCTGAAAGTTTTGGCGAACAATGTTCCCTTTGATAACACCCCCATCCCCCTTTTGCAATGACAGCGCTTTTGAAATAGTGACGCTTCAAAGTGGATCTTGTCTAGAAGGGAGCAAATTAAGTTATTCAGAATGAAGGTATCAATATAAGTTTAGTGGCAAAAATGTTTAGAGCATGGGACTCGGAAAGATCCGTTCTCTACTTCTTCCAAGGTGGGAAAGAGATTTAGGTTAGTGGCAAAAGAAGAAAGAGGAATCCCGGGAAAGGTCAGGGTTGCCCTTGCTCGAAAGCTAGCCGTATCTGACTCTAGGGTTCAGTGCTCATCTCTGTTTATAGCCAAAGAGGCAGCGCTGTCTGCATCTGCAGACGTTTCCCTGGACATGTGGCAGGCATATAAACCCATAGTTCATTTACTTGACCTTTGAATGTAGGAAGTTTTAAAAAAATATAATTATTCCATCTGAAAGTTAACGTCCTGGAGACTTAACCAAAAGTATGGTACCAATCAAGTTAATTGTTGAAAAATCTGAGGCCGGCGAAGGCTTGTGTTATGCAGATGTGACGAGAACCGTCCTTTTTGCGGAATATTTTCTTTCCTTGTAGGTGTGAGAAATGAAGAGGTTTCTAGCTAACCAAGAGGACGGATTTGGGACAAATTGGAGATTTTTTTTCCTAATATTAATGAGCCATTTTAGAAAATGGCCACACAGAATGGATAGAAACATCGCAGAGCAGTAGATAAATGGGATCCTCATAAACTGGAAGGAGGTGCTTTGGGTTGTGTGTGTGTATATGTATGTGTGTGTGTGTGTGTGTGTGTGTGTGTGTATGTATGTATGTATGTATGTATGTATGTATGACCACTTGGTCATTCTCTCCTTTGAAAAAAGTGGTGCTTTTATCCCTTCTGGCTGAGGGGTACCGTTTTTTTTTAAAAAAATGTGTGCGCAGCATATATATGCATCGTTCTTAGTTTTTATTTTAAAAAGCCACTGCGGTTTAAATTATGCAAACATTCCGAATCTTTCTTGAGTCTTGGTAATTTGGGTTTTTGTTTAAAATATGGATTACTCTTCTTGGTCACTCCGTTAGTGGTTAAGGTTCCCTTTCTGATTACTGATACTTTTTTTTTAACAAAAGAGAAAAGTAGATGTTTTGCGCCTTCCGTGCGCTCCGATGTCTAGTTATACCTGCCACATGACCACAGAAATGGCTGGCTTTTCAGCTTTGAAACAGAGGTGAGCACTGAACCCTAGAATCGGATACGACTGGCTTTCGAGCAAGGGAAACCTTTACTTTTACTATGTGAATGTATCAGATTTTTTACTCCTAATAGAATTGTTATATTTTATGAGTCTTTTGATGACAGAGAAGAAGGGTGACATAGTTTGGATTTTCTTTAAAGGGCTTTTGAGTTGCTCAAATGACAAGTCTTAGGGTAACATGTTTTGTTAATAGATTAACTAACTAATAAATTAATAGATTAATAGCGGTTTGGAAAGAGGTGGAACAACTAGTAAATGCTAAATATTTGGGGCTAATATACAACTTTAGACATTTGTGTTTGGAGAGCTGACACAATGAGTTATGCTGGTAAAGAAATGTTGATTCTCCTGTGGCCGGAGTCAATAATAATAATAATAATAATAATAATAATAATAATAATAATAATAATAATAATAATAATAATAATAATAATAATAATAATAATAATAATAATAATAATAATAATAATAATTTTGTGTCAGAAATTGTTCTGGGTTGAAAGAATTTTTGCTGAAGAAACTCTGCGCAGGGAATGCCCAAAAGAGGCTCCTTTCATGTCCCCAAGAGCTGAGACAGAGATGGGCGCTCAAACCGTCATGCGGTACCCGGGTCTCGAACTGCTGACTTGCCAGCCTTCCAGCTAACAAGGCAAGCTTCTCAACCACTGAGCCACCACGGCCCCTCCTATTGCTATATCACATTTACTTGTAACTGGTCCCCCCCACTCTTTTTTTAAAAATTGTTCTCATCATATGAAATCCTCTGAGTTGTATTAGTGGAAAAACAGGACATTAAGAAATAGATGAGGAGGGGGATAATGATTACTAATATAAAAAGGAATCCCTGCTTTTATTTCCTTGTTTCTAAAGTCAAGCTAAGCCAAATCCCACTTTTATCAGCAGGGTAATGAATGCTGATGTCGAAGCCTCATGTTACATGGACAGGGTTTTTTTTAAAAGTAATGTCAGAAATTCTGCTCTATCTGCCTAAACGTTGACAGACAGACAGACAGAGACACAGACACAGACCCTTCGTTAGCCACTTCATTTGAGCTCAAGAGCCGAGTGGTGGTGGGGTTGAAATGTTGCGGCCTCGGTAGTCTCATGGTTGTTTTGGCCAGCCGTTGCCATCGAGGTGCAAAGTCTCAGGGGATGGTAGGGTGGGATAGCCAATCTATACGAACGGGAAGCAAGCAAGCCATAGGTAGATTGGTGTGTGTGTGTGCGCGCGTGTGTGTGTTTCATTATGCCTCATGTGCTGCCTGGCAAATATCCCCTCAATGCCCCACTGTTGCACCTCAACCTTGTCCCCAAATAGGATGATAATGCTGGTGAGATGTTATGGATATGAAGTCTGTGTTGAAGACAGAATTGTCGTGCCCAGATCACAACAGTGGTGGATTGTCGTGTTGACATCTTGCAAGTGTGCGGATCAATGTAGGATTAAAGTGAGGGTTTAGGGTTGGGACGGAGGTGGCAGCCAAAGGTCTTCCAGAGGTTGTAGGTCTCCATAGCCTAACTTACAGGGACCATGGTTCACTGTCCGCTCGGGGGGGGGGGGGGGGGGCTGCGATCGGATCTTGCCCCAGGGCTGCTGAGAAGCAGAACAGAGGCTGTGTGTTTTCACAGAGGCCTCGGGCAGCAAAAATTCAAGGTGCCCTCCAGCCCTTTGAAGATGTGGTGGAGGTTCATGCTGTAGTCAATGGGTCAGTCTTTAAAGAGTCAAACAATGGTTAGCACAGTAATAAGTAAAGGTAAAGGTTTCCCTTGCTCGAAAGCTAGTCGTATCTGACTCTAGGGTGCAGTGCTCATCTCTGTTTCCAAGCCGAAGAGCCCAGCGCTGTCTGCTTCTGCAGAGGTTTCCGTGGGAAAAGTTTCCTCCTCTTTCTCCTTAGCATCTAAAAGTCCTCATTTGAGACCTATCACTGGCCCGAATAGTAAAGGTCAGGGTCGCCCTTGCTCAAAAGCCAGTCATATCCAACTCTAGGGTCCAGTGCTCATCTCTGTGTATAGCCAAAGAGCCAGCACTGTCCTGCATCTGCAGACGTTTCTGTGGTCATGTGGCAGGCATGACTAGACACCGGAGCGCATGGAAAGTAATAGACTTTGCAAATATGAATGACCACTGTAGCAGCAGCAGCAGTAATAATGGTGGTAGTGATAGCGGTAGCGATGGTGGTGATGATGATTAATTGATTGATTGATTCAAGTGCTAAAGTACAGTAAAAAAACAACAACAATCATTTGCACCTGCAGTTCTCAACCTTTTAAAGCCAGGGGCCGGGTCACACTCCTTCAGACAGCTTCGGGGGCCGGACGGCCATTCTGCCTTTCCTCCACCACAAAGCACTTCCTGGTGTGGTGGGGGCCCCACATGAAATGGTGTCGAGGGCCGCATCTGGCCCACAGGCAACATGTTGAGAATCCCTGACCTAACCTTAAGGCTGAAATCTTGGAAGGAAGTTTGGCTGGATAGTATGAGATTTACTTCCTAGTAAATGTATGTAGGCTTCTGTGGGAAACATTTCCCCCAACTATTAGTGCTGTTAGCAGATTAACTAAATTTGGTTTGTGTGTGTGTGGGTTAAATTCTATTTTCACATGTGTAGAACTCATAGATGTGAAGCTTTAGAGTTTAGATCAAGCAACTGCTGACACTTCTATATTCATTCGCTTAGATCAGGGGTCGGCAACCTTTTAAAGTCCAGGTCAGACAATTGAGGGGGCCAGACTGGTGAGGGCTCCCCGCCCCCCCCCCCTGTAAACACTGCCATGACTGTCGTAAGCATGTCCACATGTCTGTGGCCGCTTCCGCCAGTGGCAACTGCAGTTGGAGTGAGGGCGGGAGGTAGATTATTTGGCAGCACAGGCCAGATTTGGCCCACGGGCCATAGGCTGCTGGCCCCAGCTAAGATGAAAGTATGTACTCCTTCCTGACAGAGAATGTTTGGTTTGAATTAAATTTTTTAAAAATGATACAGTCAGTTAATCAATTAACACTGTGACTATAAATAGAGTCATGCTGTTGCATTAAAAGAGACAAGAAGACTTTTCCACATGGCTGCCTAGTCACCTGGGAATCACATTTTACTCCCCATAGGCCCATGATGGCGAACCTTGGCACTACAGCTGTTCTTGGACTTCAATTCCCAGAAGCCCCCGTGAATCCACACGAATGGGTTTACTGCGACTCATCCGGCCCACGCTGCCCTCGTCACTCCTGGAAGTGGAAGTAAAACGCGCCCGGCTGGTTAAGGCTCTTCCGGGTTAACCCTAGCTCCGGACGGGCACATTTTACTTCCGCTTCCAGGAGCGATGAGGGCGGCGTGGGCCGGATGAGTCACAGTAAACCCATTCGAGTGAATTCACAGGGGGCTTCTGGGAAGTGAAGTCCAAGAACATCTGGAGTGCCAAGGTTCGCCATCATGGCCATAGGCGGTCAGATAAAATGCTGGGTTAACTATGTCAACTTTCCACATGCCTCATCCAGAGAACAACCATCTAACTGAAACCATCTCTCTCTCTCTCTCTTTCTCAAAGAGGGTTAGGACGGGTTTGATGCGATGCCAGCTTTCGCTTCACATCTTCTTCTTTTTTTTCAGAAACTGATCCAGGCAAACACGACTCTGTTTATTTCTCCCTTACGAGAGATTTGGAGAAGAATCTGAATCAGGCCTCTAAGTCTTCAGCCTTTGAAATGGTTTTTCATCTTAAACCCCTTCCCTTTCGACTCGTAATGCAGATTTTCCAAGTACCAAAAATAAAGTCTGGGGGAAAATACAGACTCACAACAAGCTACTCTCTCTAAGAAGAAGGCGAGGGCCGGCCGGCCGGCCGGCCAGACATCCCGAAGGGCAGAGCCTAATCCTGTATATGCAAGGAGAGAACTGGTAGGAAGCAGAAGGGAGGCCAGTTCAGGCACACGACACCCTTTTATGTATGCATACATGTGGGTGTCTTCGTCCCAGCTCCTGCCAACCTAGCAGTTCAAAAGCAAGAAATTGCAAGTAGATAAATAGGGACCACTTCGGTGGGAAGGTAAACAGTATCCCGTACGCTCCGGTGTCTAGTCGTGCCTGCCACATGACCACGGAAACATCTGAAGCTGGCGCTTCGGCTTAGAAACAGAGATGAGCACTGCACCCTAGAGCCAGATACGACTGGCTTTCAAGCAAGGGAAACCTTTACCTTTACTATGTGGGTGTATATATATTATTCCTGCCAGTCTAGCAATTCAAAAGCAAGAAATTGCAAGTAGACAAATAGGTCCCGCTCAGTGATGCACTGCAGCAGGTTCTGTCAGGTTCTCCCTTGGGGGAGGAAAGAGGGGTATAAATTGGTGTATAATAATTAATAATAATAATAATAATAATAATAATAATAATAATAATAATAATAATAATAATAATAATAATAATAATAATAATAATAATAATAATAAATTCCCCTAGGCCACACTCACTTGGTTGGACATGCCCACCTCCATAGCCCATAATGCAGAATGTTTGGCCATCCCACAGAGTAGGTAGTAAATTTTTTGCAGTGCATCACTGGTCCCGCTGTATTTTATATACAGCACATGGATGTGTATACATTTTTGAAACATCTAAATCCAGGAGTGGAGTGTGTCTGCTTTTGTTTTGGAATAAGGGGCCTTTTAAGCCATCGAGTCCACACACGCACATCGATCAATGGAGGAATCCCAATCAAAGCAGATCTGACAGATACTGTAATTGCTTCCCAATTCCCCCTTGAAGGATTCCAGTGTTGGTGCTGCTCACTACCTCTCTAGGCCAGGGGTGCCCAAACTTTTCATGCTGCAGGCCGGTTCATGTGGTTCAGTGGGCCGGTCACGTGGTTCCTTCCACCAGAAGCGGAAGTAAAGCGCTGCAATTGAGAGGGCTCTGTACATCTTGGATGTGACGGAGAGACTTAAGGGGCGTGAGCTGGGGTGAAATCCTTACACCCACCAGCTGGGCTCAATTGCACTGACGCCTCCCTTTGAGACCAGAGTGCAAAAGTCTATGCGTGTGTGTGTGTGTGTTCATGCTCTTTCTCCACCCTCCCTGCGGCCCCTCCTTTCTTTCACTCTGGCCGCGTGGGTGCGTTTCTTTCCCCATCTGGAAGTGTTCTGAGAAATTGCCTTCTGATCTCCAACCACTGAACCATTATTTTTTTTACTGTTTGAGCCCAAGAACAGCGACAGCTTCGGCACGTTTACACAGCAGAACGCACGCATGCTCGATGAAATGGGTTGTGAGCAACACATGTGCGTGGAAATGGACAGTGTCACGCGTAAACAGGGGGTTTGGGAAAGGCTGCCATTTGGAGTTTATAAGGTCTGTTTAAAAATAGCCATCCCACTTCTATACCAAGAGTAGGGATTCTCAACCTGCGGCTGGTGGGCCAGATGCGGCCCATGGCACCGCTTCATGTGTCCATCAATTGGCTGGGGGGGCAAATGGAATGGTGCTGTGGGCCAGATTTGGCCCATGGGCATTAGGTTGGGAACCCTTGATTTAGGCAATCCAGGGTTTGATCAGGACACGAAAGAAGAAATTCACCAGAAATACTTTGCATCTTTGAGCGTCCAGGTATTTGGAGCTTTGACTTCCATCAGTCCCAGAGGTCAGGATAAGGACTTATGGAGGGGGTTGTCCAGAACGTCTTGTGTTTGGTTTCCTTCCCACAAAATGGCGGTGGCCAGAAGTGACTTCTCCACAAGGCCAAAGCTTTGGAGGGCCCTCCCCCAGGCCAGAGAATGTGGGACCCTGTTTTCGTGGCTGTTTTCCATAGGGCTGAAAAACCTCTGGCGTAGACCCTTGGAAGGGGAACGGTCATGGGTTGTGTGTGTGTGTGTGTTTCATGTGCTGCTTCTGTGCGCGGGCTTAATGGCTTACACATGGCGACGTTGCTTCTTTCCAAGGAGAGGAAACCATCGGAGCCAAGAACTCTTTACCAGCACCGGGTGGGTCCGTGGCAAGCTAGGAATAATAAGGAGGAGAAGGGGTTGATTCCGTCCAAGACTGGGTACGTTTACTCCTTGGAGTTGAATAGTTTGGAAGGGAAGGTCCTGCCGCAAATTAGGTCTTCTTTCACGAATTAAAGGTTAGGTCTCCTTCCCTTAAACCACTGATGGCGTACCTTGGCACTCCAGCTGCTCTGGGACTTCAATTCCCAGAAGCCCAAGTCCCTGTGAATCCACACCAATGGGTTTACTGCCCATCCGTGTGGATTCACAGGGACTTGGGCTTCTGGGAATTGAAGTCCAAGAGCAGCTGGAGTGCCAAGGTTCACCATCGCTGCCTTAAACCAAGGTGGGGCCTCGAGATCTGCTTGTTGGATATCTGGATTGAGTAGCAAAAGCAGGGAATACACAGAGGTCTGTGTTTCTTTCATTTCCCTCCTTTCTCCTGTTCTTTCTGCATTATTATTATTATTATTATTATTATTATTATTATTATTATTATTATTATTATTATTATTATTATTATTATTATTATTATTATTATTTAATAATTAGAAAATTCACTAAGTGAATATCACGTCAAAAAGGCAGGTCTGTATTTTTCTCCGTAGAAAATTAAGGTAAAAGTCACCCTTGCTTGAAAGCCAGTCATTTTTTATTATTATTATATCCGACTCTAGGGTTCAGTGCTCATCTCTGTTTACAGCCAAAGAGCCAGCAACTGAAAACATTTCCATGGACATGTGGCAGGCACGATCAGACACCAGAGTGTATGGAACGCTTTTTACCTTTCCACCCAAATGGTACCTATTTATCTACTTGCAATTACCTTGCTTTACCTACCTTCCTGTCAAGTTCAGCGTCTTAACTAGCAACTACCTGGTCTATTCAGTCTGGATTCTTTGAAAGGACCGCATAAAACAAAATGTAAACTAATTCATTAAAATAAAAACACCTTGAGGTATCAAAAAAAACAGATTGTAATACTTTCCATCTAATATTTTTAACTGCAGGCCTTTCATAAAGAAAAATAATAATAATAAAAATCTGTCAAATGTTTGTAATTAAGAGTGATTCAGAGTCATTATGGAAATGCAGAAGCGCCGAATTGGTCCCGTCTGTCTTCCCATAACTTAATAAGAAATAAAAATTTAGAGGAAGTGCCGGCAATTTTTGTGCGTGGCACATTTATTACAAAACTACGTGCAATGTCGTTTAAGTAAATTTAGGTTTATATCCAGTTGGATCCATATTTTACATAACTATTATATGCCATAACTAGTTACGTATTTTTAGCCGTGTAATCACAAAATAGGTTTGCTGGGGAACTTTGGATGTTGTTAACCAAAGCCACACATCTTGAGCTATAACTGTGGGTTGAGTTTTATCTGCCATAAGAGTGTGGCGACATTGTCATTCTTTTGTAAACTTCCCAGAAATTGCAAGACTTTCATTTGCAAAGGCCTGGCTTTGGTTTTAATTTTGTTGCAAGACACTTTATTGTTGAAATTTACCCAGAAATGGGTTGACTGAATGAATGTCAACGAACTTGATTGAAGAGTGGAAATGAAATATTGCCGTGGGACGCAAAAGATTGTCCTTTAGGAAAGAAGTGATGAATGCAATTGAGAAAAAGAAATGTCAGGTAATTCCTGCAGACGTTTGAATGCAGTTGCTTTATGACAGGGATTCTCAACTTGCGGCCCGCCTGGGGGCCGGATGCAGCCCACGGCAACATTTCATGTGGTCCCCTCACCGGCTCCACCACACCAGGAAGTGCCATGTGGTGGAGGAAGGGCAAAATGGCCATCTGGCCCCCGAAGCTGTCTAAGGGAGCATGACCCATTGGCCCCCAATGGCTTTGAAAGGTTGAGAACTCCTGGGTTTATGGTTTTTGACTGTATAGGCTGCTTTATGTATTTCTCTCTGTAGAAGACTAAGATAAAGGTACGCTGTAAATGGAGATGAGCACCGAACCCTAGAGTCGAATACGACTGGCTTTTGAGCAAGGGAGACCCACTTTATTTTATTTCAATCGCATTTTTACTGCCGCCCCCTCGCCGAGGCGACTCCGGGTGGTTTACACATATAAACATAACAGGTAAAATTCTACAAAAAAACATTAAGCTAAAAAAGTTAAAATATTAAATTGTTTAAAGTTAAAAATGTTTTAAAAATTAAAATTTAAGAAGCCCTCACCAATGCTGCATAAACACTAAAAACTAAAAGCCGGAAGCCTGGGTAACACTTTAAGGGACAGCGGTGGCTCAAGTGGTTTAACTGCTGAACTCACTGACTGGAAGGTTAGAGTTCGATTCCCGGGCACTGCAGGACGGAGTGAGCTCCTGTCGTCTGTCCCAGCTCCTGCCAACCTGGCAGCTCGAAAGCAAGAAGTTGCAAGTAGATAAATAGGGACCACTCCGGTGGGAAGGTAAACAGTGTTCCATGCACTCCGGTGTTGAGGCATGCCTGTCATGTGTCCACAGAGGCGTCTGCAGATGCAAACAGCACTGGATCTTTGGCTATAAACAGAAATGAGCACTGAACCCTAGAATCGGATACGACTGGCTTTCGAGCAAGGGTGACCATTGCCTTTAGAGCAGGAGTTCTCAACCTTTTTAAGCCGGGGGCTGGGTCACACTCCCTCAGAACAGCTTGGGGGTGGGGGATGGCCATTCTGCCCTTCCTCCACCACATGGCACTTCCTGATATGGTGGAGGCGGTGTGCAAGGGGCACATGAAATGGTGCCGTAGGCCTCATCCGGCCCATGGGCCGCAGGTTGAGAATCCCTGCTTTAGACCCACTTTCAATACTGTGTTGGCTGCCTGCTGGGCGTCCCGTGGGCTTGGTTCCCCACCCGATTTCTCTTGGGAGGGAGGTCTGTTATGGTGGTGTTGCTACATAAGCACCTTCCACCCTTTCTCCAGCATGGCAGGAACAGAGGCTGTGCTGGAGGTGGTGGAGTGGTACAGCCCGGAGCTGACTGGAGCCATCATGCAAGAAGGGCATTCGAAAGCCACTGGCTGAGAACCCACAGGTTAATGATTACCCTTGGCCAAAGCAGGCCTTGGTGTGGCGTCCAGCATGGCGCACAGTCGCCTCTACAGCCGTGAAGAAGTGGTATCAGATGTTGGCGCACGGGCACTAGCGGTGGAAAGGGTGAGCAGTGCTTAATATGTAAATGAGCCTCAGTCCCTCGTTAAGCTCCATGGCGACAGAATGCAAACAGAAGTGCGCTTTCACAACGGTCCAGCCCTCGCCACCCACCTCTCCTGTTGCTTCCTTTGAAATGCAGCATCAAGGCAAACATGAGGGGCGGTTAATGTCTTCCGTTTATTTCCAGCTTTATGGGTAGCTTTCAAGCATCTTCGGACTTTAGCTGCCCCAAGTGCTCTTTTGTCGCTGCAGTGGCTCAAGTAGTTAAGACGCTGACTGGGAGGCGGTACTGCATGGCGGGTTGAGCGCCTGTCCCTGTCTCAGCTCCTGCCAACCTAGCCGTTGGAAAGCAAGACACAAGTAGATCAATAGGGACCCCTTTGGTGGGGGAAAGATCTTGTGGACATGAAAGGAGCCTCTTCCGGGCGTCCCCTGAGCGGAATTTCTCCAGCAGAAATCCTTTCAACCCAGGAAAATGTCTGACACATGACATTATTATTATTGTTATTATTATCTTCCGAGAAGAAAATACAAATGGAGGGTGAGGATTGGGTGGCAGCTGAAGGCTAAGCCTAGAGATGCTTGTTCTTTGTGGATGGATTGAATCAAGCAACCAAGCAAGGAAATTCCTTCCCGGGCCACATTGGGAGTTACGTGGCCCCCGATTTTACAAGCCTGGGAGCCTCAAAAATGGCCTCACAATGCCTTGTGGGAGAGTCTTGGCCTCTGGGTGAAGAGTGGCGCAAAGAGGCCATCCCTTCTTCTCTGCGTCTTGCAGGCTGAGTGGGTGCAAATGAGCAGAACAGCTGTGCGCAGCTCTCCGCTCCCAGATGTTGATGATGATCATGAATAGCTGCCCTGTTCCTAGATCCAGTCAAGCTTAGGCGGGGCTCTTGGCCGTGTCCCTTCGGTTATGCCGGCAGCCTGTAGGCCGTACCCAACCCAGCTTGCCTCTGGCATCACCTCACATCTGCCTCCTGGCATTTGGGAGGGAGGTGATTCTGCAAACCCAGTCCGGAAGGGAGGCCTTGGGGGTTGGCGGCCGGGTGGCCCTAGTGTGGCTTGGGCCTCTTTGGGGGAATGGAAGGGGGTCCACATCGGGTGCCGTTGGCCGCTGCCCTTCCTCAGCGCCCAATTGTTTCCACGGAAAGGGTGGGATGGGGTTTAGCCCTCCTGGGGGTCCCCAAGAAAGACTCGGGAGTCAGTGAGGCTGCAGGAGAAAACCAGCGTCCCTTCCGGATGCATGAAGACCCCGGGTTCTGCCTTCTCTCTGGAGGTTTTGGAGAGGGTGCGAGGTGGACTCCATACGCCCCAATGAACGTAACGCACGTTTTCAGATGGAAAGTAATGAGCATGAAAAGAAGGGGATCTTTCGTTAGGCAAACATCAAAAATGTGTATAGAGTTGGGGAAAATGTATGCACAATGATGCAGTAATAAGGGGAGGGCGATCAAGTTGGCTTAGTCAAAAGGCATAAATAAAGATGTCGAACCTTGGCACTCCAGGTGTTCTTGGACTTCAATTCCCAGTATGCGCACTAAACCCATTTGTGTGGATCCACAGAGACTTGGGCTTCTGGGAATTGAAGTCCTAGATCAGCTGGAGTGTCAAGGTTCGCCATCATGGCTCTAGGCGCATGATGGTGAACCTTGGGCACTCCATGTGTTCATGGACTTCAATTCCCAGATGCCCAAATCCCTGTGAATCCACCGGAATGGGTTTGCTGAACCTTGGCACTCCAGGTGTTCTTGGACTTCAATTCCCAGTATGTGCAGTAAACCCATTTGTGTGGATCCACAGAGACTTGGGCTTCTGGGAATTGAAGTCCTAGATCAGTTGGAGTGTCAAGGTTTGCCATCATGGCTCTAGGCCCGTGATGGTGAACCTTGGGCACTCCAGGTGTTCTTGTACTTCAATTCCCAGAAGCCCAAGTAGGCACCCCTGCTGATCAGGACCTCTGGGAATTGAAGTCCAAGAACATCTGGAGTGCCAAAGTTGGCCACGACTGCATTAGAGGGAGAAGGTCAGATGTTTCGAGGTGGGAATTAAAAGCAAAATCTCAAGATGAGAAACCAAAGAGAGGAAAGTGAGATTGAGGAATGTTAACAAATTCTGTTTCAGTCTCCCATTGAGCTATTCTGAAGTGACTGGAGAAGCCACCGTCCATACCAGCTATGGCCCGGGGTTGCTTCTCCTTTCAGAAAGTTGGGGACTTTATTTTAGTGAAGACGATGTTTAAAAGTTTGGAAAGACTGCTTTTTGGATGGGCCGCCGCCACTGGTATCCCTTGGCCAGGCTCGATTCTGGGGGAGAGATGTAATTATATTAAAAGGAACATTCCTAAGTTGTGATTACAACCTGACATATGTTGCGTACATTATGACATTGGAAACGTTTTGGCTGGGGGGGGGGGAAGGGACGCACAAAGGGAGGGGCGCATTAAAGGCGTGGACCGTTTTTGCTCTCTGCAGTGGAAATAGACCGAGGGATCGGGTTTCCTTCCTTTTATAGCACTCGGACCTGACTGAGTCGTTGTTCAGGGAAACTACGTACACAGGGGTGGAAGAGCAGATAGAAAGAAGCCACCTTTGCAGCACGGGATGTGCTGAACCTGTGGAACGCCTTGCCACAAGATGTAGAAGGGACGGCTGCTCACTTGTACAGCTTTAAAAGGTGATCCTGCAGGTTCATGGAAGAGAAGGGTATCATTGGCCATTGGCCAATTAATAGGTGCATGGTAATCAAAAATTAACCCCCACCCCACAGTGTAACTTCAGAACCGTGGTTGTCTTTCTGATGCCTTGAGCCAGTGGTGGCCAACCTTGGCACTCCAGGTGTTCTTGGACTTCAATTCCCAGAAGCCCAAGTCAGCCGTTCTGCTGATCAGGGCTTCTGGGAATTTAAGTCCAACAACAGCTGGAGTGCCAAGCTTAGCCACCAAGGGCAACTGAGGGCACCTCATGTTTTATCCCATCTTCCTCAGATGGTTCTAGAGCAGGAGTTCTCAACCTTTTAAAGCCAAGGTCTGGGTCATGCTTCCTCAGACAGCTTCGGGGGCCGGATGGCCATTTTGCCCTTCCTCCACCACATGGCACTTCCGGGTGTGGTGGAGGCAGGGGGGGGGACCACATGAAATGGCACATCCACCCATGGGCTGCAGGTTGAGAATCCCTGTTCTAGAGTATCCTAAAGACTTGACGTCTATATACAGTATTTTATATTTATAGTTGTATGCCATTCCTTTTTAAGTGTGAGTTCTTTGATTTGATTTGATAGCCCATTTAGTTATTTATCCAGTTTATATAGCGGCCCAACTCAAATGACTCTGGGTGGCTCACAACATTAAAATCAACACCACACCACAATACCATCTTATAATTACATACCGGGCATTTTAGGTCTAGGAACCCGGCTACCCCTTGCATCTCTCTTTGAAATGTGCAGGCAGCACTCCAACTTGTAGAGAGGACAGGGACTTTCATACACCCCTTCGTTCACAGACTGTTGAGTGTGTGTGGGGTGTCCTGTAACTGGTGGCAGCAATGACTGGAATATTTCCAGATGTTCCTCTCTGAGAGCGTGTCTTGATTAGCAAATGCAGAGCAGTGGCGACAGGTATTGTGTCCAAGGGTAATGCAGCTGCAAACAGCTCTGTCCCAGAGGTGGAGGTAGGGTTGGATTCTGACCTCCTGTGGAATGGAGGCCTAACAGCTGACTGGTGGTGGCAGTAGGATAAGTGCGGGGGTGTGGGGTGTGTGAAGGAAATAAAAGGCTATGTGGGACCGGAAATTGAGAGGCTACGATAGTTAAAGGTAAAGGTCACCTTTGCTCGAAAGCCAGTCATATCCGACTCTAGAGTTCAGTGCTCATCTCTTTTTATAGCCAACTAGCTGATTACCCGGCTTCGCTCAGGTCTTTCTTTTCTTTAACATAGTCCAGCCTTTGCCTCTTGGAAACCTCGTGGGGTGTATGTGGGTCACTCCTGCCTCCCTTCCTCCACCTCTCTCTTCCCTCACCTGTCCTGCTTCTCCACCGATGGTCACTGTCCACCCTTACCGCTCCCGTGCCCTCCCGGCCCTCTCAAGGATCTCCGTCACCACTGCTGTGCCGGCCCCAACAGCGGTGCCCAATGGCATACACCCCCACATGGGGCTTGTGACCCCCACAGTGCTGATCTCGCATGCCCATTTGCCTTCCACCTACTGTGAAAACTACAGCTGAGCTCAGAGGGCTACAGCTGAGCTAGTCAGATGATATCACAATACTTAGGACTATGACATCAGCCAATTACATCACTGGGAAACACACACATTGTATAGATCAATTGGAATGCAATTTTGGGGGGGGGGAGCCCCCCTGTGGGGCTTGTGACCCCGCAGTGCTGATCTCTCCAGCCCAAGGTACGTATGTGCCAAATTTTGAGAGGGATTGGTCCAGGGGTGTGGGAGCCTTTAGAGCACATACAAGACCACACCTGTTTTATAGATATAGAAGATCCAGCGCTGTCTGCATCTGCAGATGTTTCCGTGGACATGTGGCAGGCATGCCTAGACAACCAGAGTGCATGGAACACTGTTTTACCTTCCCATCAAAGTGGTCCCTATTTATCTCCTTGCAGTTTCTTGCTTTCAAACTGCTAGGTTGGCAGGAGCTGGGACAGACGACCAGAGCTCACTCTGTTGTGCAGTACTCGGGTCTCAAACTGCTGACCTTCCAGTCTTCAAGTTCAGCATCTTCACCACTAAGCAGGGTTACAAAATAAAACCCCATCCAGACAAGGTTTCCCAAAGGATGGACACACCAGCATAAGCACCATGTGATCTGAACTCAATTTGAAAAAAGAAAAACCTCAATTGGAAACCAGATTCTTTTGACAGTCAAGCCACACCCTGAGCTTGTTAAACAACTTCCAGGCGGACTCTGGCATGGGCAGCTGCGCATCTGGTGAAGCGCCCCCCCCCCTCGCCCTTTCGCCTGCCTGGCTGTCATGACGTTTCCAGATGTACGTAAACTCTGCAGGAGCCAGCAACGGACAATCCCCTCCCTGCCTTCTGAACATAGCTGTCAAGTATCCCGTTTTGGCCGAGAAATACCGTAATTCACCCCTCTTTCCTGCCGTCTTCCCGTATTAGAACAGCCAGGAAAAGGGGTTACTGCGCATGCGTGCCCGTCAGAGGCAGTGGTGCGCATGCACGCATGCCCACACCCGGAAAATTTCCCTTATTTCCACAACCAAAACTTGACAGGTATGCTTCTTAACCCACTCCATCTCTCCCAGAAAAGTTTCATCCTATCCTTAAGGATCCTTTCATAGTCTAGGGTTCACACCGAGGGATTTCCTTCCACTAGTAGGCCCTCATCCATGGGGGAGACGGCCCTGTAAGGGGAATAACGTAGAGATTTAGTAGCTGATGGGGCGCAACATTAGGGAGCCTCTTCTTTCTCTGCTCATGGATACCTTTCTGGGGCGCATTGGTGAAGAGGGCGGTTGCTACGTGAGATGCTCAATCATCGGCAACACGGACACGTCTCCTGCCCGCTCCCGTCTGTTGAATGGAAGGCTGAGTCACCCTTGATCCCACGTCAGGCTCAAACCCACAACGTTTTGGCTGCAGCACAGCAGTTTAACCGATGTGCTACCAGGGCTCCGGAAATTTCTCCTTTATCACCAAGTTAGGGGCTGAGGTGGATCAGTAGTTAAGAAGCTCACCTTGTTAGCTGGAAGGCCGGCAAGTCGGCAGCCCAGAATAATTTCTGGCACATAATAATAATAATAATAATAATAATAATAATAATAATAATAATAATAATAATAATAATAATAATAATAATAATAATAATAATAATAATAATAATAATAATAATAATAATAATCACCACCACCACCTAGTTGTACCGGGGTGGGGGAGTACAAGGGAAGAAGCACCACAGAAAACTAGCTGCTAAAGAGCAAGGATAAGAAATGCAGGAAAACAGGTGACAGGTGGATACTAACCTGCAGTCCTTCTGGCGTTCCTACCACAGGTTGGGCTTCATTGTGACTCTTTTAGCCTTGAAATGCATCCACTTGAATGCACCGCCCCGTTGCATCCCAGCCAGTCTCTTCAGAAAGCGCTTGTACTTCTGTTCTGTTGGTTGTTGCTTTACATCTTGAATGATCAGCTGTAACAGTCCTTTCATTTCTCATGACTTGAGAGCAATCTTCTCGCTGTCTGCATTTTACGTATTTGGTCTTGTTTTATTTCTGAAATTACTTCTGCATCGGTCACTCTGCTGATCCTTTCTCTCCTTGGCTTTCCGCGTAGTAAGGGAACATGGCTTTGCCTGGAAGCAAAAGGGAGATGGAGAATTATAGATAATCTGTGTCTTGATTTGCTGCTGGCGATTTGGAATAAGCAGGTTTATTTTGCAAACCTCCCAAACTAGTTTCAAAAGGTTCTCCCTCTGGTTATCTCGTAGAGACCACCAGCTTTTCCACCTTTTTGTAATCCTAAAGATTAGCAAAGTGCAGGGGAAAAAAATTTAACTGACAAGTGGCTTGCTTCTCTCTTAGGATGGCATTTTCAGGTTACAGCAGGGATTCCCAACTTGCGGCCCGTGGGCCGGATGCGGACTGCAGTGCCATTTCATGTAGCCCATACCTGTCAAGTTTTGGATTTGGAAATAAGAGAAATTTCCCGGCAAAAACGGGATACTTGACAGCTATGCTTATCCTTTGCTGCCCTCCAATGGTGGCAATAGGGCATTGCAGTCCAATTAATAAGGGATGACGGCAGGAAAAAGGTTAAATTTTGGGGTTTTCCTGGCCTATAAGGGATACTTGACAGCTATGATGTAGCTCCACCACCACCTCCACCACACCAGGAAGTGCTATGTGGTGGAGGAAGGGCAAAATGGCCACCCAGCCCCTGAAGCTGTCTGAGGGAGCATTAAATTTTTAATTTAATTTAATTTAATTGTCAAATTTATATACCATGACTGGGTTACAGCAACCTGTCAGGATATCAATTAAATATTTACTGTAACAAGGTGCAGAAGCAAACATTAGATCATGACTGATTATCCTTCTGGCTTGTTTTGGAGAAGGAAGTGTTGATATACTTATGTTACATATTGTTTATATTATTATTAACTTCTGTATTTATTCGGTGTTGGAGGTCTTCAGTCAGCCTAGGAAGAATAAGAACGATTGGTAATAATCATGCAACAGTAGATACACCAATGCCTGACCTACCTCCTGAACTTCTCACATACTTTGAAAGCCCAACCCCTTAGGGCAGTCATGGCGAACCTATGGCACTCCAAATGTCCTTGGACTTCAATTCCCAGAAGGCCCAATCTCTGTGAATCCACACGATTCAGTTGAGTAGGAATTGAATCGTGTGGATTCAATTTGTAGTGAACCCATTCGTGTGGCTTCAGAGAGACCTGGGCTTCTGGGAATTGAAGCCCAAGAACACCTGGAGTGCCAAGGTGCGCTGTCACAGCCTTAGGATCATGCCTGCCACATGACCACGGAAAGGTCTGCAGAAGCAGACAACGCTGGCTCTTCGGCTTTGAAACAGAGACGAGCACTGAACCCTAGAGTCGGATACGGCTGGCTTTCGAGCAAGGGAAACCGTTACCTTTAAGCAGAAAGGGAGTTGACAGTGTGTCGTGCCGAAACCAGTGATGAAAATAGTGTATTTTCTGCAATGTGATTTGTCAATTACTTAAGTATCTTTTAAGGCAGAGGAACTGCCAAAGTTTCAGGCCTTGGAGTTGAGGGGCTGCAGAATCCAGAACCCAAAGGAGTATCCTTTGAAAGGCTGTACAATCCTGAGGTAACCCTGGCCATAATTGTCCTCTGTGGCAACCAGAGCTGTGGGGATGGGGAAGTTGCCACAGACATCCCTGGAGGCCATTCTGGAGGCCCAGTCTCCGTGGCAACCGGTGTGGGCTCCCTTGGCCCTGGCACTCCTAAAGACAGGTAGGGCTGTTGCCAAGGGTTCCTCTCAAATTACAGGGCCCCCCCCCCAAAGCTTTCGGTTCCCTTTCTTTTTTGGGGTGGAGGGGAGCAGAGGGGTTGCATAACCTGCCTCCAGGATGGCGAACCTGGCACTCCAGGTGTGCTTGGACTTCGATTCCCAGAAGCCCAAGTCCCTGTGAACCCACAGACATGCAGTGGATTCACAGGGTGCTTGGGCTTCTGGGAACTGAAGTCCAAGCACACCTGGAGTGCTGAGGTTCGCCATCCCTGACCTACCTCATACAATTGTTGCGCCGATAATAAAAAAGAGAGAGGAGCCGAAAGCATCTCTGCCTGTCCCGTGGTCTGGCGTGATCCTAAGCAAGCAGGGAACAAATATTATTTTTTCTCTCCCTCCCTTTCTGCCTCCTTCCCATGGCGATGAAATGCATGCTTTCTAAGGTGGGAAGAAAGGAACATGAACGTCGCCCCAGCAAAGGAATAAAAGGCTATTTAAGAAAGACAAGGAATAACTGCTGGCTGTGAATTCAACTTCTGTTTTCCACTCTCCTTCTTAGAGAAGGTTATTCAGCCGGAGTATTGATTCTGGCAGGCTGTCCCGGTTGTAGCTACAGGGACACCCTGTTTAATGCTGGAGAGGGGAGACTTCTGTCAAAATGCATCACTCACATGCACGCATGCACGTGCGCGCACATGCACGCACACACCATAAAAGGCTGGTAACGGTGATATTTTAAAGGGGAAGGTCAAGGCCAGGAATTCTCAACCTTTTAAAGCCAGGGGCCGGGTCACGTTCCCTCAGGCAGCTTCAGGGGCCAGACGACCATTGTGCCCGTCCTCCACGACATGACACTTCCTGGTGGGCGGGGGGCGGGGGCCTTACATGAAATGGTGCTGTGGGCTGCATCCGGCCCAGGGGCCGCAGGTTGAAAATCCCTGCTCAAGGCAATGGCAGGTCTGGTAGAAGCAGAGCCTGTCTCCTTTTAAAAACATGCAGCTTTGGAACATGACATAGAGCAGTGATGTCATACCCATTCGTGTGGATTCACAGAGAGGTGGGTTTCTGGGAATTGAAGTCCAAGAACACCTGGAGTGCCAAGGTTCGCCGTCGCAGGACATGGAGTTAAGATTGCTTTCTACTGCCAGAAGCTGAGCCGCTGCCCCAATTTTGGAGGCATTAAATCATTGCAAAGATTAGGAGTGCAGTTGTAAGCCAGATTCGAGACGTTTAGTCTGAATAGTTATTTCCTCTTATCAGGAGGCCTGGAAGCTCCGATTGCGTAGGGCGCACAGAAAATCACAAGCCTCTATTTATGTACTTATGAACACGTATTAAACCGATGGGTGTAGAATCCATCCAACGTTTCCCAGAAAAGAGGTTTTTTGAGCATTTCCTTTCCCGTGAATCTGGGCTTCCGATCATAGGGAACACGTGGCTCATTGTACCACTGGCCGCCTTGTTCCAGTGGCCATGAAATGCAAGGGGAGTTTCATTTCTCCCATTCGTTGAGATGAGTTACCAGAAAGAGCTTCACGAAGCCTCCATTGAACTGAATTTCTCTCAAGAAAATGTTGTGAGAAGCACTTGGAGCCTTGAGAACCAATGAACTCTGTTCTCTGGAGACTATTTCAGGGGGTTCCCAACCTAAGGCCTGTGGGCCAGCTCTGGCCCCTGGTGCCATTTCATGTGGCCTCCCCACCCTTCCAAGGGCATTCGAGAAACAAAATAAAGCTTGGGTGTTGCCAGGTAGACAACAGAAGCAGAAGTGTCTTGCTCATGAGCGCATATGAGATGTGTTTTCAGGGAGTGCCGAGGGACTCCGTTCGTTGAAGTGTCTCTGTTGAGCTAACATGGGAACTACATCTGTTCAGGATTTAGTTAGCTCCATGTAAAGTCTGCAATGTCTGTTTCCATGTGTAGTAGCGTGGAGAATCTCTCTCCCTTGGGCTGCTGAACATCTGTCGGTTCAATATCATTGTGGCCTGTAGGTCAAAGTAGACAATGCAGCTGACATATTACTTAAGACGTGCATTTGGCATAACTCATCCTTTTGTTCAGCTCCGTATCTTCTGTTCCAGCAAGCTTTGCTTTCCAACTGGCCAGTAGAAAGTAAACATGGACTTCATTTACCTACCTGAGTGCCCAGCTTTGCATTCCTTCAGAAGGCAGATTTGGTGGTTGTGCGTGGCCTCTCTGTGATGATACACATGTCCCCCAAACATTTGGGGGAACTGTAGATACCCAAAGGCCTTCGTATCTTGCTAGGCTTGGTCCAGACTCTCTCTATTGGCTCTGAAGACCTGGTGAAGTTCCATCTCAAGTATGGGTGGCCCTCTCTTCAGAGAAGTAGCTTTTTGGCTTGTGCTGGCATCAGACTCTGTATTTGCTCCCCTTAGTTGCCATGGGGCACATCCTGCCTTCTTCTGTTTAGGTAAGATGGATCCTAGGGCAGTGATGGTGAACCTTGGCACTCCAGCTGTTCCTGAACTTCAATTCCCAGAAGCCCTGATCAGCAGGAGTGTTGACTTGGGCTTCTGGGAATTGAAGTCTAAGAACACCTGGCATGCCATGGTTTGCCATCATGGTTCTAGGTCGAGCCATGGCTGAAACCTATGAAAGGGAAGGATGCTCAGTTAAGGAGGACCTTAGCACCTCTACATCTCAGCATGAATGTCAAAGTCTTTGTTCTTCTTAATGTTTCTTGTGAGCACAACGTTGGGGTCTTGATCCTAGTCCTCACACATCTGCGGGCCATCCTGTGATGATCCTGCTACACCTGTAGAGTAATCCCAAGCCCATCAGCCAGCCAGTGGCGCCTGGTCAAAACTGGCACCTCAAGAGACTCCTTCCTGTGAAAGGGTCTGAGTCCACATAGGGGAGAATTCTTGGGTTTGCAAACCTTCTTCCCCTCCTGGTCCACTGGAGCTGTGTTCCAAAGATGTGCTCTCTCCGTGATGTGCCAATGTTCCCTCTCAACCTCTGAACATGGAGTAAGAGCAGCTCCATAAGCAGCCTGAACCTCACTCTGAAATGGTGGAGTCCACCAAGGACTTTACCACATTGGTATCTCTGGGTTACGGGTCTCAGCTCAAAGCCTTTGTGGAGTACATGGAGAAGTCACGCTTGTTGTCCTCCTCTTGAAGCTGGGATGTTCTTACCGCCTTCTCAAGGACATTCTGTTGCTCTGAAGAAGCCGCTTAACCACACAGATGATTAATACCAGAAACAGACTGTTCCGTCTCTGGCTCCATCTTCCAGACCAGGAGAGTCTGACCGGAGCTTTCCAAGGATAAGACTTGAAGGGATTTGTAACAGCGGATGCTATTCTTGCTGAGAAAACCACCCTCCAGACTGACCACGTGGAAGCTTTTCTTGTTTTCTAGCTAAAAAGATAATGCTGTGGAAGGAAAGGAACTGAGAATACATCAGCACTGTAGACCAGGGCTTCCCAACATAAGGCCTGTGGGCCGGAGCCAGCCTGTGGCACCCATTTCATGTGACCCCCCCCTCCAAGGGCATTCGAGAAACAAAATGGCAGCTCCCTTTGAAGCTGTTGGGACAAAATGGCCACCCATCATGCAGGCAGGGCAAAATGGCCATCCAGCCCTTGAATCTGACTGAGAGAGCGTGACCTGGCCCCCAGCATGAAAAGGTTGGGAACCCCTGCTGTAGACTGTTTGTTCTTTTAATTATTGTAAACAGCTTTAATAATTCTGAGCATGACTCCACATGAACACTGTGATGTTTTGGGTGCAGGGAGACCTGTTGGGCCCACAGAGAGATTGGCTGTAAGATGTTTTATGGAATCACAGTTATGGGTTGAGATGCTAAGAGATAAGACCCCAATATAACCTTACGTTCCACAATCCTTGGCAAAGCCAAGCCACACAGACATACCAAGATGATGTTGGTTGCCTCTAAAACAGGGGTGCACAAACTATGGCCCAGGGGCTGGATCCGACCCCGATGCCAATTCATCCAGCCTGCAAAGCCCTTGTTGCTCCTGGAAGCGGAAGTAAAATGTCCCCATACGGGCGTGTTTTACTTCCGCTTCCAGGAGCAACGAGGGCTTCGCAGGCTGGAATAGTTGGCATCAGGGGCCGGATCCACCCCACGGACCATAAGTGACCGGCTCCCTGAACCACGTGACTGGCCCACGGCCCGAAAGGTTTGGACACCCCTGCTCTAAGAGGTCATGAGAGCAGAAGCTAGTGTGGTCTTTGTTGAGACAGAGCCATCATTTGAATCCTGAGCAACCACCCATGATGGTGACACTTTGACACTCCGGTTCTTCTTGGACTTCATTTCCCAGAAGCCCAAGTCAGCACTCCTGCTGACCACGGCTTCTGGGAATTGAAGTCCAGGAACTTCTGGAGTGCCAAGGTTGGCCATCACTGATTTATACCATGGAGAGAGGAAGCTGAGTCGAATCTTGGACTTTGACCAGGGTTTTCATCACCACAGAAGTTGATCCCATTCCAGATGACGTGGTCTTGGGTAGATCTGGATGCAATAGGAAGGGCCATAGGTAAATAGGCTCTTGCAGCTAAGCGAAGAATAGCTAAATAGAAGGTGACCTGTTTTGTGTACAGAAAATTATGGATTCGGTTGCTGGCAGGGGCCGGTGGAGCTGGGAATATTTTGTACCTGCCAGACAACCAGTTTAAAGCTGAGCCAGAAAGAGGCCAAGGATCAGAGTCCACTGAAGACCGAGTCCCATTTGCTTGCGCCGCGTATCTTCCCACACAGGAAGGCCATTTTTCACACCTTGCACTCAAAACGGCCGCCTCTCTCCAGTGACTGTTGATAAACTTTAACCAGTTGTTTGAAATCCTGTTTGTACTCCTTAAAAGTAACATATTGCAGATTTTGCAAAGCTGCTCGGGGAGTATTTTGCCTGAAGGGTAAATAATACAAGTTATCAGGACCTTGTGCAGGCTGCGGTTGTTCGGAGACTGCCGAGTGTGTAAAGCCAATGGGTGGTTTTTTTTTTTTTGTGTTGGGAAATTGATTGTGGAAGGGAGTCACTTTCAATTGCCTGATCTTCTGCTGTTTTCTTTTGTGTTTTTAACGTTTTTAAAAAAGCCCCTGGATGCTTCTTGTTATTTCTGATCTGCTG
Organism: Bradypodion ventrale; assembly: GCA_035047345.1. Lineage (NCBI taxonomy): Eukaryota > Metazoa > Chordata > Lepidosauria > Squamata > Chamaeleonidae > Bradypodion > Bradypodion ventrale. The sequence continues at coordinate 23,630,397 of JAWDJE010000014.1, read as the reverse complement.
CTTTTTATGGTCCATCGATGTCTTTATTATATTTTGCCGTCCTTGTTTTGGTTTTATTGAACGTTGCCTTAAAGCTCTTGCAAAAGACATGGTAAACCTTTTATTCCCCCCCCCCCCCCCCTGAGCAAATACTTGGAGGGCAAAGATTTCAAAGGCTGAATGTACAGTAGGACAAATTAGGGTTATTGACCCTCCATTCCTTGGGGTGGGTTTCAAGGGGGTGCATTTATTGTCTTGTTGCTCAGCTGAAAGATGTTGGGCTCAGCCCAGGTGATCTTGGTGGCCTTTAAGCTGTGGTTCAATCCTGTACATCAGGGGTGCCCAAACTTTTTGGGTTGTTGGCCGGTCACGTGGTTCCTCCCACCGTAAGCCGAAGTAAAATGTGCCTTGCAATCTGTTTTGCAACAGGATGAGATAGATTTTAACCTGCCGTTTCCTCTGCTTAAACCAGGGGTGCCCAAACTACAGCCCATGGGCCAGATCTGGCCCCCAATGCCAATTCATCCAGCCTGCGTTACCCTTCTTGCTCCCAGAAGCGGAAGCAAAATGCACCCCGCTTCTGGGAGCAAGAAGGGTGGCACGGGGCAATTGAATTGGTGTTGGAGGCTGGATCTGGCCCACGGGCCGTAGTTTGGGTACCCTTGCTGTATTTCACAGAGTCATCAGGAAGGTTTTGGGTCCGATGGTCCCATCTGTGTGTTGGGTAAACAAGGGGGTGCTGAGCCTCCATTTGTGTGTTCATTCCCCCCCCCCCCAAACGGGACTTCTCCATCAGGTTCTTCTTCTCCTCTGATGAGCTCCAATACTGGACACAGTATGTGTTTTGAGAAGATTGCTTAGATGGAGGAGAGTCCACCTATGTGGAGGAGAATCCACTTTTCTCCCTCATCTGCCCATTTTGGCATCAACATTGGGTCTCCTTGTACCTACACTTCTGATAAAGGCATAGTTGCTGACTTATAGCCACATCTGGATTGAACTTGAGCATTGACGCAAATCGGATTGAACATCTAAGAATATGGATGGAAAATGACGAGTACCTGCAGTGGATTTACCAAATAGATTCATTGGATCTGTATGGGTATAGTGCCATGATGGTGAACCTTGCCACTCCAGCTGTTTTTGGACTTCAACTCCCAGAAGCCCTAGTCTCTGTGAATCCACACAAATGGGTTTACTGCATGTACAACCTTGCCACTCCAGCTGTTCTTGGACTTCAATTTCCAAAAGTCCAAGTCCCTGTGAATCTCTGTGGAGTTGAAGTCCAAGAACAGCTGGAGTACCAAGGTTTGCCATCACTGGTATAGTGGAAAAAACAAAAGGGGAATTTGGAGTAAACATTAGGAGGAATTTCCTGGTGTCAAGAGTTGCTTGATAGAGAAAGCCAGTCCCCTTAGAAGGAGGTAGACATCAGCAGTGAAGAGCTTGGAAACCAAGTCACCTGAAGAGCAGTTGAAGGTGCTTTTAGCCTCTTTGGCTTTGAAACAGGGATGAGCACTGAAACCTAGAGTTGGATACGACTGGCTTTCAAGCAAGGGAAACCTTTATCTTTACCTTAGTCTGAAGAAGAAAAGACCGGAGGTGGTGGTGGTACTGTGATAGATGTTGGGTAGAAGGTGGAACAAGCTGGTTTTCTGCTGCTCCAGTGAGTCTGAGCCAAACTGATGTTATAGAAAGGAAAGGCAAAACGTCTTGACGCAATTGAGAAAGAACTTTCTAATGGTGAGAGACATTCAGTGTTGGACCAGAACACCTTGGGAGGTATCGGTTTCTCCTTCGTTGCAGGTTCTTAAGTAGAGGTTGTGTAGACATCTGCTTAGCTTTGGATTCCACCACTGGCCGAGGTTTGATCTAGATGGACCTCCTGTCTCTGTACTTCTGTGAGTCTGCAAATCACAGGTGAGAAGGAAAGGACAGGAGCCAGGATGTGGTGCCTCAGGGAATTCCATCTCCCACCCTTTCTCTGTTGTGAAGCTGGTTTGAGTTTCTTCCAAAGAAATTTTCCCCCAGATCAGAGCTCATTTCCTAAGAAGTCAAGATGCTGGCTTACACCCAAGGTTAGTTTTGTGAGGTTGAATGGGTGATGGAGAGATGAAACAAGGGAGGAGAATAAAGCGGGATGCATGCCATCTCAGCTTGGGCTATGGTGGCAGCTGCTGCTACTCATATCTGAGTATACATTTCCCCCCTGGAAATCGTTTTTCAGGGGAAATGCCATTGGCGTGAATTTGTTTAAGGTGGATCTCAGCTTGCCATGAAGTGACCCACACACTATGATCACAGAGCCATCTTCAGTGGCACATATGCATGGTGGTGGTGGTGGTGGGGAACTATCAGGACTCCCATCCTGGGCCTGGCGGTGCCTGGAAACCACTGATCTGCGCATGCGCAAACAAACGATGCATGTGCAGGAAGCCCCAGGGGCGTGACCAAAATTGGGGGGTGCGTACCGGGCCCGGAAATTTCTGATGCCGGCCCTGCACATATGAAATGAGACATGCAGGATTAAACACCGGGACTGCAATGGAGTGCCGCAACCTTGAGGATATGGACAAGATGCTCCTTCACATCCAGTCCATCTGGCGTGGCCTCTTCCACCTCCATGACTGTTGGGTATCCGAAAGTGGTTCCTCCTCCGCTCATTTTGCCATATGATGGTTTCCGGTGACATTTCCTCCATTGAGGGGACCCTCACCCTACCTAAAGGGGCTCATCCACCTGTAGCCATTGGCCCTTTTAGGGAGTCAGATTATTTACCACTGCCCAGCACTCACCATTGAGTCACTGGCGGTATGGTCTACTCCAGTGATGGCAAACCTTGGCACTCCAGGTGTTCTTGGACTTCAATTCCCAGAAGCCCTGAACAGAAGGAATGTTGACTTGGGTTTCTGGTAATTGGAGTCCAAGAACATCAGGAGTGCCAAGGTTGGCCACCACTGGTCTACTCCATTACCGTAGTGGGATGTCCGGCCAGACAACTTGGGCTACGTAACCAGCTTGAAAAACACTCTCTCTCAAAACACCAAACTTCAGGAGCTCCTAATGACGAATCTTCTATGTTGCGCCTTGCTTGACCTTTAGAGGTCTCTGCTACTTCCAGAGAGGGAGGTCAAGCTGTCTGCTGACCACCTGGTTTAGTTTCGCGCATTGTTTAGTCCTCGGCCTTGGAGGGGAGAAGCTGCCCACCTTCTCAGTCAAGATCCTTAATTTGGGAGCAAGAGGAGAAGCTTTCGGAGACGGTAGGTGGGGCGAAAGTGAAGCAAGCGAAGCCATTTTCTAACCTGGAGGTGGACAAACGTTACATAACAGCCTCTCCTCCTCCCCCCTCCCCCCCCAACCAAACACTCCTCTGAAGACACATTCTAATGATTAATTTGAGCCCCTGGCAGCCACCTCCCTTAGAATAATATTTTAAACATGACTTTTCCATTGCTGCTTGCCAGCCCTCGTTACAGCGCACTGTGGCCGGCTGTAAAGTTTCATTTCAAGGATGGGTCTCGCTCCCCTTACAAAATGTGTCTGGAATGTGCAGATGTTTCCTTCGGAGACTCAAGAGCCAATCTGTTCGGAGCGCATCAGTCCTGCTGGGACGGCCACAGCAATGGAGACGCAGCTCTGTTTACAAGGTTGCAAGCAAACAAGCAAAAAAACAGGAAAACATGCGCCGGGAATGATCTTCAAACACTCTTTTCACTTCCATATCCAACCGGCCCCCAGGCAGAGTTTAGGAGAAATCCATGCGGCCATGTGGCCCTGGCCTGGGTGAAGGCCCTCTTTTTCCACCCTCTCATCAGCTGTTAACGATTGGTAATGCAGTTAGACTTTTATGCAGTGAGACAGATAATTCTTTTATGAGAAGGATTAAAAGAACATGTTAGCTTGGCTTTATGGTGACGGAGAACAGCTGTAGTGAAAGGGAGGGAGGCAGCGTCACAAGAGGAACAGGGTGACTGAAGGATGATGGTGTTCAGGGTGCCTTCAAGCCACGGATGGCCTCTCCTGCACCGAAGATGTGGCCATAAGTTGGTTGTGCTGATGCTTCAAAGGAAATACCATACATAGTCGAGTATAAGCTGAGTTTTTTTTAGCCCTGAAAAAGGGGACACAGCTTATACTCAGGTCAACGACCATGAGGGTCCCAGGACCATGCCGGACTGAGATGCGCTGACAATTTAATTAATTTTATTTTATATTCATGTATTTTGATTATTGAAACTCACTAGGAGCTGCTGCATTTCCCATCCTTAGCTTATACTCAGGTCAATCTATTTTCCTGGGTTTTCAGGTCAAAATTAAGTACCTCAGCTTATATTCGGGTCGGCTTATACTCGAGTTTTATATGGTAATTGGAAAAGGGGGCACAAATGTGGCTACAGTGTGCTGTCCTCTGCGTTCGACCTTCTGGCACTCCAGAAGTTTTGAACTTCATGTCCCAGAATCCCCAGCCTGTCTTGCCAATGTGAAAGGGCTGTGGGCGCGGTAGTCTAAAACATCTGGAATGCCAAAGGCTTGGCACCTCTGGAGGCGAACATGTTGTAAAGCTGAGAACGGCACAGTTCTCTGGAAATATAAATTCAGCACGACCAACCCCCTCTCCCAAAGAAACTAAAAATTGAAATGTAAATATCATAATAGCATTAATTACTTACTGGATTTGTGTATCAACTCGTTCCGTCTTTCCTCAGAGGATATCAAGGGCGGCATGCATGGTGGTTCTATCGGCTTCTTTTTTTCCATACAAACTACAATCCTGCAATTTAGATTAGGCTGTAACAAGAGTGGAAATTTGAGTCTGTGTTTCTCCAATCCTTCAGTGACACGTTAGCTAACATAACACGCTATTGTTTTCATTTAGGATTTTTCAAAGGTACTTTGCTGTTCCATTTCTTAAAATGTATTGTCGGGTCAGGAAAGATATAGAGCAGTGATGACGAACCTTGGCACTCTTAAGTGGTCTTGGACTTCAATTCCCAGAAGGCCAAGTAAACCCATTCATGTGGATTCACAGAGACTTGGGCTTCTGGGGATTGAAGTCCAAAAACACCGTAAACCCATTCATATGGTGACAGCTGTCAGCTTTATGAAAGGATTAGACAAGTGCATGGAGGACAAGGATATCAATGGCTATAATTATGGATACCTAAGGACAACCTCGGGGTTGGAGAGATAGGCAGGATATCTCTCCATGCCATTTCCAGGGAATCCTAAGCAGGTGAAGACATCTCCTTGGGAAGAATACCCTGAAGCACATGGTGAGCCACAGTTTGTGAGACAGAATGCTGGACTGGATCATGGGCTCCTGTGGCCTGTTCCAGCAAGGCTGTTCTTATGTGGATTCACAGAAACTTGGGCTTCTGGGAATTGAAGTCCAAGAACGCTTGGTGTGCCAAGGTTCACCATCACGGGTATAGAGACATGGCACCAAAATAACAGCTGGATTAGGCTGGATCACCCTTATTGTAGCAGAAAGTCTTCAAAGATGTTGGTGACTTGAAGTCTAGAAAGAGGGCAATCCAGGAGAAATGAAATAGAGATTTATAAATTGCATGAATGGTGTAGACAGAGTTAGTGTGAAGAAGAAAGTTTCTAATTGTAAGATTTACTTAGATCCTCCCATTTTTGTGTAGCATATCAGGAAGCAAGGGACGTCCAATATTTTGATCTTGGGCGAGGACTTTGACATCCTCCTGTGTCATTTTCAGGTTCTTTAAATCTGCCATGCAAGTTCTTCTCCGTGTATTTCAAGGGTATCTTGGTTGTCGTTTGGCATTAGGAGGGGTCCAACTTATTGCCACCTTAGAGAGCCTGTTCCACCACCACCACCCATATGGCCTGCCATTTGGAGTCTTCTTCGTGCACCATAGCTCCGGGAACAGAACTTGCTCCAGGAATCCGTAGCATTAGATGGGTGGGTGGGTGGGTTCATTGGATGAATCCTGGCATAGCCCGCCATAAAGTTATCCTTCAGCCTGCTTGCTGAACAGGTTTTTGAAACTATCTCATTTCATTTCTGGTAGAAAGCATAGTCCAGGAGTGCCCAAACTTTTCGGGCCATGGTCCAGTGGGCTAGTCACGTGGTTCCTCCCACTGGAAGTGGAAGTAAAACACACCTTGCAATCTGTTTTGCAACAGGATGAGATAGATTTTAAGCTGCCGTTTTCTCTGCTTAAACCAGGGGTGCCCAAACTACAGCCCAGGGGCTGGATCCACTGCCCATTCATCCCACCCGCACTGCCCTTACCACTCCCGGAAGCGGAAGTAAAGTGCTCCCGTATGGGCGCATTTTACTTGCGCTTCCGGAAGTGGCAAGGGCAGTGCAGGCCAGGTGAATTGGCATTGAGGGCCGGATGCGACCCCGGGGCCATAGTTTGGGCATCCCTGGCATAGTCTGTCATGAAGGTGAGTAGCTTTGGAGCATGGGCGTGTGGGTCTCCTTTGGAGCATGGGCATGTGGGTCTCTTGACTGCTCTCTTTTGCCCCCTTGGCAAGATCTCCAGCTCATGGGATTGAAGGGCACATCAATCTTCTGGAACAGGAGTGCGGCAGCCATGCTTCTGTTCTTTGCTTCTGGCTTGCAAGCATGACAGGGGATGGCTTGCATCCTCCTTATCCATCCATTGCTTTCTAAATTCCTGCAGCTGGGAGGAAGCTGGCGGGCCGGCCGGCCGGAGGAAGGGTGAGATCATAGGTTTAACTTCCCGGGTGGCTCATGAAGAAGGACTTCCTTGCCTCCTCCTCTCTGTCACTCTTGAACTCTATGTCTCTCTTCTCGAGCGTGCAGGTGCCCTTGCCCCTCGCATCTTGGCCCACGGTCCTGGTGTAACAGTTTGAGGGGCAAGAGGACAGCTAGCCGTGCAATGGACTGGTTGTTGGACTTTGACCTGCTTGAGAGTCAGACACTCCGCCTTGCTTCTGCAAAACGTTCAATGAAATTGATCCCGGGAAGGTGTGAGGGATGGATTCTGTTGCACAACCATTTTGCATAACACATGTGATTGACATGAAATCGAGTGTGCTGATTCCAAACCTGAACTCAGAATTTTGCCTATCATGTACATATTTTAAGGCATGCTTGTGCCAGGGGGCCGGGTCACGCTGCCTCAGACAGCTATGGGAGCTGGGCGACCATTTTCCCCTTCCTCCACCACATGGCACTTCCTGGTGTGGTGGAGCCGGTGGGGGGAACCACGTGAAATGAGGCCATGGCATAGCTGTCAAGTATCCCTTATTGGCCAGGAAAACCCCTTATTTTACCCTCTTTCCTGCCGCCATCCCTTATTAATTAGACTGCAATGCCCTATTGCTGCCATTGGAGGGCAGTACAGGGTAAGCATAGCTGTCAAGTATCCCTTATTGGCCGGGAAATTTCCCTTATTTCCAAATCCAAAACTTGACAGGTATGGGCCAGGGGCCGCATCCAGCCCACGGGCCGCAGGTTGAGAATCCCTGTGATAGCTGTTCAGTGGCTGCAGTGGTTAATGACTGGTAAGCAGAAGGTCAGCAGTTCAAAACCCGAGTACTGCATAATGGAGTGAGCATCCGTCTCTGTCAACCCAGCAGTTCGAAAGCAAGAAATTGCAAGGAGATAAATAGGGACCACTTCAGTGGGAAAGGTAAACAGTGTTCCATGCACTCCGGTGTCTAGGCATGCCTGCCACATGTCCACGGAAACGTCTGCAAATGCAGACAGCGCTGGCTCTTTGGCTATAAACAGAGATGAGCACTGAACCCTAGAGTCGGATACGACTGTCTTTTGAGCAGGAATTACCTTTCCCGTTCCCTATAGCTGTTCAAGTGGAGCAGGTAGTCAGGTAGCCCAAGATGGTTTCAGCCAGACTGGATGTCTTGTTGTCCTTCTCTGCCAGGGCAACGGTTGGTTTTTTCTTGTCCAGCCATAACTCACCTGGGTGGCCACTCGGAATTTGAGAGAAGACGGGAAGAAAGTTTTCATAGTGTCTTTTTGGCTGCCTGGAAGTCATCTTTGCCTGCCATGGATCTGCAGAACATTTGTGGTCACTTCGAAGACATCTTTAAGGACACTTCTAACACAGCCATAGATTTCCTTTCAAAGGCTGTGTGGGTGGAAATGCTGTTTGGAACAGAAACTAGGAAGAAGAAGAAGAAGAAAATCTGCCCGGGGCCCCAGCTGTTTTTCTTCCCACTGTGGGAAGAAGCTGTTTTTTGAGAAAATAATGTGGTGCAAACTCCAGGAACCAACTTGGTAAGACGTTCTTCGGGTTGCCATAGAATTAGACAGGGAAAACATTGACTTCTAGAGCGGATCGTGGCTATCTTTGCCAAGTTGATCCATAAACCTTTGTTGGCAGCGATGGCGCTGAGAGAACTTTCTGTCATTCTTTCCTCTGGATTTCCTGCCTCTCCCTTCTGTTTTGGCAGCTGGAAACCCTTCCCTGACATGGGCTTCAATGTTCCCCTGAAACCTTTAGAGCAGGGATGCCCAAGCTACAGCCCGGGGGCCAGATGCAGCCCCCGACGTCAGTTCATTCATCCAGCCTACAAAGCCCTCGTTGCTCCCAGAAGCGGAAGTAAAATGCGCCTGTACAGGCGCATTTTACTTCCGCTTCCGGGAGCAACGAGGGCTTTGTGGGCCAGATGAATTGGTGTCGGGGCTGGATCTGGCCTCCAGACCATAATGACCAGCTCCCTGAACCACATGACCAACCCACAGCCCAAGACGTTTGGGGTGGGGGGCTGCTTTTGAGGCCTCAGTCCAGCTGACAAGAGGCTTTTGTATGTTATGTAAGGAGAAAGCTAACAGTTCTTAATACATTCTTCTCTAGGGAATCCCTTCCCACATTAAAAAAATAATAATTCCATCATTATTCTAAACTTAACCTGCTTTACATCATGGCTAAATATAACAAACCTAACACTGAGCGGCCAGAATCACACCCTGGATTTTCTTGAGTTCAGCTCCACTTGATTCCTTTTACCAGAGTAGATTTGGAAAAGCAACTTCTTCATGCTTCCAGATCAGTCCTTCCCTGCTAGCATGGTATCTCCCCAGAGTTTGGCACATTTGAGAGAGACGCTTTGATGTAGGCAGATTGACTGCACACGAGCCGGCAGATGGGCTAAACACTACTTTAGTGTCACATGGTCAATCTGTACATGAGGCAATGGCGGAGCCTTGCCCCTTTATATATGGTACCTGATACATTTGAATCTCGTCCGAAGGCGCCTACTGGTTGCAGTATCGGTGACGTCTTTCTGAAGTACTGCATACCTGGCATGGTTCACCTGTGGCGGGAAGGTTTCCTGCGCTAGTTACTCATTGGGAGAACTGGAGCCACGTGAGCTCCATCAGCTGCGCTAATGGCGAGCAGCTGAACTGCATGCATACACAAGAGTGGTTGTAGAAGGAATATTCACACATTGTTAAGATTCATAAGATGGTACCCTGGCAGCTTCTGGGTATGAAATTCACAACGTCGTCCATTGGCCTTTCTGGGTAGCAATCGGCTCTTCCACCCCATCCTTCCTCGAAGAGTTAGTCAACTTGGCCCACTTCCAGGGCTATTGTAAATTAATGCATTTAACTTCCTTGAAAGAGCACAATGCAAATCCCGAGAGCAATTCCCATAACTCTTCTTGTTGCTGTTATTATTGTGGAGAAAAGAAGATGAGAACTGATCTTCAAATATTTGACAGGCTGCCATTGTATGATCCACACAATCGAAGGCTTTGCCATAGCCCAGGGACTCTCAACCATTTCATGTGGGGCCTCCACCGCACCAGGAAGTGCCACATGGTGGAGGAAGGGCAAAGTGGCCGTCCGGCCCCTGAAGCTGTCTGAGGGAACGTGACTTGGCCCTCAGCTTTAAAAGGTTGAGAATTCCTGCCATAGTCAATGAAACAAAAGTAGACGTTTTCCCGGTATTCCGTGCTTTCTCCATGATCCAGCAAATGTTGGAACCCTGCCTGTAGTTCTCAATCCACATACTGGATCTTAATCTTGGCCTTGCTAGCATGTGAAATAAGCACAATTGTATGATAGTTTGAGCATTCTTTGGTGTTGCCCATCTTTGGAATTGGAACGTAAATGGACCTTTTCCAATCCTGTGGCTACTGTTGTATTTTCCAAATTTGCTGGCCTATTGAGAGCGGCACTTTAACGGCATCATCTTTTAGGGCATTAAATAGCTCACCTGGATACCATCCTCTCCACTGACTTTGTTGTAATACTTTCTAGGGCCTGCCTGAATTCCCATTCAAGGATGCCTGGCTCGAGGTCAGCGATCACACCATTGTGGCTGGCTCAGTGGTTAAGAAGCTCGCCTTGTTAGCTGGAAGGCTGGCAAGTCGGCAGTTCGAGACCCGGGTACTGCATGACAGATTGAGTGCCCATCTCTGTCCCAGCTCTTGGGGACATGAAAGGAGTCTCACTTGGGCGTCCCCTGAGCAGAGTTTCTTCTGCAAAAATCCTTTCAACCCAGAATAATATTTGACACGAAATTATTATTATAGGGACATTAAAGTCCTTGTAAAGTTCTTCTGTGTATTCTTGCCCTAATGGTGGTGGTAATATTTAAAGTGCATGCTGCTAGATGGCTTTGTTCGCGTGAAGGAATACCATACAGCAGGGATTCTCAACCTGTGGCCCACATGCCAAATGTGGCCCACAGCACCATTTTATGTGCCCCTCCAGCCTCCACCACACCTGGAAGTGCCGTGTAGTGGAGTATGGGCAAAATGACCGTCCAGCCCCTGAAGCTGTCTGAGCGAGCATGACCCGTCCCCTGGCTTAAAAAGGTTGAGAACTCCAGCCATACAGTTACTGGTCTGCCCCGTATCCAGTCCACACCTTAATGGGAAAATGTTCTGTGCGGTAAAGTGTCCTTAATGGGAAATGTAATGCGTTGGTTTTTTCTGAAATGTGAAGCAACCACAGCAACAGGGGAAACTGTTCTTCTGTAGCGTGATTTTGCCCAACTCTGGTCCTGCAAACATTAGGCTTTTCTCTGGCTGGAGAATCCTGGGATTCAGGAAGAAATGAGTTAATGAACTAACTTAGCCACACTGATGGCAAAGTGAATGGGGAAATGGCTCACAAGGTAAGCTGCACCCCCCTACTTGCTCAGTCCGAGCATCAGCTCTGTTCCTCTGGTCTGTTTTCCCCATAACCTTATATGGGCAACAAATGAGTGAGAATCTCTTTTTTCCCTCCCTCCTTTGGCTTAGAGGGATGTTAGCAGATTTCAAAAATCTGTTGGAATCTCACAAAATCAGACACGTCGCTCTTGGCGCTGCGCAAGCCATCACTGGGGTTCAGCTTGCCAGACCCTTGACAAATTAAGAACCCCAGAAGGTCTGTCTTATAGCTAGAGAAATGCTATAATTAGCTTTCCCGTCTCTTTCTCCCATTTGGAAAAACTTCTGCAAATACTGTACATTGTTCCCCTTTCCTTTAAAGAGAATGGCCTTTCTGGTTTTGCTATGGAAAGGGGAACGTTGTCCAGAGATTTCACTTAACTTCTCTCGCGCATGCACGGCATGCACGCACACTTTTGTTGTTGCTGCTGCTGGCAGGAGGAATATATAAAATATAAATGATTATAGAATTGGATTATAAACAAGAATAAAGTAGGAGAAAGAGTAATATGCATTATATTGAATTTTGATAAGTTCTGATATATATCATGAGGATTTATTGAGACATGATGAAACTTAATTATGTATCGGGCTTTCAAGTATTTCTTGTTTGTATTTGGTGATATGTATGTGTACTTTTTTCTTTTAGTATTTTGTCTGTATTTTTTTGTATTCTTTGAAGAATTAATAAACATACTTTTTTAAAAAATATTTTTTTAAAAAATAGTTTTTAAAATATATATTTTTTAAAAAATATTTTTTAAAAAATATATATTTATTTTAAAAAAGAAGACAGGCTACGAACCTGTAATGTAGATGCGGTTGTTTTGAGGTTTTTGCACCTACCTACGTTCAGATGCATCTAAACCAGGCATATTATTTAAACCACGTAATAAATCAAGCAGCTTTTGAGGCTTCTTTTAGTCAGCATTTCTGAGCTATCTGGCTCAGAGAAATATGGCAACTTTTAGGTAGGTAGTGCAGAATTTCTAAAATTATTTTTTTTAAAAAAAATACCTGTCCATGTAACATCACCATTCATTACCCTGGCTCCCATTTTATTAATGTGGAATTTGGCTTAGCTTGACTTTAGAAATTTAAAAAGCAGGGATTTCCTTTATATATTAGTGATTATTATCCTCCTCATCTATTTGGTTATACTCTGTTTTTCTACTAATACTGCTCAAAACATCTCTGGAGATTTCATATGATGAGAAAGCCAGTCGTATCCGACCCTAGGGTTCAGTGCTCATCTCTGTCTCATAGCCGAAGAGCCAGCGTGATCTGCTTCTGCAGACATTTCCATGGTCATGTGGCAGGCATGACTAGACACCGGAGCGCACGGAACGCTGTTTACCTTCCTACCAAAGTGGTCCCTAGTTATCTACTTGCAATGTCTTGCTTTCTAACCGCCAGGTTGGCAGGAGCTGGGACAGAGGACGGGTGCTCATTCCATCATGCAGTACTCGGGAATCGAACTGCTGACCTGCCACCTTCCAGTCAGCGTCTTCTTAGTCACTTGAGCCACTGCAGTCCAATTCAGTTCCCCCCCCCCCTTTGGAGAAACCAAAGGCAGAATGGGCCGGCAGATGACATAATGGGAACCTGAGATCACACTTGGCAAGAGAACAGTGGCTATTCAACATGATGTGTCCTTTGGACTGATGGCAACAGGAGTCCCTTGTGCCACTTCTGGCACAAGGATAAGGCATGGGTTTCATTGCGCAGAGCCTTAGGCCCACATTGGGGTTCCGTGGCAGCGTTATACACGCCTGCACCATCCAACTGGAGCCTGTGTTTCTTTCCTTTAGGGCAAGGGTGCCCCAACTTTTGGGCCATGGGCCAGTCACGTGGTTCAGCAGGCCAGTTACGTGGTTCCTCCCAGTGGAAGTAAAATGCACCTTGCAATTTGTTTTCCAACGGGATGGAATATTTTTAGGCTGTCGTTTTATCTGCTTAAACCAGGGGCGCCCAAACGACAGCCCATGGGCCACATGTAGCCCCCGCCACCAATTCATCCAGCCTGCATTGTATGGGCGCATTTTACTTCCGGGAGCGGCAAGGGTGGCACCAGAGGCCGGATCTAGCCCACATGCCATAGTTTGGGCACCCCTGTTTTAGGGCCATGATGACAAATCTGGCACTCCAGCTGTTCTTGGACTTCAATTCCCAGAAGCCCAAGTCCCTGTGAATCCACATGAATGGGTTTACTGTGCGTACGCAGTAGCAAAGGCAAAAGGCATACAGAAACACATTTTTTATAGTAATAGTCTAACCCAAGGGTGTCCTAACTTTTCGGGCCATGGGCCGCTCACATGGTGTCAACAGAGATGAGCACTGAACCCCAGAGTCAGATACGATTGGCTTTTGAGCAAGGGCGACCTTTACTTTTATCTAATAATAAAAAGAACATCTCAGACCATGTGTAGAATGTCCCATCACCCACCACTGGGTAAAGTTTTTGTTTTTGATGGTATGCCTTCAATGAATAAAAACTTAATCTTTTAGCGAAAACAGCTCCGGGTCCGACTTGAATTTCAGCATTGTTTGTCTTAATTAAAGCCGGAGTTCTCAACCTTTTAAAGCCGGGGGGCCATTGGGTCATGCTCCCTCAGACAGCTTTGGGGGCTGGACGGCCGTTTTACCTTTCCTCCAACACATGGCACTTCCAGGTTTGGTGGAGCCCGTGTGGGCCCATTTGCCACAGGTTGAGAATCTCTGTCTTAAAGCAAGCAAAGGCTTGTGCGGAGTGACGTTATAGAAAATAAACTTCTGGCAAGTGCAGGGAAAAAAACCCCCTTCAATTTTCATAGCACATCATTTGGGTATTTTGGGGCAGAAGATGGAAAAGCCTTCTAAGCAGCGCAGGACTAGATGTACGGGTCAGAGAGCCAAGGAAAATGGTCGTTGGGGTATAAAAACAACATGAGCCTGAACCAAGTGGAAAGCATCCAACCCGCCTGGAGTGGCGTTTGCAGCGGTATGGAGCCCCCTCCTGTGCCAGTTGGACCTCAGCTGTGTGAGTGGGAGAGAGCAGGAATGATGTCTGGTGGGAATGCGTCCTTCATCGGGAGCTAAAGAAGTGGCTTCCACATCTGCTTTGTCACCCGCAAAGAATACACGTGAAGCATTTTGCAAGCATGCACCAGCTTGATCTATTAGACATCAGGGGTGCCCAAACTACAGCCTGTGGGCCAGATCCGGCCCCTGACACCAATTCATCTGGCCTGCGCTACCCTTGTCGCGCCCGGAAGCAGAAGTAAAACACGTCCGTACGGGGCGGATCTGGTGTCAGAGGCCAGATCTGGCTCACAGATCATAATTTGGGCACCCCTGATGTATGGGCACATTTTATTTCCACTTCCGGGAGTGAAGAGGACAGCATGGGCTGGATGAATTGGCATTGGGGGACGGATCTGGCCCACAGGCCATAGTTTGGCCCCCCCTGGTTTAAGCAGAGAAAATGGCAGCTTAAATTCTATCTAACAGATTGCAAGGCGCGTTTTGCTTAAACCTCTGGTGGGAGAAACCATGCGACCGGCCTGCTTAACCATGTGACCGGCCCATGGCCTGAAAAGTTTGGGCACCCATGATCTACATGCAATAGATGTACTGCAAAATGTATGTGTTGACAAAACTTTGTGTAATAGCTCCCTCTTTACGTGCAGTAAACCCATTTGTGTGGATTCACAGCGACTTGGGCTTCTGGGAAATGAAGTTCAAGAACACCTGGAGTGCCAAGGTTCACCATCACTGAACCAGATCTTTGTCTGGATGTGTGTCCTTTTGTGTAGACACATCCAGACAATCTCGTTGTTCTGTGCAGGACAATGACAATAAAGCTTTATCTATTGTAACAGGGTGCATATATAAAAAAAATCTAGAATAAATTGCATGCTTGGATGCCAAATCCCAGTATCAGTATCAAAGGGCTGATAACTGAATCCCACAATGAAAATGCTCGGTCACATTCCCCCGTCAGTCCCGGTTCCTTAAAAGGGTTAAGCTTGTTTTGACTCTGTCGAGTGAGGAGCCGGACACCCGCTTGCCCAGAATGGCCGAAGGAATGCTGCGCTTGGACGCCAGCTTTGCAAAGCAGCCGTGGGAATTTGTGTGTGCGAAAAAAGTGAGATCATTGCAACACTGCGCTTGAGATAGTGCCTTTAGACCAGGGGTTCCCAACCTAAGGCCCGCGGGCCGGATACTGGCCCGTTGCACCATTTCGTGTATCCCCCAAACCTTCAAGGGCATCCGAGAAATAAAAATGCTGCCCCTTTGAAGCTGTTGGGACAAAATGGCCACCCCCATTGTGTAGCCATCCGGCCCTCAAAGCTGATTGAGAGAGCATGACCCGGCCCCCAGCATAAAAAGTTTGGGAAACCCCTGCTTTAGACAGAGTGGGGTGGGTGGGTGAAAGACCCTACTAGGGTGGGACTCAGGGTCACTGGATACGTTGCAGAAACCCATGGCTCCTTGTCCCAGGGGCAAATGCGGAAATAGGAGCCTTAGATGGAGAGACACATGGGTAATGGCGCAGAACCAGGGCAGGGAAAGTCCTGGAGGATTTGTTGGCTTGCAACGTCCGCCATTTCTTACCACTGGGAAGTGCCGACTTCGGCTCATGAGAACTGCAATCCGGCAGCGTCTGCCTACTTTTGCGCTAGAACGTTATGTAGAGGCACAAGAAATGGAACAGGAAATGTGAACGCCTCGCCCGTCTGGCTTTCACCCAAAGCCCAATTTTCCATCTCCTCTTTGGTTCAAGTGAAAAAACGTCATAGAGGAGCGCATAAACATTGCCCTGGATTAGATTCCTGCAGAGGACTCTTAAGACCTCACCAAACTCTGCACCCTAGGACCACGATGGCGAACCTTGGCACTCCAGATGTTCTTGGACTTCAATTCCCAGAAGCCCAAACCCCTGTGAATCCACACAAATGGGTGTACTGCGATTCATCTGGTCCGCGCTGCCTTCGTCGCTCCCAGAAGCGGAAGTAAAACACGTCCGTACAGAGGAAGGGTTAACCCGGAAGAGCCTTAACCGTACGGGCGCGTTTTACTTCCTCTTCCGGGAGCGATGAGGGCAGCATGGGCCAGATGAATCACAGTAAACCCATTTGTGTGGATTCACAGGGGGCTTGGGCTTTTGGAAATTGTAGTCCAAGAACATCTGGAGTGCCAAGGTTCGCCATCACTGTCCTAGGATAATGTGGAGTAGAGCTGTAGCAATTCTAGTGGTATCAGACTCCTATAACTGTCATGTAGAGAGAAACATTCATGATCTGCCTAGTGGGAAAAGTTTCCTCTTCTTTCTCCTTAACATCTAAAAGTCCTCATTTGAGACCCATCACTGGCCCGAATAGTAAAGGTCAGGGTCGCCCTTGCTCAAAAGCCAGTCGTATCCAACTCTAGGGTCCAGTGCTCATCTCTGTGTATAGCCAAAGAGCCAGCACTGTCCTGCATCTGCAGACGTTTCTGTGGACATGTGGCAGGCATGACTAGACACCGGAGTGCACGGAACACTGTTTACCTTCCCACCAAAAGTGGTCGCTGTTTATCTCCTTGCAATTTCTTGCTTTCGAACTGCTGGGTTGGCAGGAGCTGGGACAAAGACGGGAGCTCACTCCGTCGTGCAGCATTTGGGAACTGAACTCCGACCTTTCAGTCGAGTTCAGTGTCTTAACCACTTGAGCCACCGCAGTCCCGGCAGTCTTTCTGCTTGACTGATTTGGACGGTTCTTCCTGCAGGCGTTTCGTTTTGTACTTTCTGTCAGTTTTGTCCCACCTGGATGTCTTTTACCGCTGGACTATGCGGGCGCCTGTTTCTGTGCATATATGGCCTTGTGTCTCTCGATGGATAATCCAGCTTTAGGAGGGCTTATAGCTGGAAAGGTGTTGTCTTTGGCCTCAGTAATCCCTCCATTTCCACGGGCCAAAAAACCCCGCTTTTGGTCTGAAATCTAGAGGGAGGCTGAAGCCTTTGAGGAGCCATGGGGGTGGAACAAAGACAAAACAAAACGCGGGCCATAACAAGCTGTGTTTTTTTTCTCTCTCTCTCTTTCTCCTTCTAGGGATCTTTCCAATAACAAGATCAGCGCTTTAAGTGTGGAGACATTTTCACATCTAACTTCCCTGACAAAATTGTAAGTACTCGCCACGCATCCTTTGGAAACTCGCAACACTTTGATCCATCCCCCCCCCCCCCCCTTTGCTGGTGTCTCACAAGCCACTTGAGACGCAGCAGGGTGTGCATGGGTGCTCTGGTCATAGTATCCCTTATTGGCCAGGAAAACCCCTTATTTTACCCTCTTTCCTGCCGTCATCCCTTATTAATTAGACTGCAATGCCCTATTGCCACCATTGGAGGGCAGCACAGGATAAGCATAGCTGTCAAGTATCCCTTATTGGCCAGGAAAACCCCTTATTTTACCCTCTTTCCCGCCGTCATCCCTTATTAATTAGACTGCAATGCCCTATTGCCACCCTTGGAGGGCAGCACAGGATAAGCATAGCTGTCAAGTATCCCGTATTTGCCAGGAAAACCCCTTATTTTACCCGCTTTCCCGCCGTCATCCCTTATTAATTAGACTGCAATGCCCTATTGCCGCCATTGGAGGGCAGCAAAGGATAAGCATAGCTGTCAAGTATCCCGTATTTGCCAGGAAATTTCCCTTATTTCCAAATCCAAAACTTGACAGGTATGGCTCTATATCCATGAATGTGCCCCATGCATGGCCAAGATGGTGGTGAAAGTTGCAATGCCACAGGTGGGAATCTGTGCTGTAACTGTAGATAGAACTGGATTCTAGCCCTTTGGGTCAGAACGGAAGGCTTGGAAGCACCAAGACAGTGACATGGACCATGGCTGGAGCTGGAGGGTAAAGGTTTCCATTGCTCAAAAGCCAGTCATATCTGACTCTAGGGTTCAGTCCTCATCTCTGTTTCAAAGCTGAAGAGCCAGCGCTGTCTGCTTCTGCAGACGTTTCCATGCTCATGTGTGGCAAGCATGCCTAGACACCGGAGCGCACAAAACGCTGTTTACCTTCCCACCAAAGTGGTCCCTATTGATCTACTTGCAATGTCTTGCTTTCGAACTGTTAGGCTGGCAGGAGCTGGGACAAAGACAGGAGCTCCTTCCGTTCTGCAGTACTCGGGAATCGAACTGCTGACCTTCCGCCTCCCAGTCAGCGTCTTCTTAGCCACTTGAGCCGCTGCAGTCCTTTGGAGCTGTAGGGTCGAGCATGCTTTCCATTCCTTGGGGAAGTAATGCGTTAGTGTCCTGCCTAATTTATTATTATCTCTTGTGTTTCTATACCGCCCATTTGGGTGGTATCCCATTCTGGGCAGCAAACAAACAGACCACAGGTTGAGAATTCCTGCATTAGGAGGTACACAAAAGCATTTATGCTTTATGAAGTACAGAGTTTAGTTTTTCGCACGAAGCCTGCCTTCAGACTGACCGTACGGTTATAAGAGAACTGGAATCTCAAAGGCAAAGGTTCCCCTTGCTCGAAAGCCAGTCGTATCCAACTCTAGGGTTCAGTCCTCATCTCTGTTTCAAAGCTGAAGAGCCAGCGTTGTCTGCTTCTGCACACGTTTCCGTGTTCATGCGGCAGGCATGACTAGACACCGGAGCGCATAGAACGCTGTTTAAACTGCTGCTAAATTTACAGGGTTCCCCCCATGCCCAGCGGCAGTTTGTCCATAGAGGGAAACGGGGCACCAGTCCATCTCTGGCCATTCCCATCTGGCCCACCTCCTTACTAGAGATGTGCATCAGGTCTCCTCCCTGGATTCCTGTCCTGCTTGTGGCTTACCTGAATGTGTAGGATCTTTGGACCTGCCTCCGTCCTCCCTTGGCTGTGATATTCTCCTCCCCAACAACTGCGAGGAGCCTTCCAGCGGCTGCTACTCGGGACGCCCTCCCAGTTGTTTTGCTGATAATTAATGCGAAGGTGGGACGGATGAGCAAAGAAGGGATTGTTGTTTTTACTCACAGTGCCCTTTTTGCCTTTCTCTTCTGCAGAGATATAAGCAACAACAAGATTTCTACGTTAGAAGAAGGAATATTTGATAATTTATTTAATTTAAGTGAAATGTAAGTGAATGCGCTGAATGTTCATATCTTTTTTTGGAAAACATTTGTGTTGGACTATTTATTATTCCGGCAGACTTTCCATTTTCCATCCTATCATGAATGTTTTAAAAGGGAAATGTTGCTCTACAATTGGAGCCAAAGTCGACAGATTGCTCAACGCATCACTTGTCATCATGGCAGCATTTTAGCGATTTAATAGAGGCTGGGAAAGGTTTTTCATCTGAACCTCGGGGCATAAAGAAAGGTGTTTTTTTAAAAATGCATATGGATTTTTGAGGGCTGCCAGGCATGGATTGGGACGGAAGAAACAAAATTAAACATGGCAACATCTGGGCATGGGTGGGTTTCAGAAGCTGGCCTTAAACTATAAGAATAGCTGTGCTGGATTAGACCATGGTAAAGTGGCTCCAAAGCCAGTCGTATCTGTCTCTAGGGTTCAGTGCTCATCTCTGTTTATAGCCAAAGAGCCAGCACTGTCTGCGTCTGCCAACATTTTTGTGGACCTGTGGCAAGCATGACTGAACACCCAAGTGTATGGAGTGCTGTTGCCTTTCCCACCGAAGTGTTACCTGCTTATCTGCTTGCAATTTCTTGCTTTCCAACTGCTAGTTTGGCGGGAGCTAGGACTCAGACGGGAGCTCATCCCGTCCTGCAGTGCTCAGGTCCCGAACTGCTGACCTTCCAGCCCTCAAGCTCAGCATCTTAATCACTTAAGCCAAAACAGTCCCCTGGATTAGACCAAAGACCATGCTAATTTGCATGTTGTCCCCACAGAGATCAGCAGCATACCTCTTGGAAAATCATAAATCCCATCTTTCCTCGTACTCCCTTTATCTTGTGTTAGCAGACTCCATAGCTTACCGCTGTGCTCTTGTCTGGGGAAAAGGTCTTTTCTTTTTCTCTGCCCCAATCTCCCAGCCTTATCTTCAGCATTGTGATTTGTTGAGTGGAAAAAGGTGGACGTTCTGCTAATGCTCAGTTTTTTCCTCCTGCGTCTCTTGTTCCAGAAACTTAAGTGCGAATCCACTCCTTTGCAACTGCAGTCTCGCCTGGCTGCCCCGCTGGGTGGAGGAAAGAAACGTGAGAGTCATTCACCCTTGGGCTACAAAATGTGCCCGGCCCTTTGTGGTCGCAAACCTTCCTCTTTGGAACGTCTCGTTCATCGATGTCACTTGCGGTAAGGATGAGGGGTGACAGAATGGGCAGCAGGGAATGCCAGGCCCATTTCCTATGGGGGAATGTCAAGGACGGAATGGCTCAGTCATGATAATTAACAATTGATGCTTGTGTCTCACCTGGATGTTAGGAACATCTAGGATTATGACACTTGGTGCTCAACCGTGCATCCTAGAGGCCCGAGCCATCTCCAACATAGCAGAGACTAAACCAGGCTCCATGGACCCTAAGGGCTTTGCTTAGTGCAGCCATTCCCAAACTAAGGCCCATGGGCTGGATCTGGCCCATGGAGCCATTTCATGTCCCCCCACATCATCCCTCCAAGGGTGTTTGAGAACCAAAATGGCCTCCCCTTTGAAGCTGTTTAGACAAAATGGCCACCCCCATTGTCCAGGCAAGGCAAAATGGTCATCCAGCCCTAGAAGATGACTGAGAGAGCATGGCCCAGCCCCTGGCTTGAAAAGGTTGGGAACCCCTGGCTTAGAGGGTCTTCTGGAGACCCTGTCTGTTTCCAGCTCAGAGCAAATAGATCAGGACAGTCTCCCCAGAGATCTAGTCTACCTCTCTTAAGTAAACCAGCTTCCACTGAGCACCACAGAATAGATACCGTATATACTCAAGTATAAGCCGACCCGAATATAAGCCAAGATACCTAATTTTGACCTGAAAACCCAGGAAAATAGATTGACCCGAGTATGAGCCAAGGGTGGGAAATGCAGCAGCTGATAGGGAGTTTCAATAATCAAAATATATGAAAATATGGTACAATTAATTAAATTGTTGGCACATCTCAATCTGGCGCGGTATAATCCGAATCCCCCTTTTGGGGCTCATTTTAGGGCTAAAAAACTGGCTTATACTCAAGTATATATGGTACTCAGATACATGTGCTGTATATCAGAAATGACTGAGCTGCCCTTCAGCAATGGCTGTCAGGATAGTATGCCATACAAAGTCATAATATATCAAAAGTCTGCTTATTAGTGGATAAAATTCAGTGTCACTGCATGGACTCGGTATGTACTGCGCAAGATGGGTCCAGCATGAGATGGGCCTTCTGCAGAGCTCATTCCACAGGTTAGATGCAAAAGCTTGAAGGATCCTCAGATATTTGGAAGAACAAAAGGCTGGCTACTTGTTTCTTCATCCCTCTTCCGAAGGAAAACGCTTGGCTGGCTGAGTGTGTTTGCTGGACTCTCTATGGCTGTGATGGCAAACCTTGGCACTCCAGGTGTTCTTGGACTTCAGTTCACAGAAGCCCAAGTCTATTGTGCATGTTCTTGGACTTCAATTCACACGAATGCACAGTAAACTCATTCATGTGGATTCACAGGGACTTGGGCTTTTTGGAATTGAAGTACAGGTATGCACAGTAAACCCATTAGCAGTAAACCCATTTATGTGGATTCACAGAGACATGGGCTTCTGGGAATTGAAGTCCAAGAACACCAGGAGTGCCAATGTTAACCATGCCTGCTCTATGGCTTAGCTTCCGTATTTGGAAAACAGGGAGTTGGCTCTTCAGGAAAACCTTGGATTCTCTGGTCATAGGCAATGGGTGTACATCGTTGTCTTTGTCCCCTGTCCCCCCCCCCTCTCCAGGAGCCCACTACATCGCTTGCCTGGCCGATAACAACACAGGGGTGGTGGACTCCGTGGTCCGATTCACATCCTACCTCCCTCAGAACTTGACCGAGGAGGCCTGTGGAGCTCATTGCTACGTTGAAGAGCTGGACTATGGAGGGTTCAGCCACGACGGCCACTGCCTTTGCGGCTTCGCTCTGGAACCCAACTCTTCCTCGGGTTGTTTGCCTTTCTGCGCCGAGACCACAGCGGTGCCACTCTGCGGTGGGCCTTCCCTGGTTTCGGACATCTTCCCTGCTCGGCTGCCTGTTTCCTTGGCTGGACCCAATGGACCCACCAGACTTTTCCAAGAGCTGGCATTTCATCTCCATCTTCCAATCATCGTTGGTGTCATACAGTGGGACTTCGGAGACTTATTTGGGGTTCTGAACACCACCAGGACGGTTGTCCTCCACAGGTACACGCTGCCTGGTCATTACAACGTCACCGCCACTATCTTTGTTGGCAGTCGATTGACCTCAGCACAGAAAGAGGTCATAGTGGTGTCATCTCCAGAGAACCTAGAGCTACAGTGTCCACCTTTGATGAAGACAAACGAAAGTTTGCACATACAGATAAGAAACCGAGGAGGAACCGGCCTTTCAGTGACCTATAACATCGCAGGACAGGAAGAAGATTCTGGGAATGGTAAGTTGAAGTCTCCCTTGGCAGTGGGCTGTAGCCTCCAGCTGCATCGGATTTGTGGTCATGAATTGTTGACCTGCTCGTGATGTTTGGTGATCTGAATAGACTTTTTGACATCCATGAGGTATTCAAAGTATGGATCGGCTGCAGCTCCCATCACCCCTAGCCAACGTAGCAGTAGGGGGAGGTTATGGAATTGGCCATCCAACAACATCTGGAGGTTTACAAATCAAACAACTCTATTTGTAACTCTTACAACCTACAGGTAGAAGCAGCATTTGCATCTGGGCCCTTCAGCCTTCAGCATCTTGCTCTACCCAATGACATATTTCAGGGGAAACTGGGACCATGGAAATGTCTATAGCTACAGAGCAGTGATGGCGAATCTTGGCATTCCAGCTGTTCTTGGACTTCAATTCCCAGAAGCCCTGATCAGCAGGAGTGCTGACTTGGGCTTCTGGGAATTGAAGTTCAAGAACAGCTGGAGTGCCGAGGTTCGTCATCACTGCTGTAGAGGGTGGCCAAATGCTGCAACCTGCTGTGTTTCCTGAAATGCCAGGAGCTCCATGTTTAGGAACAAGCAAAGCTTTATGTCAGTGGTGGCGAACCTTGGCACTCCAGATGTTCTTGAACTTCAATTCTCCGAAGCCCTGATCAGCAGGAGTGCTAACTTGGGCTTCTGGGAATTGAAATTCAAGAACACCTGGAGTGCCGAGGTTCACTATCACTGCTTTATGTGCTTATCAGATTACACATCTGGCACCACAACCCATCCCTGCTGGCTTATCTAGCCCTGTCCGGGGTTTTAAAGGGGGGTCAGGGATGTTTTATGGTTGTTTTTAAATGTTTTATACTCTTAGTATTTGGTTTTATTGTATGGGGATGGTTTTAACCGATGTGAGCTGCCTTGGGTCGCTGAGGGGAGAAAGGCGGGCATACAAATCTAATAAATAAATAAATCAGATTGGTTTGGCAGCTGACCCTCCACAAACCCCTAACTTTCTTACCCTTCCTTTCTTCATGGGCTTTGGCTCCCCTTCTGAGGGTCCACTCAAGAGAAAGAACTGCTTTGCAATCGTGTCCTTTTGACTTTGCCCAACAAGACATGGCATTCTTCATGGGTCAAACGTCTTGAGCCCCCTCTGGACACCCTAAACCGGTCTGTCTCTTGGTTCTTCCTCCGGCAGCGGTCTATCCTTTGTGCCCTGTGGAGAGTGTGGTCTTCACTGGGAACGGCCATTGCTACTGGTTGGTGGCCGAAAAAGACGAATGGCAAGAAGCTCAGAGGCATTGCCAAGAACAAGGTGATGGGAAGCTGGCTCTGGTCAGCAGCCCAGAAGTCCAGAGCTTTTTGGTGTCTCGTGTCACCAGGTGAGTAAACGAAAGACCTTTCGCTGTTATCGAAGTGGAAATAGATTAACGCATGTTGAGATTTATTTTGGAGAAACTTCACATTAGGTCAGGGGTTCCCAACCTTGGCGAGCCAGGGGCCGGGTCATGCTCTCTGTCAGCTTCGAGGGCCAGATGGCCATTTTGCCTTGCCTGCGCAAGGGGGTGGCCATTTTGCCCTGGCAGCATCAAAGGGCAGGCCGTTTTCTCGAATGCCCTTGGAGGGGGCGGGGGCCACATGAAATGGTGCCATGTGCCAGATCCGGCCCACGGGCCTTAGGTTGGGAGCCCTGCATTAGGCCAGCCTTTCAATCTGCTTTTGCCTTGTGCTTCAACAACTGCTCTTCCGTTTCTCAAAGCTACTGATGGGTCAGTTTCTTTGCCATGATCTTCTTTGAAGCTTTATCCTGGATGGGTTTTCTTTATCCTACTTGCTGGCCTTCAGGAAGGTGGAGGCCAGCCCTACGTGGGATGTAGGGAAAGCTGCTTTCCAGCTGCTGTTTACCCTGCCTCTTCCTCCTCTCCCAGCTTCATCCACGTCTCAGTACTGGTTTATTTATTGGATTTGTTGGCTATTAAGATAAACTGGGCAGACGATTCCGGGCTGCAGTTCCCTCCTCATTGAGTTTAGTGCTAGAAGATGAATGGGGGAGGCGTGGAACATTTTCTTGGAAGGAAATGGACTTCCACAGTTTCTAGTGGGAAAGCCATTGCACATGGCGTCTGTTTCCCATTAGCTGGCGTGGCAGCAGCCAGAGAAAACTCCCTTATTCTCGCAGCCGTTGTCACTTGGCGGCCGCTCTCCACCACCTCCCTCTTTCTCAGGCAAAAGACACCCACCCACCCCTCCTCATATCAAGAGTGAAGAAACTGGGGTGCTCCATCCTGGATCCAAAGAGCCCCCTTTTCTTGCTCCCAAAGACAGGAGAGGAGGTCCCAGTGGAGGTTCAGCCCGTCCAGTCCTATGTGCCTATACATTAATGACTCCCCTTGGTGAGATCATTGCTGGATTTAGACTAGCCGTCTCTCCATCATTGCAAATGAGCAAGCTGGACGATTCTTCGCTCAAGTCTCCACAAGCGATGCCAGTATTTCGGGGGCAAAACACAGCCGTTACTTGTTCTTGAGACAAAAAATTTTTTTAGCCTGAAAGAAAACACACACAAATCGTTCCTGGCTTGGAAGAGCCGGTTATTTTTGTCACCGCTTTCTCGCTGCGAAAGCTCTTTTTCTGAGATGACCTCATTTATTACAGTGACCACTAAGGAGTCTCTTGCGGTAACGAAGCACTGATTATCTCCCGGCACATCAGCAGCGCCACCTTGTCTTGTTGGGTGCCGGGAGCACATCTCGTGCTAGCAGGCATGTGATGGTGGCAGGCTGAATGTAGAGATACGTACCAACATAGATATTAATGGTGGGTAAGGAGCAGTTTTGCCTAAATCTGCAGTATGTCTCAGGGCTGCATTGTTCCAAAATAATAATAATATTTTTGCATCCTGCACTAAGATAAAGCCAGTTCTGTAAGCTTGTTAAATTAGGTCCATCAAGTGTGTGAGTCTTTATGTCTATGGTTCGTTGGGGCAGGAAAAGGTTGATGCACAAACGTAGTGACAGTGGCACCCAGACTTCTTGCCAAAATCTGGCACACCTTGCAAAATCTGCTCACCAGGGCCCTGAAGATAAATCACGCGAGACCCGGTGTTGAAGGACTCTAAAAGGGCATGATCTCTCCATGCGACAAGGCTGTTTAATGGATTGTCAGGCTTGAACTTGTGTCTTTGCAGGAACTCTGCTGTCTTTCCTGTAGCTGCCATCGTTGCTTCTGCAGCCATACACTTGCACAAACATCCCTTTGCACGCCTACTTCCTTCCCAAACCAGGAAGCTGCTTTATTGGGGGTATTTCACTCTCCTTACATTATCAGTGTGCCATAAGCAAAATCAGGGGTTCCCACACTTTTCAGGTTGTGGGCCGATCATGTGGTTCAGTGGTCCGGTCATGTGGTTCCTCCCATCAGATCCGGAAGTAAAATACACCTTCAATCTGTTTTGCAACAGGATGGGATAAATTTTAGGCTGCCATTTGCTCGGCTTAAACCAGGGGTGCCCAAGCTATGGCCCATTGGCCAGATCCAGCCCCTGATGCAAATTCATCCGGTCCATGTCACCCTTCTTACTCCTGGAAGTGGAGGTCTGCTTCTGGGTGCGACGAAGGTGGCATGGGCCAGATGAATTGGCATCAAGGGCCAGATCTGGCCCACAGGCCATAGTTCGGGTACCTCTGCGTTAAATAAATAAATAAATAAATACAGTACATGATCAACAACCTGAAATATACAGATGGCACCACCCGAATGGCAGGAAGTGATGAAGCATCTGGTCTGTTGGGTGACAACAAGCTTTAGAGCCATGGTGGCGAACCTTGGCACTCCAGCTGTTCTTGGACTTCAACTCTCAGAAGCCCAAGTCTCTGTGAATCCACACGAATAGGTTTATTGCTCTGTGGATTCAGAGACTTGGGCTTCTGGGAATTCAACTCCAAGAACACGCGTAGTAAACCCATTTGTGCGGATTCAAGCCAAAGAACACCTGGAGTGGGCAAGGTTTTCCATCAGTACCTTAGAGCAATGCCATCTGGATTTTCTCTCCTTTCCAGGAGCTTGGATGTTTGGATTGGGTTCAATGATGTGGCCAACCCCAACCCATTGCAGAGGGAAGAAGAATTCAACCTGCAGAGCTGTCAGAATTGGCTCCCTGGAGAGCCCCACCCCTCCAATGCTGACCACTGCCTCCGGATGGGTCCGGCTGGCCAGTGCAACACCGACCTGTGTACAGCCAAGCATAGCTATGTGTGCGAGCATAAGCCGCCAGGTAGGTCTCAATGGTGGTGGTCAGGTTCTGGCTATTTAGAAGAGAAGAAGTTTCCCACCAGCAAGACCTCTCTCCAACCCTTACCCATCTAAAATTATGCCCAAAGAGGGGAAATTAAAAAGTTGACTGCTTAATGTTCTGGTTTATGATTTTTGGGGGGCAGAAATGATCATCAGGCTAAACAGGGTTGGGAAATTACCTTGTTTCAATTACCACCAGTGGGGGGAAATTATACCTTCTATTGGGAAACTATTGGGAGTTTGTCAATTTGCATGAAATAAAAAGACACTTACTTCGTGGGAGGCAAGCTATGAGAAACCTAGGCTGCATAATAAAAAGTAGAGACATCACCCTGCCAACCAAAGTCCACATCAAAGCAATGGTACTCCCAGTAGTCATGTATGGAACTGAACTCTATGGAAGGCCAAGCACAGAAGAAAAGATGCTTTTGAGCTGTGGTGCTGGAGAAGGCTCTTGAGAGTCTCCTGGACCAAACCAGTCCATCCTAAAGGAAATCCACCCTGACTGCTCCTTGGAAGGACAAATATTGAAGATGAAGCTCAAGGACGTTGGCCACCAAATGAGAAGAGAGGAAAGATCGAAGGCAAAAGGAGAAGGGGGCAGCGGAAGATGAGGTGGTTGGATGCCATTGTTGACACGGTGGGCGTAGATCTGGCCGGGCTGAGGAGGATGACAGATGAGCCTGGCGTGCAGTGGTCCATGGGGTCGCAAAGGGTCGGACTGGACTATGCGACTGAACAACAACAACCTTCTGGTTTATGATTTTGGGGGTCAGAAAGGATCGTCAGGCCAAACAGGGTTGGAGATTTGCCTTGCAGTTTCAATTATCACTGGTGGGGGGAAATTATACCTTTTGTTGGAAAACCATTGAGAAGTTGTCCATTTGCATGCAGTTCAGAGAATGGCTGCTGCCGGCCTTAGTTTGAGAGGTAGCGGCCCGTATGCAAGAGTGTTTGTCGTTTGTCTAAAAGGGGTCATTTCCCTCCCCAAAAAAATTTATTCTGCAAAAAGAATCTCAGGGAAAAAAACTTACACATCTGGACCACATCTCCAGGTTTTTCACATTCTGTGCAATCTGAACAATCCAGTCTGCTTTGGAGAGTCAATAGGAAAGGGTAAAACGCTGCCCAGGATATTCATGTTCTGACAGTAACCCTTGAAAATGACGTCAAGCTGTTTTCAGCGCGCACGCGCGCGCACACACACACACACACACATGATACAGTGTTCTTGGCAAAACAATTTGTTTTGGTCTTGCTCCTAGTTTAGTTATTGCCATTTTGCTCGGGAGGAAAAAATCTTCCTGCACTCCTTTGGCTTCCAAGAGTATTTGGTTTACTTTCCAATGGGAAAAAATTAGGCTTGCAATTTTTTGCCTTAGCTAATTGGAGAGGAAATTGGGGTGGATTTAAAAAAACCTTCTGTGCAAGCAAGTAGGGAAGGGTTGCCGGTGGGGGTGAGGACTCTGGAATTCACTTTCAGACCCACACGCCACTCCTCATCTTGTGGTAAACAGTGGATTCATTAGATCGCATCCAAAGTTAACGGCATGTTCCTTATGCACATTTCAGGGGAGACTGGGTTGCTTCTTTTGGGTCCTAAACATTAGGCCTGGGAGAGGTCTGTAGAGTCAATGCAGATGTTTGAAACCATGATTTGGAAGGGGAGAAATGTATATGGCAGTTATGGCAGACCTTGGCACTCCAGCTGTTCTTGAACTTAAACTCCCAGAAGCCCAATGCCCCTGTGAATCCACATGAATGGGTTTACTGCACACTCCATCTGTTCTTGAACTTCAATTCCCAGAAGCCCAAGTCCCTGTGAACTCACACAAATGGGTTTACTGCGCGTACCATTAGTGTGGATTCACAGGGACTTTTGCCTCTGGGAATTGAAGTTCAAGAATAGCTGGTGTGCCAAGGTTCGCCATCACGGGTATATGGATTTGCACATCCTTAATTATGTCTCCTGTATGGAAG
Organism: Bradypodion ventrale; assembly: GCA_035047345.1. Lineage (NCBI taxonomy): Eukaryota > Metazoa > Chordata > Lepidosauria > Squamata > Chamaeleonidae > Bradypodion > Bradypodion ventrale. The sequence continues at coordinate 23,601,481 of JAWDJE010000014.1, read as the reverse complement.
ATGGGCCAACGCTAACTTTTGAATCCTTTCCAATAGACATTCTCTTGAACGCTGCACATTTTTACCTGGGTGCCCCAGCCCTCGATCCATACGTAGCGATGGGAAGTGTTACTGAGAGAGGAGAGCTGATGCCCCCGTCGGGAACTGTAGAGGTGAGGCAGGCTTGGGATCCGCTTCTGCCAGAAATTGCTGCCCAGGGACCCAATGGCTCTGTGAAAACTTTTGGGCTTCTGCTTTTCAGACGATGGCGTTTCCTCACTTGGCTTTTGAGCGGGAGGGCTTTCTCATCGCCTTGGAGTTGGTGACTCAAGACCTGCAGCGGGCTGTCCAAGTCCGGTTTCGAGTGCACCGTCCAGCAAGCATTGAAGGTAAAATATTGCAGGGCCAGTTGTGCATCTACCTTGGCTTCTGTAACCTGTCCGGATCCACCCTGGAGCTCTTCTAACAGTCAGAAGCATTCTCTTGAAATCAACCCCGTCAGTGACTTTGGGGGCTCCATGTCTAAGCCTGCATCTAAGGCAGCATGGGACAAATCTTTTCAGTAGAAGTATGTGGTCATGGGGTAGCCCTGCAATCACTGCCAATCATATCAGAAGTCATCAGGGTATTAAGCCACAGGTTCCTCCGCTGCTCAGGTGTCTTTCTGTGTGAAGGAGAACTGGCCCAAGAGAATTGACCGAGTCCTCCCTGCTCAAAGACAGAATATTTTGCTTTGGGCTCTCTCTCCCCAGCCCATCAATAGTTTTGGTGGCAATTGTTTCTCTTCCCTGCTACCTTTCCCTCCACCTCTCCAGGACTTGAAGAAATATCTTTATCTAAAGCCAATGAGCAATTCCCAAAAGTGTCCTTCTGGCAAAACCAGGGTGGCAGAAATAAGTAGCTGCAGGAAGTGCCGTCAAGCGGCTCATATTATTATGGCAATGACGGCGTTGTTATGAGACACAATCTGAAATGTGTAGGCAAGGCAGTACACCTGTTCGGACTGACTACAAGCCCACTAATCCTGTGCCAGCCTCCAGGTTCTGCAGAGATCTTGATCTGGCTTGGGGGGAAAACTTGCATGTGGCCACGGGGCTGTGTTTGTCCGCGGTAAAGCTCTCGCCCGTTTGCGGATCTTGTTTTGTTCCTGCGGAGCAACACGTCTGTCCTTTTTCTTTCTATTTTTTCATGGAATATTCTGGTTTTTTTTTTCTATCTCCAGGGTGGAAGGAAGTCACGAACGTCACTGATCCCCTTCCGGCCCCTCCAGAGAATGGGACAGGCTCACAGGCAGATTGTCCACTTGGTTTCCACTGGTGCCCTTTGACCGACACGTGCCTGCCATTGGGAAGCTGCTGTGGTCTGGAAGCATGCCTCAACGGATCTGTGACCCCCACTTTCCCATCTGTCCCTCGCCACAGTGCCAACCAGCCCAGGGACGGTGACCTCCAAGAGGCACTTTTCACTTTACCACCCGGCCCTTCAATGCCCTACCTTGTAAGTGCCGAGTCTTAACACCCTCTTCTTGACACCCTCTGGGCTACATTACCCCATGCAAAAGAAAACCACCCAGTCTCGATTTCTTCGGGTTTCTCCAACTCCGAGCTGCTTGGTGTGCATTGAGCAGGAAGACTTCTGTTTTAATTTCTCATGCTGAAATTCATACACCTTTTTCGTATCCCCCCCAAGTGTCCACACCTCCTTGTGCATGTTAACTAGTTTGCAGAAATTGCATCCAATTGCCTCTCCTGTCTTTCTCCGTATTTTGCCAGTAGTAGAGATTTCCTAACATTTTGGCCAGCAATGAGATCTCTAGGCTAACTCTGTGCTGTTTGCCTACCGTGAATCTCCAGTGTTAAAATGGAGCATGAAAAAGGCTCTGAATCCGATGACCTGAAAGCCATTTCTGGGTTTTTTTCTATCTCAAGAATATACTGGAATATTCTGAATGGTTGGTGGGTTGTGGTTTTCTTTACGGAGCTCATCCGTCTCACATTTTGGTCTTCTTTTTCCCCGATAGGTAAAGGTAAAGGTTCCCCTTGCTTGAAAGCCAGTCGTATCCGACTCTAAGGTTCAGTCCTCATCTCTGTTTACAGCCCAAGAGCCAGCACTGTCTGCATCTGCAGATGTTTCTGTGGACATGTTGCAGGCATGATTAGACACTGGAGCACACAGAACGCTGTTTACCTTCCCACCGAAGTGGTCCCTATTTATCTCCTTGCAATTTCTTGCTTTCGAATTGCTAGGTGGGCAGGAGCGGGGACAGAGACAGAAGCTCACTCCATCATGCAGTACTCGGGAATCGAACTGTGACCTTCCAGTCTTCAAGCCCAGCGTCTTAACCACTTGGGCCACTATTCCAAATGAATGAGTTAGTGAATGTATGTGCGTGGCTTTAGGAAGGATTAGCAGTAGGAGGCCCTTTGTAGGTGGTCTGAAAGAGCAGGCAATTTGGTGGTCCATCTGAGTTTATCTCTCAGTCTTCCCTCTGTGTATGCTCTGAGGATTTGGGAATGAGTGCAACTGACATCTAGCCTTCCTCTCCCTCCAGTGCTCAGGACAATTCTGGTGGAGGGTGGTGTGTGTGTGCGTGTGTGTGGGGATAATGGATCCTGAACCCTGTGCTGTGGGCTGGTTTTGGCTGAAGGAACTCACGGTGGACTTTCTCTTTGGCAGTTGCTCTTCAGAAACAAGGACACCTTCGTCAGGCCCAATTATATGGTGAGCCTCCAGCACGATGCAGGACCAAATGCTTTCCTCCTTTGCCACCGTAACCAGCGGCCACCTTCTGAGAGGAGCTACTACATTGTGCGCTCTCCTACATGGGAACAGGACCTGCCCAAACAACTCGCGGCCGGTGGCTGGCAGAACGACTCCATGTGTGACTTCAGGGTTCTTGCTGTCACAGAAGAGATGGTGCCGCTTCTGAGCGGAGATAATTCTGGAGTGAGAGAGCCTGGGCATTACACCATGAGAGCCGTGGTTGACAACGGGGTCTTCAGGACGGGTTTGTCCTGCAATTTCTGGGTGGCTTCCCCAGTTTCTGGCCTGCAGGTCATTTACCCTCCTGAACAAGGTGGCAGAATCTACATGGAGACCAACCACACGTGGCTGCTGGTGAAAATCACTTCCAGGACAAATGCAACCACTGGCTGGGTGGGTGGCAAGAAAAACTTCCCCTCTGAAAGGAACTGCCCGCCATCTGTCGCTCCGCTGGTGCCCGATTGTGCCAAGGAGACCAACAACACATGGTTTTCTGTCATCATACTAGAGGGCATCGGGGAGAACATCAGCACAGTCGTGTTGTGGGCAGAAAATGCTGTGAGCCGGCAAAACATCACCGTCATGGTAAAAGCTGAGGAAGCCATCCGGGGGCTTCGTGCAACACCAGACCCGGAAACCCGAATCTTGCTGAATAACCGCGTGGTGAGTCCTTGGCTGTCAAAGGGTCTCAGATGGGGGAACATCTGCCCTTGAGCGGGAGGGTGAGGTATCTTAGCGTTACAGCCCAGTTCTGTTTTTGAATTCACAATGGCGCATACAGCATTACCACTTGAAAAGCTGCAAATAACGTTTCAGCCACTTTGTGTAAAAAACAACAACAAACCAGGTGGAAAACATCTGGAACAAAAAATGTATCAACACAGCTGTTGTTCATTTTCCCATTGGGTAACTGTTTCGGTGCAGCCACATAAATTTTTGGGATGTGAAGAGGCCCATGACTCTTTTCAGCAGGCCCTGACGCAAAAGAGAAGAAGCGATGTACTGTACTCTAGTTGTTACTACTCAAGCCGGTGTCTGGAAATACTAGACATCTGTTTAGAATGCTGGCTTTAACCCTGGTCCTTATTCTAACCCAAACGTTTTGGGCCATGGGCTGGTCACGTGGTTCAGTGGGCCAGTCATGTGGTTCAGCGGGCCGGGTCAGTTACGTGGTTCCTCCCATGGAAGCAAAATGTGCCTTGCAATCTGTTTTGCAACAGGATGAGATAGGTTTTAAGTTGCCATTTTCTCTGCTTAAGCCAGGGGTGCCCAAACTATGGCCTGTGGGCCAGATCCGGGCCCCAATGCCAATTCATCCAGCCCACACCGCCCTCCTTGCTCCTGGAAGCGTAAGCAAAATGCGGCTGTACGGGCCAGATAAATAGGTGTCGGGGCCCAGATCTTGCCCGCAGGCCGTAGTTTGGGTACCCCTGTTCTAACCACACTGTTCACACCTGGAATTCTCATTGGGGTCTGAAAATACCTTGATATTCATTCTTTACAACAAAAACACCATGAAATGTAAGACTTTAAAAAACTCTTTGGTCTATAGACCTTGGGATGTAGTTTTCGCTCCAGAGTCCTTCCCCTTTTCCCTTTTCTGACACCTCCACACATTTTTTGGTGGCTGCAAAGTGCAAATGAGCGGGTGATAAGCAGATGCCGGTCAGGATCCAAACAAGGTGGTTTGGATGTGAACAACCTTCAGGGCTGCTTGTCACGCTTTGCCTCCTGCCTCCCGTTCACCAGGAAACAGAACCAATTACACAAGATGGAAAGCCGTGTAGCGCAAGAGAGGCATTGATCTAAGCAAAGTCATGACGTTCCCATTTGCGCACCCTTTGGAGTTGCAGCAGGCATTCAGTTCTTGAGATTGTCTGGCTATCATTCCTTTTTATACAAGTGGACGGAATCCAGTCTCTTTGAGTGAACAAACACCCCGCTGGACACGAGTCCATTCCCCCGTCTGTCCGTCCGTCCATTTTTGTTGATGTGAACATTTTGCAGCCGATCTCTTCTCAGTTTCAGCTTTTTCTCAGTCCAGGATACGCTCAGCTGCTGGTTCTTTGGTGCTGGGCCAGGATTTGAAGAAAGCCTTAAGCATCCTTCCAATTCAGGGATTCTCAACCTTTGGCCTGGGGGCCAGATGCGGCCCATGGCACCATTTCATGTGGCCACTCCACCTCCACCACACCAGGAAGTGCCACGTGGTAGAGGAAAGGCAAAATGGACGTCCGGCCCCCGAAGCGGTCTGAGGGAGCGTGATTCGGCCCCTGGCTTTAAAAGGTTGAGAGCCCCTGGTCTAATTGCTCTCTCCATATCTCTGGTTTCTATTCATGGCAGAGCTATGTTCCCATGATGGACGCTGGAACAGATGTTACCTTCCGGTGGACAGTAGATGATAAGCCCTCTTTTACTTTCTACAATGATGTTTTCCACGTTATCTACCAGACACCGGCTGTGTACAAGCTGTCGGTAAGCCACAGTCTCCTGGTGTGTGTGTGTGTGTGTGTGTGTGTGTCTGTCTTTGTTTTGATATGTAGTACGCAAAAGCAGAAGTCCCTTCTAGAGGAGGCGGCAGGTTCCCCCACTCCCAATGGATCGTATGAAGCCCTGTAATAAGCTAGTCATCTGTATTCACCTCACTTTGATATGTGGGACATTGTGTTACGCTGTTCCTTATAGAGGCATAGCTTGGGGGATGGGGGGGGGGGAGATTTTTGAACTCCAGTTCTCGGAGTTTTGCAAACATCACATTTTCAGGATCTGTGCAAAGACTGGTATTTACCTGTTGTCTCTCCCTCCTTCCCATCGCCTGATCTTTCGAATGACTGAACCTGGGAGCTTCACCTAAAGCATGGATTGTCAACCTGCGTCCCATAGACCAGATGTGGCCCCTGGCACCATCTCATGTGTCCCCCCCCCCCCGCCTCCACCACACACGGAAGTGCCATGTGGTGAAGAGCAAAATGCCTGTCCAGCCCCCAAAGCTATTTGCGGGAGCGTGACCCAATGGCCCCCGGCTTAAAAAGGTTGAGGCCTCTTCGCTCTTGAATGACGGCGTCTAAGAGGTGACCTGATTGAAGTTTATAAAATCATGCACGGTGTGGACAAAGTAGATAAGGAAAAACTGTTCTCCCTATAGCACAATACTAGAACTAGGGGACACTCCATGAAATCTTTGGGTGCTAATTCTCAAACAAATAAGAGAAAGTACTTTTTCATCCAGAGGATTACTGGTCTATGGAACTCCCTGCCAGAAGAAGTGGTGACAGCTGTCAGTCTTGACAGCTTTAAGAAAGGATTAGACAAGTTCATGGAGGACAAGGGGATCAATGGCTATAATTATGGCTACCTAAGGACAACCTCCGGGTTGGAGAGATAGGCAGGATATCTCTCAATGCCATTTCCAGGGAATCCTAAACAGGTGAAGGCATCTCCTTGGGAATAATACCCTGAAGCAAATGGTGAGCCACTGTGTGAGACAGAATGCTGGACTAGATGGGCTCCTGTGGCTTGTTCCAGCAAGGCTGTTGTTATGTTCTTATGTAACTCCTGACCTAAAGTATGTACTGTTGCTCATTCTACAAAGGCCCCCCACCCACTGGCTGTTGTCTAGATGATGCCTCCATTAATGCTGCTCACTAGGTGGGGCATCCTGGACCAAGGATTTGGCTCACCTTGCAGTTTGCAAAACAACAGTTCCGAGGAATTCTGGTTAGGTTGAACCATAGGCAGCACACATCTAGGTCGCCACTGCTCAAAAGCCAGTCGTATCTGACTCTAGGATTCAGTGCCCATCTCTGTTTATAGCCAAAGAGCCAGCACTGTCTGCGTTTGCAGACGTTTCCATGGTCACATGGCAGGCATGACTAGACACCAGAGTGTGTGGAACACTGTTTACCTTCCCACCCAAGTGGTCCCTATTTATCTACAGTACTTGCAATTTCTTGCTTTCGAACTGCTAGGTTGGCAGGAGCTGGGACAGAGCCGGAAGCTCACTCCGCCGTGCAGTACCTGAGAATCAAACTCCAACCTTCCAGTTGCCGAGTTCAGCTTCTTAATCACTTGAGCCACCACAGTCCTGTTTACATGCACATCTACAGAACATAAATATGTAGCCCAGAACTCTTGACTGCTTAGCCAGGATATTTGTAAGGGACTGCTAGAGGGAGAGAAAGAGAAACACACTTTGCATGTCCAGGGAAGCATAATGGGTGATGCATAAAAGAAAGCAACTCTTCGGAATGTGTAGCTAGCAGTTGCCTGCAACTCATTACCTTGCCGTTGTGTTGCCAAAGCTGTTCTCCTGTGCTCTCGACAGCTCACAGCCTCCAACCACATTAGTAACGTCACCGTGGACTACAACATCACTGTGGAGAAGATGAACCGGATGAAGGGCCTGGTGGTCTCGGAAATCCCTCCACTGGTCCCTCAGAATAGCACCGTGGAGCTGGCTGCCACGGTGACCGTGGACACGGCGGTGGATGCTACGTTCTTGTGAGTCCTCTGGCTGCTCTGCATTCCTCTCTTTTAACGAGGAACCAAAAGAAGGGAATATAAGAGATGGTCCTCCCTGCCCATTTTGTTTCTATCCCTATGGCACTGATGGCCAACCTTGGCACTCCAGGTGTTCTTGGACTTCAATTCCCTGAAGCCCAAGACTTTGTGAATCCACACGCTTGGGTTTACTGCATGTAAACCCATTCACGTAGATTCACAGAGACTTGGGCTTCTGGGAATTGAAGTCCAAGAACACCTGGAGTGCCAAGGTTCATCATCATGGGCCTTAACTAAACTGCTTAAGTAAGGATTCCAGAGGACCCTTTCCGAATGAGCTCATTGACCGTCTCAGCTCTAGATTCCATATGAACTAGGACAGAACATCTAGAACCAGCAAACCAGAATATCTGGACCTGGGGGGGGGGGGGATCCCCAAAAGAAAACGCTACTGTTTTAAGCTAGACCTATTTAACTCCAGTATGGAAAATCCCAAAGGATCTTTTCCAGCCATGTTGCAACTGATACATGGAGAGAAAAAAGACTGGGTTGGGATTTTGGATGGAGGATCAGGGAGTGAAGTGGCAGATGTATGGCAGCAAATAGCCTGTGTACCTTTTTTTTGTCCCCTCTCCAGGTGGGACTTTGGCGACGGTAACCGTGTAGTTTTTGCATTCAAACCTCCCTATAACGACTCTTTCCTCATGCCAGATTCAAACATCCACCAGGTGGTAATTGGACATAATGTATCACACTCCTACCAAGAACCAGGTGAGAACATTTTCTTGGCATTTTTGTCTTATAGTTTTTTGTTTATTTTTGGAAAACGGTGCCATGATCTTAGGAGCTCCTCCCCAAAAAACAAAAACCTATCCATGCATAGAATGGTTGCAATCATACCTGTCAAGTTTTGGATTTGGAAATAAGGGAAATTTCCCGGCAAATACGGGATTCTTGACAGCTATGCTTATCCTTTGCTGCCCTCCAATGGCGGCAACAGGGCATTGCAGTCTAATTAATACGGGATGGCGGCGGGAAAGAGGGTAAAATAAGGGGTTTTCCCAGCCAATACGGGATACTTGACAGCTATGGTTGCAATACCTTGTTGATGCTGGGCTGCGTTTGTTTTGGGGAGGACTTAGGGCATTGATGGTGAACCTTGGCACTCTAGGTGTTCTTGGATTTCAATTCCAAGAAGCCCAAGTGTCTGTGAATCCACACAAATGGGTTTACTGTGCGTACTCCAGGTGTTCTTGGACTTCAATTCCCAGAAGCCCAAGTCTCTGTGAATCCACACAAATGGGTTTACTGCGCATGTTCTTGGACTTTAATTCCCAGAAGCCCAAGTCTCTGGGAATCCACACGAATGGGTTTACTGCGCATGTTCTTGGACTTTAATTCCCAGAAGCCCAAGTCTCTGGGAATCCACACGAATGGGTTTACTGCACGTATACAGTAAACCCATTCGTGTGGATTCAGAGAGGCTTGGGCTTCTGGGAATTGAAGTCCAAGAACATCTAGAGTGCCAAGTTTCAACATCACGAGGTTAGTGCATATTCTTCCAAACTGTTTTTATCCACTAGTTTTCAATTTGTTATGTTTAACTTTTTTTTAATATCGCAATAATTTTTGAGTTATTAATAGTGTTGGTTTGCAATATTGTATGGTGTCTAGGGTCTCTTGAGGAGAAATGTGGGATGTACATATGTTAAATAAATACATAAATAAATAGAATAATAACCCTCTTTCCTCCAATTTTAGGTGAATATACCCTGACAGTTTTGGTCTTCAATGAATTTGAGAACCTGACTTACTCCATCCCTGTCCACATCTACACATACCTGATGGAAGTCTTCATGGAAACAGACACAGATGTTCTGGTGGTGGGTCGCCCCGTCACGTTTGAAGCTCAGCCTTCTCCATCTAGCTATGGCGTCTCTTATCTCTGGGATTTTGGGGATGGCTGCATGGACTTTGTGGAAGGCCAGCCTTTCATCGTCCATACATACAACAGCACCGGGATCTATAATGTCAGTCTGAAAGCCAACAACACCATCAGTGTCATAAAGATAGTCAAGCCTTACCAAGTCTTTGAAGAGATTACTGGATTGCAGGTGACTCTGAAGGAAGCTGTGGAAGTGGGCACACCAGTGGAGATTAACGCTTCAGTGGAAACCGGAGATAACATCACTTGGGTATTTGATATGGGTGATGGGAAAATCATTGTGAGTTTTGTGGGATTCGTGGAGTATAGCTTCCTAAAAGAGATGAACGGCACAGTCAATGTGACAGCAATGAATCCTGTCAACTCTGTCTCCCAGGCAGTTCCTGTCCAAGTGTTTGTTCTGATGGTCCTCAAGATAGAACCTTCTGCATGTATCCGAGAACACCATGATGTGGAACTCACCGCTTACGTCTCCGGTAACCCCAAAGACTACGTCTTTCACTGGACTTTTGGTGATGACTTATCCAATGTCACGGTGTACGGAGACCCAACAGTGAGACACAACTTCACCCACAGTGGCACTTTCTCACTCTCCTTGGTCCTCTCTAGCAAGGTAAACAATGCATCTTATTATCCCCAGGTCTGCGTGGAACCAGAGGTTGCCAATGTCACACTTCTGGCCAGGCCACCATTTGTGAGGCTTGGGAATGAAAGTAAATTTCAAGTTTTGGCCTTGCCACCTTTCCACTACCGTTACCAGTGGGACTTTGGGACAAACGACTCCGCCCGGTTTGGCGGGACAGAGGCCAGCTACACCTACAAAGCACCGGGCATCTACCTCGTCATGGTGACTGTCAGCAACAACGTATCTTTCAACAACGACTCTGCGTTGGTGGAAGTCCAAGAGCCAGTGGGGGTAGCCAGGATTGAGTCCAACAGCTCACATGTTTTGGAAGTTAACCAAGTCTATCTCTTCTCTGCAAATGCAAGTGGAACCAAAGTTAGCTACCTGTGGGACTTTGGAGATGGGACGACCCAGTTGGGGAAGCGCATCACCCACTCCTACAACAAGAGTGGCATCTATGCTATCAGCTTGACCGGCTGGAATGATGTGAGTTTCAGTGAAGCCAGGCTCAACGTGACTGTGAAGAAGCGTCTCCAAGGCTTGACCATCAATGCCAGCCGGACCGTGGTGCCTCTGAATGGTTCTGTCAGCTTCACAGCCACCCTCCTGGATGGCACCGCTCTTCGATACTCTTGGATCTTGTGCGACAGGTGCACACCCATTCCGGGTTCTTCTACTATCTCCTACACTTTCCGATCCATTGGGACATTCAATGTCATTGTGACGGCGGAGAATGAAATTGGATGTTTACAAGACAGCATCTTCGTCTATGTCTTGGAGCAGATTGAGGGGCTGCAGATCATCACCAGCAACCTCCTGAATGATACCTACTTCTCCACCAACAAGACACTCCAGTTACAAGCGGCCGTGAGAGAAGGAACAAACATCTCCTACACCTGGGCTATTCTAAAGGAAGGTCACCTTGTTCAGTCTTCTATTGGGAAGATCTTCTCTTTGACCATCTTGGAAGCGGGTGTCTACTTTATCCACCTGAAAGCCACAAACATGCTAGGAAGTGCAGCCCTTAACAAGACTTTGGAATTCATTGAGCCGGTTGGTGATTTAAACCTGGCTGCTTCACCCAACCCAGTAGCAGTCAATGCCTCTGTTAACATAAGCATCAGCATCACCTCTGGGACAGGACTGGTGTATGAATGGTACCTGGAAGAGGGGGTCTCTCTTTTCACCGAGGCTGCCACCATCTCCTACTCTTTCCGAAGCCCTGGACCCCAAGTGGTCACTGTGGTAGTAGAAAACAAATTGGGTTCAGCCAATGCAACGCTTACAATCTGTATACAAGAGCCAGTGGAAGGGCTGAAGATCAGGACCATCAGGCCCAATTGCAGCTACATTGAATCAGGCTCAGTCGTGAACTTCTCAGGAGAGTTGGAAAGGGGGTCCAATGTAGCTTGGACTTGGAGGATGCTGAACAGTACCATTTCCGGACAAAGAGTGGCTCTGACGTTCCCCACAGCTGGCTTCTTCTCTGTCTGCCTGAACGCGTCCAACGATGTTAGCTGGGAAGTGGCCTGCCACAACCTCACCGTGGAAGATGCCATAAGGGGTCTAGACCTCAGTGTAAGCAAGGGTGTCTTGGAACCAGGGGAGGTGGTCTCCTTCGTTATCAAGATGGCATCTGGTTCCTCTGTTAGCTTCGAGGTGAACCTTAGTGGCAACCGTTCCGTGGCGCTCAATGCCTCCAGCTTCACCTACACCTTCACCCAGGTTGGAGACTACTTGATCCGGGTGACAGCAGAGAACCACATTAGCGTGGATTATGCAGAGGTCCTCATTGTGGTCCTAGAGGCCATCCGTGGCCTACAGGTTGTGGACTGCTGTGAGCAAGGTGTGCCCGCTGGGAAGAACAAGAGTTTCACAGCTGAAATTGGGAGTGGCTCACGCGTGTCTTATTTGTGGCAACTCACCTTGGAGAAAGATGGGGGCCATTCAGAGGTAACTCTCTTGGAAGGCCAAAGTATTTCTTACACCCCAGAAGCTGCAGGCCAGTTAGACATCCATCTCCACGCTTCCAACCTCCTGGGCAGCCAGAACCAAACCATAGTCATTCAAGTCCAGGACCTCCTAGAACAGCTCTCTCTCCTTCCGGCTGATGCCTTCGCCAATCGGACCACTCTGTTTGAAGTGTTGGTTTTGCCCAATGCCAAGCAGGTGGTGTTCTGCTGGCACTTTGGGGATGGTTCTCCAGTTCAAAGGACAGATGCACCCTCTGCCAACCACACCTATCGGAGGCCTGGGGAATATTTGGTGAAGGTGAATGCCACCAACCTCATCAGCTTCTCCACTGCCCATGGCATGGTCATCGTCCGAGTGCTGGAGTGTGAGGAGCCCGAGGCAGAGCTGGCCTTACCTGCCCAGGTAGTCATGAAGCGGTCACAGAAGAATTACCTGGAGGCACAGATTGACTTACGAGGTTGTACCAGGTACCAGACAGAGTATCTGTGGGAGATTTACAGAGCCTCAAGCTGTCTGCAGTTGCATTCGCTTGACAAAGTCCAGCTGGTCAACGTGGACATCAGCCGGCCACAGCTGGTCATCCCCAAGCTTGCACTGGATCTTGGCAAGTACTGCTTCAAATTCCTGGTCTCTTTTGGAGACACTCCTCTGTTTAAGAGTGTTTTTGCCAATGTGACTGTCTTGCCAAACAAACTGGTGCCAATTATTGATGGAGGGTCATACCGTGTATGGTCCAGCACCAGCGACTTAGTCTTGGATGGGGAGAAATCCTATGACCCTAACCTGGAAGACTGGGAACAGACACCGTTACACTATAAGTGGACTTGTGTCTCTTCTTCCAAAGTAAGTCAGCCTGGATTTTAGTATTTTTTTTCCCGGGGGAGGCCAGGTGGGATGGAATAGGATATGTGTGAACTTCAGGGTCCGCATTCAGAAGATGTGTGTTGTTGCTCAGTCTCACAGTAGAGTCCGACCCTTTGTGACCCCATGGACCACAGTACAGCAGGCTCTTCTGTCATCTACCATCCTCCAGAGTCAACCCAGATCAACGTCCACCATGTTAACAATAATGCCTAGCCATCTCATCCTCTGCTGCCCCCTTCTCTTTTTGCCTTCAATCTTTCCCAGCATCAGGGCCTTCTCCAGTGAGTCCTCTCTCCTCATTTGGTGGCCAAAGTAGTTGACCTTCATCTTCAGTATCTGTCCTTCCAAGGAGCAGTCAGGGTTGATTTCCTTCAGGATGGACTGATTTGATCTTGCAGTTCAGGGGACTCTCAAAAGTCTTCTCCAGATGGCTATTCTTCTGCACTCAAGTCTTCCTTATGGTACAGCTCTCTCAGCCGTGCATTACTACTGGGAAGACCATCACTTTAACAATGTGAACTTTCGTCAGCCGGGTGACTTCTCTGTTTTTTTTTTTTTTAATGCTGACTAGGTTTGCCATAGCTTGCCTCCCAAGGATTAAGTGTCTTTTGATTTCATGCCTGCAGTCACCACCTGCAATTCTTCTTCTTTTGTGTCTTGCTCAAAACCCCGGACTGCCAAAAGGAAGCCACTTTCTTGGCTTTGCCATTGGCCAAACTTAAGTCCTCATCGGTGCATGTTTCTGGCAGTCATTGGCAGACCAGTAAATGAGCCAATGGATTCTGAATCTCCCCACATTCACACCACATGTTGTCTGCCAGCAGCCCCCACTTGAGCATGTTGGCCATACCCTCAGCCTATTCAGGGTCCTCCAAGTGAGGGAGGTTGAGTTCCTCAGCTATATCCTCCTTTAATGATGTTCCCTGCCCAGTGAGCTCCTTCCTCCATCTTTTAATTTGGTTTTCCTCGTTTGCACCCTCAAGAATGTTTGTTCTTGCCATAATGCTCTTCCTGGATCTGAGCTGGCGGATTTCATCCATCTGCAATGCTCTTGGATCCCAAAGAAAGTAAAGGCTGTTGCTGCTTCCATTTATTTCCCCTTCTATTTGCCGGGGAGTAATGGGCTCCAGATGTCATGATTTTGGTTTTGTTGTTGAGTTTTAAGACAGCTTTTGCACTCTCCTATTTCATCCTCATCAAAAGGCTATTTAGATCTTCTTCACTTTCTGCCATTAGGGTGGTGTCATCGACATATTTCAGGTTGTTGGTATTTCTCCAGGCAATCTTAATTCCATTTTGGGATTCATCCAGCCCTGCATTATGCATGATGTACTCGACATAAAGTTAAATAGGCAGAGTGACAATATACAGCCTCGTCATACTCCTTTTTCTGTTCTAAACTAATCAATTGTTCCATATCTGGACCTGTCAGTTTTTTAACCCCAAACAGGGTTCTCAGAAAGCAGGTGAGGTGGTCAGGAACTCCCATCACTTTGAAGACTTGCCACAGTTTGCGGTGATTCACACAATCAAAGGCTTTGGTGTAGTCAGTGAAACATAGATGTTTGTGTGGTCTTCCCTCGTTTTCTCCGAGAGCCAGTGAATGTTGGCCTCTTCGACACCCAGCTTGTATTGCTGGTAGTTTTCGATTCATGTACTGCTGGAGATATAATAGTCCCGTAGGCCATAGGTTGTAAACACCTGCTTTACAACATTGGACTTTCCTTTCACCATCAGACACATCCACAACTGAGTGTCCCTTTGGCTTTGAGCCAGCTGCTTCACTCCCCCCCCCCCAGCACAGAGTTCGCCCCACCCCTCTGTTTCGGCACTCGGTCTCTAAAAGATTCGCCATCACTGTCCTAATACATAAAAAGTGAACTAAATTGTGTTTTCTATTCCAGCAGACATCTTCGTTGCACCCTCTGATTCCCGGGCTGTCTTTTCTGCATCCGTCTCATGTGTCCCTGTGACTGATTTACAACCTTAAAACTTTTTTCCTACAGTGGCCATGGCCTAGATGAGATGGGTGTGCAAAATCAGGGAGAACCCAGGCAAAAAAGAAGGTTTTGGTTGTGACCTGGCTGTATTCATCCCTCTGAATGATTCCCTTGTTTCTCTCTCTCTCTCATCACTTCCCATGTTCCCTGTCCTGTGCACAACAGAGGTCATCTGCAGAATGTGCCTTCAACTTCAGCGCCACAGGGGGTGTGGCGACGGTTTCCCGGGCCATCATGGAAACAGACATGGAGTACACGTTTGACCTCACGGTCTGGAAGACGGGGATGAGTCCAGAGTCGACTAATCAAACGGTTCGTATGACGGAGGAAGCCTCTCTTCCTTCCTCACCTCAACAGTAGTTTGGAAACAGTGGGTTCTTGCATTGCATGGAAATAGGGTAAGCTGGCTGCCTTGCGCTGCATCAGGTCCTGGGCCTATCTGGCCCAATGAGGTCAAGTTCAGGCGGCGGCTGTGACTCTCCAGGATTTCAGCGCTTGAAATATGTGATTCATGCCTAGGGATCCCTGGAATTCTCTGGTGGTCTCGCATCAAGCCACCAACCCTTTCCGACTTTGCTTAGTTTCCAAAAACCAGTCATTATTAGGTTGGTTACAGGTACAACAAGTCTGGCCAGACATTCCACTGTGTTAATGGAGTAGAGCCCCTTTAGGTGGGGTGAGGGTCCCCCTCAGAGGAGGAAATGCCACTGGAAACTATCCTATTGGGCCCAACCGCAAAATGAGCGGAGGAGGAACTCTGATTCCCAACGGTCATGGAGGCAGAAGAGGCCATGCCAGATGGACTGGTTCTGAAGGCGCACCTTGTCCATATCCTCAAGGCTGTGGCAGTCCATTGCAGTCCTGGTGTTAAATCCTGCATGTCTCATTTCATATGTGCAGCAGGAGATGGCTCCATGATCACAGTGTGTGGGTCACTTCGTGGCAAGCATTGCAACCACATAACTGGTCCGCTGAACCACGTGACCGGCCCACGGGCCAAAAATTTTGGCCACCCCAGGAATAGCTCCTCTTTCTCTTCCTTACCCATCTCTGTCTGAGCAGGGTGGAGATGAGAAGGTTCCTTTTGCAAAAGTTACTTTTTCCATCAAGTTTCTCTCTTGTTCTATAACTTGGAGGAATTTTTAAAAAAGTTTTATTCCTTTTGGTAGCTCACAGCCACCCGAGCTGGAATTTGCCCACTTTCTGCAACAAAGACATTCTCTCAGTTCCCCTTGCCTCATGCCAGATGGGGAGAAAGTGCCTACAAATTTAACAAACATATATTCTCTATGCCAGTGATGGCCAACCTTGGCACTCCAGATGTTCTTGAACTTCAATTCTCAGAAGCCCTGATCAGCACATGTGTGCTGACTTGGGCTTCTGGGAACTGAAGTCGAAGAACACCTGGCGTGCCAAGGTTGGCCATCACTGCTCTATGCCATTGGGATGAGAGAGAGAAAATGAATATCCTGTCTTTGGAAGCAGAGCGGAGGAAGAATTCTCTGCAGAAAGCTGCTGCCTCCTTGGGCTTTTCATGCAATGTTTTCTAGCTTCACAGTGGCTCAAGTGGCTAAGACGCTGACAGGTCAGCAGTTCGATTCCTGAGTACTGCAGGACGGAATGCGCTCCCGCCTTTGTCCCAGCTCCTGCCAACCTAGCAGTTCGAAAGCAAGAAAGTGCAAGTAGATAAATAGGGAGCATTTCAGTGGGAAGGTAACAGCGTTCTGTGCGCTCCGGTGTCTAGTCATGCCTGCCACATGACCACGGAAACGTCTGCAGAAGCAGACAGCGCTGGCTCTTCGGCTTTGAAACAGAGATGAGCACTGCACCCTAGAGTCGGATACGACTGGCAAGGGAAACCTTTACTTTTTCTAGCTTGGGGACAAAGGCGGAGGAAAGGTCATTGTCGTCCTCCCCATGAAAGCGCCTACTGGTGGGCCCAGACAGAAACTGAATAGTCGAAGGTGTCTGCAGGCCAACAGACCTTATGGTTTATATCAGCAGCCTGTTTCCGGAGACGGTTGGCAATGAAGGGGACCCGTTTGTCTGCAAATGGAAACTCTTACTGCCTTGATTTCTGTCCTTTCTTTTTTTTCTAATTCTTTTTTGGAAAAAGAAGGCTGGAAGGAAAGGATGGGAGGGAGGGAGGGAGGGAGGAGGGGGAGAAAAAGAAAATAAAGAGCCTAAGTCAAGTTGATAGTCTTTCAAGGACATTCCGTCTCATCGAGATCCCAGACATGAATGCAAAAGAAGGATTTTTACAGTCACAGGAAATTTGCAAAAACTAGAGGAACAGACGGAGCCACAACCTGCCACGTTAAACAACACCCTTAGTACTCTTGCAGGGGTGTGTGTGTGTGTCTAGCTGCTCAAATCAAGAGCCTCTCCTATGCAGCCCTGTGCTCATTTTGCAAACTATTCCAAAGCATTTGTTCTATAGCCATGGCGAATCTTGGCACTCCAGATGTTCTTGGACTTCAGTGCCCAGAAGCCCAGGTCTCTGTGAATCCACTCGAATGGGTTTACTGTGCATGTTCTTAGACTTCAATTCCCAGAAGCCCAAGTCTCTGTGAATCCACATGAATAGATTGGATTCACAGAGACTTGGGCTTCTGGGAACTGAAGTCCAAGAACAGCTGGAGTGCCAAGGTTCACCATCAGTTCTATTGCATTTAGAGGTCTTGAAAGTTATGGCCTGGAAGAAGAGCCTGCAGATTTGCAAAGAATCATCACAATGGTTCTTATTTTTGCCACTTAAGACTGCCATCTTTTCCTGGAGTTTGGGTGGTAGTATTTTATTTTATTTATATTCATATTTATTTATATTCATATTTATATAGTAACCCTATTAGGGTTTTTTTGCAGCAAAACAGTCTTTAGGACCATAGGGAGTAACAAGTTTTATCTGAGATGCACTTTCATGGAAAGTAGCCCATTTAATCAGACAAACGGTGCATCTGATGACATAGATTCTTATTTATTTACTCTATTGATATCCCTATTTTTTTTCCCCCAGGCAACTTATGGAATTAACTGATATGCGTTTAAAAGAACATTACACTAAGATATTAATAGCGAAACTATGATTAAACCTAAACAGTGTTAAGAATAACATTTGTTAAAACAAAACTAAAACATATGGTAAAAGCATACACAACATCCCTGAAAACTCATGGATCCCACTAATGCATTCAAGACCAAAAATCAATTTAAAGGGATTCACCTCCTGCAGACAGATTTGAAAAGGAAGCCAGAAAAAGAGTCCAGGACAGCCTTACACAAAAACCTTTGAGCTCGATGAACATTGTTTGCTTGGTTGATTAGCTATCTGCTTTTGTGTTCACTTAGAAAAGGTAAAGCTCGAAAGCCAGTCGTATCCGACTCTAGGGTTCAGTGCTCATCTCTGTTTATAGCTGAAGAGCCAGCGCTGTCTGCATTTGCAGATATTTCCAGAGCTGGGCAGGTTGAGGAGGATGGTGGAGGACAGAGGTGCCTGGAGGGTGGTGGTCCATGAGGTCGTGAAGGGTCAGAATCAACCGTGCGACTCAACAACCGTGGACATGTGGCAGGCATGCCTAGACACCGAAGTGCACGGAAGGCTGTTTACCTTATTTCTTGCTTTCAAACTGCTTGGTTGGCAGGAGGTGTGACATAGACGGGCGCTCATTCCATCATGCAGTACTCGGGTTTTGAATTGCTGACCTTCCGCCTCC
The DNA here is from genome assembly GCA_035047345.1 of Bradypodion ventrale. NCBI lineage: Eukaryota > Metazoa > Chordata > Lepidosauria > Squamata > Chamaeleonidae > Bradypodion > Bradypodion ventrale. The sequence continues at coordinate 23,583,118 of JAWDJE010000014.1, read as the reverse complement.
CAGTCAGCGTCTTAACCACTTGAGCCACTGCAGTCCATTCACTTACTTATTGACAAAAGTTAGGTTGAAGAACCTGGATGGAAAAGACCAGTCACCCATCACACTACAGTTCCCATTAGTATCGTTGGGGATGATTGGTAGTGTAATGGAAGACATCTAGAGATCATCAGGGAGGGGAGGCCGAGTGAAGCCAAGAAAGCACAACAATGTCATAGCTGTCAAGTATCCCGTTTTGGCCGGGAAATTACGGTATTTTACCCCTCTTTCCCACCCACCCATATTTTCCCATAAATCTCCCGTATTATTATTTTATTTATATATTTTATATATTTTTATTTTATTTTTATATAAAACCAAGGTGTCGAGGGGTATGTTCTTCAAAACAGAGCCAGGGAGGAGGGGTGTTGAGCTCCCCCGGGTGGAGGAGGAAGCACCCCCTAGAACTCCCCTTAGCACCACTGCTGCCCCTCATGGGGCACAATGCAGGAAGGCAACCCCCACAGACAAGCCTCAGCAGCAGTGGAAGAGATAAATACTGTAATTTTAAGTCCCTTTCCCCACTCGCTCCCACATCATTTCATAATATGGTGATTTTTTATGGAACTGTTTTTTTACACTTATATCAGTTAATTGTCTACTGTCTTAGCCTTGTGTACCTCAATTTCATTTTCTAAAAATCTGTGTTTAAGACAGGACCACGGAAATATCCTATTTATGTTGTATGCAAATATACTTGAAGCCGATTGGCTCATTGTCTCTTCTCTCTCCTGACCCTGGTGGCTCCTCCTCTTCTAGACTCTTGGATGTGCCTGGATTGTGGGGTGGAGGGGGCATGGCCTGGTGGGGAGGGGGCATGGCCCAAAATTTCCCTTATTTTTTAATCCAAAACTTGCCAGGTATAAACAATGTGTTTCAGAGCACATGAGCAATTTTGGACTGTTCCAGCATATATGTTGTCTGCATTGCCATAGAATCCAATTTGATGAAGCCCTGGCTTAAAAATATTTTAATATTACCTTCTTCAGGGGAAGCATGTCAGTCTATTTGGGCTTCTACTGATTCTGTTTCTTTCTCTCTCTCTCTCTGCCTCAGGTGCTCCTGAAAAGAGGGACAGTCCCCATGGTCTCTCTGGAGTGTGTCTCCTGCAAAGCCCAGTCTGTCTATGAAGTGAGCCGCAGCTCCTATGTCTATCTGGAGGGAACATGCCTGAACTGCCAAAATGACTCCAAACTGGGGGTAAGGAAGGTGGTCCTTGGAGGTTTATGTGGACAACAATCAGAAAAGAAGGTTAGCTCATCCCTTGCCTGCCTTAGGTGCTTCTAGGTGAGCGTTGTGCAACAGGTCGACCAGGTTGCAGGTGCAGGAGGTTCTGTCTACAAGGCACTCTTGATTCCCAAGTGTAGAGCTGGAAAGAATCCCAGCAATCCTCTCATCGAACGACAACCAATTACGAACTCCACCACTAAAGCGTCCTTGGCAGATGGCACCGAATGTGTGTTTAAAAACCAGCAACGAAAGAGAAACCATCTTTCATGCTTGTCAGGAAACTCTGAATCTTCTTTCTTCTATTTTGCAACCACTAGTTTGAGTCCTATCCTTAAGAGCAGCAGAAAACAAACTTGTCCCACAAGACAGATATTTAAAGATGATGGCCTAGTCATCGAGCTCCCTGCCGTCTCTTTAGGCTAAATCAGGAGTTCTCAACCTCTTTATGCCGGGGTCCGGGTCACGCTCCCTCAGACAGCTTTGGGGGCCGGATGGCCATTTTGTCCTTCCTCCACCACATGGCACTTCCAAGTATGGTGGAGGCGGTAGGAGGCCACGTGACATGGCGCTGGGGGCCGCATCCATTCCATGGGCTGCAGGTTGAGAATCCCTGGGCTAAACATACCCAGTTTCTTCCCCACTTTTTATTCGTAGGGGTTGAGTTTTAGATTCTTTCCCATCTTGGTTAACTCCTCCAGAAACAATTTTCTAATCTGAATACTAGCCGAAAAGCTTTCCATGAAAGATTGCTTGAGATAAAAGGGAATGAACTGGTTGATGCTTGGCTGTGCTACCATACGTACTCGAATATAAGCCGACCAAATATAAGCCAAGGTACCTAATTTTGACCTGTAAACCCAGGAAAATAGATTGACCCGAGTAAAAACCGAGGGTGGGAAATGCAGCAGCCGACAATAGTCAAAATACATGAAAATTTGGTAAAATTAATTGAATTGTCTGTGTGTCGAAATCCAGCATGGTCTTCGGACCCTCGTGGTCACTGACCTAAGTATAAGCCATGGCCCCTTTTGGGGTCTAAAAAACTTGGCTTATACTCGAGTATATACAGTAAGTCTTCTTTTTTTACCCCATGTTGTTGTCTGAGCAGAAATGGGCAGCACAGAGCTTCAAAAACAAGCCACTGGTCTTGGATAAGAGCACCACCTCAACCGGTAACACCGGGATGAACCTGGTACTGCGTCCATGGGCCTTGAAGGACGGAGAAGGCTACACTTTCACGCTGTATATCACCGACTTGGCCACGGGAGAGGAAGGCTACGCCTCCATGGACCTCTTCCCCAACCAACCCCCTTTTGGGGGATCATGTTGGGTGTCTCCAATGGGGCCTGTCCAGGCGCTGACCACTAAGATCCACTTTGAGTGTACAGGTGAGGCTCTCTGCAAAAAGATGTCTAGAAGGAGCCTTGGAAGTGTGGCTGGGATCAGTTGGTTTGGAAAAGAAAGATGCACTTTATAGCTGACTGAGGACCTGAGCCCAGCGTTGCCCAGGCAGTCTGAGGGGTAGGGTGGGAAAGGCCAGTGGGTTTGATTCCTCACCCTTGAGTGAGTGAGTGATTGGCCTCACTCAAAATTAGCTTTGACAACTCTTATAATCTGTAGGGTCTGTGATGGCGAACCTTAGGGGACTCCAGGTGTTCTTGGACTTCAATGCCCAGAAGCCCAAGTCTCTGCGAATCCACACGAATGGGTTTACTGGCACTCCAGGTGTTCTTGGACTTCAATGCCCAGAAGCCTAAGTCTCTGCGAATCCACACAAATGGGTTTACTGGCACTCCAGGTGTTCTTGGACTTCAATGCCCAGAAGCCCAAGTCTCTGCCAATCCACACGGATGGGTTTACTGACACTCCAGGTGTTCTTGGAATTCAACGCCCAGAAGCCCAAGTCTCTGCGAATCCACACAAATGGGTTTACTAGCACTCCAGGTGTTCTTGGACTTCAATGCCCAGAAGCCTAAGTCTCTGCGAATCCACACAAATGGGTTTACTGGCACTCCAGGTGTTCTTGGACTTCAATGCCCAGAAGCCCAAGTCTCTGCGAATCCACACGAATGGGTTTACTGGCACTCCAGGTGTTCTTAGAATTCAATGCCCAGAAGCCCAGATCTCTGTGAATCCACAGGAATGGGTTTACTGGTACTCCAGGTGTTCTTGGACTTCAATTCCCAGAAGCCCAAGTCTCTGTGAATCCACACAAATGGGTTTACTGGCACTCCAGGTGTTCTTGGACTTCAATTCCCAGAAGCCCAAGTCTCTGCGAATCCACATGAATGGGTTTACTGAAACTCCAGGTGTTCTTGGAGTTCAATTCCCTGAAGCTCAAATCCATGTGAATCCACAAATGGATTTACTATCACTCCAGGTGTTCTTAGACTTCAATTCCCTGAAGCTCAGTTCCGTGTGAATGAATGAGTTTACTGCATGATTCACAGAGAATTGGGCTTCTGGGAATTGAAGTCCAAGAACACCTGGAGTGCCAATCTTCGTCATTACCACTGTAGGTTAAACAGACAACCAAAAAAATGGTTGTTCTTCCACCAGAAAAGCAGTTTTGTTCCTTTGGGCTTCTTTGGCAATGGTTTTGTTCGCTTGTTTATCAACAAGAGAGCAACAGAACCTCCCCAATTTTGTATTTTTAAGCTTCTAATTGCTTCTTAACTCTTACTCTAAAGGTAAAAGTCGCCCTTGCTCAAAAGCCAGTCATATCTGACTCTAGAGTTCAGTACATATTGCCAAACAGCCAGTGCTGTCTGCATTTGCAGACGTTTTGTGGACATGTGGCAGGCATGCCTGAAGACCGGAGTGCACGGAATGCTGTTTACCTTTCCCACTGAAGTGGACCGTATATATCTACTTGCAATTTCTTGCTTTCGAACTGCTATGTTGGCAGGAGCTGGTACAGAGACAGGCGCTCAATCCGTCGTGCAGTATTTGGGAATCGAACTCCGACCTTCCAGTCATCGAGTTCAGTGTCTTAACCGCTTAAGCCATCGCAGTCTCTGCTCCTTACTCTAAAACAGGGCAGCTATTCTGTAGCAACCCACCGATCAGTACCAGATTCATTGACCAGGAGGTTGGCCAAGGGCTACTAGCTCCCCGAATAATCACTTAGCCAGCAGGGCCACAGCGTTGCCGTTTGTAAGCAAAAACAGCCCACAACTGTAGTGCCCTTGTCTCCTTAGCAGTGGGTTTTTGGGTGTCATAGGGAGAAGCCTTCTCTGCCCTTTCTGATGGTTGACTAGTTTCCCCCTGTGCATTTGGCTGGCAGGCTGGAGGGACGCAGAGGACGAAAACACCCCCTTGGTCTACATCCTCCTGGCCCGACGCTGCCGAGTTGGCCACTGCGAAGACTTCTGGGTGTACAAAGGGAGCCACTCGGAGCATGCTGCCTTCCTGCCCACAGGATTCCAGGAGAGCGGCTCTTTGGTGTCTGTCTTGGTCCTGGTGCAGGACCAGCTAGGAGCAATGGTTGTAGCCTTCAACAGGTAATGGTTTGCCTTTTTGAAAGGAGAAGCTGGGGACATTCTTGTCCAGACACTAGCAGTCTGTCTACAGCAGGGATGCTCAAACTATGGCCCATGGGCCAGATCCAGCCCCTGATGCTAATTCATCCGCCCCATGCTGCCCTTGTTGCTCCCGGAAGCGGAAATAGTGCCAGTATACCCATTTTACTTCCACTTCCGGGAGCGACAAGGGCAGCATGGGCTGGTCTACAATTTGTGAACACCCCATGCAGACACAAACAAAATTTCAGAGTAGAATTCACACCATCCCTGCCACTTCTTCTGCTGTCATTAGACGGGCAGGGAGCCTGGCTCTCTGTTGAACAATGAAGCAACTTCCTTCCTTGCTGCAAGTGCGGCGCCTTTCAAGTCCTCACAAAAAAAAATCAACTTACAGTATTGGGAGGACCAGTCTAGACTTGGTGGAAGTTGGTGCTATGATATGTAACTTTTGTTCAATGGGAATGTGTCTCCTATTTTTACCCATCCTCGTTTCCTCATTTGAGTGTTTTGGATGGAACTTTTCGTAAACCTGTAAACTAGTTTCCAGGTACTCAGCTTGGCAGAGGAAACAATTTTGGTTGGCTTCACACTCTGGATCTTGTTGGACTGCAACTCCAGCAGTTTCAGCTAGAATCATTCCTTACTGGGTTGATGCGTACTTCACACGTCTAGTTTGACGTGGCGGGTCGAAGCATCGTCTCACATTCTTTCCGGTCCCGTGCCAGTCTCATCCAGAGCCTCTGGAGCTTTGCCATGAACTGGCCTTCCTGGTGGTCACGTTATGTCACTAGCAGAGAAAAATGTTAGCAGTTGCAATCCAACTATATCTCAAAAACTGCTTTTCATAGTCCAGAGATATATAATCTAAGGCAGGGGTCGGCAACCTATGGCCCACGGGCTGGATCCGGCCTGTGGCACCAAATCATCTGCCCCACTGCCCTCGCCGCAACCAGAAGCAGCAGAAACAGCTATAAACGTAAACACATTTATGGCAGCCGTGGACATGTTTTAAGGCAGCGTTTACATCGGGGGGTCACCAGTCCGGCCCCTCAACTGTCTGAGGGAACGTGATCCAGCCCCTGACTTTAAAAGTTTGCCAACCCCTGATCTAAGGTCCTGCACATTTTTCTTCCAGAAGGATGTGCTTTATGTATTTGTAGCAAATGGCACAAATGGCAAAAATGTCTCTTGCCCCCATTTGGAGAGATTGTTTGTGTTCTACCAGAGGCTCGTTGTGTCTTGGCTTTCCATTATCACAATTGAGGAGTTGTCTTCTTTGGTGCTGGATCTGAACCTTGCAGTGAGCTGCAACAGAAGTAGGAAAAAGCAGCGAGGATCCAGCGAAGAGAAGGAAAGCAAAGAATTGTGGGAAGATGACAGGTTTGGAAGTGCGCATATGGTGTTACAATCCATGAAAAATTGCACAACCAGGCCCTCTTTGTGTTTTGGAATACACACTTCCTAATATACTTTGCTTATGTTGTTTCTAAAATCACAGGGGAGTTATTTTGTCACTGCGGTTGTGCAGACATGCTTGAAAGTGTGTGTGCAATGCTGGCCAAAATCTCGAGCAGCCGGGTGGGTCAGCATCACATTTCCCGCAACTGCAGAGTTGGGCTGAAACAGCCCATCAACTTTAGGAGAGGCTTTATATACAATATTTGCTGGCGTATAAGACCCACTTTCCCACTTAAAATACACTGGAAAAATGGAGTGCGTCTTGTACTGCACACGGTGGCCCATAAGTGGGCTATTTTAGTAATAATGGGATGCGTCTTATACTCCGATGCATCTTATTCACCAGCAAATGTGGCAATTTTGTAGGTTGAAAAATCCAACTTTTCTTTGTGTTTTCTGTGTTCTCCTGGTGCAGAACCAGTTGCTCTCTTGCAGTATGGCCAACAGGCAAAGTCTGTTGATGTGTTAAGGCTCCTATCCACTCAACAACTGTTTCACTTTCCAACTTTTGACTGTTTCGCCTGTTTGTCTACATTTGCAGATGTTTTGACCTAATACAGATGGCATCCATCCACGAGTTCTCAGGGAGCTTAAAGATGAAATTGCTGATCTCCTAGCCAAAATATATAACTTTCCCTCAAATCAGGCTTTGTGCCTGATGACTGGAAGGTAGCGAATGTAACACCAGTTTTCAAAAAAGGATCCAGGGGTGATCCAGGAAATTACCAACCTGTCAGTTTGACATGTGTCCCAGGTAAAGTGATGGAAACCATCCTAAAAGATAGAATTAATAGGCACATAGAAGAGAAGGCGCTGCTAAAGGAGAGCCAACATGGCTTTTACAAGGGCAAATCATGCCTCACTAATCTGTTGGAATTTTTTGAGAGTGTCAACAAGCATGTGGATAAGGGGGATCCAGTTGACATTGTTTATCTGGACTTTCAGAAGGCTTTTGACAAGGTCACACACCAAAGGATCTTGAATAAACTTACCAGTCATGGAATAAAGGGACAGGTCTTGTTCTGGATCAGCAACTGGCTAAGGGACAGGAAACAGAGGGTAGCACTAAATGGACACTTCTCCAAATGGAGGGAAGTCAAGAGTGGGGTCCCCCAAGGTTCAGTACTGGGACCCCACTGGGACAGCTTTAAGAAAGGATTAGACAAGTGCATGGAGGACAAGGGCATCAATGGCTATAATAATGGATACCTAAGGACAACCACCAGGCTGGAGAGATAGGCAGGATCTCTCTCAATGCCATTTCCAGGGGATCCTAAGCATGTGAAGGCATCTGCTTGGGAATAATACCCTGAAGCAAATGGTGAGCCACTGTGTGAGACAGAATGGGCTCCTGTGGCCTGTTCCAGCGAGGCTATTCTTATGTTCTTAATATTTCATGTTGGATGGCAGGGGGAAATCAATACTCTCTAAAGCACAAGTTTGTTCTTTGACATCACAAGAAGCTTTCAAGACTTGTAGGGTTCCATGGGCACTTTTTACTTCCGCTTCCGGGAGTGGCGCAGGCGGTGCAGGCCAGATGAATTGGCGTCAGGGCCCAGATCTGGCCCACGAGCCATAGTTTGGGCATCCTTGGTTTAAACAGAGAAAATGGCCGCCTAAGTGCTATCTCATCCTGTTGCAAAAACATATCTGTTGCAAATCAGATTGAAAGGCGCTTCCAGTGGGAGGAATCACATGACTGGCCTGTGGCTTGAAAAGTTTGGGCACCCCTGCCGTAAAGGTTTCTTTGCAATTTTTGCACATGCTCTTTGCACAAAACGGGGATCCTTTCCATTTGAGAATCCAAGCCCACACAGACATCAACCAGGGGGCTACAGGCAGACTGCTTCAAAAGACACGAGTGACCCCTCTTCGGCTTCTTGTCCTTAAAATCCATGCAGGCACCCTCTTTCCATGCAGTCTGTGTAGTTCACCCTTTAAAGCTTTTGTGCTTTGGGCAAATGTGCTCGATTCATGTAGAAATGCGCTTGTCCCCTGCCTCTTCTCTTGCTGGGAGCCTCGTCAAATACCGCGGACTCTTCTGGGGTGAGCGGAGAAGAATAATACTGTGGTTTCCCACACGTGAGGCCAAGACAAGGCTGGGCTTCCATCCATGGTGTTGAGCACCATTTGGAGATTAGACCCTGCAATGCTTTCAGGGCCCAGCTCCCCCCAAGGGATCTCCTTGCGGGAGGAGACTCGGCCAACTTGGATTGGGGCTATTTATTTTAAGTATATTTCCCTGCCTTGGGACCGGGGTTCACAATGTAAGCACATTTTTTTTCCAAACCAAAATTGGTTTCTCAGGCCCAAAAAATGGCGTGGATCATATCTCTGGAACCCGACCTGACTGTAGTGGTATGTGATCTGTAATGTATAGTTTGGCCTTCCAGCATTTGGAATCCTATTGGCTATCTTACCTAGAGAAAGCCAGAGACTCACTGGCAGGACTATCCGCTGGGTTGTCCTTTTAACCTGCAGGAAGCGGCCCATGACACTGTTGGGTTGCTTCTTTCCTTCTCAGCTCCATGGCCATTACTCTGCCCAGCCTCCCAGAAGGATTCCACAGCCTCCCCCAGTGGCTCTACAACCAGACGGAGGTGGTTTTGCAAGGCCTTGTCAAACAGAGCGACCCCCAGCAGGTCATCGAGTACTCGCTGGCTCTCGTCACCATCTTAAATGAGGTACAGAGGGGCAGCCCAGCCGGGAACAGGGCTTGAGAAGCTGAATAAATAGTGATTAGTTATAATACTTGTTGCTTTTACTACCACTACCACCACCACCACCACCGGCTGCAGTGGTAAAGCTCACCTTGTTAGCTAGAAGAAGGGCAAGTCGGCAGTTCGAGACCTGGGTACAGCATGACGGACTGAGCACCCATCTCTGTCCCAAACTCTTGGAGACATGAAAGAAGCCTCATTCTGGCATCCCCTGAGCGGAGTTTCTCCCTCAAAAAATCCTTACAACCCAGAATAATTTCTGGCATGAAATTATTATTATTATTATTATTATTATTATTATTATTATTATTATTATTATTATTATTATTATTATTATTATTATTATTATTATTATTATTATTATTATTATTGGCACTTCCAAAAGAAGGGAATAATAAAGAGCCCCGGTGGTGCAGTGGTTAAACTCTGCTGTAGTTTGTGAATTCAATACTGACCAGGGCTCAAGGTTGGCTCAGCCTTCCATCCTTCCAAGGTCGGTAAAATGAGTCCCCAGCATGTGGGGAGCAAATGCTAATTAACTTGCGAACCGCCCAGACTAGAGTGCACTAAGCGCTTAAATCATACGTCAAGTTTTGGATTTGGAAATAAGGGAAATTTCCTGGCAAATACGGGATACTTGGCAGCTATGCTTATCCTTTGCTGCCCTCCAATGGCGACAATAGGGCATTGCAGTCTAATTAAAACAGGATGATGGCAGGGAAGAGGATAAAATAAGGGGTTTTCCCGGCCAATACGGGATACTTGAGAGCTATGGCTTAAATGGGGCAGGACTGGAGTCTAATTGCTTCTGTGTGTTTTCTACCTAGATAACCCTGGAAAGGATTACCATAAGTCAGAACTGACTTGGTGGTCTGCAATTAGTATATTAATAAAAGCCGGGTGTGTTTGGTTTGACCCAGATGGAGTCCTCATCACTAAAGGGGTTTGGTGGATTGGTGGTGGTGGGGTCTTCATTTTGACTCGCATTATAATCTCATTAAAAACCTGCTCATGCTCGTTAGCCTAACTCAGAGAAGACCGCCGTTTTTGTTCTTTGTCTGTCAAGGTGCCAAAGCTTAATTGCTCCCCAAGCTCCTAATTATTTTCTTCTCCTTCTTCCAATCCCAGTATGAATCTTCCATGCCTGTGACGCCAGAAGCTGAGAATGACGACCGCCTGAGAGCCTGGATGCGGAGGAACATCACAGAAACCCTGGTCTCGTTGAACGTGAACACGGTGGACGACATACAGCAGATTGCAGCGGCTCTGGCTCAGTGCACTGTAGGTGGCTTCTTATGCACGGCATACTGGCCACAAGGAGGAGCGCGTGGACTGGGACCCCGTAGCCTGAACAGACTTATGAGCAGACGTCCTTAGGGTTTGGCCAGGCCCTGCATGGCTGCCCTGCTTGGGCTGTGGCTCTGTAGGCACTCAAACACCAGGGTTCTTGGAAGAATTAGGAGGCTGCCTTCTGAGAAATCAAGGGGGAAACCAGGGTTTCCAGAAATTGCAAATACCCCAAGGCCGTGATGGTGTGAACCTTGGCACTCCAGGTCACGAGACCAGGGTTTCTCCAGGTTCTTGGACTCCAATTCCCAGAAGCCCAACTCTCTGTGAATCCACACAGATGGGTTTACTGGCACTCCAGGTGTTCTTGGACTTCAATTCCCAGAAGCCCAAGTCTCTGTGAATCCACATGAATGGGTTTACAGAGAATGAGTGTCAAGTTTCGCCATCACTGCCATAAGGAGACAAGAAGTCACCCCAAGTGCAGGTCGAACTGAGCATGCCTAGCTGCTGTAGTATGTTGGGTGAGAGAATGAACGTGAAGCCTCACTAGACGACGGTTAGCCGCTGTGGAGTGGTGCCCATAACAAGCCAGAGGACTGAAGGTTTGGTTGCTTCATCCAACCAGGAAAATGTGTCTGCTTAATTAATTAATATGTCCAATTTGCAGGTGGCGAGTAAGGGGTTTGTCTGCCGTGCTTGCCTGACAAGGACCTTGAAGAAGCTCGAAAGCATGATGGCCATTCTCCAGGGAGAGACCACCCAAGGCACAATGACGCCCACTGCCATTGCAGACAACATCCTCAACGTCATGGGTGAGCTCTTATGGGTTTCATGGCCCACACCCTGGCCGGCCCACGGCACCATTTCATGTGGCCCTCTACTGCCTCAGCCACACCGGAAGTGCCATGTGTGGCTCCTATTTACTGTACAGGCCATCCCCATCATGCAGGCAGGGCAAAGTGGCCATCCGGTCCCCCAAAGTTGTCCGAGGGAGCGTGACCTGGCCCTCGGCTTAAAAGGTTGAGAACCCCTGGTTTAAGATGTCCTAACATGGCTGTCCACTGGACAGCTGCCTATTATTTTAACCTTTTCTTTGTCATCAACATCCATGCAGAATGGAAGTGGGAAGAGTCTGGAATTCTAGCCCTTTGCCTGTGGTCAGCCCCATCCTTTTCATGTTGGAGGAAGTGGAAGGTTGGCCTTTTGCGGCCCCACTCCGTGGCCCTCTCACTGACCTTCCTCTTGGGCTGACCTTTTTTTGCAGGAGATTTGATCCATCTTGTCAGCACCGTTTCCCCGGAGTCCGAGCCACAGGAGCTGTGCAGCGGCAGCCAGAATGCTGAGCAGGTGGCTTTCAAAGCGTACACGCTCTCCACGGACCTGATGCGCATCTTGATGAAGTCGCGAGTGCTCAACGAGGAGCCACTGGAGCTGGCCGGGAGCAACATCACAGCCAAGGGCAAAAGAGCCAACCCTCTTGGCCTGCTCTGCTACGAGGAGAGCCCTGACTGCCAGTTCTCCATCCCAACAGCTTTCAACGCCACCTTCTCCAACCTGACGGATGTGGTCCAGGTCATGATCCAGGTGGACTACAACCCCTTTCCGTTTGGCCAAGTCACCAACTACAGCATCTCCTCCCAAGTGGCTTCAATGGAATTCCAGAACAGCAATGGGACGGAGATACCCGTTGGGAGCTTGGATTCGGAAAGAGCCATCACGGTCATGGTGATGGACCCCAGGGAGAAGAACATTACCGTGGGGAGTGTTGTGATCGAGGAAACGGGTTCCGTGAACGTGGTTCTTCGGACAGAGAACGGCAATGTGGAAGCAGGGCTGTATTTCCAGGTCACCTTCAGTATTCTTGACGGTAGGCATTATGGCAGGGCCTGTTGGTGTTTATTGCTTCTCTGGAATTGTGAAATAAGTAATAATTGTGAAATAAGTCATGAGTGAAATAAGCAAAGATTTACCTCCCTGCGAATACTTCACTCACTGACAGGGCTCCGGTGGCACGATGGCTAAGAAGCTCACCTTGTTAGCTGGAAGGCTGGCAAGTCGGGAGTTCAAGACCCAGGTACTGCATGACGGATTGAGCGCCTGTCTCTGTCCCAGCTCTCTTGGGGACATGAAAGGAGCCTCATTTGGGCGCTCCCTGAGTGGAGTTCCCTCAGCAAAAATCCTTTCAACCCAGAATAAGTTTTGACACGAAACTATTATTATACTGACAGGGTTTTTTGCAAAAGGTCAGAGTAGTTTCCAGTACGTTGACTGGGCTTCTAAGCCTTCCAGAAAGTTGTTATATTTTTATGAAACTACTTTCTTCCAAGCTCTTGAATTCTGTTCCCGAAGCTGTCAGCAGACTTTCTTTGGGTCAACTTAGAAGAGCCATTCTTTCTTTGTGTGCAAGACAGAGGTAGCACTTAAATCATTTAAACTGTGCTTCCAAGCGTCCCAAGCAAGCCATGCAGGGGTTTGTAGGGCTGGTGTTCATGCCTCCATCCTCACACACATTCCTAGTCTTCAGGCTCGAATGAGTTACAACCATCATGAAGCTAAATGCAGAGGCTTCATGGACGGAAACTCTGGTGCTTTCGTTCTCACGCAATTTCTCTCTCCCTCTCCTGGCCAGAGCGTTATGTGTCCAGTGAAAAGGAGCCATTTCTTACCGTCTGCCTCTTCCATGTCTCTGAGCCCAACTGCACCATAGTCAAAGAGATCTACCTGGAGGACATGATGCGGAGGCCGCAGGGTGACCACCGACGCTACACCTTCTTCCTCTCCCCCGTGTAAGTAGCACCTCATGAGTCCAGAAGAATCCCTGGCAGGGATTTCCTCTGTCTTTGTATGTATGTATGCGCGCACACACGGGGTACTAGTCATGCTTATTTCTGCCTGCAAGAATAATGAAGGTCCCCTGGGCCCTTTAAAGACTGTAGCATCACACTTTCTTGAATGCTGCTTGTGAAAACACCTGCCTAATAAAATTACTCTCTAAGATGCAAAAAGATTGTCTCTAGTTCAGGGGTTCTCAACCTACGGCTTGTGGGCTGGACCCGGCCTGCGCCACCAAATCATCTGGCCCACGGCGGTGCTGCCACTGGAAGCAGATGCAGACGTGTTTGCAACAGCTGTAAAACGCCCATGGCTGTCGTAAATGCGTTTACGACAGACATAAACTTGCCCACAGTTGTTTGTAAATGTGTTTATAACAGCTGTGGGTGTGTTTTATGGTAGCATTGACGGCGGAGGGAACCACCGGTCCAGCCCACTCAACTGTCTGAGGGAGCATGACCGTTGCATAGAAAGGTTGAGGTCCCTGCTCTAGTTACTCTCTAAGATGAAAATCCAGGATTGTCATGCCAGGATTTTTCTTTTTTCCTTAATTTTATGGGCACAGCGTCAAGCCAGGCCCTGCAAAAGCACCCTTGGGGGCTTGCTTACAACCCGTGCGGGCAGTCTAATCCTGCTGGTCTGTTCTCTCTCTCTCTCCTTTAGTACGGATGACCCTGTGGTGGACTACTACATGAATATCACCAGCCACTTCGTCTGGTCTCCGGTGGAAGTAACGCTGGGCCTGTATAGTTCCTTGTGCCAGTATTTCAATGAAGACGAGGCACAGTGGAAGACAGAAGGAATGGCTCCGTTGGAGGGAACCACCCCTGAGAAGGCCGTGTGCTTAACCCAACATCTGACAGCTTTTGGGGCCAGCCTCTTCGTTCCTCCGCACTCGGTGCAATTCATACGGCCTGTGAGTCCGGTTGAAATGAATTACCATTCCTCTTTTATGCGCTGAGCATTCTTTTTGTTCTTAATTCTGTCTTCATCATCTTTCTTGGCTCGAATCGTTTTTTTCATGAGCAGAACAGAATTAGCGGGCCATCTTAAGTAAAGGTTGCCCAGTCGTATCAGACTCTAGGGTTCAGTGCTCATCTCTGTTCATGGACACAGCCAGCGCTGCCTGTTTTGCAGACTTTTCCATGGACATATGGCAGGCATGCCTTGACACCGGAGTGCACGGAACATCATAAGAGCCCCCCTCCCAAATGATTCTATTTTGTAAACCACTTTTAATGGTTTTCAGAAAAGTCAGATTTGTTTGTTTGTTTTATGCTGGTAAGTGTTGGTATGTTAAGGATCAAATTGGACTATATGCTGAGCATGTTTTCAAAAGAAGTGGTCCCTCAAATGCTGAAAATGCACCAGTTTCTCAGAGGATGTGATTTCCCTCAACTACATAATCTTGCATGTACAGTATTGTGCTTTCTCAGTAGAAGGCAAACACTGTTTTCTGTCTCCCTGTTGTGGATGATTAATCTGCTTCTCTCTTAACTTTTTGCTGCCATGACATGGACATCCCCATTCCTTTAGTTAGAATCCTATTCATTTAAGGACAAATACTGTAGGTTTCCCTGCACATAAACCCATGATGGCGAACCTTGGCACTCCAGATGTTCTTGGACTTCAATTCCTAGAAGCCCAAGTACCCTGTGAATCTACACGAATGGGTTTGCTGTGATTCATCTGGCCCACACTGCCCTCATCGCTCCCAGAAGCGGAAGTAAAACACGTCCGACCGGAGGAAGGGTTAACCCAGAAGAGCCTTAACCATATGGGTGTGTTTTACTTCCGCTTCCGGGAGCGATGAGGGCAGTGCGGGGTGGATGAATTGCAGTAAACCCATTCGTGTGGATTCACAGGGTGCTTGGGCTTCTGGGAATTTAAGCCCAAGAAGATCTGGAGTGCCAAGGTTCACCATCACAGACATAAACCCTCTGACAACAGATTGTGCATGAGAGAGGCTTGCTAATGTGTGGAAAACTATGGTGTGCTTGGCCTGACACCTTCAGAAAAGGTCAACAGGGTTTTGGCTTTTCGTCTTCCAGAGCAGAGTGGGAAAAGGGTGAAAGTCAGAGGATGAGCGCCAGGAATCACTCCACAAGAGCCAGACTGTTGTCTATCAAGTGGCCCTTAAATCCTAGAATCACAAAATAAGGGAGTTGCAACGGGCCCGTGAGTCCATGGTGTCCAATGGTCTTGCTCAATGCAAGAATCCAAATTCAAGCAGACCTGGCAGAGGTTTCGATTTGGATTCCTGTATTGAGAGTTGGCCTCATTAGAACCATTTCCAACATATTTTCCCCCTTTCTTTTTCAGCCTCCGGGCCCTGGCCTCAATTACATCGCCCTTCTGACATGTGCCATCTGTTTTGTGACCTACTCTGTGGTTGCCGTGATCGTGCACAAGCTGGACCTGATTGATATCAACCGAGTGGGGGTGATCCCTTTCTGTGGGAAGAATGGGTTGTACAAGTACGAGA
The DNA here is from genome assembly GCA_035047345.1 of Bradypodion ventrale. Classification (NCBI taxonomy): domain Eukaryota; kingdom Metazoa; phylum Chordata; class Lepidosauria; order Squamata; family Chamaeleonidae; genus Bradypodion; species Bradypodion ventrale. Next base: position 23,567,543 of record JAWDJE010000014.1, on the reverse strand, counting down.
TCCTGGTGAAAACAGGCTGGGCCAAGAGCTCAGGTGAATATCCGCCAACCTTTCTCAACTCTCCCACAATGTGTGTCTTGTGCTACGGCCACACGGTTAAACCTGACATTAGGTTAGCAAAGGTAGGTGCAATGCTGAAGGTGGGTTCCAGAAGGTGTGAGCTTGGCTTTTCACCTAGCATCTAAATCAGGGGTTCCCAACCTAAGGACGACAGGCTGGATCTGGCCTGTGGTGCCATTTCATGTGCCCCCCCCCACCCCTCTAAGAGCATTCAAGAAACAAAATGGCTGCCCCTTTGAAGCTGTAAGGACAAAATGGCTGCCCCCCATAGTGCAGGCAGGGCGAAATGGCCATCCGGCCTTTAAAGCTGACTGAAAGAACATGAAAAGGTTGGGAACTCCTGATCTAAATTGTATCACAGTTTTAAAGTGCTTTGCTATTACTGTACTATGAAGCCATGTGTAGAGTGACAGGATGCCTCAAACCTACACCAGTTGAGAAAAATATATCTCTTGTTGGTATTGCTCTACCTAAGATAAGGAGAGAAGTAGCAGCAGACGCTGAGAGAAGCAAGAGAAAGACCCTTGGCATCCTCTGAATGGAGATGAGGCTCAAGTCCATGGGCTCAGATCCAGGAAGAGCTTTATGGCAAGAACAAACATTCTTGAGGGTACACAAGAGCAAAACTACATTAGAAGATGGAGGAAGGAGCTCACTGGACAAGGAATGACATTAAAGGAGGAGATGGCTGAGGAACTCGACCTACCCTGCATCACTTGGAGGACCCTGAACAGGCTGAGGGTTGGAGTCCCTAAGTTGCAAGACGAACAGATTCAAGTGGAGGCTGCTGGTTGACAACAACGCACGGTGTGGATGTGGAGAGATACAGAATCCATTGGCTCATTTACTGGTCTGCCAGCTACTGCCTGAAACATGTACAAATGAAGACTTAAGTTTGGCCAACGACAAAGCCAAGAACGTGGCTTCATTTCGGCAGTCCAGGACTTAATTGGGACATGAAAGAAGGAAGAAGAAGACTACGATGGCAATTTCGTTTTGTTCGTTTGTTCCCTCTTTTGAGAGCATTACCTGTTATTTTTTTTATGGCGGAAAATAAGAGAACAGCTGCCATTTTCTGCTGTATCAAACAACAGCATGTGAGACAGACCCATCCATACTGCCAGAACTCAGAATGTTACATTCTAAAAAGAACTTGTTGCATTACTCATTACTTTCTCAGCAGTCAGGTTATCATTGCATAGCGTGGCACTGTGCATTACTAATAAGCCAGAAAAACACAGAGAAGTAGTATCTGGTTCCCACTAGTGGCCAGTTCTGATATTGCTTCCTGTGAGTATATAGTATGTAAAAATAGAAAATCAAAGAATACTGACCTTGCCACACGATTTATGGGAGACTGTTACAAGTGATACCTCACACAACGTCCAAACTTGGTTCCACAAGTTTAGACTTTATACGGATTTGGACTTTGCATGAGGCATGCAAAATCCTAGCCTCATTCAACGTCCAAATCCTTGCTGCAATGCCTCGTACAACGTCGTTTCCATAGAGATACATTGTACTGTATCAGCACGGACTTCAGGGCAAAGTCAAGGAAACAGACAGGAAACTGACAGAACTTTAAGAAATCATTGTCTAAAGGCTAAAAACATTACAAAAACATGTCAAACAACCCTGATTTTAGGGGACAAACCATCCAACAAGTTTTTAACTTTTGAAAACTTTATGGAGTGCAGGTTTAAAAGTTAACATGTCCCATCATGCAGCACAGTGTTAATCATCCAAACAGCAGCAAACACCAAACAATTGCCCACCTCTCCTAAACACTCTTTGCCTTGTGCAAAACCCACAAGCGCAATGCACGCATGCGTCCTGCCTTTTATACTGCCCAGGCACAATGCAACCTGGGGAAAACCCCAATGCCTCATACAAAGTCGCAGCGACTTTGTATGAGGCAACGTTTTTCAAGGGATTAGGCAATGTTGTATGAATTCGATGTTGTACGAAGCGGACTTTGTATGAGGTATTACTTGTATAAACCTGAAACAGGCCTGCCAAAGTGTTCCTTGAAAAGCAAGTTTTGAATGTTAACTAGGCATTGCAGCATTACCCCTGAAAAGTAACTACTGATTTCATTTCTCACAAAGTAGCAGGAATAAGGAGGACAGGTTGCTTATCTGCAACTGTAGTTCTTCGCGTGGTCTCCTCCTGTGAATTCATGCTTAAGGGATTAACTTTGTGCATTCACCGGGACCATGACGAAGAATCAGCTACTTCTAAGCTCTGCCTCCCCTCCTGTATGGCAAGATCTAGAGGGCTGAGGGTCTTGCCACCCAGAGATTTGGAGGATGAGATGGCTTTTGAACCTGTCTCTCCAGAGGTCCAGAGAACCATTTCTTCTGTTCAGCAAAAGAGTACATCTGGCTCACTTCTGTGTCCAAACAGTCATGGGCTCCTCTTTCTTACCAGGGACGACGGCCCACGTGGGGATCAATCTGTATGGGATAAACAGCAAATCCGGGCACCGGCATCTGGATGGAGAGAATGCCTTCCGACGCAACAGCCTCGACATCTTCCAGATTGCCACAGAGCAGAGCCTGGGTAGCGTGTGGAAGATCCGCATCTGGCACGACAATAAAGGTGTGTTAGAAGGGGATGTCGCTGCCTCAGGCTAGAGCTGTGATGGCGAACCTTGGCACTCCAGGTGTTCTTGGACTTCAATTCCCTGAAGCCCAAGTCCCTGTGAATCTACATGAATGGGTTCACTGCACGTGTTCTTGGACTTCAGTTCTCAGAAGCCCAAGTCCATGTGAATGCACACAAATGGGTTTACTGCACATGATCTTGAACATCAGTTCCCAGAAGCCCAAGTCCCTGTGAATCCACATGAATGGGTTCACTGCACGTGTTCTTGGACTTCAATTCCCAGAAGCCCAAGTCCATGTGAATCCACAAAAATGGGTTTACTGCACATGATCTTGAACATCAGTTCCCAGAAGTCCAAGTCCCTGTGAATCCACATGAATGGGTTCACTGCGCATAGTAATCCCATTTGTGTGGATTCACAGACTTGAGCTTCTGGGAATTGAAGTCCAAGAACACCTGGAGTGCCAAGGTTGGCCATGACTGGGCTAGAGCATGGACTAGCCACTGCCCATTGGAAGGGCTTCCTTCTTTGAGGCTCAACTCCTCTCTCTTACACTGGCCACCTGGGAGAGACTACAATAAGTGTTTGTGTTTAGCAGAGATCTTATGTTGAGATCAGCTGAAAAATATAACTGTGGAGAGGCTGCAGAAGGACCTGTCCAGGTTTCAGGCGTAGGTTTTGTACAAAGTAGTGAAGACTTTGAGTGCTTCCGTTCTGTACGTAAAACCAACAGAGGATCTTCCCCCCACCCCAAAGCATGTGTTTCCTTCACCTCCTCCTCCCTTTGCTGCTCAGGGCTCAACCCGTCCTGGTACTTGCAACATGTCATCGTCCGGGACTTGCAGAACTCCAAGAGCTTCCACTTCCTGGTGAACGACTGGCTGTCTGTGGAGAGCGAGGAGAACGGTGGCCTTGTGGAGAAGGAGGTCTTTGCTGCCAGTGAGTAAGCATTGAAAAGTCCACGGATTGCCACGTGGGCTCAGTGCAGAAGGAGGGGAACGCAGGGTGCCACTTCCTTGGGAGGAATGGGCCAGGAGGGTTCCCAAGGCGAGGGGGATTGGCTGCTGCAGATGAACCAAAGACTTGAAGTTGAAGTGAATGGGATTCACAGGCAGTCTGGGTCAAGATGCAGGTGCTCCTGGTTGTGTCTACCAGGGCTCTGGGGACAAAGGAGTCGAGGCTGTATTTCTGTGGGCTTAGCTCCCTATGAAAGGTGCTACTCTCTCTCCTCTGGACACCTGGAGGCAGGGAGGAACAATGACCTGCTCACTACAGGCCTTCAGAGGTGCTTTGTTTGTCCTGAGTAGGCCTCAGGAAATGGTCTTCCAGACTGGCATGGGTGTGCACACACACACACACACCGCTTCCTTTCTTACACAGGTGAGTCTGACCTGAGGAGCTCTGGGCGGATCTTTGTCGAAGAGCTGCAGCGTGGTTTCTTCGAGAAGCACATCTGGCTCTCCCTGTGGGACCGTCCTCCTCGCAGCCGCTTCACCCGTGTCCAGAGAGCCTCCTGCTGCTGCCTCCTCATCTTCCTTTTCCTCTGTGCCAATGCTGTGTGGTATGGCACCGTGGGAGACACCAACTTCAGGTGCGCTTGGGGCACCTAGCCTAGCGTGGTAGGGCATCTCCTGTTAGCAGGTACTCTTCCCTGTCTGAACTTCCTTTCTGAGACAGGCAGTTGCTTTCTTCTGAACCAGACTCTTGGTCCGTCTAGCTAGCCCCTTATGATCAAACTCTGGCTCTTCATGGAGTTCCCTGGTGACCTCCTGTCCATGTATGAACCAGACTTGATTCTTCTTCACTTCTGAAATCAGAGCAAATTACAGGTGTTCAGGATGGTATGGAGTTGGAATGCCTGGTTGATGGGTTGCTGCTTCCCCTAGAGCCGTGATGGCCAACCTTGGCACTCCAGCTGTTTTTGGACTTTAATTCCCAGAAGCCCAATTCCCTGTGAATCCACACAAATGGGTTTACTCATGCAGGAAACCCATTCATGTGGATTCACAGGGTCTTGGGCGTCTGGAAATTAAAGTCCAAAAACAGCTGGAGTGCCAAGATTCACCATCACTGTCATAGACCAGTGATTAATTCAAGTACAGTGAAACCCTGGATAACAATGCGTCCGGATAACGTCATTTTTGGACAACAACGCATTTTCTCCCCTGAAAAGTATTCCCCCGGACAACGATGTAACGTTGTTATCCAGGAGATCGTGTTTGGTCTCCTACCTGTTGACGCTGGTTGGAGACGGAAAAAAATCGCCATCTTCGGGTCCCTGTGTCCGGCTCTCAGCTTACCCAGGAGTGTCTGGGAGGCTGGGTGGAACTATCCCATGCTGTTTCCACTTTCCTAGCACCTCCATGGCCTGCCCAACAGCTGAGAAAAGTTGCGGCTGCCATCTTGTTTTTGAAAAATAAAAAAAATAAGATGCCGGCCGCAACTTTTCTCAGCTGTTGGGTGGGCCAGGGAGGTGCTAGGAAGGCGGGAACAGTGCAGAATAGGTCCTCCCAGACACTACTGGGTAGGCGGAGAGCTGGACACAGGGACCCGAAGATGGCAATTTTTTCATCTCCAACCAGAGTGAACAGGTAGGAGACCACATCGTCCTTTTTGTGGGGGTGGGCAGAGGCAGCCCTTATTGTCCCCCCAACCCTTCCGGATCCAGGGACCCGTCCGGGAGGGGGGGAGAATGCACCCATCGGACACTCTGATGTTAAAGAGGAAAAAGGGGGCATTTTTTCCCTCTTCAATCTCGGGGTGTGTAGGGTGTGCCATTCCCAACCCCCCCCCAGCTGGGTCCCCTGGGTCCAGAAGGGTTGGGGGGACAGACCCCTATTGTCCCCCCAATCCTCCCAAACCCAGGGGACCGGGAGAGGGGATTGAACCCACACACACACCCGGACAATGACAAGAAGACGCACAACGACACGACTTGGGAACCAAGTTTTGCTATTATCCGGGGTTCCACTGTATGACCATTTTTCAGAAATCCTGGTATCTGAAAACTGGCAACGGCCAACTTTTCCTCCTTTTCTTTTTCTAGCCATGTACCCATCTCTACTTTGATCCCAGTCAGCGGCGAGGCCATCATAGTTGGCGTGGTGACCAGTCTGGTTGTCTATCCCCTCTACCTTGGTCTTATTTTCCTCTTCCGGATGTCGCGGAGCAAGGTAACAACACAGAGAGACGGTTTTCTGAGATGTGGCATCTCTGGGTGCCAATGCTTATTCCCCACCACCACCACCACCACCACCGGCTTGGTTCCCTAGGAACTAGACCACCGTCGGCCCTTTGACCGGATCTGCATTTCTCTACAAATACAGAAGACGAGTGCAGGTGGAGGCTTCTACACTGCAAAATTCTCTCCTTAGCTCTTCCTTGTGATGCTGGGGTTGAATTGCTATTGCTGTAATTGCTTCTGGTTTTCCTTCCTCCGCATTCAAATGTAGGTGGGTTTATGCTGTAATGCAGATTTTTCTTCCTCTCATGGTGGTACCAGTGGCTCTTGTGAAATGTAAGTGACGTGTTCTTCGTTTCCTTTTCCTCTCTCTCTCTCTCTCTCTCAGGTATCGGTCAGCCAGGCTCTGGCCCAGTCCGACCAGCAATCCTTAGAGATTGACAACTACCTGGACTCCTCACTTCTAGAGAGCTCTTTCCTCACCTTCCCTGGGCTTCGAGCGGAGGTAATGGTGGTCAAAGGGAGGAGAACATCTCAGGATCCCCCCGAGTTTCATTCAGACCCAGTGTCCTCCCCTGAGCATTCTGCCTGCTGGTGGTTAAAGCCAGATTAGCCATCTTTGTAAGCAGTTCCCCCGGTGGCTTAGTGGTTAAGATGCTGAGCTGGAGATTGGGAGGTCGGGTTTCGATACCCGAGTGCTGCACTTGGGGGACATGAAAGGAGCCTCATTTGGGCATCCCCTGAGCAGAGTTTCTCCAGCAAAAATCATTTCAACCCAGAGTAATCTCGGGACATGAAATTATTATAGCCATCTTTGTACAGCAACCTCCTCCGAGAGGGCTTGCCTTGCTCCCCAAGCGAGGCGAAGGGTCTCACAGATGCCTTTGGGGCCCAGATATCAGAACCAAACTCTTTCCCCCCCTTTCACAGGCCTTTTCCGAGCAAACTAAAACTGAACAGTTCCTGGAGGATTCAAAAAGGTAATTGGGGCTCCTGTGGCTGTTTCTATGCATCCCTCTAACCCTGGAGTGGGCAAAGGGTGGCCCTCCAGAAATCTTCACTTGTGGCTGGGAATGGTGGCTCTTAGGGTCCAACAACATCTGACCCTCGCTGCCCTCTGACACACAACTGATGGCCATGGGCCCAATGCAAGGACGTGGTATTTTTGTGTGGCCTCAGGTTCCTTGAAAATCTCTGAAGATGGAAGGGTTTCCTCATCTCTGGGCTTTTCTTTTTTTCTGGGCTCAGCTTGACCCGGTGGCAGTCCAGTGAGGCTCTTCTAAGCTGGCCAGATCTGCTCAGCGACCCTTCCATTATGGGCAACACCATCCAGAAGCTGAAGAGGGGCAGGACCAGCCGCCACCTTGGCCTAGAGGCGCCTTTGGCCACAGAGGAGGACAGCCTGTCAATTGGGATTCCTCAAGCACAGACTGGGTATTTCTCTGCTTCAGGTGAGAGGCTGCGAAGCACAGCAGAAGTTTGACCTTTTGTTTGCTCCATGTTGCTTAGAAGGTAGAAAAATGGCCTTGAAGTGAATTAATTGCAAAGCTGGAATTCAGCAAGAGCTTTCTGTAGCAAACATTTACTACTGTTGTACAGATGCCCATTAATGATCACCAAGCATAGTTGGGCCAAATTGTTGGATTACAGCATTCTTCCCCCTTAGCTTATCTTGGCTAAGGTTGATCATCAGGTGGTGTTTAACTAACCTGACCACCCTGAGGACTAACGGCTTTGGATGCTGAAGTCCACAGGGAAGGGTGATGGTCCCCAAGTGGATGAAATTTCACATGAATGGAGGGAAGGAGTTTCATCCATCCTGCCCTGGGGATGATGATGAGGGCTTTGTGTGCCAAAAGTGCTCAGGACTAGAAAGTGACTCGAGGAACTGGATCAGTGGTACTATGGGAGTCATGCTGCAATGCGGAAGGCAAATGAAAGGCCACTGCATTATATTCTCAGGATAGTCTTCATGGCTTATTGCTGTGAGGATCGTCAAAATTCGGATTCAGATACAGAAGAAGATGAAGACGGCTTAGGCCAATGGGAATTCAAGTCCAATAACAGCCGGAATGTTTAATGTCTGTAATGTTCATACAAAGAAAGTGAGGAACTGAAGGACAGTGTTGCTGAAGAGTGAAAAGGAGTAGCAACAAATATACACTCACATGTCCATACAGCAATCATCAAAGGCATCTCTGTCCACCAAGTGCAAAATAGCCTAGGGCCAGGGATGGCCAACCTTGGCACTCCAGGTGTTCTTGGACTTCAATGCCCAGAAGCTCAAGTCTCTGTGAATCCACACAAATGGGTTTACTGCGCGTACGCATTTGTGTGGATTCACAGAGCCTTGGGCTTTTGGGATTTGAAGTCCAAGAACACCTAGAGTGCCAAGGTTTGCCATCACTGGCATAGGGCAATCACTAATACTGGGAGGATTATGTGACTTTGCATATGTTTTTAGAATGGTATAGAACCGTGATGGTGAACCTTGGCAGTTTAGATGTTCTTCGACTTCAATTCCCAGAAGCCCAAGCACCCTGTGAATCCACATGAATGGGTTTACTGTGATTCATCTGGCCCACGCTGCCCTCGTCGCTCCTGGAAGCAGAAGTAAAATGCACTCATACGGTTAAGGCTCTTCTGGGTTAATCCTTCCTCCATACGGGCACGTTTTACTTCCGCTTCTGGGAGCGACAAGGGCAGTGCGGGCTGGATGAATCGCAGTAAACCCATTCGTGTGGATTCACAAGGTGCTTGGGCTTCTGGGAATTGAAATCCAAGAACATCTGGAATGCTCAGGTTCACCATCATGGGTATAGAAAAATGATGGCTTTCCCAAGTGGGAGTATCTTCTTGGCTTTGCCACACAATCAGATCTAGAGTCAGGCACCCTGCCATCCACAAGAAGTGCTGCAGATGCAATTAACGTTTTTGCTCACCCGTCTGAGGAAGCCTAGCATGATATGCGCATCTCCCTTTGCCAATTTCACAGATGAAGACTTGATACGTCAAATCCTGGCAGACGGAACTGGCAGCATTGCTCACCCACCAGACGCGGGGCTGTACTCCAGGGTTGAAACAGACCTCCTTTCAGGGCTGTAAGTCTGCTCGGAAGAAGGGGTTTGTGAGGTGCTGGGGGCCCAAAGGCCGAGCTACTTGCTGCCCTCACATTGTACATACACTGGGCAATGGGGAATCATGGGTTGCAAAGGCATTTTGGGAATGGGTCTCCATAGGGTTGATCAATGTCCCATCTGTAGTTGGGTTTCTGCTTAGGCCTTCTTGCTCACCCGAATCCTCTGGCCTCCCTTGCCTAAATCCTGGGAGCATCTATGGCAGCAGAAGTCCTGAATGGATTTGCTTTGCTCTGTCAGGTCCAATATGTGTGGGGAGAAGGCAGAAGCCATCATGTTGCAGAGACTGAGTGAGAAGGGCCAAGCTCTGGTGGTCCCTCTTGGAGAGCTCAACCGTTCGGCCAAGTCGACCCGGACAGGTATTGTGGTGGGTCCTGGGCTATCACTTCGCTCTAAGGACATCCGTGGGTGTCTGGCTCCTTCACCCTGTGTTATTTACTCACTTCAGTTCTGCGAGGCAGCCAGTTATATACAAAAGCTAGATTCTGGTTGATACCGATGTTTGAGAACAAGTTCCTTAGAAGGTATGTGGACCCTCTTTCTGAATGATGTAACTTTCCAACCGCCTACCCCCTTTTTGTCTCCTACAGTGGTGGACCATGCCCTCCGGAAGCGCCTGCTACCCTTCTGGTGCTCTTATATGGCTCACGGCATCAGCTTGGCCCTCCTGGTCATCTGCTTTGGGGTCTCCACATGGATTGGCATGGGCTTCAACTCCAGCGTGGCCCTCATGTGGCTTATCTCAGGGATTTTTAGCTTCCTCTCCTCATTTTTACTCTGGGAGCCCTTCAAGGTAGGTCCTGCAGGGATCTCTCCCCCCTTTGGGATCATTCCAGGCCAGGAAGGCTCTGCTCCGGATGAGACATTTCACAGGCTCAATTTCTGATCTCTCTCTGGTGCTATTTCCATGTGCTCTGTGCTGATGAAGATTGACTAGGGTGCCCTTCCTTACGCTCGGTCTTTTTGCCACAGTCAGCTTTGAGATGGTGCAGAACAGAACTTTCTTTCTGGAAAGGTCTGAAGCCACAAAGGCGGGCCGATCGAAAGATGAAGACCCTCAGAGTCCCTCATCTGTTCTTCCATAAGTGCACATGATCTTGTCTCCTGAATGTGCAATGGGGCAAGGTGGTGTCAACAACAAAAATGTTGAAAAGCACCCTCTAAATCTCATTTTATGGGTAGACATGGGAGTCAGACCTAGTTACTCAGTCACAGAGAGTTTGCCTGTTAACATGTCCCTGATTTCCACTGTAGAGGCTTCTATGTAAATCAAATGGGCAGAAAGCCAGAAGATGCGTTGCTGTTGGTATAATCCTGCTCTGCTCACAGGTCCCGGGGGGAAGATGCTACTCCTAGAAAGGGTTCCCTTTTATCTGCGGAGCTGCGGTGGCTCAGTGGTTAAGAAGCTCGCCTTGTTAGCTGGAAGGCTGGCAAGTCGGCAGTTCAAGACCCGGGAACTGCATGACAGATTGAGCGCCCGTCTCTGTCCCAGCTCTTGGGGACATGAAAGGAGACTCATTTGGGCGTCTCCTGAGCGGAGTTCAATCCAAAAATCCTTTCAACCCAGAATAATTTCTGACACGAAATTATTATTATTACCTGCAGAGCATTTTTGCGTCATCCATGGCAAGGTTGGTGAAAGAACTACACTCTTCTCCCTCTCAAATGAGACTGGAATGGTATCTTGGTTGAGATTAACCCATTTTAGTAAAAAAAATCTGACTCGCTCAACACGTATCATGACATGTCAACAGAGTCCTAATTGTCCAACCAATATTTGACCATCTTGCTCTTCTTCTTCGATGTGTGGCGTCCTTTCCTGAAATGTTTACCTGTCATTCTGCTTGATTACTCTTTACCTCATTACCTTCACCTTGTAACCTCTGCATCTGGTGTATATAAGCCATGCCTGGAAATTTTACTCCTATGTCAGAAGGAGTGGACTCGATCCACGAAGGCTCACAGTAAAAATATGGCAGTCTTTAAAGTGCTGCAGTGTTGTTTTTTCCTGATATCCCCTTCCCCAGATCCTCCTGGAGGCTCTTTATTTCTCACTGGTGGCCAAACGCATGCACCCCGAAGAGGACGACACCCTGGTGGAGTGTCCCTTTGTGGAGCACATTTCGGAGAAGATTGGCAAAGTCCGGCCACCTCAGGGATTTGCGCTTTTCCAGGCCAAGGAGGAGGCCAGGAAAGTGAAACTTCTTCATGGACTGCTCAAGGTGAGAAGGCGGCGCATTAAACACTTGAGGTGTAGGAGGAGGACTTAAGCGTGGCAGGTGGGGAGGAGGAAGAGGAGTTCAGCCATAACGGTTGGGACTCTGGGTTAGCCAGACAGCAGTAAATGTCAGAGGTGAGAATCCCCTCCTCCCTCCATCCTATAGCAACCCATGCCTGTCGCCAGGTGCAGTTCTTGGTTGGCTTTTCTGCAGAGGCACCGGCGGGTAGTTAGTTCCCACACTGGGACAGTGAATCCTGTCTTTGCCTTTCATTCCAGGACTTCTTCGTCTACATGTTCTTCCTGTTGGCCATCCTCCTCACCAACTATGGCGATGCTTCGCAGCATAGCCGGGCGTTCCTTCTCCAGAAATCCATCAAGCAGCAACTGGGCGGCGAACAATTCCTCAGTATTAAGAGGTACCCGTGTAGCTCTAGCCCTGGATCTAGGCCTTAAGTTTCATGCCATTCCTTAGGGGGCTGCAGTGGCTCAGTGGTTAAGAAGCTTGCCTTGTGAGCTGGAAGGCTGGCAAGTCAACAGTTTGAGACCTGGGTACTGCATGGCGGTTTGAGCACCCATCTCTGTCCCAGCTCCTGCCAACCTAGCAGTTCGAAAAGCAAGAAATTACCTCTTTGGTGGGAAAAGATCTTGGGGAGATGAAAGGAGCCTCATTTGGGCATCCCCAGTTTCTCCAGCAAAAAACCCTTTTAACCCAGAATAATTTCTGACACAAAATGATTATTATGCCATTCTGATAATTCTCACCGCTGAATGCCGGGTGGTTTTTAGCTCACAACATGGTTTAGTGTTCCATGATATTTTTACTCAAGGTTATTCCGTTGTCCCTCACTTCGCATGTCTGCACAGATCTGATGAATTCTGGGTTTGGATGTCCCAAAGGTTGTTGCCCTACCTGTACAATAACCAGATTGGTGACGGAAACTACAGCGTTACCCTAGGGTCTCCACGGCTGCGGCAGATCCGAATGCAAGAAGGTAGGTGGGGAGTGTTCTCAGAAGTAAACTCCCTGGACTGGCAGGCCTTCCATATTGGTGGTGGTGGTGGTGTGTTTGTCAGAAGAGATCAACCACAGTAGTACTAAACATCTTTAGACTTTTTCCAATCCCAATTCTGGAAATTATAACACAGGAAACTCTGCTCTTCTGGGACACCAGAGGTAGGCATGATGGGGAGGGTGGGAAAAGATGAGTTTGGCAAAGTCCATGAACAGCAGACAATATCGTATTTGGGGTTCTTTCTCCCCTCCTTTTCCAGAAGCATGTCCTACTTCTGTTCGCCATGTCCTGAGTGGCACGGATCCATCCTTCGCCAGGAAGAAGTGTATTTTGGATTCCAACAACTTTGACACCGCCACTTATGCCATTGGCTGGAAGAGTGCCACTGACGACCAGAAAGAGTTGTGGAGGTATTCGGCACCTGATCTTGCAGGGTAAGCTGTGCTGTTTCATGCAGAGTCAGGCTGAAGGCAACCAGCACTGAGCACCCAGGCCCATCTAATCAGCCGATGGTCAGCGAGGAGGTCTGCTAAGGTCTTGGCCTTGACCCTTAGGACTCTTGTCTCTTTCAGAGTTTGGTACTGGGGCCACCTTGCCTTCTATGACAGCGGGGGTTACACCCAGGAGGTGGGGACGACTCTAGAAGAAAGCCAAGTATGGGTGGACACCCTCCAACAGAATCACTGGATCAACAACAGGTAAAGAACATGCAGGTTGCCTACAGAAAGCAGCATGCACTCTCCATTCATTGGATCAGTTTGCGAGCTGAGGCAGACGTGCTCACCGAAAAGAGGTTGGGTGAACAGGCTTCTCCCCCTCCCTGAATTTGCACCCCCAGGTCTGTACAATCTAATTGGCTCCCTTTCCTCCCCCGGCAGGAGTCGAGTGGTCTTTGTGGAACTGACCCAGTTCAACCCCAACTTGGGTCTCCATGCAGTCATCACCTTGAGCCTGGAATTTCCCATGGCGGGGTCCGCTCTGCCGGCAGTGGCTGTCACCTCCTTCCCACTGCTTCCGCTCAGCCAGGGGGTCACCCTCCAGCTCCTTATGATGGTGAGTACCCATGGCATGGCTTCTCTTGCAGGCTTGAATGTTGCTCTCGGGGCTCTCCAGAATTTGGTGGTGAAGAGGAAGTGAATAGGGTAGTGGTGACCAACCTTGGCTCTCCAAGTGTTCTTGGACTTCAGTTCCCAGAAGCCCAAGTCTCTATGAATCCTCACAAATGGGTTTACTGTGTGTTCTTGGACTTCAATTCCCAGAAGCCCAAGTCTCTGTGAATCCACAAGAGTGGGTTTACTGCGCGTATGCGGGAATAGGATCTGTTGAGCAGAGGAGCGATCCAAAATCATCCGTAATGAATATGTGTTAATAAGTATTCATATTTTGGAGAAAAAGCTAGTCTCTTCTTTTTCCAAGGCTCACAGGCTGGGGGACTAGTTCTTCTGTCCCCTGATAAAGGAGCTGAGGTAGTGAGAATGCACGGCAATTCCAATCCCTTGGAATTCTCATGTGGTTGTTACTGCGCCATTGTGAACAACACAGAGGCAGACATACAGGCCAAATCTTAATTTCTATTCTCATGTCCATTCCCCTCTTTCTCCCGCTTGCCTCATGCTCCAGGTCTTCCTCATGATTGTTGTGGTCCACTTTGTGGTTTCGGAGTCCCTGTCCATCAAAAAGTCTGGCAGTGCCTACTTTGGCCTCGTTCGCAGCTACGGCCAATGGCTACTCATCCTGGCCACCACCAGCACCGTGGTCGTGCACCTTAGCCAGGCCACGCTGGCCGATCGGCAGTGGGCCGGGTACTTGAAAAACAGGCGAGGTTTCACCAGCTTCTACGGGGTGGCTTCTCTCCATACAGTCTTCAGCTGCCTGACTGCCGGCCTCCTCTTCTTTCTGACAATTAAGGTAGCGATTGACAGGGGATATTTGTTTGTTTGCATAGATTTCCTTCACTTCCAGAGTAGCTCACATGAAGTGGGTAACAAAGAAATCCAAATACAACAAGAAAGGTAAAGGTCACCCTTGCTCGAAAGCCAGTCGTATCTAACTCTAGGGTACAGTGCTCATCTCTGTTTATAGCCAGAGAGTCAGAGCCATCTGCAGATGTTTCCATGGCCATATGGTAGGCATGACTAGACACTAGAGTGCATGGAACGCTGTTTACCTTTCCCACCAAAGTGGTCCATATTTATCTACTTGCAATTTCTTGCTTTTGAACTGCTAGGTTGGCAAGAGCTAGGACAGAGACAGGAGCTCACTCCGTCATGCAGCACCCAGGTCTTGACCTGCTGACCTTCCAGTCATCAAGTTTAGCATCTTAACCACTTGAGCCACCGAAATGCATCGCAACAAGAAAGCGTCGTCATAGAAGAACCACTCAGACAATTCCATCATAGATTTACTCTAGCTTTCCCTTTGGAACGGGGCCTCCCCATCACCACAAAAAAAAGCAAAAACCCAATGTCATATGTGTTTGGAGGGTCTTCCATACCATAATACTCCATAAATTTAGCAACAACATCAAGAAGGCCCTTCCTGTCAGTTGCCCCTACCACCAACAACTTCAAGTAGCAGGGGGTCCTGGGGAGACATCAAAAACATCTCCTGGGGAGAAACCAGATTCACGCCTGGCATTCCCTCTCAACTTTGTTTCCCAACAGGCCTCACAGCAGCTTCGCTTCATCCGCCAGTGGTCTACCTTTGGCAAAACATTACAGAGATCCATGAAGGAGCTGTTGGCCACAGCGTTCACCTTTGCAATCCTCACCCTGGCTTACGCACAGCTTGGCTTCCTGGTAAATCTAGATTCCTATTAGCAGAAAGAGGGAGCACATGGTTTATTAGGGTCAGTGTGGCTTTTTTGGCGTTCTGAGGGAAACACCCCAGTTTTGCTTCTCCAGGTGTGCAGATCTCACTTGGCATCAGGATTGTAGAGCTGGAATCATCTAGTCCAGCTCCCTACAAGTGCAGGAACCCACAGCTAAGGAGGCATTCCTGATGTTCTAACTTTTGTTCAAGAACATTCAACAAAGGACAGTCCACCACCTTCTGTGGTTGTATGTCCCACCGTCAAAAAGCTCTTAGTGTCAGGAAATGCTTCCAAAAGTTTAGTCAAAATCTCTTTTCTTCTAACTTGCGTCCATTGGGTTAGGGAAAACTCAGAAAGAGCAGCTCTCACCGGAAGCCCCCTGTACACTTTAGCCACCACAATGTTCAAGTGGCAGTGAGCATCTCCTAGGCCCATGATGGTGAACCTTGGCGCTCCAGGTGCTCTTGGACTTCAATTCCCAGAAGCCCAAGTCCCTGTGAATTGGCACAAATGGGTGTACTGCATTCTTGGACTCCCAATTCCAAGAAGCCCAAGACCATGTGAATCCGCACAAATTAGATTACTTCTTCTTGGAATTGAAGTCTGAGAACAGTTAGAGTGCCAAGGTTAACCATCATGGTCTTAGGCAGTTTTTGCCTTAGGTTCAAGAAAGACAGGGTCAAGAGACTGGAAGAAGAAACCGCCGTGGGGGAAATCTTCATGGTCTTGTAGGCAGAGAACAAACAAAGGTAGAGACTGGCCAGCTGGGCCAAGCTTGAACAGAACAGCCAGACCTCTGGCTTCAGGTTCTAGTCATGTTGGGGTGGGTGGGTGGAGATGTCCACATAACACAACCCAGTGTTTCCCTTTGACTCTTGTGCCTCCCCTACAGTTGTTTTCCTCCCACTCCGAGGCCTTCTGCACCTTCTCCCGGACACTCCAGATCCTTTGCACTGCATTCCGCAGCAGTGCCGGCCTGCACCGCTACCTCCTGGAACCCACAGGGCTTCTCTCCATCCTCTTCTGGGCCAGCTACCTCCTCTTGGAGCTCTGGGTGATTCTGCGCCTCTTGGCTGCCGTCCTGCTCCATCACTACCGAGAGACGCGCTTCGAGATGTACCGTCCGGCCTTCGAATCCCAAGATTACGAAATGGTGGAACTCTTTGTCCGGAGGCTCAAGATGTGGATGGGGTTCAGCAAAGCTAAAGAAGTACGGCCACCTCCCAGCCACTTTGTGTGTGTGTGTGTCTTTGTGTTAGCAGTGGCAGTAGTTGCCTCCAACCTACTGGCCTATGCGCAGAAATAGCAAGGCAAGGCAAAGGCAGGCCATTGGCCAAGACCAGGGGTTTTCAACCTGTGGGTCGGGTCTGGCCCATGGCACCATTTCATGTGGCCCGCATCGCTGCCGCCACTGGAAGTGGAAACAGATCCTTATGTTCCTTTGATTTCACAACAGCCGCAGACGCATTTTGTGGCAGCAGGAACCACCAGTCCGGCCCGCTCAGCTTTAAATGGTTGAGAACCCCTGGCCAAGGCAATCTCTACTAGAACAAAAAAAAACCTCTTAAACCTGGTCTGCAGACAGGATTCTGAATTTTGCATCCTGTGCACACGACACAGCAAAGTCACACGTAAAAAGCAGCACAAGTGACTGCACAGTTGATTCACAAGGGGGTAATAGATAAAAGTTCCTAGGTTGAAAGCTACCTTTCAAGGGCATTTGAAGTCTTTTGACAGGACTTCGTCATGTTTATGCTATTACCTTATAAATCCTGATCGATCCAGGAAGAGAGTGTGTGTGGGTGTGGGGTTAGCAAGCAACATGAGTAATGCAACAAGTTACACTGAAAAACATTGAGAGAAGTACTGGGTAGTGACAAGAAATTGCTTGTCAAACATTACAGAGAGTAAGAAGAATAAATGAACCTTAAAAAGGGGTTGTTTGAGCTCTGGCTTGGCTCGCTCCAGAAGGATGGTGTGATGGGGCTTAGGATGTCCCGTGTCCAAACCTTAACCAGGCATGGATCTGCTGCCACAAAGTTGGGGAAACAGTTGGGCATCCCTACGTCATTCCCAGCACCCATTGGCTGTGAGAGGTTTTGGATTCAGCCCAGTGAGCTGAATGCGGTTGGGACTGGCTCCTCCTGGCCATCTCAGGCAGGTAGGACTGTGGGCCTCAAAACCCCTCCCTGACGCATGATGTCCCCTTTTCTCGCCCTCCGCAGTTCCGCCACAAGGTCCGCTTCGAAGGGATGGAGCCGCTGCCCTCCCGTTCCTCCAGCCAGGATTCCCGGTCCTTGCAAATCCCCACGCCCAGCGCCACTTCGGACAGCTCCCGGGCCTCCACCTCCTCCAGCCAGCTGGAGGGGCTCAGCCTGGCCTCCAGCAGCCGAGACAGCTGCGAAGTGGACGCCGAAGTCCACCACCTCCTCTCCCTCCTAGAGTCGCTGCTGGGCCACTTTGACCGGGTGAACCGAGCCACGGAGGACGTTTGCCACCTCGAGTGCCGGCTAGGGAGCGTGTGGAGTTGGCAGGCCAGGAAGAGGGGCAGATGGAGAACGAAGCAAGTCCCAAGCCCCCATCCTCCTCCTCCTCAAGTCAACCCTGTGTTGCTTTCCTCCAATGTGGCCTTTAAGAGGAAGGCGTTTCCACACACCAGTCCTTTAAATGGTTCCGGTCCCATCCCAATCGTCCGAACCAGCCCGGGCATTGGCCAAGGGGCTCTGCTCACGCCACGGAAGATGCAGGCCTTGCTTGGGCCCACCGTCAAAAAGAAGAAAACGTTACGGGCCAAGAACCGAATCCATCCCTGCAGTGACATCCCTGGTTAAAAATGAAGACAGCTCTGGTTCAAAGTGAGCAAGGCTTGGATGGTTTCGAATCCAGGGGCCGTCTTAAATTCTGGTGCCAAGAGCTGCTTCTTATCTCTTCTCCTGCCTGCAGGGTTGGCCGGTCCGGATGTTCATCAAGTTCTGCTCGAGGGACCTACAGAAAGAACAGCGCAATTGCAGGGGCCCGTTCAGTGCTGGCCATGGCATCCAAACTGACTACTTGCCGGGAGCAGAGCCATCTTTCTGCAGTATTACGGTTTTTCCTGGAGCTATTTTGTTGGGTGGACCTAGAAAAGGTGAGGTGCAGCATTTTGCGCTAGCTCCACACTGGCACTAGAGGAATAAAGAATATTTTGTCAGGGTGAAATCAAAGGAACATTTGGCCACTCGGGCAGAAAGCTTGCAAGGCAAGAAAACCAGATTTTTCCCCTCCTTTGCATGGGAAAAAAGAAAAGAAAGAATGCAGCCTGTTCATTTTTAAAGTCACTTTTCTTGAGAAGCGGTGAAGGCAGAAGCCAAGTATCCTGGGCGAAAAACCCCACAAGGTCTCCAGAATGAGCCCAGGATGGAAAAGAGGATTCAATGCGCGCCCCCACCTGCCTCAACAGGTTTTTCTCACAAAGTAAATTTTTCAGAATTTGCAAAGAAGCTGCAATACTCGAGGCTGTGGCGGACAATTCTCTTAGTAGAGCTTTGCTGCTTCTTGCACTTAAGACTTTCCTTTGGAAACTTAATCTTCTGTTTAAAAGAAGCCTCTAAAAATGCTCCAAAGCTTTGAGAGATGCTTTAAAAGAGAAAGCTAGAGCATCGCGTTCTTGGGCTCAACACGATCACTGCCCAGGCTTGGAAAGTGGTAAGGATTAGTGTACGGAGCTAAAAGAAACCCTAATCCGGCAACAAGAAATTCAGAGAGCCGCGTGATCCTGACACAGGAACAAAAGGATGCCTTTACTGGATCACGGAGGAAAGCTCCAACATCTGTTTCCGAAAAGGACTGAGATGCAGAGTGTTGCTGTTTAGATCAGGGATGCCCAAACTATGGTGCATGGGCTGGATCCGGCCCCTGACACCAATTCGTCCAACCCACACCACCCCCGTCGCTCCTGGAAGCGGAAATAAAACGCGCCCGTGCAGGTGTGTTTTACTTCCATTTCCGGGAGCGAAGAGAGCAGTGTGGGCTCAAGGAATTGGTGTTGGGGGCCGGATCCAACCCACAGGCCATAGTTTGGGCACCCCTAGTTAGATGGAGAACCCGATGAGCTGGTTTCACTGGGTTCCCATTCCAGCAGATTCCTGAACCAGCTAAATAAGAGTGTGTGTGTGTGTGTCGATGCTGGTTGAATCACAATTTGAGGGATATGGCTGAATCTATTTTATATTGTGTCTGTCTACATACTTATTTTATATATATATGGTTTACTATTTGTATTTACTGCCCAGCACTTTAATCAATGCTTGCCTTAGCTAACAGTGACACATGCAACTTTCAAGATAAGAGCAGGATAATATATCGTGGAAGCAGTATTTCTGTTTGTTTTGTAAACCATACTTTGAAACGGGCCACTGGAATATGACCTCAGGCGTTTTGTCACTTCCTGACCTCTGGCGAACTCTACCTAAGGACTCTCAAGTGGAATCCAACCTTCGGTGTGACTGGCCACAGATCTAAAAGCAAGCACAGGCAACGTCATAAACAAGAGGAAGGTCCCTTAAAAGAGGCAGCCAACCCTCCAGGCACTGCTCAGAGAACCTAGAAGCCAAGCAAGCCATTAGGCTGGGTCTAAGGGGCTGCCAAAGTGGCTCAGTGGTTAAGAAGCGCGCCTTGTTAGCTGGAAGGCTGGCAAGTCAGCAGTTTGAGACCCGGGTTCTACATGACGGAATGAGCGCCTGTCTCTGTCCCAGCTCTTGGGGACATGAAAGGAGCCTCTTTCAGGTGTCCCCTGAGCGGAGTTTCTTCAGCAAAAAATCCTTTCAACCTAGAATAATTTCTGACATGAAATTATTATTATTCTTAGGCTGGGTCTTAAAATCCTGGTCGGTTTCTTAAGAATATCAAATTGCAAGTTAATGTTTACACCCCCGTTTTCTTTCAAGAACACAGGAGAGCAAAAGGGAACCTTGGGAAGTTTGCAGGTCAAATGCCAGGGCACGGAGTCCTAGATAGTAGGAATATTCCCACAGGCCCTGCTATAACTAATACACTCATGTGCGTGACTGATTTCATGTGTTAGGAGGCCTGCTCTGACCTCTTGTCTCAAGCTCCATTCTCCTAACTGCAAAGCCCTGAAGCAACTTAAAACTAAACCGGGGTGCCCAAACTCCAACACCAATTCATCCGGCCCTTGCTCCTCCTGGAAGCGGACGTTAAATGTGCGTACAGGCGCGTTTTACTTCCGCTTCCAGGAGAGGCAAGGGCAGCGTGGGCCAGATGAATTGGTGTCGGGGGCCGGAGTTTGCGCACCCCTGGTTTAAGCAGAGAAAGTGGCAGGCTAAAAATCCCTCTCGTCCTGTTGCAAAACAGATTGCAAGGCGCGTTTTACTTCTGCTTCCGCTGGGAGGAACCACGGCCAGAAAAGTTTGGGCACCCCTGAAATAAAGCATGGATCAGTCATTTCCAATCCAATCTCCCCCCCTCCACCCCAATATTTTAAATGGGAGAATAAACCCCCACATTCAAAGTCGCAGCTGGCCTGTAGCTTCTCTCAAAGCCAACCTTCGGCTTCTTTCCCCAAGACGACATCTATTCCCTCCACTACTTCCCCTTATCGTGACATTCCTTCTGTTTCCATATTCCACGGGCCAGTTTAATGTTATGTATATTGTAAGTAATTTATACGGGATTTTACAAGAAGAAGAGGAAGAAATGTATATTTTTGTAACGTTTTGCTATATTTTTATAGCATTTGGTACTGTGCTTAACGTGTATAGATAGGAGTTATTTAAAATGGTACATCAAAAGGCCTTCTTGCTAGACCATGTGTAGTGTATGGGCAAAGTGGTGCGCGTGTGTGTATATGTGTGTGTGTGACTTTGTGCTAAAGGAAGTTTGGGAGATGTTTTGTTTCGTTCCTTACATCCTGATTCGGGGGCCGGAACTCCCTACAGATGCTGCACTAGCCATAACTTCTCCCAAGATGTTGCAAAGTCGGAAAGGAAGTCAGCTATTCAAGCATGGTCTGCCACACATAGCGATTGTCAGAAGAAATGTTGACTCCTTTATTCATTGCTAAAAGTTGCAAATACAGAGACTTGTTTTTTGCCATACGGCTAAATTTTGGGCATCCTAAAACTGGGGTTGGGAGGAATGGTTACATGTGTGTTTTTATTATTTATATAGGTGCTATTTTTTAGAAAGAAAAACTCTTTTATACTATTCCAAGCTGCTTTCTCATCAGGTACAGAGGAAAATGCACTTGCTTCATTCTTTGATAGAAACGTGGAAGCTTATTTAGGTGGTCGGGAGAGAAGGAGCGGGTTGGGAGAAAGTAAGTTTTGGGTTATGCAGGGTGGCCCGTAAGTCCCTTCCCGTCCATCTATCTGATATATCCAGTGTATCTGTGTGCTGTCCTTCATGCTCATTGCATAATATGCGGCGCCATGTTCTGTGAGACATTACCCTCAACATAGCAGGGGTTATTGTTCCATATGCCGCGGTAACAGCTACCTTCAACTCATCATTAGAATTATAATGTTGTAAATAATAACCTATGGACGGGTAGGGGCTTACGGGCCACCCTGAATTTGCCAAGAGGGTGGGGATAGGGACAGGGGTCGTCTCACAAGCATGCCTAGGATAAATTGGAAGTTTATTGTCCTAAGCCTTTGGCTGGGGTTTCCCCCTTTCACTGGTTGGAAGCGTAAGAAGGAAAGCGGGTGCAAATGTTGACGGAGGCGTATCACTGCTGCCATAACAGCAAAAAATATATATAAAGTTAACTTGGCTGCTTTGAAGAAATGCGCTTCCAAAGTGGGCATAGCATGTAGCGGAAGGAGGAGGAAGAGGGGTTTCTGAAGCAGAGGAAGGGTTTTTTGCACTTGTTAGCTAGACTAAAAGTTCTCATAGGTCTGCGATGGCCAACCTTAATGGCACTCCAGCTGTTCTTGGACTTCAAATCCCAGAAGCCCAAGTCTCTGTGAATCCACACGAATGGGTTTCCAGCTGTTCAGGGACTTCAGTTCCCAGATTCACGGGGACTTGGGCTTCTGGGAATTGAAGTCCCCAAACAGCTGGAGTGCCAAAGTCATAGGTCATTTGTTGTTTTTGTTAATGTTGGTATTTACAAGGCGTAACGGAGTCAAGTCAGGGAAGCAAGTGCCTTAGCAGACGGAGCTGTGCTTTTATGCTAAGGAGGGGGGAAAGTTTTACTCTTGAGGAGGAATCACTCTGGAGCCATGGAGGGTGGTGAGGAAGGACCCAGTATGGAGGAACTCGGTACTTTTGTTGGAAGAGAATCACCCAGTTACTTCGCTTGCCCTACTTATGGGTAAAGCATGTCCATTTCCTAGGTCCCTCCCAATCCCCAGCATTGTCATGAACCCCCCCCCAAGTCCTGTCCAACCTGCGAGTTAAAACTCTTGAATGTATATTTTGGCCTCCACTCACACAACAAATGTCTTCTTTTATTTATTATTGCCTGAAATCAATCCCACACAATTAAACTTGCTTCTTCGGACAGATCTCTGTCAGCTACACAAAAGGGCAGGTGGGCTTTGTAAAAGCTTCCAGTAGTCGTGGCAGAAACAAGAAGCCATGGGCTTGATGGTTAACATTTGCAAACAATATTTTCCTTTTGCAATTGGGGGGGGGGGGGGGGAGACACGACACACACGAAAAACATGACAATGTCAATTTTTTTTTTAAAAAAATGGACAGCTCAATAAAGATGTGTTTTATTAAAGAATGGGTGTGTCTCACTTGATGAAACTTAAGGTTTGCTTTTTAAATGTCTCTTGGATCTCACACACACACCAGGCGCTGCGGCCAGTGCTGAAAATGAAGGCCACTTGGCACCTCTTGGCCAATGCGTTCCCTAGAGTTATAGACACAAACAGAACTGGTCCACCTAAGGAAGGGGCTGCGGTGGCTCAGTGGTTAAAGAAGCTCAACTTGTTATCTGGAAAGCCGGCAGTTCGAGACCCGGGTAATGCCTGACGGAATGAGTGCCCGTCGTCTGTCCCAGCTCCTGCCAACCTAGCAGTTTGAAAGCAAGAAATTGCAAGTAGATAAATAGAGGGTGGGAAAAGATCTTGGGGACATGAAAGGAGCCTCATTTGGGTGTCCCCTGAGCGGAGTTTCTCCGACAAAAATCCTTTCAACCCAGAATAATTTCTGACATGAAATTATTACCTAAAGGGCACCTACCTAAAACTTTTAGACCAACTCACCTGAGCAAACCCTGACCGGGCTTCACCTTGCCACGAAGCACCCCACAATTAACAGCCTGCTGGTGGAATCCCATGACGAAGACATCTTAAGAGCCAGACCGAGGGCAAAAAAGATATCATTGTGTTTCTCGCTAAAGGGGAAGGAGCAGCCAGTGAGGCTGTTGGGATGAGAGAGAAGGGGGACCCTTAGCGTGCGCACACACACACACACACCTGGTAACAAACTGGACTGCAGCACCTGCCCACCTGAACCAGGGCCAGACACTAGTAAGGATGGGTGAGTGATACAAGCCAGAAACACTGGGAGATACAAAGCTGGCAAATTACTACACGACTATAACCGGCGATTCCTACCATTCAGCGCAGCGCATGAAAGGGCTATCCTGTAGTACTGGAAGGCGTAGAGCAGCAGATACAGTTGGTGATGTTCACCGGTCCTGTTTGTTGAGACCTGAACAACTCAGGGCGCTCGACTAGAAGGTGGCCACAGCGGTGAGGAAAGCTGGACATGTGGCGAAGTGCTCCTCAGACGTCCCTGCAGACAGTGTGGCAACTGGTAGCCCTGACTCACCCGACCGCAGGCCTTCCAACCAACCAGGACTTTGCACACAGGTGGTAGGGAGCAATGCCAATTAGGGTCAAACGAGACACAAGCGGAGAAGCCATGGATATTTAATGCATGCACACATGAGGAGGTGAGAGGTGGTTTTGCTTGGACCAGAAAAAGAGCCAGAGATTAGAGTTCACCATCACAATTTGCTCGGCTCCACTGATTTGTGATGTTTTTCCCCCTGTCCATGTTGGCAACAAAAGAACTGAGGAAAACATTTTACAGCAGAAGAACAAAATGATATTTTACTGCTCTTCCTACAGCCTCTCCTCCCTGGGGCTTCATCAGACAGAGGCGCAATGGCTGTCCTTTTACAGTGATTTTCATCCTAAAACCAATTTGGCTCAGACAACTGCAGCTGGCTTCCAAAAACAATGGGCTGAGAGGGGTTAAAACTGAAAGAGGAGTTCTTACTCCAGTGGAGAACCACAGGCTACACTTCTTCAAAGCAGACCTGCTATCCAGCTGTGCGAAGGAGGGGCAATGCTTTCCTGTATTCCTTCTCAAACTGCCTTTTCTCTCTGCCTCTTAAGTCGAAAGTTGCTCTTCACTCAGCTAGGAACAAACTTAAGCGATCCTGCTCAAAACATTCCAAAAATCTGGACCCAAACCATTAGCAGCTGCAGCGGTTTCCATGAAGCCATCTCAGCCTACCTCCAAACCTGTTCAGAACAGGACATTGGGCGGGATTCAATGTTTCCTGCCCTGCCCTACAAATTCAGTCACCATCGGCCATAAGTAATAAGGACGCCATTGCTGTGAAAATGTCCGGGGACAACCTGTGAGTTGCCAAGCATGGGATACTTCAAGCAACATCCAAGGACTTGGCATGAGCCTGCGGAGGTCCATTTTCCTCTGCCCTTTCAAACAAGGACTCGTCCTGTTCAGTGTCGCTTTGAAAAGGGGGAAATGAAGACACAGCCTCTTTCTCTTTTGGGATCTGCAGTGTTACAGGACGACGGAGCAGGATTTCTCGAGCTGACTCTAAATGTGCAATCACAATATCACAGACTGAGAAGAGATGGTCACGATAGTATGGATGTACTTGGTAGGGATCTTGCGCAGGGCAGCCTTTTCAAGGCGGGGCTGGAAAAAGACACTCTATACACTACACAGATGTGGGCTGAGTCTGAGACTATACAAACTCTGTGAAGTCATCTACCGAAGAGATCAAGCGTTTCCTCTGACCCGTTTCATAGCTGGGAGCTGGGTCTTGGGCAACGTGGGCAGAAGCTTTGGCAGGGGCCGGGGGGTGCATGGTAGGGAAACCAGGCGATTGATACTGAGTTTCTTCACGGATCTAGAAGAATAGAAAGCAGAAGTGGACTTATTATGTAGTACGGTTATGCAGGTCACACCCCATCTTTTAATTAAGTTTTATTGCCTTGGCAAAGTCACAGGAAGAGGTCTGCAAGATGGAATCGCACTATTGTCCCTAAGTGGAGGGAAAGGGCATTTGGTTTAAGCCTAAGAGGAGAATCTCATGCTAAAGGAAAGGGACTGTGTGGATGGAGCGAAATTAAACCAAGGACTGGCCAATCTCCACGGACAGCTGCTCCCAGTTCAATTTCAAAGTGTCTGTTAGTGACAGCTTGCATCCAAAGGAACAAGAACCAGGAGATCTGCAAAGAGGCAAGAGAGCAGAAGCACCCCAGGAATGTTGTAAGGCAGTGGAGGCGAACCTTGGCACTCCAGCTGTTCTTGTACTTCAATTCCCAGAAGCCCAAGTCGCTGCAAATCCACATGAATGGGTTTACTGGCACTCCAGCTGTTCTTGGACTTCAATTCCCAGAAGCCAACGCCTCTGTGAATCCACACGGATGGGTATACTGCGCAGACTTGGGCTTCTGGGAATTGAAGTCCAAGAACATGCGCAGCAAACCCATTTGTGTGGATTCACAGAGACCCGGGCTTCTGGGAATTGAAATCCAAGCACACCTGGAGTGCCAAGGTTGGCCATCACGTTTGTAGGGTTTTTCATTTTTCCAAGGAATTAAACCTAACATGCTCAGTGTCAGCCCTTCATTGCTTCGACTTGATTCTACCTTATGGAATGGAGAATCAAGAGAAACATCACTGGACAGTATGAGAACAGAAGCATGTCATATGGATGGTGGATAAAAATACTGATACAGTAGAACCTCGGATAAAGTCCAAACTCCGTTCCACAAGTTTGGACTTTATCCGAATCAAATGGGCAATGCATTGGATAACTTCTTCTTGATGTGAATGCAGGAAGAGCCGTGCTTGGTTCAAGGCAGAGGTGGTGGTGTGCTCTTTGGAGCGTCCTCCGCCTTGTCCTCAGCTCCATATCCCATCCCTCCAAAGGCAACACTCGCTGTGGGACCAAAGAGAGAAAAGGGCAAGGCCAGAGTTACCCTGTGTCGAAGCCTTTTGATGTGGCGCAGCCGAGCGATCCATTTTGACGGGTAGGTGTCTGTAGGGTTAGAGCGGCTATGGTGAACCTGGGAAGCCATCTAAAGGGAAGAGGGAGAGGCAGAGAAGGTTAAGCATCTGCCGGCAGGTTCAAATCACAATTCAAGCAGAAAAGGTCCAAATGAAATATTTATCTTGGCTGCAAAATAAATGTACATCTAGGCACAAAAGGCATGTTTTCAGCAACTAGAAGTGCCCATGTGAGTGTATGACATAACTCAGCAACACACAAAATAAACCATGTTTTTAAGAGATAAAAAGGAATGGAGAATCAAGAGAAACATCACTGGACGGTATGAGAACAGAAGAATGTCATATGGATGGTGGATAAAAATACTGATACAGTAGAGCCTCGGATAAAGTCCAAACTCCGTTCCACAAGTTTGGACTTTATCCGAATCAAATGGGCGATGCATCGGATAACGTCCAAAAATGGACTTTATCTGAGGTTCCTATACCAAATACCTTGGATAACGTCCATTTTTTTTTAGCGGTTTTGGACTTTATGCGATGCATCACGTGTGCATGAAAACCGCGACTTTATCCAAGGTACCGCTGTATCATTATTACTGAACTAGGCATATTCAGGAGAGCATATTTACCATCTCCAAAGACCACACCTGTCCCAGATTATCCACGTGTGACTTTTGGGTTGGGCATGGGTTGCAATCTTGAACTCACAGTGCTTTTCCTTATCCCACATTTCCCCTTTTCTCTAACAAACCATAAATAACTGGTCCAAAACCCACCTCACACCTCAACATGGCACAGCGGTGACCCTGGCTGTCCGATAGCTATGGTGGTGGAGGTGTATTCCCCCGGCAGGTTCAGCCATGTCACAAAGGTGTCGGCTAGTGGTGCAGAATGGTTCTCCATTCTGGAACTGCAGGTCAGCTAAGTGGGGTTGGGTACTCGAGCAATTCAACTGGCCAGTGCATTCCTCGTTACATGGCCAACTTCAACATGAGCCCAGCCAGGCGTGTCGTCGTATTTAAAAATGGCTAAAGGCACGTCAAACAGTGTCGGAAACAACGGGAGACAATGCTTTGATCTGCCATGTCAAACTAGACATGTGAAGTATGGATCAATCAAGTAATCAAGTAAATAAGTAACTGCATGAAACCATCCCTGGCTGCTTCTGTTCTGGGGCAGCAAAAACAGCTTGGCAGTTTGCCGGAGAAAACAGGCACTCTCAGGAAACAGCCTCGTTCTGCTAAGTCATGGGTGCCCAAACGTTTTGGGCTGTGGGCCGGTCACGTGGTTCAGTAGGCTGGTCACATGGTTCCTCCCACCAGAAGCGGAAGTAAACCACGCCTTGCAATCTGTTTTGCAACAGGATGAGATAGGTTTTTAGGCTGCCATTTTCTCTGCTTAAAGTAGTCCTGAGCTAACTGGAAACTCAAGATCTCATCCTTTTCCTCCAGTGGGACAAGCAGAACAGGGCCAAACCCCCAGCCTTACATCAGGCTCCCGGCTCTCCGAACTGCTGGACAGTCTTGCTTGCACAACCCCTTACCTTAAGAACCCTGTGGGTCACCGATATTCTGTGGAGACAGACTGAGGCTGGAAAAGCAAACCCGGAACCAACCCCCACCTCCAACACACTCACATTGGCATGCAAAGCCATCTGGCGGGCCACAAACGACAGGTTTTTGTCTGAAACGATCTTAGCCACACTGGTATCCACGAGCCCTTCCATATCTGCGTAATGGGGGATAGAAAGAGTAGCAAGTACTGTACATGGTGTGCAGAGGCAACAGATGGAGTGCATATTTGTTTCAATGTATTGCTTGTTCCCCACCATCCCCAGACATCAGGCTCTGAAAGCCACGGCCTACCTTTCCGACACTGCAAAGTGATCAGGTTGCAGTTGTAGTCCAATGGCTTAATGATGACATGCACAAAGTTGAACTGGCCCTGGAAGAGAGGACATCTATTAGTACATCAGACAGACCAGTGAGAGCCCCTCTTGACCAAGGAAGGTGTCGTTCCTTTGCTTTGACAGATTTGGTTGCTGTGTAGCAGGGGTGCCCAAACTTTTCCCGCCAGGGGCCTGACTACGTCCCCTCAGACAGGTGAGCAGGCCGGTCACGGTGGCACATGCATTTGTGCCACATTTCCAGGCATTTTCCCCACTTCTGTCGCTTCCCTTGGAGGAGGGAATGAGGGTTGAACATTTTTGCGCCATTTTAGATTTTTCCCGGCATGTTTTTGGCACGTTTCAGGTAAAAACACAGTGCTTTTTGCACTTCCGGCGGCGGCGGCAATCTGGCCTTTGGCCTGGATGATGTCCCATGGGCCAGAGCCAACCCACAAGCCGTAGTTTGGGTACCTGTAGTGTACAGGATATAGTGGAACCTTGTGTAACGAATGACCCCATAGCAAAAAAAGAAAAGAAAAGAAAAGGCATAACGAATGTGTTTTTTTTTTAAAAAAAAATGGCACCCCACATAAATAGTCAATGGGAAAAACCACTTAGCAAAAAAATTCATTGTACGATTTTTTCCATAGGAAAAACCGTACAACGAAAAAAATTGCATAGTGAACAGACCCGTAGAAGACATTAAAATCGTTATACGGGGTTTTACTGTATGCCTCTGCAGGGGAAGTGGTGGCGGCGGAGCCTTACCTTTATGGTCCCCAGCTTAAAGTCTTCCCCAGAATCATTGTAAATAATGGAGACAAAGTCGTTGCCCAGGTGTCGTTTCTTGTCGCAGCGATACTTGTCCAAGTCCTTTGTGGGCATCAAAGTGGCAATGTGGAAAATAGCTGCCAGGACAAGACACAAGAAAAGGGCACCTCAAGCAGACCAGACAGTGACCGCTAAGGATCCAAGATGGCTTGCAAATGATTAAGTGACAAACTAATTAAAAATACAATAAAATATTACACTTAAAGCCAATGAAACATACGTTAATATTAAACTAATTCATTAAGCAGCAATAGTAATGATATGTATATACCACTCCCTAATGCTTAGAGCACACCCAGGATGGTAATACAAGGTAATTAGTATTTTGCCCCCAAACACCCTGGTACTTATTTTACTAATCTCAGAAGGCAAGGCAGACTGAGTCAACCTTGAGGCTGTAAGGATTGAACTCGGCAGTTTTGGCTGACGCTTAACCACTGTGCTATTGGGGGGGGGGGCCTTACAATATTGCAATTGATAGATCTATCAGTTTCACGTCTGGCCTGGAAGGGGGGGGGGGGAGGAAGAAGAGGACCTGTCCACAGACCTGAGAACTGCCCCCTGCGCATCCAAGGGGATTTAGGGCAAAATTAAGGAGCGAGGGCAAAGGAAAATCCTGCGATCCGTAAGATACAGACGGTGTTTGTGGAAGAAAAGGGCCTACATGCGCTCATGCCTAGAGGATTCCTGTATGGCTCTGGTTTGAAGTTAGGCAAGGCCAAGGGACTCTTTAGCACAGCCTCCGCTTGCAGGAAGAAAAAGCCTCTTGTGGATTTATGGGCACACACCTTGCATGATGTCATCATGCCAGCAATACGTGAACTGTCCGTCCTCCCCGCACACGTCGAGACCGCCGAGGTAGATCTTGTCTGGCTGGCAGTCTTTGAGTTCAATGAGCTTGCCCAGGCCGGTCAGGAACTCTGTGTACCTGTAGGAGCCATGCTCGTTGGACAAGATGGCCAGCTCGTTGTTGCTCTGGGGGAGGAAGGAGAAAAGGTGGTGACGTTTGAGGAAGGCAAGCCAAGGAAGGGCTCACGTGCCGTGGCTTTTGATGAGCTACTGCTGCAAAAAGTTGGGGGGGGGAGGGAATCAGATATTTGAATGCTTCAGCTTATAAACACTGAAGGGAAAAAAGAAGATGAGGGGAAGGAGGAACTGAACTGGAGGATCCCATGTTGTTCAGCCATTTTCACAATCAAGTACAACCCTTTGCGACCCCATGGACCACCGGACGCCAGCCTCCTTGGTCATCCTCCGTAGCCCGCCCAGATCTACACCCATTGCATCAACGATGCCATCTCGCCATCTCATCCTCTGCCACCCCCTTCTTCTTTTTCCTTCAATCTTTCCCAGCATCAAGGCCTTCTCAAGTGAATCTTCTCCTTTGGTGGCCAAAGGACTTGAGCTTCAGCTTCAGTATTCGTCCTTCCAAGGAGCAGTCAGGGTTGATCTCCTTCGGGATGGACTGATTTGATCTCCTTGCAGTCCAGGGGACTCTCCAGAGTCTCTTCCAGCACCACAGAGTTCAAAGGTGTCTATTCTTCTGCACTCAGCCTTCCTTAGGGTCCAGCTCTCACAGCCATACATTGCTAGAGGATCCATTACTGGATCCATTACTGGAGGATCCATACACAGAATCAAAAAGCAGAGCCAAGCAAGGCTGTTTTACTGTGTGACTGTCGTATGGTAAAAGTCAATATATGCTGTGGTTTCTACACACTAGTCGGGAGGGGGGCGGGGAGGTGCTTTCTGTAAACCCAATCTGATCATCTCACAGTGATGTTATGCCATGCTCCATCATTGGATGTTTTCAAGAAACATTTTAAAACTGCACTGTTTAAAGCGGCTTGTAAGAGCATTCTCCCCATAGCCAATGAAAAAATGTATAATTGGCCATCGTTGGATAGACCATCCATTGTTATTGTGTGAATATTTCTGGTTTTGGGCTCATTGTGTTAATTATGTTTTTGTAAGCCATCCTGACAGTTGTCATTTTTAAATCATTTATTAACGAATGATTTTAATTGTTGTGAGCTAGCTTGAGTTGCCTATGGGACGACGTATAAATAATATTAAAAATCTAAGCCAGCAAGTGTGCATGACAGCCTCTCCCAGGCCCGTACACTAGTGTGATGTTGCATTTGTTTTCAGGTTCCTTACCTGTCCTTCCCCAACATAAAGCACAGCAATCTTGTGGGTGTCATAGGGCGGGATCTGATCCAGGAGCTGAACAGATCTTTCAATAGTCTAGGCGGGATTTAAAAGATAAAAAGATGTTGGAACTACACGCATCATCAAACCCATTTTCGGTGGCTTAGTGGTTAAGACGCTAAACTTGACGACTGGAAGGTCGGCAGGTCAGCAGTTCGAGACCTGAGTGCTGCACGACGGAGTGTATTATTATGTATTTATTTTGTATTGTTGATTTATGTTGTGATTGTTGTGAGCTGCCCTGCGTCGGCGTATGCTGAGTGGACAGCATTCAAATCGAATCAATCAATCAATCAATCATCTCTGTCCCAGCTCCTGCCAACCTAGAAGTTCAAAGATAAATAGGTACCACTTTTTTTTTTTTGGGGGGGGGGGGAGTAACAGCTTTCTGTGCACTCGTCATGCCTGCCACATGTCCACAGAAATGTCTGCAGTCACAGACAGCGCTGGTTCTTTGGCTATAAACAGAGATGAGCACTAAACCATAGAGTCGGATACGACTGGCTGTCAAGCAAGTGAGACCTTTACCTATGGGAGTCATATTTTTCTCACTGCCTCCCGGTCTCATTCTCTCATTCGTGTGCCTCTTCCTTCGGCTAAAGACTAGTGAAACAGCTTCTGCAAAGCAATTGCAGACAGCTGTTGATTTACACACCCAGAGCCACGTGATTAGAGCTGCTTTTCCACACACAACACTCAGCACTTCACACGGCATGCTCAAGCGTACCTCGTTGGGCAACAGAAGAGGCTTGCTGGATTCATCACCAAAGAAAGGGGAGTGATATAACTGCAGGAACACAAAACTAAAGAGAGAGAAAATATATTAAATGTATTAACGTCTATCAAGCATAATCACTCTTTGCTAGTTTTGTTACACAAGGCCTGGAAACACAAGGGCAGAAGTCGGAATGCTCAGCCCATCAGCAGAACCGCAGGAAGAGCAGGGTGCGCATGTGTGTGTGTGGGGGGGGTGGGGGGCACACTCAGATTTGAAATATAAACATGCTGCTTCAATTTGTAGCAAAATTAGGCTTCTGAACATAAAACTGAAAAGCTTTTGGGGGGTGGGGTGGGGGCTCAGTGGTTAAGAAGCTTGCCTTGTTAGCTGGAAGGTCAACAAGGTGGCAGTTCAAGACCCGAGTACTGCAAGATGGAATGAGCTTCCATCTCTGTCCCAGCAGAGTTCGAAAGCAAGTAATTGCAAGTAGAGAAATAGGGTGGGGAAAAATCTTGGGGACATGAAAGGAGCCTCATTCAGGCGTCCCCTGAGCGGAGCTTCTCCAGCCAAAATCCTTTCAACCCAGAATAATTTCTGACCTGAAATTATTATTATTATCTCCTCCATTACTGTGTGTAATTTTAGAACCCTCTATTTCATTTACTTAATTATAATTTTAGGAAACTTTTACAAAGCTGATTACAATTTTAGGCTGATTATCTCTCCTAGCCATTTAGTCATCATTACCCAAACTCCCAGAGAAAGACACTTAATTTATTCTGGATTCAGAACCTAGCTTTGAAGAGTGCCGAGCTTTTTTGACTCACTTGGGGCTGCGGTGGCTCAATGGTTAAGAAGCTCACCTTGTTACCTGGAAGGCCGGCAAGTCGGCAGTTCGAGTCCCGGGTACTGAATGACAGACTGAGTGCCCGTCTTTGTCCCAGCTCTTGGGGACGTGAAAGGAGCCTCACTTGGGTGTCCCCTGAGCTGAGTTTCTTCAACAAAAATCATTTCAACCCAGAATTCTTGTAGTATTTTTAATTGGTTTTTAATGGGTTTTTAACGTTTTAGCCTGTTGATTTTAATGTTGTGAACTGCCCAGAGTCGTTTCGAGTTGGGTGGCTATACAAATTGGATCAACAACAACTATTATTACTATTACTATTATTATTATTACCTGGGATTGATGCCCGGCACTTTCTCGGTGTTGGAGGCTGCCGCTCTGCCCGTGAAGGGATCTCTCTCAATCTTCTTGCCTCGCCTAGAAGGCGCCGAGTCAGAGATGGTATATCCTCGGGGCCGATGGCCAGTTGGGGAGTGGGGAGAAGAGACGGGGACCCCAGAACTCAGCCTGGCTCCCCCGGAGGAGGCTCGGCCCTCTTCGCCTCTCACCATCCAGCATCCTGCGACCTCCCCTTCCAAGTGTCCAGACTGGGACTTGGATTTCACGTTGCTGCTGAGTTTCCCAGCAGGATCTTCGCCGGTGGGGTCCTTGAGGACTTCCTGGAGGGTCTGGAGCTCCGGAGAGGAGCTGGACTTGCTCAGGGGCTGAGAAGGTTGGAAAGAAAGGGCCTCAAAGGCATGGCTGCCTCCCAGGTTCCTGCCCCTTTCGATGGGAATGCCGATGGCGGCCAAATCTCCCGGCTTCAGGGCTTTTTCCTCCTGGCTGGATGTTGAGGAGGACTAGTCGGGATGGAGAGGAACAGAAAAGGAAGTCACTTAAAACAGCAACTTGGAGAACGCTTGCCCTCTGAAGCGACTAGGTTGCAGTCAGAAAGAAACGGCAAGAGATGCCTTCTTACGGGATGCCTTCTTACGGGACATCTTCAAACACGCATGTCTCCAAATTCCCTCCTCCTGAAACGTCTTGTGAAGCAGAAGAGCAGACAATTTTGGAGCAGACTATGGCCCTCCCGAGGTCACCCATTCATTCATTCCCGTAAGACAGGGGTTCCCAACCTTTTCAAGCCAGGGGCCGGGTCACGTTCTCTCAGTCAGCTTCAAGGGCTGGACGACCATTTTGCCCTGCCTGCATGATGAGGGTGGCCATTTTGCCCCAACAGATTCAAAGGGGTGGTCATTTTGTTTCTCAAATGCCATTGGAGGTGGGGGGCAACATGAAATGGCACCACGGTCCAGATCCAGCCCACGGGTCTTAGGTTGGGAACCCCTGCCATAAGCTCTAGCCAGCCACAATCGATGACAGAGGAATCTTGGGCTCTCAGACCCCAAACAGTCCTAAGAAAAAGGCTATTGTAGGTAGGAAGATTCGTCAGTACCCAGTACTGCCAGCTCCATGTCCCTGGTTTAAAATCTTACATGTAAGCTAAAATAATAAGGCCACAGCAGACATGTGTTCTGGCCATGGTCACATATGGGCAAAAGTGTGAGGGACCCCTTTAAAGGCTGGGTCCAAAGATGGTCTTTAAAACCTTCAGCTAAACTGAACTTTCTTGGCTCTGCTCTTTAAGAGCAATATCACCTATAGCATGGCAAAAACCACACATGCAAAGAGAGTTGAGCCATTTAAATGGAGTTTGAAAACTGTCCTGTCTCAAATCTTCACAGAGCACCTTAGATCCGTGATGGTGAACCTTGGCACTCCAACTGTTCTTGGACTTCAATTCCCAGAAGCCCACGTCTCTGTGAATCCATAGGCAGTAAACCCATTTGTGTGGATTCACAGAGACTTAGGCTCTCAGGGAACTTAAAGACGAAATTGCTGATCTCCTAGCCAAAATATATAATATTTCCCTCAAATCAGGCTTTGTGCCTGATGACTGGAAGGTAGCGAATGTAACACCAATTTTCAAAAAAGGATCCAGGGGTGATCCAGGAAATTACCGACCTGTCAGTTTGACATGTGTCCCAGGTAAAGTGATGGAAACCATCCTAAAAGATAGAATTAATAGGTACATAGAAGAGAAGGCGCTGCTAAAGGAGAGCCAACATGGCTTTTACAAGGGCAAATCATGCCTCACTAATCTGTTGGAATTTTTTGAGAGTGTCAACAAGCATGTGGATAAGGGGGATCCAGTTGACATTGTTTATCTGGACTTTCAGAAGGCTTTTGACAAGGTCCCACACCAAAGGCTCTTGAATAAACTTACCAGTCATGGAATAAAGGGACAGGTCTTGTCCTGGATCAGCAACTGGCTAAGGGACAGGAAACAGAGGGTAGCACTAAATGGACACTTCTCCAAGTGGAGGGAAGTAAAGAGTGGGGTCCCCCAAGGTTCAGTACTGGGACCCCTGCTTTTCAACCTCTTCATAAATGATCTAGAGGTAGGAGTAAAAAGCAAGGTAGCCAAATTTGCTGACGACACTAAATTATACAGGGTAGTGAAAACTGAGAGAGATTGTGAAGAGCTCCAGAGGGATCTCTTGACACTGGGGGAGTGGGCAAAACAGTGGCAAATGAGCTTCAACATCAGTAAGTGCAGAGTGATGCATGTTGGGGCAAAAAACCCCAATTACATTTATAAACTGATGGGGTCTGAACTCTCTGCGACAAACCAGGAAAGGGACCTTGGTGTCCTGGTGGACAGCTCAATGAAGGTGTCAACCCAGTGTGCCTCAGCAGTGAAAAAAGCAAACTCAATGTTAGGGATCATTAGGAAGGGTATAGAAAATAAGTCAGCAAGTGTCATTTTGCCTCTTTATAAATCTATGGTGAGGCCCCATCTGGAATATTGTGTACAGTTCTGGTCGCCATACCTCCAGAAGGATATTATGGAGTTGGAGAAAGTACAGAGGAGGGCAACCAGAATGATTAGGGGACTGGAACACCTTCCTTACCATCTGAGGCTGCAACGGTTGGGCCTTTTCACTCTTGAACGACGGCGTCTAAGAGGTGACCTGATTGAAGTTTATAAAATCATGCACGGTGTGGACAAAGTAGATAAGGAAAAACTGTTTTCCCTATCGCACAACACTAGAACTAGGGGACACTCCATGAAACTTTTGGGTACTAGTTCTCAAACAAATAAGAGGAAGTACTTTTTCACCCAGAGGATTACTGGTCTATGGAACTCCCTGCCAGAAGAAGTGGTGACAGCTGTCAGACTTGACAGCTTTAAGAAAGGATTAGACAAGTTCATGGAGGACAAGTGTATCAATGGCTATAATTATGGCTACCTAAGGACAACCTCGGGGTTGGAGAGATAGGCAGGATATCTCTCAATGCCATTTCCAGGGAATCCTAAGCAGGTGAAGGCATCTCCTTGGGAATACCCTGAAGGAAATGGTGAGCCACTGTGTGAGACAGAATGCTGGACTGGATGGGCTGTGGCCTGTTCCAGCAAGGCTGTTCTTATGTTCTTATGTTCTTATGAAGTCCAAGAACACCTGGAGTGCCAAGGTTCACCATCACTGTCTTAGATATTTTATTGTTTGGTGATGCCTCCCTCCACTCATTAGCGACTACACACACCCAGGGGTGGGAAAGATCACACTTACCCTACTGTATGTTACACAGCCCTTGCTTAGCCGGTCGTCACTGAGGCCTTGCTCTGAAGACATGCCTTCAAAGTCTTCAATCTCCCGAGATTTGGGAGGGGGCTCCGCTTCTTTCAGGTCTGTGTCTGGCAGGCTTCCTTCTTCCAGAACAACTGCAGACTCTACTGAGAGACACAAAAGAATGGCAGGACTGAAACGCTTCTGAGAAAATCAGGGTGGCAGGACTGCGTCACTCTTGGATGCTCCAAGCCTTCTCCCAAGCCAAGGGGACCGTTCCAAATGGGCTACATTTTGTGCTACTCTCTTTTGACGGCCTTGTCACAGGTAACAAACAAATAAGAAAAGCCTCTTAGGCTCAGACCTCCTCATTAGTAAATTTGGCATCTAGAGTATTAAAAGTACTTCATGCACAGTATGTGTAAGGGAATAGAAGTGTGGACTTGTGTCTGTGCAGTAATGAGAGGAGTTATGCGGTCTGCAAGTTGTTACTGGGGAAGGATTGTGTGATAGACATAACACTCTTGTTTCTGTGGGAAATGAAACTTAAAATATTGATGGACATACAATGCTATGTAGTGATTGGCTGGAGTCCTTCAGAGAGGACAAGTGGCAAATTGCAGCCTTGCTGCAAGAGACAAGATATGAAGTTCACAAACCAGAAGTCAGGCTCTTGCACATGTTGCCAATTATTCCGAGGAACATCAGCAACCTTCTAAACTGGCAATTTGGGTTCTCTTGACAGACTCAGGGTAGGAATAGGCAAGCGTTTCTCTGCTGGAGAATGGACAGAGGTATATAGGACCCCACAAAGCATGCAGAAGCCGAACAGGTCAGTTGCAATGCAAAGGTTAACATTCTCAAAAGAACCTTTTAAAAAAGGAAATCGGAATGCCAGAGAACAGCAAACCATCCCCATAAAAGAGCAAACAAGATCAACAATGCACCACTAGCTTGCAAGAGCAAAATATTGATCCTAAGCAGGGATCCAGAATTAGTATGTAATGGAGACAAACAGGTCCTCCTAAAAGGTGGTGTTTGCCAACCTGTCCAAGCCAGAGAACCACTATGCCAGTGATGGCCAACCTTGGCCCTCCAGGTATTCTTAGACTTCAATTCCCAGAAGCCTAAGTCTCTGTGAATCCAAACATAAGCGCAGCAAACCCATTCGTGTGGATTCACAGGGACTTGGGGTTCTGGGAATTGAAGTCTATGAACACCTGGAGTGCCAAGGTTCACCATCACGGCACTATGCCATTCATTAAATGCCCCCAGCTTGGCGAACCTTGGCACTCCAGCTGTTCTTAGACTTCAATTCCCAGAAGCCCAAGTCCCTGTGAATCCACACGAATGGGTTTACTGTGCGTAATGGGAATTGAAGTCCAAGAACACCTGGAGTGCCAAGGTTCAGCAAACCCATTCCTGTGGATTCACAGGGACTTGGGCTTCTGGGAATTGAAGTCCAAGAACACCTGGAATGCCAAGGTTCGCCATCACAGGGCTAGGATTACCAGGCAGGGCATCTGACATCTTTTTGTTTACTAAGCTTTGGGTAGTTAGCAAATGAACTGATGGCAGAAGAGTCTGACTGATGGCAGTGGTTCCTCCCAAACATTTCAAGAGTGTCTCACCAGCACAGCCAGTTATACCCATCAATTCCATTCTGGGATTCTTCTTGTCAATTGAGAAGAAACACAAGAATGTTCTATGTCAAACCAAAGGACTGCCGCTTTGATTTGTGCTCCTGTAAGTTTAAAAAATCACTGCAGCCTTCACACAGGCACAAGAGGTCACAAATATATGGATTCCTCTTGGCAGATGTCTAATATCTCTGCTTTGAGTACAAGTTACATATCTAGACTTATTTGAGGCTGGAATGGAAGCAGTTTCAACATGCAACGATTTAAAGAAAGTGAAAAAGGCTCCGGAAACAAAGGATAAACTACAAAGAGCAAGAAATGTGATGTGCCAGTATCAGAAGTTGCATTTATGGTAAGTCATGTACCTGCATATACTGACCTAGGATTCCCAGCTCTAACTGGCAGCCTTGGTTCTCCTGGCAGAAGATACCAGGGACTAAATCTGGGACTTCCTGCAAGTACAGCAAGTGCTCTGTGGCTGAGCTATGGCCACAAGCAATTTTTATAAAGCTAAGATATATGCAGTGTACTGCAGTGGCTCAAGTCGCTAAGATGCTGACTGGGAAGCGGAAGGTCAGCAGTTCGATTCCCGAGTACTGCAGGACGGAAATGAGCTCCCGTCTTTATCCCAGCTCCTGCCAACCTAGCAGTTCGAAAGCAAGAAATTGCAAGGAGATAAATAGGGACTACTTCGGTGGGAAGGTAACAGCGTTCCGTGCGCTCTGGTGTCTAGTCATGCCTGCCACATGACCACGGAAATGTGTGCAGAAGCAGACAGCGCTGGCTCTTCAGCTTAGAAACAGAGATGAGCACTGCACCCTAGAGTTGGATACGACTGGCTTTCGAGCAAGGGAAACCTTTACCTTTACCTAAGATATATGCATGCATGAATAAATAAATAAATAAACAAGAAGTGTCTCCTGGATGCCCTGTGAACATTTTACAATTTCTTTGCTCTGCCATTCTCAGAGAGTAAACAAAACAAAAAGACAAAAAACCTTTGTGGCACTTTAAAGGCTAACTGCTTTATTTTAATGTTAGTTTTCATGGCTCGAGTCCGCTTCGTCAGACAGAAGAATGGGAATTCATCTCACTCGCAAAAGTGAGACTCTTATGTCTGACAAAGTGGACTTGAGCCATGAAAGCTAACATGAAAAAAAGCAGTCTTTAAAGCAGGGATTCCTAACTTAAGGCCTGCAGGCCAGATCCGGCCCCTGGTGCCATTTCATGTGGCCCGCACTCTTCCAAGGGTGTTTGAGAAACAAAATGGCCACCCCATCATGCAGGCAGGGCAAAACGGCCATCTGGCCCTCAAAGCTGACTAAGAGAGCATGGCGCGGCCCCCTGCTTGAAAAGGTTGGGAACCCCTGCTTTAAAGTGCCATGTTTGCCTTTTCGTTTTGTTTACCCTCTGATATGCTCAAAACACAGACTAACACGGCTAACCAATTCCAAAATGTCAACTTCTATCTTTTTGTTGTTGAAGCCAATGTATTTATTTATTTGGGCTCCTTTGGGCAAAGAGAGGACTCATCTGGCTTGGATGTGTTTATGCTCACTGGAAATGCACATCTGCCGAGTGCAGTTGAGACCAGAGACAGGGAGATGACACAGAAAGGTGAGGGGTGTGTTTGGGTTAAAAACAGGAAGGAAAAGCATCTCAGTGAAATCACAGCAGCGTATCTTCCAGCATCAGCGCTTGCCCATTGACTTGCACTAACAAGAATCCCTTGCGCATATACCTGCCCAGGAAATGCTCCTGTATAACTTTTCTTGGGAACTGGTCAGATACACAGAAGAGAAAGAAGCCACTGTGAAAGGAAAAACCAAGGAAGAAGGAACGATGTCAAAAAGGGGAAAGGAGAGAAGGAGACACAGACTCTGTGGAAAGCCAAGCTGTAAAAAGAAAATATAAATGAAAAGATAAGATAAAAACAAAGGAATATATAGGTACCCAAATTGAACACATCAGAAGCGACTTCCAATGAAATAGACAGGAGAAAAGGTGAGGAAACGGTGGAAACTCAGCTGGACCACAAAGGAAAGGGGCACAAAAATTAAGGTCCTCTGAGGGTCAAATTCTGGGCACTCAGCAGAAACTGCAAAATGGGGGAGAGCTGGTGAACCTTGGCACTCCAGGTGTTCTTAGACTTCAGTTCCCAGAAGGCCCAAGTCTCTGTGAATCCACATGCATGGGTTTACTACATGTGTTCTTGGACTTCAATTTCCAGAAGCCCAAGTCTCTGTGAATCCACACGGCTGGGTTCACTGCGCATACGCTCTCAGTAAACCCATTGGTGTGGATTCACAGAGAATTCTGGGAATTGAAATCCAAGAACACCTGGGAGTGCCAAGGTCCGCCATCACGGGGATAGAGCAAAGAGGGACGTTCTGCTAAGCAAATCTCAAAGGAAACAACAGAGGCCATTTCAAGAATCACCACCACAGGTGGAATTAACGCCAGAAAGGGCACTCTGAGTAGAAGGGAGCCCTAGGGAGCTTCCCAGGATGGCCGTTTCCCCTTTGCAGGACCCCAAAACCCTGGCTGGCGAGAGCTGGGGAATAATTTCCAAGGAAAAACAATCCCCAACATTTCCATCATGCAAGTGTTCCAACCCGGAAAGATGAAACAAGCAAACAAAGGAAACAGAAGGGACCCCCCACCCCACTCCAAGCAGAGATCCCCGTGCTTCCCATCCTGAAGCTCCCCCCCTCTCCCCCCTTCCACCCACCAAGGTCTCCCTCCAGAGGACCTCTTACCTGTGTTGGAGCGCTGGAGGAGCAACGGGGGTTTGGCCGTCCCCGTGGGCAAGGTGGAGGAAGGGACCGAAAGCGATTTGTACAAGGCGGTCTCCCGGTGCTCCTTGAAGCGCTCGGCCGCCATGAGCGCGTTGGAGAGCTCTTGCAAGGGCATGTTGTTGATGTCGGAAGAAAACGGGCTGAGAGGGTTTTCCAGGCTCATCAGCCAACTGGTGTTGCCTGGCAGGGGGGAGAGGAAGGACCAGAATGTAAGAGGACTGAAGTCAAAGGCACCCTTGCTCGAAAGCCAGTTGTATCCAACGCCAGGGTTCAGTGCTCATCTCTGTTTATAGCCAAAGAGCCAGCGCAGTCTGCCTGTGCAGACGTTTCCATGGACATGTGGCAGGCATGACTAGACACTGGAGTGCACAGAACGCTGTTTCCTTCCCCACCAAAGTGGCCCCTATTTATCTACCAGTTCGGGCCCTCCCTCCATTGTGCAGTACTTGGGTTTCGAACTTCCAGTCATCAAGTTCAGCATCTTAACCACTTGAGCCACCACAGTTGGTATGTGGTGGACAGGACAAATTTGTTTCCCTGCCTTCCAGGGGATTCAAAGCAGGAAAGTAATTCTACAACTTTATGATACTACTATGAAAACATGAAAACATGTTGTGAGATAAAAGCACCCTTCTTGCCGCTGACCCCCCCACGATGACTTTAAATTCCCTCCACGGCAGATACTTTCAGCTTTAATCAAATTCTCTACCTTAAATAAATTTTCGTCTTGCCTTTATTGAAAATAAATCTTCCGAGAAGATTTCAAAAAATTAAAGTAGAAATGACCAATGAACCCCATTGTAAAAGGAGCTTCAAGATATAGATGATATGGGGTTTTTTTAACCTCCTAAAAAGAGCCCAATGTGTTTCAGCCAATCCGTTATTCTGTTTTAAGGGTCAAGAAATTAAAAAGAAGTGCCGTGACCTCAGATAGTCTGGTTGCAAATTTTACTAATTGGCTAGTAGTCTGTATCGTTTGCTTAGGCCATGACAAAACAAATGCTTCTTTATTTATGCTAGTTTTAATGCACGCCAAACAGAACATTCCTAAGCAGATCACAGTTATGGGTGTGGAAATAGGCCAGGGACCCACTATGGGTCTCCAGCAGTCTTGACTCTGCTTACCTGTGGGTCTTCGCACCAGTATTTCTGCCCAGCCTTGGGTCAGCAGGGGCACGTAAGCAGCCAGGTGAGCCTTTTCCTTCTGCAAGGCCCCGGGAACAGCCTTTTCCGCCCGAGCCACAGGAGAGTTCTGAGAGCCCTGAGCCACGGTGTTGCTTGGGAGGTGGGAGGCAGAGCTGTCTAAGGCGCCGACCCGTAAAGCGTGTCCTCCTGTTTAGCAAAAGAGTGATGGTTTGAAGGCAAAGGTTAAAAGTAGGATGATAGAATCACAGTAAAATGAGATATAAAATTTACTCAAATAATTCTTGAAGTGGTAGTTGTGTTAGTCTGTGCAAGCATATCAGAGTAAAAAAAACAAAAAAGACAAAATAAACCATTGTGGCACCTTAAAGACTAACTCCTGTATTTTAATGCTAGCCTTCGTGGATCAAGTCCACTTCATCAGACATAAAAGTGGATTTTCATGGTATACCTTTACAGTAAAACCCTGGCATACGACTACCCTGGGTTACGTTTGCTGTGGGTTATGATGGCAAATTAAATTAAAATAATTCCTCGGGTTACGATGGATTTTCAGTTTATGAGCGAAAATCACACTATTTTAAAC
Organism: Bradypodion ventrale; assembly: GCA_035047345.1. NCBI lineage: Eukaryota > Metazoa > Chordata > Lepidosauria > Squamata > Chamaeleonidae > Bradypodion > Bradypodion ventrale. Next base: position 23,525,006 of record JAWDJE010000014.1, on the reverse strand, counting down.
TCTATTAAAAAGGTGGCCATCACCATTTTAGAGTTTAAAATGGTGCCTGGCTCCTCTGCCGGAAGTCGCAATGCAGGGCTCACAACTGTGAAGTGTGGGGCTGCAGGCAGAGAGGTCTCTAGAGGTTCCATGCAACAAGCAAGCTCATAAGTCCAGGCAGAATTTGTAAGGAGTTTCCCAGATCCAGAAAACATTCAATAGGTGAGGGTTATGAGAGCTGAGCTTGTCAACCTATTTCTAAAACCTTTCTCCATTCAACAGCATCACCAGCATCTCATTATGTAAGCCCGAAGTTCTCATAGGAAGGTCTACTTTGCCACCTTTTCCCAAAAGGTAAGATACATGAAGTCATGTTAAGTCTACTCTTGAGAGTCCCCTGGACTGCAAGGAGATCAAATCGGTCCATCCTAAAGGAAATCAACCCTGACTGCTCCTTGGAAGGACAAATACTGAAGATGAAGCTCAACTACTTTGGCCACCGAGAGAGAAGAGAGGACTCACTGGAGAAGGCCCTGATGCTGGGAAAGATCGAAAGCAAAAGGAGAAGGGGGAGGCAGAGGATGAGATGGTTAATGTCATCATTGATGCAGTGGGCATAGATCAGGGCGGGCTATGGAGGATGGCAGATGACAGAGGAGCCTGGCGTGCAGTGGTCCATGGGGTCGCAAAGGGTCGGACTCAATTGTGCGACTGAACAAGAAACTGAACACACACAAAATGAAACCAAACATTCAAGGGGCTTGTGGGCACTTTCAAGGCTGGCATGTTTTCTTTATCATTCACATGCAGCAGCCTGCGATGCAATGTGCCTGGTGGAGTAGCAGGCAGGCTGCATTCCATAAATGTTGATGCCGAATAAATCACGTTGGCCAACTGGTGTTTCAGCTACCAGGCCTGAATCTCAACATCACAGCTGCCCCCTAAACAGGCATGTTGCTCACACAGAGCATCTGGAGAAGTGTCCTTACCAGACATGGACCTGACTCGGTTGCGGGTTCGGGCCACCTGAGGACCAGCTTGCGATTCAAGTTTGGCAGGGGCTTCTTTCACCTGTCTCACTTGCAAGACGTTGTCTGAACTAGGAGGGATCAAAAGCAAACATGTTGTCAATTTGTTAAGGAATGATTTGTCTAAAGCAGGGGTTCACAACCTTTTCAAGCCGGGGGCCGTGTCACGCTCTCTCAGTCAGCTTTGAGGGCAGATAACCATTTTGCCCTGCCTGCACGATGGGTGTGGCCATTTTGTCCCAACAGCTTCAAAGTGGTGGCCATTTTGTTTCTCAAATGCCATTAGAGGGATGAGGGGCCACATGAAATGGTACCACAGGCCAGATCTGGCTCACAGGCCTTAGAATGGGAACCCCTGGTCTAAAGGCTGGATGTGTTTGCTTTCTGACATCTCTGCCTCCCTCAAAGGTTCAGAGACCCTGCCAGTCAGAGTAGGAAATACAAGGCTAGGTGGACCCCCCAGAAGGCTCAACATGAGATGCTCACATAGGTCAAAAGCACTGGCTGTGCAGAGGACATCTTTGCTTGGCGGGAGACAGTGAAATCTCTTGTTTTGTCTTATGAAATGAGTGAAATGTGCCTCAGGCTTACCTGGTTTCTGTGGCCTGCTGCAGCTCTCCAGAGTCGAGGCCCAGAAGCGACCTGGTTCCTGTCCCAACACTTGTAGTGATTGTCACGAGCTTGTTCCCCACCAACCATGTCTTAGTCCTCCCTCCTGCCAGGAGGAACTCTCCGACGGGAGACCTAGAAGTACCACAAAAGCATAGAAGCTGAACAAAGAGGACATCAAAAACTGCCTTGCTGGATCTAGCAAAGATCTCTAGCCAGCGGTGGGCAGCCATAAGAACAGTGGAAAGGGAATTAAGGCAACAGATGGGCATCCCCTGCAAACAGGAGTCTCTCACACTGATTTTTTGTTCCTCTTAATGCTACCAACCTGTCCTTAACGCTTCTTTGGATGATGAATTCAAACAGACAGTTACACAGAGTGTGTGGAATTTGTATTGTTTCCCAGTCGTAGGTAAAAGTAAAGGTCACCTTGCTCAAAAGCCACTCAAGTCCGACTTGAGGGTTCAGTGCTAGGTAGCAGGAGCTGGCCTCGAACTGCTGACCTGACAACCTTCCAGCCATCAAGTTCAGCATCTTAACCACTAAGCCACCACAGTCCCTGGGTGACTACAGCCTTGATAAAATGCTCTTTGGCTATAAACAGAGATGGGAAGGCAAAAAGTATTCAGTGCACTCTGGCGTCTAGGCATGCCTGCCACACGTCCATGTAAACATCTGCAGGCGCAGACAGCACTGGCTCTTTGGCTATCAACAGAGATGAGCACTGAACCTTAGAGAGGGATACGGCTGGCTTTCGAGCATGGGTGACCTTTACCTTTCAGCCCACAAACCAAATTTGATTGCTTTAAATAGCTTTTTCTACGTGCTTCTGAACTTCAGCCATTGAAAGCAAGCAGACATTCAAGATGTAAAGGTAAAGGTTTCCCTTGCTCGAAAGCCAGTCGTATCCAACTCTAGGGTTCAGTGCTCGTCAGTTTCAAAGCCGAAGAGCCAGATAATATACTTTGGTGCAAACATTTAGCAGCAGAGGTTTTGAGGGTGTTTGAGGCACCTGGAACGGTCCCCTGCGCTTGAAGTCCTGCCACTGATTAGTCAATATCAAAAGCGTCTGGGCGTCTCTGCAGGTGGAGGGTGAAAGAGGATGCACAAAACCCCCTAGCAAAGAAGAGCTTAAGATCACCAGCCTTTTGGGCACGGCAGTGAAGTTGGAGAAGACGTATCGGGCCATCATGTCCAGGCAGGTCTCCGTGAGCTCCAAGTGGAGATTCTTCAGGCTGTCGTCAGCTTGAGCCATGGAGTTCTCGTCGGCTGATCCCAGGCTAGAACTGGTGATGGAAGTCTGGATCCGGCTGAAAAGAAGTGGGCGGGCTGGAGTTTTCCCCAAATTAAAAACATCAGACAACCAAGGGACCTGGTCAACCACCACCTAGCAGTCTCTAGCAAGCATGCAGCAGGGTGCCAGGGGGAGGGGGGACTTAAAATAGTGTTTTTATAGGCCAGTCATGGCAAACCTTGGCACTCCAGGTGTTCTTGGGCTTCAATTCCCAGAAGCCCAAGTCTCTGTGAATCCACACCAATGGGTTTACTGCACATGGATTCACAGAGACTTGGACTTTTGGGAATTGAAGTCAAAGAACAGCAGGAGTGGAGTAAGCCCATTCATGTGCATTCACAGAGACGTGGGCTTCTGAGAATTGAAGTCCAAGAATACCTAAATTGCCAATGTTCACCACCACGGTTCTAGGTTATCCAATTTTGCAATCAGTTTAACTGACTCCATGATGGACATTCTCCAGTGTTCATAGACGGGACGGGGCCACTTGAAACCTGGCATCATAATCTTGAGTGAGACACTTGGGTGCCTTAATATGTAGCTGTGGGTAGCAAGGGAAAAGCAAGGAACAAATGTCCTTTCCATTTCTTTCAATGGGTACTACCTGACTCTGGAGAGTCTACAAGTGATACATGGTGGGTGTAGACTTGTGGAAATGTGTCCGGCTCCCAGGCCACTTTCAGAGATGGGTACCCAGTGTCTGATTCCATTTCAAAGCAGATCTCCAAGAAATACAGCGGCTGAGTATGCAATGTTAAGCCCACCCTATCAGAAGGACATGGCCTACCTTTGGCATCATGAGGTTTATGCCCAAAGGGAATGGGCAAAGGAAATGCCTCTACGAACACTCCCTTGCTCAGAAAGGACAGCAGAATATTCCTCTATTTTGGTGCCAGAAAGGTATGTGAAAACTGCAATCTGTCTCCAGATTTCTCTGACTAAAGCAGTCTGATCTGTAACAAACTGCGGGTTTTTTTAATTTTAAATTAAAAACCAAGAACAAGCAAAGCAGAGCCTGCTTCTGTTACAGCCATTTGGAAAACTATCTGTCTGTTCTTCACCTTAATCATGCCATTGACCAAATGGTCAAATGCCATTTAAATAAGACTGGCCAGAAGGTATCCGGAAGGACAAGAGAAGCCCCGAGCAAAGAACTTTCAATAGCTAAAGAGATACTCCCAATTTCGCTGCTCCATGCGTCCTGGAAAACTGTCCTAACATAGTCAAAATACTGTATTTGTGTTTGTGACTCAAATAACACTAGAGATCTACTTTTCTATTGGCTAATTTTAAGTGAAAACACGACCTTCGGGCATCTAATTTTCCCACCCACTGGGTTCTCCTAATCCAATGGCCAGCACATTGGAGAGGGATGACTCTCTGCGCAGCCTGGCTTCATCACCTTAGTGGGCCACTGTGGCTTTCAGCAAATATTTCCTTTGTTCTACTCTTCTCAATCTTAATAACTGTACACTAAATAAATCCGACAGCATAAGTCTATTTCTTTCTTACAGAGCTAAGCTGGTGAGAGAAAGTCGGGTGCCTTTGTTGGCAGCGCTACCATTAAGTGCATTGTAAGTCATGTTCTGGTCCTGAGACCTCTTGGCACACAAAGTCCTCATCGGCCCTGTCAAGAGGGATTCAAGTGGGAATTAATCCACTTGGAGCCCATCGTCCTTCCCTGTGGACTCATAAAACCATGCCGAACCAGGCCTCTTGCAGCAGTTTCACGCCTGCCCCCCCCCCTTTGCCCTGAAACATGCAACAAAGCAACTTGCAAAGCTCAACATGGTTGCGGGTGTGGGGAAGGGCATGCAAAAAAAAAAAAACCACCCCAGCATGCACATGTCACCCACCCTGTTCCAAACATCGCTACCTGTGGGCCGCATGGTCAGAAACACTGATGCTTCGGGAACGGAAGGCATCAACAGCAGAGGAGGCTCCTTTCAGCTCTTTCACGGGAGGAGAGTTATTCAAGCTTGGCCTGGCATTTTTGGCTACTTTAAAGCTACTTAAGGGGTGAAGGAGCCCCACCAAACAAAATGGAGTGAGATTTCACAGGAAGGAGGAAATCAGTGGGAGGGATGGGAAGTTGAGAGAGGCCACCAAGGAAGGTCCCCGAAGGTGGTGATGGGAGTAACAGAAAGACAAGGTGGCAAAAACAAAAGGGGTGGGGGTGGGGAGAGGAAGGGGGTGTTAAGAAACAATAAACTCAAAGGCATAAAATACTTCAAAACCAAATGCCCACGTTGACCCCCCGCAGATTGAGACGTGTTACAAAAAACAACAACGCAATTTGCACAAATTAAATGAAAAGTGGCAGTTGGAATACTACAGTATCCTGGGGTAAAGTTGGGTTTCACTTACCAGTGATAACTTTCGTTCTTCGAGTATATAGTTTATGAATACACTCTATTGGGTTATGCGCCCGCGCAGAACATTGATCGGAGGCTTAAAAGCTGATTGGTCAAAGGTTTTGGCGGTAAGACCGCCCACCGTACCGCCCACCCCTAGGCGCCAGTTCGCCATTTTACTTCAGTTCCATACTTAAGCCAAGCACAGGACAAACCAATTGATCTCCTCCGTGCTGCTCAAGAGGGGAGGCAGGGTGGGTAGTGTGTATTCACAAACTGTATACTCGAAGAACGAAAGTTATCACTGGTAAGTGAAACCGAACTTTCTCCTTCGTATAGTTTGTGAATCCCCACTATTGGGAGATTAGCAAGATCACACTCACTTGGTTGGTGGGCAGTCGGATGAGATGAGTCCATGAGGAAGTACGTCAGTCAGGTAGGATGGACCCTCAAGGGCGAGGCGCCTGGAGCCCTCTGGCGAGGACGACATGACCAAGTCTGGCGTCCGCAGTGGCTCTGGTGTCCATCCTGTAGTGTTGGACAAATGTGGAAGGTCTGGACCAAGTGGCAGCCTTACAGATGTCCTCAAGCGGGGTGCCCTCCAAAAAGGCAGTGGAGGTAGCAACCGCTCTGGTAGAATGTGCCCTGACGTGCGGTGGAGGTGGCAACGAGGCAGACTCGTAGGCCAGGTAGATAGTTGATGTAATCCATTTAGAGAACCTCTGGGAAGAGATGAGTTCACCTTTAGACTTTCCCCCATAGGCAAGAAACAGACGCTGTGATTTCCGGAACTCACGGGTCCTGCTGATGTAAAACAATAAAGCTCATTTCATATCAAGCGTGTGCCAAGTCCTTTCTTGAGCGTTGCTGGGGTTTGGAAAGAAAGTTGGTAAAGATATAGTCTGAGCCATGTGAAATTGGGAGACTACCTTCGGTAAGAAGGTGATGTCAGCATGGAGCACCATGCGGTCATTGTAGAATTTGATAAACGGGGCATCCGCCCACAAAGCAACCAGCTCACCAGCTTGTCTAGCAGACGTGATGGCCACAAGAAAGGCAGACTTCCAGGTGAGGAGGCGAACGTCCGCAGTAGCCATAGGCTCGAAGGGAGTCCAAGATGGTAGATAGAGACCACTGCGCGGTCAGAGTCTTAACCGGAGGAAAAGCGTTCCGCAAACCCTTGAGGAAGCACTTCACCATTTGGTCGCGGAAGGAACCAGAAGCAGGTGATCCAGTTGGAGAGTGGGCTACTACTGCTGCCAGGTGGACCCTGATGGAAGTAATGCTGAGACCTGACTCTGCCAAATGGAGGAGGTATGTCATGACGTGGTGCAGACCAACGTTGAGTGGAGGCACCTGTTGAGTATCCAGGAAGGCACGAAACCACCTGTACTTGGAGGCATAGGACTTCCTCGTAGAGGGGCGCTTTGCTAGTTCCAAGATCCTGGAGAGTCTGGGATTATCCTCCACGCGGTGAGGTGGAGACTGGGCAAGTCCGAGTGGTGGAGTTGTCCTTGCTCCATTTGCAGAAGAGTCAGAGAGTCCGGCAGTGTGAGAGACTGCGAGGACAGTTGCAACAGAAGCGGATAGCAGGGTTGACGCGGCCACGCTGGAGCGATGAGGATCACGTGTGCGCGTTGCTGGTGCATCCTCGTGAGGACCTTCTGAACCAGAGGAAATGGGGGGAAAGCGTAAAGGTAGTCCTAATCCCACCATTTCATGAAGGCGTCACCCTCGTAGTTCAGTCCGATGCTCGCCCTGGAGCGGTACCTGGGACACTTGCGGTTGGACTCTGATGCAAAGAGGTTGATGCTCGGGGTCCCCCACGACTTGCAAAGGGAGTGAAAAACCACGTTGTCGAGTTCTCACTCGTGAGTCGTCAAGGTGAGGCGACTCAGGCCGTCGGCCAGCACATTCAGCTTGCCCTGGATGTGGACTCCGATTGGAAAGATGTGTCGTTTGAGACACCATTCCCAAAGTTGCACTGCCAGATAAAGCAACGTAGTGGACCTCGTCCCTCCTTGCTTGTTCAGATACGCAATCGCGGTGGTATTGTCGGAAGCGATCTGGATCACCTTGCTGCACAGCAATGTCTCGAAGGACTGCGTGGCCTTCCAAATGGCAAGCAACTCCAGGTAGTTGATGTGGTGGACGATCTCGTGCGGAGACCAAGTGTTGTTGACCGTTAGAGTCCCGCAAGCGGCTCCCCAGCCGAGGTGGCTTGCGTCGGTCAAAATTTGAAGAGACAGCTGCAGAGGATAAAAGTTCTTGCCCGTAGCCACATAGATAGGTGTGGTCCACCACACCAGCTGGTCCACCAGTTCCGGAGACAGAAACAACCATTTGGACTGACAATCCGTGAGAGGATTGAACTCGTGGAGAAGCCATGACTGCAGAGACCGGAACTTCAGTTTGGCGTGAGGGATCACTGCCGTGGTGGAAGCCATCAAGCCCAGGAGTCATTGAGCCTTCCTCGCTCTGACGAAGGGCTTGGTACGGAAGTCGCTTACTACCTGTGCAATGTCCAGTAAGCGTTTTTGTGGGGCAAATGCCCTGACTGTCAGAGAGTCCAGAATCGCTCCAATGTACTCTACTCGCTGTGAAGGATCCAACTTTGATTTGGTGAAGTTGATCCTGAGGCCAAGACTCTCCATGAGATGGATGGTGTACTCCGTGTCCTGAATGGAGCACGATCTGGTGGGGGAGACTATCAACCAGTCGTCGATGTACAGGAAGATCCTGATCCCCTTCTGGCGGAGGAAAGCAGCAACCGGAGCCATGCATTTTGTGAAGATCGTGGAGCTGTGGCCAGACCGAACGGTAGGCAACGGTACTGATAGACAGAGTCCGTTATCCGAAAACGGAGGAACCGTCTGTGTTCCTCGAGAATGCTGATGTGGAAGTAAGCATCATTGATGTCTATCACCGTAAACCAGTCCCGTTTGTTGATGAGGGGAAGGACGGTTTGGAGCATCACCATTCGGAACTTCCTGGTGTTGATGAACTTGTTGAGGCGACGCAAATCCAGAATCGGGCGGAGGTCTCCATCTTTCTTCTGGACAACTAAGTATCTTGAGTAGAAATCATTGTTCCAATCGGTTGATGGCCCCCTTGGAGAGAAGGGTTGCAACTTCTTCCTCCAAATGAAGAGAGGGGGTGGTGAAACTTTTCCTACCCGAGGCATCCGGTCGAACTCGATGGTGTACTCAGCGGACAAGATCTTCAAGACCCACCGGTCGTTCGTGACGCCAGACCACACCGTGAAGAAGTTCCGAAGGGGGAAGTATGGGAGATGGAGTGAGAGAGTCTCGGCCTGAGGGAAGTCAAACGCACGACTTTGACTTGCCGTCACTACGTTTTCCCTGGCCATACGGCTGGAAGCGCTGCCTCCCGTGCTGTTGTCTGGTGCGGTAGAAGCCAGGCTTGGGCTGCTCACCAGTCCCGCGATGCTGCGGTTGCTGTTGGGGATTGCCCTGGTAGCGGCTCGTGAAGGGTTGATACCATGGCTTGGCAGATGGAGTCAAGGCGGTGAGGCCAAAAAACTTCGCAGTCGAGTTGGTCTGCCTCAACTTGTTCAGGACTTTGTCGGCATCCTGCCCAAAAAGGCCCGGTCCATTGAAGGGGAACTCCTCGATCAATTTTTTCATTGAATCGTCCAGAGTAGTTCCCCACAGCCAGGCATGTCTCCTCAACAGAATTGCAGAGGACATATCTTTCGCCACATAATCATTGACGAGGCGTGAGGTACGCATTTGCTGCTCAGACAAAAAGTCGCTTTTGGCGGACAAGGACTCCAGTTCTTTTTGAAGATCCGCAGGCAGCTTAGTGGCCAGGGTCTTCACCTTTTCCCACAGATGGGACTGGTAAAGGCCCATAGCCGCGGAGTAGTTGGCCGCACACAGGAACAGTGATCCTGTTACGTAGAACTTGCGGCCCACAGTGTCGAGCTTCTTCCCTTCCGGAGTCGATGGAACGGGGAAACCGCTGATGGCAGTCTTGTTTTGGAATGCCTTCACCACCAAGGAGTTTGGCAGGGGATGCGCCTGCAAGAACTCGACGTTTTCGTCCAGAACTCGGTACATGCCATCGAGTCTGGACGAAACAGAGTGGAAGGACACCGGTTTCTTCCAGGTGGCATTGGCGGAGGTCAACATCGATGGCAGCATCATTATGTGGACTAGCCGTATGGACTTTTTGTCCAGCTTCGCTGTTATCTGATCCTCGGCCTCAAGGGGAGGATGGTCGACCCATATCTGGAGGGCAGTTCCAAGATGAGTCAGCATCACCGTGAGGGACCGTTGATCCTCACCCCTGGGCGGATTGACGGCACCGATAGCCTGGTCGGGCATCTTGTCCGCATCCACCTCTACCTCATCCTCCAACGAGCTGGAGTCCTCAGAGAATGAGGGGGGAACCCTGGAAGTCACGTCAGGGCCGCGCCAGTATGGCCTGGGCGGATCGACGGACTGGGCGCTCATCGCTTCTATGTCCGGACCGTGCCAGTCCTGCCTGGCTGGGCCAACGGAGCGACAGCTCGACCCTTGAGAGGGTGGCAGAGCGACAGCAGGGTCATAATCTCTGGGGCATGCGGTGGTCGGTCCTGGAGTCCCAGAGGCCACAGGAATGGTGTCCTTAAACTGTTTGGCAAAGGATTTTGCCATGGCCTCAAACATCGTCTTGAAGAGGTCTATCTGGCCAGCATTGACGGTAGCTGTGGGCGACGAAACGGTGGGAGGCGAAATGGTAGACGGAATGATGGGCGACGAAACGGTAGCCGAAATGGTGGCTGTCAGAGCATCTATTGTCGGAGTACGTGGCCTGGGAGACACGGAAACTTGCCGTGTTGTGGAACGGTCCTTCTCACCAGCCGGAGGCGAAGAAGAAGAGAGAAGCAAGGGGTGAGCTGGAGTACCAGCCCTGCAGCCCTTGTTCGGAGAGTCTGAAGAGGAATGGCCACCCCATGCGGAGGATCCCGGAGAAGGACATCTCGCTATGGAGAACGGCGGAGAAGGCCGAGAAGAAGTAGGAGGACGAGGAGTAGGAGGCATAGAGCGACGCACCTCAGTTCTATGTTTCTTCTTCTTCTCCCCATTCTTATCCTTCTTCTTATGGGTGAGAATGGAAGAAGAGGAAGGCTTAAGTGCCCGGTCGGGTGGCGGAGCACTAAAGGAGGCAGAAGTGGAGGGCGCAGCGGTTGGTGCCAGGGTGAGCTCCATCTGGCGCGCCTTGAGCCTGTTGGTCCGATTTTGAACCGCAAGGCGGGTAAAATTTTTACAATGCGCACAAGACTGGCTCTGGTGCGATTCTCCCAGACAAAAAAGACACTGGCTGTGGCCATTGGAAGCCGGGAACTTCTTGAGGCAAGAGGTGCACTGCTTAAAAGCCGCAGAGGCCATGAAAAATTCTTCTCAAGAGAAGCAAGGAGAACGTGGAAAGTCCAAGAACAATGCCCCAAAGGGCCAGACTACCGCCACCCCCTTGAGGGGGGAAACGGAGACCTGAGCGAAAAGTGACTGAGTCCTACGAGAAGAAACAGCACTGGGTTGGCAATCCTGCCCGACGGACAAGATTGCTGGAAAAAATTGTTTTGAAAAACTTATCTTTTTCCGTAGAATCGATTGAAAAATTGAGGAAGCTCTCAACGATCGTCCTGCTGCTGAGGCGGAAAGAAGAGAACTGAGGTAAAATGGCGAACTGGCGCCTGAGGGTGGGCGGTATGGTGGGCGGTCTTACCGCCAAAACCTTTGACCAATCAGCTTTAAAGCCTCCGATCGATGTTTTGCGCAGGCGCATAACCCAATAGTGGGGATTCACAAACTATACGAAGGAGAAGGCGGTGGGCGGGAGTGCTTTGAGCTACTCTGTGGGTCTGGAGAGAAAGTGCATTCTGCATAAGCTTAGAGGCAGCTCTATCTAACACAGGGGTCCCCAAATTATGGCCTATGGGCTGGATTCGACCCCTGACATCAATTCATCTGGCCCATTGGCCATAGTTTAGGCACCCCTGCTTTAAGCAGAGAAATGGCAGCCTAAAATATCATCCTGTTGCAAAACAGATTGCAAGGCGTGTTTTACTTCTGCTTCCGGTGGAAGGAACCACGTGACTGGCCCATGACTCAAAAAGTTTGGGCACTTCTGAAGTAACACAACCACACAAAAGACTGTATTAACAGCCCTACATCTAACTTTCAGAAACGGTTCCTGGCATTGGGCTCAGGTCCACATGAAGCAGGGCTACATAGAAAGAGCCTCCTCGAAGACAGTGGTATTTTTTAACCTTTGGGAGTACCCTGGTAATGGCAACCTTGTGTTACCGACTAATCTTTCTCACACTAGGTCAGGCGAAAGAATAAATTGACCCAAAGGTGCCTTCATTTTGGCAGTTTCATGTCTGCCCTAGATACAGAAGAAGAAAAACATGAAGCACGCGGGTCAAGATTTAATACTATTTTGACCTAAACAAAATTATACCAAATGGTAAGACTGTGCCTCTCTCTTTCGGTAGATGTCTGTCGGGTGGCTACATTTTATTTTATATTCTTGAATATGAATGCCATGTCAGGAGACCAGGAAATAAACTATGCCTCCTGCTGAAAGCAGACAAAGTTAACGCATTAATACATCCATGCTCAATGTTCCAAAGCTGTCATTTAAGGTTGGAGTGAAGGTGGAGGAGCCAGAACTGAAACCTGACTCAAATTTCTTCCTCGGTTTAAAATACAGCAAGCACTTTGGAAAACTTCTGGGTTTTTTTCCAAGACTAGTAAAAGCAGGTCACACAAGCACCATTAACATCCAGTCAAAAGTGCCTTTTGGGATGGGTCAAATTCCCACCCCGCCTTGGACTGGATGTTAAACATTCAAAAGTACTACGATATCAGCAGCTGACCTGAACACCTTTGCAAATCCATAGTATTCCAACTCAGTAAGACTACAACAAGTGGTGGGGGGTGGAATCACATTTTACAAGGAAATTGTGATTATGCTGAAGCTAATTGGGAAAGTGTAGGGTTCGGTTTGGAACAAAAAGGAGAAGACAATTCGAGTGACTGGGCTCAAGGATAAAGAGATGGAGCAATTCACACTGCTGCACTGAAAATCAGGATTATAAATAACCTTTGGAGGTTTTCAAGCATGGCTGGGGGGAAATAGGGCTAACGAGCTTTGGGAGGGGGGGCACTGAAATGGTTAAAAACATCTGGGTAAACAGATGGAATAAGTCAATATATACCGTATTTGCTGGCGTATAAGACCCACTCCCCCCGCTTAAAATACACCAGAAAAATGGTGTGTCTTGTGTGCCAGCAAATACAGTATTCATTGTATATAGTGGCCTCTAATGAGCTATTATGGGGTACGCCTTATACTCCGATGTATCTTATACCTACGGTAATACCCAAATTATGTCTAAATAAATTACTTTTAAGGCCCGTTAGTAATCAGTTGTAAATTGATTCAACCTTGAACAGCCAGGATTGGTTTTCAATGTCTAAATATTCAGCCAGGTCAAGAGGTGAAACAGAAACTAAACTAAAATTCTCCAGTGCTATGAGCAAGTCCTGATTTTGGATCGATTCTTTCTCAGAGGACTGTTGTGCCAGTTCCCTCGTGGAGAGCAAACGAAAGCCACAGAGTAAGCTAAAGCAGAAACCACAACTGCTGAGTAACAAAACACAGCCATGGCAAACAACACAAAATGCTGTATAACTGAGCTGCCTGAGGGTGCGTGGTCTGGCCCGTGGTGCGAAAACGTTGAGAACCCCTGGCGTGAAAGTCAACTGTCCCACTGGAAATGCCAGCTCAGAAGACTTGCATGGTTGGCGTTGACAGCTTGGGCTTCACAAGACAAGAGCTAGCAAAGCAAGACCCGCTGCAGGTGGGCTGACTGATCAAAAGGGGAACAACGGCTTACAGCGAACCACAACATGAGCAACACCAGACGGCTTCACTAACAGGGAGACTTTACCTTAAAGAGACCCCAGGGATATGTATAAGCCACAAAGAAGGTACCAAGTGATGGAGGGGAAAGGCAGAGGCGGTCATCGGGGAGCAGCTTACCTCTTTGGTCTTTCATTCAAGCTTGTGCTTCGAGCCCGAAAGCTGCCTTTCTCTGTCATATCGTCAAAGGAGAGGAGGACGTTGGACCGTAAGCCCTGCCCATGAGACAAGAAGAAAAGGTCTCACGCTGTTGAATGCCACACCAAAGATCCCCTAATCAAGCCTTCCCCCAATATCCATGATGGCATATAAGATCCATTTGGGCACTCCAGGTACTCTTGGACTTCAATTCCCAGAAGCCCAAGTCTCTGTGAATCCACACGAATGGGTTTACTGGCACTCCAGGTGTTCTTGGACTTCAATTCCCAGAAGCCCGTCTCTGAATCCATGCGCAGTAAACCAATTTGTGTGGATTCACAGAGGCTTGGGCTTCTGGGAACTGAAGTCCAAGAACACCTAGAATGCCAAGGTTCGCCATCACGGCTCTAAGCCAAAGGAAGGGGGAAAGCACAGATTCTCAGTCGTTATATGGTTTTTCCCCAACACATTTTTTGTTTTTAAAAAAAGTGTTTTACTTTTCAAAGCTAAAGCCAGAAACAAAGGCACATTTGTTCAATTCTACAGTCCTGAAAGCCATGACAAACGGCAGGGAAACACTGATGGAAGGAAAATGGCTGCAAGTAACACAATGAGCAGTGGAGAAATCAATGCTTTTTCAATGAAGTGAAAAATGAGGATATCAGGCGTGAGCAGATCAGTGCTTTTAAAAGACATAGTAACATAATACCAAACAAATCATGGTGGGTTGGCCATGTTGCACACACAAGTGACAATGGATGGAGCACCAGAATAATGAATTGGTATCCGAGAGGTTGCAAAAAGACCCAGGGGAAGACCATCTCGCAGATGGGAAAGTTTTCTCAAGAAAAATGTTGGACTGACATGGAGAAGAACTGCCAGGGACAGATCGTTGTGGACAGAAGTTGTGCGGAAGGTCGTCGCAGAGATGTCCACTCATACAAGGACTCCTTGCTGAATAACGACTCCAAGGTAGCCAAAGTTTTGTTATTATTTTTTGTAAAAAGCCTGCCAGAAACACCCTGTTGGAAACTTGGAAAGGGTGTGGCTCTGAGGGCCACAGCAAGAGGTCTTTTGCTCCCTTCCCCTCACCATCCAGCCCAGTGCTCCTGGGTCTGTCCACTTGCTACCATCAGACCCATTTCACCTGCCTTGGTATTTTCCCCAATGCAGCAGAATAAACTCACCTTAGTAATATAGGGAACAAAGTCCTTCCGGAAAGGAAGACGGCACTTGATGAACCACATGGCTATGACGTGGTGAGCCAGGCACACAATATATTGATTGAACCTGGAAAGGGGCGAAGAAAGATCTTTAGCGTTTCACGTGGAGTCACAGAAGGTAGGAGGGCAAAACTGACTAAAGACTGAAGAACAGAGAGAGGCAAGCAGAGATAGGAGGTGTAGAAAGACCTGTGCGCTGCCTAAGATGGGCAGCTCTTACAGTCCGTGGGTCCCCACTGCAATTTACCAGTTACAGCTTTTGTGGGGAATAAGAGCCAGAGGATAGCAGATTGCAAGGCCCTACTCAGAGGTCCCTGATCAACAGCATGGGCTATCTAGCTCAAAAGAACTAGCACGGGGGGGCAGGAAAGATCAGAGGAGAAAGGAGTTGGAAATCCGAGTCAAAACGGTTTAAATAATGAGGTTTCCCCACCCCAAGGAATGGCATATAATCATGAAAAGACAAGCGGCCCAAAACTTACTTGGATGGGTTTGTGTAAGGTAGGGAGATTGCAAATACACTGGCGTACTGCTCAGCTGCAAAGTTCCTGTAGAGGTGAGGCAGTCTGGCCAGGGCTGGAATATTTCCACGAAGGGAGGAAGAGAAGGAAGGGGCAAAAAGAGAAAAGTCAACTTACAGATGCAAGAGCTGGCATTGGGCACAAACATCTTCATCTGCTCTTGGTTAAAAAGTGCATCTGATGCGCACAAGAAACTGCTCACAGAGAGATAACTTTAGCTTAGAGCAGTGATGGGGAACCTTGGCACTCCAGGTGTTCTTGGACTTCAACTCCCAGAAGCCCAAGTCTCTGAATCCACACAAATGGGTTTACTGCACGTACATAAGTGCTGCACATTCTAGGTAGGGCACAGATCTTTCTACACAGCCAGTCTCTGCTTGCCTCCCTCTGTCCATCAGACTTTAGCCAGTTTTGCCCTCCTTCTGTGACTGCACGTGAAACACTAATCAAAGATCTTTCTTCACAGAGACTTGGGCTTCTGGGAATTGAAGTCCAAGAACATGTGCAGTAAACCCCACGTAAACCACAGCCATAAAAGGACTTGGAAGTTTTCTAAACCTGCCAACTAAGAGATGGCAAAGACTCCCTTCCTCTTTAGCCCTGAAGAAAAAGAGCAAGACAATTGCAACTCACTTGAGAGAAACTCCAGGAGAGGAATGGCCATGTTGGCCGTCGCTGAAATGTGAGTCAACTTGACGATCAGCACCGGCAAGGCTTTGATGATAATGTCCGGCATCTCAACACTGCAGATTGACAGAGCCACCACACACTGGTTGGCACAACGGTAGATCAGGCCATGCTTCAGGCAATAAACCATCTCCCACTGGGGAGACAAAACAGCAGGGTTGTGGGGAGAAAGATAAAACAAAAGGGGCAATATCAGGTGTGATGCCCATGGGCTACAAGGAAGTGCAGCTTTGGTGAACCGGTTGGAAATGAATCATTATGTAGCAAAAGGAAAAACAGGTTTTAACAAGGGCCTGTATCTCCCTCTCCTAGCAGAACCCTGCAAATTCCCACTTATTCCCCATTCCCCACATGGAGTACCTGCTTGCTTTTGTCCAGGTAACTGTGGTAGGAGATCAAAGCTGTCAACACAGGAACCACCGCCAGGTGCAAGTCGTTACGGGAAAGACTTTCTGGGATGCTCCGTAGGCGCTCTGTCATCTTTATGTCGGTAAGCTAGCAAAAGGCACAAAGTCACAATGTTTTAATGACAGAGAGCTTTAATGGCACCACAAGCATCTACTCCGGGAGTTCTCGACCTTTTAAAGCCGGGGACCGGGTCACGCTCCCTTTGACAGCTTCGGGGGGGCGGACAGCCATTTTGCCCTTCCTCCACCACATGGCACTTCCGGGTGTAGTGGAAGCAGTAGAGGGCCCACCTAAAATGGCACTATGGGCTGTATCTGGCCTGCAGGCCGCAGGTTGAGAATCCCTGATCTATCCAAAGAGAATAAAACAAAATAGACACCCCATAAAGCTCTTCTTGGATCTGAGCTGGCAGACTGGAGGCTCATCTCCACTCAGAGGGGTTGTTGAAGGCCCTTCTTTTGCTTCGTTCTCTCAGTGTCCGCTGCTACAAAGCTGAGGAAGTCTGAAGAGTTCCCAAACATAGTGGTGTATTTTCAAGACATATTTTCCTAACTGCAGGGAAACCAGTCAAGTCTCCCTCCAAAAAAAGGTGTGTGTGTGTGTGTTTCCTGCTGTCCTGACTGGAGGCTTAAAGGGCATCATTAAAACATGAGCAGGAGGGGGTCAAAAATAACCAAACATGAAGCGCCAGAGGGACGAGCCTCCTCTTACCATACTGCAGAGGGCAGATGAGAGGTGGTCGATGTTGCAAGGGGAGGTCAGGTAAAGTACTTTGTACTGCAGCGATCTGGGTAACTTGTTCAGGACCAGCTTGAGCACTTTCCAGTCTGTCTCCTGAAAAAGGACAAACCACCGCCACCAAGGATTAAAGAAATGAGTCAAACTCAAGGAGGAACATCTAGGACTGAGCTCTCGATCATACACTTTGCAGAAGACGGTCAGAGAGGAAACAAAATTTAAAAAAGGTAAAAAAAAAACATTGTGGCACCTTAAAGACTCACTGCTGTATTTTAATGTTCGTTTTTGTGGATGAAATCCACTTGGTCAGACGTAAGAGTGAGACTTTATTTCACTCATAAGACCGAGACTCTTATGTCTGACAAAGTGGACTTGATCCACAAAAGCTAACATTAAGTAAGCGGTATATAAATTAAAAATTTATTATTATTATTATTATTATTATTATTATTATTATTATTATTATTATTATTATTATTATTATTATTATTAAAACACAGCAGGTAGTCTTTAAAGTGGCACAAGGTTTGTTTGTTTTGTCTTTCTATTTTGTTTTCTCTCTGACATGCTTGAAACAGAGACTAACATGGCTACCATTTCAAAAATTTGCAGAGGAAAAAGCTCAAGATTTTAATCCATTCTCAGCTGTTCGTGATTGTAGGAGATCTTAAGCCTTCTTTGAGAAATTAGACGTGTTCACATGGAATTTGACCTTTATCCCGGAAATGAGTAGTGGTTTGTCATCATCATCTCTGGTGCTTTGCATTGAATGCATCTTCTTTACTAGAAAACTGTCCATTTATTGCTATACAATATGGGTTTTCTTGGTTTAATGTACTGTACTACTTAGCACATCATGAAACTGGAAGAAGGAAAATTCACTTTTGTTTCCAAAGGATAGCCCACCCCCATTGCATCTCAGCCTATGGCCATGATGGCGAACCTTGGCACTCCAGCTGTTCTTGGACTTCAATTCCCAGAATCCACACGAGTGGGTTTACTATGTGTACACAGGTGTTATTGGACTTTAAATTCCAGAAGCCCAAGTCTCTGTGAATTCACACAAATGGGTTTACTGCTCATACGCAGGTGTTCTTGGACTTCAATTCCCAGAAGCCCAAGTCTCTGTGAATCCACATGAATGAGTTCGTGCAGTAAACCCATCCATGTGGCTTCACAGACTTGTTCTGCTGGGAAGTGAAGTCCAAGATCACCTGGAGCACCAAGTTTCACCATCACAGATGTATGGCAACCCTAATTTCAGTCTGTGTGCTACACATTATTCAAGTTTCTGACTTGAGACACAATGTTCCCTCTTGAGGCTCATGACTCACTTGCTTCAAACATTGGAGAAGAATCCCAAAGAGGAGCGAGAAGGGCAAGTGGCCTGTCCGGATGGCAGTGCCCTGCTGGTGGACATTCGGGCTTCCGGAGGGAGGGGAGAGGGTGCCAGCCGGTTTCTTTTCAGGCTCCCTGCGATGTCAACAGGAGACAAGTCGTCAGTACACCATCAAGTGAAGGCACCATGCGCAAGCGCTGCCAACTCTTTCAAACCTTTTCCAAATGGCCAGCCAGGCTCCTTCCAGGGATTTTGCAAGAGGGGCATGTGGGTCAACGTGATACAAAAAGTTTTGGGCAAAAGAGGGGGCTGACAGTGAGCTCAGAAGGGACTGAGGCTACTGCTGAAAGTCACCTACGTGAAATCGCAGAGGCAGTAGGGGCTGAATCTCACAGGGCCGTCTTTCGTGGCCAGGCCCAGCCGGTGCAAAGAGTCGGCCCGTAGCGAAAGTAAGAAGTCAAAGACCTGAAAAATAACAACAAAATAAAGTTAGACAAATCAGAAGGGAGATTATCGTCACTGGACCTCTCAAACACTTCAAGGCAGGTCGAAGCCAAATGACTTGCAACAGTTTTCTCGACTCTAAGCCAGGTAGCCCTACAACGTTTCTGAGAACTTGCTGGGCCTTTGGGAAGAAAAGAGGGTTCCAAAAAAGCAGAAGAGAAACTGAGTAACTACGAACCAGAAAACTCCCAGTCTGTGAGATGTTTGTTCGTTTATTTGACTTATATTTTTCCTCAACTGGTGCAAGCACCATTCTGGGCAGTTCAAACACTACATGAATCAACAACACAAAAAAGACAAATAACACCAAAACAACCATATAGAAGTAAAGTTATATGAGCAAACTATGATACCTACTAAGGTGGCATCCTAATATTCAGGTCCAATTTGCTGCCTGTCTTTAGGGGCCTCACCCTTCCTTCCTTTCACCCCTTTATCTGCCAGGGAAATCCTGGCAGCTGGAGTAAAAGACTTATTGAGAGGGTGTTCAAATATCAATGTAAGTGAAAGACAAGAAAATACATTTTCTCCTTCACCGCAAAGACATATGCACTTGCTTAAAATGTATACTATATCTGTCCTAGATCGGTGATGGCGAACTTTGGCACTCCAGCTGTTCTTGGTCTTCAATTCCCAGAAGCCCAAGTCCCTGGGAAGCCACACGAATGGGTTTACTGCAAGTCCCTGGGAAGCCACACGAATGGGTTTACTGCATGTACATGCAGTAAACCCATTCGTGTGGATTCACAGAGACGTGGACTTCTGGGAATTGAAGTCCCAAGAACACCTGGAGTGCCAAGTTTCACCTTCTCTGCCCTGGATTCAAGGATTCCATTAGCTCCTCTCTTCCCTACATGTATCTTGCACCAGGGCTGGGTCGACAGGGATATTCATTCTCACCTGCAGTCGGATGCTACTGGCAACTGGGAGGCTGTACTTGTATTTATAGTGGAGCTGAATGTGATGGATCAGCATCTCGTAGACACGAGTGGCGTGGCTGGCAGGCAGGGTGTACAGTTTTGTCTGCAAGGAGAAGAGGATGACACCATCAAGCTGGAATTGTGATGGCGCTACTGAAGAAACGGTAGTGCTGTTTTATTTCATTTCTTTTACACGGAAAGCCCCAAAAGGAAGCCACCACGTCAAAACGAACCCCTTTGAGACAAGAACTTACTGACCTGCAGAATGACCAGTAAGCCGAGCACTGCAGTCTTGACATCCTCTAAAGAGGCAGAAGAGGAGAGCAGGTCTCTTTCCTCCAATTCAGCAGGAGGCAGCAAGGAATGGGAGGCCACCTTGTCAGGAAGGAAGCAAACAAAGCCCTTTGGCGTAAGATAGAAGAACTTTGTGCCAAAAATTATTCTGGATCGAAAGGATTTTTGCTGGAGAAACTCCGCTCAGGGGACGCCTGAATGAGGCTCCTTTCGTGTCCCCAAGATCTTTCCCCCACCGAAATGGTCCCTATTTATCTACAGTGGAAGCGCGGTTAATGGAATCAATGCATTCTCTGGGACGTTTCGTACAAATTTTTTTTACTTAAACCAAATTTCCCATAGGAATGCACTGAAAACCAATTAATCCATTTAAAAAAATTCCGTAAACTGAGCCACTATTTTCTATGGATTTCTTTTCGTTGTGTGATTTTTACATAAAGCCATTTGTTAGCCAAGGTACTTGCAATTTCTTGCTTTCGGCAGGAGCTGGGACAGAGAAGGGCGTTCATTCAGTCATGCAACACCTGGCTCTCGAACTGCCGACTTGCCAGCCTTCCAGGATACCTTAGAGACTGCATCGCCCCAAGAGTGTCTGCCCATCCGACTAGAGCATATCGGAGGATCTCTTTAGTTGTGCCATCAACTAGAGGGGCACATCGATCTAGTACCCAAAGAAGGGCCTTCTCCGTGTCCGCACCAGCCATCTGGAACCTCCTGCCAACAGATCTAAGACTATAAATAGAATTGCTGCCCTTCAGGAAAGGTGTGAAGACCTGGCTGGCAGGGCAGGTGTGGGGCCCTAATGGGAATATGGTCCCCGCCTGTTGGCTCACAACAAAATAGCAATCAGGAGCACTCTCTGTCTCTTTTTTACAGTGGGTGGGTGGGATAACTAGGTATTTTATGTGTTTTATATGTTTCTAAAAGTTGTTCTAATGCCGCCCTGAGTTGGGTTCGCCTGCGTGGGCGGTGTATAAATGTGAATATTAAATTAAATTAAGCTTCTTAACCACTGAGCCACCTTCGCAGCCCCTTGGCATAAGATATCTGCCCATGACCATAAGGATTTACAAAATGTTGGGATTACAAGAATAAACCCTGTTTTCCATGTTGATTAAAAGTAGTATTGGAAGAACAGCCCCTTCACCTTTTCTATGATATCCAGTAAGCTGTTAAAGTGATGGGTGTTGCAGCCTTCCGCCAGGTCGACCAGCAACTGGGTGGCCAGTTTGCGAACGTGGTGGTCTTTATCTTCTGGGATGTGAGACAACTGGGAAATAACCACCAGGTTAATCAGCTCCTCCTGGAAAAAGACAAGATTGCTGAGAGAATTCTACAAAATGATAGCACAGCCACACAATAAACAGAAGACCCACCTCATAAAACTGCCTGTTGACACTTAGGACGAAAGAGAGGACATGCAAAACTTTGATGCGTACAGCGCTCCGGCTCTCATTTCTAGAAAGAAATGACAGACAAGATTTCTCTAAAACAGGGGTGTCCAAACGTTTCGGGCTACGGGTCGGTCACGTGGTTTAGCCGGCTGGTCATGTGGTTCAGCGGGCCCATCACATGGTTCCTCCCACTGGAAGCGGAAGTAAAATGTGCCTTGCAATCTGTTTTGCAACAGATATGTTTTGCAACAGGACGAGATAGATTTTAGGCTGCCCTTTTCTCTGCTTAAACCAGGGGTGCCCAAACTAAAGCCTGTGGGCCAGATTCGGCCCACACTGCCCTCGTCACTCCCAGAAGCGGAACTAAAGAGCATGTTTTAGTTCCGCTTCCGGGAGCAACAAGGGCTACGCAGGCCGGATGAATTGGTGTCAGGGGCTAGATCTGGCCCATGGGCCATAGTTTGGGCACCCCTGCTCTAAAAGAACCGCGACCCTGTGTCTCCCATGCTATCATAGTCCTCCTCTTGGAAAATGTGGCAACATGATCTAGGAAGGCACAACTTAAAACACTTTTGCCATTAATATGACTTAGAATCGACAGTGTACAGTTCAGAACTTCTCTTCCTAATAAAAGCACCCTCCCTTTGGAAATGGGAGCCATGACTAGTAGGGCTGTTAAGAGCCTACCTGAAAAATCTCTCCATCAGCCCCTGTAGGTTGTGGATCCAGCCATCCTTGGCAGGGTGAATGGACTGGGCTCGATAGGTTATCAGGTTCATCACAGAAGACTCCTTTTGGACAAAAAAAGGCCCTTTAACAACAGTGGAATTAAAAATATAAGAAAATAATAAATCTAAAAATATCAAGCAAGATATGAAGATCTGTGGATGAATTAACAACTCCACTCTTGCCCCAAGCACTGGGGACCGGAATGTTCCTTAAAGATACAGAATCCAGCTCATTTGCTGGTTTACCGATTACTGCCAGAAACATGCGCCAATGAGAACTTGTTGTTCTGTCGCACAGTCGAGTCCAACCCTTTTGTGACCCCGTGGACCAACACACGCCAGGCTCCTCTGTCACCTGCCATCCTCCTTGGCCATACACAATTGGTATCTCAGATTCCACTAAGATTTACCGGTCTTTGGTCAGCACATCGCTCCACAAGCTCAAAATATCTTTCCTTTGATCCATGGAAGTCATTCTGATCACTGAGCTCCTCCACAGTCGTCAGCAAGTCATGGACTATTGACTTCAGCTCCGGGTTTTCCAAGATCTAGGAAACAGAAAAAGAAAACAACAGTGTGGAATTTCATAAACCCTTAATAATATTCATGCCACGTTTCAGGAATCTAGGCACCCAAAGTCTTGAAGCTACAGCAGTCGCACAAATACAGATACACCTGCTTATTGTAGCCTGATCATTCTCTACTATGCTAATATGAGAACACAAACAGGTTCATTCCCCAAAAGGTATCAGTTGAGGTTTTTCAGTGGTAGAGATGAAGGGGGTACTTTTAAAGCAGAGGTGCCCAAACTTTTCAGGCCACGGTCCAGTCACATGGGTCAGTGGGCTGGTCACATGGTTCCTCCCACTGGAAGCGGAAGTAAAACACGATGAAATAGATTTTAGGCTGCCATTTTCTGTGCTTAAACCAGGCCAGATCCGACCCCCAACGCCAATTCATCTGGCCCACACCGCCCTCATTGCGCCACCCTCACTGAATGGGCACGTTTTACTTCCACTTCCAGGAGCAATGAGGGCGTGTGGGCTGGATAAACTGGCATCAGAGGGCAGATCTAGGCCCATGGGCCATAGTTTGGGCATCCCTGTCTTAAAGGATCATTTTAAACACCACAGTAGATAAAAGTATCCGGAGTATGGTAAGAATATAGAATGTGATTTTCTTAACAAAAGCATAATCCTTCCAGAACTTTGGCTCCAATATTTTAGGCCCTCCAATTTAGCATCTAAATGGGTTTGGCACTTACCTGTAGCTGTTGGAGCAACTGTTCGATAATATCCAGAAGGATGTCCCATGTGACTGCCTGAAGCTCCTTTCCGTACTTCTTAATAAGTCTTGTCATGGAAAGGACTATTTCATATGATACCATGGCACTCGGACAGGTCATGGCCTAGAAAGAAAAACTCTCCCAGTTAGGGACCCATGTATCAGGACTCACGCGAAGTGAATGGACCCAGCTGCTTCATAAAAAGGACCAGATTTGGGATTAGCTTTCCAGGGACCGACCACCTGCAGTGGGCTGGGATGACAGGTTCCACCTCCACCTCCTCTCACACAGATCCCACCAGCTATTTGCAAGGCTTCGTAACCAGGGAAAAGACAACCCTTTGTGGGGAAGGGGCTGTACTCATGTGGCTTATAGACATGATGGCAAAGCTTGGCACTCCGGGTGTTCTTGGACTTCAATTCCCAGAAGCTCAAGTCCCTGTGAATACACACGAATGGGTTTACTGTGCATACGCAGTTCCAGAATAGGTTTATGCGCAGTAAACCCATCTGTGCGGATTCACAGCGACTTGGGCTTCTGGGAATTGAAGTCCAAGAACACCTGGAGCACCAAGGTTCACCATGACTGGCCTATAGGCTCTCTCCTACTTCTAATACTCAAGAAGGGATTCATTACATTCATAACATTTCTCTCAAAGTAGTTAGATAATGTATAGCAGGGATTCTCAATCTGTGGTCCACAGGCTGGATGTGGCCCACAGCATCATTTCATGCCCCCCCCCCCCAGCCTACACCACACTCGGAAGTGCCATGTGGTGGAGGAAGGGTAAAATGGCCGTCTGGCCCTCAAAGCTGTCTGAGGGAGCATGACCCGACCCCTGGCTTAAAAAAATTGAGAACTGATGTATAGAGTCTGCTTTCACCCCAATGGTTTGGACCTCGTCTTTCTCTGTCTATCCTACATGATCCTCTCACGAGCAAGATGATGCTCTCCAGATGCTCAGAGCCATCGCACTCTTTCTTCCTAAGGCAACCCACCTGGTGTGTGTACACCATCCTAGTTCACAGGGCTCAGCTTTACCTTCAGAAAAGAGGGTAGGACTGACGTTGGTGAGTTCTTGAGTGACTGCAGCCTGTGGGCACCCCACAAGGCCATCCCCACAAAGAACACAGCTCCCCTCAGGAGCACAGAATCATCCATGTAGCTTCTGAAAAGAAGGGCAAGGGGAAAGTAGATATTTAGGACATATTGTGCACATCTGCCTTTCAACCTTCCAGCTCATGAACTTTCCTAATGTAATGGGAGCATGCCTGCTCAGGGAGGGACGGCCTTCCCCTTTCTGGTGTGAGGATGGAAATCTCATTGAAGACCTACAATCTCCATGCTCATTTACATTGCATCTGTCTTGTCAGGGATGGTGGACAGAGAGAAGTCTCATTGCTATTGCTATCTGAGTTTCTGGAGTGAAGTACCACCACGCACTGGTCTCAGAGTATTACCCATGCTGTTAGTTGCATAAACCAAGGTTTGAGTATCCTCAACTTTGGAACCCTTTGCTTTAGGACACCTGAACTGCCCCATGTTAGGAAGAGCACATTGTTAAGCTTCACTCCTGTTTCCTGTAAGGTTAGGGAAAGATTCAAGCAGGGTGGCCTCAAATTCTCTATCTTCAACCTTCAGTGTTCACGCTCTGTCCACTTGCTTTACCTGCAATCAGTCCTCGATCCCTCCTCCCAGCAAAAGAAGGTTACTGCAAGCAAAATATCTTACCTGTTTTCCATGATTCGGCACATGTTGTAAATGGCACTGTGTCCTAAGTGAGTTCCCAGCAAATTGCGCATCAGCTGAAGAGCAAGACATGAATGCGTTACTAAGACACTAAGCAGCCTCAGGCACAGAGCCCTGAAAATTCTCTGCAAAAACACATGCTCATTTTTGTAGTCAAGAATGGCATAAAATCATGTAAATAGAAACTATGAAGTCTGATACCGAACAAACTGGCACAACGCAACTTAAGAAAGCTGAAAAGTCTGAAAGATTCTAGCCAGGGGGGGACCCCTAACTTTTCCTCCTACTTTATTCTCCAAAAACCAATTACAAAAAGGCAACTTTCCCAAAATATTTCATTTACACTTCCCAAATGAAAACCAGCAGGCAATCAGAGACTGATCTTGAGAGGCTGACGGGATAATCACCAAATCGCTCATCCCAGGAACAGAAAACTAATTGCAAACACACAGAACACACTAAAATTGCAATCAGCGGCATGACCCTGCTTCCCAGCTGTAGTTCACCATATTATCTAAGAAACCAAACATTTTGAAAACTAGACATAAGACTTTATCCAGGATGGAATTTTAATTTTGGAACCTACATCTGACATATTTGGGCAGCCATATACCTATACAATGGAACCTCGGGTTACAAACACCTCGACTAACGTCATTTTCGAGGCACGAAAGGAAATCCATTTAAAATAATTCCTCGAGTTACGGATTTAAATCACGAAAAATTTATTATCTCGAAGCACGGTTTCCCATAGGAATGCGCTGAAAACCAATTAATCCTTTCCGGCGGTCAGGAAAAAAGGTTTTCAATGCATTCCTATGGGAAACCATGCTTCAAGATATGAATTTTTGTAACACGAAATGTCCCGAGGAACACATTAGTTTCGTAACTCGATGTTCCACTGTACTTACTTATATGCAGCAATAGCAATGACGCATATATATCTGCCCTATTGCACTTAGTGCACTCTCTGGGTGGTTCACAAGTTAATTAGCTTTTTTGCCCCCAACATGCTGGGTACTCATTTCACCGAACCTCGGAAGGATGGAAAGATGAGTCCACCTTGAGCCCTGGTCAGGACTGAACTCCCAACCTTCTGGCTGCAGTACAGCAGTTTAACCACTGCATCCCCCAGGGCTCTGTTGTCAACGTTCTGCGCTTCTACATGAAAATGCACGTTATTTTTCAACAGTGCAACAGCGACTCACCTTCCAGCAAGGCTCACACAGTTCCTTCACGTTGACTGTCCAGCACAAAGTGTTGATAAAGAGGGGGAGAGATTCGGAAGGCAGGCAATTGTAGCAGACGACAGCATCCAAGACTTGTAGGGAAACCTAGGAAGGCCAATTGAGGGATGGCGCTGTGAATCCCCAGCAAAAAGAGCCTTTGGCACTTTGCTTATCATTATTTTGGTTATGTCCCCCTAAACCAGGAGTACTCAACCTTTTTAAGCCAGGGGGTCGGGTCACGCTCCCTTGGACAGCTTCGGGGATCGAACGGCCATTTTGCCCTTCCTCCATGACATGGCAGTTCCTGGTGTGGTGGAGGGGCCAGATGAAATGGTGCTGTGGCCCACATCCGGCCCCCAGGCTGCAGGTTGAGAATCCCTGCCCTAAACCAAAGATGGAGAACCTTGGCACTCCAGAGGTTCTTGGACTTCAATTGCAAGAAGCTGATCAGGGCTTCTGGGAATTGAAGTTCAAGAACACCTGGAGTGCCAAGGTGCGTCATCACTGCCCTAAACCATGTTTCAGAGCAACTGACATAGATGACCCACCACAAAGAGTTGATAATCTACATTTTGACAGAGTACAAACGGCCTGGTTTTTAATATCCTTCTGCAGGCATTCCTCTTTGAGCACACTTTCTCCCAGTGACTGACTGCCTATGAGGGGGTATTTAAAACAGCATTGTTTGTACATATATGCTTTTAAATATGTTTAATGCTGTTTCTATTAGCTATTCTTAATACATTTAATGTTGTAATAATTTATTATTTCTAGCTTTTTATATTGTTTGTTTTTAATGATGCAAATCACATTTTTCCCATTTAGAAGAAAATGGGCTATGAATATTTAAATGAATGAATAATGTGTAATCAAGGTAACAGCAAGACAAGTCAGAGCAAAAATATGGATTACTAGCAGGGTGGCAAACCTATGGCACGCATGTCAGAGGTGGCACTTGGAGCCCTCTCTGTGGGCACCCATGCAGTCACCCCAGCACAGAGTTCACTCTGCCCAGAAGTCCAATGGGAACACTTCCTCCCTTCCCCCAGCACAGAGTCCCCTGCCCCCCAGCCCAGGAGCCTAATGGGAGCATTTCCTTTTTCCCATGTTGCTATGTTGGCACTTTGTGATAAGTAAGTGGTTTTTGGGTTGCAGTTTGGGCACTCAGTCTCTAAAAAGTTCACCATCACTGGATTATGGCAACCAAATGAATTAAACTGCTGACAGGTAGGCTCTTCTTGCAGGGGTATCTGGGGACAAGGCCTGTAGTGTACTCACACCAAAAACAGTCCCACGGAGGGCCAGGACAAAAAAAAAAATGGCTGTTGAGACCTGAGAAATGATGATGATTTAGATGATTTATTACATTTTTATACCACCCATCTGGGATATGTAAGAGAGGGAAATGTGACACCAAAGAAGATTCTTGAAGGGGATTCCAGCAGAAAGGGAGAATGGCCAGAAAGCAGGAGCACTACCTAAATATTTACTCTTACTAATATTTGTTTCCAAACAACTACAGTATTTACATATGAGGAAGTAAATGCAACAAAAACATTGTAGCACTTTAAAGAGTAACTGCTGCATTTTCATGTTAGATTTTGTAACAATGTATGTAACATTTTTTTTTTGTTTACTCTCTGATACGCTTGAAACACAGACTAACATGGCCACTATTCCAAAAAAATTCAGCATTTACAGAATTACCCACCTCAACGTCAAACGGAGAAGACGTCCGAGTGCACAAGACGCAAATCTTACTACAGGAGAAGAAAACCTATTTAGGAGTTTTCTCTGATTTTTTCAAAACAAAGCATCCTCTAGTCTAGCACATTGTCTCTAAACTGAAATTGCTCAAGCCTACTGGGAAAAGTTCTCCTCTTTCTCTCACACACCTTTGGGAGAATTGCATAAGCCCTTGTGTGTTGTTGTTGATGTTACCAACAGACAAGTGCAACGCCAAAGGACTAAACATCACTAAAAGCACATCGCGAATTTACCAGCTAGCACAGCCTAAGCACAACAACATGTTGAGTCTACTGAGGACGTCACACCAACCTTTACAACCAGTAGGAACAAAGAATGGCTGTGCCATTTCATGCGGTTCTCTCTGGGCTGTTTAGCTGCCTCTAGCTTAGGGATGTTCAAACTATGGCCCATGGGCCAGCTCCACCCCCGATGCCAATTCATTCGGCCCACACGACCCTTGTCGCTCCCGGAAGCAGAATTAAAACACGCCCATACAGGCCGTTGTTTGGGCATCCCTGGTTTAAGCAGAGAAAAGGGGAGCCTAAAATCTATCTTATCTCATCCTGTTGCAAAACAGATGGCAAGGCGCATTTTACTTCTGCTTCCAGTGAGAGGAACCACAAGACTGGCCCACTGAACCACGTGACCAGCCCACTGATCCACATGCTCTAGCACCTTCACCTTCCAGCAAGTAAAGGCAAATCTGCACTAGCTGGGAACCTCCAGGAATGGCTGTCTGCTTTTTGAACCCACTGCACCCTCCTGGCATCATCTATTACAAGGGTTCCCAAACTTTTTGCACCGCAGGCCGGTCACGTGGTTCCTCCCACCGGAAACAAAACATGCCCAAGCACACATAAAATACTGCCATAAATGCACATGCGGCTGCCATAAACAATCAGATAATTTGGCGCTGTGGGCTAGATCCAGCCTGCAGGTTGTCATTTGGCCACCCCTGATCTATCACCACCAACTTCTGAAAACTGGAAATGGTCTGCAGGCCACTTCTGATTTTATTTTATTTATGTTTTTGGCAATTTGTGTCAAAGGTTTCTGGGAGATACTAGAAAATTGGCTTCCATGCCAGCCCAAGCTGTTTGCGCTAGTTTATACAAGAGTCAGGGCATCTCAGAATCTGACGTTTAAGCCTTACTTGACCATGCCAACAATACTGTCGTCCAAGTAGCAGCTGTTGAACTTGACCAGATTGACCAACACCAAGAGGAACTCTGAAGTTAAACCAACTTGCATCCATTGAAGAACAAACTTGGCTGAAGGAGAAAGGGACAGAGAAATATAACTGTCATGCATATCTGCTGGGGAAAACTAAGGTTCAGAAAGCATTTCACAGGTATCAAGCAACTGCTGAAGTATCTACTGAGCATAAAAAATTCACGCCTTTGCTAAGAGACTGTAACAAGTCTTGCTGGATCATGCCAAACTAGGTGCAATGAGTCCAGTGTCACTGGATCTGTTCAAACAGGCACAAAGTACAATCCTCACACGTTCATTTATGCACAGTGACACAGGCTTTTCCCAATGAAAATAGCCATTACATATAAAGTAACAATTAAAAGAGGACTTACCCAATTCTTCTTCCAAGTATGTAATGTATCTTCCGTTATCCGTAAGAGCCTTGAACACCTCAAGCCGTTCATGTAAGTCTTCATTGGAAGGATAATCTTTAATCACTTTAAAGAAGTGAGCTCGGAGAATCCCTAGTCTCTCACCCTTAAAGATAAAAAGAAAGGGCTTCAAGAACTGTGGCTACTGATGTCCACAAGACTCACTTCCACTTCAGCGACCACGGATTCATCTGTACATCATGTTAGACGCAGAAGACTTATATAAACAGATTCATATAGAATTATTGCAGTTCTCAATTTTCTTTGACATGCAAACTGGTCCCTTCAATTGCCAGATTACACATGTAACGGGTGAACTCGGAACCTTACCTGTCCTTGAATAATTGCCGTCAGCAAGTGTAACACCGCATGTCTGGCCTCAGCTGGTCTATCTGGCTGCAACATATCAGCTACCACCTTCCAGATCGCTTCCACTGCATGCTGAAAGCACAAAAATGTAACAATGATCAATATGCATACAAAACTACCCATTGATTACGACGCCTGTTAGTGTTGAGTATACAATGGGTGTAACTTCACATGGCTAACTGATGAGGTACTTGTATCATTTATGCAAACACCAATAAAATCCTGTATGCTTTGTTTGCGTGCCTTCTACCAAGTAGCTCAATACTTCATAAAGCAGCTGACATATAAAATCTACAATTGCATGTTTAATTAACGATTAAATAGTTCCAACTACATATACAGATATACGTGTTACATGAGCAGAACTGCAGAACTTGAATGCACCTCTGCATGCTTTGTGATATTTCTAGTTAACATCTGCTTCTGTCGTATGACTTCTTCTGCTCATTTCTAATAAAACAAATTTTATTCCTTTACTCTGCTGCAAACTCAATGAAAAGGGGATAAAGTAAAGCCGCTCCAGCATATCTTTCTGCACCCTCAAAGAAACAAAATCATCCCCATTCTTCAACGGATTGTTCACTTCTAAGATTTCACCCCAACACCATGTGATATCTCACCCACAGGCTGGTAAACGTGGTGGTGGTGGTGAGAATGGATGAAAATCTTATCCTAATGAGGAACTACGGATCAGTAAAATCTGCTTTTCTCTAGATGATTACAATTCTTGCCTTCAATTTGCTCAAGCCCCATCTTGTAATGGAATAAAGACTGAAGTTTTTTTCCCCCCATTTCAATAACTGGGTCTCCTTACAACTTTTCCTCATTCCTCCCAACAATCAACTCTTGTGCACTCACCTCTTCAAACTTCTTAGTTTTTGCCACTTCACAGATCTGACTGACTGCCTTTATCCGATTGTTCAGACCACATTCTTGACTTAGTTCCTGGAAGGGAAATGGACAACTAAGATATTGGGTTATCTCACTGTTTTTCACCCAACAGTGCAGTAGGGACTGTACATTAATAAGAGACACGAGTCACACAGACCAAACCCAGCCCACAGCACCATTTCATGTTGCCCATGACGACAATGCTACCACTGGAAGCGGACGCATTTATGACAGCCGTTAATGCGCCTGCAGCTGTTATAAACACTGACGTAAAATGCATCTGCGTCTGTCGTAAGTGCATCCACTTCTGGTGGTGTTTACAACAGCTGTGCGTGTGTTTTACGGCAGCATTTATGGCGGAGGGGGCCACCACTCTGGCCCGCTCAGCTGCTTGAGGCGGTGTGGTCCGGTCAGTGGTGCGAAAAGATTGAGAACCCCTACATTAGACCATTCCACCTTGTATTCTAATTATCCCCACAACCAGAGGGGAAGTTGATTTGAGTCCCATGAATCAACAGAGGAATCTGATTGGTAGCTCATATCTAAAATAATAAAATAATCCTGATTCCCTTTGATGTCCTTTCAAGAGGGAGCAATGATCATCACAACCAACACCAACAAATGGGGGGGGGGGGGGGGGGAAACCATACTAACCCAAAGCAAGTGATTTAGAGATACAGTGATACCTCATACAACGTCCAAACTTGGTTCCACAAGTTTGGACTTTATACGGATTTGGACTTTGTATGAGGCATGCAAAATCCTAGCCGTGATGCCTCATACAACGTCCAAATCCTTGCCACGATGCCTCATACAACATTGTTTCTATAGAGATACATTGTACTGTAACAGCACAGACTTCAGGGCAAAGTCAAGGAAACAGGCAGGAAACTGACAGAACATTAAGAAATCATTGTCTAAAGGCTAAATACATTACAAAAACATGTCAAACAAACTGATTGTCCAAGAACCTGAAGAATGCTGCAAAAATCCCAGGAATGCTTCTAAAAATTCTGACGAAAAAAATCAAAAATCATGCTCAAAACCACTCCTAAACACTCTTTGCTTCGTGCAAAACCCACAAGAGCAATGCACGCATGTGTCCTGCATTTTATACTACCCAGGCACAATGCAACCTGGGGAAAAACCCAATGCCTCATACAAAGTCGCAGCGACTCTGTATGAGGCAACTTTTTTCAAGGAATTAGGCAATGTTGTATGAATTCGATGTTGTACGAAGCGGACTTTGTGTGAGGTATTACTGTAAAGGAAATATTACGATGATGTAAACAGACTGAAATCAAATCACTCTAGTATGTTGTTGTAGTCTCTGCCTTTTGTAGTTCCCAACTCCTAACACGTTTACAAATGTTACCTTGAGTATCTCTGCAGTGATGATAAACTCTGTGTGTTTCCCTTCGGATGACTTGGAATTTGGCCTGGATTGCCCAAGTCCTAAGAGACTCTTGAATTTCTCCTTTAGGCCAGGATCTTTGCTTTGTGGCTTGGCCATGGTTAACTAAGGAAGCATGAAGGAAACTGTGCAAAAAAGAGAAAAAACAAGAAAATACTGCAACATAAAAAGAGTGCGATGAAACAAAATTTTGTCACGTTAACCCAGTGCTCTCCCTTCCTTGAAAACAATGGCTATATCATAATTTATTTTATTTTTATTTTATTTATTTATTTCAATTTCTATACCGCCCACTTGGCCAAGGCCAACTCAGGACGGTTCACAGCATAATAAAAACATGATTAAAAATATAGTTAAAGTTGCTTTAAAAAACTACCCACCCACTCACTAAAAAATGGTTTATTCTTTATGTTTAAACCTTGCTATTGCCAAAAAAAATTTTTTTTAAAAATTCAGGGGGTCGCAAATGCCCTGACGCCATTCCATCCGCCCGCAGTGACGACCCCAGAAGTGGGTGCACCCATGCAAAGACGCCCGCCGCCACTTCATCTAGCCGCCTCAGCCCGTGGCGCAAAACCTTGAGAACCCCTGTTTTAACGGTTAAGATGCTCAACTTCACAACCGGAAGGTCAGCAGTTTT
Organism: Bradypodion ventrale; assembly: GCA_035047345.1. Classification (NCBI taxonomy): domain Eukaryota; kingdom Metazoa; phylum Chordata; class Lepidosauria; order Squamata; family Chamaeleonidae; genus Bradypodion; species Bradypodion ventrale. The sequence goes on along the minus strand of JAWDJE010000014.1, from coordinate 23,491,959 downwards.
GAGTTCCTGTCTGTCCCAGGCTCCTGCCAACCTACCTATTCGAAAGCAAGAAATGGCAAGTAGATAAATAGGGACCTCTTGGGCAGGAAAGGTAACAGCATTCGGTGCGCTATGGCATCTAGTCTTGTTGTTGGGGGCGGGGGCAGAAAAAAGTGTCCTTCCCCCTTCCTTTGACGAGGTTCCAACGCCCCTCCTGCCAAAAAACATTATTTTTTAATTAATTAATTTTTTTAAAAATTCCCATTAAGCCCCCTGGCACTATTTCCCCTCCCTCACCCGCCCCCCTCTAATTCCCCTGAGCCCCCCCAACAAGTCCAACTCTGTGGGCCCCCCCTTTTTATCGACCCCCCATCCCAATTTTTTTTACCTCAGACTCCCTCAAAACAAGGCCCCAAACTGCCACCTCAGGCTTTATTATTCCCCACGGGTCCTTTTTCCCGCCTTATTCCCCGTCAATTGCCCCCCTTCTGCCCCCCCCGGCCTTAATTTCGCCCCCCCCCCGCCCCCGCCTCAAGACCTCCTCTTAATTGCCCCCCAGGTTGTTTCCATTTTGGGCAGCTCAGAGGCCACGCCCCCCCCAAGCTTCCGGTCTCGGGCGGATGAGGCGCCTCCGCGCAGGCGCATTGAGGGTCTTTCCCGCGCGGGGCATTGTAGGGGTTGTAGTTCTCCAGCGGCGTGTGTGCGGTTCCGTCCGAGGCACGATGAGCGCGGCGGGGCGAAGGGTCTCTGCCAGGCTGGCGAGAAGCCAAGGCGGAGGTGAGGCTGGGAAGCTCCTTGGGGTGGGGTGGGGGTGGGGGCAGCATATCCCAAAATCCCCAGACTGAAGTGGGCCATGGGAGTTGTAGTACCCCATTCTGATAATTCTGCAAAAGTTACATTTTTCCTGCTCAGCTGGTTATTGGATTTGAATTTGCATTCTGGAGACTATGCAAAAGTTACTTTTTTTCCTCCTGCTCAGCTGGTTATTGGATTTGAATTTACATCCTGGAGACTATGCAAAAGTTACTTTGTTTTTCCCCTTGGGAGCATCGCTATCCAGCATCCCCTCCCCCACCAGACACTAGAACTCTGGGAGTTTCCATCCCTAGAAAGAAGTAACTTTCCTACCTCTGGAATGTTACTTCTGATCCGGGTGGGTTGATCAGCATCCAATTGCAGGCAACGCTTGTGGAAAGTAAATTGCTTGGCTGGGGAATACAAAGCCCAGTGTCCCCAGTGTCCCCTGACTGGCCAGTTGAGCAGCTTCTGGGATCCTATGCAGAATAAAAGCAAATGCCTTCTCCAGCCCCATGCCGCCTTTGCTGAGAATGATGCATACCTGTCAAGTTTTGGATTTGGAAATAAGGGGTTTTCCCGGCCAAAAAGGGATACTTGACAGCGATGCTTATCCTGTGCTGCCCTCCAATGGTGGCAATAGGGCATTGCAGTCTAATTAATAAGGGATGACGGCGGGAAAGAGGGTAAAATAAGGGGTTTTCCTGGCCAATAAGGGATACTTGACAGCTATGCTTATCCTTTGCTGCCCTCCAATGGCGGCAATAGGGCATTGCAGTCTAATTAATAAGGGATGACGGCGGGAAAGAGGGTAAAATAAGGGGTTTTCCTGGCCAATAAGGGATACTTGACAGCTATGCTTATCCTTTGCTGCCCTCCAATGGCGGCAATAGGGCATTGCAGTCTAATTAATAAGGGATGACGGCGGGAAAGAGGGTAAAATAAGGGGTTTTCCTGGCCAATAAGGGATACTTGACAGCTATGCTTATCCTTTGCTGCCCTCCAATGGTGGCAATAGGGCATTGCAGTCTAATTAATAAGGGATGACGGCGGGAAAGAGGGTAAAATAAGGGGTTTTCCTGGCCAATAAGGGATACTTGACAGCTATGCTTATCCTTTGCTGCCCTCCAATGGTGGCAATAGGGCATTGCAGTCTAATTAATAAGGGATGACGGCGGGAAAGAGGGTAAAATAAGGGGTTTTCCTGGCCAATAAGGGATACTTGACAGCTATGCTTATCCTTTGCTGCCCTCCAATGGCGGCAATAGGGCATTGCAGTCTAATTAATAAGGGATGACGGCGGGAAAGAGGGTAAAATAAGGGGTTTTCCTGCCCAATAAGGGATACTTGACAGCTATGGAATGATGGGAAATGTAGTCAAACACCTCTGGGGTAAGGTGCACAGAGGTTTGAGTTCACACGTGCTTTTAACATGTGCGCGCAAGTCAATTGAATGCAGCAGTTGATGCACTCCAGGAAAGCAGGGGGATAAGATGTCAAGCCTCGTCTTGCCACAAGGTGTTGCCTGTGCAAAGCCACTGCCTGAAGAACACTGGGCTTTGGCAGCAGTGTGCTTTTGCAAAAGGATACAGTATTTTTCAGGCTCCCCACCCCCTTTTCCTATCACGTGAGGACATAGATTGGCCTTGCTCAGCTCCTTTCCAGTCAGAGGTCGGTGCGTCCCCGAAGGGCTTCCTCCATCCAGCCTGGAATGCAAGCAGTAAGATGCAATAAAAATACAGAAAGCTGTTTTTCTGGGTCCTTGGGAGCAGTTGGTGGCAGCAAGAAGAAAGAAATCACAACGGCGGCATAGAATAGATGAAGGAAAGAGGGGCAAGAGCTATTTGCAGGGTAACCGGACCTGATACTGCTAGAAAAATGAACAAAGTGGGCCCAAGAACAGTTCGAGCCTGAAGGAAAAAATGAAAAAAAATAAGGCTGTCATATTTGGGACATTTGGACTATGATGGCTTAGCGGTTAGGACGCTGAACTTGATGACTGGAAGGTTACCAGTTTGAGACCCGAGTGCTGCATGATGGAGTGAGCTCCTGTCATCTGTCCCAGCTCCTGCCAACCTAGCAGGTCGAAAGCAAGAAATGGCAAGTAGATAAATAGGGACCACTTTGGTGGGAAGGGTAAACAGTGTTCTACGCACTGCCACATGTCCACGGAAACGTCTGCAAACACAGACAGTACTGGCTCTTTGGCTATACTGTAAACATAGATGAGCACTGAACCTTAGAGTCAGCTATGACAGGCTTTCAAGCAAAGGTGACCTTTACCTCTTTGTGGCACATGGTAAATGGCAAAATTATCAGGGGAAAGACAGTAATCTTGGGGGAGGTGGAAGGCAGCAGAAAAAGAGGGAGATCCAGTGTGAGATGCATTGACTCCCAAAGGGAGCCATAGTCTTGAGTTTGCAAGAGCTGAGCTGTTGAGGACGGGACATTTTGGAGCACTCTCGTCCATAGCGTCACCAGACATTGGAAGCGATTTGACAATAGGGAAGACCAGCAGTTTGCCTCTTTCTTGTCTCTTCTAGTGGTGGGTGAAACCGTGAATGGAAAGAGTCACCGGAGAGGGAAGAAAGTCAGTATTGCATATGACTCGGTGGCAGTGAAGGAAGTGGAAACCAAGAAGCCAAAATGGGAGCCCAAGAACTGGGAGCAACATCTGGCCAATATCCGCGAGATGCGGAAGGAGAGAGATGCACCCGTTGATCAGATGGGGGCTGGGAAATGCTTTGATGCCGATGCCCCTCCAGAGGTGAGGCAAACAGCTGGTTGGAACTGAGCATCAAACTCATAATTAGGGGAAAGACAAGTTTCCGCCAATGAGATCATTCCCATTCCCACCATGGGATTTCCCGATTCATATTTCAGGGCTCGTGCTTAAAAACAAAGCATGCAAAATGCAAGACACAGTGGTGATGAAAATGTGCTGTGACACACAGATGTCTTTATCATCTGAGGGAGCACCGCTTCTAAAAACATGCTCAGCGTGTTCCCTAGTTTGACCTCTGTCTCAGACTTCTCATTGCTTTGCTGTTTGTCAGGTGATGCGCTACCAAGTCCTGCTGTCGCTCATGCTCTCCAGCCAGACGAAAGATCAGGTGACGGCGGCAGCCATGACACGGCTTCGTGAGCATGGCCTCACCGTAGACAACATCCTGGACACAGATGACGCGACTCTAGGCCAGCTCATTTACCCCGTGGGGTTTTGGAAAGTGAGTCTTGCTGGGAGACAGTGAAGGCCCGCATGTCTAGGAAGGAAACATCTGGTCTATCCTCCCTGTCTGTCCTACGAGTGAGGGCGAACCTTGGCACTCCAGGTGTTCTTGAACTTCAATTCCCAGAAGCCCTGATCAGCACTTTTGCTGATCAGGGCTTCTGGGAATTGAAGTTCAAGAACACCTGGAGTGCCAAGGTTTGCCCTCACTGAACTAAGGCATCACACGATTTCCCCTTTACCCACCTGGGATCTCTCAAAGTATTTTCCTTTTTTTATGACCTGCAGCGCAAAGTCCAGTACATCAAGCAGACCACCGCCCTGCTCAAGCGGGACTACGGCAGCGACATCCCCCAGACCGTTGCAGAGCTGGTGAAGCTGCCCGGGGTTGGCCCCAAGATGGCCCATCTGGCCATGGATATTGCCTGGCAGAACATCTCCGGGATCGGTACGGCCTCTTCCCTGTTTCTCTTGCTTACCTTTGTGTCCTGAGCTTCTCCATGCCCAACTTGAGTCCTCCCTGATTCTAACCCTGTCTCCGGCAGGTGTAGACACCCACGTGCATCGGATCTGCAACCGGATGAGGTGGACTCGGAAGGAGATGGCACTTCCCGAGGAGACCAGGCAAGCCCTGGAAGAGTGGCTGCCCAGGTAAGCCGCTCAGCAGGGACACCTGCGTCTTTCCCCTGGCTTCCCCACCTGCTCTGCCTGACTCCCTGTCTATCATCCCGATCCTTCTAAGTTGGTTGGAGAGCTCCTTTTCTCCCTTCTTCAGCATCCGTCTACACATCACACGATTGAACTTTGGTCACATTGTTTAAAAGTCAAGATTCACTGGAAGAATGAGATTCGTCAGATCCAGGAAGAGCCTTATGGCAAGAACAAACATTCTTGAGGGTGCGCAAGAGCAAAACCAAATTAGAAGGAGGAAGAAGGAGCTCCCTGGACAAGGATATGGCTGAGGATCTCAACCTCTCCTACATCACTTGGAGGACCCTGAATGGGCTGAGGGTTGGAGTGTCTAAATGTAAGGACCAAGAAGCTCAAGTGGTGTGACAGATAGGCTTTGACCTGGCCCTTGCCTTTGGGGCTCTCCCATTCCTGCCGAGCGACTTTTACCAGCCTGCCCTATGGAACTTCCCCAAAGACTCCCGACAAGCCCAGGAGGCCTAAGTGCCATCCTGCAGATCCTGCAACAACCTGGGGCTTACCTGTATTAGCAGAGCCCAGCAAGCATTATGGAGAGTATTGTATTACATGTGGTAGTGTCTGGCTTATGGCTTAATTCTTGTCTTACCCCCTCTTCCAAAGAACAGGCGTTGTTGATGGATTAAAGATGTTTATTGTTCTCGAAGCATTTTGAAGAAATAACAGTTCACTCGTTGGTTCAGGATAAAGAATTACAGCATACAAAAATACTAATCAAAAAGGACAGTTAGGGAAATCCGCACTCGGGCCTTCGCCCAGAAACAAAAGGAAAACCTGACTACTTCTAAGTAATCATGTTGGGTAGGACTAAAGACTTTGGTGTAGCCCATACCTGTCAACCTTCCCGGATTGGCCGGGATTTCACGGTTTTTGGCGCCGATTTGCGCCATTTCCCGCCCCGTGCTGCCGAAACCCCGGATTTTGGCAGCGGGGGAAAGGAGGTACTGTGCAGCCCTTCTGCGCAGGTCGCCTTCTACACATGCGTAGAAAGGTTTTACGCTTGTATAGCCCCGTTCTACGCATGCGTAGAAGGCGACCTGCGCAGAACCGTTTGCGCAGGTCCCGTATTTTCCGGAGCCATGGTTGACAGGTATGGTGTAGCCCCCAGAAACCTCAAACTACACTGGAACTAGAACTAACTCCCAAACCCATGTGCCTATAGGGAAGAACATGAGCTTGGCTCTCCTAATTAGCATACAGCCTGAGTCTGGATCAGGCCATGCCTACAAATGAGGAGCAACTCTTTTGTAAAGCTTAAGGCTCTTAATCACCCATTAAGACCAAATCACCTTCAGAATACTCCACAATTGCACTACTATACAGGTCGCCCTCCCATATCCACGCTTTCAGTTATCCATGTTTGTAATAATATTCAATTTAAAACTCCTGAAATACCTAACTACTATGTCTGATGAAGTGGCCCTGATCCATGAAAGCTACAGTAAAAACCCGAGTTATGAAAAAAAATCGGTTCCATGTCCTCATTCATAACTCGATTTTTTTCGTAACTCGAGTCTTCCCCATAGGGATGCATAGAAAAATAAAAAATAATATTTTTAAAAGTATTTAAATGGAGAGCTCTCCCTACCTTTTGGCTCCTGCTGCTGGTTCCTTCCTCTTGCTCCTCCGGGTGGATTTTAAGAGCACAAAATGGTGGTGGCACCATTTTGAGCACTGAAAATTTGATTTTTACAGACCAAAATGGCGGCAGAAACCCCTTTCGTAAGTTGGGTTTTTTTGTAAGTCGGGACCCCGGTTTACAAAAATAACATTTCGTAACTCGAGTAATTCATAAATCGGGGTTTTACTATACAGAGATTAGTCCTTAAAGTACCACAATGTTTCTTTTTTGTCTTTTTGTTGTTTTGTTTACTCTCTGATAATAAATATGTCTTTCCATGTTGCACTACCAAGGTTGTCCACTAGAGGCCACTGCCTGCAATTGTAAAATATAGTGTTCAGTTATCTGCAGTTTCAGCTATCCACAGTAGCTCTCAGAACGTCTCCCTTGCGGATCCAAGGGGAAAACTGTACTAAGTTTATTTTTCTTTAGTCTACTCTGAGGATTGCTGCTAAACTCAGAGGGAACAGGGAGATTTGAGGGGGGCGGGAGGATTAAGCCATAGGGGCTTCAGATTATGAGACTGATGTGCAAATAAATATGCTCATATCTCTGTGTGTCCCCCCTCCCTCCCTCCCTTCAACTCCACAGGGATCTCTGGAGTGAACTCAACTGGCTGCTGGTTGGATTTGGCCAGCAAATCTGCTTGCCTGTGAACCCACGCTGCACCAAATGCCTCAACCACAGCATCTGCCCATCTTCCAGGAAGCGCTGAGGAATAGCAGTAGTGACCAAAGGCCCCGCGAATGAGGGGTCTTACCAGTTTCCTGTTTCCTGGGAGAGCAAAATCTGGGGTCCCGCAGATAACCAGTTGACATAATTGGGTCCACGACTTCAGCCAGCTGGATTGTGACTGAAACATAGCGGTGCCATTCCAGGGCAGAACATGTTCAGTGGCCACATGGCCCAAGGAAAGGATCATAGAAATGCCTCTGGTATGATGTTCTCAGTTGCCTTTTTGGACTCCTTTTAACAAAGGACCCTGTTTCACAAATAAACAAAGGAAACATGGACCCTGTTTCACAAATAAACATAGTAGTCTATCTCCAAAAGCACAGTGATGGTAGAGAAAGAAGGGATGATTGCACGGATCTGTTCGCTTTTCTCAGTTTGACCTCCAGAGATTGACTCGACCTTCCATGATGCAGGAAGTTCAAGATTGAGTTTTCAGTGCTTAAGTTGGAGCACGATTGCATTGAGAAATGCTTTTCCTATCAGTTTATCATCTGGAAACTCAATTTCAGGACAAAGCTTTAAAGCAGGGGTACCCAAACCTTTTGGGCCACAGGCCGGTCATGTGGTTCTGTGGGCCGGGCACATGGTTCCTCCCACCGGAAGCGGAAGTAAAATGCGCCTTGCAATCTGTCTTGCAACTGGATGAGATAGATTTTAGGATGCCATTTTCTCTGCTTAAACCGGGGGTGGGGTGTTTACTTCCACTTCCAGACGTGACAAGGGCAGCGTGGGCTGGATGAATTGGCATCAGGGGCCGGATCTGGCCCATGGGCCATAGTTCAGGTGCTTTAAAAGATACAAGTACGTTCAACTGAATTCTGGCTGGAGACATTTCTTGCTACTCAAAACCACCTTGGTAATGAACTGGACGGGTTATTTTCATCAGAATGTGTAGAGTTTGGCTCCCTCTGACATTCTTGACTGCTTTTGTTTGTTCTGAAAGGGCAAAATGCTGTTTCCAGAGTCCGTCCCCTACGTGATGTTTTTGTTCATTTGGGCCTGCTTTCCACCCCCAGACTTACGTCTTCCTCGGAGGTATTTATGGATCCTCATCAGTCTCCCTGCCCTCCTGGAATTCCCAATTTAAATGCTAATGAGCTTGTTACTAAGCAAAACCAAAAACCCGAATCCTTATTCACCTCCATGATATGATGTCACGTCAGGCCTGTTCCGGCCAAGAACCTTCGAGGAAGCCTCCTTTTCCAAGGGAAAGCGGGGGTAGAGTTTGAAAAGCAGGAGGGATTCTCGTTTCCATGTTGTTGCTCCAAAGTTTGGAAAATCTGGAAAAAACTTTATTGCAAGAGCCTTGAATGCAATTTTTTTGGAACACGGTATGAGCTATACAGTATTATTAAAGAAGGTTTTCCATGTGCATCATTCACTGGCTGCAGAAGCCACCTATGTAAATCCTTATTATTTAAAAAAATCTACAATAGACTAGTTTTTAAGAAGAGACGGGCAGATGTGTGTTTTAGTGCAATTCCGCTCCTAGAATTGTCCAGGCAGCATATGGAAAACCAGTGGCCAAGCTGACTAAGGTACTCTTGGAGTAACAGACCACAAATACAAATTTTTAGGCTTCTAATTAATAAGGACTGCAGTGTCTCAAGTGGCTAAGATGCTGACTGGAAGGCGGAAGGTCAGCAGTTCGATTCCCGAATGCTGCAGGACAGAATGAGCGCCCGTCTTTGTCCCAGCTCCTGTCGGTTCCTCTTCTCCCCATTGCTGCTTCAAGTTTTGATTTCGATGCACCAAGGGGGGAAAGGAGGAGCCGGCAGTCAGCTCGCTCTTCCCCCGGGAAGGTTCGTTAGGTAGGTCGGGGGAGAAGGAGGAGGCAGAGAAGAGCTCCTCTGTCTCCTTTCTCTCCTGGCTTACCTAACCGGAAATCGGCAGGCAGTGATCCGTAAGGGGTGGGGCTCTTCCTTGCGGATTGCTGGCTGCTGCTTTTGTATTTGGAAGTACAAAGGCAGCAGCCAGTCATTCGCCAGAGAGGGTACTTCCCCTGACGAACTCCTGCCTGCTGCTGCTGTTCCCCCCCCCCACTCCGGCTCAACTTTCCTTGAGGCCTGCGGTGGTTTCGCCGTGTCTTCAGCGGGGTAACGTGGAGGAGAGGTAGTCCCTCTTCTCCCCATTGCTCCAGGAAAGAAGGCCGGTGGGTGTCTCGCGGTGGCTTTTTGTGGCTTTTTGCTTTTTGAGGCTGTGAGGCACTGCGTCCACCTGCTGCGGACTTGCGCTCCTGTTGCATTTTTAAATTTTATTTTTCACACGCCGCCTTTCTCAGCATTCTGCGCGCTCACGGCGCGTAGGGTGCTGGGACTTTGAGTTTTTCGTCTTTTGTTTGCGTTCGTGCGGCGGGTTTTTTCCTGCAGCTCGATTTTAATTGGCCGCGCCGCATTTCCCAATGTTCTTTTTGCTCGTGCCTCTTAGCCTGATTGGCTGTGGCACGGCACAGAGAATGTTGGGAAGTGAAGTTCTTTTCCTTTTTTTGCATTCGTGGGGCTCTTGCCCCACTGGCGCCTTTTGCAACCCTGCAGTAACCTCCGGACCGGTTTCGGGCGAGTGCAGGAGGCTCGGTACGGGATAGGATGGATGGGTGTAGAAATGTATAGCAAGTTCCAACGGTTAACCCTTGGATTTATAGGTATAGATAGATATAGATACGTTCATAATGTTCAATTATGCAAAGCTCTGATAAGAAGAAAGATTTGGTTTCATGTTTCCATGGAAAGGGAGGGGGTTGAAGATTGGCAAAAGGACTACAGCCATTCATTCAGGGGAGTTAGTGTACTCCAATGGCCTTAAAGCTGGAGAAGGATGATTGTTCATCTGCCACTGCTTTTATGATGATGTGTGTGTGTGTGTGTAAACTTTTAAGATCTCCAGGAGGAAGGAAAAGTGAAAATTCCCTCCCAAACTGATATGAATGGAATTTCACAGCAAAACAGCACAAAATGTGTCTGTAATACACAGTGACAGCCATTCAATATCAGTTTATAGCCGCACTGGTTTCCATCCTGTGAAATCCAAGGGTGAGACCGATTACAACCCTGAACAACTTCAACAAAAGTGTCTTGTTATTAGTCCTGATGCTTCAAAACTTAGGCGGAAAAGGTGGTTATATAAATCCAACAAACAAACAAATAAAACTGAAACAACTTGCTATGGCCAGATGTTACTCATGGAGAGAAGTTTTGGATTTTGGACCCAAGCAGTGTAGAAACAATGGGGTTTGAAATGCATAGCTAGGCTCATGTCTTCATCTTTTACTATCTACGTTTCCCACCACCTCGGTCACCCTTGCTTGAAAGCCAGGCATATCCAACTCTAGGGTGCAGTGCTCATCTCTGCTTCATAGCCAAAGAGCCAAGCGCTGTCTGCGTCTGCAGACGTTTCCATGGTCATGTGGCAGGCATGACTTAGACCCCTGAGCGCACGCAACGCTGTTTACTTTTCCCACCAAAGTGATCCCTATTTATCGCCTTGCAATTTCTTGCTTTTGAACTGCTAGAGACAGAGACAGGCGCTTATTCCGTCCTGAAGTATTCGGGTCTCGAACTGCTTCCATTGAAAACAGCAGTTGGGGAAGCTTACAAAATTCTGGGAGGGGGGTGGGGAATTATTGCGGAATAAATTAAAGGAACATCAAACACTAGAGTGCTTACTGTACATGGGAAACCAGTTTTTATTATTGACATTCTAGTATACATTATTATTATTATTTTACACAATTTAGTTAACGGCTCTTTTATAACTTCCTAGTGAATTGCTAAAATGTGCAGAAACAAAGTGTTAACAGAGCTTAAAGGAGGGTGGGAGGATAAAAGACTGCTGTGCGTTTTTAAACCGCCTGCAATCATCACATAGGAATAAAGGGACGCAGCTGCTTTTGGTAGAGGGTCGAGGGAACCAAATCATGGTTGGTACGTAATTGCAGAAGAGATTTCAGGATCCTCATTTATCACAAACCTGGGGCTTCGTCCCAACCATTGTGGGGGCTTCGTCCGGAATTTAGAAAGTGGAAATTCCCCCTTTGAATGGGTCAGCAACTTCATGCATAGCAGCAGGGGTTGCAAACATACTTTTAACCAGTGGTGGGCACCAGCTGGTTCGGACAGATTCGGGAGAACCGGTAGTAAAACTGGCTGGCACTGCCCACTACAGAAAACAGCACGGGCTCTTTGGCTATAAACAGTGTTTGCAAACGTTTTCATAGTCATGTGGCAGGCATGAGTAGATCAACCACCCAGTCACATTGCCCTACCCATAGAGGAGGCCACACCCACAAAGTAGGCCATGCCCACAGAGTGGTAGTAAATTTTTTTGGAGCCAAACACTGCTTTTAACCCTTCTTTTTATAACACAGCTCCTCTCAACACCTTAGGGCAAAGGTAAAGTTCACCTTTGCTTGAAAACCAGTCGTATCTGACTCTTGGGTTTGGTGCTCGTCTCAATTTTCAGCCAAAGTCTGTCTGCTGCAGACGTTTCCGTGGTCATGTAGCAAGCATGACTAGACGCTGGAACAATGTTAACTTTCCCACTGAAGCAGTACCTGTTTATCTACTTGCCATTTTTGGCTTTCAAACTGCTAGGTTAGGAGGAGCTGGGACAGATGGTAGACGTTCGCTCCGTCGTGCAGCACTCGGGTCTCGAACTGCTGACCTGACAACCTTCCAGCCGTCAAGTTCACAAAGTAGTTCTGCCAGCTAAAAGCCCTTTTAAAAAGCTCTCTCATCTGGCACGAAAGGCTGAAACAAACTCAAGCAGGCCAAACAGTAAATTCCTGGCTTTTGGCTCCTGCCAATCTCACCAAATAAAATACTTTTTAAATTAAAAAACAAAAAAACTTGGCATAGTGTTCTTTCCAAAGCCGCATTTCCTTCCCCTGACATTTCTGGCCTCCTGGAATCAGCATTTCTGGCCCAACAAGAAAGATCTGTGCCAGGGGTTCCCAACCTTTTCAAGCCGGGGGCCGGGTCATGACCTCTCAGTCAGCTTCAAGGGCCGGATGGCCATTTTGCCCTGCCTTGCACAATGGGGGTGGCCATTTTGTCCCAACAGCTTCAAAGGGGTGGGCACTTTGTTTCTCAAGTGCCCTTGGAGAGGTGGAGGCCACAGGAAGTGGCACCATGGGTCAGATCCAGCCCACGGGCCGTAGGTTGGGAACCCCTGATCTATGCAATGCCCTTATTTATATCTAGGCTATGATGCCTCTGCAGCTCTTTAAAATAGCACATTTCCTCCCTCAATGTAGGGATCTCTGCAGAACCCTAATTCTGCCCATTGATCGTTGGATGAGGGCCCACAAGTGTTAGATATTTATTTTCCCAAAATAAAAGCGGAGTTGGGATTTGATTACTGAATGCTCAGCCCTAAACCCATGGCACGATATTCAAACATTGCTGACTAATTTCACAAAGTGCTTGCATGCTTCCAAGTAACTTGGAATGTTGCACCAAACATCTGGCAGACACTTGAGTGTTGTGCAAAGACCGGCTGATCCTATGCGAAGCTGGGGAATTCTGCAAAAACATGACATTTCCTATCTCCAGGAATGAGGTGAGGGTTTGGAAGGGCTTTTGGCCTTTGTCCAGTAAACAGACCGTCTATTGGAAACCACTGGTGGGTGCTTTTGCCGACTAGCTTTTCACCAGAGGAAACAGAAATAGAGATGTAAAGTCATCTGTTCTCACAAATGAAGTGGGGTGATTAGGGAACCGAAAGTGTCTTCCTTGCTCTGCAAGATTACAGGACATTGGGTGCAGTTTTCACATTTCGGGGCCAATGCGTGGACATGAAATCATCGTAGGCATACAAATTCATCGGTCACCAAATGTTAAGAGGAGTTAACTAGATGAAGCCATGGATTAATTCACTAAACCAGGGTTGCCCAAACTATGACCCATGGGCCACATCCAGCCCTTGATGCCAATTCATCAGGCCCATGCTGTCCTCGTCGCATCTGGAAGCGGAAGTAAAACATGCCTGTATGGGCGCATTTTACATCTGCTTCCAGGAGTGACAAAGGCATACCTGTCAACCTTCCCGGATTGGCCGGGATTTCCCGATTTTCGGCGCTGATTTGCGCCATTTCCTGCCCGCAGCTGCCAAACCCCGGAATTGGCAGCGGGGAAAAAGAGGTACTGCGCATCCCTTCTGCGCAGATCACCTTCTACACATGCGTAGAAGGCTTTTACGCTTGCGTAGAAGGTTCTACGCAAGCGTAAAAGCCTTCTACGCATACATTGAAGGCGATCTGCGCAGGTTGCGTAGAAGGCGACCTGCGCAGAACCGTTTGCGCAGGTCCCGTATTTTCTGGAGCCACGGTTGACAAGTATGGACAAAGTTAGTGCGGGCCCGGTGAATTGGTGTTGGGGGCCAGAGCTGGCCCACAGGCCATAGTTTGTGCACCCCTAGTTTAAGCAGAGAAAACGGCAGCCTAAAATCTATCTTATCCTGTTGCGAAACACAGATTGCAAGGCGCATTTGGGCACCCCTGCACTCACTGCCACATAGAATGACTCAAAATAACCACAAGGAATTTACATTAAAAATAACCTCTTTTTTTTGGCAATTTAACAATTAAAATCAGAAATGTTAAATTCACTGCCCATAATTAATAATGGAAACTGATTTACTTTGCAAGGAATGGTTTCCAAGCTCTAATGCTGCTTTATCATTTTTGTCAGAACACTACACGATTCTCAACCAAATACATGGTGGTCTACTAGAACAGGAGTCAGCAAACTTGGCTCTCCAGGTGTTACGGGACGTCTGTTACAAGAAGCCCAAGTCGACACGCCTGCTGATCAGGGCTTCTGGGAATTGAAGTCCAGGAACATCTGGAGAGCCACGTTTGCTGACCCCTGCAATAGAATAGTTCCCTTCTCAAGCTTCTTAAGCATAGACTAAACCCACAATGTTGCCAACACAGAGACTCTGGATCCTCCAACCTATATATATATTTTTTCCCAAAAAAAACATTTTGTCTAAACCAAAAGGACCTTCCAGAATAAAATATCTTCTTCCTAAATGCATGCGCAGAATGACGCAACCGCCCAACTGGCTTGGCTCCATCATCGCCATCTCTCCAAAGCGGCAGAGAATAATCCGAGGCACCTTGTTCCAGCTGAGTCATTTACAAAATGTACACAAAGCCCCGGAGTGTATATATCTGGATGAAAGAGCAATTGTTCAGTCTTGTCGAATGTGAAAACAAAGCTTGTCTTCTCCTTCAATACTGATATATATTGTATGTTGATGCTTCGATTGAGTGGGTGGCAAATTCTTGTTTACACAACTTACTGGGGGTGATGGTGTTTCTCTCTTGTTTTTTTAAAGGAAAGAAATCGAGCATCCCATCAAACTCATTTTTAATACTTTTTTTTAAAAAGGGGGTGGGTGGGGACTCAAGGTTGACTCAGCCTTCCATCCTTCCCAGGTCTGTAAATGAGAACCCAGCATGTTTGGGGCAAAATGCGAATTAACTTGTGAACCACCCAGAGCAGTGAAGGCGAAACTTGGCACTCCAGCTGTTCTTGAACTTCAGTTCCCAGAAGCCCTGATCAGCAGGAGTGATGGCTTGGACTTCTGGGAATTGAAGTCCAAGAACACTTGGAGTGCCAAGGTTGGTCATCGCTGGCCCAGAGAGTGCACTAAACACTATGGGGTTAGGTATAGAAGTGTGATTGCTTTGTATGGCAGAAGAGTTTGTTTTTAATTTCATTTACCAACCCATTCATCAAGCACTAGAGCTGGCTCATTCATTTTCAGCGCAGGGCTTGTAGACTGTCACCAAGAGGTGGCCAACGTGGGCATCAAAACCTGTCGCCGGAATGAACAATTTGATGGTGAATTTGGAAAAATCCATCTCAGCTTGTATGACTCCCCAGTCAATCAGTACTATGACATTCTTCCAGCCCATAGGTTTAAACCCCTGTTCCCCAATGTGGTTCCCACACCCCACAGGGGGACTCCAATTCCCAGAAGCCTCAGTCAGTCCATTGG
Source organism: Bradypodion ventrale (assembly GCA_035047345.1). NCBI lineage: Eukaryota > Metazoa > Chordata > Lepidosauria > Squamata > Chamaeleonidae > Bradypodion > Bradypodion ventrale. Next base: position 23,476,888 of record JAWDJE010000014.1, on the reverse strand, counting down.
CTGATCAGTACTTTGAGGAATGGATTTAGGGGCTTATGGGAATTGAAATGCAAGAACCAAAGGTTGGGGAAACACTGCGTGCGCGCAGTATACCCATTCATGTGGCTTCTCAGAGCAGTGTCTCCCAACCTTTGATTCTTGGACTTCAGTTCCCTGAAGCCCCAGTCAGTCCATTGGCTGATCAGTGCTTTGAGGAATGGATTTAGGCTTTTGGGAACTGAAGTCCAAAATCTCTGGTTTAAACCCAGAGTTTGGTATGACACTGCTGCGATGGTTTTCTTTGAGGATCCGGTCTTCAAGGAGAGAAATGTGGCGTTAGACAGAATTTACATAAACAATATATTAATTATTTTGTGCCGTCATGTCAGTTGTGACATAGGAAAGCTTCCCAGGGGTTTTCTAGGTAGAGCAGGGATTCTCAACCTGTGTGCCGTGGGCAAGATGCAGCCCATGGCACCATTTCATGTGGGGCCCCCACCGCCTCCACCACAGCAGGAAGTGCCTTGTGGTGGAGGAAGGGCAAAATGGCCATCCGGCCCCCGAAACTGTCTGAGGGAGTGTGACCCTGTGGCCCCTAATGGCTTTAAAAAGTTGAGAACTCCTGAGATAGAAAGTACACAGAAGTGGCTTTACCCCTCCCTTCCTCTTGGGACTGTGCAGATGGCTCAGGGCTACATAGGCTGGTTCTTTCGGGGCGGAGGCCAAATAGAAGAATCGAAATCCTAATTTCTGGTTCTGCCATCAGATAATGCAATGGCTGGACTATCTAGCCAGCTAAACAATATGCACCCAACAAGATTTTTTCAGAAATAGCCTGCCTTATCTTCACCCTGCCCTTTATTAGTTTACATTTTAGGCAATTTCTCTTGCAGGAAGAACCCTACAGCATCCATTCTGTGCTTCCTCTTAACCCAAACATTTAGGTTCCTGCAGCAAGACTATCCAAATCATGCCTGTCGAGTTTTGGATTTGGAAATAAGGGGTTTTCCTGGCCAATACGGGATACTTGACAGTTATGCTTATCCTGTGCTGCCCTCCAATGGTGGCAATAGGGCATTGCAGTCTAATTAATAAGGGATGACAGCAGGAAAGAGGGTAAAATAAGGGGTTTTCCTGGCCAATAAGGGATACTTGACAGCTATGCTTATCCTGTGCTGCCCTCCAATGGTGGCAATAGGGCATTGCAGTCTAATTAATAAGGGATGACGGCGGGAAAGAGGGTAAAATAAGGGGTTTTCCTGGCCAATAAGGGATACTTGACAGCTATGCTTATCCTGTGCTGCCCTCCAATGGCAGCAATAGGGCATTGCAGTCTAATTAATAAGGGATGATGGCGGGAAAGAGGGTAAAATAAGAGGTTTTCCTGGCCAATAAGGGATACTTGACAGCTATGATCCAAATACATCACATTTCTTCCCATGAATTAACTCAAGGAGAAATCCCTCTTGTACAGTTTCTGATCCCTTCCCAATTTGCTACACAGTATGCCTTAACCCTCAGTCTCTCTCACACACACTCCTCTGCCCTTAAGAACAAACTCACTAAAAGGCCACACGGCATCCTTGAGCCACTTTCTCCCTTTCTGAACCCAAGCAATTCTGCCATTGAGGGTATCTAGATAAAACTTTGGATTGCCAAAATGAAGCCACTCTCTAGGCTTTGTCATTGGCCCGACTCAAGTTCTCAGTGGTTCGTGGTTCTGGTAGTCATCGGCAGAGCAGTAAATGAGCCGGATTCTGTATCTCTCCACATTCACTTGAGCATGTTGGTCTTCCATTTACGCACTCCAACCCTCAGCCTATTCAGGGTCCTCCAAGTGATGTTGGAGAGGTTGAGTTCCTCAGCCTTATTCCTCCTTTAATGTCGTTCCGTGTCCAGTGAGCTCCTCCCTCCATCTTCTAATTTGGTTTCACTCTTGCGCACCCTCAAGAATGTTTGTTCTTGCCATAAAGCTCTTCCTGGATCTGAGCTGGTGGACTTGAGGCTCATCTCCATTCAGAGGGTGTCGAGTGTCCTTCTCTTGCTTAGCTCTCTCAGCGTACGCTGCTACTTCTCTCTTGATCTTAGGTGGAGCGATGCCAACCAGAGGGTACATTTTCTCAACTGGCGTAGGTTTGAGTCATCCTGTCACTATACGCATGGCTTCATTAGCGCTAAAGCAGCGATTCTCAATGTTTTCAGGCCATGGGCCTGCCCACACATCCTGGTTCCTCCCACCGGGAAACAGAAGTAAAATGTGTGCCACATATGCGCAGAACACATTTAGCAGTGTTCTGCGCATGCACAGGTTGTGTTTTACTTCTGCTTCTGGGAGTGGCGAGGGTACCATAAGCTGGACGAAATGGCTACAGGGGCCGGGTCTGGCTCACGGGCCATAGGTTGTGGATGCCTGTGCTAAAGCAATGTGGGGAATAGGGCTGAGATTGCCCGATACGTGTCTATCGTGAACATATTTCATTTCTTGGTACGGAGGCCAAAAACCACACATTATTCCACTGGCTGAAAATAAAGCAAGATTGATTAGTTCTGCGGTTACAAAAAGAGTAGCAAAATCAAAATGCTGTTGGGGGGAACTGGAGCAACACGACTGGAGACGGAGTGAAATTAAGCTTTAAAACATCTATACAAAAGAGCGACACAATTGAGATATTAATTTGCTGAGATTCAATGCGTCGTCTAGCAAAACACCTTTGCTTTCTGCTTTCGCCTACTTGAGACCTCCCTCGGTCTGCCAGCACGAAACTGTTTCCCAGAACTGTCCTAGGAATTTATTTATTTTTGCCCAAGGATAAAATAATAATAATAATTTTCTTTTGCTTCTTCAGAGCCTTGCTAAGATGCGCTTCCAGTTTCCTGCTGCAGCCAAAATTAATTCCCCAGAAATGTCCATGGAGCTTTGGGAAGGGGTAGCTTCTCATCCGTCATTGCACCGGGTTTCAACCCCCCCTTTTTTGTGTGCTAAGTTTGGGACTTTTTCACCAAGCAAAATCCTTCTAAAAAAGATGAGGGGAGGGACATGAGATGGAAAAAGCATTTTTCCAAAGAATTTTTCATCCACTCAGCTTAAAGCGAGGGTGCGATGTGCACTAACTACAAACAGATGAAACCACGTCCCCCCTTTCCTTGAAAAAAACATATTTCCAAATTTAAAACCACAGAGAAAGCATAAGCATCATGGAATCATCAGCTGGCAGATTTCTGTGGACGTTCGCACTAAAAGCCCAGAGTGGGATAAACCCTAGGATAGTGGTGGCGAACCTATGGAACGTATGCCAGAGGGGGCACTCAGAGGCCTCTCTGTGGTCATGCATGCCGTCGCCCCAGCACAGAATTCGCCCCACTCCTCTGTCCAACAACCCAATAGGACTGCTTTTTCCCTCCCCCTAGCATAGCTGTCAAGTATCCCTTATTGGCCGGGAAAACCCCTTATTTTACCCTCTCTCCCGCCGTCATCCCTTATTAATTAGACTGCAATGCCCTATTGCCGCCATTGGAGGGCAGCACAGGATAAGCATAACTGTCAAGTATCCCAAATTTGCCGGGAAATTTCCCTTATTTCCAAATCCAAAACTTGACAGGTAAGCCCCCCAGCAATTTGCCCTGCCCCTCTGCCCAGCAGCCCAATGGGAGCTCTTCCTGTCTCCCCAGAACAGAGTTTGCTCCGCCCGTCTGCCAATGGGAGTGCTTCCTCCCTCCCCCCAGCAGTTTGCCCCGCCCCTCTGCCCAGCAGCCCAATGGAAATGCTCCCTCCCTTCACTCAGCACAGAGTTCGCCCTGCCCCTCTGCGGTGCAGACAGCAGCCTGTTGAGTTTGGGCACTCGGTCTCTAAAAGGTTCACCATCACTGCCCTAGGATAACCAGTTAAAGTGGCAAGGAAAAGAACGTCTATTTAGTGATGCAAAAAAAAAAAGTTTAAAATACCGAAAAGAAAAAAGGGAGAGGAGGAAAAACTCAAACAATGATATAAAAATGGTCCTATAAATAATATAGACTAAATATTGCATTTTAAGTGCTCCAAAAACTAGGTGAAAATGTTAGGAATATTTCTTTCTTTTTTTCTGCACTGTTTGTTACAGCTGGAGATTCACTTCCTGGGCCCCAACAATCCTCTTTCGTTGTGATTACTTCTGTAGAACAAGAGAGGCTTCAAAAAATCTGCCTTGGTACAAAGCATTGCAAACCTATAGCAGGCGGGCTGGGGTGGGGAGCCAGCGCATGGAATGTCTTGGAGAAAAGCCCACAGGGAAGTAGGCACGTGATGGCCAACCTTGGCACTCCAGGCGTTCTTGGACTTCAATTCCCAGAAGCTCAAGTCTCTGTGAGTCCACACGTACGCACAGTAAACCCATTTGTGTGGATTCACAGGGACTTGGGCTTCTGGGAATTGAAGTCCAAGAACGCCTGGAGTATGTGTAGTAAAGCCATCTGTGTGGATTCACGGAGACTTGGGCTTCTGGGAATTGAAGTCCAAGAACAGCTGGAATGCCAAGGTTGGCCATCACGGATTGGTAGGGCATGATTCATGTACAGGGCAAATGTCTCTCTCTGATTTTTTTCAGAAGGAGCTGGGAATGAAGAGCAGTGTGAGCCATGCTCAGAAGTTGCTGAAAATCTCCCGTTTCTTGTTCCAGTCCATCTGGGGTGCTCTCTTGTTCACCCGCTTGGCCCGAACTTTCTCTTTGGCTTCGGCTGCTGTGGGGCTCAGGTTCAAGCCACTTTCTTCAAATGGATCCTTCTTTGGAGGGCCTCTCACCTAAACGGGTCAGACAGAGAAGACTATGTGAGTCACGACTCGTGTATGCGGAAGAGCATCTCTGGCTTTACTTCTGGGCCACGGCTCTCCCGTTTCCAAACTAGCTTTGCAGGTTGAAGGGGAAGGTAGGCAAAAAGGCTTTCAAAATCTGCAGATGAAATAGCAATGACTCTTATAGACCCGGCCCCATATGGGACTGCGGTGGCTTAGGGGTGAAGACGCTAAACTTGACAACCGGAAGGTCATTAGGTCAAGGCCCGAGTGCATACCTGTCAAGTTTTGGATTTGGAAAGAAGGGAAATTTCCCAGCAAATACAGGATACTTGACAGCTATGCTTATCCTATGCTGCCCTCCAATGGTGGCAATAGGGCATTGCAATCTAATTAATACGGGATGACGGCAGAGAAGAGGGTAAAATAAGGGGTTTTCCCGGCCAATATGGGATACTTGACAGCTATGCCCGAGTGCTTCCACCATGGAGTATCAGCAACTGGCAGCCTTTTGGTCAAACTCAGGCTTCCTATTGCCAACCTCAGAAGCAATAAGTGAGAACCTGAATCTATGAGGAAGGGGTGGGTCATAGGGCTATGTTTTAGGGCAGCAATGGCCAATCTTGACACTCCAGGTATTCGTAGACTTCAATTCCCAGAAGCCCAAGTCAGCACTCCTACTGATCAGGGCTTCTGGGAAATGAAGTCCAAGAACAGCTGGAGGGCCAAGGTTCGCCCTCATAGTTTTAGTGTCTGTGGACTTTGTCACCCAAGATCGTGTTAGTCCCCAGGGTGGTCAGGTTAGTTAACCACCACCTGATGATTGGCCTTGAGCATAGCTGTCAAGTATCCCTTATTGGCAGGGAAAACCCCTTATTTTACCCTCTTTCCCGCCGTCATCCCTTATTAATTAGACTGCAATGCCCTATTGCCACCATTGGAGGGCAGCACAGGATAAGCATAGCTGTCAAGTATCCCTTATTGGCTGGGAAAACCCCTTATTTTACCCTCTTTCCTGCCGTCATTCCTTATTAATTAGACTGCAATGCCCTATTGCCACCATTGGAGGGCAGCACAGGATAAGCATAGCTGTCAAGTATCCCGTATTTGCCGGGAAATTTCCCTTATTTCCAAATTCAAAACTTGACAGGTATGGCCTTGAGTTGCTGACAGTAGGGTCTACTACAGGGATTCTCAACCTGTGACCCATGGGCTGGATTCGGCTCATGGTGCCATTCCAGAAGTGCTATGTGGTGAAGGAAGGGCAAAATGGCCATCTGGACCCCAAAGCTGTCTGAGGGAGCATGACCTGGCCCCTGGCTTTAAAAGGTTGCGAACTCCTGGTCTACTCTATTACCATAGCAGGTTAACCTGACCAGACTGGCCCCATTAAAACATTATATCCATCCGATAAGATCAGCAACAAAACTAGAATCTGAAGGCAGACTTCGGATGGAACCAAACCTCTGCTTGAAATAAAATGGGCTGCTGTAAAATCCAAATGAAACCCATTCAATATGCCTTTCCTTTGATTCTCCCACTTACTCCAGTGCGGACAAAATGCACTGCCAAACCTTTGCTAGAGCTTGAACCAGTCTTTGGTAATTCAAGCCACACTGCGTTCTTTGCAAAGCTCTTTCTAAAGAAGGCCTGTATGGTTTTAATCCTCTTGGAAGAAGAAATACTCCCCCCCCCCCACACGCACACACACCCTTGAAATATTTATCTGCACATTTGAATGCAATTAGTGACTTTTTTTAATTGCAGGGTTTCTAGAGAGGGGTGGTCTGGTTCTTTGCCGGGGTTCTTTGCCATAGGGGAAGACATGCTTTCTCTGCATGTTCAGATTTCTTGCAGCTTGTCTTGTTCTAGCCTGTTTCCTCTGGTGTTCAGACGCAGAAAGAAAACTTGGCTCTGGCCGGCTATGGAGGGAGAAGAGGGCAGGAGTGTCCCAGGTCAAGTACAGAAGGTGTCGGGGGAGCATGCAAAGTTCAAAAGCTTGCTTGAAAGAAGAACAGGAAAGGTGAACAAGTAAATTTCCAAGTGGAAACCTGACACATGTAGGACAAGAGGCTGGGAACATACCTGCTAAGTTTTGGATTTGAAAAGAAGGGAAATTTCCCGGCCAATATGGGATACTTGACAGCGATGCTTATCCTGTGCTGCCCTCCAATGGCAGCAATAGGGCATTGCAGTCTAACTAATACGGGAGGACGGTGAGAAAGAGGGTAAAATAAGGGAGTTTCCTGGCCAATACGGGATAGTTGACAGCTATGGCTGGGAACAGTCTCGGTCCGTGATGGCCAACCTTTGGCACTCCACATGTTCTTGGACTTCAATTACCAGAAGCCTGAGTTGGCACTCCTGCTGATCAGGGCTTCTGGGAATTGAAGTCCAAGAACACCTGGAGTGCCAAAGGTTGGCCACCACTGCCTAGGAGAAAGGTCAAAATCTTCCTTGCTCAAAAGCCAGTTGTATCTGACCCTAAGGGTTAGTGCTCTTCTCCATTTAGAGCCAAAGACCCAGCGCTGTCTGTGTCTGCAGACATTTCCGTGGTCATGTGGTAGGCATGAGAGCCTGACTCTTTGGCACTGTTACCTTTCCCACCAAAGTGGTCCCTATTTATCTCCTTGCAATGTTGAACTTTTCGAACTGCTAGGTTGGCAGGAGCTGGGACAGACAACAGGTGCTCTGTAGAACTCAAGTCTCAAACTCCTGACCTGCTTGTGACCTATTATTACACCTGCTGACCTTCCAGTCGCCAAGCTCAGCATCTTAACCACTAAGCCACCGCAGTCCTTAGTTGGAACAGTCTAGCCAGTGCTAAAAGAGAGAGAAATGTCTCTACAATTTACTTAATAGGATGCGAGATATGGAAGGACGGAAAGTGAGTGCAACACAGAACTCCAGTCTATGAGCGAGGCAGGTAGAATTTGGACCAGGTTGGCAAATGGAGAAGGAGAAAGGTGAATACCGTCTTGGAAATACAGTCAAACCTCGAGATACAAATGGCTCGTACAAAAAACTTGCGATACATCTGGAAATCTCGAGGGGGGGAATCAGGTTTGAGATATGAATTAATAATATTCTTTTCGAAATATAAATTTCAATGCATTCCTATGGGAAATTCAAGATACGAATTTTTCGAGATAACCACCAACCTCGAGGAACGAATTAAATTAATATCTTGAGGGTTGAATGAACAGTAAAACCCCAGTTTACGGCCGAGGTCCGTTCCGACAGACATCGTTGTAAACCCAAAAATGGTAAACCGAAGCATCCATAGGTTTGCATTGAAGTCCCGAATTGATCGTCGTAAACCGGAAAATATACATTAAAAATCCGTACACTTGGACGGCACTTTCATAGGATGTGCCGCTGTAAACTGTGGCAAATGTTAACAAAGGTGTTTTACTGTATAAGTAGGGAAGGAAGATAAGTTCAAAACCGGCAAGACGGAGCAGAAGAAGGAGAGGAAAAGAATTTGTCCTCTCTGCAAAACTCCGGCCAAAACGACCTTTTCTGACAGTGCACGTTTAGTTCATTTTTACTTATTTCGATGATTTCTTCTTTTTACCTCTGACTCCTTCTCCGGACTTTGGCAATCGCTGTGGGACGACGACAGGGATCCTCCGTTCAGCTGTGCGGGATGGAAACATGGATTACAAAGGAGTGGGGCTTGGACTTCCTGGAGAGTTTAAGGGGGTGGAAGAAGCGGGGCCCACGGATCCATATCCGAGGAACAGGGCTTGCAAATGCAGCGGTGTTGCTCGGGGAAAATACAGGAAAGGAGAATATATCCTTGACAGATGGAGAGAGAGAGAGCGAAAGAGAGGAAGCAGGCCGCCGCGTTCCCTTAAAACCTTCCCATCCCAAGCGCCAAGCAAAACACACTCATTTCCATGTAGACTCGGAAAGATGAGCCCAGGAAGGGGGGGGAGACGCGTCTTCGGATAGTTTGAGAAATGCATCACTAGGTCTGTCTCTTTGCTCCCTCAACGCATCATCCCTCCATCCGTGGGTAATTATGATTACCATTTGGAGCCCCCACCCCCTGCAAAGCTGGCCGTGAAAGACCGTTGGGCGGATAGTTGCTCACAAATTATCCCACAGGTAGAACTAATACCTTAAAGCAGGTTGCCCAAACTATGGCCCATGGGCCAGATCTGGTGCCTGACACCAATTCATCCGGGACACACCACCCTCGTTGCTCCCAGAAGCAAAACGCATTTTACTTCTGCTTCTGGGAGCAATGAGGGTGGTATGGGCCGGATGAATCGGCATTGGGGCCAGGTCCGGACCGTGGGCAATAGTTTGGGCACCCCTGGTTTTAGCAGAGAAAATGGCAGCCTAAGGTGTCATCCTGTTGCAAATCATATCTGTTGCAAAACAGATTGCAAGGTGCGCTTTACTTCTGGGAGAAACTACGCCACCGGCCTGCTGAATCATGTGACCGGCCCGCAGCCCAAAATGTTGGGGCACCTGCCTTAAAGACTCGCCTCAAAGGGAGGTCTGGGCGCAAACACCTGCCCACACCTCTGGAGGTCGTTGGCGAGCATCACTTACCTGTGTCTGTGCGGAGCCGTTGCTCATCGGTTGGGGAAGTCCACCTGCAGACAAAGCAGGGGAAACACCTATGTGGAAAGGTTTGATGGAAATCCTGATGAGACACAGAAAAGTCAAAGAATACCCTCTACCGGCCTTTGAGTTTTGTGGCTGTTTGTGGACGGCCAATCCATGTGGCCCACCCACCTATCCAAGGGCATTCAAGAAACAAAATGGCCACCCCCTTCGAAGCTGTGGGACAAAATCCCCACATCGTGTAGGCAGGGCAAAGTGGCCATCCGGCCCTCGAAGCTGACTGAGAGAGCATGACCCGGCCCCCAGCTTGAAAAAGGTTGGGAACCACCGCATGAAAGCAACAATTAGGACCTGAAGGTCCATTTGCACTTAACAGGGCTCTGTTAAAGTCGGCCGTGTGCTGAGTGAGGCGGGGTATAAATTAAAGTTGATGATGATGATGATGATGAAAAGACCCCTGTTTATGCCTATACCACTTTCCCCCATATTCTGTATTGTGCAAAAGAAAACGGAGAAAGAAATCGTGAGAACTTTAAGTCAGGGTCAGCTTTGAACTTCTGGGCCAGACGGGGACTTGAACCTGTGTCTACGTGGGGCAAATGGGCCATCACGACACACCCATAGTCCTGCAGCCCAAACTCCGCTCACAACCTGAGTTCGATCCTGATGGGCTCCAGGTTGACTCAGCCTTCCATCGTTCTGAGCCGTATAAAATGAGGACCCAAGTTGCCTTGGGGGCAAAATGCTAATTGTACTGATTTACGAACTGCCCAGAGCGTGCTCTAAGTGCAATGGGGTGGTATGTAAATGAAACTCAATGGCTTTCCACTGCATCCAGGGGCTTAAACCTCATTATTTCGTCATTAGAGCCCAGGGGCAAAGAGTGGGTGTTGGAACGAGGAAATTAAGACATAGTCCACAAACTAGGCTGCCTCTGCTAGAAGGAACCTTACTAAGAAGAGCACCAACCAACACCTTTGTGCGACACTTAGCAAAGATATCATACTGGCTCTTCTATCGCCATCACTCGACTCCACAAATGGGAGAAAAAGCAAGCTATGTTACCATTGCCCTTTCGTCTTTTTGGAACCAGGTCTCTACAGACTCAATGCCTGCCATTGCACTCTTGTCTCCTCCTCAAGAGGAGAACTGGGGATTTATCATAGGTAAAGGTCACCCTTGCTCAACAGCCAGTCATGTCCGACTCTAGGAGCTGGTGCTCAACTCTGGTTGCAGCCAAAGAGCCACGTTCTCTGCCTCTGCAGACGTTTCCGTGGTCATGTGGCAGGCCATGACTAGACACCAGAGTGCACGGAACATGGTTCCCTTTCCAGCCAAAGCAATACTTCTTCACCTACTTGCAATTTCTTGCTTTAGAACTGCTAGGTTGGCAGGGTTTATTACGTATTATAAATCTAGGTAATAATAATAATAATTTCGTGTGAGAAGTTATTCTGGGTTGAAAGGATTTTTGCGGAAGAAACTCCCACTCAAGGAGGCTCCTTTCATGTCCCCAAGAGATGGGCACTCATTCCGTCGTGCAGCACTTGGGTCTCCAACTGCCAACGTGCCAGCCTTCCAGCTAACGAGGCGAGCTTCTCAACCACCGAGCCACCGCCACCCCTAGTCTAGGTTAAATCTAGGTTGCTAGGTTTACTATCGCCAGCACCAAAACCCCAAAGTGTCTGGGCTTTGTCAGGTTTCGAGGCTGAGCATCTGACACCAACCCAAGATCCGTCAACTGTTCCTTCTTCTGGATTTCTTCTGGCTTGCAAAAGGCCAGAGAGAGAAGCAAGCCAGCAAGTTGGAGGCCAGAGAACGCAAGGCAGCTTAGATAAGAAACAGCTGTGTTTAAAAAAACACAGAGCTCCCCATTCACGCCGGCCAAGGAAGGGGGATTTTAATACATGCCTCGTGGAATGCAACAATCCCTCGTTGGCTCGCCAGCAATACTGCTGCAAAGCTGTGTTTCCAACAGCCCGCCAGAAGCCGAGGGGAAAAGCCACAGCTAGTTTAGAGCATCAAGAATTATGGGCCTTGGTTTAAATTGAGCTGGCTAACCCGCTCCTAATCCTGTGAGGAAAGTTGTACTTTCCCAGCGGTGAAGGGGGAAAACACTCTGCGCATGCTCAGGGTGGTGGTGCAAAGGAAAGAGGTGTGAAGGAGAAGAGGGCTTCTCACCGTCAAATTAAACAGCAGGCTTGTGCGCCTTTTGGGACGAGACGGTCCTTCCACTAGTGAAAGACGCAGCATGTGGTTTTCGTGGCTCTCGCCTTGCATTTAGCATGCTCTGCTTTGTGATTGGGCGTTGCAAGGTGAACATGGGCTTAATTTGGGAGCATGATTGCTGAGGCACACAAATCTTAAGGAAGCCCCACTGTGTGAGCAGAAGAACAGGTTAAGCCTAGGAAATACATATGTCCTATCTTGACCAACATTAGGTGTTCGTTTTCTAGAAGGTACCACTTACATCTTATTATATCCATTAAGCCTATGATGCTCAGTTTAGTTAGCAGTGGATTGTCCTATGCAGGTCCGCATTGAAGTCAGCATGAACTCTGGGAGGACATAAATCCCATAAGTAGTGAACTCAAACGATTGTAAAGGGCTTCCCACATCTTCCATGCCAACAGATACAGCATCTGGCCCCTGGCTCCTCACCCACCCGGCCTGAGGGAGGAGGAACAGCTGGGGAGGGCCGGTGGCTGATTTAGGAGATGATGGTCCCTTTGCCACAGTTGTCAATGTATGTGTTGGTCTTTTACGTTTTATTACACGGTTACATTTTATTGCATTATTATATTTTATTGTACTGTAATGTTTGATATGTTGTGATTTTTTGGAGCCGCCCTGAGTCGGCATATGCTGAGTGGGCATCATACAAATCCAATCAATCAATCAATCAATCTTCTAGAACTGTCAGGAAACAGGACTCTGACAAATGTGCATGTTTGATGCTTGTGTTTAAGGTATTCCACTTTGCATCTTAGGAGGTACACTTAGAAATAGATGCTCTAGCAAAAACGGGGATAAGCCAAGTTCTACTCTCTGTAGCAAATCCCACCTAGGCTGTAGACCAGTGATGGCGAACTTTGGCACTCTAGATGTCCTTGAACTTCAATTCCCAGAAGCCCTGATCAGCAAAAGTACTGACTTGGACTTCTGGTAATTGAAGCCAAGAACACCTCGAGTGCCAAGGTTCACCATCACTGCTGTAGACTCTGGTTCTCTAGGAATAGATAGATAAATCTTTATTGTCATTGTCCTGCACAGAACAATGAGATTGGGGGGGGGGGACACTTATCAACCCAACAAAACCTACACAAAATACAACTATACAAAATTATCAACATACCTCCACCCCACATATACACATTATTCATATACTGAACCTACTCCAGGCAAAAGATCTGTCCAAGGTCCTGAACCTGCTTAGAGGAGGGATGAACATTTTGCGTGTAGTTCCTGTAAAGTTCAGAATAAAACCTAGCATGGATTGTTTATCCCCACAAATCCACTGAGTTAATAGCAATCACACTTACATACCGTCCTATTACACTTACAGTGCTCTCTGGGCAGTTCACAAGTTAATTAGCATTTTTTTTTGTCCCACACAACCTGGCTACTCATTTTACCGACCCTAGAAGGATGGGAGACTGAGTCAACCTTGATCCCCATCAGGATTGAACTCAGATTGTGAGCAGCCTTGATCCCCATCAGGATTGAACTCAGATTGTGAGCAGCCTTCTGGCTGCAGGACTTCATCTTAACCACTGTGTCACAAGAGTCCATAAATCTTCCATAGTGCCCTGAACCTCTCTTCCTTCACCACCGCCACTGTTGAGCCCGGACTCCATCAGGGGATGTTGAGCCTCGTCAAAGGCGTTGAGCTCCAGGCTCTGACCCTTGGGCCTCACTATTGTCTGGCTGTGGTGCCGACAGAGGACAATGTGGTTTATCTGATTGATTTATTGTTCTATTGCTTGTATTTATTTATCGGGAAAAGGATGGCCAAGGGATAAACAGGCTAATACGAGGACATGGATACGTTTCACTGCACTTTCCAAAAGGGCAAAAAGTCAACACAAAATTGTTTCAGTGGCAAAACCACCACCACTACCACCACCACAACAATAATAGGAGTTTCTCCAAGAAGACTTTGGAGCACAAAAATCATCTCAACCTGTGATATTGAAAACTGACAAGACCACAAGTTGAAATCTTGGTTCTGATATCAAATTCCCTATGTGACTCTAGACCACGATTTAGACTCTCAGCTACGTAGACTCTAGACTATGTAGACCAGGGATTCTCAAAATGTGGCCCGTGGTTAAATGCGGCCCACGGCACCATTTCATGTGGTCCCCCACCACCTCCACCACACCCGGAAGTGCCATGTGGTGGAGGAAGGGCAAAATGGGCATCCAGCCCCCTGAAGCTGTCTGAAGGAGTGTGACCCAATGGCCCCTGGCTTTAAAAGGTTGAGAACCCCCGGCCTAGAGTCTAGACTAGACTTTTCAGCCCCAAATCCAACTCGCAGAGGCACCATGGCTTCAACCCAACTGCTTTCTCCAGGCAGATTAGGTAGGATGAACCAAGAGTGCGGACTTCTCATTCACTAACGGGTTGAAGGGCTCTTCTCTATCCAGGACTAGCAGTTGGGTTGAGGCCAACCCGTTCCTCCTTGACTTGTTCAGAAGCAAGGTGTGGTTGGAATGTTCTAAAGTCAACAAACTAGAAGGTTGACTTCTTCTTCCTTTATCTTTTCTAGCTGGGAAAATAAGCCAAGCTACATAAGCCTTCCTGGTGCATGACCTCCCTTGAGTAGGAGAACAAGAATAGAATGAACTACTTCTTTACATGCAGGGGACGATGGGATATAAACCCAATGTATCTCCAGGTCAGGTTGGAGAAAGCCATTGTGTTGTTCCCCAGTTGTGTACAGAGGAACACACAGGGTTCCTTCCTTCCCCAGAGCTCATTCTTGGGAGGAAAGCCATACCTCTGGCATGCTCCTCTGTCGGCGTTACGCCAAGTTTCTTGAAGCGTTCTTCTGTCTCCAGGTCCACCACCAGCAACGTGGCTTCGTTCTCCTTGGACTTGATCTGGGAGACAACCTCGGAATGCTTCATGCTTTCCACGTTGATTCCGTTGACCTGCCGGAAGATAACCGCCAAAGATTGTGTGTAAGCAGCTGCGCCCTAGCATTGCTGCATGAGTTGCGTTGACATGCACCAAATCAACACAAAAATCACGAAAATGTGAGTGCACCAAGCTACACAACTGACCAGTCCTCATATCACATGTGGCTGTGATCTACTAAAGCAGGGGTTCCCAACCTAAGGCCCACGGACTGGATCCGGCCCATGGTGCCATTTCACCGGGACCCACACCCCTGCAAGGCCATTTGAGAAACAAAATGGCTACCCTTTTGAAGCTGTTGGGGCAAAATGGCCACCCACATCGTGCAGGCAGGGCAAAATCGCCATCCGGCCCTCGAAACTGACTGAAAGAGTGTGACCCAGCCCCCAGCTTGAAAAGCTTGGGAACCCCCCTGTAGCCTGCCCTGTTTTATCGCTGGGGAAATTAACTCAGGCCTGGAAGATTTCAAGACCCAAAAACAGACATTTTCCCAGCCAAAAAAACCTCCACAATTGAAACCAATCAGAATAATTTCTGTTTGTGGACAGATAGCGAGGGAGAAGTAGGGAGGCATTTAGGCCAAGCTCAAGGTCTCCCTTGTCCGAAAGCCAGTCGTGTCTGTTCATCTCAGTTTACAGCCCAATGTCTGCATTTGCAGACGTTTCCGTGGCCACGTGGCAGGCATGATTAGGCACATGGAATGTTGTTGCCTTTCCCACAGGAGCGGTACCTATGTATCTGCTTGCAATTTCTTGCTTTTGAACTGCTAGCTTGGCAGGAGACTCGCAGCTCACTCTGTGGTGCAGCACTCGGGTCTCAAACTGCTGACCTTCTGGTCCTCTCAAGACCAGCATCTTAGCAAGGGCTAAGACGGGCCTGTTCCGTAAACCGCCAACAGATGCAAGGGGAGGGAGGACTCTCCTCTCCCAGCGTGATCTGGCTATTTTAAAGGAGGACAATGGGAGAATTCACTGAGCAAAGCCTTTTCTCTTCTCTTCTCTTCTCTTCTCTGCCAGGATAACTTCATGTACAGGGGCCAATTATCACCTAACAATGCAAAGCAATTAATCAGGGGCCAATTATCACCGAACCATGGGAAGCAATTAGTCATTGCAGTGTATGACCCACTGTCTGTCTGTCTGTCTTTCTTTCTCCCCAAAATTTTGTTGTTGGGAGGGAAAATGTGAGCCACAGATGGGTCAAAGCCACACACAAAATTAGTAAAGGTCTCCCTTGCCTGAACGCCAGTCGTATCCGACTCTAGGGTTCAGTGCTCATCTCCCTTTATAGCCAAAGAGTCAAAGCTGCCTGTGTCTGTAGACCTTTCCATGGTCATGTGACAGGCTTGACTAAACACGGAACAGTGTTACTTTTCCTGCTGAAGCGGTACCTGTTTATCTCCTTGCAATTTCTTGCTTTCAAACTACATTGGTACCTGGCTTAAAGAGCATAATGCGTTCCACGGGATTGCTCTTTAAGCGACTTTGCGCTTTAAGCGAAACACCATTGTAAGCAACCCATTGTGACTTCTGGTGGGTGGTGGTGGTGGATTGTGAACCCTGATTTAGTTGTTAAATGAGTTTTTGGTTGGTTTTAGTAGTTAAGCGAGGCGACCCTTCAGAGAAACTTCTGATCTTTAAGCGAGTTAGTCCCTAAACAAGGCACTCTTTATGCGATGTTTTACTGTACAAGGTTGGCAGGAGCTGGAATAGAGACGGGAGCTCACTCCGTCATGCAGCACTCAGGTCTCGAACTGCTGACCTGCCAACCTTCCTGTTGTCAAGTTCAGCGTCTCAACCACTAAGCCACTGTGGCCCTACACACACACACACACACACACACACACACACAATCAGGCCTCTAATTAAACAAGCATGTTCAACCTGAGCAGATTTTTTGGGTAGAAAAAGAGGTCACAGTCAACACCTGACAAGTTTTGGATTTGGAAATAAGGGGAATTTCCCAGCAAATACGGGATACTTGACAGCTATGCTTATCCTGTGCTGCCCTCCAATGGTGACAATAGGGCATTGCAGTCTAATTAATAAGGGAAGACTGCAGGGAAGAGGGTAAAATAATCCATTCCACGGGGCTCGTTATTGTATGAAAAAATTGCTATGCAATGCATTCATTGTATAGCAATTTTCCCTATGGGATGCATCGTACAACGAATATCTCTATGGGGAAAATCGTACAACATCAAAAATGCGTTGTGCGATTTTCCCCATAGAGATGCATTGCATCATACAACAATTTTAGTTGTTATACAGGACACAATGTTTTTTTCATATCCTCATTCTTGTACGATTTAATTGCTGTAAGAAGCATTCGTTATATGGGGTTCTACTGTATAGAAAAGTCAAGTCTTTAGGAGACTCTAGAACAGGGATTCTCAACCTGCAGCCTGTGGGCCAGATGTGGCCCGTGGTGCCATTTCATGTGACACCACCATTACCTCCACCCCACCTGGAAGTGCCATATGGTGGAGGAAGGACAAAATGGCTGTCCGGCCCCCAGAGCGTGACCCGGCCCCTGGCTTTATATTGTTTTAAGTTTTGCTGAGCATCCCTTGAGCTATTCGCTGGACTGTGTACACCGCCCAGAGTCTATTGATTGGGGCGGTATATAAATCTAAATAAATAAATAATAAAAATTGCCACAGGCATTTATTTTCATAGCTGCCAAGTATCCCTTATTGGCTGGGAAAACCCCTTATTTTACCCTCTTTCCCACCGTCATCCCTTATTAATTAGATTGCAATGCCCTATTGCGCCATTGGATGGCAGCACAGGATAAGCATAGCTGTCAAGTATCCCGTATTGGCCAGGAAAACCCCTTATTTTACCCTATTCTGTGCCGTCATCCCGTATTAATTAGACTGCAATGCCCTATTGCCGCCATTGGAGGGCAGCAAAGGATAAGCATAGCTGTCAAGTATCCCTTATTGGCCAGGAAAACCCCTTATTTTACCCTCTTTCCCACCGTCATCCCTTATTAATTAGATTGCAATGCCCTATTGCGCCATTGGAGGGCAGCACAGGATAAGCATAGCTGTCAAGTATCCCGTATTTGTTGGAAAATTTCCCTTATTTCCAAATCCAAAACTTGACAAGTATGTTTATTTTTGCTTCATTTGCCTAAGAAATCTGTAACCTCCTTTTGCTACAATATACAGTGGAACCTCATACAACATTTATTTATTTATTTATAGTTCAAATTTCTATGCCGCCCAATCAGGTGAACCCAATTCATTGCCCCATATAGCAATGAAATCGCATAACAACTAGGTTTGGGGGGGGGGGGGGGGGATGGTGTCCCGCATACAATTTTCCCTATGGAAAAAAATCATGCAACAATTTTTCAATGGGAAAAACCACTTAGCAAAAACAATAGTTGTACGATGCATCCCATAGGGAAAATCGCTATACGATGCATGCATCATATGGCAATTGTTTCGTACAACAACGAGCCCCGTGGAACGGATTAAAATCATTGTATGAGGTACCACTGTACTTTTAAAAGACATGAAGATGACTGAATTTTTTTCTATGCCTTACTAACAGCCTGGCAAAGGTCAGGACGTGTGAGAAGGCAAGCTAAAATCCTGAATTGCTTAGCCAAAGGGCATCAATTCAGGCGCATTCCCACTGACGTGTAGACCAAGCTTTGACTCATCCCTGGTGGGATGAATTCAATGTCTTGCTTAAATCATAGCAATTCCTTGCAAAGCTCAGCCAGAATCTTGCTGGGGAAAGTTGCACTCACAGTAGGAACCGCGCATGTCCTCCTTGCAGCCTTGACTAGTGAGTCTACTTTGCAGCCAATTTCGCAACTGTTTGTAAAACTGGCCACGCAACTCTTTGGGTGAGAGAGGAAGAAATATTTGTACCGTCGCCACTGCAGGGACATTTTCACCCAAATGGAAACACACACACCCGTGCGCCTTTGCAAGTAAAGCATATGTGAAATGAATTAAGGCATGCAATCCTTGATGCAAATCCACGTTGACCGCCGACCTCTCCTTTGGAGAAGCATTTCCTCTTTCTCAGCATGGCTCAAGCAGATGTCCGAGGGAACAACGCAGCCAACACTGGGCTACAGCTATTCCTCAATGTGTGGAAGCCTTGTAAGAAAATGAAGAATGAAGTGTAAAAGGTGAAGGTGGCCCTTGCTCGAAAGCCAGCCGTATCCGACTCTAGGGTTCAGTGCTCATCTCTGCTTCTAGCCAAAGAGCCAGCGCCGTCTGTGTTTACAGATGCTTCTGAGATCATGTGGCAGGCATGACTAGACACCGGAGTGCATCGAATGCTGTTTACCTTCCCACCAAAAGGGTACCTCTTTATCTACCTGCAATTTCTTACTTTCGAACTGCTAGGTTGCCAGGATCTGGGGCAGAGACGGGAGCTCACTCTGTTGTGCGGCACTGACCTGCCGGCCTTCGAGTCAGCATCTTAACCACTTGAGTCACCCAGACCGGAATGACCACTGCCATCTCCAGCCACTTCGTACCTCGACAAGCTTATCTTGTGGCCGAAGCCCGGCCTTGAACGCTGGCGAATCGGGGTCGACCGACCGGATGAACTGTCCGGGTTTGGATTTCTCGCTGTGTAGGTTGAACCCGTAGCCATTGGGGCCCTTCCTGAGATGACAAAGTCGTGGACAGAGAGGCTCTTTGGCTTGTCCATTCAAATCCTGAATTTAAAAAAAAAACAGAGAGGGGGGGCGGGTGGGGAGAAAAGATATTGTTACTCAAAGAAGCAAAAGGCTAGGTGTGGCAATAATTAAAAATACAACAAGGAAATAGCCCTGGATAGGAGGCGGCCACCCATTGCCAAGGCTAAACAGGGCCTGACTATAAATAAACTCAATTAGAGGAAATGTATCTGATAAAAGTTAATTGTTCGATTCCATTCTAGTAGGAGAAATGTAATGCACATAAGGAACAACAAAAGAATAAAATCTGATATGCTCATTCTGTTCCCTCTCCCACTTCACTCTTCTCCGAATAAACTGATTATCACATCAACCTATTTATAGGGCAAGAAAGAATTGAGTCGAATAAAGAAAGAAGGCGAACGGTCTCTCTTAAGCAAAATGCCTGAGCCTCTAAAGCCTGTGGTCTGGATCCGACCTGCGGTGCCATTTCATGTGGCCCCTTCCCCTCCAAGGGCATTTGAGAAACAAAATGGCTGCCCCTTTGACGCTGTTGGGACAAAACGGGCGCCCCCATCAAGCAGGCAGGGCACAATGGCCGTCCAGCCAGTGTTACGCTGCTACAAGTGCCCACAGGTGCCCGGGCACTGGTAGCGGAAATTCCCCCAGGCCATGCCCACTTGGCCAGCCATGCTCACCGCCCTACCCAAAGCCATGGTGTAGGGAGGCCAAGTGGGCATGGCCCACAGAGTTAGCCACACCCACAGTTAGCCACACCCATAGTGGGGGTAGTAATTTTTTTGCAGCGCATCACTGCGTCCAGCCCTTGAAGCTGACGGAGAAAGCGTGACCCAGCCCCTGGCTTGAAAAGGTTGGGAACCCCTGCTCTAAAGAACTGCGGCCAAAATCCTGTTGAATATTTATGTTGGTATAACTAAAACTCACCAAAGTGTCCTCCGTCAGATCCAGTGTTGGGCTCCCAAAAAAACTACTACCACACTGTGGGCGCGGTATAGTGGATGTGGCCTGCGTTGCACACACATTAGGACTACTGGACTTCAAAACTTGGATGGGCAGAGCGGCCAGCCACAATTTCTGCTACTGGTTCTGGCGAACCGGTGCGAACCTGCTGATGCCCACCACTGGTCAGATCCCTTGGGCAAGCTGATATCGGAAGGCACATGTCATGGTCTGCCTAGCCAGCAGTTAACATGAAATCTTAATGGCTAAAAAAAACCCCGCATACGAATGAACTTGATTTCTCAAGTCCATTTGCAGGTGTTGAATGGTGTGGCGGAGATGTCTACCAATGCGCGGGCTCCTTGCAGAATAAGGACTCCAAGGTATCCAAGGTATAAGGTAACATGGGTAAATCTTGTTGGTGAATCGGCATAATTTATGGAGAGAGGGGGAGAAAGAGAGAGAGAGCATTCGCTGCTGTGTGCTGAATCACACAACACCGCATGGCACATGGTAACAACAACTGCATACCAGACCATGTTTAAGAGGAAGAGATGTGGGCGCAGGGCAGTGGGGACTGGTCGCCAGGCTTGGATCCGGAGCCCAGACTCCAGACATTGGTACAGTATAATAATAATAATAATAATAATAATAATAATAATAATAATAATAATAATAATAATAATAATAATAATAATAATAATAATAATAATTTTGTGTCAGAAATTATTCTGTGTTGAAAGGATTTTTGCGAGTGAAACTCTGCTCGCCCAAAGGAGGTTCTTTTCATGCCCCCAAGAGGTGGGACAGAGACGGGTGCTCAATCCGTCATGCAGTACCCGGGTCTTGAACTGCCGACTTGCCAGCCTTCCAGCTAACAAGGTGAGCTTCTTAACCACTGAGCCACCGCAGCCGGCTACTGGTACAGTGGGTAGGGACCAAGGAGTCTTCAGATGGTCTGAATGTCTCCAGACCTTGGCTGTCGGTGGGGCCGGCTGACGGAGAGAGGGCTCAAAATGTGCACATTTGCAGGCTCACAGGCACGCAGTCATGCCCCAGAGCAGCAGCTGGACACGTCGTGCGGAAAGGACAGCCGATAAGAGGGGAGAAGATGCAGGCCTCCTTGCGTCGTCACTCTTGGCCTGTGAGGTTCCCAGCCCCATGCGTCAACAGCCACATGAACAAGGAAATGATTGTCCTCTCGTATCTCCATCACGGTCTGAGATGTTCTCCAGATTTACACAGGGATGGTGTGGGGGGGTCACCCTGGAGATAAAACGTGGCCAAAGCACTTGGACAGGATGCCTTCACAAACACACACACACCCACACACCACCACCACCACCAACCAAGAGCTGAGTTATGACATGAGGGATGATTTTATTTGTGGGAGGAAAGGAAAACAGAGAGTGTGCGAGAGGGAACATGCAAATGAGCATCTTCCTGCTGACCCATTCATTGCTCAAGGAGATTGTAGAAAACGACACTCTAGCAACAGTATGTGCCATGCTACAGAGAGAAGGGGGGGGGGGGGGGGAGACTCTGGCCTGGATTCAAATGCTCTTCTCGGCCAAAAAACACACAGCTTGAAAAGGTTACTTTTTCTAAGATTACAAGCCCCATGTTCCAGAAATTGTATCCCAGTAACATAATATCCCTAAGCTATGGCCAATGCGACCCATCTCCAAACCAGCATGGAGCTTCCAGAATCTGCCTCCATTGTCTTATACACCCAGGGCAACAATAGGCAAAGCCTGGCCATTCAGATATTCTTGGACTACATTTCCCATCATCCCCCACTCCAGACTATTCTGGCTGGGCTGATGATACCCAGCCAGAACGATGTTACCTTTCCTGCCCAAGGGGTATACCAGTTCATCTACTTGCAATTTCTTGCTTTCGACTCTAGGGTTCAGTGCTCATCTCTGTTTATAGCCAAAGAGCCAATGTTGTCTGCATCTGCAGACGTTCCTGTGGTCATGCGGCAGGCATGACTAGACATGTGGAACGCTGTTTACCTTCCCACCGAAGTGGTCCCTATTTATCCACTTGCAACTTTATGCTTTCGAACTGCTAGGTTGGCAGGAGCTAGGACAGAGACAGGAGCTCACTCCGTTGTGTAGCACTTGGGTCTTGAACTGCTGACCTTCTGGTCGTCAAGCTCAGTGTCTTAACCACCAAGCCACCGCGGCACCGACTTTTTTTAAAAAAAAGCGTTCTCGCAACTGAATGTTTTCTCCTGCCAAAGCAAAGAATTGCCATGTGATGTCACGTCCCTAAGGTTTAGCCCTGAACACGCTCAGAAGAGAACAGAGCATGGAAACAATGCAATTAGCAGGATGCTTTGAAAATGACTGTCTAGCAAGGAAGCATGTAGCACATTGTACTACTACTAGGAAGAAAAAGACAATTGTACATCAACCCCTTTGCAAAGAAAGATTTCTATCTAGGGCAATATCAACGCATCAATGGCAGAGCATTCAAATATTCTGGGCAATGCTCTTAAGATGCTTGAATTCATTCCTTGGTCTGTTTATAGGTAGTAAAAGTAAAGGTCTCCCTTGTTCGAAAGCCAGACACATCAGACCATGCTTCTGAGCATTAGTAACAGAATGAAGTAAAACGTGAGGAATAGTTTCCTGTCAAATATTTTCAAAATGTTTTTTTTCCAATGCCCTTTGAAAGTAACCTTTCAAATGAGTGAGAATTACTTAGTTTCATAGAAAGTAAATTTGTGACTGTTTGTTGCTTTCAAAATGTAACTTGGTTACATATTCATTGATTCCAGAAACTGTTGAGTTACAGCCAACTGATTGTTAAACCCTAGAGCAGTGATGGCAAACCTTGGCACTCCAACTGTTCTCGAACTTCAGTTCCCAGAAGCTCAAGTCCCTGTGAATCCACACGAATGGGTTGACTGCGTGGACTCCAGCTGTTCTTGGACTCCAATTCCCAGAAGTCCCTGTGAATCCTGCGTGTAAACCCATTCGTGCGGATTCACAGGGACTTGGGCTTCTGGGAAATGAAGTCCAAGAACAGCTGGAGTGCCAAGGTTCACCATCGTGGCCCTAGAGTCTGGCCAGAGATGATCCTGCTATGGTCATAGAATAGACCCTACTGCCAGCGACTCAATGCTGAATGTCAAGGGGCGGTTAACTAACCTGACCACCCTGAGGACTTATGGGCCTTGGGTGGAGAAGTCCACAGGGAAGAAAGGGTGATGGTCCCTACTTGAGTCCTCAACCTTATAAAGCCGGGGGCTGGGTCATGCTCCCTCAGATAGCTTCGGGGGCCGGATGGCCATTTTGCCCTTCCTCCACCACATGGCACTTCCAGGCATGGTGGAGTTGGTGGTGAGTGGGCCACATGAAATGGTGCTTTGGACCGCATCCAGCCCATGGGCCACAGGTTGAGAATCCCTGCTCTTGATGGAGGGCAGCAACTTCATCCACCCTGGCCTGCGGCTGAAGAGGACTTTGCGTGCCAAAAGGGCTCAGGACCAGAAAGTGACTCAAGGGACCTGGATCAGTGGTACTATGGGTGTCATGCGCTGTGATGCGGAAGGCAGATGAAAGGACGCTGCCTTATATTCTCAGGACAGTCTTCATGGCTGACTGCCATGAGGATCACCAATATTCGGATAAGGCAAAAAAACTAAGAGGAAGATGGTTAATCCAGCCTTTTGCTTGTATTTCCTCCAATTGAAAACACTGAAATGCACATGCAGAGCCTCACTTACCAACAGTAAGTGCACAGCGGTAGCAAAAACATGTTTCACTATCTTTGTGTTGTTATCGTAGTTGGAGGAGACGAAAACACCCAAGGATGGAGAGGAGGGGAAATCTGGAAACCCAGATTTCTGCAGCTGCTTTGAGCAGCAACATGTGCAATGGCTGCTGAAAATCTTCTTACAATGTGATGGTTTGCTAAGAAGGCAACCAGGCGCAGACATTAGGGATAAAAATCTACATGCCTTTCCAACCAACTGTAAGCCACACGGGAATGCTTCAATAAAAAAAATCAATCACCTAAAGTAATCTAATCTAAAGCGGAGTCTAAGCCTGTATTGTGCGGAGCATCTGTCTTATGCAGGATGCCACGGTGTTTATGCTCCTCGCAAGCGACAGCCAATCTGGACCCTAGTCCTCTTTCGCTCTGCTCTCCAACATGTGATTTCTCGCATAAATGCTCAACGTTAATGAAAAACTATGCAAGGCATGAAGTCCCGACGCGTCCAAGTCAAAAAGGAAGGGCTGGGAGGTTCCGGTTGAAAGCAAACGCGAAAAGTTTTGTTTCGCTTCCAAACTGCAGAACAATGAAAAGACACTCGGGCGTTCAAAAACATATGAAACTCACAGGAAGCCACTTTCCTAGACCATTTGTCCCTCAAGCCTGCTTTTCCCAGGGATAAGAAATGTTCCTTTTTTTACTACAATGCCCAGCATGCACCATAGGGTCACACACACACATACCCCAAAACCCCAACTTCCATTATCTCTAGCCTCCAAGATCTCAGGAGGAAGAAGGTAAAAGTCAAGGTTGCTTTTGCTGAAAAGCCAGTCATATCCGACTCTAGGGTTCAGTGCTCATCTCTGTTTATAGCCAAAGAGCCAGCGCTGTCTGCATATGCAGACATTTCTGTGGACATGTGGCAGGCATGCCTAAACACCGGAGTGCACGGAATGCTGTTTACCTTTCCTACCAAAGTGGTACCTATTTATCTACTTGCAATGTCTTGCTTTCAAACTGCTAGGTTGGCAGGAGCTATGACAGAGACGGGAGCTCACTCCGTCATGCAGTACTCAGGCCTCGAACTGCTGACCTGCCGACCTTCCAGTCATCAAGCTAAGTGTCTTAACCACTAAGCACCACAGTCCTATACAAAGTGTATGGTAAATGTCACCCTTGCTCAAAAGCCAGTCGTATCCAACTCTAGGGTTCAGTGCTCATCTCCGTTTATAGCCATAGAGCCAGTGCTGTCTGCATCTGCAGATGTTTCCATGGACATGTAGCAGATAGATAGATAGATAGATAGATAGATAGATAGATAGATAGATAGATAGATAGATAGATAGATAGATAGATAGATAGATAGATAGATAGATAGATAGATAGATAGATAGATAGATAGATAGATAGATCTTTATTGTCATTGTCCTGCACAGAACAACGAGATTGGGGGGAAACACACTTAACAACCCAACAAAACCTAAACAAAATACAACAGGCATGTGTAGACACCAGAGTGCATGGAATGCTGTTACCTTTTCCACCAAAGTGGTCCCTATTTATCTACTTGCAATGTCTTGCTTTCAAACTGCTAGGTTGGCAGGAGCTGGGACAGAGACGGGAGCTCACTCCGTCGTGCAGTACTCAGGTCTCGAACTGCTGACCTGCCAACCTTCCAGTCCCCAAAGCTGAAAGAAAAGCTGACCTCTTTTGTGTGCAAAATATGTGCTGTTTGCCTAAGCTACATCCCTCCGTGCATAGGTTTAAGCGTGTCTCTTCTGAAAATTACATGGATTTGGTATCACTTTAAATGTCATGACTCCCTCCTACAGAATCCCAGGATTTAGAGCTTGCTGAAAGACACGGGAATCTTCTGCAGGAGAGGACTAAGTCTCCCCCCTGAACTAGGAAGAGACTATCAGGCCTTATAATAAAACTGCAACTCCAATGAGGATGGAAAAAAGAGTTATTATCTATAATATTGACAACAGGAAGACCATGTAGTGCAAGAAACTGGGAAAACGATGTGATTTTAAAAATTGAGGATTGGCATAAGGAAATGTGGGAATGTGCTTTGAATGACAAGTGAACATGGGAGTTGAACAAAAAAAAGGGTTTAATTAAAGAAAATAGATTTTTGGGAAAATTGGCAACCATTTGTGGGCTCTACATTGACTAGAGGGGAAGGTGGCAGACCAGCACCACATCAAATGAGTTTGTGGAAATAGAGAAAGACTGCTGTGACATAACCGCACCCGCTCCGGGGCAATGTATAGATATCACTGGGTGTGTATTGTGAGTTTTGGTTTTATTGCATTTTAGTCATGTAGTACAATGATATAAATGTGATAATTTTGTAATGTTTCAGATTATTTTTATGGTTTTTTTTCTTCCTTAGATGGTATTGTATTTTTTCTTTTGACTTGTATGTATTTATTTTTTTGAAAATTTTATTTTTCAAAAAAGAGAGAGAAACGGCAACTCCCAGGAATCGATCGGATGAAGTTGTAACTATTAATGGTGGCCTGCAGGCTCGACCCTGCCTGTCTGTGAGGATGTCATTCTCTTACATACAAACTGCAACCATGCTACATTGCCGGCAAAATAAAATTGCTTTGTCTGGGTGGAAATAAAACCAACTCATTTAAGGCCACTTTTAAGAAATGTGAATTATTCCACGTGTGCTTCATCTATCCAGGCACATTAGTAATGCAAAATGATAAAGACACATCGAAGAGTTTATTTCCTATTGTTGACAAACATAAGGAATTTGGAAAGGTTTGCTAACTCAAATGACTTCAGGAGGCAATCAGAGAATTTCATAGAAAAGAAGGAGTTTATTGACGGTTGTCGGGCATACCATGACCTTCCCCGTTCCAGATGTATTAATTATACCATCGTTGTTGTTTTGTTAAAATCAAGTCATCTCTAATTTATGGTGATTGGTTAAGACGCTGACTGGGGGGCAGCAGGTCAGCAGTTCGAGACCCAAGTACTGCACGATGGAATGAGCTCCCGTCTCTGTCCCAGCTCCTGCTAACCTAGCAGCTTGAAAGCAAGAAATTGGTGTGGAAGGGTAACAGCATCATACCTGTCAAGTTTTGGATTTGAAAATAAGGGAAATTTCCCAGCAAATAAGGGATACTTGACAGCGATGCTTATCCTGTGCTGCCCTCCAATGGTGGCAATAGGACATTGCAGGCTAATTAATAAGGGATGACAGCGGGAAAGAGGGTAAAATAAGGGGTTTTCCTGGCCAATAAGGGATACTTGGCAGCTATGAACAGCATTCCGTGAGCTCCGGTGTCTAGGCATGCCTGCCACGTGTCCACAGAAACGTCTGCAGCCACAGACAATGCTGGCTCTTTGGCTATGAACAGAGATGAGCACTGAACCCTGGAGTCAGATATGACCGGCTTTCGAGCAAAGGTGACCTTTTTCCTTTTCCTATGAAGGAAAGATCTTCAAAATGCCATGTCCTCAACTCGGCTCATACAAATTATAGCCTGTGGCTTATCTTAGAATCAGAAAATCATTCCATCTCATGTCTGGCCTTCCTCATTTCCTGCTGCCTTTCCTACCACTATTTTATTTTCCAGAGAGCCTCGCCTACCTATTTTATATCCAAAGTAAGACTCTCCAAATTTCAACATTTTTGTCTCCAGTTCAGGCTTAACTTGCTCTAGGATCCAATTATTAGTCTTTACTGGCAGTCCATAATATAATAACTCTTTCCTCCAACACCCTATTTCAAATGAATAATTTTTTCCCCTGGTCAGCTTTCTCAACTGTCCAGTTTTCACACCCTTCAGTGGTGATTCAGAATCCAAGAATGTGGATGATCTTGATCTTGGCTTCGGTGACACATTCTTACACTTGATCTTTACTAATGCCCTTCCAAGTTTCAGTCTTCGTCCGATTTCTTGTCTGCAGCCTCCATCTGGATTGATGAATGAACCTAGGTGTACAAAATCTGTCACTATCCTCATTTCCTCATTCTCAACTTTAAAGCTATGCAGTTCATCCGTAGTGATCATTTTTATCTTCTAAATGTTCAACTGCAGCCGTGCTTCGACACTTTCTTCTTTCACTTTCATTAAAAGTGGATCAGGTCTTGTGCTCCAGCCTGCATTATCCAAAGCCAGTCCTCCATCCCTTCCTTGACGTAGATTTGGACATTTTGAACCCTTTCCTATTCTGTTTGCCTTCTGTTGGTCTGCTACAGATTCTGGAACTTTCCTAACAGCCCAGCCAATTCGACCACCTTTACACTTTGTGGTTGTTGTTGTTTGTTGTTGTTCAGTCGCACAGTCGGTTCCGACCCTTTGCGACCCTATGGACCATCGTTCTCCAGGCGCCTCTGTCCTCTACCATCCCCCTCAGTCCTCCCAGTTCTGTGCCCATTGTGTCTATAATGCCATCTAGCCATCTCATCCTTGGCCTCACCCTTCTTCTTTTGCCCTCCACCTTTCCCAACATCAAGGCCTTCTCAAGTGAATCCTCCCTTCTCATTTGATGTCCAAAGTACTTTAGCTTCATCTTTACTATTTGACCTTCCAATGAGCAGTCAGGGTTAATTTCTTCTAAGAGTGACCTGTTTGTTCTCCTCACTGTCCAGGGGACTCTCAAAACCCTCCTCCAACACCACATTTCAAAGGCATCTATTCTTCTGCGTTCAGCCTTCCTAATTGTCCAGCTCTCACATCCGTACATTACCACTGGGAAAACCATTGCTTTGACTATGAGGATTTTTGTTTGCAATGTGATATCTCTGCTTTTCACTATATTCCCCAGGTTTCTCATGGCTTGTCTCCCAAGAATCAGTCGCCTTTTTATTTCATGGCTGCAATCTCCATCTGCAGTGATCTTTGATCCAAGGAATGTAAAATCTGTCACTGCTTCTACTTCTTCCCCATCTATTTTCCAGGAACTGATTGGGCCTGTTGCCATTATCTTGGTTTTCTTGATATTGAGTCTCAAGCCAGCCTTTTGCACTCTCCTCCTTCAGCCCAATCAAGAGATTCTTTAGGTCTTCCTCACTTTCTGCCATTAGGGTGGTATCGTCTGCATATCTCAGATTATTGATGTTTCTCCCAGCGATTTTAATCCCATATTGTGATTCCTCCATCCCTGCACTGCGCATTATGTGCTCTGTGTATAGGTTGAATAGGCATGGTGACAAAATGCAGCCTTGTCTTACTCCTTTTCCTATTCCCAACCACTCTGTTATTCCATGTTCTGTCCTAACTGTTGCTTCTTGGTTCATGTACAGATTTCTCAGGAGGCATATGAGGTGCTCTGGTATTCCCATCTCTTTAATTACTTGCCACATCTTGTTGTGGTCCACACAGTCAAATGCCTTAGTGTAGTCAATAAAACAGAAGTAAACTTGTTTCTGGTATTCCTTTGTTTTCTCCATGATCCAGCGTATGTTGGCGATGTGGTCTCTAGTCCCCCTGCCTCTTCTGAAACCGGCCTGCACCTCTGGTAATTCTCTCTCCACATGCTGCTGAAGTCTGTCCTGTATTATCTTGAGCATCACCTTGCTGGCATGTGGGATGAGCGCGATTGTTCGATAATTTGAACATTCTTTGGCATTGCCCTTTTTTGGGATTGGGACGTATACTGATCTTTTCCAATCCTGTGGCCACTGTTTTGTTTTCCAAATCTGCTGGCATATTGAATGCAGTAATTTGACGCCGTCATCTTTTAGCGCTTTGAAAAATTCAACTGGGATACCATCATCTCCACTAGCTTTGTTGTTTGCAGTGCTCTTTAGGGCCTTTATGACTTCGCTCTCCAGGATGTCTGGCTCAAGTTCAAATTCTTCATCATTGTGATTATCAGGAGTGTTGATGTCCTTTTTGTAGAGTTCCTCTGTGTACTCTTTCCATCTTTTCTTAATCTCTTCTGCATCAGCTAGCTCCTTTCCTTCTTTGTCCCTTATCATGGTCATTTTTGCTTTAAATGTTCCCTTAATTTCCCCGATTTTTTTGAAAAGATCTCTGGTTCTGCCTCTTTTGTTGTTTTCCTCCATTTCTCTGCACTGTTCTTTTAGGTAGTTTTCCTTATCTCTCCTTGCTTTTCTTTGAAATTCTGTGTTCAAATGGTTGTAGTTTTTCCTTTCTCCTTTGACTTTTGCATTCCTTCTTTCCTCTGCTATTTTAAGAGCCTCATCAGACAACCACTTTGTTTTCTTACTCTTCTTTTCTTTTGGTATGGTTTTCTTTGCTGCTTCCTGCATGATGTCCCTCATCTCCGTCCATAATTCTTCCGGTACTCTGTCTACTGAGTCTAAGCCATTAAATCTGTTCATCACCTCCACCGTGTATTCTTTAGGGATGCTGTCTAGGTGATATCTTTCTGGTCTCCGTGTTTTCCCTATTTTCTTTAGTCTCAGCCTGAATTTTGCGATCAGTAGGTTGTGATCTGAGCCACAGTCTGCTCCAGGTCTTGTTTTTGCTGACTGTATGGAGGTTCTCCATCTTTGGCTGCAGAGTATGTAGTCAATCTGGTTTCGGTGTTGGCCATCTGGTGATGTCCATGTGTAAAGTCGCCTCTTGTGTTGCTGGAAGAGGGTGTTTGCTATGACCAGTGCGTTCTCTTGGCAGAACTCTATCAATCTTTGCCCTGCTTCATTCTGTGTTCCAAGACCAAATTTGCCTGTTATTCCCTCCACTTTTTGATTTCCTACTTTGGCATTCCAGTCTCCTAATATAATTTGGACATCATTTCTTGGTGTCTGTTCTATGAGGTGTTGTAAGTCCTCATAGAACTGGTCCATTGTGGCTTCATCTGCACCAGTGGTTGGTGCGTATATTTGGATCACAGTGACATTGAAAGGTTTGCCTTGAAATCTGACTGACATCATTCTGTCATTTTTGAGATTGTATCCCATTACTGCTTTTCTCACTCTTTTATTGACAATTATAGCTACTCCATTTCTTCTAAGGTTTTCTTGTCCACAGTAGTAGATGTGATGGTTTCCAGAGCTGAATTCGCCCATCCCTGTCCATTTGAGCTCACTGATGCCTAAGATATCAATGCTTATTCTTTCCATCTCACTTTTTACCACTTCCAGTTTACCTTGGTTCATTGACCTCACATTCCATGTCCCTATGCAGTATTGTTCCCTGCAACACTGTATTTCCCCTCCCCCTTTCCTGTCCCTCCCCTTCCTCCCCTCTGTGGTGTTAAGCATCCTGTATCACCTAGCCTGCCCCTTTGTTTTGCCTTTTGTTTTGGTCAATAGGGTTCTCTTGGCAAGATTTGTAGCGTGGTTTGCCGGTGTCTGCGCCATTTTGTGGAGCCTCCCTGAATTGATCAAGGTATCAAACATGCTAGAGGCAAAGAATGGTTCAGGAAATCATCTCCTTGCCCTACTTCTTGGAAGCAAGAGAAGAAATAATGAAGAAGTGGCCATTTAAAGCTTTGGGACAGCTAGGAATAAAAATATCCTTGACCAAATATGTATTGGTCTAGACCAGGGGTCAGCAAATGTGGTTCCCCAGATGTTCTTGGACTTCAATTCCCAGAAACCCTGATCAGCAGGAGTGCTGACTTGGGCTTCTGGGAATTGCAGTCCAAGAACACCTGGAGAGCCAAGTTTGCAGCTCCCCTGGTCTATGCCATGGTTTGACACGTTGGGTTACATCCCAACTCATTTGCAAGGTTCATTGCCTAGTTGGTTCTTCTCCTGTCTGGACCTCTTCCCCCATTTGTTTCACCATGAACGATCATCTCCAAACCATCAGCGCCTCTAGAAAAACATAGTGCCTAGAATAACTGAATACAGCCTTGCAACGCTAAGCCTCATCATCTGGCCAGGTTATCCTGCGATGGTAATAGAGTAGACCAGTGATGGCAAACCTTTTAGAGACTGAGTGCCCAAACTGCAATCCAAAACCCACTTATTTATCTCAAAGTGCCAACACAGCAACAGGGGAGGAAGGAAATGCTCTCATTAGGTTACTGGGCAAAGGGGCAGGGTGTACTCTGTGCTGAGGGAGGGAGGAAGTGCTCCCATTGGGTTGCTGGACAGAGGGGTGGGGCAAACTTTGTGTTGGGGTGACTGCATGGGTGCCCACAGAGAGGGCTCCGAGTGCCACCTCTGGAACGTGTGCCATAGGTTCACCACCACAATAGTAGACCATACTGCCAGCGACTCAACGCCAAGCGTCAGGTGGCGGTTAACTAACCTGACAACCCTGAGGACTAGCAGCTTTGGCGAAGTCCACAGGGAAGGGTGATGGTCCCCGAGTGGATTAAATCCCATTTGAATCCATCTTGATGGAGGTCAGCAGTTTCATCCGTACTGGTGTGGGGCCTGAGGAGGACCTTGTGCACCAGAAGGGCTCAGGACCAGAAAGTGACTCGTAGAGCTGGATCTGTGGTGCTATGGGTGTCACGCTGCGATGTAAAAGGCAGACGACAGGCCATGGCATTATAGTTGCAGGACAAGTCTTCATGGCTGATCGCCATGATGGTCACCAATAATCAGAATCAGATACGGCACAAGAAGAAGAAGAATGCTGAGCCTACACAGTCCTATGACTGTGCCTATGTAGGTGCCAGATGTTCAGAGCCAGTGAGATCTCTTTCTCGCCCCCCCCCCCCCCCCAACGCACACAGAGAAATGGACAAAGATACACACAGCTGCCTCCTCTTTCCTTGACACGCAAAGCCAACTCAGGATATTTCCCAGGGCCTTCTCTGCGCAAGCACATCCAGGCCGGCCTCAGAGAATGCTTCCACAACAGCTGGAAACAGGAAATGATAGCCACGGGTTGGAACAAGAGTGCAACGTGAAGTTTCCTGGACCCCGGAGAAGACCTTTCCATGGGGGAGAGAGGTTGCAACCTGGACTTGCCTCCATGCAATGGGCAGACCTATTAAAACAAATGCACTTTGTGTTGCATTTTCCCCCCTATCAAAAAGAAGACTGAAGCAACGCTTGCAAATTTCCATCATTTCCTATTCTGTCAGTTTGATTTTTAAAAAGTCAGATCTCCCTCCCCAAACTCCGTATTACCGGCTTGTTTCTCACAATGCAATCTGGTCCCTGGCTTCTTCTTTTTAAAGCAACTCCAGTCCTCTAGCAATCCCTTTATTAACCCAGAACAGACTGGATTTTCCCATTTTCTGTCCCTGACAGTGAACCTGTTGACCTTTGAGATGATGCTAGGTCCAGAGACTCTTGGATTTTAACATTTTGTTTGTTCATTTACTTATTTAGTACTGATATAACACAAGGAACTGTGGTAGCTTAGTGGTAAAGATGCTGGATTTGATGGCTGTTTGAGACCTGAGTGCTGTGTGACAGAGTGAGTGCCCATCATCTAGCTCATGCCAACCTAGCAGTTCGAAAGAAAAAAAAAATTGTAAGTAGACAAATAGGTACCACTTTGGTGGAAAAGTGACAGTGTTCCGTGCACTCCGGTGTCTAGTCATGCTTGCCACATGACGACGGAAACATCTGCAGATGCGGATAATGGATATAAACAGATGCGCACTGAACCTTAGAGTTGGTCTGTTTTTGATCTGTGTGTGTGTTTTGTCGTGTTTATCTGATATTTGTTTGTACACCGCCCAGAGTGGGAACTCTCCCAAATGGGTGGTATAAAAATGTAATAAATAAATAAATAGATAGATAGATAGATAGATAGATAGATAGATAGATAGATAGATAGATAGATAGATAGATAGATAGATAGATAGATAGATAGATAAAGAAGCTTCACCATTTTTGCCATCAGAGCCATCCCAGCCTGGTTTGCTCTAAGACAGATTTGTTTCTTCTTTTGGGCACCACATTTCCCATAAGTTACCTGCTACAGTCATAATGCTCAACCTTCTCCTCCTGGGTTAACGAGGATGGGCCTGGACTATTAATTAGCCGGTTATCAGTGCAAAGAGAATCCCATCTCCAATAGCATCAGGTACAAGTTACTCCCCAAATATTTTTAAAGGTGGTGGGGAGGAACCTACATATATTGTTTTCCAGCTTTCAGCACCGGAAAATATATGTGGCCCAGCACCCAAAAAAAATGTGTGGGATTTATGAGAACACCACTAAGATGTTTCAAATTCTGGGCTTCGGATGAGCAAACTTCCTCCAGAACTCACTACCCAAAGAAACACCCATGTCTGGAATGGAAAAAAAGTCGCCTAAATATCCAGGAAAGGTTTTGTTGCTTTGCTTCAAAACAACTCCCGCTTATCTTATCCCATGTCCAAAACTTACTGTCCAGTTTGGGATTTCCCAACCAGGCAGGGCGGGTCCTCTAAGAACATGACCTGGGGTGGAAGGCATCTGGAGCAGGGGTTCCCAACCTTTTCAAGCTGGGGGCCGGGTCACGTTCTCTCCGTCAGCTTCGAGGGCCGGATGGCCATTTTGCCCTGCCTGCACAATGGGGGTGGGGGGTGGGCATTTTGTTCCAACAGCTTCAAGGGGGTGGTCATTTTGTTTCTCAAAGGCCCTTGGAGGGGTGTGTGGGGCACATGAAATGCTGCCGCTGGCCAGATCCGGCCCAAGGGACATGCTTTGGGAACCCTTGATCTAGAGTGCTCCCTTGCCTGGCTTCCAAACAACGGAAGACGCAAGAGTCAGCAAATGTCTTCACTATGTCTGAATCTGAAGCCCTGTTGAGCTTGCTCATCCCATAAGAGCCTACCTAGACCCGGAGATTTTGGAGGCTGCACCTTCTCTGAGTCCTAGCATCCACCCATCATACCTGTCAACCTTCCCGGATTGGGCGGGATTTCCCATTCTTCAACACCGATTTGCGCCATTTTCCACCTGCAGCTGCCAAAACCCCGGAATTGGCAGCGGGGAAAAAGAGGTACTGCGCATCCCTTCTGCACAGATTGCCTTCTGCGCGTGCATAGAAGGCTTTTACGCTTGCGTAGAACCCTTCTATACTTGCGTAGGTCATCTGCACAGAAGGGGGTCGTAGAAGGGTTCTACGCAAGCATAGAAGGGTTCTATGCAAGCGTGAAAGCCTTCTATGCATGCATAGAAGGCGATCTGCGCAGAACCATTCTGCACAGGTGGCGTATTTTCCGGCGCCGTGGTTGACAGGTATGCCACCCACACTGGAACATCTGGTGAGGACATGAGTTGAAGGCCTTCCTGGTGGCAGTTCCAAGGTTTCGGACCTCTCCCCAAAAGGGTGTGATGGATTTGTACTGCTTAAAATGCAGGCTTGCGCTTTCTTTCTTTCTTTTGAATCTATAATGGAGATTTTTTTTGTGTGTGTGTGGTTCACTGAAGGGATGGGGGTGGCAGTGATGCATTCTGGGTTGTTACCAGGGAAGAAGCGTGGTGTAGACTAAACAGAACCTCGTGTTCTGGGAGAAATGAAACTGACGTTTGGAGGAATGTAGTTGCGCACTGCATAGTGAATGGTTGAAACCCTTGAGATGACAGGTCAAAGGTGAGAGATGGACAGAGGAAAAAAAGGGAAAGGGAGGACGAAGAGGGAGATGTCGGAGGCCAAAGGAACCCAAGCTGGCCCCTTGGCAAACAAAGAGGTTTTTAAATTCTTGCAGGTTTTAAGCCACCAAATTCCTATTAAGGGAAGCGCCCATTAAACAGAAGCTTTGTTTCCAGGAGAGGGACTTGTGCTTTGAATCATTCTTAATTCAACCACATTTTTATAGCTTAAAAATAGGTAAATGTCTCCCTTGCTTGAAAGCCAGTTGTATATGATTCTATCAGGTGGTGCTCGTCTCTGTTTACAGCCAAAGAGTGAGCGCTGTCTGTGTCTGCAGACATTTTCATGGTCATGTGGCAGGCACGGAAGGAACGCTGTTACCTTCTCACCAAAGTGGTACCAACTTTTGTTGTTCAGTCACATATTCGAGTCCGTCCACTGCACACCAGGCTCCTCTGTCATTTGCCATCCTCCATAGTCCACACAGATCTACGCCCATTGAGTCAACAATGCCATCTAGCCACCTCATCCTCTGCCGGCCTTCAATCTTTCCCAGCATCAAGGCTTTCTCGAGGGAGTCCTATTTATCTACTTGTAATTTCTTCTTCTCAAATGCTAGCTTAGCAGGAGCTGGGACAGATGACGGGAGCTCACTCCATCCTGCAGCAATCGGATCTCAAACTGCTGACCTTCCAGTCATCGAGTTCAGCGTCTTAACCACTAAGCCACCACAGCTCCCAGATTGCAGATTTGGACACCAAAACAGTTTGGAACCACTGGAGAGGGGATGTCCCCTTCTTTGGCTAGCTAGGTTAGCCCAGTATGGCTCTCTTGTGCAGCTAGGACAGGGTTAAGAAGGTACAACCCTTGAGAACGACCCTCACTCCTGACAGTGTTATGCTCCTTTCACCACCAGCAGAAGGGCTGTTGCTATCAGGCACTTTGTGGTGTATTGTAATAAAGAGCATCCCTTGGTGCGCAGAAATGAGATACCAGCAATATCTTTTGTACCTCTGAGTGGCTCATGTTCCCTGAAACCTGAGACCTCCAGTAACTGAAGAGGGACGAACAAATAATGTTTTAGAGGCTCGTCCAACGCAAAAACCTCTGGACTAAAGAAGCAAAAGGAACACGCTTAACTTTCCCGCCGAAGCATTACCTGTTTATCTACTTGCAATTTCTTGCTTTCGAACTGCTAGGTTGGGACAGACGACAGGAGCTCACTCTGTCATGTAGCACTCAGGTCTTGAACTGCTGACCTTCCAGTCATCAAGTTCCACTAATGTAGAGAGTCTAGGTAAAGGCAAAGGTTTCCCTTGCTCGAAAGCCAGCCGCATCCGACTCTAGGGTGCAGTGCTCATCTCTGTTTCTAAGCCGAAGAGCCAGTGCTGTCTGCTTCTGCAGACATTTCCATGGTCATGTGGCAGGCATGACTAGACACCGGAGCGCATGGAATGCTGTTGCCTTCCCACCGAGGTGGTCCCTATTTATCTACTTGCAATTTCTTGCTTTCAAACTGCTAGGTTGGCAGGAGCTGGGACAAAGACGGGAGCTCATTCCGTCCTGCAGTACTCGGGAATCAAACTGCTGACCTTCCGCTTCCCAGCCAGTGCCGTAGCTACTTGAGCCTTTTTGTATGGATCCAGCATCTAGATACGAGTGGTGTGGACTGATGCTGGTCCCTGCCTGAGAGTTTAGGCCAGGGGTGCCCAAACCTTTTGTGCTGTGGACCAGTCATGTGGTTCAGCGGGCCGGTCACATGGTTCTTCCCACCGGAAGTGGAAGTAAAATGCAACTTACAATCTGTTTTGCAACAGGATGAGATAGATTTTAGGCTGCCATTTTCTCTGCTTAACCCAAGGGTGCCCAAACTATGGCCTGTGGGCCAGATCTGGCCCCTGATGCCAATTCAACTGGCCCACGCTGCCCTTGTCGCTCCGGAAAGTGGAAGTGAAATGTGCCTTGCAATCTGTTTGCAAAAACATGCGCTAGATTTTAGGCTGCCATTTTCTCTGCGATGAAGGCAGTGTGGGCCAGATGAATTGGCATCGGGGGCTGCATCCAGCCCGTGAGCCATTGTTTGGGCACCTCTGGTTTAGGCTCTCACTTGGGCACATGAGTTGGTGGGCACCACAGCAGCCCCCCCGCCACCTTGGCCAGGCCTCCCCAAACAGACCCCTCCCCAACCCAGCAAGGGCACGGCACAGATCTCTTTGGGTTTGCAAAACCTCCCGGGGAAGTCGACTCTCGATTCTTGCCCACAATCTCTGCAGCATGAGCTGCATCGAACGATGCCGGAGGCTGGGTCAGGCCTGGCTCTTTCCTGTGCACAGCTCTGACGTTTCAAGAACCAGCCTCTGGCGACGAGCGGGTGTGGGACCCTTGCCCAAACTCCTGACTGACTGACTGGCTGGCTTTGTGGAGTCTGCAAAGCCTCTCGCTTGCCTCCAGTCCTTCCCATCGGGAGTCACTCTGGCACCCGGAGGCGGACCGGTTCCGCTCTTAACAAACATCAGGCCGCTGGCACATGGGGGGACATGAATGGAGGCAATTATCCCTGCCTTTCTGGACTGGCAGAAGCCCAAGCTGGCGCTTTCAGAGCATGGCAGCCGTAGGCGCAAGCAGGTTGGTTCAGCTGGTGGAGAGAAGCAGGAGAAGGGAGGGCAGGCAGGCGCCCTTTGCTTTGGTTGTAAGCTCTACAAATAAGCTCCACGAATGTGGAAATTCATCAGAGGAGGTTCTTTGTGGGCAGGTGGGGGCACCCCAAAAAAGGTGCTAAAGGACCCGCCAGACATCACCACCAAAAGAGTTGATAGGATGTTGCCAGAAGGTAGAGGACTGCGGTCGCTTAGTGCAGGGATTCTCAGCCTGCCACCTGTGGGCCAGATGCAGCCCACAGCACCATTTCATGCAGCCCACCACCACCTCCACCACACCTGGAAGTGCCATGTGGTGGAGAAAGGGCAAAATGGCCGTCCAGCCCCCAAAGCTGTCTGAGGGAGCCAGACCCGATGGCCCCTGGATTTAAAAGGTTGAGAACTCCTGCCTTAGTGGTTACGATGCTAAACTTGACCACAGAAGGTCGGCAGGCCAAAGGTGCGAGCCCCAAGTGCTGCACAACAGAGTGAGCTCCCGCCTCTGTCCCAGCTCCTGCCAAGCTAGCTGTTCGAAAGCAAGAAATTGCAAGGAGATAAACAGGTAATGCTTCGGCATTCCTCCCAGATAAAGAGGTCTGATTGAACATTAAACAATTCAGAGGCATATCAGAAAACAAAAAAATAAAAAAAAATGCTGCAACACTTTAAAGACTAACTCAGGGGTGCCCAAACTATGGCCCATGGACCAGATCCACCCCCTGACACCAATTCATCTGGCCCACACCACCCTCATCACTTCCGGAAGCAGAAGTATGGGCGCATTTTACTTCCGCTTCCGGGAGCGACAAGGGTGGTGTGGGCCGGATGAATTGGTGTCAGGGGCTAGCTCTGGCCCACAGGCCGTAGTTTGGGCACCCCAGGACTGTTTTATCCATTTATTTATTTGTTTATTTATTTGTATCCCGCTCTTCTAGCGCAAGCGCTACCCAGAGCGGCTGACGCATAAAACGAGAAAGCTCTTCAAAACAAGAAAGCAGTCTCAAACATACAAAAAACATAATACAATCAAACTACAATACATACAACCATAAAATGTTTAAAACCCAGCCCAACTGTTGCATTTTTAACGTGAGTTTTCGTGGATCAAGTCCACGTCATCCGACATAGGCGCGGAAAAGCAAGGCATGTTGCTGTTCCAGATGAAAGAACTCCATGAAGTTGCACCTGCGCCTTCAAGGAACCGGCTCCACAGAGGAAGGTGGGGAAGGAGCACAGCGTGCCCAGAACATTATTATTATTCTTTTAATCAGCAAGGAGCAGATTTTCTTCTTTGGGGGTTTATCTCTCGGCCCAAACTGTACACCGAGTACCTTAGCCGCTGCCCTGGTAGCTCCCACTGAGCCAACATTCTCAGCATTTCTCGCTGGCTCGCTTATCTCTGGCGGCAAGAACATGCTTACCAAGAGGGTACAAAGTATTCTGGAAGAGCCAGCGGGCACAAAGGGAAGGGAGGAGGACTGGCCCGACCGGACCCAGGAGGAAATTTGCAAGGCACTCACATGCTCCAAGGCTGGGCGCATTCAAGACAAAAAAAAACCCAACACCCATCGGTCAGATGGATGTACTTTAATGTACTTCTTGCATTGCGCAAGGGCTGGCTGACATTAGCCTGTCCAACCTCATTATTTTAAGAAGATTCAATCTGAAAGTTCAAAGACAGAGGTCAACTCAGGGGAATCACACACACACACACACACACACACACACACACACACACACACATACGGGACTGCAGTGGCTTAGTGGTTAAGATGCTGAACTTGATGACTGGACCTACCAACCTAGCAGTTCGAAAGCAAGAAATTGCAAATAGGTAAAAAGGTATTACTTTGGCAGGAAAGGTAACAGCACTCCATGCTCTCCAGCATCTAGTCATGCTGTGACCATGCTGTGGATGCAGACGGCACTGGCTCTTTGGCTGTAAACAGAGATGAGCACTGAACCCTACAGTCGGATACGACTGGCTTTCGAGCAAGGGTGACTTTTATCTTGCCGCCGCCACCCCAAATGGGTGACTATTTAAAGTACCGCCAAGACCCCTGTGCTAGTTAAACACGTTGCTACAGACATGAAGAATCAGAATTGGCAATTCTCAAGCTATTTGGGAAAAGCTGAAGAGCTACAGCATAACCATCCTAGGGACCAATTCCCTACCAAGCTTCTACCGAGTGGAAAGCGCCATGCCTGTAACAGCGCACAATCACAATGCTTGTTCATTCACACTCACTCCATAAGCAAAAGACAGGTCTTCATCACTACTTACTGTATATAATGGCAGCCTTTCTGCAGAAGATGCAATTCCATCCTATCATGCTGGAGAGATTTCCCACTCAGTGGAAACTCAATAGGATGCTAAGTAAGACCCTTTATTAATTTCTTTTTTATATAAATGTGATGATACAGACACACTCCTATCCGTATTTCCAAAACCAGACTGAACACGCTCAAAATCTTTTTCAGCTTTGAAACTGCCATTCAGTTTAAGGCTAGGTATTTGAGACCAACTTTCTCCAAACTGGCACCACATACTGGACTACAAATCTCATCCCCCCCCAGCCTAGTGTGGATGATAGGTACCGTAGTCCAATGCAACTGGAACTGCCAGAATGGAGACTGCTGTTCCAGACCAAATCCTGGCCAATAGTCTTTAAAGGTTCTTTAAAGAAATAAACTAAGATTTAAAAAAATTAACCTGCCACCCTTATAATCAACTTGAACTTGTTCAACCCAAGATGCTCAACAAAAGGAAATAGTTAATGTCAACCTCTTCCACCTTGTTACAAATTGCCATCGCTTTTGAGTGGAATTTCCTTTTTAGCTTGATGAGGTTATCTCAAAAATGGAATATTTAACATAAGTTCTTTATATATATACATATGGAAAGGGACACACTTTACAGGGTCCAAGGTCACACTTTCCAAAAGCATATTACTTGAGGGCAGAGAAACACCCCTTTTGTGCCTGGTATACAAAAAAACAACTTCTATTGTGCATAAAAAAATCTTCTGCTATTGCACACAAAACTTTATACTTTGTGCACAGGATTTCCCTGCACACAATGGGGAAAAAAGAGTGAAGAAATTTAGATAGATAGATAGATAGATAGATAGATAGATAGATAGATAGATAGATAGTTAGATAGATAGATAGATAGATAGATAGATAGATAGATAGATAGATAGATACATACATACATACATACATACATACATACATACAAGTTGTTGTTGTTCAGTCGCACAGTTGATTCCGACTCTTTGCGACCCTATGGACCATTGTTCTCCAGGCGCCTCTGTCCTCCACCATACATACATACATACGTACATACGTACATACAATAAAATGAGGTTATTTAATACAATACCATTGAAGAAACACATTCTTTCCATCTTGCATAAAAATGTTATTAGACTATCTTCAGTTTAATAGCACTGGGTCTCCGGTTCATCTAGGCCAGGGATTCTCAACCTGTGGCCCGTGGGCCGGATGTGGCCCATAGCACCATTTCATGTGGGACCTCACCCGGAAGTGCCATGTGGTGGAGGAAAGGCAAAATGGCCATCCGGCCCCCGCAGCTGTCTGAGGGAGCATGACCCCAGCCCCCCCCCCTCCAGCTTAAGAAGGTTGAGAATGCCTGATCTAGGCATCTGGCCTTAATTTCACATCAAGAGGGTGAGCTTGGGCTTCTCTTCCAGGTCAGAAAAAGCACAGAAGGCCGTAGTCCAACAGGGAAAGAGCCATCAACTGCATCTGGAAGGATCAACGGCCTATAGTCTATTTTTATTCCACCTCTTGGGAGCATTATCTCAAGCTTCCTTGGTTTATTATTATTATTATTATTATTATTATTATTATTATTATTATTATTATTATTATTATTATTATTATTATTATTATTATTATTAACTTTCCACTATCACCTCCATCTAGCCCTTGCTAACAAGCCTCCGGAGTCCTCCCAACCACAGGCTCTGCTCTGGAAACTGGGAAGCCGCCAGAGTGTCCAAGCCTACCGAAATGCAGAGAGAGAGAGAGAGATTCGCGGCGACAGATCTGGAGGGATGTGCCCGTGGCCGTAGCCCAAAAGAGCCTTCCACCGAGCCAAAACCCAAAATGCCAAACTCAAACGGCCTGAACAGCTGGGTCAGGATCCAACCCTGTCTTACACACACACACACACAGAGAGAGAGAGAGACACACAAGACGGTTGCGGTCTTCTGCTTCATTCTACAATCAGCTTATTCCCTTTTCCATTCTTCCCAGAAAGCTGTAAATGCAAATTTCAGTAAAAGCAACTAAAAAGGAGAAGAAAAAAACCCATAATAGTTTCAGCCCTGAAGTGTGTGTGTGTATATTCTGGCCAACCACTTTGCTACTTCTTTAAAATATTCCTGCTAATATTAAAGACGTACTCAGGAGACTTAATTGCACTTTTAATTAATTTTAATTAAAGGCCTGCGGTGGCTTAGGGGTACAATAATAATTTCGTGTCAGAAAGTATGCTGGGTTGAAAGGATTTCTGTGGGAGAAACTCCACTCTGGGAGTTAGTGGTTAAGATGTTGAACTTGATGACTGGAAGGTTGG
The DNA here is from genome assembly GCA_035047345.1 of Bradypodion ventrale. NCBI lineage: Eukaryota > Metazoa > Chordata > Lepidosauria > Squamata > Chamaeleonidae > Bradypodion > Bradypodion ventrale. The sequence goes on along the minus strand of JAWDJE010000014.1, from coordinate 23,434,402 downwards.
CAGGGTCGGCAGTTTGAGACCCGAGTGCCGCATGGTGGGAGTGCGCGCCTGTCATCTGCCCCAACTCCTGCCAACCTAGCAGTATGAAAGCAAGAAATTGCAAGGAGATAAATAGGGACCACTTCGGTGGGAGAGGTAACAACGTTCCATGTTTGGTCGTGCCTGCCACATGACCACGGAAACATCTGCAGACACAGATAGTGCTGGCTCTTTGGCAATAAACAGAGATGAGCACTGAACCCTAGAGTTGGATACGACTGGCTCTCGAGCAAGGGCGACCTGTACCTTTTTACCTTACACACACCTGGCTGTTTCCTCTTCTGCCCCAGCCCAGCCCAACACCACAAAGGGCCCAGAATGCGCACATCAGTCCTCCTAGGGAAGGCAGCCAGTGTTTTGTGCATGTGGTATTCATGGAAGGTGCTTATCTGTCTGAGCCACTTGCTTGGGCCTTTCAAGGACCGGCAGCTTCATTTCGGTTATCAAGCTTTTGGCTCCCAAAGTTCCTTTTGATCAGTCTATTAAATGAACATTATCATCATAATAGTACACTGTTCCGAATCCCAGCCGAAATGTTTCAGGCCACAGATCAGACCGGCTTTACTGAAAACACCCAACACAAATGCTCTTTTTAAAAAGAGGGAAGTCGACAGGTTAAGGGGCTGCAGTGGCTCAAGGGGCTAAGACACTGACTGGAAGGTCAGCAGTTCGATACCCGAACACTGCAGGACGGAGTGAGCTCCCATCTCTGTCCCAACCTAGCAGTTCGAAAGCAAGGAGATAAATAGGGACCACTTTGGTGGGAAGGTCAACAGCGTTCCATGCGCCCCACTGGGGCTCAATTAGTGTCATAGGGGCTGCAGTGGCTCAGCGGTTAAGAAGCTTGCCTTATTAGCTGGAAGGCCAGCAACTCAGCAGCTCGAGACCCAAGTATAGCATGACAGAACGAGCGCCAGTCTCAGTCCCAGCTCCTGCCAACCTAGCAGTTCGAAAGCAAGAAATTGCAAGTAGATCAATAGGGACCACTTGGGTGGGGAAAGATCTTGGGGGCATGAAAGGAGCCTCATTCGGGTGTCCTTTGAGGAGAGTTCCTCCAGCAAAAATCCTTTTAACCCAGAATAATTTATAACATGCAATCATTATAGTGGAACCTTGGTTAGCAAACGGCTCGGTTAACATAAAAATCGCATAACAAAAGGAAATCCATAGAAAACAGTGGCTTGGTTTGTGGATTTTTTTTCTGGAACGGATTAATTGGTTTTCAATGCATTCCTATCGGAAACCACGTTTCAGTTAAAGTGTTTTAGTGTCCAATGCATTCCTATGGGAAATTCGGTTACAATGATTTTCACTGTGAGACCCGTCCCAGAGAACGCATTAATTACATTAACCAAGTTTCCACTGTATTATTAATTGATGTCATTGTTATGTGCTGTCAAGTGGCCTCCAGCCTATAGCGACCCAATGAATGCATGACCTCCGAAATGTCTTCTCCTCGACAGCCTTGCTCAATTCTTGCAAACCCAAGCCTGTGGTTTCTTTCAGAGAGTCTATCCATCTCACAGTGGGTCTTCCTCTTTCCCTGCTTCCTTCCATAGCTCTGCTCTCACCACTGGACAAACAGCTTTCCTAGCAAACAAACAAAACCTGTTCAGCGGAGGAGAAACCCCAGGGAAAGAGGGCAAACGGCACCATCCTAGGTGGTGGGGAACACAGAGAGACCCCCTTGCCTTGAGCATCATCTTCTCAAACTCTCACACCTGTGATGTTTTGACGGTCCTTTCCAAAGCCCTGATTAATCCTCATCCATAAGACAGCTCCATAACGTCTCAAAGGCCTGGTCTAACTAAGACCGACGCACTGGAGGCATCAATGTTCCCACCCTTTCCACTGGGAATATCTGCCGTTCCTTCGGCCGCAAGCCCAAGTCGCTCTTGACCCCAGGAACAAAAGCCGACCCAACCCATCCTGATGCTAATCTGGTTCCTACTGCCTCGTCCATTTCCACTTGCTTTGTGCTCTACTAAAAATAAAGGAAATTTATGCCATGGGGTGGGCACCTCCCTTCTTAGGAGGGGCTTCCTGCCCACACCCCAAGTCAAAAACACAACAACCCATTCCCAAGCAAGGGGGGCTGCAGGAAAGGAGGCGGCAGCGAGGGTGAGAAATGGAGGCCACGAGATCAAGCAGAAGGGACCCCCCCTTTTGAGCCACGTCCAGCCCCAGCCCGGACCCCAAACTGAGTCCCAGGTGGGCTGGCTGCTTTATTGGCAGAAGGGAGATGCCGTCCAGGAGGGAGATGAGTTCCTCTGCTGAGACAAACCTTACCCAGCCTTAAAATCCAACCAGATCATCTTAGACCAGGGGTTCCCACCTTTTCAAGCTGGGGGCCGGGTCACGCTCTATCAGTCAGCTTCAAGGGCCGGATGGCCATTTGGCTCTGCTTGCACGATGGGGGTCTTGTCCCAACAGCTTCAAAGGGAGTGGCCGTTTTGCTTCTCGAATGCCCTTGGAGGGGCGGGGAGCCACATGAAATGGCCCACGGGCCTTAGGTTGGGAACCCCTGTCTTAGACACACAAGGAAGAACCCAGGATATACATGACGTCTCCCTGCACTAGCAAGGGCTCTTCACGCTCCATCTGGGGACTGAGTTTAGCCACAGATCTTGTGGCTTGAAATATCTTCCCAACTTCATCTGTGCTTCAAACCGCCGCCTCCCTTACTAATGTTTCTTAATCAGCCAGCATGAAGAGGAAGAAGAAGAACGCTGTGGAACCTAGTAGCTCGCACACTCCTGTGGAACGGCAACCATGCATAATTACACCGCCCGCCTCTGGCACTTCTATAAGCAACTATCAAGTCATCAGAATTGATCCCTCTTAAAAGAAAATAGATGCCCATGATATGCGCAACGATTCTGGCAACAGTTCACGTCGGACTAAACCAGTAATGTGTCAGGTTTTAGTCACAGGACTTACTATGTCATTTCCCCCACAAAGAAGAGTTCTGTGCAAACTGGAAACTGTCCCTCTTCCGATCCTTTCCAAAGCGTTTGTCTCCTAAAAAGCACAAATCGATCTTTTCCAAGAGTAGATAAATGTTTCAAATGCTCAAGCATTAGACTAGAACAGGGATTCTGCACCTGTGGCCCATGGGCCGGATGCGGCCCACGGTGCCATGTCATGTGCCACTAATCTTATCAATCTGATGGGGCCACGGGGGAAGCATTGTTTTGCTTTTCCATTTGTGTTTTTGTGAAGGCGCAGTATCAGAGGTGGACACTAGAGAGAGCTGGCAAACACTTTCCCTGCATGCTTTTGGTCTGCTGGGAAAGTGCAATGCAAGCAGAGCAAACAATAGGTAAAGGCAAAGGTCACCCTTGCCCGAAAGCCAGTCATCTCCAACTCTAGGGTTCAGTGCACATCTCTGTTTCAAAGCCGAAGAGCCAGCACTATCTGCTTCTGCAGACGTTTCCATGGTCATGTGGCAGGCATGGCTAGACACTGGAGCGCACGGAACACTGTTTACCTTCTAGCATCCAACTAAGGGTTGAAAAAGGAATGCAAAAATGCTCTTTTTAAAGGATAAGGTTCTGCAGAATCTTATCCAGGATCAACATGTGTCACTTCTCCCTCCCTGCATTGTCAAGCGGCTGTAATTTAAGCTTCCTAAACCTGACCCAGAGGTGACATTCCTTGCCAGTGGGTGCGCATGTGCAGTTTTCAGCACAATCCGGACCAGCAACGGCAGCGGGTCAAGGAAGAGCGGAAACAGATTTGCAAAAGAGTCCCTGGGATCTGTGGATGTTCTCAGCCTGGACTCTAAACTGGCTTGATGTTATCAGTATCTCTGGTGGTCAACAAATTACAAGTCTTTTTGGGTTGATGCTCCCCCCTCTTTCTTTCAACCTCCGATCTTAACAAGCCTTAAAGCAGGGGTGCCCAAACTACAACCCATGGGCCAGATCTGACCCCCGACACCAATTCGTATGGCCCACGCCGCCCTCGTCGCTCCCAGAAGCGGAAGCAAAACGCGCTGAGTGCATTTTGCTTCTGCTTCTGGGAGCGACGAGGGTGGCATGGGCCGGATGAATTTGTGTTGGGGGTCAGATCTGGCCCATGGGCCGTAGTTTGGGCACCCCTGCTTTAAGCAGAGATAATGGCAGCTTAAAATCTATCTCATCCTGTTGCAAAACAGATGGCAAGGCACGTTTTACTTCTGCTTCCAATGGGAGGAATCACGTGACCGGCCTGCTGAACCACATCACCGGCCCACTTTACCATGTGACCGGCCCATGGGCCAAAATGTTTAGGCACCCCTGCCTTAAAGGCTAGCTGACTTTACAGCTCAGTAGTTTAGGTATCTGGTTGAGAGTTCGATTCCCCACTGTGCCTTCTGGAGAGAAGAGGCAAGCCTGTATAGCCCTAGGCAAACTGCACAATCCCGAGGCTCCCCCCAGAAGAAAGGAATGGAAAGCCATTTCTGTGTATTCTCTGCCTAGAAAACCCCAGAAAGGGTCACCACACTGTCAAAATTGACTTGACAACACACAACTGATTAATTAAACCAGGGGTTCCCAACCTTTTCAAGCCTGGGGCCGGGTCATGCTCTCTCGGTCAGATTCCAGGGCCAGATGGTCATTTTGCCCTGCCTGTACGATGGGGTTGCCATTTTGTCCCAGCAGCTTCAAAGGGGTGGTCATTTTGTTTCTCGAATGCCCTTGGAGGGGTGAGGTGCCACATGTAATGGTGCCATGGGCCAGATCCGGGACCTTAGGTTGGGAACTCCGGAATGAAAGGCTAGTAAGTTTTACTTGATGTGAGCTTTTATTTGAAAGTAACCACCAACCAATTCACCAAGTGACTTGAACTGGAGCGGGGTTGGGAAGAGGCAAATAAGATTCCATAAGTATAGTTTAGCATCCCATATTTTCTAGATCTACACGTAGACTGAGGGCTCCGGTCTCTTCCCCCTCTTCCTTCCTGCTTCTCCCAAAGTCATCAACCATAATAACCAGGCAAAACACTGTAGCTAGCTTTCGGTTTTTCCATAAAGAAGACCGGGCCTCTATCCACTGAAAGGGTCTCCGAACACAACATATACATGTTCCTATTTTCAATTAAAAAGTCAAGTCAGGATTATATTGTTGCTCAACACTTGGTCTGTCTATTGTAAACTACAAATGACAGCGCCTTCCTTCTCAAAGATCAGGCGGTCGGAATTAAACCGGGCTAAGGTTTCAGCCTCTTTGCGCTCCGAGAATCTGCTCTTGGCGTCCGCCCAGTCGGCTGTAAATAGAGCCCTAACGCTACCTCTTGACCTCATTTGCCGAGGAGGAAACGAGGACCATTCATAGATGCATAGACTAAATGGAGTTGGAAGAAGAGCCCTGCGAGGCCATCCAGTCCATCCCTCTCTGCTCAATGCAGGAATAACCCGAATCAAAGCGAATATGACAGATGGTTGCTTTCCAATTCTCTCTTGAATGCTTCCAGTGCTGGAGCGTTCACCACCTCGTGGGGCAGTGGGCTCTGCTGCTGTACTGCTGTAACCATTAAGATGACTTCCCTAACATTCAGCCTATATCTGGTTTTATTTAGTTCAGGGATTCTCAACCTATGGTCTGTGGGCTGGATGTGGCCCACGACACCATTTCATGTGGCCCACCACCACCTCCACCACACCAGGAAGTGCCATGTGGTGGAGGAAGGTCAAAATGGCCATTCAAACCCCAAAGCTTAAAAAGGTTGAGAACTCCTGCTTAGTTTGAATGAATGAATGGATTTTTACACTTGCATCTTGCCCCACTGTGTAATACTACATCCCTATTCGAGGCGGCTAACATCATAAAATCCCTTGTACAACAAACAAAACCTATTACTATATACCCAAGTATAAGTCGTCCCAAATATAAGTAAAGGTACCTAAACTAGGAAAATAGATTGATCTGAGTATAAGTCAGTTTTGGGATCCTTCGGGTTGTTGACCCGAGTATAACTCGAGTCCCCTTTTTGCACCTCATTTTGTGGGCTATAGAACTAGACTTATACTCGAGTATATAGGTTGAGAACTCCTGCTTAGTTTGAATGTATGAATGAATGGATTTTTACACTTGCATCTTGCCCCACTGGGTAATACTACATCCCTACTCGAGGTGGCTAACATCATAAAATCCCTTGTACAACAAACAAAACCTATTACCCTACATACTCGAGTATAAGTCGTCCCAAATATAAGTCGAGGTACCTAAACTAGGAAAATAGATTGACCTAAGTATAAGTCAGTTTTGGGATCCTTCGGGTTGTTGACCCGAGTATAACTCGAGTCCCCTTTTTGCACCTCATTTTGTGGGCTGTAAAACTAGACTTATACTTGAGTATATACAGGGGGAAAAATTACACCCCATAAAACTTACAATAATAACTTGCAATCAAAGCCGACCATCATAATGGGCCAAAGTACCGTGGTCAAGAGACCATGCAACCAAATTGGAAGGAATATGCGCCGGGCCCCAATCTAAAAGCCAGGGATCAGCAGGACATTTGCAAAGGCAGAGTCTTTAGTTGCTTTTTAAAGGACTAGAGCAAACAGCCCTGGTGCAGCTCAAGTGGGATGGTTTTCTACATCATTGGTGCTGCCACCGAGAAGGCCCTTCTCCTCATCCCAAACTCCCTAGCTAGGCGGGGTCAGCACTTGAAGCTGCACCAACAAAGAACAGTGAGCGATACGGGCTACAGACCTGAGGGAAAGACATTCCACAAGGTAAGATGGTCCCAACCCGTACAGTTTGAGACTGTTATTATACATCATGTACTTAGAAATCACTTTCTGGGATTGCTTTTTGTATTAAATTGGGAGACCTAAAACCATTGTAGGGGGTGCCATGCGGCTGAGAGTAGCACCGGATGGGTTGTTTGAGTATTTTAGATCCATCAGCTGCTCCTTTGTGTTTGTACGGGCCCACTGGGAAAAAAAGATTGTAGTTCTGCACTGAGAGGTTTCACACAAGTTATGGAAAAGCAGGGTGGGAAAAGGGGGTGGATATGACATTTAACTCTTGTGCTGATATTTTGCTCTCAAAGCCAATTGACCGGCCAAAATCTCACCAACATCCAGAGACGACAAGAAAAAGCCAGATGCGCACACCTTCCCTGTGTGGCCCCCTTCACGAAAAGCCCAAACAAGACCTGGGTCCACCTTTGGGCCAATACTTTGAAACCACCCAACAAGGATGGGTGGAGACTTACCTTCCGGTCACTCTCGGAGCTCAAGCTGTGCTTGTGTCTTTTGAGGTTTCGGCTGCTAAGTTCCGCCTGAGATTTCCAGATACTCCCATTGTCACTGCCAGGCAGTTTGGCCAGAGAGCCTTCGGGGCTGGGTACGATGCCAGCATGTGCCATCTCCTCCGTGCAAGTCAGGTGAAGGCTCCGGAGATACTCGTCCGTTTCTTTGTCTACCACCAGCAAACGGGTCTCGGATTCAACAGCTTTGATGCGCTGCACAACCTGGTAGGAGAAAGGTGGCATAAGAATTAAAAAGACTGTGAGCAAAGGCTTTACCCCTAAAATTTCTACAAGGTTTTGCAACCAGTGTTTTGCAACAGGATGAGATAGATTTTAGGCTGCCATTTTCTCTGCTTAAACCAGGGGTGCCCAAACTATGGCCTGTGGGCCAGGGCCGACCCCTGATACCAATTCATCTGGCCCACACCATCCTCGTCACTCCTGGCAGAAGTAAAACGCACCCATATGGGTGTGTTATACTTCCACTTCAAGGAGTGACGAGGGTGGTGCAGGCAGGATGAATTGGTGTCAGCGGCTAGATCTGGACCACAGGCCGTAGTTTGGGCACCCCTGCCCTATATACAGAGATCTCCAGAAATTTATGCAACCTTATAAAACAATAATTGCAACTAGCATCGTTCTTCTGTCTATTTTTACACAAGCTCCATTCAGTTGTGGTGGTTTTCTGGCAGATTTCTTTCCTCTGTTTTTTAATCACAAGCAAACCTGGTGAGTTATCCCTACTTCTCGGCCCAGAAAACATATGCTCGGCTTAGCATTTTTTTGGATATATATACAATTGCTTTTGTATATACATGTTGTGGCACCCTGTGTTAATGTGTCCATGAACGCAAGACGCAGCCTTTCATAATGGTTCCTGTCTTCCTTTCCTTCTTGTTTGCCTATTTTTGTAGGCAATTAATTTATTACGGAAATATTTATGGCTACCCCGCAGGACGTTCGGTCTAATTCGATCCAGGCAGGAGAAAACTATAGATCTTGCAGAAAATGAAGAAAAACTGACAATAAGAAAGGAAAGAGCAAGATAAAAATCACCAACAGCCATGGAAATCTGCCCTTGTCCAAGTTAGCAATTCCTTGTTCCGTATCCTTCCAAACAAGGCAAAATCCAATCACGGAGGTAATAAATGAGAAACTAGTTTGAACACCTAACCGTCTTTCTACCCATCTCCCACCAGCCAAGGTTATAGAGCAGGGGTGCTCAAACTATGGCCCGCAGGCCAGATCTGGCCCCCTTTACTTCTGCTTCCTATCCTCACATGCAGGAGTCATAGAACTGTAGAATCATGGAGTTAGTTGGAAGGGGCCCGTGATGCTACCCAAATTAAATTAGAACAGATGGACGGAGAACCTGCCGACCTCCGACCTCAAGGCTCTCTCCAAGAGGGCGTGTGTGCCTCAACAGCTATCATCCCCACCCCACAAGGGTGACTTCTAGACATGTGTGACGACAAATCCCATCGTTCCAGACAACTGGACGCCATGACCTGAAAACCCGTGGGAGTTTCGAATGGTTTTGATGGAGAATTTGGTGAAGCAAGCAGAGGTGAGATTTAGGGAGAAGGGACCCAAAGGTAGAACGGGCAAAGCAAACCTTGTCCGAGAGGGACTGCGGTGGTGGCTAAGTGGTTAAGGTGCTAAACTTGACAACCGGAAGGACAGCAGGTCAGCAGTTGGAGACCCGAGTCTGAGTGGTTCTTGTATGATGACGCTTTCTTGTTGCGATGCATTTCAGTGGCTCAAGTGGTTAAGATGCTAAACTTGACGACTGGAAGGCCAGCAGGTCGAGACCTGGGTGCTGCATGACAGAGTGAGCTCCCGTCTCTGTCCTAGCTCCTGCCAACCTAGCAGTTCGAAAGCAAGAAATGTGCAAGTGGATAAATAGGGACCACTTTGGCGGGAAAGCTCACAGTGTTCCAAGCCAGGCGTGCATGCAGGCGTCAAGTCATGCCTGCCACAGGAGCAGGAAATGCTGCACAGCACTGAATATTTGGAGAGATGAGCACCGACCCCTAGAGTCAGATACAACTGGCTTTTGAGCAAGGGAGACCTTGACCTAGGCCAGTGATGGTGAACCTTGGTACTCCAGGTGCTTTTGGACTGCAGTTCCCAGAAGCCCAAGTCCTGTTGATCTCAACCATTAAGTTGTGATGCCTTTTGTCCTGGTCTTCTGCTCTGCTCCTTGTGTGATAGGTTTGCACAGACTCGTCCGGCCACCGCTTGGAAAACGATGTCAGATCCTATTTTACTAGGAAGCCTTTAACCGTCTTAGTGCGACAGTGGGTCATCACAGATGAGATTACAGTCCACCCCACATCAAATCTGCCGCTTCCTCTGCCCTGAATTGAAGGCGCTGCTTGTGCTGAGATGGAACCGTGTTTCGCACCACTTCGAGCGCTAACCAAAACAGGACATCATTGGAAACAAAATAAAATAAAATAAAAAATATTGTGGTGCCTTGAAAACACACAAATCTGACCACAGTGACTATTGAACAAGGACTTTGTATCCAGACCTTTCACTCCTTTTTATTGAAAGGGAATCAAGTGCCATCCTCAACAGCTCACACAGCAAGAAATGCGTTCATACTTTGGTTTTCGCTTCGATTTTTTAGGGTTACTTTCTCCCTCTGTAACTGAAATTGGCCAGAAAGTTTCCCAATTCAGCGTTAGGTCAAGGTTGCCTTTGCTCGAAAGCCAGCCATATCTGACTCTAGGGTTCAGTGCTCATCTCTGTTTATAGTCAAAGAGCCAGCGCTGTCTGCATCTGCAGATGTTCCCGTGGTCATGTGGCAGGCATGACCAGACACCAGAGCGCACGGAACGCTGTTACTTTTTCTGCCAAAAGGGGTACCTAGTTCTCTACTTGCGCTTTCTTGCTTTCAAACTGCTAGGTTGGCAGGAGCTGGGACAGAGATGGGCGCTCACTCCGACGTGCAGCACTCAGGTCTCAAATGACCTTCCAGTCATCAAGTTCAGCATCTTAACCACTTAGACACCACAGGCTTTTTTTAACCACCCAGGGTTACAGTTCCATATACAGCTATGTGTACGCACAGTAAACCCATTCATGTGGATTCACAGAGACTAGGGCTTCTGGCAATTGAAGTCCAAGAACACCTGGCATGCCAAGGCTCACCATCACTGCCATAGAGTCCGGGATCCAACATAGAGTTATGAGACCATGGCAGGACAATGATGCCATAGAGGCCCCATGTGGAAACAATGTCATGCCTCGTAGACGCTGCCCTGTATTGCAAATTATTTTGGGCCGTATAAAATTGCTTCCGGTCATCTGCTGAGCCGACTGCGGATAACTGTCACTAAATCATCCCCCAAATGGTTGAGTAGGCTGGACACATTTTCACGGGCACGATTTGTGGATATTACGTACTGCCCACAGGCTTGGTCATCAAGGGGAACAAGCTACCTTAGAAATTGGTGGAATCTCCCTTGCTGGAGAGTTTCAAACAGACTTTTTAGGCCCTAGGCCAGGGATGGCCAACCTTGGCACTCCAGCTGTTCTCGAACTTCAATTTCCAAGAGCCCTGATCAGCAGGAGTGCTGACTTGGGCTTCTGGGAATTGAAGTCCAAGAATACCTGGAGTGAAAAGGTTGGCCATCACTACCCTAGGTGGTTAGAAAATGATGGCTTAGTGCTATGATGTCCAACCTTGGCACTCCAGGTGTTCTTGGGCTTCAATTCCCAGAAGCCCAAGTCAGCGCTCCTGCCGATCAGGGCTTCTGGAAACAGAAGTCCAAGAACAGCTGGAGTGCCAAGGTTCGCCATCACTGGCTTAGTGGTTAAAACTTACAACTGGAAAGTGATCAGGTCAGCATTTCGAGACCTGAGTGCTGCAGGATGGAATGAGCTCCCGTCTCTGTCCCAGCTCCTGCCAGCCTAGCAGTTCAAAAGCAAGAAATTGCAAGTCGAGAAACAGGTGCCACTTTGGTGGGAAAGGTAACAGAGTTCCATGTGGTTTGGTGTTTAGTCATGCATGCCATATGACCACGAAAACATTTGCAGACATAGACATAGATGCTGGCTCTTTGGCTGTAAACAGAGATGAGTACTGAACCCTAGAGTCGGATATGACTGGCTTTTGAGTAATGGAGATCTTTAGATCAGGAGTTCTCAACCTTTTAAAGCTGGGGGCCATTGGGTCATGCTCCCTCAGATCGCTTTGGGGGTCGGATGGCCATTTTGCTCTTCTTCCATGGCACTTCCTGGTGTGGTGGAGGCAGTGTGGGGGGGCACATGAAATGGTTGTGTGGGCCGCATCTGGCCCACAGGCTGCAGGGTGATAATCCCTTCTTTAGATGGTCATATGTCATAGACCTGTTAGTTCTGGGTCCCTGTGCTAGTGGGGGAAGTAAGGCTGGATGACCTCTAGGGAACCCTTCCAACACCTGTGAGTCTGTAATTCATGCTCGGCTTTTAAACCCGTAGCGCCTCCTCCTCTTGCCTGCAGTGCCACCATCTCATCTAATTTAGAAGGCACAGAAACAGCATCAGAGACCAAAACAAAACCCCATAAATAATCAGATCTTGGTCAAAAGGGGAGACACAGTGGCTCCTGGCGTGGCGGGACCGGCTCTTCCATGCAACGGGCGCTAGGCCTGGCTGCCGCCAGCGACAAAATTGGCTGCTTCCCAGCCCAGGGACAAGACAAAGCGGGGCCGGGTGGGGTGTGGGGAGATCCGAAGCAGGCCGGAAAAGGAGGGAGCCAGCCAGGGAACGAAGCAAGATGCTTCCACGCATGGCTTTTATTGTGGGCATCTCAGATGTACAACATGTGTGGATGTCGAAACATTTCCAACCATGGGATCCTGGCGGGGTTCCCCCCCCCTCAGTTGCCGTTCTGTAGCAAAGCTGTATTTCCACGACATGTTTACACACCCTGGCGCCGTTCCATTCCAAGAGGACCACTTCCCCACCACCAGTTGCCCACATGCCATCCTCCCGGCAAAACTCGGCTCTCTTGATGGGCTCCAAGGAGGTGTTGCCCTGCTTGCTCAGCTGCTGCCCATCTGGGCCTTGCATCTGTTGGGGAGAAGGTTTCGTGAGGTTCACACACCCTCACATGGGTAAGTTATTTATCCGTGTGGGACAAAATGCCACACATATTCGTCTCTCCAAATCCCCAGATCAAAGGTAGATGCCGCCCTTGCTCGAAAGCCACTCGTATCCGACTCTAGGGTTCAGTGCTCATCTCCGTTTATAGCCAAAGAGCCAGTACTGTCTGCGTCTGCAGATGTTTTTGTGGTCATGCAGCAAGCATGACTAGATGTTGGAATGCATGGAACGCTGTTACTTTTCCCACTGAAGTGGTCCCTATTTATCTACTTGCAATTTCTTGTTTTCAAACGAAGGAGCCAGGACAGAACGACAGGAGGTCACTCTCTTGTGCAGCACTCAGGCCTCGGACTGCTGACCTGCCGACCTTCCAGTCGTCAAGTTCAGCGTCTTAACCACTAAGCCACCGCAGTCCCTCCCAGATAAATCGGCTGCAACAAATTAACTAAGTGGCCATTTGTGGCTTTTCTTTGGCACCTTACAGTTTGCTTGCATGACCCGAGCCTGGTTAATGGTAGGGCCGGCCATGGCTGGCCTTTTCCTTCCTGGATATCCGCCTCTCAGATGCCTAGTCCAGCAAAACAGGCTCCATCCATCCATCTGTCCGAAGCACTCAATTAGCCACACCGGATCCGAGGCTGTCATGGTACATTTTTCTGCCAGAGGCACAACAAAACCACACACACACACACACACACACACCAGACCCACACAACATGGGCGATTCCTTCTCCCTGGACACCTTGACAAGCACGGAGGAGTGGAGTTGGGGCATCTTCCCCGTTTACGTCACAAGCCAAAGCCCAAGGAATTTTGCCGCCTGAGGTTGCAAACCAACCACCCCCTCTCCTTCCTCCACATGTCAAGTCAAGGTGAGGCGAAAGCCAGCCAAGTTCTTTGGCCTCAAAGTGGGCCAAAATACCACGCATACCCTTCTCTCCAAAAATCCTCAGACAAAGCGCCAGCAACAAACGTTGCCATTCACGGCTCTTCTTCAGGTAGAGGTCAAGGTCACCCTTACTCGAAAGCCGGTCGTTTCTGACTCTAGGGTTCAGTGCTCATCTCTGTTTCATAGCCAAAGAGACAGCACTGTCTGCTTCTGCAGACATTTCCGTGGACACGTAGCAGGCATGCTTCCCTTCAACACCGGAGTGCATGGAACACTGTTGACCTTTCCCACTGAAGTGGTCCCTGACTGTTGATCTACTTGCAGTGTCTTGCTTTCGAACTGCTAGGATGGCAGGAGCTGGGGCAGAGACGGGAGCTCACTCCGTTGTGCAGTACTCAGGATTTGAACTGCTGACCTTCCGCCCCGCAGTCAGCATCTTAACCACTTGAGCCACACAACAATATAAAGGTGCATAATGTAGAAAAAGAGCCATCTTATTTTGGCAGGTGAAGGTGAAAACCACTCCGGACATGAATCCCACCCCCCACCCCGGCCGGAGGAGGAGAAAACACCCTACACCCCACTCCACCCCACAGGGATGCCCAGTTTAATGCCAAGCTATGGGGTGCTCTTCTGTGCCCTCTAGGCCACCCATCCAACTCAGCTGACTGGTTAAGCCCCCTCTCTTAAAGCCAGGCCTGAACTAGATTCAAACCACCACCCCAGACCTCCTGCTATATAGAGCGACAGCTGCAACTATGGCTGGGCCTTCAGAGTACAAAGTGTGTGAGTGTGTGTGTGTGTGTGGGGGGGGGGGGGGGGGCGTAGAAAGATAGACTGCCTCCACCCGGAATGCTCGATTCAGCCATCACCTCCAGCTTGAGGGGCTGCCGGTTCTGAAGCTCGCCTTGTTACCTGGAAGGCGGGCAAGTCGGCATTTTGAGACCTGAGTACTGCATGACGGAGTGAGCGCCCGTCTCTGTCCCAGCTCTTGCGGACAAAATTATTATGATTCTTTCCAGCTTTCAAAGAGCGGATCCAAACTAAGCCACCCCCTCCCTCCCTCCCGTGTGCTGCCTGGCAGGCGTCCCCGGTAGCCAGCTCCTGCGGCTGGAGGCTCGTCGAGAGGGGCGGGAACCGACCTGGTGGTGGGTCTCCTTCTCCACGTTGACGCCGTTGACCTCGACCAGGCGGTCCCCGGCGCGCAGCCCGGAGGCCTCGGCGGGCGAGTCCGGCTCGACTTTGCGGATGAACTGCCCGCTCTTGCCCTTCTCGCCGTGGAGGTGGAAGCCGTAGCCCTGCTCGCCTTGGCGCATCGTGCACAGCCTCGGGCGGCGGCGGAGGGAGGGCGGCGGAGGAGGCGGGAGACCCCCGCCCGACGCCCCCCACGCAGACGCCCCCCCGGCCCCGAGCCCCTCCTCCTTGGCCATGATGGGGGGGGCCGCCGGAGGAGACCCCCACCTACCTACCCTTGGCAATCCCCAGCCCCCTGAGTCACACCGGAGCGCAAGCGTTGCGCCCGGGGCGCTTCCGACGGCCGGAGCTCGGAGCCAGGCAGCCCAGGCGCCGCCAGGGAGGCAGGCAAGCACAAGCAGGCGGCCGGGGCCGCCCCGAGGCGGTGCCAAGCCTGGCGGAGGGCGGCGCTGGATTGCGGGGGGCGGGGGGGGGGGGAAAGCGAGCGAGGGGAGGTTCGTTGGGGAAAAGGAAGGGGGAGGTTGAACCCCCTCCCCTCCCCTCCCCTCCCGTCTTCTGTGGCTCTTTCCTCCCCCCTTCTCGGGTGCCGACGTAGGGCAGAGCAGAGGGCCAAGGAGGCTTGGTGTTCTCGAAAAGCAACCCCTGAGGTCAAGATGGCTTGATAAAGTTGAAAGAAAAGGGGAGAAGCGTGCCTCTAGGCCTGCGCAGAGTACCACTAGGTCACCACGCACGCTGCCTTTCAGGTCTCAAAAAAAAGGGGGGTGGGGGTTAGCTGGAGCTAAAGACCAGGACTCAGAGGGAACCAGTGACCAGGACCCTAATAAGCCAGGGATGGCGAACCTTGGCACTCCAGTGGTTCTTGGACTTCAACTCCCAAGAGCCCAAGGCCCTGTGAATCCACACGAACGGGTTTGCTGCATGTATGCGCAGGAAACCCATTTGTGCAGATCCACAGGAACTTGGGCTTCTGGGAATTGAAGTCCAAGTACAGGTGGAGTGCCAAGATTCGCCATCACGGTCCTAAGCCAGAATCTGCCTCTTCTCCTGGCCCAAATTGACAGAGTTGTGGGACAGGTTCTTTTGGGTGGGAAACTGCTTTATCTATCATTCATTCATTCATTCATTCATTCATTCATTTAGATTTGTAATGCCGTCAAATCACCAAAGTGACTCCGGGCGGCTCACAATTCCATTGCACATAATGCTACATAAAACGACCCAATGTATCATTAAAAGCCTTACATAAAACACATTGTTAAAATCTTTGTAACAAATAAACTAAACAGACAGACGAAAAAACCCGGATGGTGATTACCATGTTCATATCAGCCAACGGAGGGGCAGCTGTTTATAGCCAAAGAGCCCAGTGCTGTCTGTGTATGCCATGATTTCCGTGGTCATGTGGCAGTCATGACTAGATGCCAGAGCACATGGAATGCTGTTACCTTTCCTGCCAAAGTGGTACTTGTTTATCTAATTACAATTTCTTGCTTTCAAACTGCTAGGATGGCAGGAGCTGGGAACAGACAACAGGCAGTCACTTCGTTATGCAGCACTCAGGTCTCGAACTGCTCACCTGCCAACCTTCCAGTTGTCAGGTTCAGAATCTGAACCACTAAGCCACAGCCGTCCCCAGTGCATTTATATCCCATCCTTTTGGTGCAGGTACCGCTCAGGGCATCTTGCAATCTATAAAGCGTCAGAATAACAAATAAACAAAAACAGGGAATAAAGCAGGACTTCTCAACCTTTTTAAAGCCCGGGTCTGGGCCACGCTGCTCCCTCAGACAGCTCCGGGGGCCGGATGGCCATTTTGCCTTTCCTCCACCACATGGCCCTTCCAGGTGTGGTGGAGATGGTGAGTGGCCACATGAAATGGCACCACAGGCTGCATCCAACCTGCGGGCCACAGGTTGAGAATCCCTGAGATAAAGCGTATAACCTATAAAGTGGAAGTCAAACCTAAACACATTAAAGTAAAACCTACCAATCTATGGAACAAAGCATCAATCCACAATGTCAGAGATACAAAACCATCGTTGTTCTTCTATTTATATATCCTTCATCCCATTCAGTCAAGCCAAGGCAGCCTACATGGCTCTCTTCCTTCGCATCCTATTATCCCACTAGCCACCCTACAAGGTAGATCAAGCTGACACGCCACGTGGTTTTCCTGGCTAAATGTGGATCTGAACCCAACTCTCCCACAACCCACTAAACCCTGCTGATGCCAGTTCCTTGCAGCAAAGACCAGGTTTTAAAGAAATGATATAAACATAAACCCACTGAGCAAACAACTTAGGAGAGGAAAATCAAACCTCCCAGCATATTTGATCCTCCCCCTTTCCCAGCAAGTACCCCAGACAACCAGTAAGGGAAGAATTTTGTCCGTGGGGCCCAATCCACCAGTCCACTTTCTTGCAGACGAATACACCTTCTTCTTCTTCCACGTCTAGGCCAGACATGAAAGTGCCAAAATGAAACCACCTTTGGGTGAATTCATTCTGCCGTACCTTTCGCCCGACCTAGTGTGAGAAAGGTTAGCTGGCAACGCAAGGTTGCCGTTACCAGAATTATGCCAGATTGTGGTTCAGAAATACCACAATCTTCAAGAAGGTTCTTTCGGAACTATGTCTCTTTATTCAGGAGAGCTTTAATGACCAGTATTTGGCGAATAAGCGGCCGCTCTCCGTGGTCACCTTGACCCTGTGTTCAGAATCTACCCACCTTCACTCCCTCTTGACATTTTTCCTCAGGTAGGTGTTTTGAACATCTAATCCCTCCCCCCCCCCCCTTTTCTTCTTTTTTCAACACCGCTTGTGCAGAAAGTGACACACACACCCGAGACCGGCTTTTGTTCCCAAATGGAACCCGAGAGCAACAAAATTAAGGCTTGTGCGAGACTCCCTGCCGCTTTCCACCTTTTAAGGCTGAGCACCTTCAGCGCCAAGAAAATGAGCCTTTCGGAAAAATGAGCAAAACGGAAGAACTACGCCTCTCATGTTAAATTGTGCAACGCTCCGATAGGCATTTGTACATGCATTTGTGTGTGTGTGTGGTCCCTCCCCAGTTCTGGAATCAGCCCTCTTTACCACCTGCTGGTGCGATGCAAAAAAGAAATTGGGGCTGGTTTTGGATCCGTCTCCTAGAAACCAACCCCGGCCTGCATCCCCAATTAATACAATGAGGCTAATCCTCCCAGAGTCTAATGCGTGAGGGGTATTCAGGAATGATGTGGCAGACTAAGGCTTGCGGATGTGAAACATAATCCATTTTAAGCCAGCAGACTGGGGGCTGTGCAAGCATTCCGGTGTTCCACACGGTGGCAATCCGGCAATCCGGAGTGTCGTTTTATGCCTGAAAAGTAAACACTGGGTTTTCGGCAGCTTTCTGGTCTTGGTGCCAACTTCTTCTAGGTTCCTAGCTGCGTTGAAAGGGGCAGAGTGGGAATAAACATCATATACAACCTGTTGTTAGAAAGGGGAATTCCTTAACTGATGGAAGCATCTAAGTACAGAATTGGAAGCTTTCTGCACATCATGTGATTTGCAAATTGGTTTGCTTTGACCTGTGTTTAGTCTTCGGAACTCAAGAATGGGGTGGCATTAAATGCCTGGTGGACTCATGCCTTCAACTGCTGTATTTGTGTCAGTGTTGCACAATTTAGGTTAGCTGGTGCTCAATGGACCCAAAGGTTTCCTCTGTGGCTCAATGGTTAAGAAGCTCACCTTGTTAGCTGGAAGGCTGGCAAGTCAGCAGTTTGAGACCCGGGTATTGCATGATGGCTTGAGTGCCTGCCTCGGTCCCAGCTCTTGGGGACATGAGAGGAGCCTCATTTGGGTGTTGCATGAGCCGAGTTTCTTCTGCAAAAATTACTTTCAACCCAGAATAAATTTTGACATGAAATTATTATTATTATTATTATTATTATTATTATTATTATTATTATTATTATTATTATTATTATTATTATTATTATTATTATTATTATTATTATTATTATTATTATTATTATTATTATAGATTCACCACGCTTGCAAAATTTATTTATTTATTATTTTGCCAATGATCTCCCCAGTCAATCAACAGATAATCCTTACTCCGTAACACTCGTATTCTGAGCCTTGAATCCTGGGCAGAGCTTATGGCAAAGTGGGGATTCATTTACAGAACAAGAATTTCAGTCTAAACGACCACTTTATACATGTGGTTAGTTATCTAAGAGTTACTCTCTGTGACTTAGAAGGGCTTCTAAGTGGCCAGGGCTCAGCTCTGCAGTTTCTCCCCCCTGTCTTCTTAAAATCAGCATCACTCCACTTTATGCCAATTTATGGTTTCCAAACACGAGGAGGCCAAACGGTAAAAACCAGAAGAAAATGCGTAAATAGTTTGAGGCAAAAAGTATAGTCCAGTTTGCTTGTACACAAGAATATTTAATGTCTCTTTTCAACCTCAAAAACGAAGTACACTATTAAACAGTCATAGTGATGTCGATTCATATATCGTAACGCTGTATCATAAAGACTAATAAATTCACAACATAAATTCCAATATGGTCCTCTTGCTGTACTGAGGAAAATGATCTACTAAGATCCTGAAATACGTTTCCTTAAAGAGCACAGTAGATCCCCAATTGGAAGTTTCGCTACCAACTCTCGAAGCCAGCCCGGTGACAAGGCTTTTCACTGGATTTCCTCAGGAGATATATGGTAATGTGTCTGTGGGATCAAAAATGAGAATGTAAACAGAACCTATTCATAAAACTGTTCATATCTTAATTACCAGTCACTAGCATGATGCCTTTCACTCACTGAGCTTGGACCATGAGTATCAAACAGTCAAAATTTTACTTGTATTCAATGGTGTCCTAACGAGCCTCCTGTCACCGTGCAAAGTCAATGGTGCTCTCACACATTAACCACACTCTTATGAATGGCTTAATATAAAGGGTGCTAACCCACTTGTGCTGCCGGAGTCAATTAACACCATATTAATGGGAACCACCCCACACCTGAGAGGATATGACACATACAATCTATCAAATGTAAAGTCATTCATAAAACCAGGACCCTCAAACTACTGCATTTAAAGGTAACAAGTCAAGTCCATCTCTTGATTGAGTCCCCGCAGCCATAACATTCTTAATTTATGAATGAAAAATGCTTCCCTTTGGAGTAATCGTTTTTCAATGTCCATCGTAACGGAGCTCATAGGTTTCACTACTTCTAGAACCACAAATTTAAAGTGAAAGTCAGTGTGTTGTTTTTCTATGTAATGAGAAGCAAGGGGTGCTTGAATGACCTGGCCCCTGATTCTGGACCTGTGTTCAACCAATCGAATCTTGAGTGGCCTCGACGTCTTACCTATGTACTTTAATCCACAAGGACATAACCAGAGATACACACAGGAACTCGTATTACAGTTAGAATAATCCTCTAGTACGTGCTGAAAATCAAGTTCAGGAAAAGAAATAGATTTTGTCTCCCATGCATACTTACATACACTGCAGCTGCCGCAACGGTAATGCCCACTAATTAAGCTTTTAGGGTGTTCGGTGGGAGCAATATCTGTACGAGCAACCATGTTGCCAATAGTTCTAGTCCTGCGAAACCCTATAGTCGGCTTCAATTGACAGCCAGGAATATCTTTCAATAGAACCAATACTTACAAATAATCTTCTTTATGTCTCTCGCAAGGGGAGTGTATTCAAGTGACGATTGTACACTATCCCTGATATCTCTCTGTTGTCTCTGTAAGAGTGTGTTCCTAGGAGTACTTCTCACCTTATGGAGTGCTTTATCTAAAATATCTCATGGGTACCCTCTCCCGAGTAAGTTATTTCTAATTAGGATTGCAGACACATTGAAATCCTTCTCACACAAAGAGTTGCTCTTGAAAAAATCCCAAATGGAATACTATTTCTAAGGTGAGGGAGGTGGAAAGATTCATAAGGTAAGTAAGAATTCCTATCAGTATGTTTTTTTGAAGAGTTTCATCCTGAGTCTCCGATCACTAGAAACAAAAGCTACAATATCCAAAAAAGGGATAGATTCTCTACTGACAGCATGTGTAAATTTAAGATTATCATTAAGCGAATTCAGCCATGTCGTAAACTCTTACATATATCTGTGATCATCAAGGACAAAAAATAAATCATCGATAAATCTCTTGAAAATAATAATATGATCAAAAAATGGATTCACCTGTGCATTCAAAATAGTCTCTTTTTCAAAATAAATCATAAATAAATTGGCTATACTAGGGGCCATGGGCAACCCCATGGCCACTCCTTTAATCTGCAAATAAAAATCTGTATCAAACCTAAAATATTTTTTCCCCAAACAAATATCCAAAAAATCCAATAAAAATGTGTGGTTTGAGGTCTCGGGATCCTTGACGCAGCCCAAGGCCAATGCAGAATGTTGCAAACCAGAGCCACCCACCCCCACCCCCCACCCCCATCCCCGAAGGAGAACATAAACTTTACATAACTTTGAAGGTTGTCTTTTCAATGGCGAGAAACATGTGCAAGAAAACTGTGCAACCTCATCTGATTCTGTACATGCCTTTCCTAAAACATACAGCCTGAAGCAATGGGAAAGGGGGAAATATGAACATTTCCAGGGCAGCTTCTATGAGGCAAGCCAGGTTAATCTTTTCTCACAACTCTTGAAAAACATTATTTTTTGTTGCTAGAGACTGCATTTGCCAGTCTCTTGACACTGGATTCTACTTCCACATGGCATGC
Organism: Bradypodion ventrale; assembly: GCA_035047345.1. Taxonomy (NCBI): domain Eukaryota; kingdom Metazoa; phylum Chordata; class Lepidosauria; order Squamata; family Chamaeleonidae; genus Bradypodion; species Bradypodion ventrale. The sequence continues at coordinate 23,413,190 of JAWDJE010000014.1, read as the reverse complement.
ACTTAATGGCCCCTTCCCTTTATTTATTTATTAAGCTTATGCAACAAACAAATTTCATTTCCTCCACCTGAGGCCATTATTATTATTCTAAAATGCACCCATGGGATTTGTAAATCAATGACTGCCGTGAGATGTCCACCTCTACTTGGCCTCTAAAGCAGGGGTTCCCAACCTAAGGCCCATGAGCCAAATCTGGCCCATGGCACCATTTCATGTGGCCCACCCCTCCAAGGGCATTCGAGGAACAAAATGGCTGTGCCTTTTGAAGCTGTTGAGATGAAATGGCCGCCCCCATCGTGCAGGCAGGGCAAAATGGCCATTTGGCCCATGAAGCTTACTGAGAGAGCATGAAAAGGTTGGGAACCCCCTGCTCTAAAGTCAAGAAAAAAATAGCTCTTTAAAAATCTGACAAGATTTTGGGCATTGAAGAGCAAACCATGGTGGTTGTGGGATTCTAGGAGGTGAAAGAGATCTCCCTTCCCTTGTTAAGAGAAGTTACTTTTTTTGAGAGAAGTTCCAGACTCTCCTAAAAAAAAGCAGGCCAATCCAAAAGAAAGAGAGCATTGCCCCCTGCTGACCCTCTTTGGAAGTACACCCAAATGTTTGTGGAAGTTTTTCTCCTCCAGTTTTTCCGGAGATGCTGCCATTTTTCAGAGGCTTTGTACTACAAATCCTAGCCTTTCTGGGTCATGCCAGGGCTGGGGCTCATGGGAGATGAAGTCCCAAAAAAATCCAGATGGGGCAAGGTTGGCAAAGGCTAGCTTACTCCATTCCCAATCTTTTACCTTTTCTAGTTGACAAACAAATGAAGAAAATATCTTTTCCTCTTTGGATACTTTGTTCTTCTGTCTTTTTGGTGGGCCAGGTCTCGATGGCGTGATAGCCATTGGGCGGGCTGGCTGGCTGGGGATGTTAGGATTACAGCTGTCAAGTATCCCTTATTGGCCAGGAAAACCTTTTATTTCACCCTCTTTCCCGCCGTCATCCCGTATTAATTAGGCTGCAATGCCCTACTGCTACCATTGGAGGGCAGCACAGGATAAGCATCACTGTCAAGTATCCCGTATTTGCCGGGAAATTTCCCTTATTTCCAAATCCAAAACTTGTCAGGTATGGTTAGGATATGTAGTCCAAACCCAAGGTGACGGTGGTGGCGAAGGGTTTCCAACCTCTGATGACCATCCCGGGTCTTAATATTGCAAAAGATGGGGAAGCAATCTGTTCTGCTCCTTATTTTCTCAGTTGCTGACTTAGCCATGATCATGTTGGCGGGGCCTTTTGTTGACAGCAGCGGCAAGCAAGAATACCCTGGACTTACCTGCTCTCCGCCCGGTTGCTACATCCACGTGGCATCGACTGAAATGCCCTGGGCACAACAAGGTCTTAGTAGGATAAGGGCAACGTAGTAAATGGAAGATCCAGCCAAGAACCAGCGGCCATCACACAAAACAAAGACGTGTCGGAGAGTCTGCAAATTAGGCCCAGGATAGCCAAAGTCCAAGAAGAAGCCAAAGTCAAGCCAGTTTAACCAGCACTGGAAGCAAGCTGGGAAAATGCAAGAAGGCAGTCCAAATATTAGGTAAAAGTAAAGATCGCCCTTGCTCGAAAGCCAGTCGTATCTGACTCTAGGGTTCAGTGCTCATCTCTGTTTACAGCCAAAGAGCCAGTGCTGTTTGCATCTGCAGACGTCTGTGTGGACATGTGGCAGGCATGACTCAACACAGATCGCAGTTTACCTCCCCACCGAAGTGCTCCCTGTTTATCTCCTCGCAATTTCTTGCTTTTGAACTGCTAGGCTGGCAGTTGCTGGAGCAGACGACGGGAGCTCACTCCGTTGTGCTGTACTCGGGAATCAAACTCTGACCTTCCAGTTGTCGTTTCAGTGTCTTAACCACTTGAGCCACCACAATCCCATCCCAATATTAAGTGCACACATAAGTGTACAAGTTTCAGGAAGCACCAAAAGCAAGATTTGGAGTTAGGAGAGCCACCATCTCTACAATAGGCTAATCCCCATCTCAGCCTAAGGATTTATATAGGTCAGGGATGGCCGACCTTGGCACTCCAACTGCTCTTTGACTTCAATTCCCAGAAGGCCAAGTCGGGACTCCTGCTGATCAGGGCTTCTGGGAATTGAAGTTCAAGAGCACCTGGAGTGCCCAAGGTTCACCATCCCGGATCTAGCTGAACCCCACCTGCAGTTGTTTGGCTAACTGGGAAAGGAATTTAGCAGGAGAATTTGGCCCTGCTGGTCTCCCAGTGAGGAATGGGAACCCCCTACTTTTGAGGAGACCTTTCCTCCTAAAGAATCTCTCCCTGCAGCTGACCATTGCCCTTGCTGGAAAGCCAGTCATATCCAACTCTAGGGTGTGGAGGTGCTCCTGTCATCTGCCCCAACTCCTACCAACCTAGCAGTTTGAAAGCAAGAATTTGCAAGTAGATAAAGGTGCCACTTGGGCAGGAAACGTAACAGCATGTTTAGTCATGCTGCCATGTGACCACGGAAACATCTGCAGATGCAGATAGCGCTGGCTCTTGGGGTGTAAATGAGGATGAGCGCCTAGAGTTGGACACGACCGGTTTTTGAGCAAGGTTTTTGACATTTACCTTTACCCTCAATGGCCCTGGAGTCTCCCCTCCCTGTAATTGGTACACACAAGGATCTCATCTACCAGTGATGGGAACATTAATGCAACAATTATGCTCCTCTCGTAGCTCTCCATCCATGGCTCATCTTTTCCACCCCAGTGAGTGTCGGGGCTTTGTTTCTCGCCCGGAACAAGGAAAACCATCGGGAACGCAGGTCGATCAACACCGACAAAGGCATGGCTAATGGCCTTGCTCAGAGCGGGGTCCACCTCGGCAGACTGTCAAGGGTCATTCAGGCCAGCAGCCAAACACTTGGCAAAAATTAACTCATTGGGGAAGTGAGAGAGTAGAGTTGGTGGATGGTCATGATGGAGTCAACGGAGATGTGGGAAGCCGCTGCCGAGCCTGGGATTCAAAGCAAACAGCACTGGCCGGACATGGCCTGTGGTCATTTGCTAGAGCATGGGTGCCCAAACTATGGGCCGTGGGCAGGATCCAGCCCCTGACACCAATTCATCCGGCCCACGCCGCCCTTGCCACTCCTGAAAGTGGAAGTAAAACCATTTTGGTGAATTGGTGTCAGGGGCTGGATCTGGCCGCCGGGCCATAGTTTGGGCTCCCCTGATTTAAGCAAAGAAACTGGCAGCCTAAAAATCTATCTCATCCTGTTGCAAAACAGATTGCAAGGCGCATTTTACGTCCTCTTCCGAGTGAGAGGAACTACGCGACTGGCCCACTGAACCATGTGACTGGCCCATGGACTGAAAAGTTTGGGCACCCCTGTTCTAGAGGAAGCAGATATGGGCCAGAGGCAAATGGTGTGGTTGCAAAGGCAGAACAGTGGGGATTCAATCCTGCGACTTAAGAGCCCTGGTGGTGTGGGGGTTAAACTGCTGTACTGCAGCCAAAACATAGTGAGTTTGATCCTGATGGGGATCAAGGTTGACTCAGACGTCCATTCTTCCAAGGTCGATCAAATGAGGACCCAGCATGTTGAGGCAAAATGCTAATTAACTTGTGCACCACCCAGAGAGTGCACTAAGCGCTTCTATGGGGCAGGTTTTGATTTGTATTTCCTCTACACTGGCTCAGCAAGCAGCACAGCTTACCTGTAGACTCCGGTGCCCGGTTCAAGGCTCTGATGATGATTTTGGACCTTGTTACCTGGCAGAACATCTCTCTCTGACAAATTCTCCCCAGATACTCTCAAATCAACTGTGCGACTGAACAACAAACAACTCAAACATGTGGACTATGGGTGCCTAACTCCAGAGTGGCCCAAAAGACCTCTGTCAGGAGCAGAGCCTTCTCGGTGGTGGCACCGGTTATTATGGGAAGCCCTTTTGGGCATAGCTGTCAAGTATCCCGTATTGGCCAGGAAAACCCCTTATTTTACCCTCTTCCCTGCCATCATCCTGTTTTAATTAGACTGCAATGCCCTATTGCTGCCATTGGAGGGCAGTACAGGATAAGCATAGCTGTCAAGTATCCTGTATTTGTCAGGAAATTTCACTTATATCCAAAACTTGACAGGTATACTTTTGGGGAATGTCCATCAGGGTCCATCCCTTTCTGCACTTTGGAAGATGGCAAAGGCAGATCTTTGAAGGAAAGCATTTGTTAATAATCCTGCCTCTGAGTTAATTCTTGTGTTATTTTTTCCTTCTGTCACCAATCAATCTACTGCCACCTATTCTTGGATCATCTTGTGTTGTATAATCGTCTTTTGATGATTATTGGTTAGGTGGAGAGAGAATATCAAGGAAATATTACAAGAACACAAATTAACCTGGGTGGAGGCTGCTAGCAGTGGAATAATAATAATAATAATGCTAGCTTGCTTATAGAACTGAATGGGGACATGTGAGAACCGAGCTTACCACCACCACCCCCTCCCTCCAAATCTGGGAGATTATGTGGCTTGCTCACTATCTAATTTTTCAAGCCAGGCACTTTCAAGCTTAAAGAAACTTAACAATGTATGAGATGACATGTGAGAGAAAGAAGAGATGGAAATTCACAGAGGCTGATTTGAATCCAGATCTCCGCAGAGAATGTTCAAAAGTATTGCTACATTTTCTCCTGCAGCTGAGGCCATCACCATACCTGTCAAGTTCTGGATTTGGAAATAAGGGAAATTTCCCGGCAATTACGGGATGCTTGACAGCTATGCTTATCCTGTGCTGCCCTCCAATGGCGGCAATAGGGCATTGCGGTCTAATTAATAAGGGATGATAGTGGGAAAGAGGGTAAAATAAGGGGTTTTCCCAGCCAATAAGGGATACTTGACAGCTCTGCTTATCCTGTGCTGCCCTCCAATGGTGGCAATAGGGCATTGCAGTCTAATTAATAAGGGATGACGGCGGGAAAGAGGGTAAAATAAGAGGTTTTCCCTGCCAATAAGGGATACTTGACAGCTATGCATCACCCTGGGAGAGATGCTCAGTGAACCTATTTTCTCTGATGGTCCTCTCGCTCCTCAAAACATTGCAGTGTACCTGACATCCTAACGCCAAGGTGTGTATCTAGGATCTTGGCAATCAGTTTGCATTGAATTGTGGGTTTTATTTTTCAAACTTGGAGAGGATCTCTAACACTTTCAGCCTCCCGAAAACCTTGGATTTCCCCCAGGGACAGGATGAAACCTCCCTCTGTGATTCTCTGGATACTTCCAGAGAGAAGAGCAATTTCTCCTCCTCCCACCAAAATGTGTTTAATCCTTTGTTGACACTAGAAAGCATATAATGCAGTTGATTAAATTTTGGTTTTAATTAGTACAACACCCCCAAAAGGGGGAAGCAAGTAACATTAGATTGCGAATAAGCCATTCTCGGCATTGAAAATAAAAATGAACATAATCTATCCTTCGTTCCTCACCCCCCGAGATGTAAGCGTGAAGTTAAGAAAACAAAGACGCTAAGAATCTGTCCCCGTGTGTCCCAACAGTTTGAGGGAACATAAATAAAAAGTCGAAGAACTCGCATCCGTGTCTCTATCTTGGAACATCCTATGAAGAATTGGCAGTTGCGATAGGATTGGGTGTCACAGCTGGTGGCCTTCTTGGTGTGTGTGTGCGTGTGTGTGCGTGCATGCATGTGTGTGTGTGTGTGAGAATCAGCATGGAGCCAAGCATTTCCACTCATAGGGCCTGGAAACCATGTCCGTGTCAGTCCAACGCCATTCTTCTGGAAGAACACCTCGTCCAAGTTCAGACCACCAGCGCAAAAGGGCTGAAAAGGGTGAAAAGAGAAAACCTGGGTGATTTTGCTTAAACCGTTGCAGTTTTATACATCTTCTTTGGACTCTCATAGGGACTGCGGTGGCTTAGTGGTGAAGACGCTGAACTTGATGACTGGAATGGTCGGCAGTTCAAGACCCGAGTGCTGCATGATGGAGTGAGCTCCTGCCAACCTAGCAGTTAGAAAGCAAGAAATCACAAGTAGATAACTAGATACCATTTCAGTGGGAAGGTAAACAGCATCCTGTGCACTCCGGTGTCTAGTCATGCCTGCCACATGTCCATGGAAACATCTGCAGACGCAGACAGTGCTGGCTCTCTGGCTATAAACAGAGATGAGCACCGAACGCTAGAATCAGCTATTACAATAGTTAAGTGCAGAAATACACTTTGCAATGATATCAAGACATCTGATGTTATCAAAGGACAGGTGGGGTGACCCCGTCTTCTCTTGTCTCTTGCGACATCCATCCACCGGCATGGCGGCAAAGATGGGAAGTGAGTAAGCAAGGGGCCCTTCCACATGACATAGGACTACATATCCCATCGGCTCCAATTGGCATAGTTAGTGATGAAGAATGATGAGCATCGGAGTGGAGCACCATGTCGAAGCACCATGGACTGTGCTCACCTGCTTCTACTCTACTCTACTCTACTCTAGGCAATGCTAGAAAGGACCAGAACTGGAGCAGGGCTCTAGGTCTGGATGAGTCCCACTAAAGGCTGTTCTCTGCACCCATATTCCTTTCCTGACCCCCATCTTTCTTCTGGGGAAAGAAACGAACCTTCATCTCCTTGAACCCTCCAAGAATAGTGGATCATTTCCCAAGGAGGTTACGGTTTTACCACCCTTAAAACATCCTTTCTCTATAACTGGAAGTGGGTTTTCAGCCAGTGTGTGTTGCCTTTTTTTAGCCCTCCTCCCACAGCCCTTAAATCTGTGGTTCCCAATATGGGGTATGCTCCCCCCCCCCCGTCGATTTCAATTCCCAAGTCAGTCCATTGGCTGATCAGCGCTTTGGGGAATTGACTGAAGCTTCCCAAAGGTTGGGAAAGACTGCCTTGGAACAGGCGTTCTCAACCTTTTTAAGCCAGGGGCTGGGAGACGCTCCCTCAGACAGCTTGGGAGGCTGGATGACCACTTTGCCCTTCTTCCACCACATGGCACTTCCTGGTGTGGTGGAGGCGGTGGGGGCCCCACATGGAATGGTGCTGTGGGCTGCATCTGGCTCACGGGCTGCAGGTTGAGCATCCCTGCCTTAGAGGGTATCTGAAGAAGGAAGGGTTCAGAGAGACCACGAAGAAGAACTTGATAGAGGTTAGGGGCAAAAATAGACATTGCAGATAGCCCATAATTAGACCAGTGTTCTTCTAGTTAACAAGGATATAGCAATAGAAATATCTACAGCCCCATATAAGCGCTTAGTGCACTCTCTGGGCAGTTCACAAGATAATGAGCATTTTGCCCCCAACATGCTGGGTATTTATTTTACAGACCTGGGAAGGATGGAAGTGGCGGAGTCCACCTTGCTCCCCGTCAGGATCGAACTCACAACGTTCTGGCTGCAGGACAGCAGCTTAAACCCCTGTGGCCCCTCATCCTGCTGGGAAGCAAGGATTCGCGCTTTGCCAAGAGGCGGGACAGAGAATCCATCCTGCCCTAGACAGCCAGCAATCTGTCCGGTCAAGGCAAGCGGCTAGTCCTCACTGAGGCTTGGGGTTACTTACGGTGCGCACTTTACCTGGCCGCCTCCTGCCGGAGCTGTGGGCTCTTCCGCATCGCCCTCTCCACCTGCGACGGGGTCAGGTGGGGGCTTCGCCAGGGGGTCACCTCAGGGCGTCTCGGTGGTCCCAGGGCGGCCCAGGGATCTCTTCTTGCAGGCCGGGGAATCGAGGCAGCCCACGCGTCCGGACGGCTGCTGCTGCGGCTTCTGGCGGCGGGGCGGCCCCCGGGGTCCCTCTCGCCCCGTCGGGGGTCCCCAAAGCGGAGCGGCTGTTCGTCCCCAGCGCCCCCGGGTGGGGATCTCTCGCGCGTCCCTTCCGGCCCCGAGGAGTCCCTGGGCTGCGGGCGCCCCCCGCCTCGGGCCGCCCCGTCCAGGTGTCGGCGCCACAGGTAAGGCGAGCGCCGGACGCCCATCAGGAGCCCCGAGGCGCGGCCCACCGTGTGGTAGCGGGGGCTGGCCACGTGCTTGTACCAGGCGGCGGAGGCCAGCAGGGCCAGGGCCACGAAAGCCACGGTTGGCCGGGGACCCCGTCGGAAGACCATCGCCGGCCGGCGGACGGGACCGGCTCGGGACTCAGGCGGCGAAGGGTGTAGGGTGGCCCCTCTCCCCTCCGACGGAGGCCTGCCTGGCTGGCGATTTGGGGCTGGAGAATCAGGGGTCTCGAGAGCAGGTCTGCCGTCGAGGGTGGCCGAGAAGAGGGAGGGGGCGTCTGCCTCCCTGCTTGGATCCAAAGACTGGAGGCGCAAGAGAGAGCCCCGACGGGTCGGAGGCTGCCTGGGTCGCTGCCTCTCCGGCTGCCCCGACGTGCCTATAAACCCGGGCAGGGGGGCGGGGAGGAGGAGCGACCCCCCCCCCTGCCCTCTCCCTCGTGGCTCCACCCTTCCCCCACCCCCCACCCCCCATGGCAGGATCAGAGAAACCCACGGGTGCAGGCGAGACACACAAAGAGATAGGATGCCAATTTCTCCAGGTGGGAAATTCTCCCTATAACCCCGGGGGTGGCATTACTGAGAGTTCGACTTGTCAGTAATGAATGAGATGATAATAATAATAATAATAATAATAATAATAATAATAATAATAATAATAATAATAATAATAATAATAATAATAATAATAATTTCGTGTCAGAAATTATTCTGGGTTGAAAGGATTTTTGCTGGAGGAACTCCGCTCAGGGGATGCCCAGATGAGGCTCCTTTCATACCCCCAAGATCTTTTCCCCCACCCAAGTGGTCCCTATTGATCTACTTGCAAGGTCGTGCTTTCAAACTGCCAGGTTGGCAAGAGCTGGGACAGAGACGGGCGCTCAATCCATCACGCAGTACCCAGGTCTCGAACTGCCAACTTGCCCGACTTCCAGCTAACAAGGTGAGCTTCTTAACTACTGGGCCACCGCAGCCCCACAGTAAGGAATGAGCGGAACCAGGGCTCTCCAACACATGGGTGCCCAAACCTTTCTGGCCACGGGCCGGTCCCGTGGTTCCTCCCACTGGGAGCGGAAGTAAAACATGCCTTGTAATCTGGATGAGATAGATTTTTAGGATGCCATTTTCTCTGCTTAAACCACGAGTGCCCAAACTATGGCCCATGGGTCAGATCCGGGCCCCGACACCAATTCGTCCAGCCCATGCTGCCCTTGCCACTCCTGGAATTGTGTGGGGCTGGAACTGGACCACGGGCCATAGTTTGGGCACCCCTGATCTAACCTAACCCAAAGCAGCATTCCAAGCTCCCTGCATTCTCTGACTTGTAATATTCTGACAGAAAGACTGTCTTTCATACTTCTTCCAATAGATTGCACAACAAGGAGTACTTCCTCCGTCTTGAATGGTCACACCCTGGGATGTGAAAGATGCACAACAGAATTGTATGGAATTGTGCAGTTTATTCATTTTTCCAAAAGGAAATTCCTTCCTTATTGGAGAGTTTTCAAATCCTGACATTGCGACAGAAGAACCACTTGCATTTGCTTTGCCCCAGTGATGGCGAACCTTGGCACTCCAGCTGTTCTGGAACTTTAATTCCCAGAAGCCCAAGTCCCTGTGAATCCACACAAATGGGTTTACTGTAAACCTATTCAAAATGTCCCCAAGATCTTTTCCCACTGAAGTGGTCCCTATTTATCAACTTGCAATTTCTTCCTTTCGATCTGTTACTGTAAAACCATTCATGTGGATTCACAGGGACTTGGGCTTCTGGGAACTGAAGTCCAAGAACAGCTGGAGTGCCAAGGTTCACCAGCATGGCTTCACCCTGTCCATACATTCACAGGGAAAGGGCTTTGAATTCTTGCCGCTGGTGCTGTGTTTTGTGCTTCCGCTGTTTGTATGTTACCACCTGTGTCAAAACCAAGCCACACAAACCGTGTTTTGCACATCAGTCTGTTTCTAAAGGAATTAATGTCCACCATGGGGGTCAAAGATGGACGTTTCTTTTCAGGCCTGTCTTAGCTCAGATCTAATTCTCAGTTTTGTGTTGTTTTCCCTACAGAAACCCAGTTCAAATCCTTCCACATGCGAGAACGTGGTAAAAGGACGCTGAATCGTCCAAAGGAAAAATCATCCTTGAAATGAAATTGTGACTTTTTGCAACGCACCATCTAGTTTGCATATAAGCAAATGTGCAAATGCTTCATTATTGGTGAAGCATTTCTCTGTCTATTGGGTCGTTTCTCTCTCTTCGTCTTCTTCTCCAGAGCATTGATGCTTTGATGATAGCTCGCCTAATTAGCCACTTCTTGCCAAGTACACGGAAGACAATCTGGTGTTGTGATATTATTTCATGTGTGATTAAACAACAGAGGCTGACTCAAGTTTTGCTCATGCCATGACAAGTCTACACTTCACTTCTTCCATTCATTAGGAGGAGGAAGAACAACAGAGCATGATGGACTGGGGTGCCTGGGAAACTGGCAGCGAGGGTTATCTTAATAGCGCATGCCGTTTTCCCTGAAGGGCCAGGAGCAATTCTGCTGTCCCTACACGGAGGAGTCACAAAGAGTGGAGGCAGCCTTCACCGCATAAGACCAGGTTCCCCTTGTTGGGGGCCGTGAAACCGAAAGTAGGGGAATTGTTTGTACCATTTTAAAATTTGTTTCTGGAGAATGTTTGCACCTTTTTACGGGAAGAGTTTGCTATTATTATTATTATTATTATTATTATTATTATTATTATTATTATTATTATTATTATTATTATTATTATTATTATTATTATTATTATTATTATTATTATTATTATTATTATTATTATTATTATTATTATTATTATTATTTCTGTAAAAGGTGTGGAGCTAAATTGATTGCATTTATATAAAGGTCACGGTTGTCCTTGCTCGAAAGCCATTCGTGTCTGACTCTAGGCCAGGGATTCCCGACTTTTTCAGGCCAGGGGACCATTGGGTCACGCTCTCTCAGTCAGCCATTTTGCCCTGCCTGCACGATAGAGGTGGTCATTTTGCCCCAACAGCTTCAAAGGGGTGGCCATTTTGTTTCTTTAATGCCCTTAGAGGGGGCACATGAAATGGTGTTATGGGCTAGATATGGCCCACAGGCCTTAAGTTGGGAACCCCTGCTCTAAGGGAGGGGTTTTCTAATCTCTGTTTACAGCCAAGGAGCCAGTGTGGCTGCGTCTGCATACATTTCTGTGGTCATGTGGCAGGCATGACTAGATGTTAAGCATTATCAACACTTCATCCTTTTGCACAGGAAAGACAGGAAGAAAAACAACAGGCAAGAAACCAGCCACAGCCAGGTTTATTTAGACAATGCATGCTTTCCCTACCTTCCGATCCAAACACAGAGATGGTCCAATGATCGAGGTGGGGAAAGAGGCTGGCTGACCCATGTGCCCAGCGACTGAAGCATGAAGGAACAAACTTTGGGGCAGCAGCAGAAACCAAACCCAGGATTTGTCTCTGCCGGTCAGATAGAGTGCTCAGTCCCAGTGAGGTTCATGTCTCATTAAAGTTGGACTCGGAGCCCAAAAATGACACTTCCAGAAGTAAACTAGTGCCAGAGCAGGGGTAGATGCAGCCCTCTGGATGTGTTGTCGATGCTAAGGCTGACGGACCTTGTAGTGTCCAGAAAAGGCCGGAGGAGATCCCATCTCTTCTGTCCCTGGATGTGTAGGAGAGGATGCAGAAACCGCTGGCAGCTGTGAGCAAAGAAGGCCAGCTCAAAAACCGCCCAGCCATGGCTCTTTTGAAAAGGCTTCTCAGACGCGGTTCCTTGGTGGAATCGAACTGGGAAGCTTCTAACCTCTGGTTCTTCCCCGCCCAGGAGCGGCCTCAGCTGGTGTATCCGCCAAAGCCAGTAAAAACCAGTCTGAAGTGCCGCGGCCACCTGGGTTTCCCGAATGCAGGCTCCGATCCAGGAGGGCTCCCCAGGTAGAGATAGTCAAAATCCAGTGCTGGCCTGTTTTACGGTATCAGCTTCCCAGGCAGCTCCTCTGTTTGCAGAAAGGATATTTCCCCAAAGCAAAACCCTGGCTGGTGCTCACATCCCCTAACCAGCTGTATCCTAAAGGAATTAGGGTGGAAGGAGATGAAAGGGTTAAATCTCAGCTTGAGTGTCAGGGCTAAGAGGATGTCTGCAAACATTGCCTAAGGTGCCGGGCAACAGGTTAAAGGCAGTGCGCCTTTTCTGCCTTGGAAGTCTTTTCCCTCCAGTCACGCAAGTCCTTCAAAGCTCCATGCCAGAGGAATCAGACTGGCGAAACAGGGCCTGGAAATGTAGCGGAAGAACTTTAAGTGAACAAAAGAGTAGAAATTCCCTCCTCCCCGTGTCTCTGTGTATGTGCTAAGACAGGGGTTCCCAACATAAGGCCCGTGGGCTGGATACAGCCTGTGGTGCCATTTCATGTGACCCTCCATTCCTATTTGAGAAACAACATGGCCACCTCTTTGAAGCTGTTGGGACAAAATGACACCACCACACCCCAATCATGCAAGTAGGACAAAATGGCTGTCCCCCGCTCCTACTTCCACCTTGCCTCTAGGCATTTGTATATGTTAGTTCTCATTGATTCCTGTTTCTAGACGACAGGAGACTGTCCTTAATAGATCCCAGCCATCAAGGAAATGGCCCTGAGATGGCCCAGCCTAAGTCAGTGAAAGAGGTCCAGGGCTCAAGATGAGGAAACAATAGAGGTTATGCTCTACATTTTATTTTAGTCTACAAAACTCCTTGTATTCCCCAACTGCTTGTCTTCCTTTCTTCTTGCCCATCTCTTGAAAGGAAGACAGAGAGAAGAGGAGCCTTTGGCAAAAGATCTTTTAATAAAGCCTTTCACTCTCTCTCTCTCTCCTACTTTTGGTACATGTATTCCTTTTGGAATGGTCACCTTTGCTCGAAGGCCAGTTGTATCCGACTCTAGGGTTCGGTCCTCATTTCTGTTTATAGCTGAAGAGCCAGCACTGTCTGCATCGTTTTCCATGGGCATGTAACAGGCATGCTTAGACACCGAAGCACACGGAACGCTGTTTGCCTTCCCACCAAAGTGGTCCCTTTTTATCTACTTGCAATTTTTTGCTTTCAAACTGCTAGGTTGGCAGGAGCAGGGACAGATGACAGGCGCTCATTCCGTCGTGCAGTATTCAGGTATTGAACTGCTGACCTTCCACCTCCCAAGTTCAGCATCTTAACCACTTGAGCCACTGCAGTCCCTTCCTTTTGGAATACGTGAGCCGGAATTTGCCCATTTTCGGCAACACCGATGCCATGGGTTAATGGCAAACCTTTTAGAGACCGAGTGCCCAAACTGCAACCCAAAATCCACTTATTTATCTCAAAGTCAGGCATGGGCTGGGCCATCAGGTCAGAGAAGTTCATACCGGTGCGCCTTCGCCTCTGATGCCCTGGGGCACAAATAATAATTTTATTATTATTTTATCCGCCCGGCGCACTGCACTTTATATTAAGTCATTGCTCCAAGCTCCCTCCTTCAGCTTGGAGCAATGGCTTATTCTAAAGTGCCATGCACTGGGCGGATCAAGCAAGGGGCGGTGACCAAGCGATTCCCAGGGGCAGCTTTCTCCCCAATCCCTTGGTCACTGCCCCTCACCCCTGTCCAGTGCCCTCCCATGCTGCCCAGCACAGCAACAAAGGAGGAATGAAACACTCCCATTGGGCTGCTGGGCAAGGGGGCGGGGTGAACTCTGTGCTGGGGGAAGGAGGAAGTGCTCCCATTGGGCTGCTGGGCAGGGGGGCGGGGCAAACTCTGTGCTGGGGTGACTGCACGGGTGCCCACAGAGAGGGCTCTGAGTGCCACCTCTGGCATGCATGCCATAGGTTCACCACACCACTTACCCATAAGGTGCCCCTTCCGGTCTTCTGGAAGGTTTGACATCCCGGGAGAAGTCCAGGATGAGACGTTGGACAAACGCAGCTGTGGGTCTGTGCCTGTTCCCACTCATTCCCAGCCCACATTTCTTTTGCACTGAACAAAGATGAGTCTTCTTGGGTCGATGAGGCACAGGGACTCCACAGAGATGAAACACAGGCAGGCAGGTGGTAAACTGGAGACCCGGCACAGACACAACCACCACCTTTGGGGCCACATTTAATATACTGTACATCATTGAGCATTATTATTTTTTTGGTGCTCCTGAGTCAGAGAACATCTTACAACACTTCCTTCTTTTGCGTGGCTGGATTGAAGGAAATGCATGAATAATGCATCCTTTTAAGGCAAGTGTAAACCTCGATTGCAAAGGACATTTGCTTTTTAAGAATGCACTTCTGGATCTTTAAATCTTTAAGCTGTTACAAAAAATCTACATTTTAACCTCATCCTTCTTTATAGCCCAATTTAAGGCAAAACGGTGAGGCTTTCAGAGCAAATGCCACGTACTATTTATTTATTTTTTCAAAACAGAAACTGTCTTTCCGTCATGGTGAATCAGGAAATTTTGCAGCTGGTTTCTTGGCGCATGGCAATCTTACCCCAATTGCCCTGCTAAGAGAGTCAATGGCGGTGGCAAACGTCACCCATGAAACCTAAAGCAAGAGATGCATCAGCACGGAATTGAACATCCAAAATTTGACTCTAGGGTTCGGTGCTCATCTCAGTTTATAGCCAAAAAACTCACGCTGTCTGCCTCTGCAAACATTTCCATGGCAGCGCATGGAATGCTGTTACTTTCCCCACTGAAGTAGTACCTATTTATCTACTTGCCGCTTCTTGCTTCAAATCTGTTAGGTTGGCAGGAGCTGCTACAGACAACAGGAGCTCACTTCGCTGTGCAGCACTTGGGTCTCGAACTGCTGACCTGCCGACCTTCCAGTCGTCACGTTCAGCACCTTAACCACAGCCACCGCACTCCCTGAAATGGGTACCCACAGTGAAACCACCCTTTCCCCTAGCTTGAGATTCATTGCATTATTTTTAGCTGGACATTTAATTGATCCTAATGGGTTTTCTTAAAACTTTTGACTTGGTTTTATTTGATTGTAATGATGTTATGGCTCAATTTAGTTCTGCCTGCTTTTTATCTTTCTTTTCTTATGAAGATGTTGAGCCGCCTTGAGCAATACTTTGCAGTGGAAAGGCAGGGTGGAAATGTAAGGAAGCAGGAGAAATCTATATCTATAAAACAAATGTGTCATCTTGTATGTCCGTGATGGGCTCTTGCACCCCTGGACGGATCCTGCTGAAACTGGCTACACACCTACCTTGGCCTGGCGAGAGTGCCAGGGGGTAGCAAACCCCATTTGGTGGTTTATGCCCCCCAAAAATGGGCCCCAAACAGGACACCTACCTCGGCACGACAAACTGACAGAAAAGACAGTAGTGCGCACACGAGATAGTCCGCGCGCACACAGCAGCCTCGCTGGTGTTGGAGGCGCAGCCAGCGTGGCAGCACCGGCTGAGGTGGTGACAGACCAGGTGGCTGCGGGCAGGGTGGCTGCAGGCAGGGCGGAGGAGGCAAAGGGTGAGGTGCGCGAGGAGCCAGCGGTGGCGGCGGCCAACCACCTCAGAAGGGCGGGGCTGCGGCAGGGCCAAGCCAGCTGTCCTTCCCTTCCTTTCTGTCCTGAGGCGGCGGCCATGGCCCTCAAGCGTTCACCTCAGCAACTTGGAAAGGGTGAAGCCTTACCCGCCATGCTGCATCCACCGCAGCCTCAGCCTGGGGCAGCCCAGAGGATGTGGCAAAACCCCGGCCGACGGGAGTGGTGCACAGGGCCCTGGGCCAGAGCCAGGAGGCCTCAGTGGGAGCGCAGGTGGCAGAGGAGTCACCGGATGCCCTCAGTCAGCAGCGGCCTGGAGGAAGGAGGAGCAGCAGCTGCGCAGCAGGCCTGGCCATGAAAATGCTGCCAATGCCACCGGACGCCCCGCCGCACTCCATCAGCTGCCACCAGCCTGGAGCAAGGAGTGGCAAGGGGCAGCAGCTGCCATGGACCCCCGCCACCACCGCTGGACAGCCGTAAATGCTGTGGAAGCAGCAAAACAGGCTCCCCTGGGCACGGGATGCCACAGCGAGAGGCCAGGTGGCCGATGTGGCGGAGCCAGACCCTCCCAGGGCAAGAAAGGGGAAAAACAGGCAAGGTTTTGGGAAAGGTGACTTTGGAGGGTGGGGAGAACCAGGCGGGGGCAGGTTTGACTGGTGTGTGTGTGCGTGCGTGCATGCATCCCCCCCCCCCCCGGGCAAGGCCAGGTAATCAGCTAGTAAATAATATTTGTCTCCTAGCTTTCCAGACATGGGGAGGAGCAATTACGATCCGAGACCAAGTTCACCTGCAACCTGAAGCCTGGGAAACTTTGTCTCCAGCTTGAATCCTGACCAGCTGGCAAAACTCACACTGGTGCATTTGGCTAGGGACAGACCCATGTTGGGTACCTTGAGAGGGCCGTCATTCCTTATTAATTAGGCTGCAATGCCCTATTGCTACCATTGGAGGGCAGCACAGGATAAGCATAGCTGTCAAGTATCCCGTATTTGCTGGGAAATTTCCCTTATTTCCAAATTCAAAACTTGACAGGTATGCACCTTGGGAAAGGAAGCCATAGCGAATGGCTATAGCACCGGTTGGAGTCAGGCTGTGGTGGCTCAATGTTTAAGAAGCTCGCCTTGTTAGCTGGAAGGCCAGCAAGTCAGCAGTTCAAGACCGGGGTACTGCATGACAGATTGAGCACCCGTCTCTGTCCCAGCTCCTGCCAACCTAGCCATTTGAAAGCAAGAAAATTCAAGTAGATAAATAGGGACCACTTGGGTGGGAAAAGATCTTGGGGACATGAAAGGAGCCTCATTTGGGGCGTCCCCTGAGCGGAGCTTCTCCAGCCAAAATCCTTTCATCCCAGAATAATGTTTGACATGAAATTATTATTACTGGTCGGAGTGACTCGGTTAAAAGCACAACTGCTCTGTCTCAAACTGATATGCCCCAAATTTAATTTAATGAAGGGCTGTCAGGTAATGGCTTGCTTTGCCGTGGTCATCATACTTTAGGGAGGAAAGCGGTCATTACCTCGAGAGAGACAGGAGAAAAAACATGTTTGTCTATTTTCTTAAGTCATTTTTACTCTGGTTTTTTGTCTGAAAAGGCTCTCCAGTGCAATTTGAGCAGGACCACCAAGAGGAAAGAAAATGGTCCGCCCGCCCCGCAGTGTAGCATAAAAGGAAGAAGCGAGGAGGAAAAGTCAGCTGGGGAGTCGTTGTTCATGTTGACCACTGGAATAGAAACAAGGCAAACAAGTGAGAAAAAACCCAAATTAGAAGAGCTTACCGGACAAAGGATGACGTTAAAGTTGAGAAAATATACCCTCTTGTTGGTATTGCTTCGCCTACAACAGTGGTGGCGAACCTATGGCACGCGTGCCAGAGGGGGCACTCAGAGCTCTCTGTGTGGGCATGCGCACCGTCACCCCAGCACAGAGTTCGACCCGCCCCCTGCCCAGCTGCCCAATGGGATGCTTCCTACCTCCCCCAGGACAGAGTTCACCCCGCCCCTATGCCAAGGCTGACTCAATGCGGCAACAACATGTCAATACAATATAACAACATAATAATATAGTAATACAAAAGTAAATTCAGTACAAAAATCAGTACACAATGCAAACCATAAGTGAAAGTAATCTAACATCTACAGAATACCAGAAAATACAAGAGATAATAAAGTATACAATAATACACAAATATACAATAATACAGTGTGCAAAAGATCACGCTAAAAAAGCACATAAATGGGGAAAGAAGCTCATGGCTCCATGTCTGCAGCAATGGCAGGCGCAATAGTTCTTTTATGGCTACTGGAGGCCAGCGCAGGTGCTCGGACCTCCCCACAGCAATCAGGCCGGGGGGGGGGGGGGGAGCAAAGTCCAGTGAAGCCACTCTCCCCTCAGGATCAATGTCAGAAGCAGCAGTGCGGCCAGGGAGAGGCGGTGGCGGGGTCCCATGGCAGCGGGCCGCCCAGTCCTTTTATCCCCGCCGAGGCAGGGCTCTGGCAGAGCGGCCACAGCTGGCCTCGAAACCCCGGCCAGTGGCGAGCCAGGGAGAGCCACAGGTCCAGACTCCAGGAAGAGTTTTATGGCAAGAAGAAACACAAGAGCAAAACCAAATTAGAAGATGGAGGAAGGAACTCCTTGGACAAGGAGCATCATTAAAGGAGGAGGTTATGGCTGAGGAAAGCAACCTCCCCTGCATCACTTGGAGGACCCTGAATAGGATGAAGGTTGGAGTCCCTCAAGGCAAGACCAACAGGCTCAAATGGGGGCTGGTGGTGGGTAATGCCACGCCGTGTGAATGTGGAGAGATGCACAATCCATGGGCTCATTTGCTGCTCTGCCAATTTACTTCCAGGCACATGTACCAAAGATGATTTAATTTTGGCCAACGACAACGCTAAGGATTTGGCTTCATTTTTGGCAGTTCAAAGAATCTAAACACTACTTTTTGGATGTCAGGATGTGGCCTGCAGTGGAGGGCCAGCCCCACTTCTGATAACAAGAGCTCATTGAACCCACCAGCAGCTCCAACAGTGGCTTATTGGTAAAGACACGGAGCTTGGAGACTGGAGGGTTGGGTTTTGATACCTGAGGGCTGCACTTAGGGACCTGAAAGGAGCCTCATTAGGGCGTCCCCTGAGCAGAGTTCCTCCATGCAGAAATCCTTTCAACCCAGAGTAATCTCTGACACGAAATTATTATTATTGAACCCACCTCCGCCCGAACATTCATTTAAACTCCAACACTGCTTCGCAAGGAATACCGACATGCACACTCCATGTTACGGATGGAAAACGATGTGAGTCAACTCTTGCAGAGGATAATGCCAAATTCTCTTTAGCTTTTAACTGGGGAACAACATTGAACCCAGATTAGTGGGGGGTGATTCACACAATCGGTAATGGAGCCATTTTCTGGAATCAAGTCGATTGTTCTGGAGAGAAAGAGAGAGACTGGGAGGGAGGAAAGGTAAAGTTCTCCATTTTGAACACACACACATCTTGCCTGTTGTGTTGCTGTGAGCTGTTGTGTTGCTGTTGAAACTGTCGCAGAGGGACCATTGTTGTGTAGTTTTGAAACGCAGCACACATCAACGGTGCGTTGATGTGCACTACGTTTCAAAACTACACAGCGATGATCCCTCTGCGACAGTTTCAACAGCAACACAACAGCTCAACCAATACCATTTTACTGTGCAAAGAGTCACACAACCACATAGGCCAGGGGTGTCCAAACTACGGCCCATGAGCCAGATCCAGCCCCTGACACCAATTCATCTAGGCCACACCGCCCTCGTTGCTCCCGGAAGCGGAAGCAAAACCCATCTTAAAATCTCTCGCCCTGTTGCAAAACAGGTTGCAAGGTGCCTTTTACTTCTGCGTTCAGTGGGAGGAACCACGTGACCAGCCTGCTGAACCATGTGACCGGCCCACAGCCCGAAAAGTTTGGGCACCCCTGACACAGGCGCATCTACAACAAGGGTTTGGTAAACCTGTGTTTCTCTCACTCTTCTCCAAGTTCGTTTTGGCTTTATAAATATATATCCTACCAAGAAAATAGAAATTTACTGTATCTTGTGGCCCACAATTTGGAACATTTATCAAACACACAGCGTTCCGTGCACTCTGGAGTCTAGTCATGCCTGCCACATGACCACGGAAACGCCTGCAGAAGCAGACAGCGCTGGCTCTTCGGCTTAGAAACAGAGATGAGCACTGCACCCTAGAGTCGGATACGACTGGATTTCGAGCAAGGGAAACCTTTACCTTTACATTTATCAAACACACTATACTCAATATATATATATTGAGCTCTTTAGATTTCTTTGGCTCTGTATAGATTTTATAGAAAATGAAAGGCAGGCCTTGTTCCGCCTGGTTTGCTTGATCACAGTAATAAACAATGTTTGCATCTGTGTGCATGAGCAGGAAAGAGACACTTCATTTAGGATAATATATGAATGGCTCCCTCCCTCCACGGGCATACATCAGTCAAGTTCTTGCGTAGTTTTCACAGACAAGTGACACTTAAAATGCCCCGTTATAGTCAACCATGGCTGTCTCATTTTGTGCTAATTGCGCTTCCAAATTGGACTGGTGCTCTTTCGACATGAAAAACAGCCGCAAAAGGATCATGCTTCGGGAAGGCAGGTTAATTGGGGAAGAAGAGGAGGACGTAATTACAATCATGGAGGGCCTTTTTGGGGAGTAATTGCAACAAATGTCTCCGGCCGTTCATGCCAACTCTGTTCTCTTGACTCTGAATAGCCCTGGAAATCACACACAGCCTTCTGGGCTGGCTAGCCACCATTGGCGGGCGGGCGCATGAAGCAACTTCATGGTCAAAAAGTAAGATATCACACTTGTGAGTTGCTGAAGGGTGCAATCCTGCATGCACTCTCTGGGTGGTTCACAAGTTAATTAGCATCCCCCACACATGCTTGGCAGTCATTTGAGCAACCTGGGAAGGATGGAAGGCTCAGTCAACCTTGTTCCCATCATGATCGAGCTCACAAGCTTTGGAGGACAGCAGTTTAACCTGTGTCCTAGGTGCAACTTTACTAGCTGTACACCCACTGCTTTGTCAGATATCACATTTGTGAGTTGCTGAAGGGTGCAATTCTGCCACCTTAGCGGGTGAAAATATTTATTTATTTGATATATATTCTGCTCCAAGTTAGGGCAAGCAGCTAACAACTATTTCAAAAAATCATAACAATGCCATAGACCAGGGGTTCGCAACCTACAGCCCAGGGGCCGGATGCAGCCCACAACACCACTCCATGTGGCTCCCACCACCTCCGCCACACCCAGAAGTGGCAGGCAGGGCAAAATGGCCATCCAGTCCCCGAAGCTGTCTGAGGGAGCATGACATGGACCTTGGCTTGAAACGGTTGAGTACCCCTGCCATAGACAAATTAGGTAAAGGTAAAAGTCACCCTTGCTCGAAAGCCAGTTATATCTGACTCTAGGGTTCAGTGCTCATCACTGTTTCATTGCCAAAGAGCCAGCGTTGTGTACAGATAGGTTAAGGTCCAAGGACTGTCTTGCTCAAAAGCTAGTCGTGTTCGACTCTAGGTGTGCATCTCTGTTTATAGCCAAAGAGCCAGAGGTGTCTGCATCTGCAGACGCTTCCCTGGATATGTAGCAGGGAGGACTAGATGCCAGAGCACATGGGATGCTGCTACCTTCCCTGCTGAAGCAGTACCTGCTCACCTACTTGCAATTGCTAGCTTGGCAGGAGCTGGGACAGAGATGGGAGCTCACTCCGTCGTGCAAGACTCGGGTCTCAAACTGCTGACCACCTGCTGACCTTCGGGTCGTCAAGCTCAGTGCCTGAACCACTAAGTTTTTACTTGTTCTTGTTGGGTTTTAACTGTGGTTTTTTTAATTGATGTTTTAATTGATATCTTTCATTGATGTTTTTACAATATGTTGGAGGCCGCCTTGGGTCGTCTTGCGATGAGGAAGGTGGGGTATAAATACCGTACATAAATAAATAAATAAATAAGTCTATGCAACCTCCTGGAGAAGCCCTACAACTTGAGCAGTACCCATGAAGCCGGGGTCCGCGCATGATGGGCCGGGTGGGAACAGAGAGAGGAGCAACGCGAAATGCGTTTTGCATCGCCTCTGGTCGGACGGGCCCTGAGCAGAGGCAGGATCGGGACCCCAGAACACCCCCCCACACCCCCACACCCTCTTAGGATGATGTCGCAGCCGAGCCTGTGCGGGTCCAAAGCCACCCATTGGGTTCTCCTTTGCTGCATTCAGAGCGTCTCTATCGCGACGTCCCTAAAATGCCTGCAAAGCGGATGCAACGCAGGCGTTACAACAGTTGGGCTCGGATACAGTATCTGGGTTATGCTGCGTAGATGGCAACTCTCCCGTCCTGCAGTATTTGGGTCTCGAACTGCTGAGCTGCATAGAATAATATTAAACATAACATAGAATAATATATATATATTTTTATAAAAGCAAAACTTAAGTGACAGCCAGCCATCGCTGAAAAGTAACATTGCAACCCTAGTAGTCTGTGGTAACGTAGCGAATCGTTGCAAATCTCTGTGTTAGGAAGTATTGTTTCCTAGGTTGTTTATATTGGCACAGACGCACGGTGTGGAAATGAAAGTCAGAAGGGAAGTTTGTGACGCGGAGGAAGGAAACAAAGTAAAACTCTTAACAGGCCATTTTTGGTTGTGCGATACTATTGAAAGAGACGCAGATTGGGAGAGGCACTTTTGACATGCCCAGGAGCTCACCGCGACCTTTGCGATACATGCCACAGGACCTGAGTGCGGCCTGGAGTTGAGACAGAAATGTAGTTCTCAGCTGAAGCTTTTTTAGGCTCAAGGTTCGTCTGGGTTTGGAGGAAACCCACATTTTAGACATTGGATTCCTTTGCTGCCTGGGTGGAATATGGAGTTTGTAGTCCAGAATCTCTGAATCGGGCCCGCTGGTCAGGAAACGCTGCCTCTAGCCAGGAAGTAGAACAGCTGCTTAAGTAAGTAAGGAGAGTGTTTATGGCCCAACTAACTTTCTTCGGCTTAATCTGGTTTCTCTCCTGGCAGTTCACTCGCATGACCTCCAAACCCACAAAGCCATGAAGGTCAAAGTGATTTCCATCCTAGAAGACAACTACATGTACCTGATCATAGAAGAAAGCACACGGCACGCACTGGCGGTGGACGCTGCAGTCTCCACGCGGGTAAATGGGAGATCCAGAAGGGCCTCGGAGAAACGCGGGTGTTTTGCAGTTCTGGGCCGGAGGTTTTAGCTTTGGCTTGCAAAGGCTGGCATCGAAATCTCTAAAACAGGGATTCTCAACCTTTTCAAACATGTGGGCCGGATCACGGCCCTCCAGACAGCTGAGTGGGCCGGACTGGTGGTCCCTCTCGCCTTAAACGCTGCTGTAAAATGCGTCCACGGCTGTCATAAACGCATTTATGACAGCCGCGGGTGCATTCACAGCTGTTGTAAAAACATCTACTTCTGGTGGCAGCAGCAACACAGACCACATGAAATGGTGCCATGGGCCGAGTCTGGCCTATGGGCTGTAGGTTGAGAACCCCTGCTCGAAACCATGAAATACAAGTTGAGATTTTTTGCAAGAGAGCAGTTGATTTTATCGTCATGGACAACCGTTGCCTAGGCCTGGTCTTACCCTCCAGTTTTCCCCACCTGCATAATATATAATGTGTTTTCTGCCAATGTTGCATACTAATATAAAATGATTTTTTTATTAAGGAGGAAGGGGGGAGACTTAGCTTTGCATTTTGATAAGAACGTTCACTTAGTTTTGTTGTGTCTTGCTAAGAAATTAAAAGGTCTGTCCTTCCCAAGGGGCATGGTGGCTTAGCGGTTAAGACTGTGAACTTGAAGGTCAGCAGTTTGAGACCCGAGAGCTGCGTGACAGAGTGAGCTCCTGTCGTCTGTCGCCGCTCCTGCCAACCTAGCAGTTCGAAAGCAAGAAATTTCAAATAGATAAATTGCAAGTAGATAAATAGGTACCTCTTTGGTGGGAAAGGTAACAGTGTTCTGTGTGCACTCTGATGTCTAGTCATGCCTGCTACACGACCACGGAAAGGTTTGCAAATGCAGACAGCACTGTCTGTTGGGTTGTAAATAGAGATGGGAACCAACCCCTCTATATATATATAGACACACACACACACACACACACACATACTGGTAATGTGATTTCTGCCAATATTGTATACTAATGGAAAATGATTTCCCCCCAAATGTTCTGTATATTGATAAGAATGTTGACTTAGCAAAACACAAAGCAACCTAAACTAAGAAACTAAAAGATTTATCCTTCCTAACTCCATATGGGAACCTCTGCATTTTGCTCTCTTGGGGAAAAGGGACATCTGTCCTGTAGATGCCCTATAGCAGTGATGGCCAACCTTGGCACTCCAAGTGTTCTTGGACTTCAATTCCCAGAAGCCCGAGTCAGCACTCCTGCTGATCAGGGCTTCTGGGAATTGAAGTTCAAGAACATAAGGACAGCCTTGCTGGAAGAGGCCACAGGAACCCATCCAGTTGAGCATTCTCTCTCACACAGTGGCTCACTATTTGCTTCAAGGTATTATTCCCAAGCAGATGCCTTCACCTGCTTAGGATTCCCTGGGAATGGCATTGAGCTTTTTCCAGCTCCATCATATCCTTCTGGAGGTATGGCGACCAGAACACCTGGGGCACCAGGGTACGCCATCACTGCCCTATACATTTCACCCTCCAAACCCAATAGCGTCTTGTTGAGATGGAACAGAGTTGCACTGCAAAGGCTACAAGCTCCCGTAGCTATGTACAGTAAAACCTCGACTTACATATGCCTCGAGTTACGTAAAATTCGACTTACATAATGATTTTTGCACTAAAACCATGTCCCGATTTATGTAAACGTCCTGATTTACATAAATGTCCTGATTTACGTAACACAATTTCCTATGGCTTTGCTTCGATTTACGTAAAAATTCATTTTTCTCATGGGTTTGCTTCGAGTTATGTAAAAATTCATTTTTCTCATGGGTTTGCTTCGAGTTATGTAAAAATTCATTTTTCTCATGGGTTTGCTTTGAGTTATGTAAAAATTCATTTTTCTCATGGGTTTGCTTCAAGTAACATAAAAAACCGATTTACATCAAAGCCAACGGAACGGACTTTTTTTTTCGTAAGTAGGGGCTTTACTGTATTTTAAAAGACAATCCAAGCAAGGCTAATGTCGGCTCTTCCTGATCATCCCTATTTCCTCCTTTTCAGTTGCTACAGATCTTACAAAAGGAAGGCGCTGTGCTCAAAGCCATCCTGACAACGCATCACCACTGGTGGGTAAACATCATGGACATCTACCTTCTTTTGAGAAGAGGAGGAATTGGAGAGCGTTTGCCCTTAGACCCATTTTGTTGTTAGTTCCTTGTCCCCTGTTGCTAGACCTTCCCCAGTCTCCAGGAGGACAGAGGTTGACTCTCCTTGTGGGACATCCGTCTTTCCCTCTTCTGTCTCCCAAGGGACCACACAAGAGACAACCAGGACTTGGCAAAGCTCCACCCTGGCCTGGAGGTCTATGGGGGCGATGAGCGGGTGAGAGCTCTGACTCACCGGGTGACCCACAACCAGGAGCTGAAGGTAAGGAGTTGGGGAAGAGCGAGAGTGAGGCTCCTGCAGGAGGCTTTCTTTCTGGAGAGCTTCCTCCAGCCTCATCTTGGTCCACCAGAAGACCTGGGAAGATGACGTGTACAGCCAGCAAACACTTAGCAAAATATGGAAGCCGGTCCAGGGTGGGAAAGAGCCTCTTGGCCAAGGTTGACATGTAGAGCACGACAGCGGAAGGAGCCACCAAGGCTGTCTAGGATGCCAGTTTCATGGTGGGTCATCGGTGACCTCATCAAGACTGCACACAATGTCTTCTGCCTGGAATGTCACATCCATGAAACATGAAAAGGGGAACTGGGTGGTCTCCAAAAAACAAGACTAAAAAGAAAGGAAGCAATGATGCCTAAAGCATTGTCTTAGCGTAGCTGGCTGGATAAGGTATCCGGCTACGAAGCCAAGAGGTCGGAGGTTTGATTCACCTACTGGGCCTTCCAGGAGAAGAAGCAGCCTTGGTAACCTTGGCCAAACTGCACATTTGTCCCAAGACACACACCACCACCCCTTTGAGAAATGAATGCTAAACTACTTTGGTGTATTCTCTATACCCTGGAAGAGGTCCCCATCACTCAGAATTAACTTGATGACACACCATTATTGTTGTTGTTGTTGTTTTGGTTGGTTGGTTGGTTGGTTCTGTTATGTTGCTTCTGTTTATTCATCTGTGCACTGGCCAGAGTGGGAGATATTCCAGATGAGCAGTATAAAAACTGAATGAATGAATGAGTCTGGCCAGTTTATCCTGCTATGGTAATTGAGTCGACCCGACTGCCAGCGACTCAACGCCGAGTGCCAGGCAATGGTTAACTAACCTGACCATCCTGAGTGTGGTGGATGAAATCCCACTTGACTATCTCTTGATGGAGGGCAGCAGCTTCATCCATCCTGTCCTGGGACTGAGGAGGAGGAGGAGGACGACTTTGTGAGCCAAAAGGGTTCAGGATCAGACAGTGACTCATAAATGAACTGGATCAGTGCATTATATTCTCAGGACAGGCGTCATGGCCGATCGCCATGATGATCGCCAATATTCGGAATTGGATATGGCATAAGAAGAATGAATGAATGAATGAATGAGGAAGGAAGGAAGGCAGGAAGCGTTCTTGTTAGCAGAGACAGACAATATAAAGTTGTGGCTCGCATTAAAGAAAAATGGCACCTAACAGCTACCTTTAAAAGGGGCACCTTCCAGATGTTCTCAGACTACATCACCCATCAGTCCCAGCAGGAGCTGGAGGGCTGACATCTTCCGTTTCCTTAAAACACAATTTTGTCCTTGGGTGGGTGAAAAGGTTTGTGGCTGGCCCTGAAGAGGTTGCGAGGGCCTGCCAAGTGATATTTCAATCCGGCCCCTTGTTAAGTCCAAGGGAAAGGACCTTTTTGTGAGTTTTAGGAGAATTGGGGATTGGGCTTTTGATCAGGCCGAGTCTGGGGAAGGGCAGCTTCTCTTTGGCTTTGGCTTGCAGGAATGTCTTTAATTCTCCTCTTTCTGGCAGTTTGGCAGCCTCAACGTCCGATGCCTTCTCACTCCGGGTCACACTTCGGGCCACGTCTGCTACTTCGTGTGGGAAGATGACTCACCGGACGCTCCTGCGGCTTTCACAGGTCTCTCGGTCCAGAAAGGCCAGCAAAGGTTGCAGCCTCACTGGTGGCATCAAACCATACGCGTCAAGCACCGCTCTGGAAAATACGGGAACTGCTGTGGCCAGGGTGCACATGCGCAGCAAAAACTCCTTTGTGCATGCGCAGAACCCTTTGTGCATGCGCAGAGCCCATTTGCGATGGGCGTGCACGCACAGTAACCCCTTTCCCCGCTGTTGAAATATGGGACAGCGGTGGGAAAGGGGAGGAACGGGCGTAGAAATACGGGATATCCCGGCCAATCCGGGATACTTGACAGGTATGCATCAAACGCGATTTAACAGACACTTGGAGAATTTAACTGCGGTGGCTTAGTAGTTAGGGCACTGAACTTGATGACCGGAAGGTCAGCCGTTCGAGACCCGAGAGCTGCACGATGGAATGAACGCCTATCGTCTGTCTCAGCTCCTGCCACCGTAGCAGTTCGAAAGCAAGAAATTGTAAGGAGATAAATAGGTACCGCTTTGGAAAGGAAGGTTACAGTGTTCCATACGCTCTGGGGTCTAGTTATGCCACAAGACCATGGGAATGTCGGCTGGCTCTTTGGCTGTGAATGGAGCACTGAACCCTAGCGTTGGATATGACTGGCTTTCAAGCAAGGGAGACCTTTTGCGTCTTCCCTGCCTTTCCTCCTCTTTTGTAGAAGTTTCTACAGGAAATGTTGGAGGAATGCAAATGTCTCAGCTATAGGCTGGCTCAGAAGTTTTATGGGGGTGGGGAAAAAAATCTCATTTTTTTTGCAGGGGGGGGGCGGATTAGATATCCCATTCAAGACTGCTGGGGATGCTGGAACCTTAGCCAAGAACCTAAAAGTTTCCTAAACTTTGAGCTGGTTTGTTTTGAGATGTGGAAGAGGCTTCCCGTAACTCCTTCAAAGCTGAAACTGTCTCTTTCCTGCATCCAGGGGATACTTTGTTTATCGGCGGCTGCGGGAGCATCTTCGAAGGGACGCCGGAACAGATGTACAAGAATCTGAATGGCATCCTGGGCGCACTCCCAAAGGAGACGGTGGGTTTGCAACTTCCCATCCCGTTCCCTCCAGAGCTCAGAGTTTAAAAGAAAACAATAGGGAAAAGACGAGGACTCAAACACACAGGTCTGGTTAGAGTAAGCGCCAGAGTGGAGTGTGCACTGAAGGTTTTCAAGAGCCCTGGTGGCGCAGGGGTTATGCTGCTGTCCTGGAGCCAGAAGTTCCATCCTTCTGCGAGTTCGATCCTTACGGGGACCCTGGTTGACTCAACTTCTTTTTTATCCTTCTGTTGGGGGCAAAATGCTAATTACAGTGGAACCTCAGTTAACAAACAGCTTGGTTGACATAAAAATTGCATAACGAAAGGAAGTCCATAGAAAATAGTGGCTCAGTTTACAGAATCCCCCCCATGGATGATTTTCAATGCATTCCTATGGGAAACCATGTTGCGGTTAAAGTGTTTGGTTTTCAATGCATTCCCATGGGAAATTGCATTCAATGCATTCCTATGGGAAACCATGGTGCAGCTAAAGTGTTTGGTTTTCAATGCATTCCTATGGGAAATTCAGTTAAAGTAATTCCATGGTTCGGTCAAAGTGTTTGTTTTTCAATGCATTCCTATGGGAAATTGCATTCAATGCATTCCCACGGGAAACCATGGTGCGGTTAAAGTGTTTGGTTTTCAATGCATTCCTATGGGAAATTCCGTTAAAGTAATTCCACAGTTCGATTAAAGTGTTTAGTTTTCAGTGAATTCCTATGGGAAAGTGCATTCAATGCATCCCTATGGGAAATTTTCACTGTAAGAAACGTCCCAAAGAACACATTAAGTATGTTAACCTCTGTAAATTGCCCAGAGAATGCACTAAACCCTATGGGTCAGTATAGAAGGGTAATTGCTATTGCTACATCCTTGTTAAATATAACAATTTTAAAATATATCAATTGTCCTCAAGCAGAACAATGTTCTAACTGTTATGGGCTATCTACCCTATCTACTTCTGCCCCTATGCTCTATCAAGCTCTTCTTTGTGGGTCTCTGTAGATTTACAGGTGGCCACCAAGGAAGAGCAACACTTGCAGGTAAGCAGACTGTCCTTATACAGCCCTGGTGGTGCAGGGGTTAAAACGCTGGTCCTTCAGCTAGAACGTTGTGAGTTCAGTCCTGATGGTCATCAAGGTTGAGTCAGACTTCTTGGGCATTTGCTTTTCAGAAAGTGTTCTGCGGACACGAATGCACAGCCCGGAATTTGAAATTCGCCCTCAAAGTGGAGCCGGAGAACGAGCTTGTGAACGAGAGGCTGGCGTGGGCTAAAGTAAGCTGATGGAGACAGCGTTGGCTCTTTGGCTGTAAACCAGAGATTCTCAATTTGCAACCCGTGGGCCGGATGCGGCCTGCGGCACCATTTCATGTGTCCCCCCACTGCCTCCACCACACCAGGAAGTGCCATGTAGTAGAGGAAGGGCAAAATGGCTGTCTGGCCCCTGAAGCTGTAGTGGGAGCGTGACCCGACCCCCAGCTTAATAAGGTTGAGAGCTCCGTTGATGAGCACTGGACCCTAGAGTTGGATATGACTGGCTTTTGAGCCAAAGGAAACCTTGACCTATTTAAACTGTATTTTAAGAGGAGCATATCTGCCCCAAAGGAGTGTAAGATTAGTGTTTAAGATTGCTCTTGCTACAACTACTTCTAAGCCAGTGAAGGCCAACCTTGGCACTCCAGCTGTTCTTGGACTTCAATTCCCAGAAGCCCAAGTCTCCGTGAGTCCACATGAATGGGTTTACTGCGTGCAAAGAGGTTATCACAACCTGGGCTACCAGAAGGTCCTTATAGCCTCGCAGTCTCCTTGTGCTGAAACATCCAGGAGAAACGGAAAACAATGTTCATCTAAAAGGAGGGAAGGAAGGCTGTTCCAGGCCACGCACCGTAACACATACACCTTCTTGCACCAGGTTGGGAAGTTATTGCCTTGGTTAGCTACTCCTAGAATCATAGGCATGTAAGTTCAGGACATGTCTTTTAGGCTCATTAAGTTGGAGACATGAAAGCATGTATAGCTCCGTGTTGGTGAACCTTGGCACTCCAGATGTTCTTGGACTTCAATTCCCAGAAGTCCAAGCACCCTGTGAATCACGCCCGGAAGCGGAAGCAAAACGCACCCGGACGGAGGAAGGGTTAACCTGGAAGAGTCTTAACCCCGTTTTATTTCCGCTTCCAGGAGCGGCGAGGGCAGCGTGGGCCTGATGTAAACCCCATCGTGTGGATTCATGGGGGCTTGGGCTTCTGGGAATTGAAGTCCAAGAACATCTGGAGTGCCAAGGTTCACCATAACGAGTATAGCTGCATTTTCCTATCCAATATAGCCACGATGGCAAACCTTGGCACTCCAGGTGTTCTTGGACTTCAATTCCCAAAAGCGTACATGCAGTAAACCCATCCATGTGGTTTCACAGAGACTTGGGCTTCTGGGAATTGAAGTCCAAGAATAGCTGGAGAGCCAAGGTTCGCCATCACGGTTCTAAGCCTATGATGTAGTGCCGGTCACTTATTTTGCTGATGGACCTGCCAGGTTTGTTCTTCTGGTGCTAAATGCGAGAAACCAGGTTTTCCCATGTCTCATTCCAATCTAGGTAAAATCAAGATAGATCAGGGGTGCCCAAACTACGGCCCGTGGGCCGGATCCAGCACTGACACCAATTCATCTGGCCCATGCTGCCCTCACCACTCCCAGAAGCAGAAGTAAAACGCACATTTTACTTCTACTTCCGGGAGCAGCAAGGGTGGTGTGGGCCAGATGAATTGGCATTGGGGGCTGGATCTGGCCCATGGGCCATAGTTTGGCCGCCACTGAGTTAGATCCATGAATGTAGACCCTTGACAAGTCTTTTCCTCGCTTCCTATGGCTGGGTGGGAGGGACCTTGAATGAATCATTTCTGCCTTCCTCTGGCCAGGGGTGTGTGTGGGGCACAGGTGGGCCCAAGGTGTGGCCGATGCCTCCCCAAGACTTACCTTCAAACCTCTGGCTTCTCCGTAGGGACAGGAGGACGAAGATTTGCCCACCGTGCCTTCCACCCTGGCCGACGAGTTCCTCTACAACCCTTTCCTTCGGGTCTCGTAAGTTCAAGCCCAGGGTTAGGGTTAGTCCAGGAGGCTTGGTGGGGGCAATGGAAGACCAACAGTTCTTGGGTGGCTAAGGGGAGTCCAATTCCCATCAGCCCCCACCAGGACAAGATATGATGGGAACTGTTAATCCAGTACCACATCGACCTCTCATCCGTTCCCTCCTCAATCTGGTTGTCAGACCTTGCCCTGGTTCTCCCACCCCTGATTTTCAATTTTGGGTGGGGTTGGTGGTGCAGTGGTTAAAATGCTGTACTGCAACAAGGTTGTGAGTTCGATCCTGACCAGGGCTCAAGCTTGACACAGCCTCTTCCACCCATCCAAGGTTGGCAAAATGACACCGTGTTGGGGGCGAAATGCTATTTAACGTGTGAACTGGGATAGAGATGTGGAATGGCTTTGCTTTTGATTTGTGTCATTTTGTACATCTGAACGGAGCCTAAAATTTATGAAATGGTCACCCCGTTAGTCTGTGTTTCAAAGCAGATCTGAGACAAAACAAAACAAAAGGACAAAAAAAGTCATGGCATTTTAAAGACTCACTGCTGTATTTTAATGTTGGCTTCACAACTAACTTGAAGAACAGGTACGACCAGTTGTAAAAATATATATATATCCAAAAAACCACATGTATATTTATGTTATGCCAGGGGTTCACAACCTTTTAAATCCATGGACCGGACCACGTCCCCTCAGAGAGCTGAGCAGGCAAGACCAGTGGTTCCCCCTGCTGTAAACCGCATCCGTAGCTATCATGAACACTTTTATGACAGCCACGGCACGTTTACATTTACTGCTGTCATAAACACATCCGCTTCCGGTGGCAGCGGGCCACATGATATGGTGCTGCAGGCCAGGTTCGGCCCACGGGCCATAGGTTGAGAACCCCTGTGTTATGCTAACCCTTGTGTTATCTCTAGACCTGGCGTGTGCAAATTCATACCAAGAAGCCTCTCTCTTACATTTGACAAAGTAGATCTCAAGCCCCGAAAATTCACATTTAAATACAGGAGTTAAGTTTTTAAGGTGCACAATGTTTTTCTGTATTTTTGTTTCGTTTGCTCTCTGATCTGCTGTATCTTAACACGAGCTCTCACGGATCAAGTCCACTCCCTTGCGAATCCACACAAATGGGTTTACTACACATACATGCCATACCTGTCAACCCGCGGCTCTGGAAAAACGGGACCTGCGCACATCGCTTGTGTGCAGGTTTCTTTCCACACATGCATGGAAGGGTTTTACCCCTTCCACACATGCGCGGAAGCGCTACGCCGCTTGCGCAGCCCCTACGCAAGCGGCGTAGCACTTCCGCGCATGCGTGGAAGGAATGAAACCCTTCCACGCATGCGTGGAAAGTGCTACACCGCTTGCGTAGGGGCTGCGCAAGCAGCGTAGCGCTTCCACGCATGTGCAGAAAGCGTTTCCCCCCGCTGTCAAATTATGGGGTTTTGGCAGCAGGGGGTGGGTTATGACGTCAATAGACGTCAAATTACGGGGTTTTCCCCGGCCAAATCAGGATGGTTGACAGGTATGATACATGTGGGAAACCCATTCATGTGGATTCACAAGGGAGTTGACTTGAGCCATGAAAGCTCACATTAAAATACAGCCGTGAGTCTTCAAGTGGGCCCCATGACCCAAGCGGGCCACATTGATGAGTCTTCAAGCGGGCCACAATGTTGTTTTCTGTTTTCCCTGGCGTTTCGTTTCCCCTCTGCTATGCTTGAATGGAGCCCGGTTTGCCGTTTCAGGGAAAAATCTGTCCAGACGTTCACCGGCCACACGGACCCCCTGGAAATCTTCGCCGCCCTGTGTAAGGCCAGGGACAGTTTCCGGAAGCCAAAAGAGCGCCTCAACCCCCAGGTCATGCTGGCCTTGCAGTGGGGGCTCTTCGACCCCCTCCTGGAGAAAAAATGAACCCCCTCCCAATGCAACAACAGTGGACAGAGACGTTGCCTGGACTTCCTTCCACCTTTCCCGGGGCGCATGAAGAAAAATCCCAGCCGGGCAGACGTACACTTGGGATCTCTGTCTCTCCCTTTGTGATATTGGAACTGTACTTGTATTGCATTGTATTGTATTTTCATGTTGGATATGCCCTTTTGATATATTGATTGTTATTATTCTGACATGTTGTGCTGAGATATTGTATTATTATTGTGGAATTTATTGTAAACGTATTGACTATTTTCTGTATCATATTGTTATTGTTATTGTTTTAACTTGCTGTAAGCCGCTCTGAGTTGGCCTGTGCCGAGTAGAGCGGGGTATAAATCCAATAAACAACAACAAACAAACAAACAAACAACATCTCCCTCCCCAAATCACTTACAGTGAGTGAGCTTCTAAACTCCTTTTAAAGCCCTGCCAATGGGCTGATGTGCTTCTTCTTAGCCTTGAGGCCCCCCCAGGAATGGCCTCGACCGTCTCCAGGGGCATCAGACTCAACACTGAAGGAGGAACGAGCCAGTGCATGGAAACCAGCAGCTTCCCAAACTCCTTCCATCGGTTTCGGAGCCCAGGAGGGCAGAAAGAGGGAATAAACTGCAGTTGAACTTATGCACGCGATGCTCCCACAACCTCAGGGCAAAGACTCTTCCGTGCAAAGCTCTGGACTCCGGACATTCCCGTCTTGCTGTTGTCCGGGATGGCAAAACAACAGGAATGGAAGTAAAAGTGGATCGGATGGCTTCTTGCAACTTCCGAACAACAGCCGCTGTTGTTCTGTAAATTTTAAAGGTGCTTTTCATAATAAAACATTCGTCTCTCAGCCCAAGCTGTTCCAAGTATGATGATTGAGTTTGTCCTACGTGAAGACGACGGCCAAAACGGTAATGAGTCCAAGATCCAAGCAAACCGTGAGAGGCAAAAATGGGTGTAAGTTCTTTAATGTTAGAACCGCAGGTTACTATATCTTGCACTTACAATATATGTTCCATCAAAATAAAAATCTCAGTACTAAGTAAGTAAAGTCTCTTGTTACTCTTGTTGCATTCACAAAGTAAGATTGTCTCTTAAATTGTTAAATAAGTGTCTCAAGTAAAGTCTCTGATTTCTCTTGTTGCATTCACAGAGAGATTCACAGAGTAAGATTGTCTCATAAATTGCTACTAAATGACTCAAAAATGTTCCGGCAGACACTGTTTCGAATCATATCTTCATCAGGAGCAGTCTTAATAAACCCTTTCTCATAAATCTAATAACAGGAATTACATAAAAATAATGAGTTCTAAAATAACATCATATTTTCCGTCTTTCTAATTACTGTAACCATTCATTAATTATATACATTTCACGAGACTGCATTCATAGTTCGAAGCGTACCCTTTCTCCGCGTCCCTATGGCCTCTCTTGCACACTCTTAGAGTGCCTTTGGTCCCTGCCCGTATGTTTTTTGTCTAGATAGTGTTGTACAAGAGGAGCAACGGTGTTCTGGTGTCTTATGCGGGACATGTGTTGTGCCAAATGATGTTTCAATGGACGTCAGCAATTGCAAAACATATACTCTGGTTTGTCTTCAGATCGTATAAATTGCAAAACATTGTCATGCATATATTTATGGATATGCAAGTGTGAATTAATTTATGTCGGAAAAACCAGACATCCATTGGAACATCGATTGGCAGAACACATGTCCCGCATAAGACACCAGAACACCGTTGCTCCTCTTGTACAACACTATCTAGACAAAAAACATACGGACAGGGACTATAGATTTGTGGTCATAGAAGTAGTGAAACCGACAGAGTTTAATTTTGCAGATTTGGATGAAACACTTTTGAAACGAGAAGCCTGTTATATACACGCACGGAAATCCATGGCACCTTGGGCACTGAATCATGAATTTGATCTAAGTTGTTTTCTATGAATTTGCAGTTTTTTAATATGAGTTGGGGAAGCAAGGCTCTTATTAGCACCAGCTCATATGGTTACTTGCATTATCGGAAGACCTTTTAAGAAACTAACACAGCTGTATTGCAATCCAGTAGTCGGGGAAGCTATTAGAGCTGGCTTTTCCCATCAGTTTGTAACGTCCAACGGCACTTTAAGAGTCCGCAAAACATGCCATAGGGACGCGGAGAAAGGGTACGCTTCGAACTATGAATGCAGTCTCATGAAATGTATATAATTAATGAATGGTTACAGTAATTAGAAAGACAGAAAATATGATGTTATTTTAGAACTCATTATTTTTATGTAATTCCTGTTACAGATTTATGAGAAAGGGTTTATTAAGACTGCTCCTGATGAAGATATTATCCGAAACAGTGTCTGCCGGAACATTTTTGAGTCATTTAGTAGCAATTTATGAGACAATCTTACTTTGTGAATCTCTCTGTGAATGCAACAAGAGAAATCAGAGACTTTACTTGAGACACTTATTTAACAATTTAAGAGACAATCTTACTTTGTGAATGCAACAAGAGCAACAAGAGACTTTACTTACTTAGTACTGAGATTTTTATTTTGATGGAACATATATTGTAAATGCAAGTTATAGTAACCTACGGTTCTAACATTAAAAAAACTTACACCCATTTTTGCCTCTCACGGTTTGCTTGGATCTTGAGTTTGTTCTACAGCAGGGGTGCCCAAACTATGGCCCGCGGGCCAGATCCGGCCCCTGACACCAATTCATCTAGCCCACGCCACCCTCATAGCTCCTGGAAGCAGAAGTAAAACACGCCCATATGGCACGATTTACTTCCGCTTCCCAGAGCTATGAGGGTGGCATGGGCCAGATGAATTGGTATCAGGGGCCAGATCCAGCCCACGCACCATAGTTTGGGCACCCCTGTTCTACAGGGTGTCCCTTCCCCCCCCATCCATGCAATAAGACACTTCATGGTGCAATACGAGATGCAAGTTTTCCAAAGGGTGTTGGGGACCTTTTTTAAAAACGGAGTTGGCCACCCAGCCTTCCTCTTGAGGAGGACCAACTGCTAGTGTGGAGGAGGATGGAGGAAGAGAAGGAAAGGTGGACTCCTTTAAAGCCCCGCCTTCTCTCCCAGCTCCTGCCAACCTAGCAGTTCGAAAGCAAGAAAGTGCAAGTAGATAAAGAGGTACCGCTTCAGCAGGAAAGGTAACGGCGTTCTGTGTGCTCCAGTCATGCCTACCATGTGGCCATGGAAACATCTGCAGATAGCACTGGCTCTTTGGCTGTCAAGGGAGTCAAGCACCAAACCCTAGAGTTGGATACGGCTGGCTTTCAAGGAAGGGAGACCTTTACCTTAATTAGTTTTATTGAAATCTTTGGCACTAATTCCCATCTGCTACATAATTTGCATGTTTTTTTAAAAAAATGTCCTTTCCTCGTCCGGCCTCCTCGAGAAGGAAACGGAAGTGGGGAATGTGATTTGCAGCGCACCCGGCGGCCTTCTGTCCACGTGATCACCACTTGATGTTAAACCCTGTGTTGGCTTTCTCCACCGCATGGTACTGGGTGTGAAGCATTTGGCGAGTCCGTCCTGAATCGGGGCCTCCCAGCCACTGGTCGTAGAGTTCCCCGACGGCTCGGTCTGCCTCGGGGGCTCGAAGTTGGACGGAGGATGTGTATTCCTTCTCCACTCGCAGGATCAGGTCCTTGCTCAGCTCCCCGTCTGCTTTGATCTGGCCTCCTCCGTTTAAGCAACCTGGAGGAGAGGCAAAGGAGTTGAGAACGTCCAAAAAAGTGTTTAGATAAGACACCCCGAGTTAGCCAGGTTGAGACCGAGGCACAAGAGAGTTGGTTCTTTTCCGTAAAGGTCAGGGTCACCCTTGCCCAAAAGCCAGTTGTGTCTGGTTCTACGGTCTGGCGCTCTTCTCCATTTACAGCCAAAGAGCCAGTGCTGTCTGCAAAGGTTTCCGTGGCCATATGGCAGGCACGACCAGGCACTGGAGCTCACAGAATGCCGTTCGCTGCCACCCCCTTAGGCCTGTTTTGTCAACTGGCTGGCAGGTATGGGTTCTCCATGATCTTGAGACAAGACTCTCTGCTCCCACTGACTTTGTGGCTTCCATCGATCTAAGCATTCCTGAAGCCCTTTTTAGCTTCCAAAAGAAGGTGAATTCAGGCGGGTACGGTGGTATAAATCTCTGTATTCGTTGGGACCCTTATTCCTCTAAACCAGGGGTTCCCAACATGAGACCTATGGGCCAGATCTGGCCCGTGGCACCATTTTCATGTGGGTCCCCCACCCCTCCAAGGGCATTCAAGAAACAAAATGGCCACCCCATTGAAGCTGTTGGGACAACATAGCCGCCCCCATCGTGCAGGCAGGGCAAAATGGCCGTCCAGCTCTCTAAGCTGACTGAGAGAGCGTGACCCGGCCCCTGGCTTGAAAAGGTTGGGAAGCCCTGCTTTAGGAACTGCTAGGTTGGCAAGAGCTGGGTCAGACGACGGGAGCTCACTACGTCATGCAGCATTTGGGTCTCAATTGTTGCCAAGTTCAGCATCTTAACCACTAAACTGCTGCACCCCTGCCTGCTTTAAAACACTTCCCTCTAATGGCTGTTCCTTCAGACGAAGCCACTACCAAGATGCTGGGCACTGTTCAGGGTGTCCTCCCCCCCCACACACACACACCTGGATCCAAATCCAAAGTGCAGGTGAGCCCCTTACCTGAAGGGCATGCCATCACCTCCACGTAGTGGTAGGGGCACCTCCCCCGCTTGAGTTTCTGCACCAGGTTCTGGATGTTGCGGAATCCGTAGGCCAGGGCAAAATGCAAGAGCGTTTCTCCATCCTTCTCCAGCGTCACTTCTTGGAAATCCTTGTTCCTGGACATGAAGCAGCAGAAAAGAGGAAGGGAAATTAGTAGGGAAGAACGTTTTCCAGTCTCTCAACAGATGCTGCCTGCAATTGTGACTGCACAGGTTGCCCATAAACCAGGGGTGCCCAAACTACAGCCTGTGGGCTGGATCCGGCCCCAACACCAATTCATCTGGCCCACGCCGATTTCGTCGCTCCCAGAAGCGGAAATAAAACGAGCCCGTCCGGGCACATTTTACTTCCGCTTCCAGGAGTGACGAGGGTGGCATGGGCCAGATGAATTGGTGTTGGGGCCAGATCCTGCCCACAGGCCATAGTTTGGGCACCCCTGGTTTAAGCAGAGAAAATGGCAGCCTAAAATCTATCTCGCCCTGTTGCAAAACATATCTGTTGCAAAACAGATTGCAAGGTACGTTTTGCTTTTGGTGGGAGGAATCACATGACCGGCCTGCTGCACATGACCAGCCTGTGGCCCAAAAAGTTTGGGCACTCGTGCCGTAAACACTCCAGCTGTGTAAGGCATAGAGATGGGGTAGCTGCAGAATGAGAAGGGGAAACGCATGGCATTGATTGGGCTGAGGTTGAGCCCCAATGCAATGCAACCCCTCTGTTTTCCTTACTTCAGCGTCTTATACTGCAGTTCTTCCACTTGAATCCCAAAGAGCTCCTTTGCCGCGTACTTGTAGATGTGCTCCAGGTAACCCCCGGAACCACCCCCGGAATGGCCAACCAGATGCTCTCCTGAAATGCAGCTGAACCTAAGAGAAAACGGAAGAAATCCAAAGGCCAAATCGAAAATTAAGTCATGCAAACTCAGCCCAGGAAGAGGCAAAATGCGCCACAAAGTACAGAAGATACAGTAGTTAGAAAGGAGCGCGGATTTTTAGACTTCAAGGACTCGAAACCCTAAATTTTGTGGGATCCCTTTAGCTAGACTTCTGGCAATAGTCTGTACAGGAAGCCACTAGAAACACCTCCTTATTTCCTCTCCGTGTGACAAAAATGGGCTTCTGGAGTCTGAATTCAGAATCTGAAAACACCTGCCAGGACTATGAGAAAGCCCCCGATGAGTTCTGGCTGGGGGAGTTCCTACGGGGCTTCTGGGGGTTGTAGTCCAACAACTGAAAATCCCATACCTATCAACCAGGTTTTGGGGTGACGGGAGACAAATATAGCGACAAGGGACTCTGTAAAAGGACATGGCGGAGGCTTGTTAGGATGCAGAAAATGTCACGGCCTCTCAACTGCAGCGAAGGCTGTGGAATCAAGGAAGCTTCTAAACCCTTGAGGTTACCAGCGTTGAAGTTATTTCTTGCAGACAACTCCCTACACCAAGGGCTCCCAACCTTTTCAAGGGGGGTGGGGGTGGCCATTTTGTCCCAATGGCTTCAAAGGGGGAGTCATTTTGTTTTTCAAATGCCCTTGGAGGGGTGGGGGGCCACATGAAATGATGCCACAGGCCGGATCTGGCCCATGGACCTTAGGTTGGGAACCCCCTGACCTACACCAAGGCACCGGAGAGATTTTTGCTAAGCCCTTGTGGGGAGCTGACCCCTGGGACAATCTGTGTGTACACCAGGAAGGTGGTCTTAGTCTGTCCAACTTGTCAGTGACTCTGGGAAAAATGGACACCAGATAAAATGGGTCAGTGCATTGCAGGTGCCCGAAGCCTTGTTGGTTGTTTTGACCAACATGGCTTCTCTCATGGGAAATGAATGAGTGTGGAAACACACGGGCAAACAGACGAAAGAGACAACAGATCAAGAAAGATGGTGTGCGGGTCTTACAGGCTATCCAAAGGGACCGGATCCACTTCCGGAAGTGAAACCCCCTCCTGGTCCAGCAACTTTAACACTTCTCCTGAAACGAAGGAAAACAGGAAAGCGTTTGCTTCGAGGCAGCCAAGAAGGAACCAACACCTGCAAAGCCAGTCTTATAAGAAAAAAGCGAGTGTTGTGATCCAGTCTTCATCAGACTCCGAAGATGACCTGGATCAAGAGGCGCTTTCTATGCCCAGCCCAGTTCTGTCTGCATCCAAACCTGAGAATGTCCTGAGCCAGGAATGTCAGCCTGCTTCTAGCTCAATTCTGTTTCCCCAGGCAGATGACCTGTCAGACCAGAAGTCTGACTCTGACAGTGATCAGCCCTCAGTCAGGGAAAGATTCAGAAAGGAGCAATGCAAGCAAGCTAGAACTCGTTACCAGAGAAGGCTCCCAACTGAAAGCGATTAGCTGGGAGGCTTATAAGCAAGCTTGCAGCATTCCAGCATTGGTACAATTCTTCAGTGCAAAGACCGACACCCTGCTTGACTTTGGATACCTCTTGAGATTGCCTGCCTAGACCCTGACTTCTCTGCCAACCTTCACGATGCCCCGGGACATCCTTTGGACTAGACACTGGCTTGAACTACCGGTAACCAGACCTCGGATTGCTCTTTGGGCTTTGCTATTTGGACTCTCCTTGAATAGACTCTCTGTGTAGCGCCGCTGTGCAGGGTCCACGCCCGCAGGGGCAGGTCAGCACACTGGGTGTTGTGGCTCCAGACACCAAAATCTGCCTTGCCCAGAGTGAGATCATCCTGCTGTCTGGCTTTCTGCTCTTTGCTTGTGACCGGCTGGTTGTTGAGATTTTGCAGCGGACAGTGACTGAGCCGCTTGTCTTCAAAGAGCAGGTCCTTCCCATTCAAACCATACCTCTAAGATTCTGCTCTACCTGTTGTGATCACGCAATCCACCTCCCGGGTTTGGTGTTCCTGGAGAAAGAAATCCGTCCGGGAAGCTTCCAGCTTCTTATCGTAACAAGGCATCACTGTCACGTGGTAGATCTGGTCGGGCGTCAGGAACTACAAATAAGAGAGAAAGAGTCAGAACAATCCCAGATGCTGCAGAATCCATTGAAAAACCCTCTAAAGCCCTGGTCCCCATGGCCAGCCAGTTCAGGGTCTCCTAGAAAGGCAAGACTGGGGGGGGGGGGGGGCTTGAAACCAATTTCCCCACTCCTACCATTTACCTCCAATGTGTGGTACTTGGACAAACACAGAACATGGAGGTTCCAAGTGGCAAGCGGACCTCCCACAGTCTTCAGCCTGTTATGACTACAAGTGCAATAAACCATCCAGCACCTGCTTTGAAGGTCGAATTCCTTCTCTGCCACTAGAATCAAGAAATCTACTCTACTCTGTAAATGCAAGCCCCCCTCAAACTATTTCCTTATAGGGTGCCCAAACTATGGCCCACGGGTTGGATCCAGCCTGCGGCACCATATCATCTGGCCCACATACAATTCAAATTGCATTATTCCACAGCCAGCCAAGATCGATCCATTTCCAGAACACCAGGTTAGCGAAAGCCCCTCTGAACCCATCAAGGTAAGAGTGATCAACTCCTGAGATGAATACCACCGCAGTGGGCTGGTCCCCCATTGGAAGCAATGGAGCTGAGCACCCACTGCCTGGACTCCCCCTTGACAACATCCTGAGAAACCCCTCCTTTGTGAGAAGCGAACAACAAGAAGAGAGACCTGCTCTTTGGCCAAGTAGTCCTTGATGAGGGAGCCCATGACCTGCTGGGGCGATTTGGCCGTGCTGATGTACGGGATGATGAAACTGCCGTGGGTTTTTTCAGCATAACAGATCCAACCTAGAAGAAACCAAGGACACACATCCTAATATTAATAATGCTAATTATAGTAAAAACAGGATTAGTAATGATTAAATCAGGAGAGCGTCAAGACCCTGTGGGACTTTAAAACTCAAAGCGATACACATCTGACTCACAACACACCCGATATAACTGTTGTGGACAAGAAGAAGGTCTGGTTTATTGCTATACCAGGAGGTGCACTCTGTCGTGAACTACTCGGGTCTTGAACTGCTGACTTCCTTCCCGTCATCAAGCTCAGTGCCTTAACCACTAAGCCAGCACGTCCCCTTTTAAGGAAACCTTAGATCAGAGGTGCCCAAACTACGTCCCATGGGCCGGATCTGGCACTGACGCCACTTTATCCAGCCTGCGCTGCCCTCATTGCTCCCAGAAGTGATGAGGCGGCATGAGCCAGATGAAGTGGTCTTGGGGGCCGGATCTGGGCCACGGCCCGTAGTTTGAGCACCCCTGTTTTAAGCAGAGAAAATGGCAGCCTAAAACTTATCCCATCCTATTGCAAAACAGATTGCAAGGCGCGTTTTACTCCCGCTTCCAGTGGGAGGAACCACATGACCGGTTCATGGCCCGAAAAGTTTAGGCACCCCTGTCTTAGATGCTACTTAGCACATTGTATGAACGTGCCCTTTTATCAAGTCAGATCCATGGGCCATTTAGCTCTGTTTTGCCAACTCTGGCTGGCAGCTGAGGTTCGCCAGGATCTTAAGACAGGAATTCTCTCCTCCACTGACTTTGGCTTCTAAGGATTCCTGAAGCTCTTTTTAGCTTCCAAAATCAGGAGAATTCAGGATAAATCTCTGTATTCATTGGTACCCTTATTCTTCTAGTTACAAGTTTTCTTACCTGGACAGGCAGCGGCTAACATGGGCAGCGCCTTTTTATCTTCCGCCCGCCTCCGGAAGCGCTGCACAAACTCTCGCTGGCTCTCCAGCAGGCTGAAGTTTCTCGAGAAAGTGGTGTCAAAGACAAAGTGGACCCCTAAGGAAGGGAAGAAGGAGACGTTGGTGCTAAGGCAGCTAGAAGTGAGGCCCAGGGTGGACGGAACGGGACTGGCAGACTATAAGGAAAAGACTTGGCTAATTCAAGACCCAACAATTGGGGGATACACCCCTTACCTAAATTTTTTAAGAAGGCCGTCAATTTCTTAGCTGTGTCTAGAGGTGTGAGTTTAAATTTTGTAGCAAGGGAGGCTCTAGATTGGGGAGACACCGACACCACCACCAGCTTCCTGGAAGAAGAATCTGCTGTCTTAGGAAAAAAGAAACACATATTAATATTTGCGGGGCGATAGCAGAATAAAAATTACAACCATCCTAATATAACAGACCAGTGATGGCGAACCTTGGCACTCCAGCTCTTCTTGAACTTCAATTCCCAGAAGCCCTGATCAGCAGGTTTAATGACTTGAGCTTCTGGGAATTGAAGTCCAAGATCACCTGGAGTGCCAAGGTTCACCATCATGGTAACAGCCCTTCCTGTCATGAACCCAGGGAGATCCAATTCCCCATTTGGATCTGCAATTTCCAAAAGTTGTCATTTCTGCAACTTTTTTTTTTTAACCCTGCACTGCATCCTGGCTAACAAAAGAAAACCACAGAATAATGATGCTGTATCTGAATGGCATTTTCTTCTCATTTCTTCTCCATTCCAGATGTTAGCCCTTTCCTGGGAAGGTGAACAGTCCCACAGCCATCTTGAAGTCAAGTCCTACCTTCCAGTTCATTACAATTCCCATTTTAATTATCAGGGCATGCATTCCACCAATCATTAAACAATGGGCACTGCCATCTGCTTTGAGATCATGAGACGGTTGAATTACACTGCACAACAATGATTTTGCTCCTGGGAATAAGACATGTGATTCACATGATATCGAGTGTGCTGCTTCCAAACCTGAACTCAGAATTTACCCATCACATACAGGTTTTAAGGCATGCTATAGCTGTTCAAATGGTCGGTCATTGGGTAATGTATTTTTACATAGGAACATTATAAGAGTTGCAGCTACCACTATGCCTGCTGCCGCCTCAGCTGAATCATGTCCCCAGGTGGCATGCATGTTCCAGCAGCGGCTGGGCATGACTGAGCCAGTCAGAGAGCTGATATCAAAAATATGTATACAATATAAGGCGAGATGGACCAAGGGCTTGTCTCTAGTGCGAAACCATCTTATTGGATAGTACAGCTAGGCCATAATGAGTCTGTTTTGAGCTAAAGATGAGTAGGCGCAGCTGTGTTAAGAAACTGGACAATTTTAGAATAGAATAGGATAGAATAGATAAATCTTTATTGTCATTGTCCTGCACAGAACGAGATTGGGGGAAAAAAACACTTATCAACCCAACAAAACCCAATTATACAAAATTATCAACATACTCCCACCCCACATATACACATTTAACCCCTAAAAAGCTCTAAAACTCTAAGACTCTAAAAACTCTATACAGAAGCTCCCTTATAGACTGCATTCAAAGCCAGAACTGCTTTTGGGTAGAAACTATTTCTCAAG
Source organism: Bradypodion ventrale (assembly GCA_035047345.1). NCBI lineage: Eukaryota > Metazoa > Chordata > Lepidosauria > Squamata > Chamaeleonidae > Bradypodion > Bradypodion ventrale. The sequence goes on along the minus strand of JAWDJE010000014.1, from coordinate 23,369,385 downwards.
CAGCTGGTCCTGGTCTTTATGACCCTACACCTTCTTCTAGAAGGCAGAAGCCTTCTATTTGTGGCAAATATACCTTGCATCATCAACGCAAGAACCTATATGCACAATTTACTCAAGATCCTGACGTCCTAGGCAGAATCAGACTTCAGTTTTGGATTCAGCACACTTGATTTAGTATAGGACACATGGATTAGACCAAGTAGCAGACAAGTTTTAAATTTTTTTTATGATGCAGTGTTATTAAAGGGGTTATTTTTAATTATCATTCCTGCCTGGAGCAGAGCTTAAGAGAGGTCCACGCACAAAAACAAAACACGAAGATGATTATCCTGACCGCAGGACAAATGGATGGTAGCCATCTGTGCAAAATTCTTCACCAGCAAAGCAGAATTTGAACAGCCTGCCAACCTTCTCTGAGTAGGCAGAGAAGCCTCGGGTTCCCAGCAAGAGAGAAGATTAAACTCAGACTACTGTTTTCTCCTGCAGGAGGAAGAAGAAGAAATCCACCCCTTACAAGGTGCCACCGCCGCCACCACCACCACCACTTACTTTATTTGCATTTAGGACTTTAGAGAGTTCTTCGTGGCTCTGCTGCGTGATCAAGACACTCTCCGCAGATGTGATACAGCCACTACAGGCCAGACAGTCGTTGAGAGTAATTTTGGCCTTTTCAAGCTTTTGGGAGGTGCCGTCCTACGAAGGAAACACAAAGCAGGCTGAGATCCGCACAGAAGCATCGGGAAAAGTCTCTCTCTCTCTCTCTCTCTCACACTCTCTCTCTCTCTCTCTCTCACACACACACACACACACACACACACACACACACACACACACACACACACACACACACACACACACACACACACACACACACACCACAAGCTGAATAAAGCAACACACCCTGCAGTCTCCTATTCGACAACTCTAGTAAAGGTAAAGGTTTCCCTTACTCGAAAGCCAGTCGTGTCTGACTCTAGGGTTCAGTGCTCATCTGTTTCAAAGCCGATGAGTCAGTGCTGTCTGCTTCTGCAGACATTTCCGTGGCCATGTGGCCGGCATGGCTAGACACCGGAGCGTACGGAACGCTGTTTACCTTCCCACCAAAGTGGTCCCTGTTTATCTACTTGCAATTTCTTGCTTTCGAACTGCTAGGTTGGCAGGAGTTGGGACAGGGACGGGCACTCACTCTGTCGTGCAGTACTCAGGAGTCGAACTGCTGACCTCCCGCCTTCCAGTCAGCATCTTAGCCACTTGAGGGTTCTACAAAATGCCCTTCTCCTGGGACGGCTACTAAAGTCAGGATATGACTACAAAGCTGCTGATCCCCTGCAAATCTATCGTTGCCCAACACCACATCCTTTTGGTAACTTCTCCAATACAACCAGAGTAATTTTTTCCCCTTAATTACCTCGCTAACTTGAAAATATGTGCCATCATCTTCGATGCGGATCTTCGCTGCTGCTTTCCCAGGCTTCTTATCCACCTTGATGGGTTTTACACACTCCTGAGAAGGAAAGCAAGCCACAGAAATGGCAAGACATTGAAGAGGTACCCTGATATCATCAGGCACAACATATTATATTATATTATATTATATTATATTATATTATATTATATTATATTATATTATATTATATTATATTATATTATATTATATTATATTATATTATATTATATTATATTATATTATATTATATTATATATAAAACAGAGGTGTGGTTTTGTATGTTCTTTATACAAATCCACACCCCTGCACCAATCGTGCTGTGCCTTGGCACAGGCTTACCTTACACATGCGAGACCATGACAGTGGGGGTCCGGCAGACCATGTTGGGGTGTATGCCCCTATATTGATCTGCAAAGTGAAGTATACTCAACAGGAGGGTGTGTTTGTGTGTCCAAGTGATGTCATAGTGACGCTAATGTCATAGCTCCAGGTAGGTCACCTGATGTGACATCATTGTGATGTAGTTGAGCTGGCTAATGTCACAGTCCCAGTTAGGGACGCAAAGGGAACACATGTATGGGAAGGATAAGGGCGGACTGTCAATGGAAAAGTGGGATGGGTAAGGGAAGAAAGAGGGAAGTCACACACACACACCCTATGAGGTTTCCATGGGAAAGGCTGGCCTACGGTAAAAAGAAAAAAAACCCGGGCAAAGCCGGGTAATCGGCTAGTAACAAATAAATAAAGAGAGAGGTTGGCAGGAAAAAAACTAATTTTTGCCGTACTCTTATCACACTGATCTATGGTTGAGGTTGTGAGGGTCCTGAAGCTGAGGTTTTACCCTACCTTAAGGCCAAAGTTTACCACGTCTCAAATAACTGAAATTCAAGTCCAAACCTGAGTCTATGACTAGAAGAGGATTTGCTTTTGCAGTCAATACCACCGAATACCACTTCGGCACCTAATGGGGAGAAATTCTGAGCTAACTCAATTAAAGGCCTCCAAGAACTGCAAGATGTGTTTTAGTGGGGTTTTTTTTTAATGCACACAGAATTGCAGGTAACAGGACAATTGCCAGCACAATGGTGTGTGCGCAAGCCGTGTGCCTGTCTACCTGTCTCAGGTGGGCTTTGAATTCCAGTTCCCAGGGGCAATGTTTGCATCGATGGTGTTATGGCGCCAAGGTACGTTTGCAGACATTTCTGTGGTCACGTGGCAGGCATGACTAGACCCTGGAGTGCATGGAATGCTGTCACCTCCCCCGCCAAAGTGGTCCCTACTGATCTCAAGTGCAATGTGTTGCTTTCGAACTGCTAGGTTGGCAGGAACTGGGACAGAGACGTGGGTGCAAACCATCATGCAACACTCGGGTCTCAAACTCCTACCTGCTAGTCTTCAAGTTCAGCGTCTTAACCACGTGAGCTACTGCAGTCAAGGGCCATTAGCATTGCAAAATACCTGCCACCCCCTTGGCTTGTTAGTGTGGCACGATTTGGGGGACCTCCCTTGTTGAGGAATTGGTGCAAACACTCCACCAAGTTTCTAGTCCCTGGTTGTTCCCGTTCTCCATGAAACGAGGGTCTCCTGAACGTAGCCAACCTACCTTGCGGGGCTGTTGTGGCAGGAGGAAGCCATCCTGGCAAGCTACCCACCCCGTACCTGGGCTCCCTCTCCCCGGTCTCCACCCACACCCCGGCCCGGCTTCCCCACCTGCGAGGGTCCGATATAGTCGTCCAGGTCGGTCAGGCGGAGGACCCCGCTGAAGGGCGCCGCCATCTTGAGTGTGGCGCCCACCAGCTCTCGGGGCGGGGCTTCGCGGCGGCGCCACCACGCTGCGGCCAGATTTGGACGTGACGTCACCAAGGAGGAGCGGGATTCCCCCCCCACCTTCTGTCGTGGAGCCCTAGAGCCACGAAACCTAAAGAGAGATCCTCTCTTCTCCCGGGTGGGCAACTTCAGAGCTCCCTTCATACCAAGCCTTCCCCCACCCCACCCCAAAAAAAGAAAATCATCAAGGAGGAAAAATGTTCGCCTATTTTTTTAAAAAATAAATCTCATTTTTGGTGTGAATTTATTGTTTCGCGAGGGGGGAGAGAGACATGGGAACCGGAAGTTAAATGCTTTATGTCATTTTATTGGGGTTAACAGAACTCTTTGGGCAGCCCTGGCTGGGACATAATGCGGGGCAGGAGGGGGAGAAGCTGAACTCTTTGAGCCCTTAAAACAAATGGAAATACAGTCCTACGTATTATTATTATTATTATTATTATTATTATTATTATTATTATTATTATTATTATTATTATTATTATTATTATTATTATTTTGCTCACTTGCAGGGTCTGCTGGAGAGAAAGAGCTAACTTGCTTTCAGTGTGTATTTATTTATTTATTTATTTATTTATTTATTTATTTATTTATTTATTTATTTATTTATTTTGTTGTTGTTGTTGTTCAGTCGCATAATCAAGTTTATTCATTCATTCATTCATTCATTTATTCTGCCTATCTGGGATATTTTCCCACTCTGGGTGGTATACAATAGTTAAAACCAGAAACATGCGCGCAACAACAATGGAATGGTTACCCAAGGGTGGCATAGTCGAATTACCACATTTATTAACTAGCTATAGGGAGAATTCATATACAGTGGCACCTCGGTTAACGTAATTGATACATTCTCCCGGGACGTTTCTTACAGCGAAAATGACTATAACCGAATTTTCCATGGGAATGCATTGCATGCAATTTCCCATAGGAATGCATTGCATACAACTTCCCATAGGAATGCATTGAAAACCAAAATACTATTAACTGAAACGCAGTTTCCCATAGGGATGCATTGAAAACCAATTAATCCGTTCCAAAAAAAATATCTGTAAACCCACTATTTTCTATGAATTTTCTTTTGTGATTTTCAGGATTTTTTGAAAATAGGATATTTTTAGACCTGTGGATAATTGGACCCGTGGATCATACCTGTCAAGCACAGCTCCGGAGATTACGGGACCTGCGTAGAACGTTTCTGCGCAGGTCCGTTCTACCCATGCGTAAAAGCCTTCTACGCATGCGTAAAAGTGACCTGCGCAGAAATGTTCTGCGCAGGTCACTTCTATGCATGCGTAGAAGACTTTTACGAATACGTAGTATAGACCTGCGCAGAACCATTCTGCGCAGGTCACTTCTACGCATGCGTAGAGGGCTTCTATGCATCCCCTTCTGCACAGAAGCCTTCTATGCATGCGTAGAAGGGTTCTACGCATGCGTAGAAAGGACCTGTGCAGAAGGGATGCACAGTTACTCCTTTCCCCGCTGCCAAATTACGGGGTAGCGGCAGCTCCGGGCGGGAAATGGAGAAAATCAGCGTGGAATTATGTGGAGAAAATCAGTGTGGAATTATGGGGTAATCCCGGCCAATACGGGGTACTTGACAGGTATGCCATGGATACTGAACCTTTTTGTGTGTGTGTGTGTGTGTGTGTGTGTGTGTGTGTGTGTGTGTCTGTGAGGCTCCTTAAACTTTGGTCCCTAACAAACTCCATAGTTTTATTGTTTTATACAGAAGGCTGTGCAATGTTAAATCCATTCATTTGAAACAGTCATCTTTATTTGTTTTGTTGACATAGGGTTCACCTGCCAGTGGAATTAATGCCCATATATTTTAACCAAATGCTAGTTTTCCAGACTCATGCATGGCTTTTGCAAAGCTGGTTAATATCAGTGGATACATCACGGTTCTCAGTCCTAACTAGCCACATTGAGGAGAGCCAGTTGCAATGACCCTTGGCCAAACTGAATCCAATGCCTCCAAGGCTCAGCCTGTTGGACGCTTCTTAGGGATTTCTCCCCTTGCCTTCGCTTGGCTTTGTGCCGCCAGATGTCCAAAGGAGGCAGACGGCGGAGGAAAGCTTACAGAAACTTGGCCAGGAGAATGCAGAAGACAACTAGTAAGGGCTGTTGTGTTGTGTAGGTTGTTGCACCCGCTGGGAGGGAAGCAGTAGTTGTAGTAGAACCAGCTGATGTTCTGCTAGAGATATTGTGGGTTGTGCCTTGAGGGGTGTGAGTGGAAGCAAGGCCATCCTCTCCAGATGTGACATCTCTGCCACTTCCAGGGTCGTGGCTGCTGGCTCTTCCAGGGAAACTTCCCCCAGAGCTGTGGGTTGGAGGGCTTACGCTACTTCCAAAGATGTGACCCATGGAGGTCCCAACGACGTTGGCTGTGGCATCACTGGGAACGTGGCTTCCAGAGATGTTGGACGTGGTGACACCAACCACATCAACAGAAGTACTTCCAGGGGTGTTGGTGGGAATGCTTCCAGAGGTGTGAGCGTCATCCACTGCCTGGATGTTGGTGGTGTTTTCAAAGACTTGAGTCACATCTACAGGGCTACGAGGGTTGGTGACGTTTTCATGGGTGACGCTTGTGGGGTCCACAGAGGTCTGAGCTGTTGTGCTTCCACTAGTGAGACATGAAGGACTTATCCTGGTGCTCAAAGGACTGCGAGTTGGGGTGTGGGCAAGTGGACCACTTGTGACGTCCACCAGAGGTCCACCAGGGGTTTGAGTGGCAGTTCCACCACCAAGGCTAGATGCGGTGGTTCCTCCAGATGTGCGATCTGTGACACTTCCACGGATGTCGTGTGTCACGATGCCTCCCGAGTTGTGACTCGTGGGTCTTCCAGAGACCCAAGTCGCGGCTGAGAATAAGAAAGAAAACATTCAGGTCCCAAACATTCATTTATACAATGACACCTGCTCTTAAGAAGGAGATAAACCTAAAACTTTGTAAACATGAAGAAAAGGCATGGGAAAACATTTTTCAACCAGCAACCCTTGTGAGGAGCTGTATCTGATGCCTAAGAAACTGGTGGAGATGTAAAACAGTAGTAGGAAGAAGTTAAATGTATTCCTGCTCTGAATCAATACACAGTTAGTTTAGAGTAGTTTGGACCTACAATTTCCATCATCCCCAGAGATGAAGGTGAGCTTCTTTAGAAAACCAGGGCTCTTCTTTTTTCAGGGGTACAACATTTAACCGGCAAAATCCTTTGCACATTACTCCCCCGCCTGCTCTCCCCAATGTAGTATCTCAAGTCTTTAATTCCCCTCTTCCTCATGAGTTGTCCATCCTTATAGGCTAGATGCAGTGATAGACAGTCTTGGCCCTCCAGGATACCTGTCAAGTTTTGGATTTGGAAATAAGGGAAATTTCCCAGCAAATACAGGATACTTGACAGCTATGCTTATCCTGTGCTGCCCTCCAATGGCAGCAATAGGGCATTGCAGTCTAATTAAAACAGGATGATGGCAGGAAAGAGGGTAAAATAAGGGGTTTTCCCGGCCAATAAGGGATACTTGACATCTATGTTTATCCTGTGCTGCCCTCCAATGGTGGCAATAGGGCATTGCAGTCTAATTAATACAGGATGATGGCAGGGAAGAGGGTAAAATAAGGGGTTTCCCCGGCCAATAAGGGATACTTGACAGCTATGCTTATCCATGTGCTGCCCTCAAATGGTGGCAATAGGGCATTGCAGTCTAATTAATAAGGGATGGCGGCGGGAAAGAGGGTAAAATAAGGGGTTTTCCTGGCCAATAAGGGATACTTGACAGCTATGCTTATCCTGTGCTGCCCTCCAGTGGTGGCAATAGGGCATTGCAGTCTAATTAATACGGGATGATGGCAGGGAAGAGGGTAAAATAAGGGGTTTTCCTGGCCAATAAGGGATACTTGACAGCTATGCTTATCCTGTGCTGCCCTCCAATGGTGGCAATAGGGCATTGCAGTCTAATTAATACGGGATGATGGCAGGGAAGAGGGTAAAATAAGGGGTTTTCCTGGCCAATAAGGGATACTTGACAGCTATGCTTATCCTGTGCTGCCCTCCAATGGTGGCAATAGGGCATTGCAGTCTAATTAATAAGGGATGGCGGCGGGAAAGAGGGTAAAATAAGGGATTTTCCTGGCCAATAAGGGATACTTGACAGCTATGCTTATCCTGTGCTGCCCTCCAGTGGTGGCAATAGGGCATTGCAGTCTAATTAATACGGGATGATGGCAGGGAAGAGGGTAAAATAAGGGGTTTTCCTGGCCAATAAGGGATACTTGACAGCTATGCTTATCCTTTGCTGCCCTCCAATGGTGGCAATAGGGCACTGCAGTCTAATTAATAAGGGATGACGGCAGGGAAGAGGGTAAAATAAGGGGTTTTCCCGGCCAATAAGGGATACCTGACAGCTATGCCCTCCAGCTGTTCTTGAACTTCAATTCCCAGAAACCCTGACCAGCTGGTGTGTTGACTTGGGCTTCTGGGAATTGAAGTCCAAGAACAGCTGGAGGGCCAAGACTGCCCATCTCTGGGCTAGAGCCAAGGGAATTACTTACCTGTGGACTTGGGTTGGGGGACGTCCAAGTTGCAGAGGGTTTGAGTAGCTGTAAGTTCCTCTTGCTGGTGGATGAGGCTGGGGTGAAGATCAGCAATTTCTTTCATTCTGGGGTTAAAAAGAAGGACAGTTCTCTGGGTTAGCGGGAGGATATCCTTTTGAAGTGGACAGGACTTCCCAAGAGGCCCCCAGTGGTTCATTGGGTCTAGAGAGACACGTGACACTGAAGGGTTGATGCTAACACGGGGTTTTTTGCTTGAAGCCATCGACACATGGATTTGGCACACTCCTGACTTTGACCCTTTCCTCTGGTGAAATAGTCAAGGTAAAGGGTCTCTCATTTGCTTGAAAGCCAATCGTGTCCAACTCTAGGGTTTGGTGCTCATCTCCATTTACAGCCAAAGAGCCAGCGCTGTCTGTGTCTTCAGACATTTCCATGGTCATGTGGCAGGCATGACTAGATGCTGGAGCACACAGAATGCTGTTACTTTTTCCCCCCCACCAAAGTGGTACCCATTTTTATCTACTTGCAATTTCTTGCTTTTGAACTGCTAGGTTGGCCGGTGCTGAGACAGATGACAGGAGCTCAATCTGCCATGCAGCACTCAGGTCTCAAACTGTAGTTATCCTCTAAAACAGTCATGGTGAACCTTGACACTCCAGATGTTCTTGGACTTCAATTCCCAGAAGCCCAAGTCTCTGGGAATCCACACGTATGTGCCCATTCGTGTGGATTCTCAGAGACTTGGGCTTCTAGGAATTGAAGTCCAAGAACATGTGCAGTAAACCCATAAATGTGGATTCTCAGAGACCTGGGCTTCTGGGAATGAAAGTCCAAGAACGCCTGGAGTGCCAAGGTTCACCATCATGGCTCTAAAACCATCAATTTCTGGCCCTCCCCTTAACCCTTTTACCACCAATTTCTTCATTTCGTGCAGAAGGGTTGGATCCTGACCAGTTGCAACGTACAGTACATTATAGAACGTTTGATGGAGAAATTATCCCGTTTTAGGATACGCCCAAGAGATTCCCCCTTTCCTGTGGCCACTTTCCTTCCCCAAAGATTGACTTACGTGGCATAGAAGGTTTCACACGTCAGATTGGAGGACGTTTGGTGGAGACGAGATGTACCAAGTGTCGGCAGGAAACCGGAGAGCAAAAGGTGGTAGATTTTGGTCCACTGGGAGCCATTCATTGAGCGTCCTTCTTTCTTAAGGAAGAAAAGCACGTTGCCTAAGAGTTTTTGCTGTGTTTCGGGCCGGAAGGCCCCCAGGGGAGAAGGTCCATCGCATTGAGAAGGCTTAGGACTCTGTGTGGAAGTGACAGGAGTGGGATCAGTTCAAGAGTTGAGCGCATTTCATACCTGTCAAGTTTTGGATTTGGAAATAAGGGAAATTTCCCGGCCAATACGGGATACTTGACAGCTATGTTTATCCTGTGCTGCCCTCCAATGGCGGCAATAGGGCATTGCAGTCTAATTAATAAGGGATGACGGCGGGAAAGAGGGTAAAATAAGGTGTTTTCCTGGCCAATAAGGGATACTTGACAGCTATGGTATTGCTCCACCTACGATTAGGAGAGAAATAGCAGTGGAAACGGAGAGAAATAAGCAAGAGAAGGACCCTCAGAATCCTTTGAATGGATGTGAGCCTCAGATCCGGCGGTTCAGATCCAGGAAGAGATTTATGGCAAGAACAAACATTCTTGAGGGGACGCAAAAGCAAAACCAAAACCAAATTAGAAGATGGAGGAAGGAGCTCAGTGAACAAGGAATAACATGAGAGGAGGAGATGGCTGAGGAACTCAACCTCTCTTATGTCACTTGGAGGACCCTGAATAGGCTGAGGGTTGGAGTTCCTAAATGCAAGACCCACAGGCTGAAGTGGGGGGATGCTGGTGGACAAGAACACAATGTGCGAATATGGAGAGATACAGAATCTGGCTCATTTACTGATCTGCCAGTAAGATGCACTGATGAGGACTTAGGTTTGGCCAATGAGAAAACCAAGGGAATGGTTTTATTTTGGCAGTCCAGGGTTTGATCAGGAAGAAGAAGAAGAAGACCCTCCCCAATCTAGAGCCCCCATGTGGATTCTTACCTGGCATGGAGTCCCCGTCAACCTGGCCATGTAGTCATGGAGAGAAGTATAGTCTTCAAAGTCCTTGACCAGCCCAAGAGCCATGCTGGTGAGGGTGGTGTTGCCTAACATCTGGGCAACAACTGTCAAGTCAGCTGCTTGGGCTGGGCTGAGAGCCATCAGGTTCTCCACCTGGGGGAACAATGTTCTCCTCTTAGTATAAACTGGGGATTTCCCCCCCTTCCCCTCTATGGAATCCAGATGTTCAGCAATGCTTAATGACATATTCACCAATATGTAATGAGGGTAGCTCATTTGTCATAGCGCAGTGACGGCGAAGCTTAGCACTCCAGATGTTCTTCAACATCAATTCCCAGAAGCCCTGATCAGCAGGAGTGCTGGCTTGGGCTTCTCGGAATTGAAGTCCAAGAACACTTGGTGTGCCAAGATTGGCCATCACTGTCATAGAGTTGCAAAGGTAGAAAGCAGCCATTTCAGGTTGCGGTGTGTTTAACAACTGTGCTAGATTCGATGGAGGGCAATGCATGCGCCCCTTAATTTGGCCCAGAGGCCATTCCAGGGCTTCTGAATGGATCTTGATCCAAATCCAAATTGACTCGTAGCTACTCCTGAACTGATCCATCCGTTCAAGCCGTCAGACGCGCACTGGAAAGCCTTCTTTATTTTTGCAGTAAGTGTAAGTAAGACTCTGGTGACTTAGTGGTTAAGACACTAAACTTGACACCTGGGAGGTCAGCAGTTCGAGACCCGAGTGCTGCATTACAGAGTGAACTCCTGTCTCTATCCAACCTAGCAGTACGAAAGCAAGATGAAACTGCGTGTAGATAATCAGGTACCACTTCGGTGGTGGCTTAGTGGTTAAGAAGCTTGCCTTGTTGCCTGGAAGGCTAACAAGTCGGCAGTTTGAGACCTGAGTGCTGTATGATGGAATGAGCTCCTGTCTCTGCCCTAGCTCCTGCCAACCTAGCCATTCGAAAGCAAGAGATTGCAAGTAGATCAATAGGGACCACTTTGGTGGGAAATAGATCTTGGGGACATGAAAGGAGCCTCATTCGGGTGTCCCCTGAGCGAAGTTTCTCCAGAAGAAATCCTCTCAACCCAGAATAATTTCTTGCACGTAATTATTATTATGGATTTTAAATGGAGTGTATGTGTTAATGCTGAAGTAATTTGAGACCCATCCGATTTCACATGTGCCTGTGATCCAAAATGATCCAAACATTTCCGCCTCTTTACTCTGCCTGCTCTGCTTCAACCTAGAACTCTCACTAACCAGTCCAAACCAGGCCAATTTGCTTATAGTAATTCGGACCCTGGCCAAATTTGGAGCACTATTCCTAAATTAAATTTATTTATATTCCATCTTCGAATATCAGCGATGCTACAAACATTGGCCTATGGAAACCAAAGAAGACTCACAGATCCCGCTTTGCAAATGAAATAACACCAGCCATGGTTTGGTTGATATTACAAGTGGCAATACTGGGTGGCGATTTTGGAAGCCAACACCTGAGAAAGTTACTTTTCTAAACTTTGCCATTAATCTGAAGTAGTCTTAACTTAATTATTGTTTTTTAAAAAACTGTTTTTTCCCTTTTCTTTTTGCCCTCAAGAGAATTTCAAAGATCATCACACCTGACAAGTTTTGGATTTGGAAATAAGGGAAATTTCCCAGCAAATACGGGATACTTGACAGCTATGCTTATCCTGTGCTGCCCTCCAATGGCGGCAATAGGGCATTGCAGTCTAATTAATAAGGGATGACGGCGGGAAATAGGGTAAAATAAGGGGTTTTCCTGGCCAATAAGGGATACTTGACAGCTATGCTTATCCTGTGCTGCCCTCCAATGGCGGCAATAGGGCATTGCAGTCTAATTAATAAGGGATGATGGCAGGAAATAGGGTAAAATAAGGGGTTTTCCTGGCCAATACAGGATACTTGACAGCTATGCTTATCCTTTGCTGCCCTCCAATGGTGGCAATAGGGCATTGCAGTCTAATTAATACGGGATGGCAGCAGGGAAGAGGGTAAAATATGGGGTTTTCCCGGCCAATACGGGATACTTGTCAGCTATGAAGATCATGGAACAATCTTTTACTGTTTAGTTTAACCAGTAGCACTTTGTCAATTTATTTCTGGACACTAAATCACCCTTCCGTTGAGCAGTGGGAATTGAAACGACAATATTAGTGTGTCTGTGTGTATTTTTAAAGGATGAAAAAGATGCAGATAATTGGAATATTATTTTTTTTTATTGATAAGCACAATCACAAAATGTTAGTGTGGAGAAATACAAATTAGGCTAGCGTAGCAACCGTTTCTATTACACAGGCAAATGGGCTTGAATCTGTCTTGTTAAGTACGCAGTTGTTTCCTTAAAAATCTCGCAGTAGATGGAAAACCCTCTTCTTTATGTGATGACCCTGGCAGAATTATTGGGTTTCCCCAAGCAGTGCTCTGGAAAATATTTCTCATGCCATCTGTTCTCAAATATGTGTTTGCTTTAGAAAGAAATGCACGCTTCACATCGTTCTTTCTTGAAATCATACGTGCATTTCAAAAAAAAAAAATGCCCACATACTCAAACTGGAACTTTCAGAGGATAAATTTAGTCCCAAATTGCTACTGATTCAACTAAACTTAGCATGCCAATAAGGTCTTTTGGTCGCCAATTTGGTTGCACATAAATGTGCAATTTGCTTTCTAAAGCAAGCGGTGACTTGAAAACTCAAGAGGATAAAAAGAAAGCCAAACAATCAATAAAGACAGATGTGGAGAAACACCAGCTCTTCCCCTCTTTTTTTGGCTCTATGGTGGATGATGCTCCTTTCATTCTTCTTGGGGAAAATATATCAAAACTCTACATATTCTCTGCTAGGATTTGCTCCACATTTTGACACCCCCATCTGGTCTGGCAAGTCTGGCCAGGTTATCCTGCTATGGTAATAGAGCCAGTGATGGGCAGTCTTGGCCCTCCAGCTGTTCTTGAACTTCAATTCCCAGAAGCCCTGATCAGCAGGAGTGTTGACTTAGGCTTCTGGGAATTGAAGTCCAAGAACAGCTGGAGCGCCAAGACTGCCCATCACTGGAGTAGACCCTACAGCCATCATCTCATCGCCGAGCATCAGGCAAAAGGGCCATCCGTCCCTCGAAGCTGACTGAGGGAGCATGACCCGGCCCCCAGCTTGAAAAGGTTGGGAGCCCCTGGGTGTTGAATTGATGGATGCTGGTTGTAGCAACGGTGAAATCTTCAATATGAAAGGAAGCCGGACTTGACGGATTAGACCCATCAGAAACCACAGCAGAAAGAATCACATCCTTAACGCAAGTGGGACCATAAAGCGCTTTGGCAAATGACACCTGGAAATGGCTCTTCAGTGAAATGTCCACCAATGGTGCCTCAAGCCAGCCCTTAAAATAAAGTGCCAGACAGGTGGAGGAACCTGGGAATCGGAGGGATTTCCTATGGATTTTTAGGGGATAAATAGCTGGCTTGGATGGTATTGTTACTGGGGAGCAGAAGGCACAAAAGGCTCAAGAGCACTGCTTAGAAAAACTTACTCCATCAAGCTCAGAGTAAAAGGCTTGAAGCTCACTTAGTTTGGCATTTGAACAAAACTCCCCTAAGTTCTTCCTCAGCCAGTCTCGGATCCTGTTGGTCCCGTCATCACACGCAGACCCTGCAGAAGAAAAAATGGCAATTAATAATAATAATAATAATAATAATAATAATAATAATAATAATAATAATAATAATAATAATAATAATAATAATAATAATAATAATAATAATAATAATGTTTTTATTTATATCCCGCTTCCCTTAAGTAAAGGTTTCAGGTGCAAAATATTCTGGAAAAAGAAAGCGTTTTTTTAAAATCCAATTTTATTCTACATGCATTAAAGGGACTGCATGTCACTATCATTCAACCTGTTCTTAAGGATGGGGTCTTCAAAAGCAACCCAAATCTGTTGGAGGGATGTTTCTAATTCTCAGGATAATTGGGAACAAATTACTACATTATGGGATGCAACATCCCATGACAGCAAGCCATTGAGAACCAACGGCTCACTTCTAGCACATTTTTATCCTGCTTTCTCCCCTCCGTTATGGACAGGCACAAATCCCACAATATAGCTGAATTATATAATGGCACTGCGTTTTTAAGGACTGCGGTGGCTTAGTGGTTAAGACGCTGAACTTGATGACTGGAAGGTCGCCAGGTCAACAGCTCGAGACCTGAGTGCTGCATGACAGAGTGAGTTTCCGTCATCCGTCCCAGCTCCTGCCAACCTAGTAGTTCGAAAGCAAGACACTGCAAGTAGATAAATAGGGATCACTTCGGTGGGAAAGGTAAACAGCGTTCTGTGCACTCCGGTATTTAGGCACAGCTGCCACATGTCTACGGAAACATCTGCAGCCACAGCCACGCTGGCTCTTTGGTCATAAGCAGAGATGAGCACTGAACCCTAGAGTTGGATACGACTGGCTTTTGAACAAGGGCGACCTTTACCTTACTGTATTTTTTTCCCATGAGAATACCTCTGGCCTGGCTAGGCACATTCACCATTCACTTGTGAGGACATTTGGAGAGTTTTTGATGCTACCTCCACCGGATTCTCACCTGAATCTGCAAACTGATAGGCCAGGTAAGTCTTCTGAAACTCGTACACCTCCTGCCTCTTCCTGGCTGACAGCGATGGATAGACATCATCCAGGGCGCTCACGCTGAAAAGACAGAGTACAAAGACAGGCTCGACATAAGGATCTGCAGGAACTGAGCACCCTTTGTGTACAAGCATGCGCACAGGATGAAATCTCTGCAGACGGGATGCTCAAGACTTTTGCTCTTGGCTAAGATGCTGACTGGAAGGCGGCAGGTCAGCAATTCAAGACCCAAGTGCTGCATGACAGAATGAGCTCCCGTCTTCATCCCTGCTCCTGCCAACCTAGCAGTTCAAAAGCCAGACATTGCAAGTAGATAAATAGGGACCACTTTGATGGGAAGGGAAACAGCATTCTGTGCGCTCCGGTGTCTAGTCATGCCTGCCACATGTCCGCAAAAACGTCTGCAGACGCAGACAGCGCTGGCTCTTCGGCTATGAAACAGCGATGAGCACTGAACCCTAGAGTTGGATACAACTGGCGACCTTTACCTTTAAAGAAAAAAAATTGATCTCATTCTCACCTCCCAAATGAATGGATGCAGCAGGGATGGAGGGATGGTTTTCTTTCTTTCCCAATTCTACACTTCCCCATATCATGTCATTCAGTTACCAGCTTTGAAACATACCCAAATGCTTATAAAAATTAGCATTTTGTTCCGAAATGCATGCAAAATCTAATTTGTGCTACAATTGAGCCCCGGTGGTGCAGTGGTTAAACTGCTGTCCTGCAACCAAAAGGTTGTGAGTTCGATCCTGACCAGAGCTCAATATCGATTCAGCCTCCTATCCTTCAAGGTCAGTCAAATGAGGACCCAGCATGTTTGGGGCCAAAATGCTAATGAACTTGTGAGCCACCCAGAGAGTACACTATGGGGTGGTATAGAAGTGCCATTGCTGTGCTTTGTCAATGCTCTTGGCTTCTCTCCACCTTGTAGATCAACGGATGTCCAGAGATCTAAAACCATTGGGAACAAATACTTGCCAGCTACTTACATGATGTGGTAATAAGGGCAGGGCATCCCGAGGGGAAGCAAATCCAGCATCGTCCCATTGATGCCCAGAAGTAGGAAGTTGAGGGTCTGGCACCACTGGGTTGTCTCTTCCAGGGAAATCACAGCAACTTGTGGGAAAATCATCTCGGCCGATAACATCAGCAAAGTGTCCCGCATTTTAGTGTTGCTCAGCAAGCCAGGGTTCTGTGGGGGGGGAAATTGGAGAAACCAGGTGGATGGATGGATGGATGGACCTCTGTTTAGTTCACAAAATATTCTGGTGGGTGGGTGGGTGGTTAGATAAAAACCCCTCAGAGAATCCCCTGCATTGGTCATGAGGTTTCTGGTTACCTGTTGCACAAGGGCATTGAGCTCGCTGAGAAAGGCACTCAGGAACTGGATGGAGTAGGGCTTTTCTCGGATGACTTGGAAGACGTGCGCCATGGCTGAACTGTTGTAAATGGTGTGGCTGTGGGTGGAGAAACGGGCCAAGGCACTTGCGGAGAAGAGGTCCAGGGAATCTGCCTGCATGGAGACACACAGAGCAAATGCTAAAAACCAGGCAAGGCTCAAACACAGACTCTTGAGACCTTTTCAGATGTCTCCATTGAGGTCCATCGTTGGGCTTTAAGCTGCAAATTGACTGCACTTTTCTTTACTAAGAATGCATAGGCAGGTTGCATGGGTGTCCACTGAGTAGCAGGGTCAAGGGAACCCATCAGCCACGAGCCAGAGAGCACGCAAATATTCCTCCTCAAAGGGATGTAGTTGAGTAGACATGATAACCATAACGAAGAGGAATGGAAGTTACAAAGAATTTTGCTGGCAAGGATGGCTTGTGATGAAAGCAAGACCACCAGCCAAATAAGCAGACTTTAATTGCATTTAAGGAAAAGATAAAGGAGCACTCCTTCCGGATACAGGCTAAAGTGTGCTACCCGGCTTGACCCTGAGATTTGCCAACGCACAAAGCTCTCACCCCACGGAAGTTGCTCTTCAATGCGGTGAAATCTGAGTAGGAGCCGTAAGCAGTGAAGGGTCCGAAGAATTTCGTCAACCACTGTCGGTCAGAGGAGATGCCCTGGGCGCAAGCAGAGCCTGTGGCGGAGATGGAAAACACATGAAAAACACATTCTCATCCTAGAAGTTCAGTTTGCTTACATTGCTTGGTCATCTTCTTCTTCCATGTCCTGATCAAACCCTGGACTGCCAACATGAAGCCACTTTCTTGGCTTTGCTTTTGGCCAAACTTAAGTCCCCATCGGTGCATGTTTCTGGCAGTCATCAGCAGAACAGTCAGCTTTGAGATCCAGATGGCCTTTTTGCCCTGCCTTCATGAGGGGGGTGGCCATTTGTCCCAACAGCTTCAAAAGAGTGGCCATTTTGTTTCTCAAATGCCCTTGGAAGGGGTGGAGGGCACATGAAATGGCTCCGTGGGCCAGATGCAGCCCATGGGCATTAGGTTGGGAACCCCTGAACAAGAGGGTCATCTAAATTGATGTTACAACTTTCTCCTTCGCAATATCAGTGAATTCTCAGAATTGTGGGTCTTTCTGGCTCTTGAGATGCAACTCAAAGAAATACCCAGACCCAGATCTGGTCTCTCTGGGCCCCATATAAATAATGCTGAGGTTTCTACTCCCTTCTTTGCTAGGTCTGACATCCAGATCTTGTATCTGATTTGGCTAAATTTGCGTAGCTCATTGCAAAGACTTTGCTGCTCAGCCACTTCCATGGCTAGACAAATTCTTTTTGCCAAGTCAAGAAAAAAAATATTCAGGCATTTTTTCTGATGGAGAAACTGCCTTTGCAGTTTGGGAGCTCATAACGTTTAAACCTGATCTGTTGGTAGATACCATGGCCAAACGCTGACCAATCTATGCTGTATAATTAAAACAATTGAGACTTAATCAGAATAATATCGTGTCAGAAATTATTCTGGGTTGAAAGGAGAAACTCCGCTCACGGGATGCCCGAACGAGGCTCCTTTCAGGTCCCCAAGATCTTTTCCCCACTGAAGTGGTCCCTATTTATCTACTTGCAATTTCTTGCTTTCGAACTGCTAGGTTGGGAGGAGCTGGGACAGAGACGGGTGCTCAATCCGCCATGCAGTACCCTGGTCACGAACTGTTGATTTTCCAGCTTTCCAGCTTTTTTTGTGTGTGTGTTGGGACAGTCACTTGCTAGCCTTACCTGAATTCTCTACTTGGAAATGGAGAATACGCTTTATGAAAGACAGGATTTCTCCCGGGTTTTCAAAGGTGTTGTTGACATAATGATCATCCAGCGCTTCCACTCTGTGGAATAAGGAAAGTGGTTATATCTAAAGTAAGACTGCTTAGTATTCAGTGGACCTTCACCCCCCGATCTTCCCCATTCTCTACTGGGTGGCTTGCTCCGACCATTGAACTGGGATGGGAGCAAGATTGGTACATACATGGCGGCAAGGGAGTCGCATGTCAAATCGTTGGGTAGGAAACCCAAGTTCTGGGCCTCAAGGCTGCTTGAGAATAGCCGGAGTCGTTGCCCAAACCACAGGGCGTAATCCTCTGTGGTGAAGAGCTTGATGGTGCCAGTCAAGTGGCAGAAGATTTCACCAAGGATGAACTCTCGGGTCTCCAAGTGGGGTAGTTGAGAAACGTGGAGCTGGGGTGGGGGGGAATGGGGGGGAGGAGAGAGAGGAAAAAAAATCAAAATATAGCAGACTGACAGCTTTCCCTGGACAGATAATTTTGGGCCTTATCCTTAGCCTCTAACTTGGTTGGGCCTTTCTAAAACAATGGCCTCAATTCCATGTTGAGTACAACTCATGTATTTTTTTATCCATATGCTCCTGCAGAATTGGGAAACATGTAGTGGATCCATTCGTAGCCCTGGTAAATTTCCCCAGCTTTATGGGTGAGCAAAATAATACATATAAAGAAGCACCAGAAACTGATAAAAGGGAGGAAAGGAGAGAAGAGAAGGAAGGAAGGAAGGAAGAAAAGGAGGTTGCAATGTTTTCCAATGGTTGGTTCTTGGACTTCAGTTCCCAGAAGCCATTGCTTTGGGGAATTGACTCTGGCTTCTTGGCAGTGAGGTTCTGTTGCGTATGCATGCAGCCAGCTGTTCGCCTTTAGCGCAGCTGAGGAAACTCACATGGTTCCAATTCATCCAATGATTAACTAGCGCGGGAAACCTTCCCGCCACAGGTGAACTATGTCAGGTATGCAGTACATCAGAACGACGTCACTGATATTGTAACCAATGGGCGCCTTCGGGCGAGATTCAAATGTATCATGTAACATATATAAAGAGGCAAGGCTCCGCCATTGCCTCATGTACAGATTGACCATGCTGAAATAAAGTTGTGTTTAGCCCATCTGCGGGCTTGTGTGCAATCCTGCCTACATCAAAGGTTCAAAAACCAGAGGTTGGGAAATACTGCTCTGCATATGCGCAGTAGGCCCATTCATGTGGCTCCACAGAACAGTGTTTCCCAACCTTTGGTTCTTGGATTTCAATGGCAAGAAGCCTAAGTCAGTCCATTTGCGTGCTTTTGGGGAATCGACTGAGGCTTCTGGGCATTGAAGTCCAAAAACCTGGACTGAGTCAGAGAATAAAATAGAGGTTGGTTGGGTGAGAAGGAAGGAAGGAAGGAAGAATGGAATACAAGAGAAGGAAGGATGTAGAAAATAGAGTAGAGGGAAGGAAAGAAGGAAAAGGGGGAAGAAGAAAGAAGTGGGCAGTAATACAAACCCGCTGGGCAGCCGCATTGAAGGCATCGAGAAACTCTCCAATGTTGTGGGAACTGAGTGAGCTAAAGACCTTCCCAGCTTTCTCGTCGTTGCGCAGGACATCACTCGTTAGGGCAAAATCAGCCAGTTGTTCCAGGCTGAGATCCGCGATGGCATCCATCTAGGAAAGAGGGTTCATGAGACACAGAGAGCGGCTACCACGCAAGCAACCCCTGAGGGACGGAGCCCCTCTGATCCAGCGAGGTGGACTTACGGCACTGAAATCCCGATGAATGCCAATCAGATCATTGTAATGGGCTAAGGAGCTGAAGGCTCCCAAGTTGGCTTTCAACCAGCCAGAGCTGCCGCTGGTGTTTTCCGTACAGGGGTTGCCTGGGGAAAAAAGCCACGACAGGGGATCAGACTTCTTATGCTTTGTAATCAACTTCCCCAACCTCACTCTAGAAACGAGAGCTCAAAGGTGAGAGTATCGGAATGAGCTGCTGACTTGAAGGTTCATGATGTTTAAATTAAGCGAATCAGCGGGAAAGGGTACAATTTTAGACAGGGGCTCCCAACCTAAGGCCCATGGGCCAGATCCGGCTCTTTGTGTGGCCCCCCACCTCTCCAAGGGCATTCGAGAAAAATGGCCGCCCCTTTGAAGCTGTTGGGACCAAACGGCCACCCCCATTGTGCAGGCAGGACAAAATGGCCATCCGGCCCTCAAAGCTGACTGAGTGTGACACAACCCCTGGCTTGAAAAAGTTGGGAACCCCTGCTCTAGAGGCCTGGTTGACCACCAGCATAGAACAAGTACCCTGTGTCTGTGTATTGTGAAAAAATATCTCTTTGTCTTATTTCTAAGAAGCAGGATGGTGTTCAACTTCCATTTTGTAACGCACAGACATAAATATTGCCAAAAGCCTCGAAAAAGACCATCCAATCCTCAGCCACCTTTTCCCCAAGCCCATGCTTGACACCAAGGAGCTTCCAATTTCTCCAGCTCATCCCTAGCAGTCTGCTTTTGCCTTGAAATATTTGCTCTATAACTCTGGGCAAACAGGTCTAGATTCCATCTGCTTTGTATTCCCCTTTGTTTAGTTGTAGCAACTGACATGGAAGGAAGGAAAACCATGATTCATTCATTCATCCCAACTCAACTGAACCCAACCCAACTCAACCCAACCCAACTCAACCCAACCCAACAAGGAAGGAAGGAAGGATTTAATATTTACCTCCTTGGGATTTCTTCATAGTCAAGTAATCTCTGGCAAAATTGTAGACATCTTGACGGCTCTCTGGTGACATGTGTGGAAAACTGCCATCCAAGCCAGCCATTCTGGAAAGGGAGGAAGAAAAGACGAGCTTCATCAACCCTTAGGGACTTTAAACACATTGCATAGCAGCAAACTGAAGGTGTAAGATTTTGCAAGGAGCTGTGGTTGATCTCATTCAGATGTTACATTTTTGGCAGGTCATATGCATTGGCATCTATGCAGAGAAACACTCACATGACTTTGAAAATGTCACAGGGTATGGTCTTTGGGACAGCCACCAGGGCCGAGGCATTGATACTGGGAAGCCACAAGGTCAGCTTGTCCTGGAACCAGTCTTTGTACTGGGCGAGACTGGCTGTGGGAAACAGATTTTGCAGTCTGCTGAAAAGGGCTTCAAACATAACATCTCTCACTTCTGGGTTTTGAAGGAATGACACACCGTTCTGCCAATCAAAAGCACAAAGAGAGAATTAGCAGGTATTTCTTAAAAGCTACTAGGGTGTGAAAAGCAGTTTCACACACCCAACAGTGAACGAAAAATGGTCTAAACCAGTGCTGGCCAACCTTGGCACTCCAGGTGTTCTTGGACTTCAATTCCCAGAAGGCCAAGTCAGGACTCCTGCTGATCAGGGCCTTCTGGGAATTGAAGTCCAAGAACATCTGGAGTGCCAAGGTTTGCCAGCACTGGTTTAGACTAATGAAGTATTGCAAAATTTATCTGTGGTTTTCACAGGTCTTGATTAAAAATATAAGATCTCAATGCAAATCACGAACTAATTGCTAACAAATGGTAACTCACTTGAGAAGCAATGGAGGAAAATTCTTTCACAAAATCAAGGATGTCATTGATAGGTCTGTTTTCCAAGGGCATTAAAAGAGCACCGACTGTATCTGGAGAGTCCAGGACGCCAGGGCCAAAGAAGACATGAGCAAGTTGGACGGAGGTGAGGTTATCCTTGACGTCAAACTGAAGAGAAAGGTCACAGAAAAGTGTAATGAGAAGGTTGAGTGTGTAATCCCCTTTGCCAAAGATGCTTCAGAGGCCTTCAAGGTAACTGCTTGTAGGGAAATCCTGGCTTCAAAAAATCAGATATTATGTGGGTGGCAAAATTCATTTTCGCTCCACCTCTAACAAAACCCCTTAGAAACCAAGAAATCATCTTGGGAAGCAGACGACACTGAGAAACCAGGAGAAATGGATTGCACAGAGCAAAGTCCAGTTTATAATGGACCTTGCAAACCCATCAGGACAGCGTGATGTAAGTTAATAAAAGTGTGAGAGATCGAATAATTAAAATAAAATTAAAACCCAGCACATACCGCATTGAAACTCAACCACAGCTTGGTGAAATCTTCAAAAGGGGCATTGGCAGCAAACGCCCCTAGGTTTTCCTGCAGCCACGTTGCTGAGTCCCCGGCATTAGAAGCGCAAGCTGACCCTATACAGAGCCAGAAATGACAGTATTTATATATTTCAGAGTATGAATTTCATAACAGATGTGGGATGGGCTTGCAGATTTACAGAGGGTGGATGGATGGATGGAGAAAGAGAGAGAGATGGAAGGATGGATGGATGAAGAGAGAGAAAGGGATGGAGGGAGGGATGGAGAAAGAGAGAGAGAAAGGGATGGATGGATGAAGAGAGAAAGGGAGGGAGGGATGAAGAGAGAGAGAAAGGGATGGATGGATGGAGAGAGAGATAGAAAGAGATGGAGAGAGAGAGAGAGAGAGAGAGAAAGGGATGGAGAGAGAGAGAAAGAAAGGGGTGGATGGGTGGATAATGGATATGTACAGTAACAGTCTCAAAGCCTTACCTCTGGTCTTCAGCTGATTTGCCAAGAAACCAAACAAGGCACCGTAGATGCTTTCTTGGTTGGGGAGTGGTATTGCCGTGTAAACCTGGCTCAGAGCAGAAACCCTGAACAAAATAATAGGACAGGTCAGCTTGGCTTGGCAGACTATTTACATTGCACAGTATATCCAAGCTCAAGAACCCTGTGCCTATGAGTATCTGTCACTAGCAAGAAGGAATTGTATTCTGAAGTAATGTCAGGAAATTCGATTCATTCCAACCAAATAATGCATTGAGTGTTTTGGCAGCTGTGAAAGACAAACGGTGCATTACAGGTATGTGCAATCGTAGGTGAAAATGATCTGACAGATTTAATTATTTTTAAAAACAGCTTCAGGAGACATTGACATTAAGTGGAGACAAGGTGGTTGTTGTATCTGTTCTTAACCCTTTCATGCACAGAAAACCCATTTGTGTGGATTCACAGAGACTTGGGCATCTGAGAATTGAAGTCCAAGAACACGCACAGTAAACCCATTTGTGTGGACTCACAGAGACTTGGGCGTCTGGGAATTAAAGTCGAAGAACAGGTGGAGTGCCAAAGTTTGCCATGACTGGTCTAAGTCATGCAGGGATCTACCCGCAAATCCCAGCCTAATGTCTGCCCATCTAATCTTCCATACTCACACAGCTTGGAAGCTGTCACAACCAGAAACTTGAAAGAAGATCTTCTGAGATTCCACTTTGCTGATGCTCGGTAGGAAGAGGACCAGCCTTGTGGACAGCAGGTGAGTCCAGTCTCCCGGAAGGAAAGTTGAGAACATGGGTTCGGTTGCCTCCAGAAATTGCGAGAGCATCTTTTCCCGCACAACTTCCTCTTTGAGGGATGTTATTTCAAGCTGGAGAATTAAATGAGGGGAAAGCAGGACAATGGTTTAATCAGTTAGAGAAAACTCCTTATAACCCTATGACCATCCATAAAGTGTAAATCAACTTTGGCCTTGGGTGTCCCTGAAATGCTCTAGTATGGAATGCATCCACACATGCAAAAGAAGTTGACCTTGCTGTTAATGAAGCCATGCGGACAGTGACAGGAATGTCTTAAACCTACACCGGTTGAGAAAATATACCCTCTTGTTGGTATTGCTCCACTTAAGATCAGGAGAGAAGTAGCAGCAGATGCTGAGAGAACTAAGCAAGAGAAGGACCTTTGACACCCTCTGAATGGAGGTGAGCCTCAAGTCCATCAACTCCAATCCAGGAAGAGCTTCATGGCAAGAACAAACATTCTTGAGGGTAGGCAAGAGCAAAACCAAATTAGAAGTTGGAGGAAGGAAGGAGCTCACTGGACAAGGACATTAAAGGAGGAGATGGCTGAGGAGCTCAACCTCCCCTACGTCTCTTGGAGGACCCTGAATAGGCTGAGGGTCAGAGTCCCTAAATGCAAGACCCACAGGCTCAAGCGGGGACTTCTGGCAGACAACAACACATGGTGTGAATGTGGAGAGATACAGAATCTGGCTCATTTACTGGTCTGCTGGTGACTGCCAGAAACATGTACCGATGAGGATTTAAGTTTGGCCAATGGCAAAGCCAAGAAGGTGGCTTCATTTGGGTAGTATAAATTCTGACCTAGACATGAAAGAAGAAGATAACCATACGATGTTGTGTGTCTATTGTGAGCGGTCACCATAGTCTGACTAATCTTCTGCTTCCTTTCACAGTTGGATCACAAAAAGTCCAGCTACTCAGAGTGGTCCTGCCAGCAATAGGATGCGAATGAGCAATGAAAACTTTCATGGAGGAATGACTGGATCTTCTGCCATCCTCGTGTGTGTTTAAAGGTCCTACCTTTTGGGCCTCCAGGTTGAACTGGTCCAAATACTGGTAGATTTCTTCCAGCGGCTTGCTTCGTAATCTCGTGAGAATCTGGCACATTTTTTCCTCTTCGTTAATGGCACCCGATCGAAGTGTGATAGATGCTAGTTGTGGAGCAGAAAGATACTCTAAGACAGCCAACTGCAAGGGAAGGAGAAGAGGAACCAAGCAAACTACGGTGATTTTTCCAAGAACTTTTCTAGGGATTCAATAGTTCAGTCTTAGTTTCCCATCTTTCTAGCTTAGCCTTTTAATAACTCAGTACACAATATATCATTCGCAACTTGGCAAATGAGAAATTGTGACCTGAGTTACTTTGGATATACATCCTGCTGTCGTCAAACCTGTACTTTTTACATTTTAAAGCTAGGGTGTCAGGCAAACTGGGAGAGGGAGACTTCCAGTATCCCTCTCTACTGGTTGTGTTGGTTGAAGGTGATGGGAATTGTTGTCCAACAATTGTAGTCCCCTTCTTTAAGGCAAAACCTACAACAAAGGGCAATGAAAGAGAACAGACCCCGATAAAAAGTCCTCAGTGCATAAATACTCACACCATCAAAATTTAGATTCCAGCTCAACAGGTCCAGATATTCAGCGTATTTGCTGAAGTTGCCAAGGTTGACTTCTAGCCACTCTTGAGCATCTTGGGTTGGTTGTCTGCATACATTACCTGGAGAGAGGCAGAAGAATGGTTTTATGATTTTGCCATCTTTGTGTAAGAGCGGGGCTATATTGAATAGGAAAATGCAGTTATACATTCTTTCATGCCTCCAACTTAGTGCGACTAAAAGTCAGGTCCTGAACTTCTAAGCCTATGGATCTAATCATGGAGCTAACTTCCCAACCTAGTCCAAGAAGGTGTATGTGGCACATAGCATGGAACAGCTTTCCTTCCCTCCTTTAGATGGACATTGTCTTGCATTCCTCCTGGCAGTTTCAGTACAAAGAGGCTGCAAGGTCATAAGGACCTCTGGTAGCCCAGGTTGTGATAACCTCTTTGCCATTGGGTCACACAAATTGGCATTCCTCTACTTAATGTATTAGACCAGGGGTCAGCAAACATGGCTCTCTAGGTGTTCATGGACTTCAATTACCAGTAGCCCTAAGACAGTCCTGGTGAACTTTGGCACTCCAAGTGTTATTGGACTTCAATTCCCAGAAGGCCAAGTCTCTGGGAACCCACATTAATGCGTCTACTGCACATAAACCCATTTGTGTGGATTTACAGAGACTTGGGCTTCTGGGAATTGAAGTCCAAGAACATCTGGAGAGCCACGTTTGCTGACCCTTGTATTAGACTATAATTACCCTTCTGCCATGACTTGGGATGACTGGGAAGGCCAACACAACTTGTCAAGGTCAAGTTTGGGAAGGTTACCATATGTAAGTGAACAAATCCATCACAACTCATGGTTATTGACTGGAGAGATACAGAATCCAGACACTCTGTTGGTTTCTTAGCTATTACTAGAAGCATGTACCAAATAGGACTTAAGTTTGGCCAATTACAAAGCCAGGAAGGTGGCTTCATTTTGGCAGTTTAAAGTCTGTCCTGGACATGGAGGAGGAGGAGGAGGAAGAAGAAGAAGAAGTTGTTTTCTCATGACTGAAGTTACCTGACATGACTTTGGAGGTCAGGAAAGCTTTGCAGAATCCAAAAATGCTAGGAGTGTTTTCAGCTGGGATGTTGGCATAGATGTTGTTGAAGCCTTTCAGTCTGGAAAATATAGCAGACAGAGAACGAAACAAATAATCAGAAGGCTATCTTCTAAAAGATTTAGAAGGAAAGAATCTTTGAAACGAGCTCATCTATAAAGAGAACTGGAACAGATTGCATTTCATGGCCAAAGGACTCACTGAGAAATCCATTTCTAGAAGGAATGCTCTCTTAAGAGATAAAAGAGGTGTCATTGTGAAAAGACATTACAAGGTATGTGTTTCTGGCCTGGCACCTCTACAACTGGGGGATATATATATATATATATATATATATATATATATATATATATATATATATATATATATATATATATATATATATATATATATATATATATATATATATATATATATATATATATATATATATATATATATATATATATATATATATATATCTGAGAATTGAGTCCAAAAACCAAAGGCTGGAAAACATCATTGTAGGGCAGGGGTTCCCAACCTATGGCCCGTGGATCTGGCCCATGATGCTATTTCATGTGGCCCCCAACCCTTCTGTCGCACCCGGAAGTGCCATGTGTGGCAAATGGCCGCCCCCATTGTGCAAGCAGGGCAAAAAGGCTGTCCAGCTCCCAAAGCTGTCTGAGAGAATGGGATCCGGTCCCTAGCTTGTAAAAGGTTGGGAACCCCTGCTCTAGAGGTTCAGGGATTAGGTTCTTGACTCCATTAACAGATCCTCCAAGCTGAACTCAAAGGGACCATGAGGTTTAAAAGAAAGCCCAACATATCTGATTATTAAGCTGTGATCCAGGAACCTGGGTTTTAAAGGAGAACGGCATCTGAAGAGAGGATTTCCTAGATTTTGGGTTGAGCCCAGGCCCCCGATCATGGAACCAGGTTCAAGGTTAACAGCCCTAAAGAGCAGAATTTTTCCCCAGACTCACATTTGCTGATAAGAACTGCAGGATATCCGAAGGGGGAGATCAACCACGAGAGTCTCATTGACAGTATGCAGCACATTCTTGAAAGCCACTTGGAACCAGTAAGAGAAATCACTGGGTTTGAACCTCGGGAAGTCCACGGCTATTCTCTGGAAAGCAATGCTCAAGATGGCCCCAGCGGACTCACTGCCCTGCAAGTCGCCCTGTGAAGAGAAACGGTTTTTCAACAACATCCACCAGACAACCTCCCCTCTTCTTTCCCATTCCAGTGCTGCATCGGCGTTGCACCACCACCACCTTTTGCCTTTACAAGGTTCCTCATCTTTGGCTCATACAGGATAGGCAGGGACAACACGGTCACCTTCCTTCTGTACCTCTTGATTTTGGCTAGGAGAAATGTTGTGTTGGGCTAGTTTTTGATGATTTCTTTTTGCCATCATGCTCAAGCCATGCACAGGATGGAAAGAACTTGAGGTCTAACAAAGTCGGAAGAGGCAGAAGAAGGCAAAAGCGGCAGATCGCCCAAATTCCACATCCTTATAAGCCTAGACTCACTAGAGTCTGTGGACCCTCAAGTGGACAATTTTTGAGGTGGTAGGCATGTTAGTCTGCGCAAGCACATCAGAGAACAAACAAAACAAAGACGCTGTGGCACCTTAAAGACTAACCCCTGCATTTTAATGTTTGCTTTCATGGATCAAGTCCACTTCATCAGACCAAGTGGACAATGGATCCATAGAGTGGATGGTCCAGGAACTGTCCGTGGTACTGAACCAAAGCATCTCAAGTAGCACCTCATCCCTGCTTGGGACATTGTCTTCTCCTACCCCCCCTCATCCCTAATATTGTGTCCTGTGTCCAGAAGCAACATGGGGCAAGGAGGGGCTGCCCAATTGCCCCTTGTCCAGAAACACTTGCAACTGCCTGTCCAAAAGAGGTCGGAGATAGCTATTTATAACCAAAGAGGTTCTCCGATTAGAACAGGGGTTCCCAACCTTTTTCAAGCCAGGGGCCGGGTCATGCTCTCTCAGTTACTTCAAGGGCTGGACAATGCACAGCGACCATTTCCCAACAGCTTCAAGGGGTGACCATTTTGTTTCTCAAACACCCTTGGAGGGGTGTTTGTGGGGCTACATGAAATGGCACCATGGGCCAGATCCAGTCCACATGCCTTAGGTTGGGAACCCCTGAATGAGAAGATCATTTTCACACATTGACATGGAAGGCTTGCATTTTCTAGATGGTCACCATTTAGCAACATCTGCCCAAACTTCATGACATTTTGCATCCCCCACCCCAAGTCCCCCCAAAAACAATCCTGTACCCCAGCAACAGTGTTGAGTTTGTCCAGGAATTCAGCAAGCTCTTCCGTGCTGTCCAAATAGCTCATGATCTCCACAATGCCAGTCTCTTCATTCACGGCGACAGGTTCCCACCACAACTCAGCCAGCTGCGTAGCCGAAAGATCTGCTATTGCTCCAATCTGAAACATAACATATATTCTGCTGGTTAGGCACATGATACAGTTTTCAAGATACAGTTTTCAGGCCAGATTAAAACAAGACTGAACATTTGTCACCCAGACCAAAGAGTTTCTATTACCATTCACGGTTTTGACACATCAAACTAAATGGAGGCCGGAACAAACATTACAGATATTGCGTTATTAGACTGGGAATATCCTCAACTGGAATTATCCTTAACTGCCGAGAGCTTTTAAGAACAAGGTTTAGTCATCGCATGGTATCTGCATGAATCCGGCTCATTTATTGGTCTACCAATGACTGCCAGAAACATGCACTGATGAGGACTTAAGTTTGGCCAACGACAAAGCCAAGAAAGTGGCTACATTTCGGCAGTCCAGGGTTTGATCGGGACATGAAAGAAGATGAAAAAACGGTGTCTTCAAATTAGTTTGTTTTGTTTTCTGATTGGTCGAAGAATTCACACCTGTTATTCTTTTGGAGTCTGATTTCTTAGACATGAAGGTCTGTGCAAATCATGCGCCATTAGTGCTAATGTGCTGCCGGCACTAAGATTTGGTTATGTATTGACAGAAGCGTTCCCCCAAAAGATGTTTGCTTGTAATAGTGTAGTTTCCCTCACCTCTGTACCACACCTGTCAAGTTTTGGATTTGGAAATAAGGGAACTTTCCCAGCAAATAAGGGATACTTGACAGCTATGCTTATCCTGTGCTGCCCTCCAATGGCGGCAATAGGGCATTGCAGGCTAATTAATATGGGATGACGGCAGGGAAAGAGGGTAAAATAAGGGGTTTTCCCGGCCAATACGGGATACTTGACAGCTATGCTCTGTACCATGCATCTAGCATGCTTTGTTTCATCATTGGTCAAGGCACTAGAAAGAGCGCATACTTTTCTGTGAGAAATTCTGAGGGAAATGGCATTAGGAAGAGGACAAACAGGTCTTCGATGGAAGACTCATGTTGCTTAACATCTAGAGCAGGGGTTCCCAACCTAAGGCCCATGGGCCAGATCTGGCTGATGGTGCCATTTCATGTGGCCCACCACCACCTCCAAGGGCATCCAAGAAACAAAAATGGCTGCCACTTTGAAGGTGTTGGGACAAAATCGCCAACTTCATCATGCAGGCAGGGCAAAATGGCCATCCGGCCCTCAAAGCTGATTGAGAGAACGTGATCTGGCCCTCGGCTTGAAAAGGTTGGGAACTCCTGATCTAGAGTGACCAATTTTGAAACGTATCATTCAGTTTGTTGATCTAATAGACATTTTGCATGGTCTTAGATTGAGTTCCCAAATATAACCTGGGATCAGGATGAAAGATGAGGTTGTTTCTCTATTTAGGAAGAGCAACAAATATTTTCTTTCCATCCCAAGAGTCTTAGGGTCACTTCTGGCTGTCTCCAGATATGCTTAACTAAAGCCTTACAGCACATCAGTATTGATCCTAAGGCAGGGGTTCCCAATATTTTCAAGCCAGGGCCTGGGCCACACTTTGAGGGTCAGATGGCCATTTTACTCTGCTTGCATGATGGGGCAGCTATTTTGTCCCAACAGCTTCGAAGGGGTGGCCCATTTTGTTTCTTGAATGGCCTAGGAAGGGGTGGGAGGCCACATGAAATGGCATTGTGGCCCAGATCTGGCCCACTGGCCTTAGGTTGGGAACCCGAGTCCTATGGGAACTGGACTAAAAGGACTTCCGAAGAGATCTAGAGCCAGTATTTGAAGCTCACGTTGAGAAGGCTTCCAAAGAAAACATCCAGAAAATCTAGCAAGCTAAGAAATCAGAGTAACCTAAGCTCTCTTTTACTGGCCTTGGCAAGGAAAAAAGGATTTTCTCAGATCCTGGAGTTTCTCAGGATGGACCTTTGATGCCAGCGATGCCCAAATAGGCTCTAACAAAGATTTCCAGCAAAACGTCACTCACCGCGTTAAAATTCATGTTCACCGACAACAGTTCGGAGAGGCTGGCCAAGGCACTAAACCGGCCGTAGTTGTTGCGTAGCCACAGGCTGCTATTTCCATCAGGTGAGCAAGTGACGCCTAGAAGGTAAGAAAAGGTTATTGTTCTCTGAGAAATTGCACCTTAAGTACAGGATGAAATCTATTGTCATCGTCATCGTCATCGTCATCGTCATCGTCATCATCATCATCATTTCAAATGCCACTTTGTGCTGTTTCAAAACTGTAGTCCAGAAGCCAGCAAGGGATCCTGGAACTCATATTTTGTCTTGTGTAACACAGTGCCCATCCCTGACATGCTAATCGAATGATTAGGAGAGCTTTATTGTTTATTTATCAGACTGCTGTGGCTTAGCGGTTAAGACACTGAACTTGGAGACCAGAAGGTCAGCAGTTTGAGATCCGAGTGCATAGCTGTCAAGTATCCCGTATTGGCCAGGAAAACCCCTTATTTTACCCTTTCCCGCCGTCATCCCTTATTAATTAGACTGCAATGCCCTATTGCCACCATTGGAGGGCAGCACAGGATAAGCATCGCTGTCAAGTTTTGGATTTGGAAATAAGGGAAATTTCCCAGCATATAAGGAATACTTGTCAGCTATGCTTATCCTGTGCTGCCCTCTAATGGTGGCAATAGGGCATTGCAGTCTAATTAATAAGGGATGACGGCGGAAAAGAGGGTACAATAAGGGGTTTTCCTGGCCAATAAGGGATACTTGACAGCTATGCAAGTATCCCGTATTTGCCAGGAAATTTCCCTTATTTCCAAATCCAAAACTTCACAGGCATGCGAGTGTAGTGTGACGGAGTGAGCCCCCCCCCCCCCCCCCCCGGCCGTCATCCCTCCCAGCTCCTGCCAAACTAGCAGTCTGAAAGCAAAAAATTGCAAGTAGATAAACTGGTACTGCTTTGGCGGGAAAGGTAACAGCATTCTGCGCGCTTTGGCATCTAGTCCTGCCTGCCACATGACCTGCCTGCTACATGACCATGGAAACATCTGCAGACGCAAAGTCAGCATTGGCTCTTGGGCTGTAAACAATGATAAGCACCACACCCTAGCGTCAGATGCAACTGGCTTTCGAGCAAGGGTGACCTATTATT
The DNA here is from genome assembly GCA_035047345.1 of Bradypodion ventrale. Classification (NCBI taxonomy): domain Eukaryota; kingdom Metazoa; phylum Chordata; class Lepidosauria; order Squamata; family Chamaeleonidae; genus Bradypodion; species Bradypodion ventrale. The sequence continues at coordinate 23,337,968 of JAWDJE010000014.1, read as the reverse complement.
TATGTGGCTGCTTATTGATTTATTTAATACATCACCACCCGCCCAATACCAGGAATGCAAGCTGGCTTATAAAACAATTTAGAAACCAGACCACCTCATCCTAACATGGGTTGTTTTTTTTAACGACGATTTGTTTGTGTTTTTAATGCTGGTTTTAATTGGGGTTGTTAGGTTTGTTTTAGCTATTGTTGCTGAATTGTATTTATTGTAATTTTTATTATATTGTTAGCCGCCGTGAGTGGTGTACCCACCAGGAGGGCGGGATATAAATGTGCAAAAATAAATAAATAAATATTCTAAAGCTAGTTTGATCAACGCTTTCCTTTATGATATCCATTAGTTCCCTGGCTCAGACTCCCAGACTTTTCCATACCTTGATCCATCTGATATGATGCCAGGTAGCTAAATACTCTCTGGTGAATCGCTTCTCTCTGCTCTGCCGTGAAATGCTCGTATGCCTGGTCCATTGCTTTCACCCTGAGAAGGGAAAAAGAAGGCTGGCATGAAAGAGGCACGCTGTGCCATCTCTAATCGAGGTTCATGCTCTTGTCGAGCAAGAGATTTTAACACTGGTGTGCAGCGGGAGAATACATACTGTATGAGCTGGTTCAGGAAAGCAAATAAAGCAGGGGTTCCCAACCTAAGGCCTGTGGGCCGCATGTGGCCCATGGCACAATTTCATGTGCCCCCATCTCTCCAAGAGCATTTGAGAAACAAAATGGCCACTCCTTTAAAGCTGTTGGGACAAAATAGCCACCCCCGTTGTGCAGGCAGGGCAAAAATGGCCATCAGTCCTTCAAAGCTGACTGGGAGAGCATGACGCAGCCCCCCGGCTTGAAAGGGTTGGGAACCCCTGATATAAAGGTTTTTAATTAGGTCCTTATTTTTTTAGTGTAATGTTTTTTAATGATAGTGGACCATTTTATTGTGATTGTGGGTTATGAATTGTGAGCCGCCCAGAGTCACTTCAGTGATAGGTACGGCCATATAAATCTAAATAAATAAATAAATAAAATTAGTTTTACCAAGATTTATACCACATCTTTCCACGGGAGGAGGGGGGAGGAATAACGTCTTACAAACGTCTTGAAAGAATAACATCAAGTAAAACCAAATAAGTAAAAATATATATCTTAAAATCAAATAACCCTCATTTGCTATTAAAAACTAGAAAAACCAGGGGAATACAATACATTAAAAAGCATTAAAATTAATGAAGAATGTTGTTTAAATCCAGATTTTCAAATACAGTAAAACCCCAACTTACGTAAGCCTTGAGTTACGTCAAATTCGACTTACGTAATGATTTTGTGCTAAAACCATGCCCCGATTTACGTACATGTCCCGATTTACGTAACACGATTTCCTATGGGTTTGCTCCGATTTACGTAAAAATTCATTTTCCCTATGGGTTTGCTTTGATTTAAGTAAAAAAAAAAATCATTTTTCCTATGGGTTTGCTCCGATTTACATAAAAAAAAAGTATTGCATAAAAACCTACGTGACAGACTTTTTACGAAAGTCAGGGTTTTACTATATGTTCTAAATATATTTTAAAACAGAGGTTTAACCTCCAACCACAAAATGCTGCACGCTAGCTGCAAGATACATAGGTGTGTGTGTGTGGGGGGGAATACGGGCAATGATAATCTGATTCTCTTCACCGCCCAGCTTTGCAGAAACAAGGAAGTTTCTTTCATCCAGTTTGACCCTTGACTTAGAGGTGTTACTCTAGAGTAGACTTACAGATTTTGGTGGGACTGGCAGTCCAGGTCAATAGGAATGAAGGCCAGATCCTTGGGGCTGAGCGCCGGCAGGAGGAGTTGCAATTGCTGGCCAAACCACAACGCATACTGCTCAGCAGAAAATGTGTTAAACTGGAGGGTCTTGAACACTGTCCCGAAGATCAAGTCACGGATCCGGGGGTCGGGCAGGATGGCCAAGTGGTTCTGTAAAGGGAGAGAGATGCTCTCTAGGCAAAAGGTTGTCCTTGATCAAAAGCCAGCCGTGTCTGACTCTAGGGTTCGGTGCTCATCTCCGTTTATAGTCAAAGAGCCAGTGCTGTTTGGGTCTCCAGACATTTTCATGGCCATGTGGCAGGCATGACTAGACACCGGAGTGCATTGAATGCTGCTACCTTTCCCACCAAAGTGGTACCTATTTATTTACTTGCTTTTGATCTGCTAGGTTGGCAGGAGTTGGGACAGTTGTGTCCGACTCTAGGGCTCAGTGTGTTTACAGCCAAAAAGCCAGTGTTGTCTGCCTCTCCAGACATTTCCACGGCCATGTGGCAGGCGTGACTAGACACCGGAGTGCATGGAATGCTGTTACCTTTCCCACTGAAGTGGTACCTATCTATCTACCTGCAATTTCTTGCTTTTGATCTGTTAGGTTGGCAGGAGCTGGGACAGAGGATGGGAGCTCACTCTGTTGCACAGCACTCGGGTCTCGAACTGCTGACCTGCTGACCTTCCAGTCATCAAGTTCAGCATCTTAACCACTAAACCACCACAGTCCCCGAGATGGTCTCTAGCTGTTTACAAAAAAAGCGGAAATAGTACCAGTGATTTCTTCTATAGTTTTCTCTCTTCCTTTTCTTTCTTATATCATGCTTCCATTTAAAATGTTTTTTTTTATTGTTGTGCAATTTAGATATTTTAATTTAGGAAAAGAGCCGGTGGAGCTAATAAGGTGGGAACGTTACCTGTTTTGCTACTGCATTGAACTCGGTCATGAAGTCTTTCATTTCGGCTGGGGGTCTCTTCTCCATCTCTACCAAGATCTGCACCGCCCGGAGTTCGTCTCTGAATGCCCTGGTGATGACCATCATCTGCCCCATTTGCTTTGGGGAAAGGAAGGCGAGGACTTCGTACTAGGAGAGGAAATGCAAAAAGAAATGGGTTCTATAAGGACCAGGAAGAGGGATTAGTTTGAGACACAAGAGAAAGAAACCTGTTGACTCATCGGCCTCTTTATTAAGCAATTTTTTTGGAATAGTAGCCGTGTTAGTCATAGCTGTCAAGTATTGGCCAGGAAAACCCCTTATTTTACCCTCTTTCCCACCGTCATCCCTTATTAATTAGACTGCAATGCCCTATTGCCACCATTGGAGGGCAGCACAGGATAAGCATAGCTGTCAAGCGTCCCGTATTTGCCGGGAAAACCCCTTTTTTACCCTCTTCCCTGCCATCATCCCGTATTAATTAGACTGCAATGCCCTATTGCCACCATTGGAGGGCAGCAAAGGATAAGCATAGCTGTCAAGTATCCCGTATTGGCCGGGAAACCCCCCTTTTTTACCCTCTTCCCTGCCATCATCCCGTATTAATTAGACTGCAATGCCCTATTGCCGCCATTGGAGGGCAGCAAAGGATAAGCATAACTGTCAAGTATCCCGTATTTGTCGGGAAATTTCCCTTATTTCCAAATCCAAAACTTGACAGGTATGGTGTTAGTCTGTGTTTCAGTCCTATCAGAGAATAAACAAAACATAACAAAAACACTCATCAAAAGCGGGGTGACCAAACTTTTCAGGCCATGGGCCGGTCACGTGGTTCAGCAGGCTAGTCATGTGGTCCAGAAGTAAAACGCGCCTTGCAATCTGTTTTGCAACAGATCCATTTTTCAACAGGACGAGATAGATTTCAGGCTGCCATTTTCTCTGCTTAAACCAGTGTTGCCCAAACTACAGCCCGTGGGCCAGATCTGGCCCCCAATGGCAATTCATCCAGGCCATGCCACCTTCGTCACTCCCGAAAGTGGAAGTAAAACACACCAGCATGGTTTACTTCCACTTCCGGGAGCGATGCGGGTGGCACAGGCCGGATGAATTGGCATCAGGGGCTGGATCTGGCCCATGGACCATAGTTTGTGGCACCCCTGCTTTAAAGACTAACTGTTATATTTCAATGTGAGCTTTTGTGGATCAAGTCCACTTTATCATCAAGTCTAGTTCAACTGACGTCTGATGAACTGGACATGATCCACAAAAGCTTACACTGAACTATAAGAGTTAGTCTTTAAAGTGCTACAGTATATGTTTCTCTGATATTTATTAAGCAAATAACTTGAAACGTTGTTCTTATTATTATTTTTGTGCCAGGTTTGCTTTTCCTTCTAAATCTATATTTTTTTTAAAAGTTGAAATTCTTTTAATTTGCAAGACGTGGTTGGTGATTTTTAAATATTGCTCAGTGCGCAACAGAAACAAAATTCCCATCCTCTTTGCGACATTCTTCCATAGATACGATAATTCTCACTGTAGATTTTTCGAAGAAGTCGGTGGATGAATATTTCGGCAGGTATGAGAGAAACCGGCCCAAAAAGGAAAGCCAAAAATCTTCTGGCACCTCAAAGACCAGCAGGTTTAATTCATCGTGAGCGTTTGCGAATTGCAATCCAATCAATAAGGTAACGGTAAAGGTTTCCCTTGATCGAAAGCCAGCCGTATCCAACTCTAGGGTGCAGTGCTCATCTCCGTTTGCAGGCAAAGAGCCAGTGTTGTTTGTATCTGCAGACGTTTCCATGGTCATGTGGCAGGCATGACTAGACACCGGAGCGCATGGAACACTGTTTCCTTCCCTATTTATCTACTTGCAATTTCTTGCTTTCGAACGGATAGGTTGGCAGGAGCTGGGACAAAGACGGGAGCTCAATCTGTCCTGCAGTACTTGGGAATCGAACTGCTGACCTTCTGTCTACCAGTCAGAGTCTTATCCACTTGAGCCACTGCAGTCCAGTCAATAAGGACTGGATTGTAATCCGGTCATTAACAAATGGAGTATAGTAGAACTCGGGTGAAATGTCCAACATGTATTTAGCTAACATCAGCCTTTAAAAAAAGAATTAAGGAGATAGGCATGAAAAGATATGAGCAGATCCTACAGAGATAGCGCTTCTCAAGAGACTACAAAATACTGTGGGAAATGTACATTATTCCCTGAAGAATATTTGCTTACCCCATTAAAATCTTTATATAATGCCACAAGATCAGTGTATGTAGCAAAAGGGAGAAAACTAGGGAATATCAGCTGGAGGAAACTTTGGCTGTCGTCGTAAGCCCCCGGAAAGGCTACTCCTATAATAGAAAAAAACAATCGCAATTTTTGAGAAATATTTAATTTTTTTACAGAACTTCTCCTCCTCCCACATATTGTTTAGGATTCTTACAAGCACAAAGAGATATTGAGCTCTGGGAATCCATTTGGGGTGTGTGGACCTCTCTTAAACTTCGCTCCCAGTGGGAATGGTAATTAAAAACAATCCCTTTAATAATGAAAAGGGACTGCAGTGGCTCAAGTAGCTAAGACACTGACTGGGAAGTGGAAGGTCAGCAGTTCGATTCCCAAGTACTGCAGGACGGAAATGAGCTCCCGTCTTTGTCCCAGTTCCTGCCAACCTAGTAGTTCGAAAGCAAGAAATTGCAAGTAGATAAATAGGGACCACTTCGGTGGGAAGGTAACAGTGTTCCGTGCACGCTGGTGTCTAGTCATGCCTGCCACATGACCACAGGAACGTCTGCAGAAGCAGACAGCGCTGGCCCTTCGGCTTAGAAACAGAGATGAGCACTGCACCCTAGAGTCGGATACGACTGGCTCTCGAGCAAGGGAAACCTTTACGTTTACCTTAATAATGCAAAATCATGGTCCTGATCTGGTGGGCTGGAGAGCTGGGTTAATGGAGCCAGGAGACAACACTGTAAATCAGGGGTTCCCAACCTAATGCTTGTGGGCCGGTTCTGGCCCATGGTGCCATTTCATGTGGCCCCTACCCTTCCAAGGGGATTCAAGAAACAAAATGGTCATACCCTTTGAAGCTGTTGAGACAACATGGCCACCCCCATCATGCAGGCAGGGCGAAATGGCTATCCAGCCCTTGAAGCTGACTGAGAGAGCGTGACCCAATGGCTCCTGGCTTGAAAAGGTTGGGGACCCCTGCTCTAAATCCCCCACTGGCCCTCCCAGAAGTGGGACCAGCCAAGAATATCCCGAGTCCCAAGGGACTGGTAGGGTTACACATGCCCTTCCACTTTTCCTTCCCTATGGCCTGGTTGATCTCAGAATACCATCATAAGGTCTGGAAACCAGAGGACATCTTGCCTAGAAAATCCTGGTAAAGATAAAGGTTGCCCTTGCTCAAAAACCAGTCGTATCCAACTCTAGGGTTCAGTGCTCATCTCTGTTTATAGCCAAGGAGCCAGCACTGTCTGCATCTGCAGATGTTTCTGTGGACATGTGGTAGGCATGACTAAACATGGGAGTGCATGGAATGTTGTTTACCTTCCCACCAAAGTGGTACTTATTTATCTACTTGCAATTTCTTGCTTTCAATCTGCTAGGTTGGCAGGAGCTGGGACAGAGACGGAAGCTCACTCCATCATGCGGCACTCAGTTCTTGAACTGCTTTCCTGCCTACCTTCCAGTCATCAAGTTCAGCGTCTTAACCACTAAGCCACCGCAGTCCCGGAAAATCCTGCTAGGCTCATCTTCATTGACTTGATGGCATGCAATTGCTATTACAATGTGCTCATTGGAGTCTCTGGAACGCTTGGTTGCCCCTTAAAAAGCTTCAATATCATGTTCTCCCAAAATCAAAGTGGAGGTGGACTTCCAGATGGTTTGACATAGAGAAGGTCAGCCAGTTCCCAATCAGGTCAGAGGCAAGCTTGTGGCTTTTGAAGGAGAGATGAGAGCTGTGGCTCTTCATCAATGCTACCAAACATCATGAGAACATAAGAACAGCCTTGCTGGGACAGGCCACAGGAGCCCATCCAGTCCAGCATTCTGTCTCATACAGTGGCTCACCATTTCCTTCAGGGTATTCTTCCCAAGCAGATGCCTTCACCTGCTTAGGATTCCCTGGAAATGGCATGGAGAGATACCCTGCCTATCTCTCCAACCCGGAGGTTGTCCTTAGGTATCCATAATTATAGGATAATCCATAATCATGAAATGGTCACCTGATATGTTTATCTGGAGTTCTAGGATGGCCTTCATCAACCTGTAGATGTGGAGAGATGTTTCCTGGGGTAACTCAGGGTAGACTTGGTCAAAGCCTGCAAAGCTGTTGGAGGAAAGAGAAGAAGAAAAAGGTAAATTCCAAACTATCTGATATTCCAAAAGAGCCCAAGTGGATCAATTTAATGGTGCTACTTTTGAGCTAGAAGACCCCAAGTGGATCAATTTAATGGTGCTACTTTTAAGTTGGAAGACCTCAAGTGGATTGATTTAATGATGCTACTTTTGAGTTGGAAGATCTCAAGTGGATCGATTTGATGGTGCTACTTTTGAGTTGAAAGACCTCAAGTGGATCGATTTAATGGTGCTACTTTTGAGTTGAAAGACCTCAAGTGGATCGATTTAATGGTGCTACTTTTGAGTTGGAAGACCTCAAGTGGATTGATTTGATGGTGCTACTTTTGAGTTGGAAGATCTCAAGTGGATCGATTTGATGGTGCTACTTTTGAGCTGGAAGGCCTCAAGTGGATCGATTTAATGGTGCTACTTTTGAGTTGGAAGACCTCAAGTGGATCGATTTGATGGTGCTATTTTTGAGTTGGAAGACCTCAAGTGGATTGATTTGATGGTGCTACTTTTGAGTTGGAAGACCTCAAGTGGATCGATTTAATGGTGCTACTTTTGAGTTGGAAGACCTCAAGTGGATCGATTTAATGGTGCTACTTTTGAGCTGGAAGGCCTCAAGTAGATAGATTTAATGGTGCTACTTTTGAGTTGGAAGATCTCAAGTAGATCGATTTGATGGTGCTACTTTTGAGCTGGAAGACCTCAAGTGGATCGATTTAATGGTGCTACTTTTGAGTTGGAAGATCTCAAGTGGATCGATTTGATGGTGCTACTTTTGAGTTGAAAGACCTCAAGTGGATCGATTTAATGGTGCTACTTTTGAGTTGGAAGACCTCAAGTGGATTGATTTGATGGTGCTACTTTTGAGTTGGAAGATCTCAAGTGGATCGATTTGATGGTGCTACTTTTGAGCTGGAAGGCCTCAAGTGGATCGATTTAATGGTGCTACTTTTGAGTTGGAAGACCTCAAGTGGATCGATTTGATGGTGCTATTTTTGAGTTGGAAGACCTCAAGTGGATTGATTTGATGGTGCTACTTTTGAGTTGGAAGACCTCAAGTGGATCGATTTAATGGTGCTACTTTTGAGTTGGAAGACCTCAAGTGGATCGATTTAATGGTGCTACTTTTGAGCTGGAAGGCCTCAAGTAGATAGATTTAATGGTGCTACTTTTGAGTTGGAAGATCTCAAGTAGATCGATTTGATGGTGCTACTTTTGAGCTGGAAGACCTCAAGTGGATCGATTTAATGGTGCTACTTTTGAGTTGGAAGATCTCAAGTGGATCGATTTGATGGTGCTACTTTTTAGCTGGAAGACCTCAAGTGGATCGATTTAATGGTGCTACTTTTGAGTTGAAAGACCTCAAGTGGATCGATTTAACGGTGCTACTTTTGAGCTGGAAGACCTCAAGTGGATCGATTTAATGGTGCTACTTTTGAGTTGGAAGACCTCAAGTGGATCGATTTAATGGTGCTACTTTTGAGTTGAAAGACCTCAAGTGGATCGATTTAATGGTGCTACTTTTGAGTTGGAAGATCTCAAGTGGATCGATTTGATGGTGCTACTTTTGAGCTGGAAGACCTCAAGTGGATTGATTTAATGGTGCTACTTTTGAGTTGGAAGATCTCAAGTGGATCGATTTGATGGTGCTACTTTTGAGCTGGAAGACCTCAAGTGGATCGATTTAATGGTGCTACTTTTGAGTTGAAAGACCTCAAGTGGATCGATTTAATGGCGCTACTTTTGAGTTGGAAGACCTCAAGTGGATCGATTTAATGGTGCTACTTTTGAGTTGGAAGATCTCAAGTGGATCGATTTAATGGTGCTACTTTTGAGTTGAAAGACCTCACGTGGATCGATTTAATGGTGCTACTTTTGAGTTGGAAGACCTCAAGTGGATCGATTTAATGGTGCTACTTTTGAGTTGGAAGATCTCAAGTGGATCGATTTGATGGTGCTACTTTTGAGCTGGAAGACCTCAAGTGGATCGATTTAATGGTGCTACTTTTGAGTTGAAAGACCTCAAGTGGATCGATTTAACGGTGCTACTTTTGAGCTGGAAGACCTCAAGTGGATCGATTTAATGGTGCTACTTTTGAGTTGGAAGACCTCAAGTGGATCGATTTAATGGTGCTACTTTTGAGTTGAAAGACCTCAAGTGGATCGATTTAATGGTGCTACTTTTGAGTTGGAAGATCTCAAGTGGATCGATTTGATGGTGCTACTTTTGAGCTGGAAGACCTCAAGTGGATTGATTTAATGGTGCTACTTTTGAGTTGGAAGATCTCAAGTGGATCGATTTGATGGTGCTACTTTTGAGCTGGAAGACCTCAAGTGGATCGATTTAATGGTGCTACTTTTGAGTTGAAAGACCTCAAGTGGATCGATTTAATGGCGCTACTTTTGAGTTGGAAGACCTCAAGTGGATCGATTTAATGGTACTACTTTTGAGTTGGAAGATCTCAAGTGGATCGATTTAATGGTGCTACTTTTGAGTTGGAAGATCTCAAGTGGATCGATTTAATGGTTCTACTTTTGAGCTGGAAGGCCCTGAGTGGATAAATTAAATGGTGCTACTTTTGAGTTGGAACAGTTACTTTTTGGGACCACAACTCCTCCATATGATTTGTAATAGCTTGTGGAAATAACAAGTTTAGATACAGGAGGGATGTATTTAAATTTTAGAAACTACCATTTCAAAAGTAACATTAAAATGGCTGCTTCTACAACATCGTAAAGGCAAAGGGAACTGTTTTAAGACCAAGGCATCAAATCTGCCATGCTATTTTCCAAATTCTGATTCAGAACGGATGGGGCTGGGAGTGAAAATTCACACTTACATGGCCGTGTAGGAGGGGAAGTCGACATTGAGTGGGATCAGCTGGAGTAACTCCTCATTGATGCTGGGCAGGAGGAATTTCAGCTTCATTTGGAACCAGACTTGATAATCCGAGGGGGTGAATTTATAGAAATGGCGGCCCAGGTTTGTAAAAATGGTGTTCAGCACTTGAAATTTCACTTCTGCGTTTCTGAAGCCTGGAATATAGCCCTGTAAAAGAGAGTGAGGAAGACCTAAAGAGCCTCTTGATGAGGGTGAAAGAGGAGAATGCAAAATTTGGCCTGAAACTCAACATCGGGGGAAAAGCCCTAAGATCATGGCCTCCGACCCTATCACTCCCTGGCAGATAGAAGGGGAAGAAATGGAAGTAGTGACAGACTTTACCTTCTTGGGATCTAAGATCACTGCAGATGGTGACTGCAGCCATGAAATAAAAATACGCTTACTCCTTGAGAGGCAAGCTATGAGAAACCTAGGGAACACAATAAAAAGTAGAGACATCACACTGCCAACAAAAGTCCGCATAGTCAAAGTCATGCTCTTCCCAGTCGTCATGTGTGGCTGTGAGAGCTGGACCCTAAGGAAGGCTGAGCGCAGAAGCATAGACGCCTTTGAACTCTGTGGTGCTGGAGGAGACTCTTGAGAGTCCCCTGGACTGCAAGGAGATCAAATCAGTCCATCCTGAAGGAAACCAACCATGACTCCTCCCTGGAAGGACAAATACTGAAGATGAAGCTCAAGGACGTTGGCTACCAAATGAGAAGAGAGGACTCACTGGAGAAGGCCTTGATGCTGGGAAAGATCGAAGGCAAAAGGAGAAAGGGGTGGCAGAGGATAATATTGCTAAATAGCATCATTGATTCAGTAGGCATAGATCTGGGCAGGCGATGGAGGATGGCAGAGGACAGAGGAGCCTGCCGTGCAGTGGTCCATGGGGTTGCAAAGGGTCAGACTCAACTGTGCGACTGAACAAGAGAGGCTCAGATGAACCTAGTCCTATATCAGCGATGGCGAACCTTGCCACTCCAGCTGTTTCTGAACTTCAATTCCCAGAAGCCCTGATCAGCAGGAGTGTTGACTTGGGATTCTGAGTATTGAAGTCTAAGAACAGCTGGAGTGCCAAGGTTCACCATCACTGTCCTATATCATTCAAGCCACAGCCTTACCCACTGGATTTGATGGGATTTATTTGGAATTTGCACCCTTTGAGAAGATAGGAGGTTTTGAGAAGAGCTTTCTGTTCTCCTGCAGGTCCACCAATGGTGCTTTACTCTGGAGGAAAGCTGGGTGCGTCGATTCCTTATTTACACCAGAATCAGCTATGGATCTTACCTCTTCGATGGCCAAACCAATGGCTGTCAGGAATCCTTCCATCTTGGCAAGCGGGATTTCACTGGGACTGGTCTCCAGGCTCGACAACACATGGCTCATGGTTGTCACATTGTCCAGTGCGTCTGACGTCCAGATGAACTCTACCAGCTGCTTAACGTTCAGGACATTTAAGGTAGTGCTCTAAGAAACATAGACACACTTGTTCAGTCGAGGTAGCCTCTTGCTACCAAAAAGGTTATTTAAGCCATTGGGAGCCCAAGTGAAATCTCCAGAACCTCAATGGTTTCTTCAGAGCCTTCAGGGGTGGCCAACATTTTAACAGGTCACCGGCCCCTCTGGGACGCTCCAAGGTCATGAAATATTCTTTAATTTCCTAAAGTGGGCATTGAATTCTAGCCAGAAGTTCTGTCCTTGTGATGTCCTGGGTCATTTTGCGCTGTCTGGATCCAGAGTGCCTCCAGATGAGAAAAACTGAAATCATCAGTCTATATTTATACTGACCATGTTCTTAAAGAGGAGCACACTATGCTTCGTGCTGGCCCTAATGCGATGAATTAGCAGCTAGCGACTATTATTTTAGAAGCCCTGTAAATCTAATAAAGGGACTGCGGTGGTTAAGTGGTTAAGACGCTGAACTTGACAACCGGAAGGTCAGCAGGTCAGCAGTTCAAGACCAGAGTTCTGCACAATGGAGTAAGCACCTGTCTCTGTCCCAGCTCCTGCCAACCTAGCAGTTCAAAAGCAAGAAATTGCAAGGAGATAAATAGGGACCGCTTTGGTGGGAATGGTAAAAGCGTTCTGTGCATTCCAGTGTCTAGTCATGCCTGCCACATGTCCATGGAAACATCTGCAGACACAGACAGTGCTGGCTCTTTGGCTATAAACAGAGGTGAGTACTGCACCCTAGAGTTGGATACGACTGGCCTTCAAGCAAAGGTGACTTTGATCTTTACTAAATCTAATCATAAAAATGTGTCGTTGAGTTAATTTTGACTTTCAGCATTCCTGTCAAGTATCCCGTATTGACCGGGATTTCCCGTATTCCAGTGCTCGTTCCTCCCCTTTCCTGCCGCCATCTCGTATTTTGAATGGCAGGTAAAGGGGTTACTGCGCATGCACACCCATCAGAGGCAGTGGTGTGCATGCGCAAAGGGGTTCTGTGCATGCACAAAGGAGTTGTTGCTGTGCATGCTTGCCCAGGCCAAGGCAGTTCCCGTCTTTTCCAGAGCCGCGCTTGACTTGTATGACTTTCAGTGACCCTTTCCATGGTTTTCTTCTTAGAGAATATACAGAAGTGGTTTTACCCTTCCCTTCCTCTGGGGGGAGCCCTTGGCACTGTGTAGATTGCCCAGGGCTACACAGGACAGCTCTTCTCCCGAGAGGCTCAGTGGAGATTCAAACTCCCATCCTCTGGCTCCACAGCCAGATGCCTAAACCACTGCTCTATCCAGCCAACCCCCCACCCCACCCCGCCAGCCCCCCAAAAAAACTCCTTTTAGAAGTCAACATCAAGCAATAGTGTCTCTGGGAAAACTCCTTAAATAAACAGTTCCTTGTAGCCACCCTATATTAACATGTGTTTTGGGTGTTAGCAGCATAAGTCTTATGTTAGAAATTCCTGTGGAATTATATTTCTAATGCCCCCCCAAAAATAATAATAATAATAATAATATTCATCAGTGAATCAAACCTACAGGATCATAGTTGTCGTTGGTGGATTTGACTTCTTCTAATGTGGCGTCCTGGAAAAATGAACCCCAGGAGATCTCAATCCATTCAGGGCTGGGATCCATTGGGTAGCCTGGTTGGGGGGGGGGGGGGAGTCAGATGGGAGAAATAGTTGTGAAATAAATCTGAATGAACTGTATAATATGCAGAACATGTAAACCGTATTATAGATATTTCTCAGAATGAAGATCTTGACTCTAGCACGGGAGACATTGAGTTTGGCTGGAAGAACTGCTGGAATTGAGTTTTTAGGAATTCGGAATAAAAGAAAGAAATTGGGGAGGAGGAGAGAAAAGAAGAATTGATGTCTAAATTTAATCTGGGGGCTGTCTTCAATTTGGCAGGAGCTATCCGTGGTCCTGAACATCTTTGGGTGTAAAATCTAAGTACAGTGGTACCTCATACAACAATTTTAATCTGTCCCACAGGGCTCGTTGTTGTATGAAACAATCGCTATATGATGCATGCACCATATAGCGATTTCCCCAATGGGATGCATTGCACAACGATTTTTTCGCTAAGTGGTTTTTCCTATTGAAAAATTGTCGTACGGATTTTTTCCATAGGGAAAATTGTTATGCGGGATGCCATTTCCCCCAAAAACCTAATTGTTATGCGAGTTCATTGCTGTATGGGGCAATTGTTGTATGAGGTTCCACTGTACATTAGACAACTTCTATAGCAGTGATGGAAAACCTTGGTACTCCAGATGTTCTTGGACTTCGATTCCCAGAAGCCCAAGTCTCTGTGAATCGACATGAATGGATAGGTCATTATATTTTGTTAATTTATTTGTATTATTGTATACTGTATTCTTGCTTCTAGATATTGCTATACATTTGTATTTTTGAGTAGGGTTTTGAATTGAATTGTTTTTATTGTGTAGCTGTATTTCTATTGTATTCATTGTATTGCACTGTGACACACTGTATTTTTTTGTGATATTTTCTATGCTGTAACTTGTGAACTTGTAACTTGTAAACTGCATTGAGTCACCCCTTGGGCAGAGAATTGCAGTACTGTATATAAATTAAAATTCATTCATTCATGTGAATTCACAGAGACGTGGGCTTCTGGGAATTGAAGTCCAAGAACATCTGGAGTGCCAAGGTTTGCCATCATGGTCCTATAGGTCCGAAGCAATGCTTCGGGCAGGTTTGAAATTAAGTCGCCAGCTTCAAACTTTACAGGAATCAGCATATGAGATTTTTTAAAGAGATGAAGACAAGTACTAGGGACATTTTAGCTACCACACACTCTGCTTTGTGCAATAGGATTAGTCTATGTGTTCACTATGTTTTCCCAACGAGTTACCTTTGAGCATCTTGAGGTTCTGTATGATCCACAGGACAACGGCTCTCCTGGAGGGTTCTGTCATGTGTGAATGTGCTTCACTCAGGCCAGCCACACTGTCAGAACAGAACGAGGGAGAGAGATGGTGAAATGGAAAACAGATTCATCAGATCACAGAATCTTTCGATTCAATTAAAGGAGCTCAATAATTATTTCGGTGATTAGGATTTGTTCTGTGGCTGATTCCAGAAAGACAGCAGATTTGTCTTTCTCTGCCTTCCACCTTGTGTGATCCCAGATATGGATCCACCTAATGCAGTTTGGAACCACAAATGGGTGCCAGAATGACCTAAGGCCATGATGGTGAACATTGGCACTCCAGCTGTTCTTGAACTTCAATTCCTAGAAGCCCAAGTCCCTGTGAATCTGTACATGCAGTAAACCCATTCATGTGGATTCACAGGGACTTGGGCTTCTGGGAATTGGAGTCCAAGAACACCTGTAGTGCCAAGGTTCGCCATCAGTAACCTAAAGAGAGCCACAACACCAGTCCAGATGTGTGATAACATTCATCCCCCAATGCACTGTTAGTTCTGAAGGTGTGGGAATTGAGTCTGGAAAAATATGTCAGGTTGCCCTAAAACACTGAACCCAACAGCAACCAACACAGACTGGCAGGTATTTCAGTTCTGGGTGGAAATGCACATTGTAGAGAACCCGTTAGTGGAAGAGGAAAATTCTTAAAGGCTGGAACATCTGATTGCACAGAAAGAACTTATTTCAACTCCTGGTATGTCTAGATTATCTTACTTTGTTTTGCTGCTGGTCTTTGGAAAAGGAGCCAAAGATTCCTCCCAAGTCTGGTTTCTCACTCGCAGCGGTCTGTATGAATCACATCCCAATGGTTGGAGGCGCTACAGTTTAGCAACCATGGTTCATACTGTCCAAGAGTAGACCACTAACCATGGACTATATTGGCTGTAACAGATGCAGTGGGTGGTTATAATTACCACCGTGTTAGTATTTGCCAGATGTGATCCAGGTGTTTGAGAAACCAGCCTTCAAAGGAATCCCATACTCAACTCCTGAAGATCAGTCATGAAATAAATGACGTTAATTTGCAAATTAAGCGAACTAAGAAAAATGTCTGCTCTGCACTCAGACGCTTTTGAAGCTAATGAATCCTCTCCTCTAATGTGGGGCAGTCTTTAACATCTGTTTCTCACCGTGGGAGCCAGCAGTTTATCCCATTTCAGAAATCTCGGTCCAACACAGATTCTGAAAGAGGTGGCTCACCTAAAGTATATCTGTGTACATATATTTTCCATGTACTACTATTTTAATGCAATCTCTGCTAGACTACCAGTATTGACGGAAGACTTACATGGCAGCAAAAGACTCATAATTTGGAGGTTTTAAATAAGCAAGCATTGTTTCATTGACTGCAAAAGCAAGGTAGTGCAGTTCTCCCTGGAAAGTGGCGCTCCAGTCGGCAGTGGCGTAAGCATTCATTTGAGGCGACGCAAGAGCCAGATATTTCATCAACAGCAACTCGGCAATTTCCACGTTTGGAAGAACCACCAGTCTCTCCTGCCAAAGTTAAAACGGAACATGTGCATTTTTGAAATGGCACTCTGGTTAAAAGCCACACAAAGTTTGACCTCTCCAGACTTCTTTTATCCTCACTTTATATATGACAGGAGCGGCTCTGTTGTCACAACTGCCCAGATCCCAAAACAGAAAAAGACATTACAGGTAATCTTGTCACTGTGAGAAGGAATTCCTTCCCAAATGACAGCATCTGAGTACATGGTTTTTTTGGGGTCTTGAGGATGTTTGAGGTCTGATTTGCCAAAGACAAGTCTTTCAGCTTGCATAATGACCATTTCTGCTTTTAGATGCCAGTGTACTTTATGCTTATTTATTTATATAAATAATTCACATGCTGCCTTTCATTGCAAAATCTTTTGACTGCAGCACATGCAACACAATGATTTAGCATACTTAATGCAACATAAATAGCAGAAGGACATGTTCTAAAACAACACCAATTAATGAAGAAAATGAAGAATTGAAACCATAACTCTGGCACGTGGAGAGATCTTAACTGAGGGCTTCAGATTGAATTTTAAAGGCTGAGCATAAAACTCACATTGTTTTACTCTGGTTGGAGATTTCAACAGAAGGAAGAATAAATATTTCCAAAGTCCCATTTGGCTCGCCACCCTCCCCCTCCACCTGCCCATCTGGTGATGGAAATAAACCACAAAGCAGGAGAAAATACCTGAAATGCAGCCCGGGTGAATTCCTTCAAAACTATCCGGACATGGTCCACATTGCTTTCTTCAATGAAGCGGACGAAGCGCATTGCCAGACTCACATCATCTAAGGTGTTGGAATGTATTATCATGTCCCCAATTTGGCTTGGGGTTAACAGATCCAAAACAGCGTACTGGAAGCAACAGACAGAATTATGTTCAAGTTGGATTTGGAGAACTCTTGGTTCAGTACCATGGACAGCTCCCAATGAACACCTTGCTCCATTGATGGTCGGAGCTGCTCTGCAGCCTTTTATACTGCCTGGCTCAGGGCTCCTCCCACCAGACTCCGCCCACTTCCTGCTAAACAGGAAGTCTTAAAAGAGCAACTCCTCAACCTGAAGACTGGCAGGTCCTCATCTCTCTTAGACAGGGTTCCTCAAATGTGGCTCTCCAAGTGTTCTTGGACTTCAGTTACCAGAAGCCCAAGTCAGGATTCCTGCTGATCAGGGCTACTAGGAATTCAAGTCCAAGAACATCTGGAGAGCCAAGTTTGAGGAACCCTGCTATAAGAGGTCCTCAGAATTGTGAAGCTCATGGAAGAGGAAGCCCAACCCCAGGCTCTGGGAAGCCCAGGTTGTCCCAGATGTGGAGACCTCAGATTTGGAGATATCGAGTATGAGCACCTTTGAGCTGACTGGCTCCAGGATGCTGGAATTTTCTTGCTCAAAGATGTCCATGCCCTGATGCCTCAACTTCTGAGTCCCTGTGCAGGTCATTGCTGAGCCCTTGGGACATGCCAGACCTTCTCCACATGGAACGCATCTGGCCCTGCCCAACAATTTCCTACAGGATTGCTTGGCCATCCAGTTTTCTCCACCCATCCCTTCCTGGCAGGGCAAGAATCAAGATGGTGGAAGGACGTTTGATGACTCCCATGGGTCTAACCTCCCAGGAGGTGGGCAGGCATAGATGGAACAGCACCTGAACCCTATCCTGGGAAAGGGTGGGAAGGTGACCTGCCATGATGTGGCCATGGCCGATCTTTCTTCTCCCTCTTCTCTGAATCTTTCAAGTAGACTTACGGCATCAAAGGGTTGGTGGTAATAGGAAACCAACTGGACATATGGCACTTCCATGGAGAACTTCCTGAAGAACTTGAGAAGCCAGTTTCGGCTTGTGGTTTGGCCAGAGCAGGCGGGACCTGTGAGGAAGGGGGTAGAAGAAACATAGGAGTGACTCACATGTCTCTTTGGAGAGGTAGCCCTATGAAAGCCTATCTTGACCATGTTGGGAAGGCAGAGCCTGAATAGGTGAATAGAGCTTCACAACTCATCCAAGAAGTGTTGGGGGATTTTCTTCCAGGTTCAGCCCCACACACTCAACCTTGAGGGACAGTTTCCAAAGGAGGTTTTTAGGACAGCTACCTGTGTCCCCCCCAGCCTGCTCTTGGTCTCCTACACTTCTTATTAGACTGGGATGCTACATCTAGGCAGCTACCCTTTCTGTCTCTGTGGATGATAGCCTCTAGGGTTGGGGTAACAAATTTGGGGAACAGTGCAACGCCAAAAGGTTCATCTCTCTCTACGTTGGTAAGCTTGTTTTGATCTTTCCACAGAAGTTCTAAAGAAAGATGAAGACTTTGACCTTATGATTCATATCAGGCTGCAAGTCAGTGGCCAAGGACGATGGGCTTTGGAGGCCAAAATCTTTCTGCTTTCCTGGCCACCAAGAGTGAAGGCCCTGAAACATAGCTTGGAATATCTCCTGCTTTTGATGACACGGAAAGCAAAATGCCTGAGCCCACATGGTTCCCCCCCCCCCAAGTTCTGTACTAAAATGATTAATGTGGTTGGTTTTATTACCTGTGAGCTGAGAGTTCTGGGTTAGGAAAGACACGATGTAGTTCAAGACGTCCGTCTTCCTTTCTTGTGGAATTTCAGAGAAGACGCCGTTGAGCCCAGTAATCCTAGCAAGTAAAAAAGGATTGTGAGTGCGGTGTCTACACTGCTAACTAACAAATCACTCTTCTGGTTGTTCAGTTGTACCCAAGGAAAAGTGACAAGACCAGAGCTCACAAAAGATCTGTGTGATCCTTTTGCATCGTGGTTGCTGAAATGATTGTAATATTCCCAAGAGTTTATGACATTATATGTTATTAAATAGTTACTCATGGATTGTTGCCATTCTCAGCAGGCCAGAAAGGAAATATTCTCTGGTCCCATCTAGTGGTCAATTCTGACATTGCACCTCGCAAATGCTTACAAAAAGAGCAAACCAAGAAACATTTCTCTTGCCATACAGGAAAGAGGAGAAGAGAATGGCATAAACCTTGAAAATTCTCTGTTGAAATGCCTCTTAACATTCCCGTTAACAGTGAATTTGGAATTAAGTAGGTCCAATATGTTGCACTTAAGAAGCAACTTCATAACTTGATTTTTGTAATGCGCTCTACATGGGGCTGCCCCTGGTGACCATTCGGAGGCTGCAACTGGTCCAGAATGCAGCTGCATGGGTGGTGATGGGGTGCGGGCACTATGCCCATGCCTCACCACTGCTTCGGGAGCTGCACTGGTTACCAGTGTGTCTCCGGGTGCAATTCAGGGTGCTGGTGATTACATGGTAGTGGACCAGGGTACTTAAGAGACTCCACAACCCCAAGAACATCTGCCAGCCCCACTAGAGCGGACTGTAGGGGATCTCTTATAGTTCCATCTGCTAGAGAGGCTTGTGTCTGCTCTGACCCTGTGGAACGTCCTGCCAACTGAACTTCATCTCCAGGCAGAGCTTTTCTCCTTGCGCATAGTTGGAACCTGGAACTAACATGGGGGGGCGGGGGGGCAGCCACCTTGGGCTGGCTTGTCTAAGATATTGCAGCTTTGTCAGGTGGTATTGGAGGGCACTTTAAAAAGAAATTTTAAGTAATTTTGATAATATTATAATTTTTAACTTGAAAAAGCTTATTTTTAATGTGTTTAATTGTTCTCTGTGATGTTTTATTGTTAATGTGTAAGCCGCCCGGAGTCGCCTCAGCAGGTCGGCGGCAATAATGCGGTTAAATAAATAAATAAATAAATAAATACTACACATTGCATTACTCAATCCCCAATGCATGCAAGCAGGTAACTTATAACCAGTTACTTCCAAGCGCCGGATTCTACGTTACCCATTGTCCAAATAGATCTGCATTGTTCTTTTTCCTTTTTAAAAAGACAATAAATAAGTTAAAATGTGACTCACACAGAGGAATAAGCTTCACAAGATAGATCTCTTGGGATCCTTTTGAGGACAGCCGTTGTCACGCTGGGAAGAGCAAGCACAAGCCTCTTCTCAAACCAAAGTTGATAATCGGCATCCGTGAAGGTCGGAAACTCTACGGACAACCGCTCTATCGTCTTGGTGAGCATAAGCTCTCTCACTTCCATGGAAATATTCACCATGAGGACAAAACTGGGCTAAAGCGGGGATAAAAGACAATGGCGATCTTCTGACTTAAGGAAGAACAAAAAAGCAATGAGAATCCTATTACAGTTTTAATTATGGGTTCTAAGATAAGGAGAGAAGGAGCAGCGGACGCCGAGAGAACTAAGCAAGAGAAGGACCCTTGACATCTTCTGAATGGAGATGATCCTCAAGTCCATGGGCTCAGATCCAGGAAGAGCTTTAGGGCAAGAACAAACATTCTTGAAGGTTTGCAAGAGCAAAACCAGATTAGAAGATGGAGGAAGGAGCTCACAGGACACGGAACGACATTCAAGGAGGAGAAGGTTGAGGAACTCAACCTCCCCTACATCACTTGGAGGACCCTGGATAGGCTGAGGGTTGGAGTCCCTCAATGCAAGACCAACAGGCTCAAGTGGGGGGAGGCTGGTGGACAAGAACACGCTGTATGAATGTGGAGAGGTACAGAATCCGGCTCACTTATTAGTCGGCCAGAATTGCCAGAAACATGCAGTGATAGAGACTTAAGTTTGGCCAATGACAAAGCCAAGAAAGTGGCTTCATTTTGGCAGTCCAGCATTTGATTGGGACATGAAAGAAGAAGACACTTTCGCCTGAACCATGTGCACTCTGACTTATTCAATTATCAACATCGATTTTCTTATTTCCCCCACCTTTTTGGTATTATATACCTTTTTTTATTTTAAAGTCTCCGTGTGATGGTGTGTGGTTGGTTTGGTGGGTGGGATTCCCTTTTCCTTGTTGCAAAATGCCCAGCATAAATGGCTGTTAAACCCATATGCAACCCACACCTTCTAATGTGGCAAAAGTCAAGCCAGGCACGAACCCATCGCTAGGATGCGTTGGGTGGTTGGAGAATAAAGAGAAACTACATCTATGTCAACTAGACTGCAGTTTCCATAACCACCATGCCAATAGAGTCCCGTTGGCCAAGCCAAGAAGCGGGCTATGTCCCAGTGGCTACATAAGCTGCAGTGACTGCAGTGGCTCAAGTGGCTAAGATGCTGACTGGGAGGCTGAAGGTCAGCAGTTCGATTCCTGAGTACTGCAGGACGGAATGAGCTCCCGTCTTTGTCCCAGCTCCTGCCAACCTAGCTGTTCGAAAGCAAGACATTGCAAGTAGATAAATAGGGACCACTTCGGTGGGAAGGTAACAGCGTTCTGTGCCCTCCAGTGTCTAGTCATGCCTGCCACATGACCACGGAAACGTCTGCCGAAGCAGACAATTCTGGCTCTTCGGCTTTGGAACAGAGATGAGCACTGCACCCTAGAGTTGGATATGACTGGCTTTCAAGCAAGGAAAACCTTTACATAAGCTGTTAGTTCAGAAGCCAGTCTTTCTCCGGTCAAGTTTCCCCCATTTCCATCATGATTCACAACTCCTTACCTGGGGCAAAGACCTTGGGACTCTAAACCTCGGTTTCCAAGACTCTACCTCTCCTCGGCTGGCCTAATAAAAGTTATTATTATACTTACTGAAAGGGCCGGGATCCAGAGAAGGAATTATCACAGTTTGGGGACACAATGTTAAAAAGGGTCACATTTTAGGAAGCACACCTATTTTCTCCACCACCCTCCTTTCCCCTTGGCTTTGGGCTTTTCCCTGGAAGAGTCACCCGAAGGAAAAATCAAATTCAGTCTATGCTGATCTGGTTCTGCAGAACTCAAAAACCATGCACCATTTTGAGGCATTTCATTTGGTGCTTCCTAAAGAGACTGACCTCCCATAGATTTGGGCTTTCTTTTCAATGGGTTAGGAGGATGGCTACCCTTGGTGTTTCTTGTATCCCACCTCCATTGGCATCTATGTGGCCGAGAGTCGTACCTTTTCATAGGCAACGTTGAATTCGTCCCAGTAATCTGCTAGATCATCAAGGTTGGGCAACTGAGCCAGCCGGGTAAACACCATTTCCATCTTCTCAGTGGAGTTGAGCATTTCCTTTGTGGCCGTCAACTGTGCAAGTTGTACCGCCGAGAGGTCCTCCAGGTGAGCTATCTGAAAAAGAGATGACATAATGGACACTGAGTTATACTTGTACTGGAAAGATCTGGGTTCAATTCCCCTGGACGTCCTCGGGTAGCCCTAAGACAGTCATGGTGAACCTTGGCACTCAAGGTGTTCTTGGACTTCAATTCCCAGAAGCCCAGGTCTCTGTGAATCCACACAAATTGGTTTACTGCATGTCTTGTCTTTTCTAGGCAGCTCCTGGTTGCTATATAGATTGCTACTCTTGAGCAAACTCCTTTCCTTCCTTACCAGATCCTGATGCTATTGTCAATCTTCCTCCCAGATCATGCTCAGTGTTGGTTGGATTGAGCCTACAAGTGGAGCTGAGCTTGCTTACGACAGGAAGTTTGGAGGGATCAGGAATCTCGGAGGAAGGCAACGAAAGAATCCTTCCCTGAAGCCCTGAAAGCCACTGCTGCCAGTCAGAGCAGATAACACTGGGCTAGAAGGACGGAAGATCTTAACACAGTATGAAAGATCTACCTTTGCTCTCTGGGGTTCTGTGGGCTAAGGTGGCAGATCAATTCCACCTGTTTTATCCTTGATTAAAAAGAAATGCTTTCTCTATACGTATGTGTAATTAACACTTCCCAGAGACGTTATTCCTGTTGAGTAGTCACAAGCTCAGCCTCTGTGAGCATCAATGGCTGACCTTACCCCATTGAAATTTGGATCAATAACCAACAAGTCGGTAATGCTGAGAACGGACTTGAATCTCAGGAAATAGACTGACACCCAGTTCTCTGTCGTGTGGCAGTCTGAAATGAAAGCAACAACAACATTGGAATGACTAGACACCGGAGCGCACAGAATGCTATTTACCTTCCCACCGAAGTGGTACCTCTTTATCTACTTGCAATTTCTTGCTTTCATACTGCTAGGTTGGCAGGAACTGGGATAGATGACAGGAGTTCACTCCGTCGTGCAGCATCAAACTGCTGACCTGCCGACCTTCCAGTTGTCAAGTTCAGCATCTTAATCACTAAGCTACAACACCACAGACACAACCTCTACCATGCCGCAGGCTGTTTGAGGCTCATCATACAGCTGATCGGAGTGAGGTCAGCTCATTCATTGTGACTCTGGAGAATAAGGTCAAAAAAGACTCACCCAATTCCTGTAGTGTCCGAGTGAGCCATTGGGCCACACCAATCTTTGTTTCTGGGGTCATGGGCTCAAAGGCCTCATTCAGTCCTTCCACTCTGCAATGCGTCAAAACAGAGCAATGGTCAAGCTTTTCTGTGGTTGGCTTGAGGCTCATTCATGCACGTGGCATATCTATATCTATATCTATATCTATCTATCTATCTATCTATCTATCTATCTATCTATCTATCTATCTATCTATCTATATTGATTTCTCATTACTCCAAAAGTAATCATCATTACTCTGATGGGAGTTAAAAATCTCCAAGACTCTCACATTCATCAAAAGCTGACCAATTCCAAGGCAACGATGCATTATTCATGTCTGTATTAAATCTTTCATACCAGCCTCCCCTGCGTTGCTGCCTTTCTGATGATTAATTGAAAAACACAGCATGCTAAATGTGTGATACATAGGAGCAGAAAATCACAGGGTACGGCAAAGCTTCCCAACATGGGGAGCACCTCTTCTAAAAACATGTTAACCATAAATTTGGCCCCACAGCATGAAAATTCAGTTTGTGCCGATATAGGTTCTATGTTTTTCAAAGCAACTCTTTACTCTGAAAAGTCATTTCAGCTCTAGAATGCCATGCTGGTGATTGTGTTCTTGTGTTTGAGACTCATTGCTATCCTCTTTGTGGCCTCCTTAAATGTCTTCCTACTCACAGTTTTTGTTGAAAAGGTTTGACTTACATGGCTTGCACCTGGCTGCAGTTGGATACCAAAGGAAGGACTTGGAGTTCCTCCAAGGTGACAGAGGGCAGATACAGTGTCAGGATCCCACCAAACCAAGCCTCGATATCGATAATCTCCCCAAAGGCGAAGAGTGGCTTCAGGATTTGGAAAATTCCCTGGAGCATGATGTCACGGACCTTCACGTTGGTGATCTTCTCAATTTTCTTCTGGAGACAAAAACCATGCAGCCATCAGTCCCGGAAGGGTAAAAGGCTCGTGGCAGCCACAGGTTGCCCTTATCTGTCTCTGGTGCTGAGGGTGGACTTTCATCGGGAAGCCACAAGTCTGATTAATTTGAACATGTCAGGGTCTAGCATCCCACCTGTAATTTTCTTCATACCATCCTTTAAAAGAGGGGTGCCAGTCTTCCCCTAATTGCCAACCAATGGAGTAGCAAATAATCTTGAGCCACATATGCTTATCATGACAAGAACCAAAGCCCTGCCAACCCAACTCAGACAAGCATGTTGATTCGTATCAGGAAGTAACCATTAATGTCTATATAGTCATATGGTTTTTAGTATTATTTTATTTTATTGCTCTTTGTTATTTTATGCATGTTTTTATTTTTGATATCTTTTTATTTATTGTGAACTGCCTAGAGTTGTGTCGGACACTAAGTGGGATACAAATTCAATCAATCAGTCAGTCATTCAGTCAGTCACTGAACCAACCAACCATTCACTTAGTCAACCAAACAAACACTCATTCACTTAACCAACCAACCAACCAACCAACCAACCAACCAACAACTCATTCAGTCAACCAACCAACCAACCAACCACTCATTCATTTAGTCAACCAACCAACCAACCAACCAACCAACCACTCATTCACTTATGCAAACCAACCACTCATTCAATTAGTCAATCAACCAACCATTAATATCAAAGTAATCTTCCACTTTTTAATGTGTGGGGGTTTTAGCGGGGTAATGTGTTTTAATGGGGTTGTTCTTGTTTTAAGGGTTTTAAGATTGTATGCCACCCAGAGTCTTTGTGAGTTGGGCGGCTATATAAATATGAATATAAATAAAAATTATTCACTTAGTCAACCAACCAACCAACCACTCATTCACTTACCCACCCACCCACCCACCCAACCAGTCTTAGAGGGTTTCAAGGTGTCCAGATGCAGGTATTTTGTAAAGCTAAGAGCCTTTGATGGCATAACAGCAGGGATAACTACACCTGGCTTCTGGGAAAACCCATGCTTTCTCTGCCTCCATTCCCTGCTACAGCACAGACTGGCATTAAGGTTGGTGGCAGGACAGGGGAGGTATTGGGCATTATTGTTCCTGCTAATCAGAAAAGCCAATCCGGTCAGGCTTAGACACCCCCGATCCACTACACCATTGACAGTGCCTTGCTTTGCAAACATAATCCACAGGAACCATCAACTCACCTGCCCAACAGCTGTGTTGACCTCAAGAAGAAAAGTCTGGAGCTCAGTTACATTCCGTCTCTGGAAGGTTTCCATCACCTTTGCAGCCTCAATCTCGGCACTAACCCTGGTGCTGTCGGTCAGGATGCCAGAGATGACAACCAGGGTTGCTATTTGGGTTGTAGTCAACACATCTAACACTTCAAACTGGAAGGAAAAAGGAGAAAATCACAGTGGTGGAATTACATTATTTTTATCATTTTGGAGATACAGTCATTGATCTCACAAGGTTTAGACTCAACAACTAGAACCATGTTAGTTCCAGGTTCCAACTATGGTCAATGAGATACCACTGAGAAATTTAGCAAAAGAGCAGGTTGGTTTAATTGGGGGGAAATAGATTTAAATTTCTCTTTGTCATTTTCTCTGATTTCCAACTCCTTCCATCTGTTTTGAGTTTGCAACTTTCAAAGTAGCGAAGTCTTCCATGCACAGGAAAAGACATTTCACCCTGGCAATTTTTTTGCAACCTTGTGCAAATCTCCAATACAATCCCGATTACTGATTTAGTAGGTTTCTTTTCATGGGGTGTAGCCCTCTTTTTAAAATTTGGAGCACTGAGTTGCAAACTTCTGAAAAGTTACGTATATTGCATTCTGACAACCATATTCTGGTTCATATATTGATTCAGGAAATTCACATTTGGCAGATTATTACTGAAATGGAAATAAATACATACATAATCTCTGATCCTTTGTAACAGGAAATAAATACAAGAATCCTCCAGGGTCACTTGCTGCCTTATACGCAGGTGTGCGTTTCTTCTAAACATACATTTTCCCATTTAGTTCTGTGGCCAAAATCATCAAGAGATGGGTTTGAATTCTCTTAAATCATCTTTCTTTTAAAAAGACGTGAGCAAACCATTCTCAGCCTATCCTACCTTAACAGGGTTGTTGTGAAAACAAGCGGCCAAGACTCTTGAAGTCCAAGAGATAAATAAGACAGAGACCCAAACCAGAGATGAAAAAGGATGGATATTCCCAGCAATTAACCTATTTCTCCTCTAGCAAATACTTACTCCATTAAAAGAAGGATTTAAGCGGACAAAATCTCTGTAGCTAGCAAAGCTGCTGGAGAATCCAAAGTTATCTAGCAACCAGGTTTGGCTGTTGGGTGCCGTGAAGGTACAAGCCGCCCCTGAAGAAAATGTGGAAATAAGACACAGTCAGATTGTAAAAATTAACTCTTGATTTGGATACATTTCTGTTTTCAAATTTCCCTCCTTGCTCTTCCTATCCATCCACTTTCTTGGTTCCCACCATAGCTGTCAAGTATCCCTTATTGGCCAGGAAAACCCCTTATTTTACCCTCTTTCCTGCCGTCATCCCTTATTAATTAGACTGCAATGCCCTATTGCCACCATTGGAGGGCAGCACAGGATAAGCATGGCTGTCAAGTATCCCTTATTTGCCAGGAAATTTCCCTTATTTACAAATCCAAAACTTAACAGGGATGGTTCCCACCACCACCCATATTATTCCTGCCACTCTGATGAGCCCAGATCTAGCTTCAACATTATTTGTCTTCTAGGTAGCTTAGTGGTTAAGATGCTAAACTTGATGACTGGAAGGTCAGCAGGTCAAGACCTGAGACCTGTAAGACAGAGTGAGCTCCTGTCTCTGTCAAAAATAAAGAGCACAATCCTCAGCAGAATGCAGCTGTCTCTATTGCAGGGATTCTCAACTTGTGGGCTGGATGCAGCCCACGGCACCATTTCATGTGGCCCCACCACCACACCCGGAAGTGCCATGTGGTGGAGGAAGGGCAAAATGGCCACCCAGCCCCTGAAGCTGAATGAGGGGGCCTGATCTGGCCGCTGGCTTTAAAAGGTTGAGAACTCCTGCTCCATTGAAAACAGCCTGTGTAGGTAGTTCCTGGTGGATCGTGCCCACCTGTTAGCCCAGTGTTAGGATTCATTCCACTAGATTTTTGTTCTCCTGGGCTGAGAGTCAAACGTATCTAACAAAACCTGCTTACCTTCTTTAGTGAGTTGTCCTTCCAGAAAATCCAGGCGGTTTTTGAAGACAGCCATTTGGGCATTCGGATCTAACTCATAATACACAGAATTAAGTCCCTTGTAGCTGCGAAAGAAGCAGAACAGAATACATTAGTTTCATGCTGTGTACCAAAGTGGAGGGATGTATCCCATCCTACATACATCCTAACTCCGTCCTTGACAGTTTGGAAGGCTTAGGTCCATGATGGTGAACCTTGGCATTCCAGGTGTTCTTGGACTTCAATTCCCAGAAGCCCCAGTCAGCATACCTGCTGATCAGAGCTTCTGGGAATTGAAGTTCAAGAACAGCTGGAGCACTAAGGTTCACCATCACTGGCCTAGGTTGACTTGTGGAACTCCAGGAGACTGGGCTTACTCCCCAGGGCCAGCCTGTTGTTCCAAGCTTGGTTCTTCAATGGAGGAACCAAGCAAACTATCTCGCTCTTTCTCAGGCTTTCTGAAGCATCCTCTCTCCTTCTGGCTGTTAGTGGGGCAGGACGTTAATTTTGTGGGCAACCGTTCCCAAAACCATCCACCCACCATGACTCCTAGCCTTGCTGCCTGGGAATTATGGGATAAGTAGTCTGAATGTTTTCCAAGTTTTGGACAGATGTGGAACTTGAGGCTTGCTGCCAATCAGGTCTTAATTATTCTATTAACCTCTGGATCTTTGGGCTTTGATTTTGCCCAGTCAGAACCAGATCCTTCTACCGCCAACCATGCCTCAAGTCAGGACACTTGATTTTGTCTTCTTGTTTCTTCTTTCAAGAGACTCAAATGTGACCCCATCAGTTCTGCTACCCACCCAAACCCTTTAATAGACTCACATGTTGTGGAAGTCCCGGCATCCGATCTGTGTCGGCAAAAGTTTCAAGATCTTGGCATCAATGACAGGGAGCAACCGGGTCAATTTCACCTGGAAGAGGTCTTCTAAAGAGGGTGAGCAGAGGTCTGGGAAGCTCTCGTTCACCTTGGTCAGGAGGGTCTCCAGCATCAGATGCATGGCGTCCCGTTCCAAGGGGGTCTCCAGTGGCAAGAGGGACAGTTCATCCAAGTAGCCCTCTATGTAGTGGACAGGCTGGACACTGAGAATTCGGGCAACAGGTTCGGTCAGGCTGATGTTGGAGAGGACGCCATGAGCAGTGGTCAGCTGGGCTAGCTGGCGCGGTGTCAGGACATCCAGAGCTGAAAACTGGAAGCAGGTCAAGTTGGTGAGCTCTAGACCAGTGGTCCTCAACCTTTGGCTTTTGGACTTTAATTCCCAGAAGCCTAAGTCAGTCCATTGGCTGATCAGTGCTTTGGGGAATTGACTTAGGCTTCTGGGAATTCAAGTCCAAAAGCCAAAGGTTGAGGAACACTTTTCTAGACTGCATGTAGGAGCCAGATTTTGAATGGAACAAACCAAAAAGACCCTCCTAAGGAAGAGGAGTGTAAATAGATAAGGCACTTCTGTGCACGTACAGAGTGCTAGACCAAAGAGTTTTAAAATTATACAACAACTGTGGACATAGGAGTCAAGTGTCTGTGAAACAAAGAAGCATCTGTTCATTTTGGATTTTTAGAAAGTAGACTTTCATCCAGAGTACCTCTGAACGCATACTGAGTACACGTTGGTCTTTCAAAAGAAAGTGTCTATGTGACTGATGCATAAAATATTGTCACAATTGGCTGAAGCACATGTCAAACCTAAATATAACAATTCATGCCCAGAATGCGTTGTTTTCCATTTAAGGAAAAGGTAAAGGTCTCCCTTGCTGGAAAGCCAGCTGTGTCTGACTCTAGGGGTTGGTGCTCATCTCCATTTTCAACCAAAGAGCCAGTGCTGTCTGCATTTGCAGAAGTTTCTGTGGTCATGCGGTACCTATTTACCTACGTTCAATTTCTTGCTTTCAAATTGTTAGATTGGTAGGAGCTGCAACAGATGATGGGAGCTCACTCTGTCGTGCAGCACTCGGGTCTCAAACTGCTGACCTGCTGACCTTCTGGTCATCGAGCTCAGCATCTTAAGCACTAAGCCATTGAGGAAGCAGTGAGTGCTCCATTGTTGGAAGCATTCAAGAGAAAATTGGACAACCGTCTGTCACATCTGCTTCAACTTGGATTCCAACATTGAGAATGGTGTTGGACTCAATGGCCTCATAGACTCCCTTCCAACTCAATTTTCCTTTGATTCTATGGCTCTAAATTTAAATGTCTTCTTACCCCATTGAAATCACTCCAGGCCTTTGTGAGGTCGTAGTAGGAAACATCATTGAGAAAACTCTTCCAATTCCTTTGCAGCCACTCTTTGGCTGAACTCTCGCCGCACGCTAAAAGGCAACGTTAGAAGGAACTTTAATCTTCCACAGGTTAAAAGGGAGAAGGTTTTGAGCTAAGAGAACTAGTCCTATGTGGAACTCCATGGGCTAAATTCTTCACCTGGGGGACCAGAGTTGGAAATTCCTCTCTCCCACCAAGAATTCCCCAGTCTTGCTCATCTTTAACTTACGGCGTATGGTGAGGAATTTTGCAATCCAGTTGGCCACTAACTCTCTTGTGTTGTTCTCCATTCTTGGATACACACTGTCCAGCGCTTGGACACTAATGATGGAAGAAACAAGGTTGGAGAAAGGAGTTCTTGACTCATATGCAACTTCCCCCCACCCCCAGGGTCCTTTTGGTCTAGGACTTAACATTTTGTTCAACCCTCTTGAAACTCATCCACTTTTTTAAACACAGAACGTCACCTGAATATCAAGGGGGGGGGGGGACCTGTTGACTCTTGATTAACCAATTTGCTGTGTCAAAGAGTCCAGGAGTGATCCCACCATGGATTCAGAGGAGGTGAGGAGCTGGGGAAAGATATACTAACTCTGAGGCCCATCCCAAACCTGGTAAAGGCAGACACCCAAAGCTAGCCAGACCCAACATTTTCCTGGGCCTGAGGCCTTCAAGCCTAGGGCAACTGGGGTATCTCCTGGTGCTTTGCCAAGGGGGAAGGACCTCTTTAGAAAGTGGAATGGGTTGGCCTTCTCCAGGGTCTTCATACCAAATACTAACTACATGTTGAACCCAAAGTTGTATGAGAGGATGCAAAATCCTCAGAGCAAGATGGTACTGGGGAGCTGTCCTTGGTCTTGAAGTTCCAGACCAGCCTGAATGTGATCTTTGAACCTCTTTCAGCCCGAGGACCAAATATCACACCCTAACCTCGATCCAAACTAGACAGTATAGTGAGCCCATTGTTAAAAGCACAGATTCCCGAAATGATACAAGATGTCTGGTTGTGCCAATGTGAGTTTGCCCTGCTCTGCATTAAAATTAGCTGGCTTTTATCTCCTGGTTGGTCAGTGGAAGGTCACCATAGACTTCACCGGCACATTGGATGGTGCTCTAAAGGAACTGCATGTCTGGAAGGAAACCATGATAGCAATGGGGGGGGGGGGTGGCTCCTTCCTTTTAACATGTAATTTGACCCAGAGAGGAGCAGATGAGAATATTCAATGACTTGATACTTACACAGTAGCAAAGCCATTGCAAGTGATGGGAAGTCTGATCATGCAGTCCAGGATGTCATTGTTTATGGATGTCAAGTAGGGGTGCATCGTCACTTGGAGCCAAGAGGCCAGAAATCCAGCTTTCTGGATCTGTGGGTCTGTCTTCAATTTCTCCCATGCTGCATTGAGCAAGAATGTTTTTGTCGCTGGGGAGATCTGGTCACTGGGGGTCTAAAATAGATCCACATGTTCGGCATTAGATGCTCTGAAGCTGAAATGAGGAGATCAACCCTTTTCATTCCCTTCTGTAATCTTGTATGCTTAAACTTCAAATTCTTTCCATCTCATAGAGCAGGAGTTCTCAACCTTTTCAAGCCTTGGGCCAAACCATGGCCCCTCAGACAGCTGTGTGGGCCAGACTGGTGGTTCCCCCTGCCATAAATTCTGCCGTAAAATGTGTCTACTGCTGCTGTAAACACGTTTACAGCTGTCATAAATACATTTACAACAGCCACGGGTGCATTTAGTGCTATCATAAACATGTCTGCTTCTGGTGGTGGCAGTGGTCTTGACACAAGCCACATGAAATGGTGCTGTAGGCCGGGTCTGTCCCACAGGCCATAGGTTAAAAACCCATGTCATAGAGGAGGATAGTTGTGAATATTGGCAAATTCTTTGCAATAATGATAAGTTCTTTATATACAAACAGATACTAAATGAATACAAGCCTACACTTTTAGGTCTGAGCCTAGAAGGATGATTCTGTTGGTTTGAGGCGGGACTCTGCCTATGCTATGTATATTCAATATATCTGATAGCTCTTTTTTAAAGAAAAAAGTCTTAAAATCAAAAATCTATACAAGGGAAACACTTTTGTTAGAATAATCCAAAAAGACCCAAGAAGGCATGAAAGCATTTTAGATGAGAGATCACTTCAGAAAGCAAGTCAAGTTATATAAGGAAGGAGGGGAAGAAGGATCTGATTCACAAATATTACATGTTGAGGAGATGAAAAGCAAGCATGTAGGTCAGGATTTCTAGTCCCAAAGCAATCGGTCCATGAATTGCAGTACCAATCCAAGGACCTTTTGACTCAGATCCTGGTGTTTCATCCACCCACCTTCGAGATCCAGAGACAGCACAAAAGACTAGGGCCATCTAGCATCACCAAAAACATCAACTGAAGCAGCAGCATTTACCTGCACACTGACCGCCTCCAAGGCCCCCTGCAAAATGTCCACATCTATGGCTCCAAACAGCAGCAAGAAGGCCATCTGGTCCAGTTGGGCAGTCTGGTTTCTGACCGAACACTGAAGGATGGAGGCAAGCTCACCGGAAGTCAGATTGGAGACCTGTGGCAAGGAACGTGCACCTGAATTATTTGCACTTTTTGGAATAGTGGTTGTGTTAGTCTGAATTGTTTGCCTTAGAAACAGAAGCAAGGAATATCACTTTCAAGCTGTTAGAAAGTGACTTAGAGGTACCTTGTCTGGAAATAATCCAATCCAATCCAATCCTTCCTTCCTGGTTTTATCCTTTATTCTGTAGTTCCATTTCATTATGCTTCCTCTCCACCCAGGCAAATTGTCTTGGGAAAATAAGCTTAAAACCCTCCCTTCCTGCCTTTCATCTCTCACCTTTCCTTATAGTCCTACTTTTTAAATTCTGTTTCCACTTGCCAAACCATCTTCACATTGCTTGTTCTACCAATGGATCCTTTAGTTTCTTAGGTTCAAGCAAAACCTTTTGCAAGACCTCAGCTTCCTGGGGGATTCACGGAGATAAACTTTGCAGACATTGAGTTGTTTGATTCAATTCTGGGAGCTGACCTTACAAGCTCTGATCAACTCAATGTCCCTCTTTTCGATTAGCCAAAATGTGGGAAGATTACCTGGTCTCTGAAGCTGCATGCATACTGGGCCAGGGTAAATCTGCATGGTTCTTCAAATGTGGAGTTTACCTCTGCCCTGAGATGCAGAAAAGAAGCACGCATTGTTATCCCTGCTTGGGCCCACCAGTTGGAATTATTTTATCTCACCCTTATTTATTCAAATGGTGGAATTAGGTAGAAAGCTATGCTTGCAAGTACAGTAAAACCCCGACTTACGAAAGAAAAGTCCATTCCGTAGGCTTTTGCTTAAATCGGTTTTTTTATGCAACTTGAAGCAAACTCATAGGGAAATGAATTTTTACGTAACTCAAAGCAAACCCATAAGAATCTTTATGTAACTCGAAGCAAACCCATAAGAAATTGTGTAAATCAGGGTTTTAGCATACAATCATTATGTAAGTTGAATTTTATGTAACTCAAGGCATATGTAAGTCGGGGTTTTACTGTACAGGCTTGGATTGTGAGATCTACATCCAGATCTAGCATTGGATCTTCCATTGCCTTATTCTCCATTTTATTGATGATCACCATATGTGTGTAACAGAGGGTTCTTATCCCACCCTTTTAATACAGAATAATTCATGAAATGCACTTACCTGCTGACAAAACTGCAATAGGTAGGAGCTGTGAAAACCAAAGCAAACACAACATGCTGAAATCATCATCCCGACCTTGAGAAAGTCGTGGGATTCAAACAGATTGGATAGACCAGGGTTCCTCAAACCTGCCTCTCCAGGTGTTCTTGGACTTTAGTTTCCAGAAGCCCTGATCAGCAGGTGTGCTAGCTTGGGCTTCTGGGAATTGAAGTCCAAGAACACCTGGAGAGCCAAGTTTGAGGAACCCTGAGATAGACCACAACCTAATACAAAGTTAAGAATGCTCCAGTGTAGAATTATGACACAGGTTTGGGTTGTGTTTCTGGCCCATGAGCTTGGCCCTTTGAATTTTGTTTCTGGGAACTAAGTTGGATTCCTCGTCGTGCCTCCTGGGAGAAAGAGCCAACCTGTGCCACACACTCTCGAGAACTCTCCCCCACTCAAGAGGAAGGGAATGGGAAACCACCACTGTGTCTTCCCTACCTGGAGAAAGACCCTAAAGCCCAGAATTGGCTCCACATCATGCAATTATTACTTTAAGGGTGCACAACTAGCAGGCCTTTAATTTCAGCACCCTGGACAGATCTTGCAGCCAGGTGGCTCTAGTTAGCTTTCTCTTGAGGAGGCCCATTTATAGCAGGCCCCTTTTTGGTCCTTACCCCTTTCCCCTCCTACCTTAGACTTTGAAGATGTGAAAACCCTTTCAAAGCTCTCCAGCACCAAAATAAAAATCTGTCTCGCGCATTGCAATTCACATGCCCAGAACATTGCAAGCAGTGTAGATTTGCAATTTTGATGAGAACCTGTCAGGCCTCTTTTGTTGCAGAAAATGCACCTTCGCACCCACACACCCATCCAATCTATTCCTTCCAGTTTCAAAACTGGACAGGATGTTATCCCAAACAGTCCAATATATTTTTCTTACTTCCTCCACCAACTTGCTTCAATCCCACCCTTTCTTGATCGTCTATGAGCCCATAAACTAAGGTTGAAAAAACAAAACAGATTTTACTTACAGATCGGGAATGCTGGACACTGATTTTCAGAAGAAGAAGAGAAAAGCATGAAGATTAGAAAACCAGAAAGTGCTTAATGCTCATATAAAGGGCAAGAGCTATTCTGAAAAGCTTGCTTTGGATTAAACCACTTGAGTTGGAACAAAGGTCTTAATGTGTTTTAAGATTCCTCTTGGTGGCTCAGGAAGTTCTGCCAGCTGTTCTCCACTGAGCCCATAGGATCAGTTTATTTATTTATTTATTTATTGCTTAAATTTCTATGCCACCCAATCAGACGAACCCGACTCAGTGCGGCTCACAACAAGATTAAAACATACATATTAAAAACAATTAAAACCCCAACATACTCCTACCCACCTATTAAAACTAACCACATTAAAACTGTGGTTTTAATGTTATTAGCTGAGTGGTGATATTGGGATCAGACCACTGTTTCCCCATGATTAATAGAAGCAGGGAAACAGCTACAAAGATTGACTAGAACATTTCCCACACTATGTTCTGCAGAACACTGGTGGACTTCAATTCCCAGAAGCCTCAGTTAGTGCATTGGCTGATCAGTGCTTTGGGGAATTGACTCAGACTTCTGGGAATTGAAGCCCAAAACCAAAGTTTGAGAAACATCACTAGACTATAGGTCCTCAAACCTGGCTCTCCAGGTGTTTTTGGACTTCAGTTACTAGACGCCCAAGTCAGCACACCTGCTGATCATGGCTTCTGGGAATTGAAGTTCAAGAACATCTGGAGCACCATGTTTGAGGACCTATGGACTAGACCAGGAGTTCTCAACCTTTTAAAGCCAGGAGCTCGGTCACGCTCTCTCAGACAGTTTTGGGAGCCGGATGGCCATTTTGCTCTTCCTCCACTGCATGGCACTTCCTAGTGTGGTGGAGGCACATGCAATGGTGCTGTGGGCTGCATCCAGTCCACGGGCCACAGGTTGAGAATCTCTGGACTAGACCATATTCATTGTGTCACAGGCTGAAATGCCATTGCTCTACTTGTTCTATAGTATATAAAAAGTCCTTGTTCAGTTCTCCCTCAACAATCAAGGCTATTTTTGCTTAATGTGGCACCTTGATAATCCCAGGAAGATTCTTCACCTTGAACGAGACAAGGCAAAGATGGCTATGGGGGTCTCCCCTTTAGTCAAATTTTCTGCAATTTGTAATGTTTCTGCACAAAATGAGTATATTTCTCTTTTGAGAAGCAAACCACAACCACAGTGTGACTGGCTGATGGCTCAAAAAGATGTGAACACCCACTCCAATGCTTGGCATGTTAGAAGTCCATGAAAACAACATGGCCCCTTTCCGCCTTGTAAAATTTGTGCTTTCTGTGCTAAAGTGTTATCCAATTTTGCTTATTTTGTGCAAAGAATCCTTCTCATCCAAAGCTCCACAAAATGCTTCTTCCTTTTGCAGGACAAAAAGAGTAATTTTGCAGCCTCTCCTGCCTTATGGACGAGGGTTGTCCTGTTGCTTTTCCTTACTTACCGCATTCAAGGAGGCAGGATAGGGTTGGAGAGCAAAATAATCTCCCGGCTTTCCTTCTGTCCAGCCGCCTTAAAACATAATTTGGGAATTTGGGATTATCAGAATGACCCAAAGGGCTGAGTTTCCAAACATACATACATACATACATACATACATACATACATACATACATACATATATATATATATATATATATATATATATATATATATATATATATATATATATATATATATATATATATATATATATATATATATATATATATATATATATATATATATATATATATAGATAGATAGATAGATATATAGATATACATACATACATACATACATACATAGATATAGATAGATAGATAGATAGATATAGATATAGATATAGATATAGATATAGATGTAGATATAGATGTAGATATAGATGTAGATGTAGATGTAGATATAGATAGATAGATATACTGAGATAATAGAAATTATTTGCCACTAGCCTCACAACCTTTGAGTAATTTTTTAAAGTATTTATTTCAACAAAGATAATACACAATACATAATCAACTTAAATTGAATAATTCAATCAGTTCCCCCAAACATGGATCATTTGAGATACTATTACATTCTTTTACAGAGCTGCATTGTTTTCTGCAAATTGAACAGCCCTTCCCTTTTAATAATATAAATTCTATGAAAACCTCACCAAAATATCATTGAATATTTTTTATTTAATGACATCTTTCTTACCTTAATGTTACCTATTAATTTATCATTATTTGTTTTATTCCAATTGAGTTATTCTGTTATGAATTCCATTAATAATTTTACCAAATGGAGATTTAGAGTAACGTAACTGATTGGCCAGTTATAGGAGTTCTCAATTTTTTAAAGCCGGGGGCCATTGGGTCACGTTCCCTCGGGGGCCAGATGGCCATTTTGCCCTTCCTCCACCACATGGCACTTCCTGGTGTGGTGGAGGCAGTGGTGGGGCCACATGAAATGGTGCTGTGGGCCACATCTGGCCCACAGGCTGCAGGTTGAGAAACCCTTAGTTACACTTTGCTGCTACACAGTTAAACAATGGTATAGACATGGGGACAGTAACTGAATTTTTGATCAAATAATGAATTGACTCATCTCCGCGGAGCTATATTCCAGGCTCATAAAAGTAACCTTGCAAAATCCTTTTTGCTTTTTATCCATGTGCATGACATTATAATGGTTATTTAAATTAAAACTGCAGTTTGGAAAACGTACCTGAAATCAGTAGTAATACAATGATCGAAAATACGGCCAGTCCTTCTTTTTCCTTCATAGCAGCTGAATTTTCCTTGCAGATTTTTTTCTGTAGGTTTATAAAGAATTAAATATAACTTACATTTTCACATTTCTATTCCTGCCCTTTAAATCAACCTGTACTCTTAGATTGCCATTAATAAATGTCACAAACTGCTTTGCTGGAAATAAAATATGATAAATGTGCAGGTCTGAGGTTGCTAGCCCACGGTTACTTGTTAAATTGTATATGGAATAATTTCAGAAAATCTTGCTTTCTCTTGACTGGATGTGAGCATCACCCATCAGATTCTGGTGAATAGTTTGTGGCTTAAAGTTTATAATTTATAATGTATTTTTAAAGTTGCTTTTATTATATTTGTTGTTGATGTTTCTTGTGTGAATAGTATGTCTGTTTATATTTTGTAATTTTTTTTGTTTTAGAATTAAACAGCAAAATAAAAAAAAAAGTTTATAATTGATGGTGTCATTTATAAATTGGGAAATTGGTGGGGTTTTTTTAGCATCTGCTTTGAAAATATAGGGACTGCATTGGCTTAGTGGTTAAGATGCTGAACTTGATGCCTGGAAGATCAGCAGGTCAGCAGTTCAAGACCTGAGCCCTGCATGACAGAGTGAGTTCCCATCTCTGTCCCAGCTCCTGCCAAACTAGCAGTTTGAAAGCAAGAAATTGCAAGTTGATAAATAGGTACCACTTCAGCTGGAAAGCTAACAGCGTCCCATGCACTAGTCATGCCTGTCACTTGTCCACATCTGCAGGCACAGACAGCACTGTCTCTTGGGCTATAAATGGAGATGAACACCGAACCCTGGAGTCGGATACAACTGGCTTTTGAGAAAGGTCGATCTTGAGCCTTTTGTAAATGTAAGTATAAAGAAAGCTTAGTAGAAGTTGTTAAGCAGGACAATTGCATTCAAAAGGAACCACGGAAAAATACTTAGAACTGCAAATGTAAACTTGAACAAAGACATTAAATCTTTAAAGTCATAGAAGTTGTTCAGTCAAGAAATACAGG
Organism: Bradypodion ventrale; assembly: GCA_035047345.1. Lineage (NCBI taxonomy): Eukaryota > Metazoa > Chordata > Lepidosauria > Squamata > Chamaeleonidae > Bradypodion > Bradypodion ventrale. The sequence continues at coordinate 23,299,863 of JAWDJE010000014.1, read as the reverse complement.
GAACATTGCCTTACCCAACCACCAACCCCTAGTAAAGAGTCAGACAAACTGTTGTTTGGTTATCAAAAATCAGGCCACTTTATTAGCTTGTAACTTTATTAACTTTAACTGTATAACTGATCTGCAACGGGCCGAAGTAGCACTGGTAAGGACAATTTACTTTTTAAGCCAAGTTCTAAATGGCTTGCCAAATTTTGGTCATTACCTTTATCGTGTCTAATTGCTAGATTCCCCTGCCAGAATTGAATTTGTTCTTCTTGTTTCTCACCTAATCCGGTTGAACATCCAATTAGGGTTTCCAATCTGCCAAGGTTGGTATACCCTGGTTCCTGGTCCGCATTTGAGTAACCAGCCCCCTTGCGTGGTTTATTTGTTAACTCTGCTAGTTAATCAAATCTGAATTCTTGGGATCTAAGTTCTGCCCTTACCAGTGCTAACCGCCAAGTTAGTGAGAAGAACCTCCGCATGTCAACCAGGTGCAGCAGTGTGGGATGGGTGAACATAACCAGAATCCTCCAGGACCAATGAGGATTCAGGCAAAAAATTCCCATCCGGCCCCGACACAACCAAAAGAGTCACACTGCGGCTATAGAGAGTGGAGGGTGGGCAAATGCGCCCTGGCCCTGCCGAAAGCGAAAGCAGAGCACCAGGCATGTGCACCCCTCTTAAGGGAACTTAACACAACCCCTGGCGCTCATGCTCTTCTGTCTTCCTCTGGGGGGGGGGGGGGGTTTGGCAAAGTGCACGCATGCAGCATTTGCAGCCGGTGCATGTCCATTGGACAAAATCATTTACAGTTAATTGCATTTTGGTATTTGCAGGAGACTCGAAGGAATTTAATCACCACCTTGGCTATAATCATACCTGTCAACCATCCTGATTTGGCCGGGATTACCCCGTAATTTGACGTCGATTGACATAATTTGTTTTAAACCCCATAATTTGGCAGCGGGGGAAAACGCTTTCTACGCATGCGTGGAAGCGCTATGCTGCTTGCGCAGCCCCTACGCAAGTGGCGTAGCGCTTCCGCACATGCGTGGAAGGGGTAAAACCCTTCCACGCATAGGGGCTGCATAAGCGGCGTAGCGCTTCCACGCATGCGTAGAAAGTGACCTGTGCACAAGCGATCTGCACAGGTCCCATTTTTCCAGAGCCGCGAGTTGACAGGTATGGCTATAACCATGCTAAAGAACATGGACAAGTGTACAGGAGAGAGGTAATAATGTCAACATATGAAAATGTTTGGCAATGAAATCATTATATTTAAACAAATTAAAGAAAAGAGCAGATATAACAGTCCATTTATCTCAGCAGTTCCCAACCTTTTCAAGCCGGAGGCCTGGGTCACACTCTCTCAGTCTGCTTCAAGGGCCGGATAGCCATTTTACCCTGCCTGCATGATGGGGGCAGCCATTTTGTCCCAACAGCCTCAAAGGGGTGGCCATTTTGTTTCTTGGAGGGATGGGGGGGCCACATGAAATGGCACCATGGGCCAGATCCAGCCCACGGGCCTTAGGTTGGCAACCCCTGATTTAGCTCCTAGTTAAATTCCCCTTGCTAAGGAGAAGGAAACATTGAGAAGCAAAAGAAAAATTGGCCTTTTTGCTCTAAAGTTACAAACCCACACATGATTTTTTTAAAAAAAAAATGTTGCCCAATTTGCAATAAAGGCTTCTAATTGCAAAGAGAAGCATATGGATTCTGTCCCTCCAAATTAGCATTGAGATTCAGGACCACAACAGGGCGACTGGAAGCTGATAGAACTCACCAATGTCCTATCTACATTTTAATAATACTTAATTGTTTTGTATATAAATTGTTTTACCTCTTATCGGTGCAATCTTAACATGTGTTGATCTTACTGTGTCCATTTTAATCGCTGTGCTCACGTTATAACCCAATTTTGATTTTTGTTTTTTAAACTCTTTACACCATGCCACGGTCAATGGCTGTTGCAAAATAAATAACTAAATCCTAGTCAAATCGTTTCAGAATACCCCAAATATAGCACGGATGGGAGCAAACACTCAAATGGTTAACAGCAGCAAGATGTGTAATAACTCCACTTGGAAGGGAAGATGGCCCACCCGAAATTTACCAGTCTAGGAATATAATACAGCATATAAACTTGACCAATAAAATAAATAAAATAAATAAAATGTCCCATCTTTTAAAAGTATGCATCAAAAGACATCTTCCTCCTCCTCCTCTTCCAATAAAATCTTACCTGTCAAAATGTCCACTTGTGTCCTTGGAGGCGAGACACCGGCAGGTTGGCATGAGATGGTAAAGCTTTCTGGATCATGTCCTTTTTATACCCAGGCTTTGAGCTCGAGGGAGGGTAGGCTCAAAAAGTCATCTAGATGACTGCTTTGATTCGGGTTTTGGCAGGGAACAAAAGAGAAGAGCCCCACCCTACCTACCTTCTGAGGCCACTTCGCTCAGGTGTTGGTTGAGCATAGCAGGTATCAGCTGGCAATGACATTTACATGGGTTTCTTCTTTCATGTCCCGATCGAACCCCAGACTGCCAAAATGAAGCCACTTTCTTGGCTTTGTCGTTGGCGAAACCCAAGTCCTCATCAATGCATGCTTCTGGCAGTCATCGGCAGACCAGTAAATGAACTGGATTCTGTATCCATATTCATACAACATGTTGTTGTCCACCAATAGACCCCACTTGAGCCTGTTGGTCTTGCATTTAGGGACTCCAACCCTCAGCCTATTCAGGGTCCTCCAAGTGATGTAGGGGAGGTTGAGTCCCTCGGCCATCTCTTCCTTTAATGTTGTTCCTTGTCAAGTGAGATCCTTCCTCCATCTTCTAATTTGGTTTTATTCTTGTGTACTCTCAAAAGCTTTGCCATAAAGCTCTTCCTGGATCCAAGCGGGTGGACCATTTAGATGGATGCACTTCATTTAAAAGTCTGGCCAAGGTTATCCTGCTATGGTAATAGAGTAGACCATACTGCCAGTGACTCAACACTGAGTGTCAAGCGGTGGTTAACTAACTTGACTACCCTGACAACCAACAGCCATGGGTGCCAAAGTCCACAGGGAAGGGTGAAGGTCTCTAAGTGGACTAAATGGTCCCACTTGAATCCATCTGGATGGAGGGCAGCAGCTTCATCCATCCTGGCCTGGGGATGATGATGAGGACTTTGCGTGCCAAAAGAGTTCAGAAGCAGAAAGTGACTCACAGAACTGGATCAGTGGTACTATGGGTGTCACGCTGCGATGCAGAAGGATGGAAGGCCACTGCATTATAGTCTCAGGACAGTCTTCATGGCTGATCTCCATGAGGATCTCCAATATTCAGATATGGCAGAAGAAGAATTCGTTTAAGGGAAGCTACCGGGGTCTAACACCTCTAATAGTCAGAGCTACAGATAAGGAAATCATGGTTCCCTTCAAGCTGTACCTGGAATAAGACTCTAAGTCAGTGATGGTGAACCTTGGCACTCCAGCTGTTCTTGAGCTTCAATTCCTAGAAGCCCTGATCGGCCGGAGTGCTGACTTCTGGTAAGTGAAGTCCGAGAATAGTTGGCGTGCCAAGGTTTGCCATTGCTGCTCTAAGTAGTATGGACACTGGCCTACTCCACAAGGTTGTTGTGAAGATAAATAGGTTTTTACATGAAATAGTTTGAAACTTTGAAAGTTGCATGTACAGCTGAATGGAGCACAGATATTAATTATTGCACGAGTCTAATTATTGACTTCTTCCCATAGATGATGCACAATCAGTGGATTGATCAATGGAATATCAGTTGACTAGTCAACAGCTCCTGAATTTGCAAGTAGAGAGTGTAGTTGCAATTTGAATTACTGGGTCTGGCAACTGGCCAACCTTTCCTTCTGTTTCTCTCCCAGATGTTGGATGTCAACTTAGCTATTCTGACTTTAGATGTAGCAGCTCTAAACTGTGATGCTGTGTTTGTATCCAAACCAACAGAGAAGTTCTTCTCACTCCAACATTTCATTCCCTCCGGTGTACTAGTCATGCCTGCTGCATGGCCTTGGAGACGTCTGCAGATACAGCCAGCACAGGCTCTTTGGCTGCAAATGAAGATGAGCACCGAACCCTAGAGTTGAATACAACTGGCTTTTGAGCAAGGGTGACCTTTTATCATAATATTTTAGGATGGTGCCATAATGAAATAGCAAAGAGCCTTGTGGCGTAGGAAATACAGATGCTTTTTTATTATGATCTTCCATGTAGCTGAAGAAATGAGCTGATGGCCGCATAGCAAAACCTGGTCAGGTTTCAGGTCACACAAATCTCTTAATTTTTTTCCTGCACCAAAATAACATTAAAATAAAAGGATCATCCCTTATACCTATAGCACAGGTGAAGCCAGAATCTCATATCCTGCTGGCTTCAATTCTTTAATGGTAGCAGCTGCCCTGTTGATCTTTACAACTCTAGTCTTCAAACTTTTATTTGTCTTAATCCTTTCAGGAAATACACCTCATTGTTATATAACTGTCCTCCACCCCATAAAGGGCAGAAATTACTAGATATTCTTGATACTGTAAGGACTAGTTAACAAACAAATACTGGTCATTTTACTCTTTTGTAGAAGATGCCCACAATTCATTCACCTGCTTACCAGCTCCACCTTTCCGAGAGCTATTTACAAACGGTGATTTGTAAGTGCTGTTTACAAATGGTGAGATGTTTTTGATACTAAACAAGCACATTTTTACCTAATCTGTGCAGGGGAAAAAAACTTTGCTAAAAGGATTACTGCCTTGCCTTCTCCCCAACCCTGGTAAAGCTCTTGTACCTGAACAAGATGGGCAAGAAAAGACAACTGGGGTGTGAAGCTACAACACGGGCAGGAAACTTTCAATATTATTGTTCCGCCTGATATGATATTCTTATGCCTAGCCAGGTTGCCCTGCTATGATAACAGAGTAGACCAGCGATGGGCAGTCTTGGCCCTCCAGCTGTTCTTGAACTTCAATTCCCAGAAACCCTGACCAGCTGGTGTGTTGACTTGGGCTTCTGGGAACTGAAGTCCAAGAACAGCTGGAGGGCCAAGACTGCCCATCTCTGGAGTAGACCCTACTGCCAGTGACTGAATGCCGAGTGTCAGGCAGAGGTTAACTAACCTGACGACCCAGAGGACGAATGGGCCTTGGGTGCTGAAGTCCACAAGGATGGTTGATGGTCCCCAAGTGGATCAAATCCCTGACCAGCTGGTGTGTTGACTTGGGCTTCTGGGAATTGAAGTCCAAGAACAGCTGGAGGGCCAAGACTGCCCATCTCTGGAGTAGACCCTACTGCCAGTGACTGAATGCCGAGTGTCTTAACTAACCTGACGACCCAGAGGACGAACCACAGGGATGGTTGATGGTCCCCAAGTGGATCAAATCCCACTTGAATCCATCTTGATGGAGGGCAGCAGCCTCATCCGTACTGGCCTGGGGATGATGATGATGACTTTGCATGTCAAATGGCTCAGGACCAGAAAGTGACTTGCAGAACTGGATCCGTGGTACTATGGGTGTCACACTGCGATGCAGAAGGCCGATGAAAGCTCACTGTATTATATTCTCAGGACAGTCTTCATGATTGATCACCACGATGATCACCAATATTCGGATTTGGACACGGCAGAAGAAGAAGAATGGCTCGAAATCAAGATGGCTCGGCAACGCTTTCTTTTTCCGCGGGAGAATTAAAGCAAGCTTTCAAACTCAAGGGCATGTGTTTTGAAGCAACAGTGCACCAGATGTTTTGAAACAGACGACAGCTGTGTTCAGAATACATTATGTGCTCCAGGGCACTTACAGTCTACATGAGATGGAAATGAAGTGGGTTGAGAAATGAATGTGATGGGTAAATTGGAAGTGAGGATGGAGGAGAGGAGGCCACAAGATCAAGGAGGCAAAGGATATTTGGGCTAGTGCAGTGTCACAGTTAGACTAGAAAGTAAGAGACCTTAGTTCAAATCTTGGCCCAATAATAAAATTCTTGCTTGTTGGATTCATGTTGCTGTTCCGTCGCATAGTCAAGTCCGATCCTCCATGGACAACATCATGCCAGGCTCCTCTGTCCTCTACCACCCCCATTGTCTGCCAGGATCTACGCCCACAGCATCAACGTTGCCATCTAGCCATCTCATCCTCTGGTGCCCCCTTCTACTTTTGCCTTCAATCTTTCCCAACATCAGGGCCTTCTCCAGTGAGTCCTCTCTTCTCATTTGATGGCCAACGTCCTTGCGCTTCAGCTTCAGTATTTGTCCTTCCAATGAGCAGTCAGGGTTGATTTCCTTCAGGATGGACTGATGTGGTCTCCTTGCAGTCCAGGGGACTCTCAAGAGCCTCCTCCAGCACCACAGAGTTCAAAAGTATCTAGCCTTCTGCGCTCAGCCTTCCTTAGGGTCCAGCTTTCACAGCCATGCATTACTATTTTGCATTTGTATCCCACCCCAATTAGTGCAATTAGTATCCTGCCCCAATTAGTGCAAACACCCTATTCCGGCCAGCTCTCAACATTACATAAACCAACAGTAGCATGCAAAATCACAGTACAGTATCACAATTTCCTTGGGCCACTCATGCTTTCTTTGCTTCTTCTCATTTCATGCTCAGACCAAACTATGAACTGTCAAAATGAAGCCACATTCTTGTCTTTGCTGTTGGTCGAAACCAAATCTTCATCAGTACATGTTTCCAGTGGTCATCTATGGTTCTATAATCCGGGAACTTCTACATTGTGGAGGACTTGGATGTTTGGGGGCAATTCTGCACAGATTGTCCCATGGGCTATCCTAGTTCTTAACATTCAAACTAGCTTTTCAACAAGGGGTGCCCAAACTTTTCGAGCTGCGGGATGGTCATGCGCTTCCAAGAGTGACGAGGGCTTTGTGGGCCGGATGAATTGGCATCAAGGGCTGGATCCAGCCCCCGGGTCGTACTTTGGGCACCACTGTTTTAAACTCTTGTACTTTTCTTTACAAAACCAGATATGGGTGGGGAGACCTAACCTAATTCAAAAAGAGATATGTATTTCCTGGATGATTCTGAGAACGAAATTATTTTTTAAAAAATAGAGAAAAAAGTTGGTTATAGTGGAATATATTTTTTTGGGGGGGGGAGCAAAATATGAAACAAGCAGGTAGGAAGTTCTTTGGGTTTTACAGATCCTTAACCTCTGATATTCACCCTTTATTCTTTAGGGTCTTTATCATGAAGACCAACCAGGAGGCAAGAAACCAAGTCATGCTCATAGAAAATGATCACTCATGATATTTATTCTCTTGTCATTTGAGGAAATGCCTTTATCGGCAGTTGAGATTCTTCTTCATACCAAAGATATTTTCGTTGGGTGTGAAGCTTTCGGCTTAGTCTCCGCTACGGGAAAATGATACCAGGGTGTAGTTGTTGACTGGTGTGTTTTCTGCACCCTAGCCTGTCACATGCTATTTCACCCCCACATGCTAATATTTGCACACTCTCCCGCACGATACGAAGCCTGAGGCTTGAAATTTTAAAACAACACAACCAAAATAGAAGTCAAAAATCACATGGGCTTTGCACAACAGCACAAGAAAAATCTGTTTTACTAACACAATTCATCTACACAATAACTCTGTTTGCTCACCTTATTGAAGGGGTGCAGATACCCTTAGCTTATATGGGCTGCTTTTGGAGCAGCTAGGCTTGAGTAGGATGATTTAATCTACATGATCTCCTCCTGGGCAGGCTTTAGGCATTGGTAGCAAGGTTTTGGCATGGATCCGCTCCTTTGTTGAGGAGCATTTCCTGAGAGTAGAGTTGTGGGGGAAGAGTTGTTGACTCCTTGAGTACAACAATATGGGTTGTCTCAGTGCTTGGCTATCTCCCCATGCTGTTCAACATCTATGTAAGGCCACTAGGAGAAGCCTTCAGGAGATCGTTTTTATCAATTTTTGCTGGAGAAACTCCACTCAGGGGATGCCTGAATGAGGCTCCTTGCATGTCTCCAAGATATTTACCCCACCGAAGTGGTCCCTATTGATCTACTTGCAATTTCTTGATTTCAAACTGCTAGGTTGACAGGAGCTGGGATAGATGATGGGCGCTCATTCAGTCATGCAGTACCCAGGTCTCGAACTGCCGACTTGCCGGCCTTCCAGCTAACAAGGTGAGCTTCTTAACCACTGTCACCACAGCCCCTAATATGGTTCTATAATCCACCTGGAGGCGGTCATAGAACAGATGGAGGAAAACAAGCTGAATCTGGATAAGATGGAGGTGATGTTTGTTGGGGGTAACTGGTCTCCGGTTGTGTTGTGTTGGGAGAATCTCTCTCGCTCTGGGAGGTGTGACGCTTCCTTATAGAGAGATTGTACGTAATCCCAATGTGCTACTTGACCCAGCTCTTCTCTATCGACCATCACATATCATCTGTGGTCAAGTCCGCTTTCCATCATTTGCAGTGTATTGCCCAGTTTCACCCACTCCTGGATGGGGAATCCTTGCCTATGCTTACCTATGCACTGGTAATCTCCAAGCTTGATTCCTGTAATGCTCTCTTTGTGGGGCTGCCCTTCAGACTGGTACGGGTAGAAAATGCAGCAGCTAGACCAGTGTTTCCCAATGTGGGGCTCTGGCCCCACAGAGAGACTTTAATTCCCAGAAGCCTAAGTCAGTACATTGGCCAATCAGTGCTTTGGGAATTGGCTTAGGCTTCTGGGAATTGAAGTCCAAGAACCAAAGGTTGGGAAACACTCCTCTGTGCATACGCACAGTAAACCCATTCATGTAGATTCACAGAGCAGTGTTTCCCAACCTTTGGTTCTTGGACTTCAGTTCCCAGAAGCCTCAGTCAGTCCATTGGCTGATCAGTGCTTTGGGGAATTGACTGAGGCTTCTGGGAACTGAAGTCCAAGAACCAAAGGTTGGGAAAGACTGGACTAGACTGATCACAGGTATCGGTCATTTTGACCATATCACAGTTCAAGCAATCACACATGTTGGAACTGATCCAAGCCAGACCAATGCTACCTGCACCAAAAATGAGAAGCTCATTGAAGCTTCCGATGGGGAAGACTTAGTTGACTTTAGCAATGAAGTCTTCTGACTCCTGCCTTTAAGAGTAGGCCAGTTGACTCCTGCAGGGCCTCTATATCAACAATTACCTGTAGAAGAGACCCATTGAATTAGTGGGGATTGGGTGGACCTAAATGAGACTTTGTGGAGCACGTTGCAAATCAACCTGTTGAAAAACCAAAGAGAGCAAAGAATAGGAATAGTGGAGGTTAGAAAAAGCCAGTTTTCCTTATGACGTCTGGAAATTTTGGTTTCTTCTCTAATAGATATGGGTGGCAAAATAAGCAGTGAAGGATTGGGTGCGAAGAAAGTGATGGCAATTTTGGGACGAGTCACAATGGCTTCACTCAAATGTTCCAGGAAGCTCTGGTGTGTAATGCATCATTGGCATGAAGAGAAAGTTTGCATTCCTCCTGCCACTCCCACAACTTGGCCTTGGCCATGACGTCAACAGGAAATATGATGTTTTTGCACAGCTAGTTGTGCTCACCTGGTGTCACTCTTGCTTCGCTTCAGCTCAACTCAATTCATTGGCCTGGGATGACTGCTTGAAAGGGGAACACTCCGCCGGGAAGGTGTAAACCCGTACCTATGCCAGGTTTTTGCAGGTGAAAAAGGCCATGTTAGAGCACCTCTAATCTCAAGCCATGAGTTCCTGCCTGAGCATGGAGTTAGCAGAGGCCTCCAATGATCCGCACATAAAGAGAAAACACCCCGTTTTCCACTTTGGGTGCATATTGATTGTTTTCCCAGACCTCAAAAAGTGTTTTCCTAGGGGCGTTTCCCCAGTTCTGCATCTTGGAGAGCATTCGGTCGTATCTGCAAGTTCACTTAAAAACTGGAAGGGATCCAACCCAGTTTTGGCTGAAAACTTTGGTGCCCCGCTGCCTGTCGGGCAGAGAAAGATTACAGTTGAGTGGTTGGGAAGGAGAGGGGTTTTTCTGCTTGTCGCATGGTTGTGTCCAACCTTGATGGAGGGGGAAATTGCAAAGTAATTAATAAAAATACACATTCTACTCAATGTACAGCTCAGTTAATATCCATGCTAGCAAGGCTAGGTAAAGCTCACCCTTGCTTGAAAGCCAGTCATATCCAACTCTAGGACTGAGTGCTCATTTTTGTTTACAGCCAAAGAGCTAGCACTATCTGTGTCTGCAGACATTTCCGTGGAAATGTGGCAGGCACGACTTGACACCAGAGTGCATGGAACACTGTTTACCGAAGTGACCTATTTATCTCCTTGCACTTTCTCGCTTTTGAACTGCTAGGTTGGCAGGAGCTGGGGCTGAGGCGGAAGCTCACTCTGTCATGCAGCACTCAGGTCTCGAACCTCTGACCTGCCGACCTTCCAGTCATCGGGTTCAGCGTCTTAACCACTAAACCAACGCAGTCCCTAAGAATACAGTGCCATTATATAATTCACCTATATTGTGGGATTTGTGCATAGCTAGGTTGGCAAAGTTCATAAATGCTTCTAGCCTTCTGAGATGGCGTCTACAGCTCAACCGGTCATACAAGTCACTACAGTTTGTTTTAGACCCGTGGGTTGGAATAAAATCACAGCAGTTCTGATGGGAAAATAATAAAAACACAGCAGCATTGTTGAAGCCAGAATACAATGAAGGTCCCCCCCCACACACACACACACCTGAGAAGCTGTTATGCTTTCTTTAGGAAACATTGCTTGCAAAATGCAGAAATGCCCTTTTCTGTGGCCGTTAAGCTCTGGAAAAACAAACCCATTGAAATTACTCTTCCTGGTAGCCTCTTAGCATCACCTTGACAGGTGTGGCGGAAGCCTTTTGTCCTAAGGTAGCTTAAATTCCAAAATAGGCAGTCAGTTAAGAAAATACCTGTGCAAACAGGAGAGGAAAAATGAGGCTTTACCTGTTTTGAGTTTCTACCTGTCTTACCTGTTAGTTTTAAGGCCGAGGAGGAAAGAACTGATGCTAAAATAGCAAGAGTTAGTGGGCGAGCGAAGATAAGCCCAGGGCTTGTTTTGTTCTTAGAGATTTAAAGCTAGCACAGCTCATTCATGCTACCAAATTAATGTTAAAGGAGGAGAGAGGCAAAATTTTAATATTTGTACATTTCCTTATTTTATACCCCCCCCCCCCATCTTTCTCCCACTAAATGGGTAGCCACGGTAGCTTACAATGCAGTTAAAATGGAGTGATGTTAGCTCACAGTTGGGGTTTTGAATTTAAGCTACTGAACAAAAATCATTTCGAAACATTTAAATGATAATTTCAGAAGATTAAAAGTGCATTTTCTCCATTTACAGCTGTTCCCTCGGCAGCTAGTTGTCTACTAAGAAGAAAAGTCAGTGGAAGGAAAGCCAGAAGAGAACTTGCCTAGTTTCTGGTGGAAGAGAGTTCCACAGTCTATCACCGCGATGGCGAACCTTGGCACTCCAGATGTTCTTGGACGTCAATTCCCAGAAGCCCAAGCATCCTGTGAATCCATACGAATGTGCTTACTGCGATTCATCCGGCTCGCACTGCCCTTGTCGCTCCCAGAAGCGGAAGTAAAATGTGCCCATACAGAGGAAGGGTTAACCCGGAAGAGCCTTAACTGTACGGGCACATTTTACTTCCGCTTTCAGGAGCAATGAGGGCAGCACGGGCTGGATGAATCGCAGTAAACCCATTCATGTGGATTCACAGGGTGCTTGGGCTTTTGGGAGTTGAAGTCCAAGAACATCTGGAGTGCCAAGGTTCGCCATCACAGGTCTATCACCTGCCAACCAAGCAGAGATGAAGTGTAGCTCTTCATAGATCCAACTAGACTATAACAGCAGCACTTATTTCCAGTAATTAGTCATTTTTTTCTGGGGTTTCCTCAAAGGTACATGCCTGGGGAATCAGATTTGTGCTTGAAGCCTGTGTCATCCTTTCGTTGACTAATCACACACAAAAAAACCTTGCTGGAATTTAAAGTCCAGAAATGTGGAGTAGGATGTATTGTGACAAACAAACATCTTTGTCCGTCTGAGTGAGCACCACTTCTAAATACAGGCTAAGGGTAACTTATACCTGAACCGATCATGTCTTCCATGTAATAAAGTCACACACACACCTGAATGGCATAAAGACCATTCCAAAAGCGCATCATTAGAAGCCTTAAATATCTCTCAACTCTTTTGTATCAATCCCTGAAAATATGACCTGAAGGGGTGTCTTTTTGTTTCTTTGCTCTAAAGAAAATTTCCCAAAACATCCATTCATTTTTTGGGGGGTAGGGAGGGGGGAAAGCTAATTAAAAAATTTGGACTGGGAACTTTGCAGAAGAAATCAGTTTCAAATGGGAACTGGTGTAGCGCTAAACTCAATTGAATCCAGAGAGTTTTACAATGAATTCAAAATGTTTTTAAAACTGGTTTTTAATTTTGGCACATCTTCATTTTTTTTAAAAAAATGATGTTCCATATGGCGTTTATTTTTCATGGTGATTGCTGTGTAGTTTTAATTGACTGTGGGCTGCCTTGACCCCTCGAAGAACTACAGCTACAGGTAAGCAACCTGTCCTCCTTCTTCGTAGTCTCTGTGAATCCACACTAAAGGGTGAAGCTTAGTAAGTTACTCATCGGATATGGAGGGATGTCACAGGCATTAAGGTTTCCCTTGCTCGAAAGCCAGTCGTATCCGACTCTAGGGTGCAGTGCTCATCTCTGTTTCAAAGCCGAAGAGCCAGCGCTGTCTGCTGCTGCAGATGTTTCCATGGTCATGTGGCAGGCATGACTAGACACCGAAATGCACGGAACACTGTTTACCTTCCTACCGAGGTGGTCCCTATTTATCTACTTGCAATTTCTTGCTTTCGAACTGCTAGGTTGGCAGGAGCTAGGACAAAGACGGGAGCTCATTCCGTCCTGCAGTATTCGGGAATCGAACTGCTGACCTTCCGCCTCCCAGACAGCGGAAGGTCAGCAGTTCGATTCCCGAGTACTGCAGGACGGAACGAGCTCCCGTCTTTGTCCTAGCTCCTGCCAACCTAGCATTAAGCATCAATGGAAAACATCCAAAAGGACTGTTTTGCCAAAAGAAGCTTCTTTTCTGGCCTAAATGTCCAGCCTGTAGGTTTTGTAAAATAAATGCCAATGGTTCTGACCAAGTGTAAAATAATAAGCAAAGAAACAAACAGACCCCCTTTCAGGACGGATGAAACAGAGCATGGAAAGTCATGGTGGGGAAAGCAATGCTGAAGGTAAGCCGAGAGGAACATTGCAAGAAAATGGTAGGGGAAATACCAATAACCAACAATGCGGAGCCATGGACTTAAAGAAAAACAAATGTTTTATCCTGCAGAGAATTCAATTCAAGGCCACGATTGGCCCTGAAATCCATCCTGAATGCACTGCCTGTGGCTTTTGGTGTCCTTTTGATCGTTCTCAGCCAGCATGGGGATGCTGGGAGATGGAGTCAATGAAAGGAAGATTTGCAAGGTCCTTGTAGACCTCTTGCCAACTCAGCAATGCCAAGGACTTCATGGTAACAACACACCTTCCAGCTAATCCACCTTTGCTTCCTGGATTATATCAGAGCAACACAATCTTCCCTTTAGCAGCAACATGTTTATATATATTTTTAAAATTTCACATGCCTGGGTGTAGCTAAGACTTGACATTTACCCGGCCATTTTGACGGCTGTTATTAGAAGGTCGGGGGCCACACCTTGGCTTCCTTCGTAAATAGGAGACAGTTGGGAACCTGTTACTTCCAGACAAGGAGGAGGAACCAGTGGTAAGTACTCCATAGATGAAACAGATGCTTCTCATGCCTTAGTCTTCTGCTTTGGGAATCTGGTCTCTGTTCACTACCAAGACCATCCATGCTCATTGCATGAAATTCCCATTTTCTCTACCAATCCCTTAAAAGTGGAAGATTATTCCCCTCCGCTACTTTCTTACCTGTGTAATTCACTGAAGTGCCATGAAAACCATAGTAAACAATCAAATAGCCTGTAGGAATGAATGAATTATACGTAAGTGGTTGAACAAATTATGTAATTAACCACGTTACTCTTGATGACGGGACTGCGGTGACTCAAGTGGTTAAGATGCTGAACTCGCTGACTGGAAGGTTGGAGTTCAATTCCTGGGCACTGCATGACGGAGTGAGCACCCGTCTCTGTCCCAGCTCCTGCCAACCTAGCAGTTCGAAAGCAAGAAATTGCAAGGAGATAAATAGGGACCACTTCGGTGGGAAGGTAAAGAATGTTCTGTGCACTCCAGTGTCGAGGCATGCCTGCCACATGTCCATGGAAACATCTGCAGAAGCAGACAGCGCTGGCTCTTTGGCTATAAACAGAGATGAGCACTGAACCCTAGAGTCGGATACGACTGGCTTTCGAGCAAGGACGACCTTTACTGTTGATGACAATCCGGGCAATTTTGCATGTGGACTCAGTTTTCTTTTTCTTCTGGGTGAGTTCTCATGGGGGACAAAAGTGGTTTTGGGAAGCATCTCTTCCAATTTGTAAATGTTTCTCTGAAATCTACCCGACACTGATGTAATGCTTTTAATGCATGTCTTGCTCTTTACCATTACTCGTTGTCAGTGAAACTAATTAGAATCTATCAAACAAGGAATCATGTTTCCAACATAATGCGGCACTTAACGCTCTACATGGAGAGAGGTTGGAATGGATTTGCAAAATATTTATCTCATTAGAGACCACGGAGCATGAGGTTTATGGTAATTAAGCAGGAGGGAGATCTATTACCTGTATTCTCAATCCGTAGCGGTGGTTTAGTGGTTAAGACACTGAACTTGACGACTGGAAGGTCGGCAGGTCAGCAGTTCGAGACCCAAGTGTTGCATGACAGAGTGAGCGTCTGGCTCCTGCCAACCTAGCAGTTTGAAAACAACAAAAAAAAATTGCAAGTAGATAAACAGGCATCACTTTGGTGGGAAGGGAAACAGTGTTCTGTGCACTCCGGCGTCTAAGCATACCCGCCACATGTCCATGGAAACATCTGCAGATGCAGACAGTGCTGGCTCTTTGGCTGTAAACAGAGATGAGCACTGAACCCTAGAGTTGGATATGACTGGCTTTCAAGCTCGGGCGACCTTTACTTTTTATCTAAAGTAACCTGAATGCTGCCGCATTAAAAATGCCAACCCACCAATCTCAGATGTGCTCCATGATTTAAACTGAGAAACATGAAATAATCATTGCTGACTATACATGAGATTTAGTGTCTTTATTGGTTTTGTCTTGCACAGTGAGTGGATATAAATAGCTGGGATAATGCCACGGCCATTCAGACTCCTCAGCTCCATCCTTATAACTGGTGAGTGGGGCCATGCTCAACTGTTGTCAACTCATGAGTTGCTCATAAATGTTCTCGAAATCACCCTGATGGGCCATTGGAGTGTGGGATGTACATTTCAGAAGCCAAGAAAACAAATCCAAAACATGAGAGAAGGAAAAACATGCTTCTGAAGGTTGATTTATGTGTCTTAGGAAAAGTTTTTAATGTACAGTAGTCCTAAATTGCTATTGAGTTGTTGTTTCTTCTTATTCTCCTCCTCTTCTCCTACCCCTTTGGGTGCCGAAGAATTGAGTTTATTAGGGGTAAAATTTGGAGACAAACTGGAAGGTTTGTTTGGGAAATCCTGGAAAGATCCCTCTGACGGGTTTGGTGTGGAGGAGAAGGGCTTGAAGAATCAGAAATAGGAAACTCTCCCAGACAAACAAGAGAAACAGTTGGAATAGAGGCGGCGGCTCTGAGGCACAGACAGACAGAAGCGCATGACGTGGAACATTTTCACAGGTCTAGAAAGATAAAAGACAGCAAATGCAGCATTCAAGCATCAATATCTTTGAGATTTTTCTAAACTCCCCCCTCATGCCCAAACTTTTTGGGCCGTGGGCCAGTCACGTGGCTCAGCGGGCTGGTCACAGAGTTCCTCCCACAGGAAACGGGAGTAAAACACGCATTGCAATCTGTTTTGCAAGAGGATGAGATAGAGTCCAGGCTGCCATTTTCTCTGCTTAAACCGGTGTGCCCAAAGTATAGCCCGTAGGCTGGATCTGGCCCCCAACGCCAATTCATCCAGCCCACGCCACCCTCGTCGCTCCCGAGAGTCATACCTGTTAAGTTTTGGATTTGGAAATAAGGGAAATTTCCCAGCAAATACGGGATACTTGACAGCTATGCTTATCCTGTGCTGCCCTCCAATGGCGGCAATAGGGCATTGCAGTCTAATTAATAAGGGATGACGGTGGGAAAGAGGGTAAAATAAGGGGTTTTCCTGGCCAATAAGGGATACTTGACAGCGATGCTTATCCTTTGCTGCCCTCCAATGGTGGCAATAGGGCATTGCAGTCTAATTAATAAGGGATGACGGAGGGAAAGGGGGTAAAATAAGGGGTTTTCCTGGCCAATAAGGAATACTTGACAGCTATGCTTATCCTGTGCTGCCCTCCAATGGTGGCAATAGGGCATTGCAGTCTAATTAATAAGGGATGACGGAGGGAAAGGGGGTAAAATAAGGGGTTTTCCTGGCCAATAAGGAATACTTGACAGCTATGCCGAGAGTAGAAGTAAAACACACCCATATGGGCATGTTTTGCTTCCACTTCCGGGAACAACGAGGGTGGCATGTTTAGTGTATGAAAAACAGCATGGGCTAGATGAACTGGTGTCGGGGGTCAGATCTGGCCCGTGGGCCATATTTTTGGGCACCCCTGGCCTAAATACAGAGAGAGATTATGGGAAAACTCTCAATCATAGGCCGCCAAAGCACAATGTCTCACAGCAAACAAACACTTGCTCCAGCAGTGGATTTTAGAGGAAGGGATGAGCCATTATAAGGCAAAGCCATGGGTCCTTCACAGGTGCCCCCGACCCTTCCACCTCATGCTACTCCCTTCCCCTCAGCTTGGGTGGCAGTGGAGGGATAAACAAAGAGGAAATGTCCAGTTGAGTCAGCTTCTGGGTGGGTGGGTGGGAGGGAGCGGGGGGGGGGGGGATATCCCAGTGATGGCTTTCTTGATCTCTCCATCCATCCATTTGACTTGTATCCTGGCCCAACTGGCCGAAGCACCACTCTGGGCCATTGGAGTGTGGGGCATCCATTTCAGAAGCTGCTGCTCTCCGTCAAGATGGGTTCAAGTGGGATTTAATCCACTTAGACATTATATGAACCAACATAAAAGCCAACGAATATCAGAAACAACCAAGTAAATACAAATAAGCAAAAAACAATCCCTACCAAGTTGGTGTTGAGTTGCTGGCAGTATGGTCTACTACTCCAGGAGTTCGCAACCGGGTCACACTCCCTCAAACAGCTTCGGGGGCTGGATGGCTATTTTGCCCTTCCTCCAACACATGGCACTTCCAGGTGTGGTGGAGGTGGTGGTGGGCTACATGAAATGGCATCATAGGCCACATCTGGCCCATGGACTGCAGGTTGAGAATCCCTGGTCTACTCTATTACCATAGCAAGATAACCAAGCCAGACTAACCTGACAATCCTGAGAATTAGTGGTCTTGGGTGGCAAAGTCCACAGAGAAGGATGATGGTCCCCAAGTGGATTAACAACAGCTTCATCCATGCTGGCCGGGGGCTGAGGAGGACTTTGTGTGCCAAAAGGGTTCAGGACCAGAAAATGTCTCATAGAACTGTGATACAGGGGTAACGTTGCAATATGGAAGGCAAATGAGAGGCCATGGCATTATATGGCTCCCAGGACAATCTTCATGGCTGATCAGCATGAGGAGAGCCAATATTTGGAAACAAATATGGCACAAGTAGAAGAAGAAGAGAGGAAGACCAAGATGGCATCTGAGAAGATCACCAAACCCAACCAATAATATAGAATTAACTTCATCTTAAGTGCATTGAACTGTCTTGAGTTTTATGCCATTTCCCAGTCTCTAAAATTAAAAATGCCAAGATTTTCCCATCATCTCAGCAGAGTTACTCATTCAGGAAGAAAATGAGGTATTCCTCCTCATTTAACCCCACGAGTAAACCAATGAACATAAGTAGCGTGTTCATGCATAGCCGTTGCCTTACTGAAAACTGGTAACCCAACTCATGCAATGGCCAGATCTGCCAACATAAACATGATCTCTGTTATAAGCAAATAAAATAATTAAGGGGGTTGTGTCATTTTCTGCTCTGAGCCAAAAACACTCCTGTCCTGGGAACGGAAAGGATTGAACTCATCACAGCCTGGGCTGGCAGCCAAAATGGCTAAGAAATACATCTGTCAAAGTTATGACTTGAGCAAAACTTTGTTGAAATAATTGTGTGCTTATATGGTTCTTACGGAAGTTTTTGTTTCTTCTAACTCAGGGGTGCCCAAACTTTTTGGGCCATGGGCTGGTCACATGGTTCGGTAGGCCAGTCATGTGGTTCAGTGAAGTGGAAGTAAAACGCCTCCGCGCATCTGCAAAATGCTGCCATGGGTGCATTTATTGTATCATTTTGTGCATGTATGGGTGCATTTTATTTCCACTTCCAGGAGCAGCAAGGACAGCATCAGCTGGATGATTTGGTGCATAGCTGTCTAGTATCCCTTATTGGCCGGGAAAACCCTTTATTTTACCCTCTTTCCCGCCGTCATCCCTTATTAATTAGACTGCAATGCCCTATTGCCGCCATTGGAGGGCAGCACAGGATAAGCATAGCTGTCAAGTATCCCGAATTTGCCAGGAAATTTCCCTTATTTCCAAATCCAAAACTTGACAGGTATGATTTTGTGCCATGGGCCAGATGTGGCCCATGGGCCATAGTTTGAGCCCCCCTATTCTAATTGCAGGATAGGTTTTCTCCACTAATGTTAATAAACATTTATATTGCTGTTGTTATGCCGCCCAGAGTCACTCGTTTGAATTGGGCGGCAATATACAAATTTGAATAAATAAATAAACAGTCTTTTCTATACTTCCTGCCTCGAAGGCTATTTTTCTCGAGTAAAAGGTCTCCACAAAAGTGAACTTGCACATGTTCCTCTCAGAGTCCTGGATGTAGGTGGACGGCCTGCAGCATAGGCACCAAATTAACCCCAGGGCAACCAAACTGAAGGACAAATGCCAAACTTTATCCAAGTCCAAGGTCAAAGCCAGGTTGCAGACAGAGGAAGAAGGCTAATCCAGTATACAGTACATCACCAAAACAGACCAAGAGTTAAACAACCACGGAAACCATGGAAGGGCTGGAGCAAGAGCAGAATATGGCTCACACAAACCACCACAACAAATCCAAAATCCTTAATTATTGAGGGAGCATTTAGAGGGAAGAGTTAATTCTTATATATCTCCATACCTGTCAAGTTTTAGATTTGGAAATAAGGGAAATTTCCCTGCCAATAAGGGATACTTGACAGCTATGCTTATCCTGTGCTGCCCTCCAATGGCGGCAATAGGGCATTGCAGCCTAATTAATAAGGGATGATGGCGGGAAAGAGGGTAAAATAAGGGGTTTTCCTGGCCAATAAGGGATACTTGACAGCTATGCTTATCCTGTGCTGCCCTCCAATGGTGGCAATAGGGCATTACAGCCTAATTAATAAGGGATGATGGTGGGAAAGAGCTTAAAATAAGGGGTTTTCCTGGCCAATAAGGGATAGTTGACAGCTATGCTTATCCTGTGCTGCCCTCCAATGGTGGCAATAGGGCATTGCAGCCTAATTAATAAGGGATGATGGCGGGAAAGAGGGTAAAATAAGGGGTTTTCCTGGCCAATAAGGGATACTTGACAGCTATGCTCATCCTGTGCTGCCCTCCAATGGCGGCAATAGGGCATTGCAGTCTAATTAATAAGGGATGACAGCGGGAAATAGGATAAAATAATTGGTTTTCCTGGCCAATAAGGGATACTTGGCAGCTATGTATATCTCTTTCCCCAGGGCTCTCAGGTGAAGTTCATGAGGGCCCTCGCAGTTGCAGCCGGCTGCGGGTCTCATCATGAAGCAACCAGTGCTGCTATCCTAGCAGACGGAGTCCGGAAGCTGTCTCAAGTTCTGACAACTCCTTAGCCACCCCTTCCACTTGCTAAAGTTTCTCTCTTGAACTAACCTTTGAATCCGGTATCCTTCTTACACCTGAGATCTTATGTCCGGGTCTTATTTTCTGTGTTTCAGGTTGGACAGTGGCCACCATTTCTGGTTTGAAGATACCATCTCCAGTGAGTATGTTGTCTGTGCACATTTCTAGCACCCACGCTCCAATTATTTTATCCGTTCACACCGTCTGAAGTCGTGAAACCGACAGAGTTTAATTTTGCAGATTTGGATGAAACACTTTTGAAACGAGAAGCCTGTTATATACACGCACGGAAATCCATGGCACCTTGGGCACTGAATCATGAATTTGATCTAAGTTGTTTTCTATGAATTTGCAGTTTTTTTAATATGAGTTGGGGAAGCAAAGCTCTTATTAGCACCAGCTCATATGGTTACTTGCATTATTGGAAGACCTTTTTAGAAACTAACACAGCTGTATTGCAATCCAGTAGTCAGGGAAGCTATTAGAGCTGGTTTTTCCCATCAGTTTGTAATGTCCAAAGGCACTTTAAGAGTCCGCAAGACATGTGGAGAAAGGGTACGCTTCGAACTATGAATGCAGTCTCATGAAAATGTATATAATTAATGAATGCTTACAGTAATTAGAAAGACAGAAAATATGATGTTATTTTAGAACTCATTATTTTTATGTAATTCCTGTTATTAGATTTATGAGAAAGGGTTTATTAAGACTGTCCTGATGAAGATATTATCCGAAACAGTGTCTGCCGGAACATTTAGTAGCAATTTATGAGACAACCTTACTTTGTGAATCTCTCTGTGAATGCAACAAGAGAAATCAGAGACTTTACTTGAGACATTTATTTAACAATTTAAGAGACAATCTTACTTTGTGAATGCAACAAGAGTAACAAGAGGCTTTACTTACTTAGTACTGAGATTTTTATTTTGATGGAACATATATTGTAAGTGCAAGATATAGTAACCTGCGGTTCTAACATTAAAGAACTTACACTAATAATGGTTAACGCCATGATGGTGAACCTTGGCACTCCAGCTGTTCCTGGTCTTCAATTCCCAGAAGTCCAAGTCCCTGTGAATCCACACGAATGGGTTTACTGTGCATAACAGGGACTTGGGATTCTGGGGGTTGAAGTCCAAGAACAGCTGGAGTGCCAAGGTTTGCCATCACGGGGTTAAGGTAACATCTGAGTATATATGCAATTCATAGTAGAGGTTTTTTTTTGTTTTGTTTCTTTGGAAAGTTAGGATTTTCAATTCCAATCAGTCCAAAATTTCTAAATATCTAGGGAGACCTTCAGGTATTGCTCCAAGGGCTCTGATCACTATGGATGATGGGTGGTGGTGGTGATGATGATGGTGATGAGCAGCAGCTTCAATAACTAGATCCTTACTCTTTAACTCAGGGGTTCCCAACCTTTTCAAGCCAGAGGCCGGGGTCACACCCTCTCAGTCAGCTTTGAGGGCCAGATTGCCATTTTGCCCTGCTTGCACTAAGAGGGTGGCCATTTTGTCCCACTAGCTTCAAAGGGGCAGCCATTTTGTTTCTCAAATGCCCTTGGAGGGGTGGAAGACACATGAAATGGTCCCATGGGCCAGATCCAGCCCACGGACCTTAGGTTAGGAACTCCAGCTTTAACTGGTTGATCTCATTGTTCTTCTTCTATTTAATGCAACATCCTTTTGCAAATGTTCCTTCAAAATATCCATGCGCCACAGGTGAGCCAGGAAGATGCAGACATTCCGGGCCACTCGGTTTGCAATCTGGATCCAGACTACCTTGCAGCCTTTGGCCACAATTTTCTGAAACAGCTGAATCGGTGCGAGTCGTTCACTCCGGATCAAGTCAAAGTGATTCAAGATGTCCTCCGGAGAGGGAACAACCCTTTTGGGTAGGCACACCTTTCTGGTTGGGTTCAGTCTGCTGAGACGGTGTTATGAGGATCTGCTCGGATCACCAATGCAATGAGTCCCTCTGAACCTGTAATGCACCATCGCGTCCATTAGATGACCCTTTAATTGGAGTGGGCTCCTTTTGATGCCATGAAAGCACCTTCCTGTCGTTTGGTGGACACTTCAAATTCTCTGCCATGCTTTTGGGGATGCTTAATAAGTGCTCAACACATTGTCTGGTTTAACCTTTCTTGAAGCCCTTCCATTCTTCTGTTCCCTCCCAGGCCACCTTCAAACTGGTCATCTTCAACCTTGGATCAGTTGAAGGGCTTGTTCCATATATTTGATCAAGGCATCCTGCAAGATATTCCTAAAGTGAGTTTTTTGGTTTTTTAAAAGAAATATCAAAGGCAAAAGTAACAGATCTCCAAATGGGTCAGAAAGGCAGATTCTAGCTTGCATCTATTTGCATCTTTACATCTAAGAATCTCTTGATTATTTTTTTCAGTTGTTGCAGCCACCATAGAAAACAATTAATAAAATTGAGCTTTTATTGTAGTTTTATGGGGGGTATTTTTTTAAAAAAAAGTTTGTTGTAGGGGGGATTGTATGCTGTTAGCCGCCTCATATAGGGATTCATTTTTCTCTAGAGGGGTGTGGTATAAGTGTAACTAACTAACTAACTAACTAACTAACTAGCATACATACAAATAAATAAATAAATAAATAAATAATGGACATTAGCACCAAATCCTTCCTACGCCTCCAGTTCCCATCTCCGTTTTGCCAGGCAACTGTCCTTCCTTGGACTACAGCACCCAGAATCCCCAGTCATCATGGGGAGTCCAGAAATGGAGTGTTTCAAAGCCCTGAGGGCCACTGAAAGATCTCTAATTGGCAGCGGCCAAGGGTTAGGATGATGGCCCATATTTCTTTAGCTTTCTACCAGGAATCTTCTTCAATGTGTGGTTATTCTTGTTTGGATGGTGGATTACTGACCTTCCTACAATCCTTTTGTGCAGCATGGGCTTTGTTATCCATCCTAAGTGGAGAGGGATAATGGAAAAGATGAGCAGGAATAAATATCAAGGTTTTTTTGTGTGTGTGTGCATTTGCCAAGGGTCTCTCACTGTCCACCCTTGATGCATACTTGTTCCGCTTCTCACATAGACGTCCCCTCCTCTCTTTGGCAGGAAGCCCTGATCCCATGGCTGAAGCATGTCCATCACACGTCCCATCTACCAAGAAAGCAGCTTCTCTTTGTGATCGAAAGCCTCCAGCCCTCAAGATCGAAACGGGACGCTGGTAGGTCAGGGAATGCTTTTAGACAGGAGCATAAATAATGTAATTGAAAACAACCACACATTAACAGAAAGCTTGACCTCGCACAGTGATGGAGAACCTTGGCTCTCCAGATGTTCTTAAACATCAATTCAGGCATGCTGATTTGGGTTTCTGGTAATTGAGGTCCAATGGAGTGCCAAGGTTTGCAATTGCTGATGTAGCATGAGAGCTGCTAGAAATACAAGCACAAGAGAAATGTTACCTTCTGATCCACTCCTTGAGGTCTTCTGAGGTCATCCGTTGGACCATTGAGAGTAACAGCTAAGGTCATGGCCACCCTTGTTCGAAAGCCAGTCATATCCGACTCTAGGGTTCAGTGCTCATCTCTGTTTATAGCCAAACAGCCAACGCTGTCTGCATCTGCAGACATTTCCATGATCATGTGACAGAAATAACTCACTCCGTCATGCAGCACTTCAGTCTTGAACTGCTAACCTGCCAACCTTCCAGTTGTCAAACTCAGCATCTTAACCACTAAGCCACCGCAGTCCCTTTTGAGGGAAAACAGGATGTAGGGCTAGATCAGAAGGATCTTTGCTCCCCACTGGTTAGGGTTGCTTGTGGGGTTTTCCATTCATTTTATTCCCTCAGCTTAACTACCATCTGACTCTTACCTTTACAGGTTGCCCACCCGATAAAGTCATAACGGAAAAGATGCTAGATGATCCGCTGATGCCGATTTTTTACAGTCCCGAGGAGCTCGATGCCTGCTTGGAAGACAAATTCCTGGTTGAAAATCTTGCTAAGTTTGCTTCACAAGCCTACACCGATGAACAGATGAAAGTGGTAAAGAGCCACCTGGACAAGGTAATGGATCTTTTGTTAGGACGAATGCAACCAGTTCGTATTGCACACAACCAGTTTGGCAGTGGATGTAGATTTCAGCCATGTGTAGATTTACTATAATAATTTTGTGTCGGAAATTATTCTGGGTTGAAAGGATTTTTGCTGGAGAAACTCCTCTCAAGGGACGCCCAAATGAGGCTCCTTTCATGTCCCCAAGAACTTTTCCCCACCCAAGTGGCCCCTATTTATCTACTTGCAATTTCTTGCTTTCGAACTACTAGGTTGTAGATGACTACTCTTGGGTCACTATATAAGTGGGATTGCTTTGCTTCAGCTTTTACTTCTTCCCAGGTCACTTCTGAAGAAGAATGTAGTTTTGTTCTTCTTCTGCAAAGGATGGTTGGCCATGATGTCTCTGTAATTGCTACCTCCATAGTTGCATACCAAGAATCCAGATGGCTTTAGTGCATGGGTTCTCAACTTACGGCCCAGGGGCTGGATGTGGCCAACAACACCATTTCATGTGGAGGCCCCACCGCCTCTGCCACACTAGGAAGTGTCATGTGTGGCAGGCAGGGCAAAATGGGCGTCCGGCCCCTGAAGCTGTCTGAGGGAGCATGACCCAATGGCCCCCGGCTTGAAAAGGTTGAGAACCCCTGCAAAGATCTAGGTTTTATCCAGAATGGATTTCTTGGTGCAACAGATACAGATGTTAGTTTTCACTGTTTAGCCAAGGTTCCCCTTGCTTGAAAAACAGTCATATCCAACTCTAGGCAGTATGCTCATCTCTGTTTACAGCCAAAGAGCCAGCACTGTCTACAGTTGCAGATGTTTCTGTGGTCATGCGGCAGGCATCAGTCTAGAGCACACGGAACACTGTTTCCTTTCCTGCTGAAGCAGTACCTATTTATCCACTTGCAATTTCTTGCTTTCAAACTGCTAGGTTGGCAGATGACGGGAGCTCATTCCATCATGCAACATTCAGGTCTTGAACTGTTGACCTGCCAACCTTCCAGTCATCTAGTTCAGTGTCTTAACCACTAAGTCACCGCGGTCCCTTTAGTTCAGCCCACGACAAATGGAAAGTTGGGTTCACTAAAGTGGTTGTTCTGAAGGGAACCAGAGTCAAGAAAGACCGAAATGAGCAAAGATCACTGAAATAAGCCGATTAAATCAAACAGGGTTCCATCAGCCTCCACTTCTATTCCCTCCTCCTCGTGTGGATTTCCATTCTCCAGAAATGCTCAAATATCCGACACGTGAATCTTTTCTTTTGTAGAAACCAGTGCTGTAGGACGGAATGAGCACCCGTCTTTGTCCCAGCTACTGCCCACCTAGCATTCAAAAGCAAAAAATTGCAAGTAGATAATAAATAGGTACCACTTTGGTGGGGTAGGTAAACAGTGTTCCGTGCGCGCCGGTGTCTAGTCATGCCTGCCACATGACCACGGAAATGTCTGCAGAAGCAGACAGCGCTGGCTCTTCGGCTTTGGAACAGAGACGAGCACTGAACCCTAGAGTCAGATATGACTGGCTTTCGAGCAAGCTGGGAAGTTTGGAAATTATTGGCCCGTTTGTGCAGTCTAGGAGAATAACTTTGCCAGATTCTGGGGCTGGTGAGATGCTAGTTTTTGCCTTCGGAACCATTCATTTCTATTTGTTGTTTTTCTACAGATATTTCCTGACGGATATACCGATCCGGTCATCACTAACCTTGGCATTTTTCTTGAAATAATGACTGAGGAAGACATTAAATCATGGAAGATAACCTCCCCAACTACACTTGAGTCTTTGTTGAAATCCCAGCCCATGGAGCACTTGGTAACTAAGAGGGTGGATTTAAAAAAATAAATAAAACCAGACTGGAATTTTGTGCCCTAAATACATATACATTTTAAGCATGGTGAAGTCCATGCAAACTGTTTCATCTTCGTCCCCTTTGGTGACTTAAATCTAATTAAACTGGAGTCATGCTCCTGCATTTTGAGAGCCATTGTGGTGGGTGGGAAATGGATCACCATGCTCAGCACACCCAAATCCATGGAAAGGAATCTCTGTCTTGTCCAAAATGCCCATGAAATGTATCCCAGGTCCCAAAGTCCACAGCCCGGCAGGGTCCGAATTTCCAACTGAAGGAGGAGTGTCAGAAGCATAGTTGTCAAGTATCCCTTTTTGGCCAGGAAAACCCCTTATTTTACCCTCTTTCCCTCCGTCATCCCTTATTAATTAGACTGCAATGCCCTATTGCCGCCATTGGAGGGCAGCATAGGATAAGCATAGCTGTCAAGTATCTCATATTTGCCAGGAAATTTCCCTTATTTCCAAATCCAAAACTTGACAGTTATGGTCAGAAACCGCAAAAGGTTTTTTCTGGTTTCAAAAGGTGGCTCGGGTGTTCACAGATCTTCAGACACCCTTTATTAGACCTTGGGGTTTCTTTTTGGAATTACAGATCCCATAGTGCACAGTCAGCAATGGCCATGTCAATGGGTTGTTGTTGTTGTTGTTGTTTTTGGGGAGAGTAATATTTTCAAAACCTGGATATCATGTAACTGTCTGAGGTCACAATCACAGTGTTTTGATAGTTTCCATTTGCTTTGTGAACATATATGGAATGCTTCAACCAGGGGTTCCCAACCTTTTCAAGCCAGGGACCGGCTCGTGCTCTCTCAGTTAGCTTTGAGGGCCGGATGGCCATTTTGCCCTGCCTGTATGATAGGGGTGGTTATTTTGTCCCAACAGCTTCAACTGGGTGCCCATTTAGTTTCTAAAATGCCCTTGGAGAGGGTTGGGGGGGCACATGAAATGGCACTGCAGGCCAGATCTGGCCCACAGCCCTGAGGTTGTGAATCCCTGGCTTAAACAGTGCTCACTCTGGATAGGAGACAAGAGTTAGGGCATCTTCCTTGAGGAAACCCATAATTTTCACTCTGAATCTGATGCATGACGATTTCTTTTAGGCCTCCTTGGTTATTCAGCAGTATACAGACAATGGAAATCCGCTCAATGCTGATGCTCTGAACGCAATTGGACCGAAATTCATTTGCCTCCTGAATGAGGATCAGTTGAAAATGATCAGCGAAGAGGCCATTAAGTGAGTAAATCCTTTCAATGCCTCTTCTTCTTCCTCTTCTTCTTCTTCTCCTCTTCTCCTCCTCCTCGCTCCTCCTCCTCCTCTTCTTCTTCTCCTCCTCTCTCCTCCTCCTCCTCTTCTTCTTCTCCTCCTCTCTCCTCCTCCTCCTCTTCTTCTTCTCCTCCTCTCTCCTCCTCCTCCTCCTCTTCTTCTCCTCCTCTCTCCTCCTCCTCCTCTTCTTCTTCTCCTCCTCTCTCCTCCTCCTCCTCTTCTTCTTCTCCTCCTCTCTCCTCCTCCTCCTTCTCTCTCTCCTCTTTCTCTCTTCTTCTCTTTCTCTAGCAGCTCAAATGACACTTCAATAGCCAGAATGGGAGAAAGGTGTGAAGGCCAGAAGAACAGAAGAACCTGCTTGCCCACCATTTGTTCTCTTTTTATTTCCCTCCTAACAGGAGTGCCAAACCTCTGGAGGTTTCCAACTGTTCTCAAGCCACCGTGAATACTCTGTACCCAAAAGCCAAGCGGGCTTTCTCCGACCGCCACAATGAATTCCCTAAGTATTATAACTTGATCAAGCCCTACATAAGTGAGCACAACATCCTGGAAGCGCCGGGGGGGGGGGGGGCAGGGGAGGGGGCGGCATTCAGATTCCTTATTATGCTTTGGGGACGGTTTTTGGAGTGACGCCTCTGGTTTTCTCATCAACGTGCCTAAAAGAATAGCTAGGTGCCTTCAAGGGGGTCAGTGTATAATCCAATGGACACCCTACTGTGCTTTCCACTCTTGCTAGAAGAGGTGCTGGTTCCATATCTAGAAGGAGTGTTCCCTGAAGTGATGAAAAATGTACAATTGGGAGGGCTCCCATAAAGGCAGAAGCAATGGATGAATGTGAAAAGGATTGCTCCAATGTAAACAACAGCTTCTTATGCACATCTAGCATGTAGGGGGCAAGGTGCTAATTACCTTGTGAACCACCCAAAGAGTGCACTATGGGGTGGTCTAGAAGGGTCATTGCCAGGGGTGTGCTGGCCACCTTGGGAGGCTGGTGGGCAGGAGTGATAGGGGCGCCTATTGGGGGGGGGGAGAGAAATCCCATATATCCCCACTACCTCCTGTAACACCCCCCCCCCCCCCTGAGCAAGCAGGTTCATCTGTTCTTCTGGGGACTCACTGAATAGAGGCAGTAGGCAAGAATTCAAGTACAAGTTAGGTAAGCATTATATCTCACATTTAATTAGGAACACTGCTTACGCTCAGGCTAATTATGTCACCCAGTGACATAATACTGGGGGGGGGGGGGCAAGTCGCTGGGGTGCACCTAGACGAATCCCTGTGGGCCAGCACACCACTGGCCATTGCTACTGCTCTTGAGTTGCATAGACATTGTTAACAAAGGCAACCAAGTTGATGGATAGGAAACGGTTGTGTAATGGCAGTAAAGATGAGCTCTGATTCTTATTTAGTAAGAGCCCGACTCCTTTGTTAGCAGGCTGGGCACTTATTCCTTTAAATGTGTTGAGGACACATCAAGTAGCACCTTTGAAGGAAAGAAAAGCCATATGGTACCGCCTCCATTTTTGCATCCGTCTGAAACTATCTCGACTTGTGCTTTCCACATGTAACGTTCTGCAGTTATTAAGGAAACTTAAGATTGAGTCCATAATATATAGAAGGGTTTCAAAAGATGATAGATAGATAGTTTAGTGTATGAAAACCAAGACACAGGACACAGCCTCGGGCTGGGTTAACTCAGGTTTATTGCATCGTGGACAGAGGGAACATGAGGTAATGGCGGATCGATAGCTCTTTATATACTGCAGTAATACATTCGAACGTGGTGCCATAGTAGCCCATTGGCTACTGCCTGCGTGACGTCATTGCGAGTCACGCCCTTCTTGTCCAGGTGTAGGTGGTGGCGGGAAAGCTTCCCGCGCTGTTGCCTTTGATGAGTTCTGACCAATAGAGCTTGGACGCTCGCTGCTGCCAGCTGGTGGTCATTGGCTCGCGTCCTCATGCAGGGTTCATATGATACAGCTGAAGGTTACATTGTTGCTATATGCAAGGTTCAGATACATTGTAATCCATGTGGAAGGTAAAACCCTTAGAACACAACATCCCTCCCCCCTAGGACGAGACAACGTCTCGAGCCCATGCTTCTAGACACTCCCCCCCCTAGGAGACAAAATCTCTTAGCCAAGATGGCTTGTTTCGAACACGCTGGGGTCTCGATGCGGGCTGCCTCTCCCCGGGTTTGCTACCTTCTCTTTGTCCCCTGGTTTCCTGTCCTGTAATTTGAGAGGGAGACTCGTTAGTGACTTGCCGCGGCTCCGCGGCGTTGTTGGGAGGTGTGCTCTTACTTAGGGAGGAACCGGGGGCACTGGGGACTAACGAAAAACCCCTCTTCTCGCTTGGATGGGTGGGGGAACACTCCTGAAAACCCCCCCGGTTTGCTAAATCAAAACCAAAATTCCATTCGGGGGCAGCGGTCGCGAACTCCTCTCCCCCTTCCCCGGCCTCTGACGGGACTGGTTTATCAAAAGGATATGAGTCGGGGCCGCTGCTTCTTCCTTCCCCCCTTGCTTGGGACTGTTGTCCGCTGCTGTCTCCCCCTTGGGTTACGCGGGTGGGGGAGAACCCTAACGCTGAATCTTGTTGGGGATCCTCACTGACTGGCCCACTTACTCGGTGCCTCAGTTGGTCTGCGTGCCTCCTCCAGAGGAGACCGGTGTGGGTTTCGACCCGGTACGACACTGGCCCCGTCTGTTCTACAACCGTCCCCGGCACCCAGGCTGGCCCCGCGCTGGCATAGTTCCTGCAATGAACAGGGTCGCCGGCGGCGAAACCTTTCGAAACTGCCAGCCCCACGTTTTTTCCCTTATCCTCAATTCTTGTGGGGTCCAGCCTGGACAGGAGCGTAGTCAGTTTCCGCCGCATCAATAGCTCTGCCGGCGAGTAACCTGACGCTAAGGGGGTCACCCTATACGCTAATAAGAACTGACATACTTGGTGGTTCAGGTCCCCGGGGCCCATGCGCCGAAGCGCCTCCTTTGTTGTACGCACCAACCGTTCCACTTGGCCATTCGTGGCCGGGTGAAACGGCGCGGACGTGACATGCCGAATGGCATTCGCCTCCATGAATGCCCCGAACTCTGAGGAGGTGAAACAACTCGCGTTATCGCTGACTAAAGTGTCGGGTAAACCGAACGTTGAAAAGACTCTCCGTAGTTGGTTAATTGTAGTGGTGGAGGACGTGCTCTTTACCGGAATGACCTCCAGCCACTTTGAGAATGCATCCACCACCAGGAGAAACATGGTTCCTCGGAATGGGCCAGCGAAATCTATGTGCACTCTGGACCATGGCCCCCTTGCTGTGTCCCATTCCCTATGCGGGAGCCGGGCCGCCTCTGGTCGGGATCCCTGGCACGCCTCACAAGTGCCGACCATGTGCTCAATGTCCTCGTCCAGCTGTGGCCACCAGAAGTAACTGCGGGCCAGCGCCTTGGAGCGAACGATGCCCGGGTGACTGACGTGCAGCAGTTTGAGTACCCTCGGCCGCATGGGTGTCGGGACCACCACCCGTTGGCCCCACAATAGGCACCCCCTTTCTATGGACAGCTCTAGCTTCTTCCGAAAGAATGGGTCGAATTCCTTGCTCGGGGACGATGCTGGCCACCCTTTCTGCACCCATGAGCTGACTTTCTCCAGCGTTCTGTCCTTGCCTGTCGCCCTGGCTATATCGGCTGGTACTATTGGGGGGTCGTCTAAAACCTCGATTAGCAACACCTGGCGGTCTCTTCCTATTCTGGCTTTTTGGTCGTCCGACAGGGGCAAAGGGGATCTCGAAAGTGCATCAGCATGGCTGATCTCCTTCCCGGGCCGGTACTCCAACTCGTGTTGGTATGCGTTAAGAAAAATGGCCCATCGCAACATTCTCGGGGATAGTATCTGCGGCGTGGGCTTGCCTGCCGTGAAAATCCCTAACAGGGGCTTGTGATCCGTCACGATTTTGAACGGGCGGCCATACAGAAAATCGTGAAACTTTTTGGTCCCCGCTACTATTGCTAATGCCTCCCTGTCGGTTTGTGCGTAATTTCGCTCTGCTTGGGACAGGGACCTTGAATAAAACGCCACTGGGGCCTCCCGACCGTCATCCAACACGTGGCAAAGCACCGCCCCCACCCCCACCGGTGATGCATCACAGACTAAGACCACCGGCCGTTTGGGGTCGAAGTGCGTAAGGATTGCGTCCGATGTTAAAAGTTGCTTTAGTTCGTTGAACGCCTTCTCGTGCTCGTCACCCCACATCCATGTCTCCTCCTTTTTAAGTAACCGATGAAGCGGTTCGGCCACGGAGGCTTTCCGCGGAAGGAATGTATGGTAAAAATTGAGGAGCCCCAGGAATGACTGAAGTTCGGTTTTGGATGTGGGGCGAGGGGCCTTCTTAATGGCTGCTACCTTGGATTTGGACGGCTTAATACCCTCGGGTGTGATCCGAAACCCTAAAAACTCGACCTCGGTTTCGAAAAAAACACATTTGTCCTTCCTCAGTCTCAGCCCCGCTTTCTCGAACACAGTTAGCACTTTATCCAATCTCTTTGCCAGTTCGGCCTCACTCCCCCCTGTTATCAATACGTCATCAAAATAAGGTAACACCCCCTCCAGCCCCTTCAGGAGGCGTTCCACAAGCGACTGAAAAAGGCCGGGTGCCGAGTTCACGCCGAACTGTAAACGCGACACCTGGAACGCTCCTTTATGTGTGACTATCGTTTGTGCCGCGGCCGTGGCGGGAGTTACGGGGAGTTGTTGATAGGCTTGTGCCAGGTCGAGCTTAGCGAAACACTTTCCCCCATTTAGCCTGGCCAAAAGGTGGCTGACCACTGGCACCGGATATGCATTAGGGCGAATCGCCTTGTTAATTGTACACTTATAATCAGCGCAAATGCGCACCTCCCCGTTAGCCTTCAGGGCTGTTACGATTGGAGTTTCCCACTCCGCGGAATCAACAGGAATAAGAATCCCCTGGCCCACCAATTTGTCCAGTTCCGCCTCTATTTTGTCCTTTAGTGCGAAAGGCACCCTGCGCGGTTTGAGTCTTATCGGGCGGACCTCCGGGTCTAGGTCGAAGGCTACGGGGGGTCCCTTGAATTTTCCAAGTCCTTTTTCGAAAACGGCGGGGTGCGCGTCACACACCGCTTGTATTGGATCCGCGCCCACGGCATGCACCCCCCCTATGAACAAACCCAAGGGCTGAAACCACTGCGTCCCTAGGAGGCTACAATTCCCCCCTTTGAGAACGACTAACGGGAGTTCTGCAGAATGTCTCTTATAACGAACCCGAAATTTCCCGACCCCCAGCACTGGAATGCAGTTCCCTTGTACGTCTCGTAGCGTGGACCTCAGAGTCTTAAGTTTGGGCCGCGCTTGGGGGTCGATCTTCAAGAACTCTTTCTGGGGAATTATGGAATAATAGGACCCCGAGTCAATCTCCATCCTAACGGGGGCCCCTTGTACTATTACCTCAATGAAGTAATGGTTTTGTCCCGCGGACACGCTGAACACCGTGTCGTCCTCACTGCCGTCCGAGACGCGGCCCACGCCGTCCTGCTTCCTCGTGGTTCGGGCGCCATCTTGGGGTCTCGCTGGACGGTCCAGTCTGGCCGAGCGGTCTTTCGACTGCCTCCGGCCCTCTTTCCGATTTCTACATGCCCTGGCGATGTGCCCGCGCCGGCCACAGCTGTAACATTCGGCTTTCCTGAAAGGGCACTTCGCACGCTCGTGGGCCGCCCCGCAACCATCGCAGCGGCGCCCCCCTTTCCGGACCTTCTGTACCTCTTCGCCGTCGCTGCCATCTGTAGAGGACCTCGAGGTTCGTCGAGTCGCGTGCACCGGCTGTCCTGACTTGCCACGCACCGAGCTTTCCGCTTTGCTGGCCCTAGGACGCCACTCACGCCACTCGTGTATTTCGTCCACTCCCGCATTCGTGGACTCCGCGGACTCCGCGGTCTCTACTACCTCGGCCAGCGTGGGTGGCGGCTCCCTGTTCATCAGGCGGCGCTGCACTTCCTTGTCCTTCAGGCCACACAGCACGACGTCCCTCATGATCATCTCCAGGTTGTCCCACTTGCAGGGAACGGCGGCTACCCTCAGGGCCTCCACGAAAGCCTCTACCGACTCATCCGGCGCTTGGACTCGCCTCCAAAACGCACTCCTAGCGGGAAACATTGCCTTCGAGGGTTGGAAACGCTCACGCAGCAACTTCAGTATGTCGTCGGTTTTGAAGTCATCCAACGTCTTCGGTTCGATCATGCCCACCAGCGTCCGCTTGGTCTCTACACCCAGCATTCGGGTGAGGATGGCCCTCTTCCTTTCCTCGTCGTCTTTGACTTTGAGTTCCACCAATGCCGCCTTGAAATCCATGTTAAAGATGGTCCAGTCTTGCGGCTTGGTAATATTGAACCCGCTCTGTGTCCTGGCACTTTGGGAATCCATGATCCCACCTTCGTCGCCAATTTAGTGTATGAAAACCAAGACACAGGACACAGCCTCGGGCTGGGTTAACTCAGGTTTATTGCATCGTGGACAGAGGGAACATGAGGTAATGGCGGATCGATAGCTCTTTATATACTGCAGTAATACATTCGAACGTGGTGCCATAGTAGCCCATTGGCTACTGCCTGCGTGACGTCATTGCGAGTCACGCCCTTCTTGTCCAGGTGTAGGTGGTGGCGGGAAAGCTTCCCGCGCTGTTGCCTTTGATGAGTTCTGACCAATAGAGCTTGGACGCTCGCTGCTGCCAGCTGGTGGTCATTGGCTCGCGTCCTCATGCAGGGTTCATATGATACAGCTGAAGGTTACATTGTTGCTATATGCAAGGTTCAGATACATTGTAATCCATGTGGAAGGTAAAACCCTTAGAACACAACAGATAGATAGATAGATAGATAGATAGATAGATAGATAGATAGATAGATAGATATAGATATAGATAGAGAGAGAGAGAGAGAGAGATAGATATAGAGATAGATACATAGATATATAGATATAGATAGATAGATATACATACACACACACACACACACACACACACACACACACACACACACACACACAATATAACAGTCAGTATCATGATACAAATAATCAATGATACAAAAGAAATAGTCAATACACTCACAATAAATTCCACAGTAATACAAAGTATCAGCACAGCATCAAAATATCACCCATCAATGTATCACTAATTACAATTAGAGTTACAAGGTATGAAAGCATCAAAATGCACAATATCAACAATATTGCAGGAACAGAAGGGAAAACCTCATTTAAGAAGCCCCACAAAGTCCGGCAGCAACAGAACCGCGACAAGAACAAAGTCAATCAACCGCCCTTGTCGTCGTCCTCCTGGCCGATAGAGGGGCCAGGAAGGTGCGTCAGTGGCGTCAGCGTCCTCAGTGGCTACCAGTGGTGTGCTGGCCCACAGGGATACAGGGATTCATCCCCGTGCACCCCAGCACTTGGCACCCCCCAGAGGCAGGCAGAGGTAATGGGAATGTATGGGATTTTTTTTTCCCAGCCTCCCAAATAGGTGCCCCATCACTTCCTGTCCACCGCCCTCCCAAGGTGCTCAGCACATCCCTGGCTGCTATTCCTCTTTCCTGGCAAAAGGATGGCAAGGAAACATTCTTCCATCTCTCTTCTCTGAAGGAGGTGCTCCGGCGGAAGATCTGAAAGCTCTAAGCAAAAGCCCCGTCAACATGGACATTGAGACTTTCCTGAACTTGCCAAGAGAGAATCTGATGGTAAGTGGGATCACCAGTTAGGGCAGAAGGTGACCTGCGGAAAGACTAGAGCAGAGATGGCCAACCTTGGCACTCCAGGTGTCCTTGAACTTCAGTTCCCAGCAGCCCAAGTCAAGCACACCTGCTGGTCAAGGCTTCTGGGAATTGATGTCCAAAAACATCTGGAGAGCCATGTTTGAGGAACCCTGGAGCATCTAAATTAGGAGTTCTCAATCTTTTTAAGCTGGGGACCAGGACACTCTCCTTCAGAGAGCTTCGGGGGCTGGATGGCCATTTTGCCCTTCCTCCACCACATGGCACTTCCTGGTGTGGTGGAGGCGGTTGGGGGGGCACATGAAATGGTGCCATTGGCCACATCCAGCCCATGGGCCACAGGTTGAGAATCCCTGATATAAATGAAAGAAATGCCCAGGAGAAACGGGGGTAGCCCCAAAGAGTATTGTGGCGATGGGGCCACCCATGGTGGCTTAGTGGTTAAGATGCTGGGGAAAGGATGCATGACTGAGCTCACTTTTCGTCTAGAGCAGCTTTCCTTGAGCAAAGGATAATTCCTTCTCTTAAGCATGCCTTTCTGGCCAGGTTATCCAGCTATGGTCATCAAGTAGACCAGAGTTTCCCACCCTTTGGTTTTTGGACTTTAATTCCCAGAAGCCTAAATCAATTCCCCAAAGCACTGATCAGCCAATGTACTGGCTTAGGCTTCTGGGAATTGAACCACCCACCCACCCCCGTGGGGTGTGGGCCCCATGTTGGGAACCACTGGAGTAGACCTTACCAACAGCGACTCAATGCCGAACATCAGGTGGTGGTTAACTAACCTAACAACCTTGAGGACGAATGGCCTTGGGTGCCGAAGTCCACAGGGAAGGGTGATGGTCATCAAGTGGATTAAATCCCACTTGACTCCCTCTTGATGGAGGGCAGCAGCTTCATCATCCATCCTGGCCTGGGGTTGATAATGGGACTTTGTGTGCCAAAAGGGCTCAGGACCAGAAAGCGATTTGTGAAACTGGACCAGTGGTACAGGTGTCACGCTACGATGCGGAAGGCCACTGCATTGTATTCTCATGGCTGATCACCATGAGGATGGCCCATATTGGGAATCAGATATGGCACATGAAGAAGAAGCATCCATGGTGGAAGGCTTCTAAATACAGCACTAGCAGGATGGAGAGGGACCTAATGGGGGGTCTCTTTTTGGTTGCGTTTTCTTTACAGAAACTAACACCCAGCGAAGTAAAAGGCTTACTGAGAACTAACACAAAGAAGCTGAAGGACTACCAGGATGAACCTCCCATGAGTGAATGGATACTCAAACAGAAGCAGTCAGAGTTGGATGTTCTGGGCCTCACAGGTGGGACACCAGAAGGCTACATTAATCTTGCGCGTGTCAAAAACCGTAAGAAGCGACAGGTGGCATTAGCTTTCATGGAGGTTTAAATCCAAGTCACCCAGGCTACAATCCACAGGCCTTCAGCCTTACTATGACACTTGCTTGCTATCTTTTCTTGGGGTTGGGTTGGCCTGGTCCTCTTCCTTCTTGTCACAGCTGCGTGCCTCACCCTACCCGCAAGCAGACGATAGGGAGGTTGTCACCAGCCTCACCCAGGTGAACTTTATGGCCCAGTGGAGAGATGAATCAGCTTTCTAGGACAGAGCTTGCAAGCTAATTGTAGATATTGGTTCAAGGCAGGAGAACAAGCTCTCCAGATGTTTCTCCTCCAAGGACCAAACTAGAAGAAAATGCTTAGCACGTTTTTAGACGTGGTGCTCCCACGAGTGATCAAAAATGACCCTCATAGCACATAGTTTTCCTCCACTATGTGCATTTGGGTTTGATTGTTGGAAGGTAAATTTGCAGGTCTGATTCCTCAGTTGTATTATTGAGGAAATCCTACATGGGGGCGGGGGGGGGGAGTGTTAATCTCAAGGGACAAAGCATTGCTATTATTATCTAGTTCAGGGGTTCCCAACCTTTTCAGCCAGGGGGCCGGGTCATGCTCTCTCAATCAGCTTTGAGGGCTGGATGGCCATTTTGCCTTGCCTGCATGATGGGGTGGGTATTTTGCCCCAACAGTTTCAAAAGGGGTGGCCATTTTGTTTCTCGAAGGGGTGGGGGGCCACATGGAATGGTGCTGTGGGCCGGATCTCACCCGCAGGCCTTAGGTTGGGAACCCCTGATCTAGTTTGACCCTGATTCTAGGCTGGGAACCTGTGTGTGTAAATGCTGTTCAGCTTGCTACCAAGGTGGTCCTTTACATGATACTTGCTCCTCCAGTGACCTCAGCGTCAACCTGGGCCAACTTTTGGCATGTGCTGCATGTCCTCCCTGCATTGCTCCTGCCTTTCTGCTGTGGGTTTCCCTTTTTTTAATGAACCTGTCCTGCCCTAGAAATTTAAAAAGATAACGAAAATCCTGGGTTTTGAGACATCTCCTTCGCTGCACTGCTGTGATTTCTGTGGGCTCGCCGGAGGAAAAGCCTGGGACCGCCCCAAGAAAAGAAGAGACATAAAACTTCGTCTGTCATACTAACCACACATAGAGTGCTGTCATTCCTTTGCGGGTATTTCATTTGTGTTTTCATGCATACGGTCACATAGCTTCAAGAGGGGAAGCATGATCAGCCACGACAGAAACACAGATCCAAAGACCTTAATAAAGTGTGCAAAGAAAGCAGACTGATTCTGACCGGTTTTTCAGATTTAATTTTGTCCCTATGTGACGAGGAACAACACTGAACCCTGACACATAACTTTCTGAAGTCCGACTCAGAGAACCCCCCCACCCTATCTGGTTCCCCCAGGACAGCTGAGTTTAAGCAACTTTTGCCTACACATCTCTGCTGTGGTGGGATTCAATATTTGTTTTTACTACCACACTTTGGGCATGGGTATGGTGGGCATGGCCAAGGGGAAAACCTTGTGTTGCACTCGAATTAGGACTACTTTATTTCAAAACTTAGAGGGGCCAGCCGGAATTTCTGCTACCGGTTCAGGCGAACCGGTGTGAACCTGTTGATGCCCACCACTGTATCTCTGCAGTTGGACTGGAGGGAGGGAAATAAACTTAGTTTTACTTGGGATGTTGAGTTTGACGTACGCTCATTAACTCTACTTTTGTGTAAGCTCTAGAAATATCACCAACACAGCTTTGGAGGGAAGAGGGTAACATCTTGTGGGGATGATGTCAGTAGCAACAGATGAAGAAAGCAGAAAGAGACCAACACCCTAGTCCAGTGATGGCTGACCTTGGCACTCCAGGTGTTCTTGGACTTCAATTCCCAGAAGCCCAAGTCCCCACTCCTGTTGATCAGGGCTTCTGGGAATGGAAGATCAAGAACAGCTGGAGTGCCAAGGTCGGCCATCACTGCCCTAGGTAAAGGTAAAGGTCGCCCTTGCTTGGAAGCCAGTCATGTCCAACTCTAGAGCATATCCGTCAAGTTGCGGTTTTGGAAATCCGGGAGCTGGGCACACATGTGCAGTAGGTTTCCAGGCGCCGGGCAGGAAATGGGTTACTGTGCATGCGTGGCTGTCAGAGGCAGAGGTGCGCATGTGCAGTAGCTACTTTCCCTGCCGTTCCAAATACAGGATGGCAGCGGGAAAGGGGAAGAATGGGTGTGGAAAAATGAGAAATCCAGGCCAATACGGGATACTTGACAGGTATGCTCTAGAGTTCAGTGCTCGTCTCCATTTACAGCCCAAGAGCCAGCACTGTCTGTGTAGCTGCAAGCATTTTCCATGGTCATGTGGCAGGCATGACTAGACACTGGAGTGCACAGAACACTTTACTTTCCCACAGAAGTGGTACCTGTTTATCTACTTGCAATTTCTTGCTTTCGAACTGCTAGGTTGGCAGGAGCTGGGACAGAGACGGGAGCTCACTCTGTCATGCAGCACTCAGGTCTCGAGCTGCTTCCAGGCATAAAATTCAGCACCTTAGCCACTGAGCCAACTCAGTGTTCTGTGCACTCTGGTGTCTAGTCATACCTGCCACATGACTAATGCTCAAAACATGGGACAAATTGTATGCAGCAGCTAACAAGTGGACTTGAAGCACATTCTTTCAGGTCTGTGGAATGATTGTATATATTTCCATAAAATCCATACTTTGCCCTCAAGTGAAATATACAGCCCTCAATCCAGCGACTCCCCAATTAGGCAGGAAGACCTCTGGTTTGCCCAATGCATTTACAGGTCTGGTTGGCATGCTTAAAACTTAGTACAAACTCATTCCCAATGTGTGCATCAGTTTTACCACCACATTTAAAATGTGTACCAGTTTCTAGAGCTGGCAAATGGCCGACATACATTCTTAGAGATCTAAGTTACAAGAGCAGTAGTGACAGCTCAAGATACCTGGGAAAATATTACTCAGAAAAGTCTTAATGCTTCATCGCCATGGTCTGGGTCATAGAAGATCTGGCTGGCCCACAGCAGAAAAATGTTGAGAACCCTTGATTAAGACTCTAGGCTTAAACTATAACAGCCCAGAGGATCTCTGGGAAGAACCCATTCTAGATGGTCAACCCAAGTCTTCCGCTCAATGTGGGAGCCCATCAGTGGTGCTGGTACCACAGCTTGAGTTGCCAAAACAAGTTTAAATAAGGAAGTTTCAATGGGCCACATCCTGGCTCCCATTCAGAAGGAAGAATTGCCAGCGTCAGATTGACTACCATATGAACCTAAGCCGATGGGGTTGAGAAGTTAAACACCTTCAGGTCAAATCCACCAAGCTGCATGCACATCGAATAGCTGGTGCGCATACAGCACCAGGAGCGGCACACGGGCAAGGGGAAGATTGGTATTGATCCATGGGGTCCACATGACTTCCCTCATTGAACGTTGAAGCCATCATGAGTCCATCACTAGTAAATTCCGAGGAAGGGGCGAAGTCTTCAGAGATGCCTCCTCTGGATGGAGACTCCAACAGCAAGGGTCAACGTCAGAAGAAGCCAGCTGAGAGATGTTTTGGGAGCCAATCCTGGGGCAGGAGAAGAAGGAGAAGGAGAGAGAGAAAAGGACCACAGTGAATTTCTTGTGTACCTGACACCAAAATCCTTAGGCACTGAGTCAGAATCTCCCAAGCAACTCAAGCTCAGCTTCACAGCTCTGACACCAGCTGATTGATTGATTATTCAAATTTATATACTGCCATATATACATTTATATATAATAAGATTTCTCCTCTTAGGACAGGGATGCCCAAACTTTTCAGGCCATGGGGCCAGTCACATGGTTCAGTGGGCCGGTCATGTGGTTCCTCCCACCGGAAGCAGAAGTAAAACACGCCTTGCAATCTGTTTTTGCCACAGGATGAGATAGATTTTAAGCTGCCATTTTCTCTGCTTATACCAAGGGTGCCCAAACTATGGCCCATGGGCCGGATCCAGGCTCTGACGGCAATTCATCCAGCCCATGCCACCCTCGTCGTTCCTGGAAGCAGAAGTAAAATGTGCCTGTATTTACTAGTATGGGCATGTTTTATTTCCACTGTCAAGAGTGACGAGGGTGGTGTGGGCTGGATGAATTGGCATCAGGGGCAGTATCCGGCCCATGGGCCATAGTTTGGGCATCCCAGTCTTAGGAGGAAATGGGAAGCATGCATTCACCATAGGTGTGAACAAGAGATGGACAACAGGTGGCCTTCCAGATGTTGCTTGCACAACAATTCCCCAAAGCAATAGCCCAGAGAACCAAAGGTCATGGGAGTTGTAACCCACCTGGCTCCTAAGGGTCTAAAAATTGCACATCTCTGCTACAAATGGACAGATTCTGAGTCTTAGTCATAGGAACTTACTGTATATTACCCCTTCGATAAAGCTTGGAAATTCTGCATTATATGTGTCTTTCAAATGTCTGAACTGAATTGCACAAGCCAGGACACACTGAAGGCTTAGCATACATGTAACTGTGAAACAATTTCCAAAGAGACACGTGCATCTTAGCACTAGGACTAGCAATGACACTTCTTTACCGCCCCATAGATTTGTTTGTTTAACTTCTGTCCTATCCTTCTCCAACGAAAGGACCCAAAATATTCCCCATCAGAAAAGAGCTGGAAATTAGCTTAAGATCCTTCCCAGTCGATCACTCCTAGCACTGTCAAGAGGCACAATGGAACTATCCTCCTATTCCAGTGATGGCCAACCTTGGCACTCCAGATGTTCTGGAACTTCAATTCCCAGAAGCCCTGATCAGTCAGAGTGCTGACTTTGGCTTCTGGGAATTGAAGTCCAAGAAGACCTGGAGTGCCAAGGTTCGCCATCACTGTAATTCCTTATTAACTGTTTTCCCCTCCCTACCTTTGAGAAAACCCCTCAAAATTGGGATACATTGTGGGAAAACACAGGATACATTAAAGAAAAGAAAATAATTTATCTGCCCATTCAACCATGAGAAACTTATGAGTTAGGCAAGTAATTGCAGCATCAAAGAATCGAGAGGAAGGACAACTACAAGCTGCCACATACCGTTCGGTGGTTGAACAATGATATAGCCATTTGGGGTTGCATATACTGGCTTTTTGGTTCTGGGAGGTGCTTTGCTGCTAGATCTCTTTGTGCTGGCAGGGGTGGTGACCTGTGGCCTGGGCTTATGTGGGCCTGGAGGCCTTTCAGTAGAAGAATGGGCCACATGGGATGGAGTGGAAGTTAAATTCCTGATGTCAGTTGTAGATGATTCTATACTGGTGGTTTGGTTGGTATGGATGGCAGGTGTGGGTGAGAAGCTTGTGTTGGTGGTGGTTGTCACACTGGTGGCCACCATTGCCACATCAGGAAGACTTGTGTGGTTGGTTGTGTTGGAGGTTGCTGATGTGGCATTGGCCGAGGAGGTCACGTCCATGCTTCTTGTAGGAACAGGGGCAAGGATCCCACCAGCGGTATTATTTGAACCAGATGTGACATTGTTGGGGGCAGCTGTGGTGGAGTGTATCATGGTGGTTAGGATGGTCATCTCATTGGTTGTGGTGGTGTTGGAGTCTGCCTTAGTTCTGCTGGGGACTGTTGTGCTGATATCTCTTGTAATGAAGACAGGGACTGCTGGCCCACCCACAGTACTATTGGAAGGTGTTGTGAAGTTAGAAGAAGTGCCTGTGATGTTGGTGATGGAAGCCATGGTAGAGTCCACAGTGCTGTCGGGAAGAACAGAGCTACTGGAATCTTCTATAACTGGGCTCCAATCTTCTCCATTGGTGGAGGCTGGCGTTCCACTGACAGGTTCATCTGGAGAATCTGTTATGTTGGAGGAGATAGTTGTGGTTCTCATGGGGAGACCAACTTTAGGATCAATGGTGATGGGATGAACCGTAGTATTTGCAACATCAACTGGAGTGGATGTGTCGTCGGCCGGAGGAGTGTCTTCAAAGGAGGAGGTTGAATGGGACTCGGTGGTAGCTTCAGGATCGAAGGGATGACGTCTTGGAGAGGTGATGACGGATAGGGTTGGAGCATCATTGCTGGAAGTGGGCATAATGGTGGATTCTGTGGTGGGTGCCATGGAGGTAAGGGCTTCTGCAAACTCATTTGTGGTAGGCGAGGAGACGTTCATTACTGAGCCACTGGCTTCAGTGGACGATGAAGAAGTCAACCCTCCTGTAAGACCAATTCCAAGAGTGTCCAACTCGGTCTGATACTGGCTCTTGATCCACTTGGCCACCGACGGGTTGTCTTCGACTTCTTTCAAAGCAGGCAAATTTACACCCAGCAAACCTTTCACGTCTTGGACGCTCAATTTCTGCAACAGATTTGGGACACCATTATTCATTAAGGAAGTGTCAGTGTCCCTATAACTTAATTTTATTTTATTTATTTATTAAACTTATATCCAGACACTCTAGGAAAAACTTTCCTACTCTGGGCGGCTAACAGCATAAAACCCAACAATACAAACAGACACAAATATTATTATTTTTATATAAATACATTAAAACTCAAGAAACCATAAAAATAAAACCTTTTTGTTTTCTTAATTATATTTTCTTCCCTGAAAGCCACCCTAAGGTAGCCTTCCTCCATAGAAACAATTTAAAATATGGGCCCTATCTGCACACCCAATGAGTTAAAATTCTGAAATATTTCTATTTTTATGGGTTTAGTCTATCAAAACCCTGGAAGAAACTGGTTTAGATGAAATATCACATTGTTATTTAGAAGGGCTGCATCCATAGACAAAAAAATCACAATGATGTCCAACTTCTGAAAGGAGAGAAATGGGTAGAAGTCTACTCAGTAACCAAAAATACTCTATTTTTATTTCTACAGATTTGGGGATTTTAGTCTGGTAGGGTGCCCAGGGTTCGCTGCTTATATGTGCTGTTTCCATCACATGCACAATAGGTCAGCAGATGTTTCTGGATTTTAGGTTAACAGGAAACTGCTAGGAACGATAGTAGCTTAGTGGTTAAGATGCTGAACTTGACGACTGGAAGGTCGACAGGTCAGCAGTTCGAGACCCAGGTGACGCATGATGCTCTGTTTCAGTTCCTGTCAGCCTAGCAGTTCCAAAGCAAAAAATTGCAAGTAGACACATAGGTACCACTTTGGGGGGGGGGGGGGTAACAGCATTCTGTGTCTAGTCATGGCTCTTTGGCTGTAAACGGAGATGAGCACCGAACCCTAGAGTCAGATACAACTAGCTTTCGAGCAAGGGCGACCTTTACCCCCACCCTTTAAAAAAAACCTTTCCTATGAAAGCCTTCAAGACAGAATTTGAGCATACCAGCGCACAGCATAAGAACATAAGAACAGCCTTGCCTGAACGGATCCTCCACTGTTAAAACTCACCTGCACTTCTTCTGGATTCAGATTAAGAAATGTTCGGATATCCATCGTGACCTGCGACCTGGCCAGTTTTTTCAGGTCCTCCACAGGAGCTCCGCCTGAAGAAAAGAAGAGGAGAAAGAGGGGTGAAAATGAATAGATATTTAGCTCCAGGGATGAGTTCTGAAGGATAGAGAAGATGGCGCTGATTTGAAACCCAAGACAGCTGTGGAAAGCCAACAGGTTGCTATCCCAGTGATGACATCTCTAAGATGCTTCGTGACTCTGATTTCTCAAGGTCCTGTATCCACCACCACCCCT
Source organism: Bradypodion ventrale (assembly GCA_035047345.1). Taxonomy (NCBI): domain Eukaryota; kingdom Metazoa; phylum Chordata; class Lepidosauria; order Squamata; family Chamaeleonidae; genus Bradypodion; species Bradypodion ventrale. The sequence goes on along the minus strand of JAWDJE010000014.1, from coordinate 23,255,849 downwards.
GTTTTTGGTCTGAATTTTGAAAAAGCTCTCCCAAACAAGCAACCTTGGAGAGATCTTTGAACATTCAGGTTCATACCTGTCAAGTTTTGGATTTCGAAATAAGGGAAATTTCCCAGCAAATACGGGATACTTGACAGCTTTGCTTATCCTGTGCTGCCCTCCAATGGCGGCAATAGGGCATTGCAGTCTAATTAATAAGGGATGACGGCGGGAAAGAGGGTAAAATAAGGGGTTTCCCCGGCCAATAAGGGATACTTGACAGCTATGCTTATCCTGTGCTGCCCTCCAATGGTGGCAATGGGCATTGCAGTCTAATTAATAAGGGATGATGGTGGGAAAGAGGGTAAAATAAGGGGTTTCCCCGGCCAATAAGGGATACTTGACAGCTATGCTTATCCTGTGCTGCCCTCCAATGGCGGCAATAGGGCATTGCAGTCTAATTAATAAGGGATGACAGCAGGAAAGAGGGTAAAATAAGGGGTTTTCCTGGCCGATAAGGGATACTTGACAGCTATGCTTATCCTGTGCTGCCCTCCAATGGCGGCAATAGGGCATTGCAGTCTAATTAATAAGGGATGATGGCGGGAAAGAGGGTAAAATAAGGGGTTTTCCCGGCCAATAAGGGATACTTGACAGCGATGCTTATCCTTTGCTGCCCTCCAATGGTGGCAATAGGACATTGCAGTCTAATTAATAAGGGATGACAGCGGGAAAGAGGGTAAAATAAGGGGTTTTCCCCGTCCAATAAGGGATACTTGACAGCTATGTCCAGGTTTGTAACTGGCCCCAAACCCTAAAACCAGGATTATTTATTTCATTTATTTATTGAGTTATTTATATCCTGCTCTTCTGGCCTCTGCTGTTCTTCTCCCTTCCACTCGCTACTCTGGGTTGAACTATATTTTCTCGGAAGGTTTCCTTTGCTAAATGAAAACTAGTGAATGGATGAATGGACACAGGTACCAGAATGTCCATACAACATTTTTTATTTTAAAAAAACAACCCATAGCTGGCAGAAGTACTTAAAATAAAGCCAGTTGAATCCAACTCTACGGTTCAGTGCTCGTCTCCGTTTCAAAGCCGAAGAGCCAGTGCTGTCTGCGGCTGCAGACATTTCCATGGACACGTGGCAGGCAAGACTAGACACCAGAGTGCACAGAAGGCTATTACCTTTTCCCCCTAAAGTGGCCCCCTATTTATCTATTTGCAATTTCTGGCTTACAAACTGCTCGGCTGCCAAGAGCTGGGAAATTGACGGGAGCTCACTCCGTCATGCAGTGCTCGGGTCTCAAACCGCTGACCTGCCAACCTTCCAGTCATCAAGTTCGGCGTCTTAGCCACTAAGTCACCACAGGCCCTTGAAGAGAGAGAGGTGGCCACAGGCAATTAGACGTAGACATCGCTACACCGAAATGAGAAGCCCGTCACAAATGTGCCACCAAAGCTTTGGCACCTTTGGCACTTTCTCAGGCCAGATCCTGAAATTACGGACCATGCCAAAGAGAGAAGAACAACTACTACAGTACCCACCTAGATACGGCAGGATAAGAGGATAATAGGCACTGGTTCCTTCTTGGCTGGCAAAGGCGAGAGATGCTTTCCCATACAACAGGTTCTTCTTGCCTTGGGAACAGGTGGAAATATCCAACCTCTTGCTATGCCTAAGTGCGGGAACAAAATGCACAAAGTGAGGTGCACATGGAAGTCCTGGGGCTTCACATCTACCGGTTGGGCAACCAGCATACGATGCTAGAAGGAAGGCAGTTTAGCTAGCAATTCCTTGTTTAATTCCTCATTTGGGAGCGTATCTTTCCTCCCCAGGGGCAGTGGCTACTCAATTAGGTTCATATTCAGATTATGATGCCATAAGCGGTAAAGGTTGGCTGATGGGAAATCCCATTTATAAGACAAAAAAATGTTAGAGTTCTTTAGGAAAGCCATGCGCCCTTTAAAATTTAACTTTTGTCCCAGCTATGTGCATAGAAAAACATGTCCCCATAGATCAGGGGTTCCCAACCTAAGACCCATGGGCCACATCTGGCCCACAGCACAATTTAATGTGGCCCCCACCCCTCCAAGGGCATTTGAGAGAAAAAAATGACCACCCCCTTTGAAGCTGTTGGGACAAAATGGCCATCCCCATCGTGCAGGCAGGGCAAAATGGCCATTTTGACAGAGCGTGACCCAGGCCTCGGCTTGAAAAGGTTGGGAACCCCCCGCCATAGACTCTATTCAAGTCCCTTTCTTATATAAAAACACCCCTCCATAATGCAGTGGCACCAATGTCAAATTTACGTACAAGTGGAGAGGGTCAAGAGTAAATGATACTTTAGCACCTTTTTAGAAGAGGTGCTCTCTTATTAAGTGGCCGGTGTCTGATTGTCATAGCACATGCTTTTTATCACTTGTGTATCTCATATTTAACATGGTGGGCTTCATGATTATGATACAAAGCAAAGGAATCAGACTTATATACCGCTTAGTGTATTGTGCTTAGTGCACTCTCTGGGCAGTTCACAAGTGAATTAGCATTTTGCCCCCAACATGCTTGGCTTGATTGCAAATATATCTATCTCTGAGAGAACTACCTTTTAGGAGGCATACACATTGCTCTTAATGTGTAACTTGACCCCAAATAAGCTTTCTGCCTCAGTTGGTAGTAGAAAACCCAATCGGAGGCAGGCATTTACCTGATGGCTTCTGGGTCTATTCGCTTCAGCTGATCTTCGTCCAAATAGCACAGATATTTGCCTTCCAACATGTCAAGTAATGGGCCAGTAAGGTTGCCGCCCAGTCCTGTGTATCTTGCAACGACTTGCTTGATCTGCAGGAGAGAGAGTTAAAAATTTAAAAGCGAGACCAGTCCTACACCAGGCCAACCAGCAGTCTGTCTTTCAAGAGTTGAAACTGGCACCTAATTTTGTTTGTTTGTAGAGAAATACAAATTAGGCAGCCAGGGATATTACGAGGATCCCTCGCAAGTTACTTCTGAGTCGAGAGACTTGGACGATCGGCCGGCACGCATGTTGACCCCTGGCTAATGGGAGCGACTACCTGGGCCATCTCCCATGCCCCATCTTCTGGATTCAGCAGGGCTGCTAGCGTGTCGCCGGAGGTCACATTCCACTTGCCGATCTCTTCCACACTGTACAGCCGTGAAAGGGAGCCCAGCAGCTGCAGTTGATCATCTGGAATCCCACCAGGGTAGATCTAGGAATGTCCAAACAAGGGAAGGGTGAGTGAGTAAGGGTCTCCTTATACAGGTTGGAGTTAGGAGAAGAGCAATAACTTGACATTCACAGATGAAAATTTACCATTGGTAAGAGGATAGAAAGGAAAGAAGGAAGGAAGGAACCACCCAACCAACCAACCACCCAACCAACCACCCAACCACCCAACCAGCCGGCCAACCAGCCAGCCAACCAACCAACCAAGAACAAAGGCAATGACATGGATTACTACAATCCACAAATAGCTGCGCACATCAACATCTGCACTTGCACTGTGAACCCACCAGGTTAAGCCTGACTTTCATGACAAACCTTATTTGTGTTAGTGGGACTTCTTTGTTAAAGTACACAACCGCTCAGAAATTAGGGAGGGTACTTCCTGGAGATACCACCAGTGGATCAGACTATTAGAAGCCTACACAATTGGCTTCGGCTTCAGGTCTACAGATTGCTAATGACCCTAACCCAACAGTTCTAAACCATTCCGGGACCTTAACCCAAAGATCGTAGCCAATGGCATGCTTCCCAATGGGCAATGCTCTCACGGTTACCTTGTCTAATTTTCTTTTAACTGCCGACAAGTAGTCGTTCGGGAGAGGCTGCTCCAGCAGCAGAGCCAGGTTGGCTTTCAAAACCTCATCGCTCAAGCAGGCATCAAACTCCTGGGCACTGTCGTAATGGACCATGAAGAGACTGTCTTCCAAGACACTGGCTGTGATGGGATCAGACTTGCAAGCTGTGGGCAAAATCCAGAGATGGAGAATAACCCATCAGAGTGAAGGCTGGAGGGTGAGCACTTCCAGGGGGGAATCAGCACCACCATCTTGTGGGCTTTGCTGTCTCCAACCCTTCATCTCCTTCTTAATTCCCTTTGGAAAGGCCTCCAGGTGGTCTTGAACCTGCTGGAAATGTTCTTCAACTTTTGTGTACCGATCAAACCCTGGACTGCTGGAAATGACTGGGCACAACTCAGCTGACGCCAGAAATGTACACGATCGCATGGGAAAGAGCATACGGAACAAGATCTCCTTGGTTTTCCAGCACTATACAAGACTTTGATCTCTGTTGACCTTCCAGAGTCTTGGAGAGAAGACCTCTCGGTTTTGCTCTGGGAGGCAGACATTGACTCACCCCTTTACAGAACTAGGGATTCCTATCAACTCTCTTATCACAATGCATTCCCTAGAACAGTGCTGGCCAACCTTGGCTCTCCAGATGTTCTTGGACTTCAATTCCCAGAAGCCCAAGTCAGCACTCCTGCTGAACAGGGCTTCTGGGAGTTCAAGTTCAAGAACAGCTGGAGTGCCAAGGTTCACCCTCACTGCCCTAGAATAAAGTCTTTATTTTCCTGAAGCGAAGAGTGAAGGTAATATGCGTGATGATACATGCATAGGACAAAACCTTCTCTTGGCCAGAATCCTGTTGGCAATTCATACTTGCACATGGCTAATCAAGTAAGTTGTATTAATTAAAGAACTCCAAGTTACATTTCTGAGCTTGCTCCCTGTGATTTGGCATGCACCCATAAACACAGCCCAGCAGGGCCATAGCCAGGATTCTAGATGTGGGTGGGCAAATATTTTTCAGGGTGGGCAACAAAGCCTATATTCAATGCATTCCTATGTGAGCAAGGTGCTAACTCAGGGTAGGCCAAGTCCGCCCTGGCCACCCCCTGCCTATGGCCCTGCAGCCCAGCACCTCGCTAATGGTGAGCCATTCACTGCCAAGCCAATAGAATTTGCCAATAGGATTCTGGCCAATGTACATTAGGACAGTGATGGCCAACCTTGGCACTCCAGGTGTTCTTGGACTTCAATTCCCAAAAACCCAAGTCAGCACTCCTGATGATCATAGCTTCTGGGAATTGAAGTCCAAAAACATCTGGAGTGCCAAGGTTAGCCAACACTGCACTAGGACATGGTTCTTCAATCTCTCAAAGCAGGGTATTTTTGAGTGGGTAAAGTAGAACCAAGCAGTTCTTTTAAGTGGATTTTAGTCCTTGAAAACCTATGACGTAATATATTTTGTTTAGTTTTCCAAGCGACGAGAGAAACTTCAGTTTCTCTTGAACAGGGAAACACAATTAACCGCTCTAGAAAGGGTTGCAAATAAAATCAAAGTCATTCTCTACAATTGCCTAATTTTTCTCTTACTTTCTATTGCCCGCTTAGCTCTGGAAGAGAAGGTGGATTCGTGCCCAACAGCTTTGATAAAAAGGAGCATCTTCTCCTTCTGTTGGACACTTAAGCTGTCGTCGGCATCAGCCATGTTCTGGATGAAGACCTTTCTCTCTTCCTAAAAGGGGGGAAAACCACATGTGTGCAAATGTGCACATTATAATTGGGAAAAGAGGTATATCGATGCAGACATAGATGCACACCGAATGGCTCAATGTACCTTGTTAATGGAATCCCAGATGGTGCGGTTGATGTAGTAAACCAGAGTTTCAAGGCTCTCGAGAGTTCCGGCGTCCCAGGAGGCCGGCGTCCTGTGATGTCCAGAAACATGCAATGCTTGGTTGTATTACAAAATACCACTAAAAAGCAACCTGGCTGGGCCAGAACACTTAGAGACATTCCACATTCAGAATGTCAATCCATTTTGACAGTTTCGTTTTTGATGTGGATGGACTTTGAATACTCTTTAAAAGTAACGTCTCTGCAATGCCTTTTAAACAAGGTGACTCTCAACCCTGTCCTGTATGCACAAAACCCAACAGCAGCTGTTTACACTCACACAGGAGGAATGGTGGAAATTGCCATGACTAATTGCGGCTAATGGGCAAGGTGTCTGACACAGGATGGGACACATGACCGACAAGCAAACTGGTAACTTCTTAAATGGCTGCAGCAACTACCTCTCACATGCATGTCTATAGCCAATAGGGTTCTAGCCAGAATATATAGAGTTGTGTGGTTTTCTTTTAAATCAAAATTTGAGTGAAAGAAAATGGAAACTATAATGCTATGGCGCAGTATGGATTGTTTGCACCCTTTCCCAGAATTCTCCATTCCACCCAACAGTAAGGCCATATGCCAAGCCCAGTGAACAGCCCAATGTCTTCAGCATACCTGTCAAGTTTTGGATTTGGAAATAAGGGAAATTTCCCGTCAAATAAGGGATACTTGACAGCTATGCTTATCCTGTGCTGCCCTCCAATGGTGGCAATAGGGCATTGCAGACTAATTAATAAGGGATGACGGCGAGAAAGAGGGTAAAATAAGGGGTTTTCCTGGCCAATAAGGGATACTTGACAGCTATGCTTATCCTGTGCTGCCCTCCAATGGTGGCAATAGGGCATTGCAGTCTAATTAATATGGGAAGAGGGTAAAATAAGGGGTTTTCCCAGCCAATACGGGATACTTGACAGCTATGGTCTTCAGTGACCTGTCTGGCCCTTTACCAGCCTGCTCCCACATAGATTCTCCCCAATGGCATTTTTCGTACTTGTGTGAAACTTCCAGTACACCTGAAGCATTGTCTTTGTAGCACAAGGGTCGGTATTCAAAGCCCTTGAGTTGGGTGACAAATAACATCAAGTATACTTTTTGTGCCAGCTTGCTTTCAGTGAACTCCCCCCCCCCCACAACATTTGTGTTGGTTCATCTGTTTTTGGTTAAGCTGTTTCTGATTAATCTACCTATCATTGTTAAGTTGCCAATTAACCTTAGATTGAGGATGGAGTCGCATTACGTACCTATAGGAAGTTTCCCCACTACTCAGGAGTACATTTAAGGCAACTCTTTGTGAGGTTGTGAGGTCTGAGCATAGCTTTAGGTTCTCCAGGATCCCTGGGTCAGAGTTTTCAATGGTGGATGCATCCATGTCACATACAAAAGCTCCAAGCTGTCTTAGTTGTAGATTGCTAAGAGACCCATTTTTCAGTCCCTGAAGTAACAGGAAGTATAAAATTAGGATTACTTGGCTTGTAGCAACTGATATGTGTCTCATAATATACAGAGGTTCTGTTATGCTGGGCCAAATAGGAGGATATGTTTAGCACCTAACTAGAAGGAGTGCTCCTCAAGTAGTTAAAAGGATCTGTTTGTCATCGTATACATCTGCATCTTACACTTAAGGTAAGATGGTAAGGTATGCTGGGCCAAATAGGAGGATATGTTTAGCACCTAACTAGAAGGAGTGCTCCTCAAGTAGTTAAAAGGGTCTGTTTGTCATCGTATACATCTGCATCTTACACTTAAGGTGCTGTCCATTCTCGGTGGTCCACCTGACCCTTGAAGGATCAGAAAGCTAGACCATTGATCTGCCCAAAACTACCATCCCACATAGAGAGTCTCAGCACCGTGAAATTATTATTTTCTAGGAAACAATGGAATTAGAGGAATGCCCACTCAACATTAAACATGCCACTATGTATGTGTTGGCTCAGGGAAAATGCACAGAATCAGGCAAAACGAAAGCTTTACCTCAAGGAAAAATCAAATCCAGAGGTCCTGTCCGCAAGAGAAAGGAAGTAATCTTCTCTATCAGGGTGTGAGCAAGAGCGTATGATTTAGGGGATGTTTTCACTTTGAAGGGGTTAATCTTCTCCGAAAACTATAGCACAGAACTCTAAATGCCTCCAAAAAGTTTATGGTACAACCATGAGGGACATTAATGAGGATTTAAACCGATAGAACTATGTCTCGGTAAACGAAACACACCTTCAGGGGAAAATGGCAGAAATTCCTTGAGACTTCGCCTCCTAATCATGAACCTGTTGCCCGATTTTTCCGACTAACTTTCTCCTCTGTAGTTTTGAGAAGGAAAAACTGATTTTGCACATCGTTGTTCCCATTGTTTAGCACAAGGAAGGGATGTGACTTACCAGGCAACTCGAGGCATTCTCCACGAGCTTTCTTCTCTGGGTTGATCCATGGGTCAACAGACTTAGATTCCCTTTCGACGCCAGGCTGTAAAAGGCTTCACAGCGTTGATTCCCTATGTTGTTGAGGCTGGAGAGAAGACATCGTTATGGCTTTCAAGGACCAAGGGTTGGTTTATGCTGACCTACACCTCTGGGTTTTAATTTATTTTCCTTTTCAAGTCAAGACGGCTAAAAGGCTCCCCCAACACACATCAGTTTGAAGGTTGGCAGTCTTACAAAACAGAGGAAAGGCTCCTATCATGTTAGAATGGGTGGACAAGAAGGATGATGGATTGAAGGAAACCTTAATGTGAGAAACATCTGTCACAACTGCTTTGATTTGGATTCTTACATTGAGCAGGGAGTTGGACTCGATGGTCTAAAAGGCCTCTTCCAACTCAGTCATTCTATAATTCTATTAAAACAAAGCCAAGGGATCTACAGTTTGTTTGTTTGTGGGTTTGCTTGCTTGCTTGTTTGTTTGTTTACTTGTTTGTTTGTTTGCTTGCTTGCTTGCTTACTTACTTGCTTGCTTGCTTGTTTGCTTACTTGCTTGTTTGTTTGTTTGTTTGCTTGCTTGTTTGCTTGTTTGTTTGTTTGCTTGTTTGCTTGCTTGCTTGCTTGCTTGCTTGCTTACTTACTTACTTGCTTACTTGTTTGCTTGCTTGCTTGCTTGCTTGCTTGTTTGTTTGTTGTGTTAATATAGCCGCCCTTCTTGCCTAGGCGACTCAGGGCGACTCACAACATCAGGTTCAACATAAAAACCCACCGCAATACAAAGATTAAATCCAACAGTTCCTAGATCGCTTTTCCTGAAACATTCCTGAAACATTGCAAACAAGAGAATGACCCTCAGCATGCTCTAAAAGGGTATGAGCCACAAGTCCTCTGGCTCAGATTCAGAAAGAACTTTATGGCAAGAACATCAAACAATTGCAGGAGGGAGACGACACCGTTTTTAGGTCAAACTTTGCAAGCTTTCGTAACTCATGGTTACTTCTTCAGGCATGTTTGTTTTTAAGGATGGGCCACATGGCTTAATTTTTTTTACTGGAGCCCTGAAGATATGGCAAGAACAAACATCCTTGAGGGTACGCAAGAGCAAAACCAAATGAGAAGATGGAGGAAGGAGCTTACTGGACAAGGAATAGCATTAAAGGAGGAGATGGCTGAGGAATTCAACCTCCCCTACATCAATTGGAGGACCATGAGTAGGCTGAGGGTTGGAGTCCCTTAATGCACGACCAAAATGCTCAAGTGGGAGCTGTTGGTGGACAACAACACGTTGTGTGAATGTGGAAAGACGCAGAATCCTGCTCATTTACTGGTTTGCCGATGACTGCCAGAACCAATGAGGACTTAAGTTTGGCCAACGACAAAGCCAAGAAAGTGGCTTCATTTTGGCAGACCAAAGTCTGACCTGGACACGAAAGAAGAAGAAGAATTCCTGATGGAAGGGAATTCTTTCAAATGAGGGAAGCTACTCACGGAAAGAAAAGCAACACATCGGGCGGATAAGCGGTGAAGTTTGTGGTCAAGTTGCTTCTCAGGAGAAGTCTGGCCATGCAGGAGAGCTGTCAGGAAGAAATCCAGATGTTCATGTTCACCACCCTACGACCTCACCATTGCAATCTTAAATCATGTATAAATGGCGGCCTTCCAGCTAACATCTGACTACTGCTTGCATTTTGTCCTAAATGGAGCACTTTTCTGTATTCAGACTGATACAGGTTCAAATCTGGCCCGTACAAGAAAGCACCCGATTTACCCAGAGAGATAAATGGGAGCTTATCAAAGGAGGAACAGTCCTTGAAGCTTTGGCTGATCTGCTATGCTACCTTCTCTGTCAAAGATTGTTTGGTCCAAAAACCTATAGGAGCTTGTGGTGTAGTGGACAGTGTGACAGATTAGGACTCAAGAGATTTCGGTTCAAATCCCTGCTAAGCCATGAAAGTGGAGTGAGACTGGTAAAACCATTCCTGAAATATATCACTTACACTTAAGGCCCTGTTAGAGTCGTTATATGTTAGTTCTGTCTTGAGAGCACATAACAAAACCCCAAACACTTAATGTATTTGGAGGATAAGGATTGGCATCTTTGAGCATCCATGTAAAGTTTGGAGTAAAACCCAGACCAGATTCACTGCAACACTGAAATCAACCAGCCCCAAATTTTAACATGGGGAACAACTCCTAAAACCATCTCAGGATCCTTTCTTGAGCATCTAGTTCATGTCAACATCATTCTACCTGGGCCCTGTTCTTCCAGCAAGGAGAAGAGTAGGGAGAAATCCATTAGGACATTTTGTATTTTGAATTTTTGATACCGTTGTGAGCCACCTGGAGTTGCTTCGGCAAGGGAGGCGGCAGTACAAAGACAGGAATGAATGAATGAATGAATGAATAAAATCAATCCAGGTCCCATAATCACCCTGGTTGTAAATATTACTCACCTGTTCTTCACTCAGGTTGGCATTTTTCACTTTCACTTCTCGGACCAGGTCAGAAAGCTTCCCAGGGCTGAGTTTGCTGGCCATGTTGCACTGGAAACCTTGCAGAATGAACGCAGAAAGCCTGGAAGGCAAGGAGAATGCTTTAAATTTTCACGTCTCCCCGGATAACACACATTTTCACGACTCCCCGGATAACACACATTTAATTGTGCCAAGTGGAAAGCAGTATGAAAAGAGGAGGACCTGATGTGAAATGGATCGATGCAATAAAGGAAACCACAGCATTTGAGTGTGCAAGATCTGAAACAGGGCTGTTGGTTATCTTTAACCCCTGCGCCACCAAGGCTCTATAAGGACAGGTTGTTTACCTGTAACTGTCGTTCTTCTTTGTGGTCCCCTGAGAATTTGCACGAATGGGTTTATTGTGTGTACGTGCAGAAAACCCATTCGTGTGGATTCACAGAGACCACAAAGAAGAACTCGATCGAGCCTAGGGGCAGAAATAGACATTGTAGATAGCCCATAATGAGACTATTGTCATGTTTAACAAAGATCTAGCAATCTTTAGGCCCATCACAACAAAACCTCTGGCTACATATCAACAACCGCCACCCGTCTCCATGAACCACAACTCACTCAGTGTAATTGTCTGCATTGGCCACGACCTCTCCAAAAAGAACGGCAGCCTAGGAGAAAGAGAAAGCTATGTTCAGACCTAGCAAAATTGGCGAACAAAAGTCTCAAGGGAGCCAAGGCCAACATTAACCAATCCATCCCAACTAAAACGATCATAACCTCATAGAACGGCATATTGAGTTGAGTAGCAAAACCCATTACCTGTTGCGGGGACCAAGGTTTCTTGTTGATTTTGTCCAGATCTGGTTTCTCGCCCCGTGGTACCAAGAGCGAGTTGGGAACGTAGCCTACGAAAGCGTCGGGGACGTTGTCCAAGATGTCGCGGGGAGAGGAGGCATTAGAAAGGATCTTGGAGGAGAAAGGCAAGAAGGCAGAGGCAACTGAGAGCGGGCAATTCATTTCACTCTTATGACATAAGCACCACTATCAGCTCCCCGATAAAGGAAAGTCTCTTCGGGGCAACTCACAGCCTTCTCTGTTCTTGCCCAGATCATGGATTTGGTCAATGGGGAGGATTTCTACAATGGTAGAAATTTACTGCAAATAAATACTTCAGTGGAATAACAAGAACAATCCAGCTATTGGATGGACGACAGTTACTGCCTTTAAGGCACGGCCAGGCTCAGCATAGCAGATAAAGCAGTGTGAATGTGTAGAGATTTCCCTAATTTGTATTGCACTGCATTGTCTTGTGATGAGTCCCTTTAGGTGGGGTGATGGCCCCCCTCAGTGGAGGAAATGCCACTGGAAACCATCCTATTGGGTCCACTGGCAAAATGAGCGGAGGAGGAACTCTGATTCCCAAGGGTCATGGAGGCAAAAGAGGCCATGCCGGATGGACTGGCTGTTCAGGCACACCTTGATAATATCCTCAAGGCTGCGGCAGTCCATTGCAGTCCCGGTGTTGTATCCTGCATGTCTCATTCCATATGTGCCACAGGAGAGGGCTCCGAGATCATAGTGTGTGGGTCACTTCATGGCAAGCTGGGATCCGCCTTAAACAAATCCATGCCATTCCTGAAGCAGGAAAAATGCATTATTTGATACGAGTTGCAGCCGCAGCTGCCGATGACATTGTGTTGTATTGTGTTGCGTTGCATTGCTTTGTATTGCATTGTAACGGAGCCTGAGTTTTTCATGAAACCTTGGTTTTTGGAACCTTGTTTTCTGGGGTTGTCCTAAACCATCTCCCTGGAGTTCTGCAGAGGCACACTTCCTCATTCATTCATTCATTCATTCATTCATTCATTCGGTGTCCCAAACCAGCTACCTGGAGTTCATCAGAGATAAACTTACTCATCCATCCACCCACCCACCCACCCACCCACCCACCCATCCATCCATCCATCCATCCATCCATCCATCCATCCATCCATCCATCCATTTGACTTATATCCCACCCAACTGGTGCAACCAACACTCATTATATCATTCCTTGGCATTTTTCTGCTTTTACTTGAAGGTTTCCCCACTCTAAAAACATTCCAATGCCTTCAAAATAAGGCTTGGTTACCCGAATGCACAAGAGTGGAATTTACAGTGTGCCAGTAGCTAAGGTCCCAATCCTTTGGACCAAGCCATGGCTGGGAGTTGTGCCCAAGGAACCTTTCTGGCCTTTCGGGGAGAATTGCGTTACTTAAGACAAGCCCATTTCCAAATGTTGGCCACCGTCATTCCCCACGCAGCTAAGCCCACAAGGTTTACCTTGCTGACAAAGGCTTTCTTCATATGCTCCGGTCCTTGCACAAGAACTGCCACAAAACCGGCACTCTTCGACAATCCAACTGCCAGGCCTGCTGAGATGCCATGGAAGCTGGCGCTGGGCAGACCTTGTGCCAAGGTGCCGAGGTTCTCAAACTTCTCAATGGAATCCAGCTGCAGGACGACGAAAGAAGACGATGGTCACACCATGGAGAGAAATACTTCCTTCTTCTGTTATGTTAATGCCAGAAAGAGGGGCTTGTCAAGAGGCTTATTGTGGGACCACCGCATTGTCATGATTAACACCATTAACTCGTTTAAAATCTACCCAATTTCCTTTGTCCTTTGAATTACACTCATACTGATATAGAATGCAGCTCGTGCCAAAAAACTGAAGTGGGAAAGTGTGTCTACACTAGATCGGTACAACAGCTTGGTGCCACTTCAACCTCCATTGCTCCCCTATACATGGACTTCCCAGAAGCATCAATCTGACCTATTGCTCTTGGAAAGAGGATGCTGAACCTGCCTGGGTCAGATCCAGGTGGGTGACTTGTAGTTGCAAGAGGTTGACAAAAACCTCTCTGTTCAGGGAATTCCCAACACTAATAAAATACCACAAGAAGATTGTTCCACCATGCCCCAACTTGTGAACCAACCACATGTCAGTTGGTCTTTTCTACAAATCCAGAGCTGGACAAGACAATGCTTTACCCTGGTCCAACATGGTACTCCACAGTTCCTCTTGGTCGAAAGCCAGGCATATCTGAGTCTAGGTTTCAGTGCTCATCTCTGTTTATAGCTGAAGAGTCAGTGCTGTCTACGTCTGCAGATGTTTCAATGGACATGTGGCAGGCATGACTAAACACCTAAGTGCATGGAACGCTGTTTACCTTCCCACTGAAGTGTTACCTATTTATCTACTTGATATTTCATGCTTTTGGACTGCTAGGTTGGCAGGAGCTGGATCAGAGATGAGATAAGAGATAACAGATAAGAGATAAATCTTTATTGTCATTGTCCTGCACAGAACAACGAGATGGAAGCTCACTCCATCATGCAGCACTTGGGTCTCAAACTGCTGACCTGCTGACCTTCTAGTCATCTTGACTCAGGAGTTTTCAACCTTTTAAAGCCAGGGCCCAGCTTCAGACAGCTTTGGGGGCCGGATGGCCAATTTGCCCTTCCTCCACCACATGGCACTTCCTGGTGTGGTGGAAGCAGTGGAAGGCCACATGAAATGGTGCCCGGGCCGCATCTAGCCCACGGGCTGCAGGTTGAGAATCCCTGTCTTAACCACTAAGCCATCACAATCCCTTCCTCTGATGTAGCCTTTCCCAGAAGCCACAAAAGAAGACTAACAGCTCCCCACATTTACCTTGTAATTGCTTTGAAGGATCCTGTTGACCAGCATCTGAGCTTGACCCCGGCTCCAGCCTTGGACTTGTCCAAGTGATTCCAAGACCTTGGGATCTCTCAAAACTGAGGCTGGGATACCTGAAATCTGCCCCGTCGTCAGCCCCACAGCCTGTTGTCCCAAAGCCACAAGGGTCTGATTGTCAAAGGTCTTTACTTGTTCCACCAGCATGGTCGCCAACTGGCAAAGAAAAAGTATGGTTGGGGGGGAGGAGGGGACGTCAAATGCTCAGGATTAGAAAGTGACCGCATTTGAACAAGATAACATTAAAGCCACTGTTTCAATGGTACAAAATAAATGCTCATATAAAGTTATGTGCGACTGAACAACAACAAAAAAGTTATCAAAAAGAATGGCAACTTTGTTGAGGGGCAGCTGTTTAATCTGGTTTCATGGCCACGGCGAATCTGTTCTGAATCTAGACTGAATTTTAAATGGTTTTAATTTGATGGATGGAAGAAGGGATAGGCTTATTACAAGAGCTGTCCAAGGTGCTGAGCCTAAACTATGCTGTATTCCACCTTTCCCCAAATGGCCCTGTTTGACCCACGTTTGTCGTAAACATTTATGGCAGTGTTTTGCACATACATGGGCACGTTTTAATTCCACTTCTGGGAGCGGCAAGGGCAGCATGATTTGGTTCAGTGGGCTGGATCCGGCCAGTAGGCCATAGTTTGGGCATCCCTGCCTTAAATGAAAGACCAACAGGCTCAAGATGGGGCCATTGGCAGACAACAACATGATATGCGAATTTTTTTCAGGAGGAAACAACAGCTATCTGATTCAGTACATGATAAAGCGGATGTCGAAAGAACTAAGCAAGAGAAAGACCCTCAACATCCTCTGAATGGAGATGAGCCTCAAGTCCGCCGGCTCAAATCCAGGAAGAGCTTTATGGCAAGAACAAACATTCTTGAGGGTGCGCAACAGCGAAACCAAATTAGAAGATGGAGGAAGGACGGAGCTAACTGGATAAGGAATAACATTAAACGAGGATTTGGCTGAAGAACTCAATCTCCCTTACGTCACTTAATAGTCTGAGGGTCAGAGTCCCTAAATCAAGGATGCCCAAACTTTTTGACCTAAGGGCCAGTCACACGGTTCCTCCCACCAGAAGCAGAAGTAAAACACACTCACACATGCGCAAAATGCTGCCGTAAATGCACCCACATTTGTCGTAAACATTTATGGCAGTGTTTTGCACATGCATGGGCGCATTTTAAATCCTCTTCTGGGAGTGGCAAGGGCAGCGTGGGCTGGATGATTTGGTTGGATCCTGCCAGTAGGGCATAGTTTGGGCGCCCCTGCCTTAAATGAAAGACCAACAGGCTCAGGATGGGGCCATTGGCGGACAACAACATGATATGTGAATGTGGAGAGATACAGAATCCAGCTCATCTGCTGGTCTGCAGATGACTGCTAGAAACATGCACCGTTGAGGACTTGGGTATGGCCAACAACAAAGCCAAGAAAGTGGCTTCATTTTGCCAGTCCAGGGTTTGATTGAGACACAAAGGAAGAAGAAGAATCTGGAAGCAACCCGGGGATGAAAACTTGCCTGAGCAACCCTTGTCATTTACAGCCACAAAACTAGGGAGACCTCACCTGACGGTCAGACGGAGATGGCCTGGAAGAGTTACAGTGCTGATTGACCCGGGCAATGACGTCTAAGGTCTTGGCCCGACTGAGCCTTGAGATCTCGGTGGAATGTCGAGCGAAGCAGAGCAGCTGGTTTGGAAGACTGGGAGGGAAAGATATTGCATGTTAATCCATGCGCTGTACTTTTGTAGCACTTGGGAATGCTATGAGACTATGCCGGACAAGCTTCAGACCTTTCTAACCATTTCACAAAGAAAGGCGGTCAGCACTCACCTGTCAAGACTGAAATCTGGATCGACAGCGAAGAGTGCAGTGGAGTAAATCCTGGCCAGATCTTTTCGGACCTCAATGGTGTGGATTAGCTCCAGGTTGTCCGGGTTGAAAGCCAGATTTTGGAACTAAGTAAAAAAAAAACATTTGAGAGACTTTCATGCAATTGACTGGTGGAAATTTGTTAATTACCAGCTGATGAGCAACAGGCCAATTATAAACTTAATGTCAATTGCACATGCGATATTCAGTGGCTGTCAGAATAGAAGGGCATGGTGTGGAGATTAAGAGTCTGAACATTGATCCTAGAATTCCCCGTTTAAATCTCACCTCCCCTGCAAGTATGCTTAGACACAGAATCACATGGCCTTTTTAGTTCACTTTAGTGGCTCAAGTGGCTAAGATGCTGACTGGAAGGCAGGAGGTCAGCAGTTCGATTCCTGAGTACTGCAGGACAGAATGAGCGCCTGTCTGTGTCCCAGGTCCAGCCAGCCTAGCAGTTCGAAAGCAAGACATTGCAAGTAGATAAATAGGGACCTCTTCGGTGAGAAGGTAAACAGCGTTCCATGCGCTAGTCATGCCTGCCACGTGACCACAGAAACATCTGCAGAAGCAGAGAGCACTGGTTCTTAGGCTATGAAACAGAGATGAGCACTGAACCCTAGAGTTTGATACGACTGGCTTTCGAGAGGTGCTCCTTCAGGTAGGAAAGGCATCTGTTTGTCACAGCACATGTTTTTCCTCACCTTTGCATGCTTTGGGGACTGGAGGATTATTATTATTATTATTATTATTATTATTATTATTATTATTATTATTATTATTATTATTATTATTATTATTATTATTATTATTATTATTATTATTATGTGTCAGAGATTACTCTGGGTTGAAAGAATTTTTGCTGGAGAAACTCTGCTCAAGGGACGCCCAAATGTGGCTCCTTTCATGTTCCCCCAAGATCTTTCCCCACCAATGTGGTCCCGGTTTATCTACTTGCAATGTCTTGCTTTCAATCGGCTAGGTTGGCAGGAGCTGAGACAGAGACGGGTGCTCAAAATGCCATGCGGTACCCGGGTCTCGAACTGCCAACTTGCCAGCCTTCCAGCTAACAAGGTGAGCTTCTTAACCACAGAGCCACCACAGCAGCCCCTACACAGAATCAGTTTTCATGTTTGATCCTTGGCCTGCACCTTTCTCTGAGAAAGAACAAGAATAAAATCAGAAAATCCATTCTGCTTAATAAAGTTGCCCTGTTTCTCTAGGTTGGGTCTCTCAACACACCTGTCTGTTGAATTCATCTATATATTCTGTCAACGTCGAGGTTTTTATGTAGCTCATCACACGCTCAACATCTTGGAGAGTTTTAAGTCTTCCCGCTGTGGCCGACAATTGTCCAAGCTGTCTTGGTGTTAAGTTCTGAAGAACATCCATCTGAGAAAGAGAAAGAAAATTCCTATCTCGAATTTCCCATAGGCATGCATTGAATGCAATTTCCAATAGGAATGCATTGAATTCTGTATCTCGGGGGAAATCCTATTAAACATTTGTATCCCAAACCTATTTTTCCCCCTGAGATTTCCAGATGTATCTCGAGTTTTTCTTAAATCAAACTGTTCTTATCTCAAGGTTTGACTGTAATGACTTTTCTCAATTTAAAAATAACGTAAAGGATGTTTTCCATGGGAAAATGACGGCATTTGATGGCCTATATCCAAGATGGCCAACTTTGGCACTCCAGGTGTTCTAGGACTCCAATTCCCAGAAGCCCAAGCCTGCACTCCTAATGATCAGGGTTTCTGGGAATTGAATTGAAGGTGCTGTTGAAGAACACCTGGAGTGCCTAGGTTCACCATCACTGGTCTATATGACTAGAGAAAAACAGAGAAGGTATATTTTCTGAAGTATATTTTATCAAGTATTTCAAGGATATTAAGTACTTTTGAGCCTTATTACAAGGGAAGGACCCTCAACATCCTCTGAAAGAAGATGAGCCTCAAGTCCACCTTTCAGATCCAGGAAGAGCTTTATGGTAAGGACAAACATTCTTGAGGATACACAAGAGCAAAACCAAATTAGAAGGTGGAGGAAGGCACTCACAGGACAAGGAATGACATTAAAGGAGGATATGGATGAGGGACTCAACCTCCCCTACGTCACTTGGAGGACCCTGAATAGGCTGAGGGTTGGAGTCCCTAAATGCAAGACCAACAGGCTCAAGTTGGGGATGCTGGCAGACAACAACAAGTATATTAAAGTGGAGAGATACAGAATCCTGATCATTTGCTGGCCTGACAATTACTGCCAGAAACATTGTGGAATGAAGCCAGCCTTGGTACCCCAGGTGTTCTTGGACTTCATTTCCCAGTAAGCACACCTGCTGATCAGGGCTTCTGGGAATGGAAGTCCAAGAACATCAGGGAGGCTCACAGTTGAGAGCCTGCGGTCTAATTCATTTACTTACATGCTTAAACTTGGAATTCAGAGAAACAAAGTCTTGGAACTCTGCATAGCGGCTGAACCTCCCGAAATTGACCGTAAGCCATGAGGTGCTGTTGAAGTCCTCAGTGCAAGCAGAGCCTGAGAATAAAACAACCAGGAAATAGCATTGTACTTTAGCATCCTAGCTCTAGTCAGCAGATATACCGACACGGAGGAAAGTGCGACTGGGTGAATAGCTTTAACTGTCTAGGCTAGGTTGGCTTGACGACATTAAATTCCATTTAAAATTTCATCGCCAATGTTTAGTCAAATCTAACTTTCTCAAGGAATCTCTTCCATTGTCTCTCTAGCACATAGCTGTCAAGTATCCTTTATTGGCCGGGAAAACACCTTATTTTACCCTCTTTCCTGCCGTCATCCCTTATTAATTAGACTGCAATGCCCTATTGCCACCATTGGAGGGCAGCACAGGATAAGCATAGCTGTCAAGTATCCCTTATTGGCTGGGGAAAACCCCTTATTTTACCCTCTTTCCCGCCGTCATCCCTTATTAATTAGACTGCAATGCCCTATTGCCGCCATTGGAGGGCAGCACAGGATAAGCATAGCTGTCAAGTATCCCTTATTGGCCGGGAAAACCCCTTATTTTACCCTCTTTCCTGCCGTCATCCCGTATTAATTAGACTGCAATGCCCTATTGGCGCCATTGGAGGGCAGCACAGGATAAGCATAGCTGTCAAGTATCCCTTATTTGCCGGGAAATTTCCCTTATTTCCAAATCCAAAACTTGACAGGTATGCTCTAGGGCAGACTGGTGGTCCATCTATATATTGGGCGATGACTTCTACCAACTCAACGGGGCCAGTATAGGAGTTTTAAACTCAACCAGAGAACACCAAGTTAGAAGACTACTTACATGCTCTCTGCTTATGCCACATTGATCTGAGCCACAACACATGATTTGAGCAAAGGTTGATAGGTCTGAATGCCATGCAAAGAGTTGTGTGACATTCGAGCCTATCAACTCCAAAATGACCCACTTTGGTCATGGCATTTTCTGCATTTTCCCACCTTCCGGACGATGTGGAGCTTGATACAATATTGTCAGTGGTTTTTTTGTGTGTGTGTGCCTTTTCAGTGTGAGTGTGCAGGAATTTTTACTTTGTTCCACAGATGGAAATGAGATGCATTTGCCTAAGCCAGGTGTTCCCAACCTTTTAAAGCCAGGGCCCAGCTCATGCTCGCTCAGACAGCTTCGGGGGCCGGATGGCCATTTTGCCCTTCCTCCACCACATGGCACTTCCTGGTGTGGTGGAGGCAGTGGGAGGGCCACATGGAATGGTGTCGTGGGCGGCATCTGGCCCATAGGCCGCAGGTTGAGATTCCCTGCCCTAAACATTTCATCTCCACATCAGAGGTTCCCAGTACTAAGCTTTTAGTGAGCAGAGAATTTGTTAAAAAATTGATTTCTAAGAATTCCCTCCCTCCACGGATTTTGAGAATTGGTTTTAAAGGATGTGGGTTAAAACCTGGACATAATACCTGAAAATTTGCACTTTCCTCTGCAAACAGCCATGACCCATGGGGATAAAATTTTGCCCTTAGTTAAGCACACATTTAAGCCAAGTTTATCTTGACTCTACAGAGCCTACTATACGATTTCCCCCGACACTTGGGCCACTGGTTAAGCATCCGGAAGACTGAACTTCAGTGGACATAAGAATTGGGTCCCATTTGTGCCATGAATAGAGAGGATTGTCTCTTACCATTAGAATTCAACCCCTTCAAATAAGGAAGCTGGAAAGAGTGGAAGACTTCAGCTTGCGTAGGTTGACTCATCTTCATAAACTCCATATCAAGGCCTTTCACACTGAGAAACAAGCATACATTATGGAGAGAAAGAAAACTAGGTAGGTTGATGCACAGCTGGTAAAAAGACTTCATGTGCCAAAGTTGTTTGCTTCTTATTCTTAAATTTCAACCTGGACTTCAATTGTCGTCCTTGTTTTTGCAAGGCAATAAACAGTCCATAAGGTTTTCGACGTAGCTTGGCTCCTCCCCAGCCCAAGAAAATCTGGTAAGTCTCTCCTCCCTTTACCAGATGAGTTCTTGGGCTTTTCCACTGGCCAAGAAACATGCACCAAGGAGGACTTAAGTTTGGCCAACGACAAAGTCAAGAAAGTGCTTCATTTTGGCAATCCACTGTTTGATCGGGACACAAATCAAAAACAACTGGCCAAGTTAAAGAGACACTTGAATTTATTTTTACACACTTTATGTTCCTTAAGAAACTCAAACGGAAAAGGTGGAAGTTCTACCACAAGCACACAGAATGCTGTTACCTTTCCCGCCAATGGGGGTTCCTCTTTACCTACTTGCAATCTCTTGTTTTCGAACTGCTAGGTTGTCAGGAGCTGGGACAGATGATGGGAGCTCACTCCAGCATGCAACACCCGTCTCTGTCCCAGCTCCTGCCAACCTAGCAGTTCAAAAGCAATAAATTGCAAGTAGATAAATAGGTACCCCTTTGGTGGGAAGGTAACAGCATTCTGTGTGCTCCGGTGTCTAGCCATGCCTGCCACATATCCATGGAAACATCTGCAAGTGCAGACAGCACTGACCCTTGGGCTATAAACAGAGATGAGCACTGAACCCTAGAGTTGGATACAACTGGCTTTCAAGCAAGGGTGGCCTTTACCATTAAGGGAATAGGGGAACTGAACCTTCTGTGGCAACAAAGCAGCACTGAGGGACAGAAGAAGAACAGCTTAGCCCTATTTCAAGGCTACGTGAGCTTCACGTACATTGCTTGGTACTGAGGACATTGCATGCTCTCGCTCTGAAGGCACTGGAGCATATCAACGGAAATGGCCGCAATGAAGAGCCGGAGCCTCTTCTGGAACCAGGATGCCACAAACGATGTCTCGTTGAAACGGTCTTCACTTCTCAGCTTCTCCTCCCACAAGGACCTCAGGACGATGGCTTTCCAGGCGGGAGAAATGAGTGTGGAATTGACGATCTGGAAAGCAAACGCACGGACGCACAAGGTTGGAGAAAAGGTGATGGTGGAGGACAGGTCGTAGGGGAACTATGTGGAGACCCATGGAAGACACCAGAGATTTGGATTTCAAGTATCGCATTTCTACACCAGTGACCCTCAGAATGCTCTCAATAAAAAATTCGTGGCTGCGTGTCCCTTGGCATTGCCGTACGTGAGACACATCTAAACAGCACACAGCAACCCCCCATGCATTGTGTAGGTTTGGAAAAACCAACAACTTTTTTTTTTCATTCCATGCAAAGTTATGCAGATCGCACTGGCTAATCCGTTGCTCAGTCAAAGAAGACTTCTTTACTTGAGCCTTATCATGTGCTGAACATGAGAAATCTAAAAGTCTACGGAAAGGGAGTATGGGGAGGTTTTTTTGATGGGGGAAATATCAAGTATGTGTCAGGAGAAAAATGCATCACAGCGTCCCAAGGCTTCACGTTTCCCTCTTCCAAAGGGCTTTGTTACCTTGCGATTAAATTCCTCCAGCCCAGCCTCCAACTCTTCTGGGTCGACTTGGCTGACAAGGACTTTGACAATGTTGAGGGGTATCTCATTCCCTTTTCTCAGCACATGTTCCAAGGCCCGTACGACAAAACTCCTGTTAACCTGGCTCAGATTCTGAAACTGGAGAGATTTTTTTTAAAAAAATGTAGACAATATTCATTCATTCATTCATTCATTCATTCATCAGGGCAATTTTACCCCTTCCTTAGTAAAAAAAAGAAACATAAAACATTTTAAAACATAAAACTAGTATTTTTAAAAATTGTTTAAGAAAGCTTACATTTTTCTTTTTTTGTACAGTTC
Organism: Bradypodion ventrale; assembly: GCA_035047345.1. NCBI lineage: Eukaryota > Metazoa > Chordata > Lepidosauria > Squamata > Chamaeleonidae > Bradypodion > Bradypodion ventrale. The sequence goes on along the minus strand of JAWDJE010000014.1, from coordinate 23,233,375 downwards.
ATTTTGAAACACTAAATTAAAACACGAAAGCTATTGCATTAAAATAATAATTTCATGCCAGAAATTCTTCTGGGTTGAAAGGGGTTTTTGTGAGAGAAACTCCACTCGGGAACGCCCAAATGAGGCTCCTTTCATGTTCACCAAGAGCTGGGACAGAGACGGGAGCTCAACCCGTCATGCAGTACCCAGGTCTCGAACTGCTGACTGGCCAGCCTTCCAACTAACAAGGCGAGCTTCTTAACCACTGAGCCACTGCAGACCCCTAACTATTGCATTAAAACTGGCCACAATCCTCAGCCCCCAAAGGTTCATGCAAGCACATGTGTTTCGACTTGTCGCGGGAACTGTCATCTATCAGAGTTAGTTTCCTTCCCAGGTGGAAATCCCTGGAATCCATTGAGAAAAGCCAAACTGATATAAAATAATAATAATAATAATTGTGTATCGCCAAGTGAGTTCTGTGTTACGGTGTCCCTTGAACTGCTGACCTTTCACCTCCCAGTCCGTGTCTTAACCACTTGAGCCACTGGTAGAGTTGTGTTAATGACAGCCTAAGTATCACTTACACTGTCACAGATGACGTTGCTGAGGTTTGCAGAGCTTTTTACGTCCATGCTGTTAAAGAGACAGACAGAAAGACACGAATACATCAGCAGTGGGGAAATAAGTGAGGAATTCAGGCAGCCTTAATTCCAACTACGGGTTTCATCCAGGAGTTCATCTGCACCTTAAATGTCCCTGTTCCAAAGAACGCTATTCATATTTTCCAAGGAGGTCTCTATTAATAAACACCATGCAACAAAACAAGAACTGTGGGGTCCCCTTTTAAATGTTTTTCTTGTTCATCACACTGTGGGCTCTGCTGAACTTATTCATACTCAAATATTTTGCGCACGTTCCATATGCAAACACCTCCATGCTTTACTAGTGAGCATGAATCAAGAGTTGGAGCAGAGAGGCAGGCACATTGCCATGCAAATAACACACAACAAAATCGAAACTAATTGGGTGTCCCCTGGTAACGGCAACCTTGTGTTACCAGCTCATCTTTCTCACACTAGATCAGGCGAAAGGAACTGCAGAATGAGCTCACCAAAAGGTGCCTTCATTTTGGCAGTTTCATGTCTGGCCTCGACAAGGAAGAAGAAAACCCTGAAATTAGTCCCCCAACCTGAAATTCCCAGGGGCTTCTGCTTGAAGCTTATCTTCTGAGCTACAGCTCAGCCGTATTGATTAGTTAAGCCCTCAATTGCTTCAATTACTGTACTTTATTGATTGATTGATTGATTGATTGATTGATTGATTGATTGATTGATTGATTGATTGATTGATTGATTGATTGATTGATTGATTGATTGGTTGATTGATCAAATTTCTATGCCGCCCAATCAGGCGAACCCGACTCAGGGCGGCTTGGTTTGCAAGTTAGATCTTCTGCCTTTTTGTAGAGTTTAGAATGGAAAATGGAATCGTTTGTGCCAATATTGCCATTACTAGGCTAGAACAAGAGTCACGGAAATCAACTGGCAAAGCCGCAAAACCCATGTGCAGTTATGGCAAACGGTCATTCTCGTCTTTCTCACTAATACAGTGGAACCGCGGTTAATGTAATTAATGCATTCTCTGGGATGTTTCTTACAGCAAAAATCACTTTCACATTGAAAACCAATTAATCTGTTCTGAAAAAATTCCGTAAACCGAGCCACTATTTTCTATGGGTTTCCTTTTGTTATGCAATTTTTATGTTAACCGAGGTTCCACTGTTTCTGCCAAGTTGAGCATTCAAAACTCAAGAGCAGGTCCCAGTTAAAAAGAAAGACCAGGGGGGGGGGGAGTTGCCAACCCTAAATTAGAATGGGGATCCAAACATTTAAACTCCAAGTATAACAACCAGGAAAGAATATTAAGTAGGGAGAGGGGAACCCATACCTGTCAAGTTTTGGATTTGGAAATAAGGGAAATTTCCCAGCAAATAAGGGATACTTGACAGCGATGCTTATCCTGTGCTGCCCTCCAATGGTGACAATAGGGCATTGCAGTCTAATTAATAAGGGATGACGGCGGGAAAGAGGGTAAAATAAGGGGTTTTCCTGGCCAATAAGGGATACTTGACAGCTATGGGGGAACCATCTGCTAACATGAGCCTAGGCATCTCCAGAATACTAAAAGGGAAAATAATAACACATTTCTGAGCTGGTCGTTTTTTAAGAATACCTCCTCACTTCTCCGCAGACCTCCGAAGCTGTCAGGAAGAAAAAGAAAAGCAAGGTTTAGCCGTGTTTCTTTTACAGAAACAATACAGACTCAAAATATTATTATTATTAGAGGACGCCGTAATGATCACATACCATTTATCCTGGGACCTGGGCACTAAAACGAAGAGAAAGAGAAAAGGAAGACAGTTAAAGGGGAATTTGTCAGAAATGGGAAACAAGGATGCTTCCAAACAGATGATTCCATTGAGCGACAATTCTGTTTTTCCTTCATTTTATTTGCAGGGCAAAGACCTATCAACAAGGTGATGTGGTGATGTAGTGCTATTCTTATATACCCATGATGGCCAACCTTGGCGCTCCAGGTGTTCTTGGATTTCAATTCCCAGAAGCCCAAGTCAATGCTCCTGCCGATCAAGGCTTCTGGAAATTGAAATTCAAGAACAGCTGGAGTGCCAAGGTTGGCCATCACTGGTATATACATAATAAATAAAAGAAGGAGGAGGATTGGAACAAAGGAAACAACATGGGGGCATGTTACCACTGTCGTGAACATCATGCCCAACTGCTTATGTCACCAAAATAAAACCTGCAAACACCTATACATTCCCACCCCCATCTTTACATGCAACTACACAGAAAAATAAGCTTTTGAATCACTATGATATGAAAAAATCAAGAGAATAGAATAGAATCCTTTATTGGCCAAGTGTGCTATAACACACCAGGGATTTGTCTTTGGTACATATGCTCCCCCTAATGATAAAATGCAACACAGCCAGACAGAAAACAGCCACTTTGCAAGTGGGGAAAGCCACAAATTGATTTGATTCAGTCTTTGCATCATATGGGCAACAAAAATTAGTTGGAATTCGACTGGTTAAGAAGTGGAGCAAATTATGACATATTCAACGGTGTAGTCAAATGCAAAGATTTTGAACTTTGTGTGTGCGCGCGGAGTCTATGGCACCACTTCCTGCTAAAATACACTTAATGACTTGCAGTCTCTTGAGCATCAACAGAATGCAAAACCTCCCAACCAAATGCCTTAGTAGTGATGGGGGGGCAATCCTTGCCATTCTTCCCGTAAAAGAATTTCAGGCTTGCACAATTGCTCAATAATCTAAAATATGCCTTTTCAGGTGAGGCAGAGCAACTGACAAACACAAATACTTCAATTTACGACAAATAGCTGGAAATACAGCTTTATGGGCTTTCTTAACAGAGCCCCTTCCCAAAGGCAGGAGTTCCCAACCTTTTCAAGCTGTGGGCCGGGTCATGCTCTCTCAGTCAGCTTTGATGGCCAGATGGCCATTTTGCTCTGCCTGCACGATGGAGGTGGCCATTTTGTCCTAACAGCTTCAAAGGGCTGGTCGTTTTGTTTCTCGAATGCCCTTGGAAGGGTGGGTGGCCCACATGTAATGGCGCCATGGGCCGGATCCAGCCCACGGACCTTAGGTTGGGACGCCCTGCTTTATGATGTCAGAAAGGCGGACGAGTAACTTACAGATGCAGCATCTGTCACAGCCATGAAAAACCCTGTAAAGAAACAGTACAGATGCCATTAGGGAAAGAGCCAGGTTGAAAGCAGACAACCTGCATCTTGGTGCAGGTGATGCTGAACCAAAATATTATTTTCTTGGGCCACAACCCCCAGAACCTCAAGATGGCTGGAGGAATTTGGGAGGGGCTTTCCCCAATTTTGGGGGGTTCTCAGCCTACTGTCTTCTCCAGCCATGCCACTGGAATTATCTTGGGTACACAAACTGGGAACTGACCCCAGGGCCTGTCTTGCCAAGAGATGGCCGTCCCATCTCTCTCGGCTCTATGCCCCTCAATAAGAGATGTACAGCCCTCAGACCTTGGAGCTTTGAAGGGCCAAGAATGTACCTGCTACCTACCCTGAGCCCCCAAGTAGCTTTTTAAAAAAGGTACAGAAGGAATCTATCCTAGGTATGCATTGCTTGCTTGTGTTCTTGTTCTTGTTTCTTGATCTGTCTCTCTTATGTTTTGCTTATAAAGCTTTGTTCCTTCACCCACTGAGTGCTTATTGTCTCTGAGATCCTAAAAAGGACCTGATCCCATCGGGCTTGGCTGGTGCTAGCCTGCGTGGCAAGAAGACAGGGCCTCCTAGAGTCATCTCATAGGGTTTCCTGGGCAAACTCTCTGCCTTCCTTGAGATTTTAGGGCTGAACCCTGTGAATGGAGATTGGCTCCTTGTGACGTTACAGGAGATGGACCTTTCTATGACTCTTGGCAAAACAATGAACATATAGGCATAATCAGAGAGACTGAGTATGTGGGTTTCCTGTACCACTAAACCAGGGGTTCACAACCTATGGCCCTTGGGCCAAATCTGGCCCATGGCACCAAATAATCTGGCCCCCAACCTCACCCCAGCCACCCCCAGTGGTGGAATCAGCTGCAGACTCATGTATGGCCACATAAACACATTTACTACAGCCATAAATAAGTATGTGGCCATCATAAACATGTTAACTACAGCCACAGACATATTTTACGGCAGCTGTCCGCCTCAGTTGTCTGACGTGGTCCGGCCCACAGCTGAAAAATGTTGAGAAGCCCTGACCTAAATAAATACTACAAGAATAACACGCACATTAAAAAATAACCTTCTGCTGACTCAGTGAACACTGGCTGGCAGTGCCATTTGGAAATAAGGAATAAAATGTGGTGGTCACATTTCATGTTTAAGGAAATGGGTATTTTCTATTACCATGGTTTTTCTCCCCTTAGTGTAGGGCTTCCCAACCTTTTAAATCCAGGGGCCAGGTCATACTCTCTCAGTCAGCTTCGAGGGCGGATGACCATTTTACCCTGCCTACACGGCGGGGGTGGCCATTTTGTCCCAACAGCTTCAAAGGGGTGGCCATTTTGTTTCTTGAATGCCCTTGGAGGGGGCAAATGAAATGGTGCCATGGGCCAGATTTGGCCCACAGACCTTAGGTTGGGAACCCCTGCCTTAGTGCCTGGGAAACCCTCAGTTCCATGCCTGGGCAATCAGAATGTGCAAATGAGGCTTGTGTTTACCTCCCAACAACCAATCACACATCCAAAAGCAAGCCAACACAGTGGGAGAAAAGCTTGTGGTGGAATGAACAGGAATCTCTTGCCTCTTATCTGCTTCTAGCCATGGGTTTACAGCATACATAGTTTTGCCGTGTGGGTATGCGGGGGTGGGGGTGGGGGGAGAGCAGTAGTGGATTGAGTTAAGCGCATGTCTTTTCTTCATGCATAGGATGGAAAAAGCCAGTGACTCACCCAGGTAAAAGGCCAGTATGGTAAGCAGGGTCAGCGACGCATGGCAGATCAACGCCATGACCAGCTTCACCCGAGAGCTGGAAGGGAAATGACAACAAGCATAAGTAAACATATTGGCACAAAGGGGTGTCCTGGTGACTCTCCAGGCAATCAATTCACATCGGTGGGTTTAGATGGGCTAAAAGATGCCCACCTGAATGGCAACCCCATCTACCCAAATATAAAGATATATGCCCATCCCCCAAAATCTTGGACTTAGTGCCTCATTAATTGAGACCATTGTTTTCAACATCCCACTCTTCAGATGCTGCTTAGACCTTGAACGAAGGACAGAGACACAACAAGGAGCTTGTTTTGTTGCTGTTCCTCGACATATACTACAGGTACACTGCCCCTCTATGTGGAGGTACAAGAGGGAATGACAGACCCTCCCCGTTTCTTTCCCTGAGCCTCATCAAAACACATCGAGTCCATTGCTGGACCCACCTAAGTTGGCATCTCCTCCAGCGTCCTCCTCTTGAACTTCAGGTGGACAAATGTCTTCTAGAAATGCATCTTCCCTCCCCATCTCTTGCTTCGTTTCTCCCCAGTCATCAGATAGAAACAACCAGATCTATTTTATGGGATCCGTATGTCTCAAAATGCTCCCCTGCCAAACTAGTGGAGTCACCAGCAGGCCTGTCCTAGGATATTTCCCTCCCTGGTTTCCAAGACAAGGGAGAAACAACTTCCATTTTCCCCATGGTGGTCAATCAGACCAAAGAGTAGTTCTCCATGGGAGATCTTCCCCCACATCTGTTGAGAGGGTCTGGTTGGCTGGATCAAAAAGGAGGGGAATAGCCTGGGGTCCTACCCCCCTAAATGGACAACTTTACAACACCCCATTCTCTAACCACTACAAGCAATCTCTTCCTTGTCCTTCTCATGCTAGGGCCAGCCTTGAACTTCAGCCAACATGCACAATATCTGGGGCCACACGTACCTGCCCAACCCTTTCAGTCAAAGTCAGGAACGAAACCCAACTCGTGTCAAAATGGAGAAGCAAGCAGAGGTCTGTTTTGGAACCATTTGGGCAAAATCTTGTTCATATTTTTCGTGCATCGCAAAGTGTTTTATTCCTGTTCAATGCACTCCTCTTTGCTCAATTTCACAATCAGTGCACACCAAGTAGCACAAAGAAGATCCTGCCAAACCGGGTGGTGGTGGTGAATGTGTCCATAGATCACTGTCAAACACTTATATGCTCTGTTGACCGTAATAAAGATCTCTCACACACACGCACATCCTGAATTGGAATTAGGAATTATGAAACTATGGAATTACGATATGCTTATCATTTATCATCACAGCATGGAGAAGTTGGCAGCATTTTAAGAAAGAAGACCCAACACTCTTACAAAATGAAACATCCCAGATCGGTGGAGGCGACAGAACGAGGAAAGAGAGAGTCAAGGAGAGACCGAAGCCAAGTGCATAGCCCAAGGCCATGAGCAAAACCAACACATTCGCCAATAGAAGTCTTTACCTGGTTGCAGAGAAGCCCACTTTGAGAAGGAGACAGGTATCCTAGAGATGAACAAACTGAAGGAACAGGTCTTGACCAGCCCGTCCTGATTTTATCCCTTGAGGGGGTGGGATGTCCAAACAAAGAGGAGTGTGACAAGTGTCAACTTTCCATGTTGCTTCAGGGAGAAAAACTCTCAGAACTGGGGTGAGGGTGTGGAGGACGTTGACAGGCAATGCAAGTTCTGCCACTTTCAGCAGAAACTCTCAATGATGGTGCAAATAACTCACAGCTGACTCATCTCTTTAAAGGATCCAAGAGTCCGGAAGGGGCTTCTTCCTTCCACCCCACCTCAGGATTAATCCGGTATCGAAAGACCAATCTATAGAACTGAGATAAGCAAAGTGTGATCCTTTGGAGAGTGCTGGACCTCCGTTCCCATTAGCCACAGCTGCCAAAGGTCACTGGCCAAACTGGTGGCAGAAAACTGTGCCGAAAAGGGCTCTCGCATAAGTGGTTTTTTTGGGATTTGCCAGCCGTTGGGTGCGCACCTGAACAATGTCTGGTCTCACGGTCGATTGTACAACTGGAATCTCCCCCGTGCACATGAAGGCAAATGGCTGGTGGAATGTTGCCTACCAACTGTGATGGCCATCCCATAATTGTTAGAAGCAACTACATTTTCCCAAGCAAGTTATGGGGTCTCCTGAACTTGACATGGCTTACCACTTCGGGACATGTCAATGTGACCCTCGGAGAGCCCACTCCTTTCCATGTTCTTCTCTTGTGTCCAGATCAAATTTTGCACTGCCGAAATGAAGCCCTTTCTTGGCTCAGTCGTTGGCCATAATTAAATCCTCATTGGTACATGTTTCTGGTAGTAATCAGCAGTCCAGTAAATGAGCCCATGGATTCTGTCTCTCTCCACATTCACACCATGTGTTGTTGTCCACCAGCCGTCCCCACTTGAGCCTGTTGGTCTTGCATTTAGGGACTCCAACCCTCAGCCTATTCAGGGTCCTCCAACTGACGTAGGAGAGGTTGAGTTCCTCAGCCATATCCTCCTTTAATGATGTTCCTTGTCCAGTGAGCTCCTCCCTCCATCTTCTAAATTCATGTTTTGGGCTGTCCGTGTTGAACTATAATCAACTGGAGATCTCAGTTAACTGATGCTTCCACCCATGCCATCTGGACCCCAGGCCAAGTGTCTGTGTTGACACCAATCCCCTGCTCCGAAATCACGTCCCGGTTAGAAGCAAGAGGGAGACAGCAATTCCTTTGAATTTGTGGAGGATGCCAATCAAAATGAATGAAAGCAGGGAAGGTCGGTGATTTCACAAGGGTAGTGAAAGTGCTCCTGGTTTTCGTCCCAGCTATACAGAAGACCTCTCAGATGCTGAGCCCTGCAACCAAGGCAGGTTCAGCACCTTGGATAGTTCTTTGAAACTTCACACTAAAACGCAGAGTGGACGCACCACCAACCTTGTGGAACTGGAAAACCAGCTTTCAAGGAGAGAAGGTCCTGCCGTCGCGAATGGCGTGGCCAAGATAGCAGGACTCCACTTACCAGGGAATTAAGGGTCCCAAACTCTTGTGATGAGGGCAACAGGATGGGTCCATAAAGACTCAGAAGGAAACTGGCAAAAACTCACGTACCAACATCATTGCACCAAAACAAGGCCAGCTTCTATCTCCATTCTATTGACCCAAATGGTTTTGTACTAGAGCAGTGATGGCCAACCTTGGCACTTCAGATGTTCTTGGACTTCAATTCCCAGAAGCTCAAGTCTCTGTGAATCCACATGAATGGGTTTACTGGGTGTGTTCTTGGACTTCAAAGATCCTCAGATCGGTCTCCCTCCCTGGATATCTTAAGAAGCAGATCCACCCTTTGAAACTTCAGTCAAGACCTCTAACTTGGCAACCCATAATCCTGCCCTGAGAAGGTCTTCTGTAGTTCCCGGTTCATAGCCAGCATCCAGCCTCAGTCTGACCTGGGTTTTTCTGGCTACGTGAGAACGAAAATGGCTATTTTGACACACACACCTCTCCCCCTTTGCTTAGAGTAGGTCGCCCTTGATTGAAAGACAGTCGTATCTGACCCTAGGGTTCAGTGCTCATCTGTTTCAAAGCCGAAGAGCCAGCGCTGTCTGCATTTGCAGATGTTTCTGTGGTCATGTGGCAGGCATGACTAGGCACCAGAGTGCATGGAACGCTGTTTACCTTCCCACCGAAGTGGTCCCTATTTATCTCCTTGCAATTTCTTGCTTTCGAACTGCTAGCTTGGCAGGAACTGAGACAGAGATGGGAGCTCACTCCGTCGTGCAGTACCTGGGAATTGAACTCGAGCTGCTTCCCCCCTCCACCATCATTAATGGTGGCTGTGATGCTGGATAGACTGGTTTTATATATCTATATATAGATAGACTGGTTGCTGACAAATAGCCCATAAATCTCTCCTCTTACGCCTGGTTTCTCTACGTTGGGGAGAGTTTCTTCATGTTTTCTTGGAATGGCAACTGCCTGGCTGAGGACAAAATAAATAAAAGAAATCCTTCCAAACCTGCTGGACATGATGTTATCTTGGAGGAACGAGGCCTCCTCCTTCTAGAAGGGAAGAGACGGGTGGGGCAGAAGGAGTATTGGACCTAGAATAGATGGTTGGACTGGTCAGTCGTGGCTCAACTCAAGACCAAACAAATATCAGCATGTGAAGCGATTGAATGGGCCAATTCCAGAACCTATTTCCCCATGCTAAAGGTCTGCTCTGACTGGTGTCGCTGGCTGGGAGGCGAGAGGTCAGCAGCTCGATTCCCGAGTACTGCAGGACGGAATGAGCTCCCGTCTTTGTCCCAGCTCCTGCCAACCGAGCAGTTTGGAAGCAAAAAATTGCAAACAGATAAATAGGGACCACTTCGGTGGGAAGGTAGCAGTGTTCCGTGCGCTCCGGTGTCTAGTCATGCCTGCCATATGACCACGGGAACATCTGCAGAAGCAGATAGCACTGGCTCTTCGGCTTTGAAACAGAGATGAGCACTGAACCCTAGAGTTGATATGACTGGCTTTTGAGCAAGGGAAACCCGAGTGCTGTGTGACAGAGTGAGCACCCGTCTGTCCCAGCTCCTGCCAACCTAGCAGTTTGAAAGCAAGAAATTGCAAGTAAATTGGTCTTCTGTAAAATTTTCTCCCCATCCCTGCTTCATAGTGGTAACATCTTTGAGTTCAGGCATCAATGGTAGAATCAAACGAAGCCTTTGGGGACTAGAGAGAGTGTGTGTGTTTAGGTTCGTACATCAATTGATCCGCCTTGAGAGCATCTCAAGCCTGATCAATCTACTGTTTGCAGTCAATGTCAAGACGGGAAACCCCATACAAAGCATGGAAGGCACCTTTATGCATCTATCATGCAACACAACAGGATACCGGTTGCTATGTTTAGTACATCATGACCATCTGGAGTATTTCCTAAGGCCCAAGGCGAGTGCATTGCAATGCAATGAGTGGGCTGAGGGATCGGGCGTGAAAGTCTGTGCATCCGAGAAACCGAGTTACACAACTCCCGTGACTGTAAGCGGGCCACGAAACTGCCCTGTGACTTTAGGCGAGCCTCTTGCACTGAGCTTCAAGTACTCCAATGTTGGGCCCAACCTGCCTCCTAGGGTCACCAAAATGAATAGCAAAGATAATTATCTGTGGCACACTTTGTAGCCTTCAAATGCGCGGGGCGGGAAAACTTTGATATTGCCTCCAATGTCTTGACCATCTTGAGTCCGCAGCAAAGGTCACACAGGCGTTTTGCAAATTGCTGTGTGCCCACCGCCCACACACATGAAACAAGTTTTCATCACATTAAGCTATGCGTATAGTGACCAGAGTGGCTCAAGTGGTTAAGACACTGAACTCGCTGACTGGAAGGTCGGAGTTTGATTCCTGGGTACTGCATGACGGAGTGAGCTCCGGTCTCTGTCCCAGTTCCTGCCAACCTAGCAGTTCGAAAGCAAGACATTGCAAGTAGATAAATAGGGACCATTTCGGTGGGAAGGTAAACAATGTTCCATGCACCCGTGTCGAGGCATGCCTGCCACATGTCAATGGAAACATCTGCAAACGCACACAGCTCTTTGGCTATAAAAAGAGATGAGCACTGAACCCTAGAGTCAGATACGGCTGGCTTTCGAGCAAGGGCGACCTATAGTGACAGGATGCCACAAACCTACACCAGTCGAGAAAAATGTGCCCCTTGTTGGCATCACTCCACCTAAGTTAAGGAGAGAAGTAGCAGCAGATGCTAAGAGAACTAAGCAATAGAAGCACCCGCGACACCCTCTGAACGGAGGTGAGTTGAGATTAACAAGATACCAGTAAAATCAGCATTTATCCCATGTGGTTTATTTTGACGACATCCACAAACGTGAAACAATAAATAACCAGAAATGCAGTATTCTGAAACTTTACAAAGTGTCACAAACAGACCAAGCTCCACATCAAGTGATATGATTTCGAAAGATAAACAAGTGGTTTTTTGTCTTGCCTGCCAGGTGACCACAATGACAGTTTAAAAGCACGAGCAAAGCATGAGGGACGACACACCACACCATGGTTGAAGGTGAGCACTGGCCACGGTGAACATTTTTATCCTAAAATAGATTTCTCCATTGCACATTTAGGAAAAGATTGGGTTAAGGAAAATATATTTGTTCTAATTCTTCCTGCAACAGTAGATAAAAGTACAACAAACAACGGCCACATTGCTTTGGAACATGCCGAGAGCGAAGGATGGCGCATCCTTTGCCTTTTGGTCCATGGGGTATGAAAGGTGGAATGTTTCAAAAAAGTCACATCTGCCAAATTAGGGTGGGGACGACTAATCACGCTCACATTGAAAGCATCCAGACACCCACACCCATGGCATCTAATTCCAACATCATCAAAACTGGCCTCCTGAGATAATGTTTGGCTATAATTCCCATGATTTTCTAAAAAAAAAACTGAAAATGCACTTTTTAAAATTTATTTCTTACATTTATATCCCACCCATCTGGGCTATCTTCCCACTCGGGGCAGTGTAGAACATAAGAATAATAAAAATATCTTTACAATTAAAAAATAAAAATAAAAGCAAATTGAATAAAATTATAAATATCAACAAAGCAAAAATACACCCATATGTTTTAAAAGTTAGAATACTTTCTGTCTCCAAAGTGAGCAAAATAGTTATTTGCCAAAGAGGCAAAATAGTTTTTTGTAACCCAGATAGTAATAATTCCGTGTCAGAAATTATTCTGGGTTGAAAGGATTTTTGCTGGAGAAACTCCGCACAGGGGACGCCCCGAATGAGGCTCCTTTTATGTCCCCAAGATATTTTCCCACCAAAGTGGTTCCTATTTATCTACTTGCAATTTCTTGCTTTCGAACTGCTAAGTTGGCAGGAGCTGGGACAGAGGCGGGTGCCCATTCCCAATCTGTCATGCTGTACCCGGGTCTCACACTGCCGAATTGCCAGCCTTCCAGCTAACAAGGCAAGCTTCTTAACCACTAAGCCACCACAGCCCCCTAAGGAATCTAATGGGAGTGAGGACTCTAAAGGCAGTCTTGACCATAAGGAAGATGAGGGGGTCACTTTTTTGACCAGTATGCTCTATTATAGAACCAGTGGCAACTGATGTGGAGTCCGGTTCCAGGGGTGCCTCAAATCCATTCCAGTTTTTATTCAAGGGGCTGAGCCAACCTTAGGGATTATGATTCAGGACCTTGGATAGCTGTTGCAAAGTACAAGGTGAAATCTGGAGTGGATTCACAACACCCCCGAGACTGGAGTCACCACGAGGAACTCGGGAGCATTGCTAACGATAAAGAGAAACGTAACAGGGCAGAAAACACCATTTCATTTCTCCCAAGGGTCAAACGTGTTGTCAATTCCTGTCTTAAAGCTTATACTGAGTTCAACCCCTGGCACCGATCTCCTCCTCTCTGAAGCTGTTCAAGAACAATGTTTGAAAGACTCCCTTTCTAAGGAAGCGCCATTATGAAAAGGGACAGATCCATCTGTCATGGTAGCCGAGCAGAACATAAGCTCAACATGGACAATGTTCAAGGGAACGGCTGGATTTTCACAAGGAAATTCAGAGAAAACCACACCTGATAATTTCTCCCCGTCGGTGCAATCAAAACCCATCTCCATCTTTCTTAACAAAACCCACCCAAATACAAAACCGACAAGCAGTTTTCTTGCATCTGAAGAATAAGAACAATTCCACGGGTTACGTGGGAATGTCCGGGATGTCGCAGAAAGAAGCCATGGAGGCATCCACGAAAAATGCACAGGTTTCGTCCACTCAGCAACCTGCAATTTTTACATCCTGAGACCAACTTTGGAAAATCTCGGTCCACCTTCTGGGACGTCCCGCGACCACGGATGATTACAGATGGACTGATATTCTGACCCAACAGCATCAAATTGCATTAGAAATACAAGGATTCTAGACTTAGGTGAGAATGCCCAAGCAGGAAAATCAGACAGTGCAAATATTTAGTGCAATCAGGTTATAAGGGATATTTCTGCATGTTTTGAAGGGAGGAAATACTTTTTTTTTACAATTAGTCACTCAAGAAACCATCCCAAATTTCTACAGGCAATGTCTTTAGATTCCCTTATCCGTACTTTTTGGGATTTCTTTTACAGGTTACTGTTTCTAAAATAGGGACTGTCGTCGGCTGCTACTCATATCCGGGTATTGATTTCCCCCCACCTAAAATTCATTTTCAGGAAAAATGCCACTGGTGTGAATTTGTTTAAGGTGGAGCCCAGCGTGCCATGAAGTGGCCCACACACTGTGATCATGAAGCCATCTCCTGCGGCACATATGAAATAAGACATGCAAGATTGAACACCAGGACTGCAATGGACTGCCACAGCCTTGAGGATATTACCAAGGTGCGCCTTTACAGCCAGTCCATCTGGCATGGCCTCTTCCGCCTCCATGACCATTGGGAATCAGAGTTCCTCCTCTGCTTATTTTACCGTTGGTTTCCAGTGGCATTTCCACCACTGAAGGGGGCCATCACCCCACTTAAAGGGACTCACCCACCCATAGCCATTGGCCCCTTTAGGGAGTCAGGTTATTTACTGCCGCCCAACACTCGGTGTTAAGTCGCTGGCTGTACGGTCTACTCCATTATCATAGTAGGATGTCCGGCCAGACACTAATAGGGGGCTGTAACTCAAGATGAACTCCACAAAGTGAATGCTAAGTGGATAAGTGCTAAACAGTGACACATTAACATGTCTTAGGCTGGGACTTTCCAAGGCCTGGTCTGCTTCTGGGATGGTGAATGCAGATCGGCCCAAGGGCTCCAGGGCAATTAAGGTCATAATGGGTGGACCCACGTAGTCCAGAGATGCAGTGTAACTGTCCAGAGATAGCCTGGCCACTGGAACTCTTTGTCTTTAGGCCTTGGAGGCCCAATCTACATCCAGATAGTCCTGGTCCATGTTGCTAGATAATCCAAAGACCAGTCTACTATGACACAGAACTGGCAGACCAGTGGAGTCCAAGACACTGGAGCACATCTGCTGCTATGACTGAGTGCTAAACAGTGCACAGCAGTGTAAATTATTAGTGTACAGCAAAAATTCCAAGTTCTGCCATTAACAAAAATTCTGCTCACAAGACATAGTGCAGAAAAAAATATGGCATTTTTTACGCTTGGGTGAAGCATGCTTGCTTGGGTTGGGTGGGTTGGGTTGGTTGGTTGCTTGAGTTGGGTTGGTTGGTTGCTTGAGTTGGGTTGGTTGGTTGCTTGAGTTGGGTTGGTTGGTTGCTTGGGTTGGTGGGTGGGTGGGTTGGGTTGAGTTATGTTGTGTTGTGTTGTGTTGAGAAGAGTTGAGTTGGTTGACAAGCTCTCAGGTTGCTTTCCAAGATTGCAGATATGGTGAAGGCTAGAAAGATACTCAGAGAAGCAAGGAGTCAAAACCTGTATGCATCCCAGGAAGTCCACATATGATCCCAGGAACCTCATTTTAAGGCACATTTCCAGCCTTTTTTCTAACCATGAGAACAAGCTACTTCCTGCTCAAAAAGAAATGGATGTCAAATTCAATTTCCACATCAAAATTATACACTTTTGAGTGCTGCACAGCTCCCTAGGACGCAACCCGGGGCTAAAGCACATGATGCTAACTTTATGGAGAAGGAAAATGGGACCTCTTAGGGACCTCTTGAAACTTTGGTTCCACATGTGCCCCTGTGTATTTAGACTTCATCTCCCATTATCCATTATTTTGGCTACTCTAGCTGGGTCTGGCGGGTGTTGGAATTCAACAACTTCTGAAGAGTAATCAGTCCACAATCCCAAATTAAAATCTTAACACACAACAATGTCTTTTAAAAACGAAAAACAGAATATTGCAAGGCAGACAATTACAACACCGTAGAAAAATATTATTCTTTCCATTAAGATCAGCAGCAGAAGCAGGCCTGATCAAAGCCGGAATATTTTCCCTCCCAAATTGTAATAGGAGGAGGAAAAAAGACTTAAAATTCACTTAAAATTGAGAAGCAGAACTTTCAGAAGGCCAACAGGTACAAAAGTCTCCAGAAATAAAAATAAAGTAGATCATTAGCGTTTCTATGCTTTCTTTTGCTTTGTTCATGAAAGTCTTGATCTATATTTGCTGATCAACTACTAAGTTTGTAAGAAGTACTTTCTGAACTGGAAAATTCACCTAGGTCAGCGATGGCGAACCTTGGGACCCCAGGTGTTCTTGGACTTCCATTCCCAGAAGCCCAAGTCTCTGTGAATCCACACGAATGGGTTACTATGCATATTCACAGAGACTTGGACTTCTGGGAATTGAAGTCCAAGAACACGTGCAGTAAACCCATTCATGCAGATCCATAAAGACTTGGGCTTCTGGGAAATAAAGTCCTGAAACACCTGGAGTGCCAAAGTTCACCGTCACTGACCTAGGGTGATCGACCATGGCTAAAGACATGAGTTGGAGAAACCCAACTCAGTTTGCTATTTTCTTCATGGATGGTCTCCATGTCAATGGATGAACATATGAACCAGGCAAGGCCCTATAGTAGGGATGTCCAACCTTGGTGCTCCAGGTCTTCTAGAACTTCAATTAACAGAAGCCCAAGTCAGCACACCTCTACTAATCAGGGCTTCTAGGAAATGAAGTCCAAAAACATTTGGAGTGCCAAGATTGGGCATCCCTACCCTATAGCATCTATCCAACATCTTTGCTCAAATGCCAAGGCACAAAAACTCCTTTCTGTCCATCTTGTGAGACCTCTTTTCCACACCTAATGAGTAAAACATGCCGGTGTGAAGACATGGGTCAAGGTGTCAAGCAAAAGGACAAATTCTAGTCTAGAGTTGTGACCCTCTCAAGGGATTTTAAGGGTGTGGTGGGCACCAAGACAAGACAGTTGTTCATGATGGGTCAGGCGGCAGTGAGCTCTGAGATAAAGGATGTGTCAGAAACAACAATGGTTTCACTTCCAGTCTCAAGGAAACCCAACCATTCTCATTCCAAGCTCCACTCGGACAGCCACTCCTCACATCTGGCTCTCTGCTCCTTCGTCTCTGGGCTCCTGGCCTGGGGTGGGGTCTCAACATCTGGACTGCCGACCGTGTCTTCCTGCCTTCTTTCCTCTTCCACCTGAAAGCTCTTGCCTTTCAGTTCTTGGATCAGCTCGTCCAACCGGTGCACGGCATCCTGTGGGGCCCAGTGGCTGTCCAAGGTGGGGACGAAGGGGTCCGGCGCGCTCACCTCGATCAGCTCCTTACAGGTTGGGATGCGCAAATAGTATGCATGAAGCATCATCCGGTACGGGGTGCTGTCCTTCTTCAAGCTGTAGGTAAAGTCCCCCACTACGGGGTGACCGATGGCACTGCAGTGGACTCGGAGCTGGTGGGTTCGTCCTGAAGAGGGTGACAGAAAGCAAAAAAAAAAAGGTCTGCTTTAGAGTTTCAGAATTGAGACCATGCCCTATGCCATGGGTGGCCAACCATTTGACGCCATGGGCCTGACCATGCCCCCGGCCAGAAGCGGGCACATTTGCAGCTGTCGTAAACATGCCTACTTCCACATTTACGACAGCTACAGGCCATAGGTTGAGAACCCCTGCCCTACACTGACATTTTAGGCACATTCTTGACAACTATGGATGACAAAATGAGTAGGGATGGGGTTTTGAGATTGGCTAGACTACATATCCCATAGCTTTCCATTCTGAGAGTTCTACCTGACATCTTACAGGCACCTCAATCTGTCTCACCTGGGGAAAGGCCTAAACCAGAAGTGTTCTGAGGTTGAGCTAAGCCTAGCGCTTAGTTTCAGGCTCTTAAAGAAAGCTCCCAGGTAGCAGCAGGAAGAGGAAACTGGGATGGATCTAGGCCAGTGATGGTGAACCTTGGCACTCCAGGTGTTCTTGGACTTCAATTCCCAGAAGCCCAAGTCAGCACTCCTGCCAATCAGGACTTCTGGGAATTGAAGTTCAAGAACAGCTGGAGTGCCAAGGTTTGCCATCACGGAACTAGGCATATTGAGAGCTTAACTTTAAGCCTCTCCCCCCCAGGTGAGTCACATAAAGATGTGTGTAGAATACCTGCAACCTCCCAGAATACAGAGTTACAGGATTTAAAGGTCAAAGTCTCTTTTGCTTGAAAGCCAGTTGTGTCCAATTCTAGTGTTCAGTGCATTTACAGCCAAAGAGCAAATGCTCTCTGCATCTGCAGACGTTTCCATGGACATGTGGCAGGCACTGGAGTGCATGGAACACTGTTTACCTTCCCGCCAAAGTGGTACCTATTTATCTACTTGCAGTTTCTTGCTTTTGAACAGCTAGGTTAGCAGGAGCTGGGCCAGAGACGAGAGCTCACTCTGTCATGCAGCACTCGGGTCACGAACGGCTGACCTGCCGACTTTCCAGTTGTCAAGCTCAACGTCTTAAGTACAGTCCAAGAATCTGAAAATCTGGTCCCTAGAAATAAGCTCTTTAGTAAGAAACAATAAGACGTAATTGTCTCCTTTTTTGTCAAATTGGGTATTATAACACTAATATGTGGATCTTCTGGGGAAAACACACCACGTCTTCCTTGAAGTCTCAATACATATGTTCACAATCCCACCTCTTTGGGAAATATGGTTATCAAGCCAGTGGCACTGCAAACTGACCCAGCCAGGAAGTTGGTTGACATCCTTGGGACCAACAGATGTTTTGCACGGTTGGAAAGAGGCCAGCTGTTTCTAATTTAACAACAAAAAAAGGGAGTAAATTTTTACCTGTGAGCGGCTGCAGCAGAACCTTTGTCACTGGGTCACCGCTATACAGCCCTTGTTCAAGTACCGTCAACTCGGATTGGCAAGGTTTGGGGTTCTCACAACCTGCTTGAAACATAAAAGCCACAGGATGGATTAAAAATTAACACAACATTGCCAGAATCCAATTTGTCTTCTTAACAGGTCTGCAGATGGAGCGCATCGCGACTAACCAGTAGGGATGAGATTTCTAATGGATTTTCAAAACCATGAATACCATAGGTCTCCAGCACCTCAAAAGCAAAGGGATCCTAGGTGCGGCTACCTACCCTCCGTCCCTTCGACGCACATCATGTGAGTCATGCCCTCGGTTGTGTTCTTCCCAATGGCGTGGCAGATGGTCATTTTCTCCTCCTGAACATGGCCCCTCACCTGCCAAGGAAAGGACACGTTTTGTAACAGTTCCCAGTCAGGTAAGATCAAGCACCAGACTCAACCTTCCCAAATGTAAAATGGGACTAATCAAGATTGCCTCAGCGCCACTTGGGAGGTAACCACGCAATCTGGTGAGGATTTTGAGAAACCCCAAACTCCAAATCAGGTTGGCCAAATTCAAAAGAAGTAACAAGGAGGGAGGGCTTGACGTTAAGGTTCAGCCAAAGGTTGCAGATCCAACCCTGCAGCATCTCCAGGGAGTCCTTGTCAGATGAAAGGCAGACGTGGTTTGAATTATAGTTTTTAAATATAAGGACTGTGGTCACTTACCAATGCAAGATAGGCTTTGGTTACCATGCGCTCCTTAAAGCATTTGTATGCGCTGCCAGCAGCTGCCTTATTGAGAGCTACACAAAGGGCCCCACTGGTGGAGAAATCCAGCTGGTGGCAAAACCTGAGGAAGAGGAAGAAAAAGAAGATGGAGGAGGAGAAGAAGAAGAGGAGGAGGAGGAGGTTCGAACTGCTTGTTGGGATTATGGACGTCACAAGAAACGTCACTCTGCTACGCTTCATAAAAATGTAGTAGCTGTAGTTGAAACAAAAAAGGAAGGAAGGAAGGAAGGAAAGAAAGAAAGAAAGAAAGAAAGAAAGAACGAACGAACGAACAAACATAAGAACAGCCTTGCTGGAAGAGGCCACAGGAGCCCATCCAGTCCAGCATTCTGTCTCACACTGTGGCTCACCATGTGCTTCAGGGTATTCTTCCCAAGGAGATGCCTTCACCTGCTTAGGATTCCCTGGACATGGCATTTACTGAGATACATCCTGCCTATCTCTCCAACCCAGAGATTGTCCTTAGGTATCCATAATTATAGCCATTGATACCCTTGTCCTCCATGAACTTGTCTAATCCTTTCTTGAAGCTGTCAAGACTGACAGCTGTCACCACGTCTTCTGGCAGGGAGTTCCATAGACCAGTGATCCTCTGGGGGGAAAAGTACTTTCTCTTATTTGTTTGAGAACTAGTACCCAAAAGTTTCATCGAGTGTCCCCTAGTTCTAGTGTTGTGCGATACTAGGGAAAAGTTTTTCCTTATCTACTTTGTGCACACCCTAACCCTTTTCTCCACCCCTTTCTCGGGACAGACAGACAGACAGTTCATCATTTGCACAAGCATGCAGTCCAGCATCTGTCCCAGCAGAAGATGGATATTTCTGATTAAAAGAGGGAGATCTTTTTCTCACCGAAAGCCGTAGTAAGTGTCCGGGTCGGCAAGTTCCGGGAAGCGGTACATCAACTGGCTTTGCAGGGTCAGCTTCTCGTACCACATCTTACTGTCGATGCGAACGTCCCAATGTTTGTTGACCACGATGAAGTCCGAGCTTTGGTACAGAATGGACAGGTTATCAAGGCTTACCGGCTCCATCATGGTGGACCCTTGGGAAAAGAAGACATGTCGTTTTCAGTTTCTATAACAAGAAGGTGCTTCGTCCGCCCTAGCTAAAAACGGTGTGCACAGAGTTATGCTTCAAATCCCAGAATTCTCCAAGCAGCCTAAATATGCTGATTTATGCTTTTATAATAGCTAATCAAAGAAACCTTTGAAAAGCTACTCTGAATTTTTGATGGTGTCAAGGTATGCTATGAAGCATGAGCAGAGTGCTAAAATAATCAAGAAAGGGTAGAAGAGATGAACCCTAAAGCCATACTTGAACAATGATATTATGTGTTCGCCACAGCGGTTTCAAAGTTGCTCTCTGGCTAGGTTTAGGAAAAGGGTGGTTTTCTTTGTAGCCAAAGGTGCATTTAGCGTAAATAATTGTAACTCAAATAGTGTTTCCTTTGAGAAATGTAAACAGTAGTATATGAAAGAAAAAGGCATTAGTTATTCTATAGCAACCCCTTTTGAAAGTTGTAATATTCCACATTAGCCTGGTGCTCTGCAAACCTGCCTCTCCAGATGTTCTTGGACTTCAATTCCCAGAAGCCCTGATCAGCGGGTGTGCTGACTTGGGCTTCTGGGAATCAAAGTCAAGGAGCAGCTGGAGTGCCAAGGTTCGCCACCTTTGCTATAAGCCAGGGGTCAGCAAACATGGCTCTCCGGGTGTTCTTGGACTTCAATTCCCAGAAGCCCAGATTTGTACACATGCTGATCAGGGCTTCTGGGAGTTGAAGTCCAAGAACATCTGGAGAGCCAGGGTTGCTGGCCCCTGCTATAAGCCCTTCAGGGAGGAGAGATACCCAGAACTACAGCGCAGCCAAGGTCCCATAATAATAAAGGACCAAAGAGCCCAGGTGGCGCAGGGGTTGAGCTGCTGTTCTGCATCTAAAGGGTTGTGAGTTCGATCCTGACCAGGGCTCCAGCCTTTTCCATCCTTCCAAGGGGGGCCAAATGAGGATCCAGCATATATGTGGGGGCAAGATACTAATTAACTTGTGAACCACCCGGAGAGGGCACTAAGCGCTATATAAGACAGGGGTGCCCAAACTAAGGCCTGTGGGCCGGATCTGCCCCTCATGCCAATTCATCCGGCCCACACTGCCCTCGTCGCTCCTGGAAGCGGAAGTAAAACGTGCCTGTACAGGCGGCGTGAGTTGGATGAATTGGCATCAGAGGCCGGATCTGGCCTGCATGCCTTAGTTTGGGCACTCCTGATATAAGGCTTTTGCAATGCAGGGGGTCCGCTTGGAAATGCCCCTCACCGTAGAACCCGGACACCCATTCCGCATCAAGGCACAGGTCTTTTGCAGGGCCAACGGCTCTGAACGGGCCCCTTCCGGACCAGGACCGTCGCCAGAGCCTTCCGGGGCCAAGAACTCCAATTCCCTCCCAGCTCAACCCGGGGGCAGAAGGACGTTTGGGAAAGGATGATGGGTGGTCCCTTAAATGGAACAGAAAAGGCGCAGCGGGGCCAGATCCGGCCCACGACACTCTTTTAAACGGCCCCGATCCTTTGGCACAACAAAGGGGGGGGGGGTCGGGAAGGAGACTAAATAGCAGCAGGACACCACCACTACCCCCCTCTAGATGGGGCTCCAAGGTGGCAACAAGGGTGCACGCGTCCAGACGTGCATGGGGGACACGTGCACAACACACAAACACAGAGCTAGCCTCCCCACCTTGCAAGAGAATTAAAAAAGGCACCACCACCACCACCGATTTGCAGAGCCAGGCGCGCTCCCGTGCTGTCCTCCTCCTCCTCCTCCTCTTCCTCTGAGCGCGCGCGCGAGCACGCGGCACCGTGCGGGAGCGCGCAAGGCAGGCGCGGAGGAGGAGGAGCCGGAACCGGATTTTCCCGCGGAAAGTAAAAGAGCCTGGGAAAAGCGCGCGCCCGGTGCGGGGGCGCGCCTTCCTCTCGTCCCCCCCCCCCCCCCCCACGCCTCCGTCCGTCCTACCTTGCAAGGCGGGCCGACGATGATGGAGCCCCCCCAGGAGGAGGTGGACGCGTTCGAGGCGCAGTTTGCCGACGAGTTGGAAGCGCTGGCGCAGCTGGAAGGTGGGTCAAGATGGGTCCCCTGCCCGCCCGCCCACCCCCCCCACGGACAAAGAGGGGAAGGGTGGGCCGGATCCGGACCTCCACTTTTGGGGATGCATGCAATTGCAAGGAGTGGCAAGGAAATGCATGCGAGTTTGCAAGATGGGGGGGGGGGCTTCCCAGGACTTGAACCCGTAGTCATGCCTGCCACATGACCACGCAAACGTCTGCAGCAGCAGACTGCGCTGGCTCTTCGGCTCTGAAGCAGAGATGAGCACTGCACCCTAGAGTCGGATACGACTGGCTTTCGAGCAAGGGAAACCTTTACCTTGCTGAGCTTGTTGTCTCAAGAGCTCTGCAAAATTTCTGGGCAGTTTGGGAAAAGTTACTTTGGGGTGGTGGTGGGGGAAATCCAGGAACGGCCCAGTTCTGCACCCCGAGACGCATGGGTTGAGATGCATGGGTTTGGCCCGGATCTCCAGCCTGGAGGTGCAAGGAGTCCCCCCGGGCAAGGAAAGTGGGCACGAGTTTGCAAGAACGGGGTTTCTCAAGATTTGAACCCGTGCATTGAGCTCTGGCATTAGTGGTTAAGACGCTGAGTGAACCCCCATCCCCTGCCCCAGCTCCTGCCCACCTAGCAGTTGGAAAGCAAGACACTGCAAGGAGATAAATAGGGACCAATTCAGCGGGAAAGGTAACAGCGTTCTATGAGCTCCAGCATCTAGTCGGGCCTGCCACGTGACCACGAAAACATCTGCAGCTCTTTGGCTGTAAACGGAGGTGAGCACCGATGCCTAGAGTCGGACATGAACCAGGGAGACCTTGACCCTTACCTACCTTTGCTAAGCCCAAAAAATGTCCCCAGAAGTTTTCGGATTCCTCTAGGAACTGTCTTAGGAGAAAAGGCCACCCAGTTCTTTTTGTCACTCCATAACTATATCATGGACTGCGGGGGCTCGAGTGGTTAAGACACGGAAGGTGGGAGTTCGATTTCCGAGTACTGCACAACGAAGTGAGCTCCCGTCTCTGTCCCAGTTCCTGCCAACCTAGCAGTTTGAAAGCAAGACATTGCAAGGAGATAAATAGGGACCACTTTGGTGGGAAAGGTAAACAGCGTCCCGTGCACTCCAGTGTCGAGGCATGTCTGCCACATGTCCAAGGAAATGTCTGTAGAAGCCGACAGCGCTGGCTCTTTGGCTATAAGCACAGATGAGCACTGAACCCTAGAGTCAGATACGACTGGCTTTCGAGCAAGGGTGACCTTTACCTTTACTAACAATGTTAACTAGCATGGGGCTGGGTCAGCTTCGAGGGCCGGATGGCCATTTTGCCCCGCCTGCATGATGGGGATGACCATTTTGTCCCAAAGGGGTGGCCATTTAGTTTCTCGAATTCCCTTGGAGGAGTGGGGTAGGGCCACATGGAGTGGCACTGTGGGCTAGATCTGGCCCACGGGCCTTAGGTTGAGAACCCATGATCTTAATGGAGGGCAGCAGCTTTATCCATCCTGGACTGGGGCTGAGGAGGCCTTTGTGTGCCAAAAGGGGGCTGAGGACCAGAAAGTGACTCAAAGGAACTGGATTAGTGGTACTGTGGGTGTCATGCGCCGATGTGGAAGGCAAATGGAAGGCCACCGCATTATATTCTCAGGAAAAATCCTCATGGCTGATCGCCGTGAGGATCGCCAATATTCAGATACAGCAGCAGCAGAAAAAGAACTACCTGAAGGTTGTCAAACATCTGGAACCTTCTTTGGAGGTTTATTTCTTTATTTTGCAGTGGAAACATCCCAGGAACCGACCCACAAAGTCTCCGAGTTCAGGACCCGAAAGCGGACCTTTGAAGAGGCACTCCGGGACGACGATTCAGTCAAGGGTCCCAGTGCTGTCCATGGCCCGCCGCGTCCAAAAAGCGGTTCCCAAGACCGCCCGGAGGACGTCGCACATGATGCAGGACCATGCCACGGGGATCAGGAAGACCTGCCGTCCATCCCAGAGGTGGTGGGAAGCTCCCCACATCAGCTGCACCAGAAAAACGAGGATGATGTCATAACTCACAGTAAGTAGTGCAAGCCATGGGCAAAAACCTGCCGTGGAAATCTTTCGGTGCCACGGAGATTTCGGCTAGGCGGGGATGTGGTGGAAGCGAGCGCCTCCGCGTGTTGATCTGGGGCTGTTTGACTTTGCTGGACAGGCTTGATAGTCATCCGACAGTCGGGCCCAGTTATCCTGCTATGGTCACCGAGTAGGCCAGTGATGGCCAACCGTAGCATTCCAAGTGTTCTTGGACTTCAATTCCCAGAAGCCCAAGGCAGCACCCCTGCTGATCAGGGCTTCTGGGAATTGAAGTCCAAGAACAGCTGGAGTGCCAAGGTTGGCCATCATTGGAGTAGACCCTACTGCCGGCAACTCAACACTGATCGTCAGGTGGTGGTTAACTAACCTGACAACCTTGAGGACGAACGGCTTTGGGTAGAGAAGTCCACAGGGAAGGGTGATGGTCCTCAAGTGGATTTAATGGTCCCACTTGAATATGTCGTTCCTGGAAGCGGAAGTAAACCGCTTCCAGGAGCGACATATTCAAGTGGGACCATTGAATCCACTTGGGGACGGGCGCCTTTTACTTCCGCTTCCAGGAGCGACATATTCAAGTGGGACCATTGAATCCACTTGGGGACGGGCGCCTTTTACTTCCGCTTCCAGGAGCGACATATTCAAGTGGGACCATTGAATCCACTTGGGGACGGGCGCCTTTTACTTCCGCTTCCAGGAGCGACATATTCAAGTGGGACCATTGAATCCACTTGGGGAACCATCATCCTTCCCTGTGGACTTCGCCACCCAAAGCTGTTCGGGGGGGGGGGGGGGGGATCAGCTTCATCCATCCTGGCCTGGGGCTGAGGAGGACTTTGTGGGCCAGAAGGGCCAGATAGGGACTCGTGGAACTGGATCAGTGGTAGTGTGGGTGTGACGCTGCAATGCCTATGGCCAATAAAGGGCCATTGCATTCTTATATCGTTCCCAGGACCATCTTCATGGCTGATTGCCTTGAAGATCGCCAATACGGTGTTCGGAATCAGATATGGCACTTAAAGAAGAAGAAGGATATTTGTCTATCTGCATTGGAGCCCCTTCGATTTAAAAATACTGTATTAAACATTAACTCCACACACCCCAGCCTGTCAAGTTGCGCGGCGCTGGATTGTGAAAGTGGTGTTCTTCTTTCTCCCCACCCTGGTTCTGACAGCCCCCAAACCCAAGCGCCGTCGGCGACTGGACGCCATGAAGAAGCTGGAATTTGGAGCGGAGGATGAGCCAGCTTTGAAAGCGCCAGAGCTGGATGGAGTGGCTCCGGCGCACTCTCCGGGACCCCCTTCTGGCTCTCCAGGTCCACGGTTAGCTTTCCGCCTGGTTTCATGATGGTTTCATGCCACGTTGGGGTGGGTGGAAATCTCCCACACGGTTGTGTTGAGGTTTGTGAGTTGAGCTCCTTCCGTCGGATGCTTAGAAAGAGGCAGCGCAAAAAATTATCTAGCTTGGTAGCTAAGATGCTGAACTTGAATACCGAAAGGTCAGCAAGACGGCAGTTCGAGACCCGAGTGCTGCACGACAGAGTGAGCTCCAATCATCTGTCCCAGCTCCTGCCAGCCTAGCAGTTCGAAAGCAAGAAATTGCAAGTAGATAAATAAGTACCACTTTGGCGGGAGAGGTAACAGCGTTATGTGAGCTCCAGCATCTAGCCATGCCTGCCACATGACTACAAACATGTGCAAACAGCACTGGCTCTTGGACTAAAATGTCGTGTCAGAAATTACTCTGGGTTGAAAGGATTTTTGCTGGATAAACTGCTCAGGGGATTCATGAATGAGGCTCCTTTCATGTCCCAAAGATCCGTTGTGCAGCACTCAGGTATCAAACCCCAACCTTCCAGTCTCCAAGCTCGGCATCTTAACCACTCAGCCACCACAGGCTGCGGCTCTTTGGCTTAAACAGAGATGAATACCGAACCCCAGAGTCAGACATGGCTGGCTTTTTAGCAAGGTTACTGACTCAAGGGATCTCAGTGGCTAGGTACTGTATGTGAGCGAGAGGTTGAGAGTTCGATTCCTCCTCCCTGTGTCTCCTCCAAGAAAGAGCCGACCTGTATAGCCCTGAGCAAGCTGCGCAAGAGTCCCAAAAGCTCCCTCCAAAGAAAGGAAATGGCAAAACCGCTTCTTTGGTTTACCATTCCCTGGAAGGGGGTGACCATAAAATGTGCATTTTTCTAAGGATCACCACCGGAAGCCATGAGACAAGGTCCTCATAACTCAGAAATGACTTGAGGTCCTGCAATTATAGTTATTATTGCAATGGATCATAGGGGTGGAAGGGAGCAGAGTAGCCGATCAGTGTGAGAAACTCATCAGTGGCTGGGACTGTGTGTCTTTTCACCACAATCTATTGCCACCTTAATGCGTGCCTTGTCAAGCAGTGTGAGTGAAGCCTCTTCTCCTCTGAACTTGACTGCGAAGGTCTTCCGGGGTTCAGGATCTGGACGATACCGGGCTGACTGGCATGTTCCCGCTGCGGGTCACGCCGCCAGTGGGAAGGGATCCTAAGAAGGTTCTCAAGCGCCCGCCCATCTTGGAGGACTACATCAATGTGACCTCCACCACTGGCACCCGCGTCTTCATGATCGTGAAGGGGGAAGAGACGTCAACCGAGGCAAGTTGGGTTGGGCCGGAGGGAGGACATCTTTGGACGTTGACTGCACCCTACTTTTCTGCTATACCCGTGATGGTGAACCTTGGGACTCCAGATGTTCTTGGACTTCAATTCCCAGAAGCCCAAGCCCCTGTTAATCCACACCAATGGGTTTACTGTGATTCATCCGGCCCACGCTGCCCTCGTCACTCCCGGAAGCGGAAGTAAAATCCTTCCGTACGAAGGAAGGGTTAACCCAGAAGAGTTAACCGTACAGGCATGTTTTGTTTCCGCTTCCGGGAGCGACGAGGGCGGTGGGGGCCGGACGAATCGCAGTAAACCCCTTTGTGTGGATTCACGGGGGCTTGGGCTTCTGGGAATTGAAGTCCAAGAAGCAAAACATTGCAAGTAGATAAAGAGGTACCACTTCAGTGGGAAGGTAACAGCAATCCATACACTCCAGCGTCTAACCATGCCTGCCACCTGTCCACAGAAATGTCTGCGGACACAGACAGCACTGGCTCTTTGGCTATAAACAGAGATGAGCACCGAATCCTCGAGTTGGATACAACTGGCTTTCGAGCAAGGGGGACCTTTACCTTATTAATAGTCCCAATCTGGTTTCTCTCCAGGTGTCCAACTCCGTTGAGCGTCATCAGCACAGACCTTTGCAACTCTTGGGTGTCCCGTTCTCCTACCTGAAGGAACAGGTGGAGGAAGAGGTACTCTCCCACCCACCCCTCTTCCACACACACACACACCCCTCCGTTTTGTAGCCTTCACCCCCTACTTGTCTCCAACCCCCTTCCCTTTCCCTTTCTCCCCCAAGAACCTTTAGGACTTTGATGGTGGCCTAGCGGGATGGTTTCTGGTGGCCCACAACCATTTTGCCAGTTTGTTGACCCACCGCAGAGGACTCTGGAGGTGGATTTAAGACTGAAACTGCAGTGGCTCAAGTGGTTAAGACGCTGACTGGTTGGCAGAAGGTCAGCAGTTCAAAATTCGAGTGCTGCATGACAGAGCGAGCTCCCGTTGTCTCTCCCCAGCTCCTGCCAACTGACCAGTTTGAAAGCAAGACATTGCAAGTAGATAAATAGGGACCACTTTGGTGGGAAGGTAAACAGCGTTCCGTGCGCTCTGGTGTCTAGGCATGCCTGCCACATGGCCACGGAAACGTCTGCAAGATTAGGAGTCAAGCAGCTTCCTGGCTCTTGACCTGGCTGTGTGACAGTCCCAACCACCACCACCCCATAAGGGGGCAGAAGGCTCAGCCATTGGGGGATTTGGTGGTCATCCAGAAAAGTCCACGTAGGTCCTGGAAGAAGGTTTTGCCACGGGGATTCCTCCTCTTTGGTGTTCTGGCCGTGGTCCCAGTTGCATTTCATTTCCTGATGTGTTTTGATCCCGGCTTTATCTTCAATAAGGGACTGCGGTGGCTTAGTGGTTAAGACGCCGAACTTGACGCCTGGAAGGTCGGCAGGTCAGCAGTTCAAGACCCAAGTGCTGCATGGCCGAGCGAGCTCCCTTCGTTTGCCCCGGTTCCTGCCAGCCTAGCAGTTTGAAAGAAATTGCAACTTGATAAATAGGGACCACTTCAACAACATTCCATGCACTCCGGTGTTTAGTCATGTCTGCCACAGAAATGTCCGGAGATGCAGAGAGCATCTTTGGCTATAAACAGAGATGAGTACTGAACCCTAGAGTCGGATACGACTGGCTTTTGAGCAAGGGCAGCCTTTACCTTATCTTCTCTCTCTCTGTTCCAGCGACGGAGGCAGATCCTCGAGTCTTCACAGCGGTTGACGGAAGTCCTGAACAGGTGAGAGCGGCAGATCCAGGGATCCTAGAAACTTCGTCTCTGGCAGAGGTTGGTCATTGACCTACACTGGTGTGGTGTGTGTGTGTGTGTGTTTCTACAACAGACAAAAGTTGTCTCCCTGGGTTTTGGGTCCATTGCTTCTCTTCACCTCACCCTACTGCCCGAGGGTTGAGGGAGTTCCCCAGGGAAACTTTGGCACCTTCTGTACTTCCCTTTTCCTACCTGTGGCAGAAAAAAGTGAGGAAAAGAAAACCTACCGAAAATTCTTAAGTGTACATCTATCGTGACGGAGTGAGCTCCCGTCATCTGCCCCAGCTCCTGCCTGCCCAACCTAGCAGTTTGAAAGCAAGAAACTGCAAGTAGATAAATAGGGGCCACTTCGGTGGGAAAGGTAACAGCATTTTGTGTCTCGTCATGATGGCTACAGATGCAGGCAGCGCTGTCTCTTTGACACTTAAGTGGAGCTGAGCATTGGAAACTGCTGGCTTTGGAACAGGGGAGGCCTTGGCCTTTCCTAGCGTGGAGCTAGCAGGCGCATCCCAGTCTGCCGTGGAACTTCAACTGGTGCTTTTAAAAGGCTTGAAGTAACACACATGTGTAGTAGCGTGACTGGACGGAACAAAAGGGCCATGCCAGCTCTGGGCTCCTGCCGCCCACATTTTCTCCACATGGGTTGTGCTTCCCTCCTGGCGTTGAGACATTCCCACCTGCCGAAGCCTCTGCCACAGCCTGTCGGTCGTGTCGTGTCGGGTCTCCACGGGACATGTACGGCAGTGTCTGCCTTTTGAACATGCCTTCCTTTCTTGCAGTTGCCTTGGCGAAGAGGAGGTGCAAACGGCGGCGCCTGCAGAGGAGGTGAAGGATGAAGGCCATGATGAAGCCATAGAGGATGGATCAGCATCGCGCTCCCTCTGGGTCGACCGGTTTGCTCCCAGGCGCTACATTGAGCTGCTGAGCGACGATGTAAGAGCCTTTCCTCTGTGTAGATCGTGCTCCAGCCACTATCACAAAGGCACACAAAACCCTCTAGCTGGACCCTTTTCCCCATTTCTAGGCCTTGTGATCCTAAAGAGCGTTGGAGTAACCTCTGAGAACAGTTCAGAAAGTATGTTTCTGTCGTGCCAAATAGCCTTCACAGCAGACAATGGTCTTCTCCTGGTTTCCCTGCCTTTCTTCCTCTCTTCTTTTTCTTTCTCCCACTCCACTGCAGTGGCTCAAGTCGCTAAGACGCTGACTGGGAAGCGGAAGGTCAGCAGTTCGATTCCCGAGTACTGCAGGCCGGAAATGAGCTCCCGTCTTCATCCCAGCTCCTGCCAACCTAGCAGTTTGAAAGCAAGAAATTGCAAGTAGATAAATAGGGACCACTTCGGTGGGAAGGTAACAGCGTTCCGTGCACTCCGGTGTCTAGTCATGCCTGCCACATGACCACGGAAACGTCTGCAGAAGCAGACAGCGCTGGCTCTTCGGCTTAGAAACAGAGATCAGCACTGCACCCTAGTGTCGGATACGACTGGCTTTCGAGCAAGGGAAACTACCTTTACCTTACTCCACAGATCCATTCTTTTTTTTTTCTCCCAAAGGTTCCCTCGTTTCCCTCACCCTCCCATGTCTGACTTTTCTTGACATTATGAAGCAAAATTTAATCATCATTAAGTGCAGAAATGTCCTCGGCGTTTTAGCAATACTATAAAAGAAGACCTTGCAAGTCCCTGAGTTGCCCAAAACACTAAAAGTGATTATTTTTTTACGGAAAGAACGGTATTGTTTTAGAAGTGTATATACTTTTATTATACTTAAAATTAAAATCTATATTTTTGGCCTTGCTTTCCAGCATTTTGGCTGAGCAATTCCTGTGCATGGAGGATTTTTCTAAACCTCTGCTTGATCACATTTTAATTTTAATTTAATTTAATAGTCATATTTATATATGCCGCCCACTCAGGTAGAACCCGACTCAGGGCGGCATTACAACAAGTTCTAAAAACACATAAAAACACTTTAAAAAACCCATATTTCACCCACTTTAAAAGTCCCATATCTCACCCACCCACATATAGGGATTGAGGTGGCTTAGTGGTTAAGATGTTGAACTTGACAACTGGAAGGTCAGCAGTTCAAGACCCAAGTGCCGCATGATGGAGTGAGCGCCCATCGTCTGTCCCAGCTCCTGCCAACCTAGCAGTTCGAAAGCAAGAAATCACAAGTAGATAAACCACTTCGCTGGGAAAGGTAACAGCATTTCTTGCGCTCTGGCGTCTAGTCATGCCTGCCACATGTCCATGGAAACATCTGCAGGCACACACACACATGATCAAGCAGGGGCAAAAGGTAAAGGTCACCCTTGCTTGAAAGCCAGTCGTATCCGACTCTAGAGTTCAGTGCTCATCTCTGTTTATAACCAAAGAACCTGTGTTTGCAGATGTTTCTGCGGACATGTAGCAGGCATGCCTAGACACTGAAGTGCACGGAACACTGTTTACCTTTCCCACCAAAGTGGTATCTATTTGTCTACTTGCAATGTCTTGCTTTGGAACAGCTAGGTTGGCAGGAGCTAAGACAGAGACGGGAGCTCACTCCGTCATGCAGTACTTGTGTTTTGAACTACTGACCTTCTGCCTCCCAGTCAGCGTCTTAACCACTTGAGCCACTGCAGTCTAAAAAAACTTTAAAACAGGTTTATGTAAAAATAATATATATATATATTAATAAACACTGCCTTTCAGTATACAAACCGCTGCCTTTTGAAATGGCTCAAGTTATGGGACACGGTGGTGTTTGGGAAGGAGAAGCCTTCCAAGAAAGCCCAGCCAAGCGCCGAGGGTCCCCCGTCCTTTAGAAACGCCAAAGACCAGCAGAGCAAATGGAAAACGAAAGCCCAAATGATAGAGGAGGCTTTGGAGGCCGAACTGGACCAGCACAACCGGCCAAAGCACAAGGTACGGGGAGAGACTGACTAGGACGGCCAATTGGGCTTCTTCTGAAAATGGGTTCAGAGCATAGCTGTCAAGTATCCCTTATTGGCCAGGAAAACCCCTTATTTTACCCTCTTTCCCGCCGTCATCCCTTATTAATTAGACTGCAATGCCCTATTGCCGCCATTGGAGGGCAGCGCAGGATAAGCATAGCTGTCGAATATCACGTATTTGCCAGGAAATTTCCCTTATTTCCAAATCCAAAACTTGACAGGTATGGTTCAGAGTTCGCTCTCTATGACTGTGAAGCGAAATTGGAGGCTACGCCTCTCGTAATGAAAGCAGAACAGAAGAGGAAATGGTATTTCTAGTCGAGTTGCTCCTGGTCCTCCCTTGAACGTTCTGCCATACTGACTTTCTCATCGTTCCCCCTTTGTCCACAGGTTGCCCTCCTGTGCGGACCCCCTGGCCTGGGGAAGACCACCCTGGCTCACGTCATTGCGAAGCACGCCGGATATAATGTGGTGGAGATGAACGCCAGGTGAGCCGCCCAGGTGAACCTCCAACTTTTCCCTGGGCCTCTTTTTTCTCTCCTCTTGCTCTCCTGGTGAAGTTGGGCAATGCCCCGGAAGACCAGGAGTGTGTTGTGGTACGGAGGATGGGGTGCTCGATTTGACATGGGAGGAGGGGATATGGCACAATGCGTCCTTTTCTGGGGCTTTTGCGATGGATGGATGGAAACAACAGCAACCATAATGGAGAATTAATTGGATGAAGAGATCACAAAATCTGTAGCTGAGTTCTTGGTTTGCAAGGAATCAAAACAAATCAGATCAGACATACTCAAAGATAGCAAGTAAATAAATAAAATGTGCAGCCTTTGTAAGTTCAGTGGAACCTCGGTCAACGTAATTAATGCGTTCTCTGGGACGTTTCTTACAGCGAAAATTACTTTAACTGAATTTCCCATAGGAATGCGTTGAATGCAGTTTCTTATAGGAATGCATTGAAAACCAATTAATCCATTCCGAAAAACATTCTGTAAACTGAGCCACTATTTTCTATGGGTTTCCTTTTGTTACACAATTTTTATGTTAACCGAGCCATTTGTTAACTGAGGTTCCACTGTAAATAAATAAAATGTGCAGCCTTTGCAAGTATTGTAGAAGCAGCTTTTGTGAAGTGTTTTCTGTTATCCTATCAAGAGTACGTACGTACTAACTACATTTCTATACTTCCCATCTTGGAGGTGTTCCCACTCTGGGCCGTTTCCAATAGCAAATAATCAGGATCAATTTAAGATATAAAATGTAACATAAACTCAGTCCTTTGGTGATGTGCAGGTTGCTCCCCTCCCTTATCCCCGAAGGATTGTTTCGAGAGCTACTGTGGATACCTGAAATTGTGGCTAACAGTGCACCATGTACTTAACTCGTATCTGAGACATACTGTATATACTCGAGTATAAGTCGGGGTTTTTAGCCCCCAAAATGAGGTCCAAAAATGGGACTCGACTTATACTTGGGTCAATGTAAACACTCAAAAACATACCCACACAAAAGTCTAATTAATTAATTTGACTGTATTTTCATGTATTTTAATTACTGAAACTCGCAGCTGCTGTATTTTCCACCCCCAACTTTTTCTTGGGTCAATCTATTTTCCTAGTTTTAGAGGTCCAATTTAGGTACCTCAATTTTTATTCGGGACGACTTATAGTCGAGTATATGCGGTAGAAGTGGGGAAGAATTGTCAAATGCCTCCCTCATTCTACGTGAGAGCTACCAGAATGTCTGCTTCCACAGCAGTGAGTGGCCTCTGGTGGCCTGTTTTCATAATGCCCATAGAATAGAAATACATACATATTATGCACTTTAGGGTTTTTTATTGAAGATCGGAGGATGTGGGCAGATGACCTTTGGGACAAGTTCTTTACCACAGAATTTGCATTTCAGCGATGACCGTAGCCCAGAGGCCTTCAAAACACGCATCGAAGCTGCCACTCAGATGAAGTCAGTGTTGGGAATCAGTGAGAAGCCCAACTGCTTGATCATAGACGAGATTGATGGGGCTCCAACGGTAAGGAGGTCCTCCGCATTGGTCAAGTAGGCTTGCTTTCCCCCCTGATCAATCCCCATCGAGAGCCAGTGTGGTGGAAAGAACGACAGGCTGGATCTCAGGAAACTAGGGTTCAGTTTGCTTCACTGTGATTCTCACCCTTATCAAAGAATGCTCTCTTCTCTCTGCTGTGTAGACCAGATGTTAATTGGAGCATTAATTAAGGGTTAGTTATGTTCTGGACTGCGGTGGCTTAGTGGTGAAGACGCTGAACATGAAGACTGGAAGGTCAGCAGTTCGAGACCGGAGTGCTGCGTGACAGAGTGAGCTCCTGCCAACCTAGCAGTTCGAAAGCAAGAGATTGCAAGTAGAGAAATAGGGACCACTTTGGTGGGAAAAGTAACAGTGTTCTGTGCACTACTGTGTCTAGTCATGCCTGCCACATGTCCACGGAAAGGTTTGCAGATGCAGACAGTGCTGGCTCTTTGGCTATAAACAGAGATGAGCACTGAATCCTAGAGTCAGATATAACTGGCTTTTGAGCAAGGGTGACCTTTATCTTTACCTAGCTGGGTTCCCCAAGAGAGAGAATGATGGTTTACTCATGAGATGGACACGAGTTAAAGCAGGGGTCCCCAACCTTTTCAACCCAGGGGCCGGCCAGATCACGCGCTCTCAGTCAGCTTTGAGGGCCCAGCGGTCATTTTGCCCTGCCTGCATGATGGGGGCAACCATTTTGTCCCAACAGCTTCAAAGGGGGGTGGCCATTTTGTTTCTCGAATGCTCTTGGAGGCGTCGGGGGCACATGAAATGGTGACGTGGGCCATATCTGGCCTACGGGCCTTAGGTTGCAAACCCATGGGTTAAAGACAAACCCTTGAGGCCAGGTTCACCTAGGCTCTTCCAAGGTCTTCCTCATCAATTTAACCTCACTCACATCTCCTTCAGGCTTCTATCAACCTGTTCTTAAGCATCATCAACCGCAAGGCGGTCGAGGCTGAACCTGAGGTCAGCGTCGGCCGGACTAAGAGGAGGAAGGAAGGCGGCCTGCTTCTGCGACCCATCATCTGCATTTGCAATGACCAGTAAGAGATTCCACCCAGAAATGTTCCAAATGGTTTTTATTTATTTATTTATTGGACTGTAACTCTCATTTCTGTGGTTTCTAGTCCAAAATCAAAACTTTTCCCCAAGAGAGGGAAATCATGCAGACAAGAGATTGTGTCGGTGGTAAAGGGAAGGATTGTATCTGATCTGGAAGCAGAAGATTTGTTTTGTTTTGTTTATTCTCTGATAGGAAAAAGAGACAACTGAGCTTTTTGTTGGTAGCTGAATAGTTTAGGTTGGGAGTTCGATTCCCAGCGTGTGTAACCTTGGGTAAACTGGCCCAAGAGCTCCCACCAGAGGAAGGGAAGGGTAAAACCAGTCTGAGTTTTCTCTACCCAGGAAAGTTAACCTGCTATGGTGGTAGAGTAGACCCTACTGCCGACGGTTAACTAACCTGACCACCTTGAGGACTAATGGCCTTGGGTGGCAAAGTCCACAGGGAAGAAAGGGTGCTGGTCCCCAAGTGGGTTAAATGGTCCCACTGGAATCCATCTTGATGGAGGGCAGCAGCTTCACCCATCTGGGGCAGAGGATGAGGACTTTGTGTGTCCAAAGGGCTGAGGACCAGACAGTGACTCGTGGATTTGGATCAGTGGTACTATGGGTGTCACGCTGTGATGCAGAAGGCAAATGGAAGGCCACTGCTTTGTATTGCTCCCAGGACAGTCTTCATGGCTGATTGCCATGAGGAGAGCCAATATTCAGAATTGGATATTGGAAAGGGTTGCCATAACTCAAGAACTAATTTGATGGCATACAATTAGATAAGCTTCTCATTAGTAAAAATAAATACCTCTCTTTGGCTTGCCATGATGTGTCTCTGTGTCTGGGTTTCCTAGGTACGTCCCTTCGTTGCGGCTCTTGAAACAACAGGCTTTCCTTCTTAATTTCCCCACCACTTCTCAATCCAGGCTGGTCCAGCGACTACAGGAGGTCTGCACAAGTCTTGAATATTTATTACTTGTCTCCGTGGTGGTAGTACTTTTAAATCACTTTCAGGACTTTTTAAAATCACTTTCAGGACTTTTCAGTGTGTGTAAAAAAAAAAATCCTCCTTTGGTAAATAGATGCGCAAAAAAGACAGCCAGTTTTAAAGTTTGCAAAAAGGGGAAAAAATCAAGCTACCTGGTGGACTTTGGATTTTTCTGTTTATATATTACTGTTTTATGGAGTGTCATTTTATCATTGTAAGCCTGCCCAAATTGATATTTGCACCAATTGGAGCAGGGTATAAAATTGGATGGATGGATTAGAGCGGGGATTCTCAACCTGTGGCCTGTGGGCCATAGGCGGCCCATGGCACAATTTCGTGTTGCTCCCCCTTCGCCTCCACCACACCAGGAAGTGCCATGTGTCGGAGGAAGGGCAAAATGGCCATCTGGCCCCCGAAGCTGTCTGAGGAGTGTGACCCAGCCCCCAGCTTTAAAAGGTTGAGAACTCCTGTATTAGATGGATGAATGTATAAATAAATAAACAAACAAATAAATAAATGGTTTTTTCGGTGGTGGAGCTGTTCTTATGAGGACTTGTCTATTTCAGATTACCGTCCGGCAGGGGATGAAAACCGACACAGGCGCCCTCATGGCATTGTGTGAAAAAGCAGAGAATGACATCCGCTCGTGTATTAACACCCTGCAGGTACGTGGCCGCCACCTCTGGGGTCTTCCCTTCCTCGGACAGCCCTGGAGCAGGGATATAAGTAACCCGGTGGGGGCCCTGGTTCTGCTGCCCTGGCTTTCGTCCTCTCCGGCGCATCATGTTGTTTCCAACCTCCTTCTGCTGCCGTTGTAGTTCCTCTATAGCCGCGGCAAAACGGAAGTGACGGTGAGGACGGTACAGGCCGCGAAGGTGGGCTTAAAGGACCAGAACAAAGGGCTCTTCTCCATCTGGCAGGAAATCTTCCAACTCCCCAAAATGCACAGGTGAGAATGGAGAGATGCTTTCCTTCCTTCCTTCCTTCCTTTGTTGGTTGGTTAGTTCAATCATTTCTTTTCCTTCCTTCCTTCCTTTTCCTTCCTTCCACCCATCATCTACCCTTCCTTTCCTCCTTCCTTCCTTTCAGTAATCTTTTATTTTTAACTTGACATAAACAGAAATTTATTAAACTGTCAAGATTATACTTGCTTTTGATGTTAGATATACCAATACTTTGTTTGTTATGCTTTGTAATTTTGTTGGTTTTGATTTAATAGAAATTTAAAAAGAAAAGCATGCAGTTCGGCTGAAAACCTTTGAGTAATCTCTGGCACGAAACTATTGGGGGGAAAAGACAAAAGCCACTCAAAGAGCAAATCAAAGTTCTGTGTCTTTAAAGAATATATATATTTGGTAAAGTATTAGCTTCATACAGTACTCCAAAATATCAAGATCCAAAAACCATGTCTTCAAATTATCTTCGAAATTCATAGATAAATCAAGTGGAATTCTTCTTCTAATGTAAAAATCCAAGACAATATCAGTGGTGATATGAACAATAATAATAATATAGGGGCAATGTAAAGACAAATCCAAAGTACATCAAGATTGTTCCGGTATAACCAGCCTTTCACATATAGCTTCCTCAGGATAAAGATTCTGTAATATGCATTGAAGAGCCTCTAAATGTGTGTTTTATTACAGAATTGCCCCTATATTATTCATATCACCATTGATATTGTCTTGGATTTTTACATTAGAAGAAGAATTCCACTTGATTTATCTATGAATTTTGAAGATAATTTGAAGACATGGTTTTTGGATCTTGATATTTTGGAGTACTGTATGAAGCTAATACCTTATCAAATATATATATATATTCTTTAAAGACACAGAACTTTGATTTGCCCTTTGAGTGGTTTTTGTCTTTTTTCTGGTATTCATACCACGCTGCCATTTAATGTACTTTTTGCTTGGACGAAACTATTGGGAGCTGCGGTGGCTCAGTGGTTAAGAAGCTTGCCTTGTTAGCTGGAAGGCTGGCAAAGTCAGCAGTTTGAGGCCCGGGTACTTCATGATGGATCAGAGACAGGTGCTCAATCGATCATGAAGTACCCGGGTCTCAAACTGCTGACTTGCCAGCCTTCCAGCTAACAAGGCAAGCTTCTTAACCACTGAGCCACCGCAGCTCCCAATAATTTCATGTCAGAGATTACTCAAAAGTTTTACAAAGTATAACAAACAAACTATTGGTATATCTAATATCAAAAGTAAATACTGCATGACGGATTGAGCACCTGTCTCTGTCCCAGCTCTTGGGGACATGAAAGGAGCCTCATTCAGGCATTCCCTGAACAGAGTTTCTCCCACAAAAATCCTTTCAACCCAGAATAATTTCTGACACGAAATTATTATTATTCTACCCAACATCTACCCTTCCTTCTTTCCTTCCTTTCAATAATCTTTTATTTTGACTTGACATCAACAGAAATTTCTTAAACTGTCTAGATGACACTTGCAATTTTATACCAATAGTTTGTTTGATATACTTTGTAATTTTGTTGGTTTTGATTCGATAGAAATTTTCCAAAGAAAAGCATGCAATCCGGCTGAAAATCTTTGACCATTTCTAAAGCCCTGTTGCTAAGTCACAGAATACTTTGTGGATGGCGTTGGTGTTATTTCTCTCTCACTCTGTCAGGAGGTTTGGAGGGTTCTGCCAGAGGTGAAGAATAAATAAATTATTTTTGTAAAGAGTACAAATTCTGTGAGCAACAGGAAAGGCCAGTTTGATTTGGAAATTGTCCACTGTGTGATTTCACCTTCCTCTTCCAAAGGCAGAAGTTTGGCTTGGACCCTTCTGTCTCCGTCCATCTCCTTGCGGGCGAAGGCGGTGACCTGTTTGGCTCAACGGCGGCCGGAAGGATGGCTGTGCATGTGGCAGCCCAAAGGTTCCACCACGTCCTCCACCTCTGCACCTCTTCCGGAGACCATGAGAAGCTTGCTCAGGTACCAGGGTGGGTTTTGACAAGCTGGAATGGGAGTGGGTGCTCCCGAGAGTTGCAAGGAGGTTTTGGGTCGTCGTCACCCAGTCCTCTGGGGCACACAGAAAGAGCCTCCTTGAAGGATGTGGTGTTTTTGAACCACAATCGGGCGTACACCCTGGGAACGACAATCTTGTGTTGCTGGCTCATCTTTCTCACAGTAGGTCAGGTTAAAGGAACTGCAGAACGAACTCACCGAAAAAGTGGCTTCATTTTAGCAGTTTAATGTCTGGCCTAGCCACGGAAGAAGATAAAATGCACTGACTAGTCTCTCGCATCAGTTCAAAGATTTCTATCTTCTGGTTAGGCTCTACCCAGTCATCCTTTCCACTCCTTGCACCCCTGAACAGTTCCATAATGGCGCTCTCTTCCTTTACATCCTTCCTCAAAAGCCACATTTCCCCTCTCTTGTTTCTCTTCTCGGTGGCTGTTCATGTCATACAGAGAAGGGCAACAAGGATGATCAGAGGATTGGAAACTAAAGTCCTAGGAGGAAAGGCACGTTTAGTCTTAATAATAATAATGATGATGATGATGATGATGATAAATTATTCTGGGTTTAAAGGATTTTTGCTGGAGAAACTCCGCTCAGGGGACGCCAGAATGAGACACCTTTTATGTCCCCTTCTCCCACCGAAGTAGTCCCTATTGATCTACTTGCAGTTTCGAACTGCTAGGCTGGCAGAAGCTGGGACAGAGACGGGCGCTCACTCCGTCCTGCAACACCTGGGTCTCGAACTCCCGACGTGCTGGGCCTTCCAGCTAACAAGGCGTGCTTCTTATCTACCGAGCCACCACAGCCCCTTAAGAAAAGGAAACCGGGAGGAGATAGGATGATGATGGGACTCTTCAAATACCTAAAAGATGGCCATAAAGAGGAAGGGAAGGATCCGTTCTCTATCATCATCATCATCATTGGACGACCATATCTATCAGATCTGCTTTGATGCTTTCATCAAAAGGACAGGGTATAAAGGATGGATGGATGGGAGGAAGGAAGGAAAAAAGAAAGAATAATTCTTCCATACCTGGAAACCGCTGTTTAGGCCACCCTAAGTCAGAAGCAACTTGACATCACAGAACATGAAACGGTTCTAATGATGATGATGATGATGCCACATTTTCCCTCTTTGAAAACTTAATCCCCCCCCCCCCCTTCTCCAGGGCTTGTATGACAACTTTCTCAACATGAAGATAAAGGATGCCAACTTTGACTCCATTTACCTGGCCTTGGAGTGGCTCGAGTTCTCTGACCTTCTGAACGGCACCATCTTACGTGGCCAGAACTTCCAGCTCATGCGCTACCTCCCCTTCATCCCAGTCTCTTTCCACTTTCTATTTGCTGGTTCCAGTGTTCCCAGACTGGTCTACCCCAACAGCCAAAACGAGGTGGGTATCGGGAAGAAACCGTCAACAGTTTGGGGAGAAGAGGGAAGGGGAATAGGCTTAACTTCGGTGGTCAACATGCTGCGTTGGCCATTGATCTACCAGTTCCCAAAGCAACGTTGTTTGCTAGGGTCACCCTAACTCTGCAGTGGGGCACCTGCTTGACCTGCAGGATATTCCGGGTCAAATCCTGGCCTATCTGAAGTCCTGGGACACTTCTGCGGGTGGAAGGAGACAATAATGTCCCCAAGCAGGCACATTGTTTTGATCTCATTTTTGGGACTTCCAATTCCCAGAAGCCTGAGTGAATTCCCCAATTAGCCAATGGTCTGGCTTAAGCAAACGGGTGGATTCCCAATGCTCTTCTAGGACATACTTCTAATTTTAGAGACAATATTTGATCGATCTCTTCAAAAACTTTCTTCCAAGTTCTCCTCACAATTCTCTATGGTTTTCTGAAGCGCTCCAATGCTTTCAGATGAGTGCATTTAAAATTGCAAATAAAAAAGTATAGGTGCCTCATCATTTTAATAACCATACACTGCCCAGCAACGATCCGTGTCGTAATGAGGAAGAGCAACCGTTCAAGGCCAAATGGCCCACGGATTTCATCTGCTTTGTTTTCCTCCAGGCTTTTGTGAAACTGACCCAGACGCAAAACCTCGTGGCTTCTATGGTCTCAGGAATCACTCCTGCCTTCCGTAGCCGTGCCGGACCCCAATCTCTAGTCCTTGAAATCCTGTGCCTGCTTCTAGAGATCATCTCGCCAAAACTGAGACCCGTAAGGAAGTTTCTATTGGGGTGGTGGGACGACTTCTCTCTTGTAGGCTTGTCAGTTTCCAGGTGTGACCGTCTCTAGGTAGGGAATGAATGAATGGAGGTCTTTTCTAAATTCCCTAATGGAGTGACCCATCTGGCCAGGTGACCCTGCGATGGTCATAGAGTAGACTCTTATGCTCTGGGGATGTGTTGTTATTGCTTAGTTCGGTGATGGTGAACCTTGGCACTCCAGCTATTCCTAGACTTCAATTCCCAGATGCCCAAGTCTCTGTGAATCCACACAAATGGATTTACTGGGCTTGGCACTCCAGGTGTTCTTGGACTTCAGTTCCCAGAAGCCCAAGTCTGTGAATCCACACAAATGGGTTTACTGGGCTCGGCACTCCAGGTGTTCTTGGACTTCAATTCCCAGAAGCCCAAGTCTCTGTGAATCCACACAAATGGGTTTACTGGGCTTGGCACTCCAGGTGTTCTTGGACTTCAATTCCCAGAAGCCCAAGTCTCTGTGAATCCACACAAATGGGTTTACTGGGCTTGGCACTCCAGGTGTTCTTGGACTTCAATTCCCAGAAGCCCAAGTCTCTGTGAATCCACACAAATGGGTTTACTGGGCTTGGCACTCCAGGTGTTCTTGCACTTCAGTTCCCAGAAGCCCAAGTCTGTGAATCCACACAAATGGGTTTACTGGGCTTGGCACTCCAGGTGTTCTTGGACTTCAATTCCCAGAAGCCCAAGTCTCTGTGAATCCACACAAATGGGTTTACTGGGCTTGGCACTCCAGGTGTTCTTGGACTTCAATTCCCAGAAGCCCAAGTTTCTGTGAATCCACACAAATGGGTTTACTGAGCTTGGCACTCCAGGTGTTCTTGGACTTCAATTCCCAGAAGCCCAAGTCTCTGAATCCACACAAATTGGTTTACTGCGCATACAACCTTGGCACTCCAGGTGTTTTTGATCTTCAATTCCCAGAAGCAGTAAACCCATTTGTGTGGATTCACAGGAACTTGGGCTTTTGGGAATTGAAGTTCAAGAACACCTGGAGTGCCACAGTTCACCATCACTGGATGCTCTGAGGACATGTTCCCCTTAGATATAGCCCTGCCCCTTACCTAGTACATGTTTGTGAAGCAATTCCATCCATTGGTTAGTTTGGTGGGTCACCGTTTCTAGCGGCCCATCCCACACCCTCTCTGCTTGGCTTTGTTCCATGCTGGCTTCATTCAGCCGAGTGGCCTTCATGGATAATCAGGACTGGCCTTGTGGTCTAGTAGCATGCAAGGAACAAGCAAAATCCTTCTCCACCTCGTCTCAGGTGAACACCCAGCTGTACAGCCAGAAGGAGAAGGAACAGCTGGCAGAATTGATCGGCACCATGATTGTCTACAACCTGACCTACCACCAAGAGCGAACGCCTGATGGGCAGTACGTCTACAAGCTTGACCCGTGAGTCCCACTTTCTTGTCATGCTTCCTCTTGGGCTTAAACCAGTGGTTCCCAACCTTTTCAAGCCAGGGGCCGGGTCACTCTCTCTCAGTCACCTTTGAGGGCCAGACAGCCATTGTGCACTGCCTACACGATGGGGGTGGCCATTTTGGTCCCAACAGCTTCAAAGGGGAGGGCATTTTGTTTCTTGAATGCCCTTGGAGAGGTGGGGGGCCACATGAAATGGCGCTGCAGGCCGGATCTGGCCCGTGGGCCTTAGGTTGGGAAACCATGGCTTAAACGTTGACCATCCCGGCGGAGAATTGCAAAGTCTTGGTGAGTTAGCAAGCCAAGCCCATAAAACATCACCACTGGGAGTCTTTCTGCTCAGCTTGAGAACCAATGGTGCTTCTTTAGCAGTTGGGTCTGTTGTGTTCCACCTCGAAGGTCTCACCTGTAAAATGGAACTTCTCAGTCACTAGCTGTGGCTTTATTCTGTTTTGCTGGCTGTAAGTGGTCAGGTCAGAGCAGTGTTTCTCAATGTGAGGTCCAGGCCCCATAGAGAAACCCCTGCTTTGGGCAATTGACTTTGGCTTCTGGAAATTGGACGCCGAAAACCAAAGGTTGGGAAACACTGGGTTAGAGTCTGACCCTTGCATAAGCCACACTTTGGCACAATGGTTAAATAGCTGTGCTGCAGCCAGAACGTTGCAAGTTTGATCCTGATGGGATCAAGGTTGACTCAGCCTTCCATTCTTCAGAGGTTGGTGAAATGTGTACCTAGCAAGGAATTGCAAGTAGATAAACAGGTGCTGCTTCAGGAGGAAAGGTAACAGCATTCCATGCGCTCCGATGTCTAGTCGCGCCTGACACATGAGCGCAGGAATATCTGCAGACACAGACAGCACTGGCTCTTTGACTAAACAGAGGTGAGCACCCAACCCTAGACTTAGATACGACTGGCTTTCAAGCAAGGGAGCCCTTTACCTATCGTACAATTAGCTTTTTGGACATTCTTTGCCATTTTTCTTCTCTTTTTTGAGCAAGTTATTCTTTTGGAGTCAAGGTTTCCCACTAACCTTCCCTAGTAGAGTTTGCCAGGATGGAAGGAACTCTTGCAAACTTTCCAACTATTGGTGAGTTGGGGTTTTGAGAGTCCCCCAAATCTCCCTTGTTTGGTTGACTTGGCAAAGGGCACACCTTGTTCTTAGCGGCACTGATAGCTTTTTGCAACATTTTTAATTTAATTTAATTTAATTTCCCCACTTGTATGCCGCCCAATCAGGAAACCCGACTCAGGTTTCAAACATCCCGGTTGATTGAAACAGTGTGTACTTGGGTGCATTTCTGCACTGACTTAATTCCGTCCTTAGTGCGCTTCATTTTTAAAATTGTTATTTTTCTGCCCTAATCGGTTTCCTCACAAATTCTAGAAATGTAGAAGATGTTGTTAGGTTCCCTAGCCTTCCAACTCGGAAACCGCTGACTTACCAGGCTAAGCAACTCATTGCAAGAGAAATCGAACTGGAGAAAATGAGGCGGACGGAATCCATGCTACAATCCCGGAGCTCCGTCCAGGTAAACAGCTAAGTGGCTCACATCAGGCTTATTGGACAGTTGTGTTTAGTAGTTTAATGTACTACGTAGGGAGTCTACCAGATCCATAGGGCCTTGCATCTCACATGGAACTTTGTCCTGCCTGGATGCTTCCTCCACCTTCGTTGTGTCCATGAGGGCATAAAACTGTGTGAATCATGAGCAATTCACACTAGCAAATGCATTGGTCCAAATCCTGTTGGTTCATCAGGCATGTCCAGGAAGGTTTGTAGACGTTGCCGTGGCTAATTGACGAAGCTCCAGACACACAACTGGGCATGTGACCAGCAGGCACCCAACACTTCCATCAATTAGCCACGTGAAATTGTGACGTTCTTCTTGCCTACAAGTAGAGGGCCGACGAGTGTATGGCCCATCTCTCTCCTACTTAGCATTTAGATGAGCCTCTGGGTGCTTAAGTGATTTTTATCTTCCTTACGACAACCCTGTAAAGTAGGCTTTTTATTCCCACAATGCGGAAGAGTGTTGTACCCAAGTGAGTCCAAGCCCAAGATGGATTTTGAACCATGAATCTTACAGACTCGGGCTATTCATTGTCCGAATGGGCATTTACTTGGCTGGATTTACCAGGCGAACATCCAGATTACAGAAATGTGGACATATAATTTGAATTTTAGAATTGCATTGCTTCCTCTCTG
This sequence comes from Bradypodion ventrale, assembly GCA_035047345.1. Taxonomy (NCBI): domain Eukaryota; kingdom Metazoa; phylum Chordata; class Lepidosauria; order Squamata; family Chamaeleonidae; genus Bradypodion; species Bradypodion ventrale. The sequence goes on along the minus strand of JAWDJE010000014.1, from coordinate 23,188,813 downwards.
GATTCAGTAGCTGACAAAGGCGACGTCTCCCTGCTTCCTCCCGTTCTGCCTTTCTCTTCCAACAGACTCCGGGGGCCAGTTCATTTCCCAAAGAAGATGCAGAGAATGCGAGCATGGACCCAGCGCTTGCCAAATCTAGACAGCGGAACCACGAGCAGCGTTTAGACCACATTGTGTCGAGAGCCACATTTCATGAGAAGGTGATGATGGTGGGGGAAAGGGGAGAAGCCACAGAGTAAGGGGAAGCAGGAAGGGAAGAATGATCATTGTAAGGCTGTACCCGCTAAACACAGTGGCTTAGCGGTTAAGTCATTGAGCTTGACTACCGGTAGGTGGGCAGGTCAGCAGATTGATTCCCGAGTACTACAGGCCGGAATGAGTGCCCGCCTCTGTCCCAGCTCCTACCAGTTTGAAAGCAAGAAATTTCAAGTACCAATGGTGTTCAAACAGGTACCATTTCAGCAGGAAGGGTAACAGCATTCCGTGTGCTCCAGCATCTGTAGACACAGACAGCGCTGGCTCTTTGGTTGTAATCAGAGATTAGGGAAAGTTCAGTGGTACCTCGGTTTATGGATTTATTGCATTCTCTGGGATGTTTCGTATTGCGAAAAATTCATAAACCAAAACGCCATTAATCTATTCCGGAGGTCAGAAATAAGTTTTAAAAAAGGCTTTTATCTGTTCAAAACTCTTTATAAAGTGTACTTTAAAGGCATAAATACTGTAGAGGGACATGATTAATCAAGCAATAACATTTCAAACATCCAACTTCAACTTTTAAAACTTGCTTCGTATTGTGAAAAAAATTCATAAACCAAGGCGTTATTTCCAATGGATTTTCATTTGTTAACCGAGGTGTTTGGAAAACGCGGTTCCACTATGTATGTAAAGGGAAAAGAAAGACCTTATACCCAAATATCAGAGAGGTTTCTGGTTCTCAGTAAAGAAAACTCTCCAGCTGATTCACTTCTTTAGTGGAATCCTGTGTGCACGGAAAGAGTTCGTTTTTATGGAGAAGAGACGCTAAGCATTTATGGTTTTTCTTCCTTTCTCCAGCCGGAAACCGATTTCTTTGGCCGGGTGATCATCAGGAAGGCGGCGTCTCCTTCGGCAGGTAAGCCTAGTGCTATGAAGCAGCATTGCAAGAGAGGTGTTGTATAGTGATGTTGATCCTATTCGTCAGATTCATTAAGAAAATATGTACAAACAAATAAGCTAACTACAAGCCTGGGATTCTCTTCTACATTTTGCAACAAATGGGTTTACTGGCACTCCAGCTGTTCTTGGACTTCAGTTTCCAGAAGCCCAAGTCTCTGTGAATCCACATGAATGGGTTTACTGTGCGCATTTGTGTAGATTCACAGAGACTTGGGCTTCTGGAATTGAAGTCTAAGAACAGCTGGAGTGCCAAGGTTTGCCATTGCAGCCCTAGGAGGAAAGACTGACAGAACTGGCCATATTTAGCCTTGAGAAAAAGCGATTTGAGAGTTGATAGAATAGTACTCTTTCCCTGAAAAATAATCATAAAGAAGAAGGGTCTGAGAATGCAGGAGATGTAATAACAGGCTGAAATTGCAAGAAGCCAGATATAGGCTGAATATCAGGGGAATCTCCTTAATGGTTAGAGCAGTACAACAGTGGGACCATCTGCCTCAAGAGGTGCTGAGCGCTCCGACACTGGAATCCTTTAAGAGAGAATTGGACAGCCCTCTGTCATATCTGCTTAGATTCAGATCCCTGCATCAAGCAGGGTTTGGACTGGATGACCTCAAAGGCCCCTTCCAACTCAGTGATTCTATGATCCTTAGCTTAGAATAGGGATTCTCAACCTATGGCCCATGGGCCGGATCCAGCTCACGGCACCAAATCATCCAGCCTCCAACCACACTCCAGCCATGGCCGCAGCCATGTTTATGACAGCTGTAAATGTGTCCATGGGTGTTGTAAATGTGTGCTTATCAAGCCTAGCCGCTTGTAGAATCTTCTCCAAGCTTCCCCATTTGTTTAGTCTTTCTTTCCAGTTCTGGAACGTCAGCATCCAAAGCCTAGGACCAGCAGACATTTGTTATGGGAACCAGGGTATGTGTACACCATCCCTGGGCTCTGATTGGCTGTATGCTAATTAGGTGGGCCAAGCTCATGTCTTTCCTATAGGCACATGAGTTTGGGAGTTAGTTAGAGAGTTAGAGTTAGTTAGAGTTGGGGGTACTTCTGAGATGGACACCTCAGAAGGGAGATGGGGCATACAGTTTTAGCCCTTTACCTAACCCAAGTAATCTTGCTTCTGTAGATTAGTCAGGTTTCTTTTCTTTTAGGAAGGAGGCCTGAGTGTGGATATTTCTAACTGCCTTTTTTGCTTAGTTTATTTTTATATGTTGTTTGTTTGTATCCTGAATCATCGCAAGAACTGTTATTTCTTCAACATGCTTCGAGAACAATAAAACTTATTTATTTCATCAACAACACCTGTTCTTTGGGAAGGGGTTAAGCCAAAGCTATACGCTACCACATTTAATACAAATCTCTCCATATTACTTGCTGGGCCATGCTAAGGCAGATAAGCCCCAGGTTTCTGCTGCAAAGGAATTGCAGGACGACACACAGGCATCCTGGGTCAGAGTCTTTGGGTAAGTTCCACAGCGCAGGCTGGTAAAAGCCACTTGCTGGGAACGAGGAGAGGCCCTTAGGCTAGGCCCTAGTCAAAGCCTGTCTGTCATATGGTGGCAGCGGTGGGATTCAAACCCATGCCATCGAAATGACGAGCCTTGCCTAAGGACCTCTCCTCGTTCCCAGCAAGCAGCTAGCAGTCGGGCCCCCAACTTTAAAAAGTTGAGAACCCTTGGCTTAGAAAGTCCTTATTTTCACAACCTCCCTCCTCTCTTCCCTCCCCCAGCAGACGATTCAGTGCTACCTGAAAAAAACAGAATAGAAAAATTAATCGGAAAGGCCGTTGGACAGAGTGACGTTTGGTTCCGGTTCAACGAAGGTGTATCCAATGCGGTCCGGAGAAACATTTACATTAAAGATTTGTTCTAAGGGGCTGGAAACTGAAATGTGGATGGACGGTGCATCGAAACGGCCGATGTTTGCATACGGTGTGAGAATATTCTTTTTATGTGAACTGATATTCTGTTTTGTACTGAATCCTGCTTTCTTTATTAAAAAAAACACACATTGAGGCAGGTGGAGTTCTGCTTTTCTTTATTTCATTCGCAAACGCTTGTCACAGCTGCTCAGCGGATTATAATTATTTTTTACTGCAAAATGATATATTCTACAAGATACAAAAGAAGTATTCAAAATCATTGAAAATTCTTGTATAAAACTCATGCTCTTCTTTACAAGTCGAAAGAAAGAATCAAAGAAGGGAAGGAGAAGGAAGGAAGAAATGATAGAGTGTATAACTGCTCAAATGTTGTCTCTCTTCACTTGCTATTACTGTTCCTTACTCAGTGATGCCAGTACTGTATTTCTTTAAGCTATGTTTTCTGCCCTCATTGTTACCCATCTTTGTTTAATTAGTTCAATGGTTTCCAAACCAGGGACAAGCCACAATAATGAATCAATTGAAATAAGCCATTCTTTTGGTGCTTGCTCCAACATGCCAGTCAACCCAGAAAAACCTTGTTTAGCATGAATTTCCTTCCCATTCTAGCAAATATTTTTATATATGGATAATGCCATTACCCCCAGAGGAAAGTAATGAGGGCTGTTTATTGCAGGCAGGGTATATGTGGCTCTTGTTAGCATCATTACAACCCTACCTTTGAGCCCTGCCTTCTATGGGGAAAGATCCAGAATTGCAACAGGCATGATAAAACTGATTCTGCTGCAGTTCCAGGAGCAGATCAGGAAAACGGGTCTAGATCTCTCATTCTTTGCCAAAGGCTGCATCTAAAAAACCCCAGGGGGAAAGTTTGGGAATCTTGGCATTGAGCCAACCACATAAAAGCATCCCTGCGCTAACAAAGGAGTAAGAAAAATTGAGCCATAGCAAAACTCTAACAAAGGCTTTCTACGTTCAGCTTTCGTGCAACTTCTTGAGTATCTTCGAAGGAAGCCATTTTTTTTATCCCTTCGTGAACAACGGTGGCAGTCACTTAGAGGATGACACATTTCCCTTTTTCTACCCAGGGGTTGTTCTTCATAAGATCTGGATTGAGAAACGGATCTTCCGGAATGCCTTCTTCTATCCATTTTAGAAACCTAGAAGAGAAGAATTATGAGAACTATGTCTGTCAGAGTTAAAAGAACATAATTATAAAATGTTATGGAGGTGGTACCTGACCCCAGTTAGGTTACATCAAATGGATAATAATAAAATGAAAATGTGTTGATTTAAGAACACACTGGGTACTTATGAACACATGTGGTGGAGTTGCAATGTGCTTAAAGATTTCTGGGTAAAAATTGAGGAAGAAACTTCAGGAATAATGGGTGTGAAACTTAAACTGGGGTCAAATGCTGCCTTGCTGACAGATATAAATAACATAAATATAGATAAGTGTAAAAAAAGAGTTATTATCTATAACATTAACAACTGGTAGACAATGTATCGCAAGAAATTGGGGTGATGATGTGTTATTAAAAATAGATTATTGGTAAAAGAAATGTGGGGAATTGCTCTGAATGATAAGTTAACATGGGAGTTGAATATAAAAAAGGGTATAATTAACGAAAATAAATTTTGGAGTATATAGCAACCATTTGTGTAATATACGTTGACTAAAGGTAAAGGCGGCAAGCCGGCACCAGGTAAACTGAGTTTTTGGAAGTAATAAGAGGCTGTGATAAACCGCAACCCCCAGGCAATGTATATATCACTGGTGTTTATGTACATGCACTTTTTTCCTTCTTTTGTTGGTTATGTAGACCTGTAATAGAGAAATAACGAGTTTGCTTTATATTAAAAATAATAGACATAAAGAGAACAAATTTGACGGCCCTCAAAGTTGACTGAGATAACATGACCCGGCCCCCAGCTTGAAAAGGTTGGGAACCCTGATCTGGGTGGTTCACAAGGTAATTAGCATTTTGCCCCCAACATGCTGGGAACTCATTTCACCAAAGGATGGAAGAGGCTGAGTCAACCTTGATCACTGGGCATGTTCGAACTCGCAACGTTCTGGCTGCAGTACAGCAGTTTAGCCTCTGCGCCACCAGTGTGCGGAAAGAGCTCGGAGTAAAGACTGAAGACCCATTAAGCCAGAAGTTCCCAACCTTTTCAAGTCGGGGGTCAGATCACGCTCTCTCAGCAAGATTTAAGGGCCGGATGGCCAGTGCACGATAGGGTTGGCCATTTTGTTTCTCAAAACCCTTTGAGGGCTGGGGGGCCGCATGAAATGGCACCATGGGCTGGATCTGGCCCTTAGGTTGGGAACCCCTGCTATAAGAGATGTCCACTTGTGTTCAGCGTGGTCCACAGGGACTACAAACCTGGGTTTAGTTTGGGTTGGCATAGAGATCTGAGAATGCAAAATTGTGTATCTGAACAGAGTATATCATGCCCTGCCTACACATCAGTGGTAGGTGTGACAATCCTACCAACTGCAAAGGCGAATAGTTGGATTGAGGACTCACTCAGGGATTGTTTTTGATGACATCTCCCGCTTGTAAGCCAGTTGGTATTTAAGGCTTTCGACTTCTTTTTTCCACTGCGGGGCATCCCATTCATCCATGGAGAAACGGTTGGGTATTCGTTCTACTCAAGGAAAGAAGGGTGTGTCAACCTAGACTGAAAAGCAAATTTAAAGGGTCAATACAAATCCTTTCATTTTTATGAAGCAAAGCGGTCATACTTATATATCGCTCAATGGCGTTTAGTGCAGGAGTTCTCAAGGGCCGGACAGCAATATTGCCCTTCCTCCACCACATATGGCATTTCCGTGTGTGGTGCAGGCAGGGGGCACATGAAATGGCACTGCAGGCCACATCCGGGCCACATGTTGAGAATCCCTGCTTTAGTGCCTTCTCTGTTGTTCACAAATTAATTAGCATTTTGCCCCCCCCCCAACAACATGCTGGGTACTCATTTTAACGACCTCGGAAGGAAGGCTGTGTCAACCTTGATCTCCGGTCAGCTCAAACTTACAACTTTTGGGTTGCAGGACAGCAGTTTAACTACTGCGCCACCAGGAAGCTGAGGGTGGAGTATGCATTAATTCCCCCCCCCCCCCCCCAATTTTCTTGTATTGATTCCATTTTTAGCTCTCTTATCTCCCTTTCTAAAAATGGAGAAGGGGGGAAAACCACTCAAGGCAGCTACCGGAGAACTAAAAACAGTTCAAGAGGGTTATCAGCAAGCCAGATGAGGTCCAAACCTCGCCCCAGATAATTAAAAGACTCTTAAAACCAATTAGGAAAGGCAAAAGTAGAATTTGTTCTCATTAAAAAGGTCTCTTCTCTTTTTTTGTTGATCTTGAAGGCCGGGAGGAAGGGATGATGGTCTTTGAGTTGGATATTTTGTGCCCCACCACATCTCACTCAACTTGCGCTCAAACTTTATGGGTGGTGGACCATCCATGGTGACGACACAAGGCAATGTTTGTGACCATCCGCCATCTTCCGGAGTCTGCCCAGATCTGCGTCAACGATGCCATCTAACCATCTCATCCTCTGCCACCCCCTTCTTCGGTCTTTCCCAGCATCAAGGCCTTCTCCAGTGAGTCCTCTCTTCTCCTTTGGTGGCCAAAGTACTTGAGCTTCAGTATCTGCCCTTCCAAGGAGACATCATTGTTGATGTCCTTCAGGATGGACTGAGTTGATCTCCTTGCAGTCCATGGGGACTCTCAAGAGTCTTCTCTAGCACCACAAAGTTCAAACGCATCTATTCTTCTATGCTTGGCCTTCCTTAGAGTCCAGCTCTCACAGCCATAACATGACTACTGGGAAGACCTACTATAGGTAGACCACTAAAAACAATAGGTAGACCACTAAAAACAATAGGTAGATCACTAAAAACCATTGAAAAGGTGAGTCTTAACATGTGTTTGAAAAATGACCACATTGTGACACATCGAAACACTGAATGGAGAAACCCTATCTGAGCATCCCAAGTAGGAGAAACTAAAGCCATCTAGAGCACTTTGAAGGCTCCAAAAGAGGTTTGAGGAACATCTCAGGGAGCCCTGAACATGCAGCCTATCCAACCCACCCAAATTGAAAAATACATAAATAAAAAGTCCAAGTCTAGATTTTTAAAAAAACAGTGCTTGTGGGATATTTAAAATTAAGGATGATGTTTGATGTGGTCTGTTTAAAAGGTGGACGTCCGTCTTTCTTTGACTGTTGCTGCTTTGTGCCTTTAGACCCGGGGTTCTCAACCTTTTGAAGTCAGGGGCCAGGTCACACTCCCTCAGGCAGTTGGTGGTCCAGCCCCCGCCACAGCCGGAACTGACTGGACTCATTTATGGCTGTCGTAAATGCATTTACGACAGCCGTAAATTAGTCTGCAGCTGTCGCAAACACATTTACAACAGCTGGAAACGAGTCTACAACCGATTCCGCTGGCCGGTGGCTGGAGAGTGAGGGCATGGGCTGGTTGATTTGGTGCCACACGCCAGGTTGAGAACCCCTGCTTTAGACATTCGTAACCAGATGTGCTTCCCAGCCCCGCAAGCCAAAGCATTCGTGGGATTTAAAGGCTAAAACCAATTAATCTGAATTGAGTCCCTCAAACGAGAGGGAAACAAGGGCAAATATGTGCTTTTTAGGGTAATGAAAACCGAATGCCCGTGCGCAGTCTGGCCGGCCGATGCCACACTCACAAGTGTCTGGTTGTTCTCACCCCACTTCACCCCCACATAGTCCTCATCTCTAATTCAAAAATTTTCCCATAGGCTCCAAATCGGACACATGTCAGGCAGGGAGAAAGCACTGCCATTTCCAAACCTCCAGCTTATGGCTTGTTTGTTTGACTAACAAATCCTTCTAAAGGCGGTTTGGGGCAGGGTCAGACCCAGGGGGGGACAGACAGCTGTTGTTGACCTGTTGGAAATGGGGGATTTAATCTGGGTGGAAAAAGGGGGGTTTGGGGGGTGGTTGGGTTGGACGGCAGACTGGAAGCCCAAAGGCCATGCCTTTATTCTTTGCAAGAACAAAGAGAGAGAATGTGAGTTGCAAAATATGAAAACATCGATAAGGCAACTTTGGGTGTGGAGCTGCAAAATCAGAGGACTGTGGTGACTCAAGTGGTTAAGATGCTGAAATTGACGACTGGAAGGTCAGCAGGTCAGCAGTTCAAGACCCGAGTGCTGTACGACAGAGTGAGCGTCCCGTCTCTGTCCCAGCTCCTGCCAACCGAGCAGCTTGAAAGCAAGACATTGCAAGTACATAAATAGGGACCACTTCGGTGGGAAGGTAAACAGCGCTCTGTGCACTCCGGTATCTAGTCATGCCTGCTACAAGTCCACGGAAATGTTTGCAAATGCATGCAGCGCTGCCTCTTGGGCTATAAACAGAGGTAAGCACCAAACCCTAGAGTCAGATACGACTGGCTTTTGAAGAAGGGCGACCTTTACCTGCAAAATTGGATTTTTGACCTGAAGCCTATCTCTCCTAAATGCAAGACCAACATGCTCAAGACAACAACATGCAAGACCAACATGCTCAAGACAACAACGTGCTGTGTGAATGTGTAGAGCAGGACTTCTCAACCGTAGGCTGGATGTGGCCCACCACGGCACCATTTCATGTGGGCCCCCACCGCCTCCAACACACCTGGGATTCCGGGAAGTGCCATGTGTTGGAGGAAGAGCAAAATGGCCGTCCGGCCCCCAAAGCTGTCTAAGGGAGCATGATGCGGCCCTCGGCTTTGAAAGGTTGAAAACTCCTGGTGTAGAGATACAGAATCTGGTGCATGAACTGGCCTGCCGATTGCATGCACCGTCACAATGAAGATTCAATTTTGGCCAACCGCAAAGCCAAGAAAGTGGCTTCATTTGGGTAGTTCAGAGTTTCCCCGTAGGTTCCCGACCCCAGTTGTATCCCCTTCATCAAGAAGTCTTTGTTTCACACAACTACGGGCTTGTGTGATCTAAAAAAATCCCAAGAGGTAGACTTGATGAAATAGATTCTTCTTCTTTCATGTCCCGGTCAAAGCCTGGACTGCCCAAATGAAGCCACTTTCTTGGCTCTGGCGTTGGCCAAACCTAAGTCCGCATCAATGCCCGTTTCTGGCAGTCATCGTCAGACCAGTACATGAAATAAAGAGATAAATTCAATGCAGGGAATTGACCTGAACTTGCAAATCTCTCCAACACAAGGCAATGCCATGAAAGAAAGACACATCGCCAAAACAAGTTCTAGAACCGAAGGGAAAGCCCTTCTCTCAAGCCACAAAGAATTCCAGCACATTTCACAAGTTGTGAAGAATAAAATGTTTTGAAATTGCATTATTTCACATGTTATAGAGCATGGGTTCCCTCCTTTTCAAGCCGGGGGGCCAGGTCACACTCTCTCAGCTAGCTCCATGGGCTGGACGATCATTTTGCCCTGCCTGCACAATAGGGGTGGCCATTTTGTTCCAACAGCTTCAAAGGGGCAGTCATTTTGTTTCATTAATACTCTTGGAGGGGTGGGGGGGCATAGCTGTCAACCTTCCCAGATTGGCCGGGATTTCCCGATTTTCGGCGCCGATTCGCGCCATTTCCCGCCTGCAGCCAAAACCCCGGAATTGGCAACGGGGAGAAAGAGGTACTGCGCATCCCTTCTGCGCAGATCACCTTCTACGCATGCGTAGAAGGCTTTTACGCTTGCGTAGAACCCTTCTACACTTGCATAGAACCCTTCTACGCATGCATAGAAGGCAATCTGCACAGAAGGGGATCATAGAAGCCTTCTACGCATGCATAGAAGAGTTCTACACATGTGTAGAACGGTTGTACGCATGCGTAGAAGGCAACCTGCGCAGAACCGTTCTGCGCAGGTCCCGTATTTTCCAGAGCCACGGTTGATAGGTATGGTGGGGGGGCTAGATGAAATGGTGCCATGGGCCGAATCCGTCCCACAGACCTTAGGTTGAGAACTCATGCTATAGGGATTGGAATCTGTGTCGTAGCTCCATATCGTATCACAATAAACTGCTATTTGAGGCTTAATCATAGCCTGAAGTTGTTCTATGCTCGAATTAGCTGTTATGGCAGATCGCTGGTTAGCGGCAAAGAAAACGATTATGAAAGTCTTAAGCATATTTCTTCATTCTGGGGAACGGGTTGATCCGAAACATTTTGACCGCACATTCTGCCCTTCTGGGGCTACAATCAGTGCTTCAAAAGTCTCTGCGAGGAAACATGTTCCCTTGATAAAGAGCTTTATCTCCGAACGGACTGGGATTAAATCCTTTTGATGCAGCCTGCCTTTTGATCTTGTTTAATCGCGACGCATTATAAAAGTGGTGCGCCGTGCTAGCGGACCTAAGTTTGCACAATGGAAATCCCTCTGCTTCCCCTTGTCCAGCTCTTGATTCCGAAAGTCTAAATATCAGCAAGTTGAACTATTCATTGTCAGACAGTTTTAAAGACCTCCGAATTATAGGGACGAAAAGAGACATACCTTTGAAGGTCCAGCTTTTGCCCAGGGAGAAACCTAGCCAGAAAACAGCCACAACGTCCTCTCTATCCCATAGGTAAGAGAGGGCTGTTTTGCATGTTTGAAAGGCACTAGGCAAAACCAGGCTCTGATCTGATTTCAATTTGAATGCATTTAAAGCCATCCAAATTTAAAGCTATCCCATAATGTCTAGTTTTGACCCAGAGAACCTTTGTTTATTGACTGTTTCCTTCTTCTCCTCTATCTGCGCCACTATCACTGACTAACCATCTAACCCAGGGATTCTCAACCTGCGGCCTGTGAGCCGGATGTGGCCCACACCACCCATTTCATGTGCCACCCCCCACTGCCTCCACCACATCAGGAAGTGCCGTGTGGTGGAGGAAGGGCAAAATGGTCGTCCAGCCCTTGAAGCTGTCTGAGGGAGCATGACCCAATGGCCCCCAGCTTTAAAAGGTTGAGAACTCATCTAACCTTTTGCTTTTGGCTTCTTCTTCTACTTTACTCCATCTTTTACCCCATTGGGTGCCAAGGAAGAGACGCAAGATTTTTATTCTGGCATTTCTAGCAGACTCCACCAGTTCTTTGTAACATTTCTTTGATGTTTCCACCTTCCTTTGAGTTTGTCTCATGGTCTTTGTCCTTCTCCTCTTTCCACATCAGTATGGACTTCCAAGACGTTCTCTCCAGATGGGCAAACCACTTTATTTGTTGTCTCCGTATGTGGTTTAAGATGGGTTCTGTTCCAACTCCTTCCTTTATAATCTCATTCCTGATGTCATCCCTTCTAATCACTCCGGCAGCTTTCCTCACTTCTGGGGAGACCAACGTTCGCTTACGTTTTGTTGTAAGTGTCCACGTTTGGCACTGGTAACATAAGGTGGGGATGAATATGCTTTGTGTGAGGTGCTGGTCTGTATTAATAATAATTTTGGTTCAGAAATCATTCTGAGTTGAAAGGATTTTTAACTCCACTCAGAAACTCCAAATGAGGCTCCTTTCATGTCCTCAAGAGCTGGGGCAGAGACAGGTGCTCAATCCGTCATGCAGTACCCGGGTCTCAAACTGCCAACTTGCCATCCTTCCAGCTAACAAGGTGAGCTTCTTAACCACTGAGCCACCGCAGCCCCCTGGTCGGTATTGCCTTGGGTTGCAAGAGCGGAGCTAACTGTATGTTAATCTCTTCGTCCATTTTGCCATCTTCCGTAAATGTCATTCCTACGTAAATGTTCTTAATAGGTATTTGAACTCTTTTTTGTATTTACCAAGGAACATAAAATAGACGTGTTTTCTAGCTTCACCTGCAGCAGAACGAGGGATAACCAGGGATAACTCCACTCATACGCTGTACAAAGCAAATAAAGCAAAATATGGCCTAAAAGAACGGAATAACTGAGTGTCTCCAAACTAGAGTATTTCCAATATTAATCCACGAGGGTAGGGAGGGCTTACTCCAAGCTTAACGCTGACGTAAGAGGGATCAGAACTGAGATGGCTCTCGCGCATCCGAGGGGGAAAAAATGGGAATTTATTTATTTATTTATTCATTTATTCAATTTGTATAGCCACCCTAATCAATATGTGACTCTAGACGGCGTACATAAAATCCCCAATATTTAAACTATAGAAACCCTTAAAATCCCGTTTAAAGGTAAAGGTAAAGGTTTCCCTTGCTCGAAAGCTAGTCATATCCGACTCTAGGGTGCAGTGCTCATCTCTGTTTCAAAGCTGAAGAGCCCAGCGCTGTCTGCTTCTGCAGATGCTTCCGTGGTCATGTGGCAGGCATGACTAGACACCGGAACACTGTTACCTTCCCACCAAAGTGGTCCCTATTTATCTACTTGCAATGTCTTGCTTTCGAACTGCTAGGTTGGCAGGAGCTGGGACGAAGACAGGAGCTCATTCCGTCCTGCAGTACTCGGGAATCGAACTGCTGACCTTCCGCTTCCCAGTCAGCGTCTTACCTATTTGAGCCACTGCAGACCTTAAAGAGCAGAATTTTCTCTGAATGTTCGCCTCGCTTAACAACTCAAACCAACCCAAAACTCGCTTAACAACTAAATTGAAGTTCAGGTACTTTTTATTACAAACCCTGGCAGAAGCATTGGGGGAACATTAATGCAATCCTTGGTTGATCAACATAATCGGAGCAATTCAAAGCTTCACACATTGGGAACCATGACTCCGGACTGATAATAATAATAATTTCATGTCAGAAATTATTCTGAGTTGAAAGGATTTTTGCAGGAGAATCTATGCTCAGGGGGCGCCCAAATGAGGCTCCTTTCATGTCCCCAAGAGCTAGGGCAGAAACCTGGTGCTCAATCCATCATGCAGTACCCAGGTCTCGAACTGCCAACTTGCCAGCCTTCCAGCTCACAAGGTGAGCTTCTTAACCACCGAGTCCCTCAAGCTTCATGCAAGAGACGCATCCTATTGGGCTGACGACATTATTTTGAATATCCAAAACTGCCTTGTAGAGATTTCTTGCCCGGCACGACCTCTTTGCAATCTGCAAATTTCGCCTGCAAATCCCTCCTAACGTAAAGCCGTCTTCCACAGTCCAAGGGAAATGTTAGGGAAATGGGAATACTGTACGTTTGCATCAGGGGATGCTCCACGCCAAACCCAGGGATGTTACTAAAACATCCAGTGGCTGACAGGCAAAATTATGACTAACCTGGAATGTTGTTTTAAAAAACCATACAAGATATATAGGGCACATCTGGGGTTTTCTGCAGTGAAAGCAAGTCTTTCTCGCCCCTTTGGAATAATGGTTTGTTGCTAGATTACTACTCTTTGCTGAGCATCAGGGCTGCCCTTAAACCATGTGCAATTCCACAAGAGGGTCCTTTTCAAACTCAGAGCAAAGATGCACAAACCCTTTTGCACTGGTGGGAAGGATTTTGACCCTCCGTTCTTCGTCCCTTCATCCCATCACAAGCAGGTCCTTATGGTCTAGGACAGTGGTGGCGAACCTTGGCACTCCAGCTGTTCTTGGACTTCAATTCCCAGAAGCCCTGATCATCAGTAGTGCTGATCAGGGCTTCTGGGAATTGAAGCCCAAGAACAGCTGGAGAGCCAAGGTGCGCCACCACTGGTCTAGGACAAGGTGCCTCAAACTTGGCTCTCCAGATGTTCCTGGACTTCAATCCCCAGAAGCCCTGATCAGCAGCAGTGCTGTCTTGGGCTTCTGATAACTGAAGTCCAAGCACATCTGGAGAGCCAAGTTTGAGGCACCCTGGTCTTGAATCAGCACTACCACGTCCAGATGTTGGCGGTCTAATCCTGCTACAGATTTATTTATTTATTTACAATATTTTTATACCGCTTTCCTCACCCAGGGGTGACCCAAAGCGGTTCACAAGTTAAATAAAAACATCAGATAAAACCCCTATCTAAAAGCAGATTAAAACACATAAAAACTAGGTAAAGGTAAAGGTTTTCCTTGCTCGAAAGCCAGTCATATCCGACTCTAGGGTGCAGTGCTCATCTCTGTTTCTAAGCCGAAGAGCCAACGCTGTCTGTAGCTGAAGACATTTCCGTGGTCATGTGGCAGGCATGACTAGACACTGGAGCGCACGGAACGCAGTTACCTTCCCACCGAAGTGGTCCCTATTTATCTACTTGAAATTTCTTGCTTTCAAACTGCTAGGTTGGCAGGAGACATAAAAACTATCTGATACAATAAAAACCACCCTTACCCTCCCTCTGCCCATATTAAAAGGACTGCCTGGACAAATAACCCCCAATGCGGGCTAAACAAGCCAGTGGGGTTGGGAAGTGGAGCCATTCATGCCCCGCACCACCTGGCATAGCCATGTCTTTAGTGCTTTAGTCTTTAAGGCAGGGATGGTGACCTGTGGCACTCCAGCGGTTCTTGAACTTCAATTCCCAGAAGCCCTGATTGTGCTGGCCTGGGCTTCTGGGAATTGAAGTCCAAGAACAGCTGGCGTGCCAAGGTTGGCCATCGCGGCGTTAAGGGCTAGCAAAGACCTTCCCTGAATGACTTACATTCCCGCAAATGCACCATTCCTTCTCCTCACATTTAAAAACACTAGATCAGAAACAAATATTGCATTTCTCTCCCGTAACAAAGGCGTGCAAAACAGCTGCCAAACTTGCACACAACACCCACGAGAGAAAACTATTACCAGCGCACGGGAAGTTTAACAAGTCTAGAGATCGAATCCCCAGTCATATCCAACTCTAGGGTTCAGTGCTCATCTCAGTTTATAGCTAAAGAGCCAATGCTGTCTGAGTTTGCAGACGTTTCCATGGACATGCGGCAGGCATGACTAGACACTGGAGCACACGGAACGCTGTTACCTTCCCACCGAAGTGGTCCCTATTTATCGACTTGCAATCTCTTGCTTTCAAACTGCTCGGTTGGCAGGAGCTTTAAAGAGAAGCTATTTAAAACCGAGCCCAGATGAATTTCCCCCTTTCCGAAACGG
This sequence comes from Bradypodion ventrale, assembly GCA_035047345.1. Taxonomy (NCBI): domain Eukaryota; kingdom Metazoa; phylum Chordata; class Lepidosauria; order Squamata; family Chamaeleonidae; genus Bradypodion; species Bradypodion ventrale. The sequence goes on along the minus strand of JAWDJE010000014.1, from coordinate 23,173,808 downwards.
TCGGCTGAAGTGTTAATAAGAAGGACAAATGTCGAATGCCAGACACGCATCCGTCTCAAGGAAAAGTAAGACCCAGTCTGCCAAATGCAAGCAAGATCTCACCTATGCTGGCCTCCTGTATCCAGACACCTTGCCAAGCCATGCGCAGAATAGAAGAGCAAGAACAATGCTCGGATGTTCAAAGCTATACTGCTCATGTCCATGGAGGGTTTGTTCAGCCGTCAGCAGCAATGACAAGTGAAATTTACCTTTCATTCCTGCATTAATGAAGGTGGAAAGAATGTCTTATCCCATTTACAGATGTTTTTGAGGGGGGGGGGGTGTTTAAACTAAGCAAATCCACCCAGCAACATACCTCTGAAGAAGAAGAAGAAGGCTGAACTGGGGGCACCGAAGAAAAGTTAGGCGCCTGTTTTTGAAAAAGGCTGAGATGGTTTCCCACAGTGTTCCGGAGCTGGAGTGCGCTGTCTGAAATGTAATCTACTCAATGCACTGCCTCGCCAGCTGCCTCTGGAAAGGAAGGGGGGAGAAAGAGAGAAAGGATACTGAGTAGTGGGGGAAAACTCCTCCTTCTACCCACAGTGTTGGACTGGTTTGGAGAAAAGATAAGCTCGGACCGAGGGAGGGAAGGAAGGAGGGAGGGGAAACATGCACATCATTTGTCATCACCCACAGACACAGACGCACAATGCCCTCTGGTAACAAGCTGCCAAGGAACAAAAGGCACAGGTGATGGAGGATGCTGGACTCCTGGAGCTGGCAGCATCTTCGCCACAACAGCTTCCCTAACAACCCTTTCTAAGCAGCAGAGACCAGAGATGGTACCATAAGTGTTGCCCTACAACAGGGTTTTGTTTTTAAAAAGCCTGGGATTGGGTCATGCTCTCTCAGTCAGCTTCGAGGGCTGGATGGCCATTTTTCCCTGTCTGCACGATGGGGTGGTCATTTTGTTTCTCAAATGCCATTGGAGGGTTGTGGGGCTACATGGAATGGTGCCGTGGGCCAGATCTGGCCCATGAGCCTTAGGTTGGGAACCCCTGCCCTTGAGACCCAAGAGATGTCGAACAGCATTGAGTCAACAGTATTTATCCCTTCTTCTTCTTCTTCCTTCGCATATTCAGGCCGGGCCAAATTATCTTTAAAGGTTGGGAGTGAACCAACGGTAGGGCAGACTTGTGGTTTCTCAGCCAGGAGTCCATACTCCAGGAGTAAGCCCAGTTGGGCTGCCCCAGGTCTTCTTCTTCCTTGTCCCAGTCACCAAACCCTGGACCACCAAAATGAAGCCACTTTCTTGGCTTTGGCCAAACTCAAGTCCTCATCGATGCATGTTTCCGGGAGTCATCGGCAGACCAGCAAATGAGCCAATGGATTCCGTCTCTCTCCATGTTCACACAGCGTGTTGTTGTCCACCATCATCCCCCACTTGAGCCTGTTGGCCTTGCCTTTAGGGACTCCAATCCTCAGTCTATTCAGGGTCCTCCAAGTGACGTAGGGGAGGTTGAGTTCCTCAACTATATTGGGTTACCCCAATAATAATCAAGAAACCCCCTCTCCCCCAGTCTCTAACTAGTCCCCCCCCCAACCATGACCAAGGGAATGAAGTCGTAGCAGTAAGTAAAGGTTTCCCTTGCTCGAAAGCCAGTCGTATCCGACTCTGGGGTTCAGTGCTCATCTCTGTTTCAAAGCAATGATGACCTGTAAACAGGCTACTTGGATGTTCCAACAACGATGGGACGGGTTTCTGAGTGACCAGTGGCGCAAAAGAATCTGGATCATGTTGACAACCCAAGATGCCTCACTGACCATGTCAACCCCATTTCCATTCTGATGTTAACCTCCACAGTCAAAGTACCGAGTGCTTCTGAGTATTCTCAAGTTGGGTCAACGATTCAGTTGATGAGAAAGGTGTGGGCTGTCCCAGAGTCTTTTGGCTCTTCTCTATGGGTCTCTCGACTTCTATTGTGCAGCTACTGGTGGTAATTTTGCCAGAAATTCAACACTCTACAGCGGATTCTTCTTTGGCAAAGTTGACAAGGGTACACAAAAGGTGGCTTGGCTTCCGTTACTGATCTTCCATGCTGGGTACATAATCTGGGATGCATTATACCTATCCATCTGGCCTACCTGGTATCTTGCAAATATACCCTAGAATTTTCCTCCAAATCTTCCGCAATTTGTGCAGGTGAACGAGTATAGTAAATGGACCCTGAAGGGATGATAGCAATATTTATATACCCCTCTTCATAGATGTTTAATCCATTCTCTGGTGGGTGGACAAGTTAATTAGTATTTTGCTCCCAACATGCTGAGTCCTGTTTTTACCGACCTCAGAAAGATGGAAGAGGTTGAGTCAACTTTGCATACCTGTCAAGTTCTGGATTTGGAAATAAGGGAAATTTCCCGACAAATACGGGATACTTGACAGCTATGCTTATCCTGTGCTGCCCTCCAATGGCGGCAATAGGGCATTGCAGTCTAATTAATAAGGGTAAAATAAGGGGTTTTCCCGGCCAATAAGGGATACTTGACAGTTATGCTTATCCTTTGCTGCCCTCCAATGGTGGCAATAGGACATTGCAGTCTAATTAATACGGGATGACAGCAGGGAAGAGGGTAAAATAAGGGGTTTTCCTGGCCAATAAGGGATACTTGACAGCTATGCAACTTTGATCCCTGGCCAGGAGCAAACTCACAATGTTTTGGCTGTGATTATGATGTTTGTTGTACAAGTAAAACCCCGGGTTTAATTTAATTTAATATATTTATATACCGCCCTATCCAATGGACTCAGGTTAAAACCAATATAAAACAATTATATTCCAACAGCCTCCATTGTAACAAAAAAAAATTGTAAACTGAAACACCCATTGAAAAATAAAATAAATGGTCCTGAATTGATCGTTGTAAACTGGAAAAATATATATATTAAAAATGTGTATACTGGGACGGCATTTCCGTAGGATTTGCTGTTGTAACCGCAGCAAACTTAAACCGAAGCGGTTATAACCCGGGGTTTTACTGTGTCTTATATGATTGTTACCGCTCGGAGTAGTGCCTGCAACTAAACCAGGAAATATATAAATGTCAAAACTAAATGAATAAAATGAGGATGATTGATCTACAGAGTCGAAAGGAACTCTAATATATCTACACCACCCAAGACTAAATCTGTCAACCGGACTAGATCAAGAGAGCCAAAACACATTGGATACCTTCATTCAATTGTGTTCGCATAGATTTGTTTCTTAATTTTTCTCGGTTGTTGCCCCCAATTATTACTCAACGCCCTCCTCTTTCTTCTCCCGCCCCTAAGGGAAAACTAAACTAAGAGGTGCCATGTGGCTGCTATATTAAAGGACACAGCGATTGTGGAATCCAAAATAAACGATTATGGGGCCGTTTGACATCATACGTAATCCCCGCATGCCGCCTCTTCTGAACAGTTATCGGAAGGGATTGTGAGGTTTTAGTAGCAAGTGACGTTGGATGTAGTAGGTTACTGGATGTTTAAGAGATTTTTCTGGTACGTTGGCGAGGGGAGGCAAGAGAATGGAGAAAGCCCTTCGGAGCCAAGAGGGGTCGTGATGCGTAGCAATGGCTGCCCATGGCCGTCCCGCAGTCTACCTCTGGTCCAGAAACCACAACCAACACATGGGCTTTTCCAGACACATCACTCGACAAATGTCTCATCCAGAAATGTGGTCAAACGTGTCAGCCCCAAATGCATGCCTGTCAACCTTCCTGGATTGGCCGGGATTTCCCGTTTTTCGGCGCCGATTTGTGCCATTTCCCGCCCAGAGCTGCCAAAAACCCGGAATTTGGCAGCGGGGGAAAAGAGGTACTGCACATACCTTCTGCGCAAGTCACCTTCTACTCATGCGTAGAAGGCTTTTACGCTTGCGTAGAACCCTTCTACACATGCATAGAAGGCTACGCATGCGTAGAATGGTTCTATGCAAGCGTGAAAGCCTTCTACGCATGCGTAAAAGGCGACTTGCGCAGAACCATTCTGCGCAGGTCCTGGATTGTCCGGAGCCGCGGTTGACAGGTATGCCCAAATGTCTTTTCTATAAACAGAGCCTGTTGGCCAGGGGTTCTCAACCTACAGACCCATCCTGCAGCACCATTTCATGTGCCCCATGTCACTGCCACCTCCGGAAGCGGACACGGTTACGGCAGCTGTAAATGCACCCGCAGCTGTCGTAAACACATTTTACTATGCTATCTTCCAGTTGACAAACAATAAAGGAAAGTAGGTTGACTTGCTGAATACTGACTGAAGCAAATTTGAATTAGAACAAAGTCTTTTCCTCTTCAGAGGAAAACAATTTTCTGAGATACGAACTAACAAAAAAAAAAGTATGTACAGAGACAAACTGGACACACATAAAACCTGAGTTCAAAAATAGTCTTCAAAATCCCATAAAAACATCCTAATATTCCCTTAACACCTGATAGGATAGAAGAGGAAGCAAATAATATTTTAGATAAAGGTCACCCTTGCTCAAAAGCCAGTCGTATCCGACTCTAGGGTTCAGTGCTCATCTGTTTATAGCCAAAGAGCCAGTGCTGTCTGCGTCTGCAGTTGCCGTGGACATGTGGCAGGCATGCCTATACCATACCTGTCAACTATCCCGTATTGGCCGGGATTTCCTGTATTTTAGCACTCGTTCCTCCCGCCATCCCATATTTCGAACGGCGGGGAAAGGGTTTACTGCGCATGCACGCCCATTGCAAAGGGGTTCTGCGCATGCACAAATGGGTTACTGAGCATGCACGCGCAGTAATTTCCCATATTTTCTGGAGCCGCGCTTGACAGGTATGGCCTAGACCCCTGAGTGCACAGAACAGTTTACCTTCCCAACAAAGTGGTACCTATTTATCTACATGCATCTTCTTGCTTTCGAGCTGCTAGGTTGGCAGGAGCTGGTGCAGAGACGGGAGCTCACTCGAGAATCAGCGAGTTCAGCGACTTAACTATTTTACCCACCGCAGTCCCTACCATTATTTTTTACCATTTTTTAAAAAAGTATTTTTAAAAATAATAATAAAGGGAGGGCAAAAGGCCTATGGCTTAATTTCAGCTTTGTTGGACAGATTGAACCAGAGTTTTGCAGATGAAGGAATTATGAGCCAGCCGCATCTGTGCGCATGGAATATAATTATTGCTGGCCATCTGTTCCTGTACCAGCTGATAGCAAACATAGCTCTAACTGCCTATGCATAGCCGTCGTTAATAGAAATCATTTGAGATGATTGCTTGGCAAGAAGCAAAAAGGAAGGAGCTGATTAATTAGAGCTCGGTATTAAAATGTGTGCCTTCCATCTCCATGTACATACCGTGCACCCAGGAGGCAAATCGGCCGGGCCATAATTTAGCCTTGAAGCCCCAGAGCGATGATGATTAGCCACAGAAAAATGGTACCAGTGGGGGCCACTTCCCCAGCTCAGTTTGTGGATGATTTAAAACAGGGGTTCCCAACCTGTGCCCTGTGGGCTAAATCTGGCCCGTGGTGCCATTTCATGTGCCCCCTCCACAGTTCCAAGGGAATTTGAGAAACAAAACGGCCACCCCTTTGAAGCTGTTGGGACAAAATGGCCGTCCGGCTCTCGAAGCTGACCCGCACGGGTTTGAGACTAGACTTCCGTTAATCCGGCCCGCCTTCCCCGTCTGACCCCTTGTTCAGCCACACAGAGATGTTAATCCTAAAACTTTCTCCGGCTGCAGAATCTTGTCAGTTATGCAGCAATTTTTAATTATGTGTTTTGATCTTCCAAATGCTCACACGGCATTTCCTCTCTTTTTTAGCGCCAGCATGCGGAGCTCAGCGGAGACCGGATTTCACAGCATCAAAGAGTGAAATCCCACAAAATCAAGGTTACCGAAACGCCTTTCCACACACGCTATTCGTGCGGGGTGGCTTTTTAAGACTCTCAGAAACTTCTTGGGCGTCTGTTCCCAGAAGATATCTTTGTCCAAGAAGCAAATTAATATCCTTGATTAGAAACAGTTCTCGTCAGGCCGGCTGGATTCTGCTTCAGAGAGAATTGGCCACATGGGGAACATTTCGGCACCCAAGTCCTCATCACGGTTCCTGCCCCCCAAGAGCCAACTGGAACACGTCCCTAGATATACATATTATTATTCCATCTCTTATTGTGCTTTTATTGACGGAGGCAAAGCCGATTCCTAGAGTCTGCTTCCCCGTTCTGGCAAAGTGAAATCTGAACTCATTGAATTGTTTGTTCAGAATATATGGATAAGATAATGTCCCAGTGGTGGTGGGTGCGCACAAGTCGGCAGTCCGAGACCCAGGTACTGCATGACAGATTGAGCGCCCGTTTCTGTCCCAGCTCTTGTGGGACATGAAAGGAGCCTCGTTCGGGTGTCCCTTGAGCGGAGTTTCTTCCACAAAAATCCTTTCAACCTGACACAAAATTATTATTATTATTATTATTATTATTATTATTATAGTTGTTGCAATGTTATTTTTATATGCATATCTAATTGTTATTGTGTGCTTATTTTTGGACTTCAATTCCCAGGAACCTGAGTCAGTCCACTAGTTGATCAGTTCTTTGGGGAATTGACCTAGGCTTCTGGGAATTTTGGTCAAAAACCCAAAGGTTGGGAAACAGTGCTCTGTGAATCCACATGAATGGATTTACTGCGCGTGTGCGCAGAAAACCCATTCGTGTGGATTCACAGAGCAGTGCTTCCCAACCTTTGGTTCTTGTATGCACAGTAGGAAAATATCCTAAATGGGTGGAGTACAAGTATAATAAATAAACAAACAAACCCATGCATGTGTATTCACAGAGCTGGGTTTCTCAACCTTAGGTTCTTGGAACCTATTTATCTACTTGAATGGCTAGGTTGGCAGGAGCTGGGACAAAGATGGGAGCTCACTCCGTCGCACAGCACTCGGGTCTCGAACTGCTGACCTGCCAACCTTCCAGCCGCCGAGTTCAGCATCTTAACCACAAAGCCGCTGCAGTCCCAAAGTGATGGCAGTAGTCAATGCCATAAAGAGCATTTTCTGTGGAAAACCAGATGAGCGAAGCAAGCAGAGATGGAAGCAGGCGTTAAAAGGCAGGCACGGAACTGGCGAGGCAAACTATGAAGCTGGAAGCAAAAGCTCGTCTGAAGAATTGAAGCAAGAAGAGAGGAAATCCGAGACCTGATTTCGTAGCAACCTGAAGAAATGTAGAGTCACGTTTCATAACCCTACGTTTGGTAACGATAGTTTAAAATGCACAAACCATTTTAATTGCGTTTAGTGCTGCTAACTAATGTACAAAACATCTGAAACGTTCTATACCATGAAAACACGCCAGTAAACTCTTCTGAAACAAAAATGTGCAAAAATACATCCATTTGCAACAAATTTCTTTTTCGGGTGGTAAAGTACCAGCTGAACTCTGGGGGCAAAAAGAGAACTTCATGCTTCTGTTTCGAAAAAAAAAAGCCACTTCGAACCAGGCTGAGAGTATTTGGTCTCCCGTGTCAAGAAACCCAAGGATACGGGAGACGTCGACGTCGGGCGAAGTCTTGAAAGAAGAGATGGAAAGATTAGCTAATGATTTCCCCCCATTTCTTGGATTCATATTCCCGGGAAACATAAATGCAGGGAGACGATGCAGCTTTGGGCATGCTACAGAGATTAAGCAACCCTCTTCTTCCATGTGTGGTTTTCTCATGAAGATACATGAGCTTATTTTCCTACGTGATGCAGTTTGCAAAAAAAACGATAAAGGAGGTAATAACCGCGCATTGCAATCTGCGTTAACAATGTCCATCCTCTTGAAGAAAGAGGACGTGGCGCCCCAAATGTACATGGTTGGCAGAAATTCCTGATCTGTGCATTATGTGGCGAGAAGATGGAAGACTTTAGGGTTGAGAGATTTTGCCCAATTAAAAAAAGCATCAGGGAATATAATGGCGTTCTTGGCGCAATGACACAGTCGGCTTCAAGTAGTGTAGAGACACGGAGAGAAGAGGGCAGGAGAGAAGCAGGGTCTCTATTTTGAACCTCCTCTCTTAGAAGACGGTCCCACTTGCTGTCTTTTATCATCCTCTGAGCTGAGCATGAATGAAAAACACAAGAGTCCACTTTTCTTGGAAGAGACGTCTGGATCGCATGGAACGTGGGTGGGTTTCGGATGGAAGGCCTTGGACAGGCGCATGGGTGCATCTTTTGACGTAAAGCCGCGTCCTCGGAGGAGCGGACAAACTGGCCCAACCCTGGAACATCTCCGGTTGGCGGGTTTTTAAGGAAGAGCCAGGGCGACTTCTATGAAGCTGGACACTTCAGAAGATGGGCAGGCCAGAAGATCTTTCTGCGAAGGAGTAAAAAAGGCAAGGAGCATGTATTGAGATCACGGAGGGACTTCTCCCCATGCAACACATGGCCCACAAGTGGGTATCTATGCTTAACAAAGAATCACAGAATAACAGAGTTGGAAGGAGGACCTTTTACACCGAGTCATGTGACTCTAGGACAACGGTGGCCATTCTTAGCACTCCAGGCGTTCTCGAACTTCAATTCCCAGAAGCCCTGCTCATCGCGAGTACTGACTTGGGCTTCTGGGAATTGAAGTCCGAGAACAGCTGCAGTGCCCAAAGTTCGCCACCCCTGCCCTAGAGTGTTTTGCTCATCTCAATTTCCAACCAAAGAGCCAGCGCTGTCTGTTTCTGTAGACCTTTCTGCGGTCACATGGCAGGCAGGACTAGACACCAGAGTGAACGGAACAGTTACCTTTCTCACCAAAGCTGTACCTATTTATTTACTTGCAAATTCTTGCTTTCAAATGGCTAGGTTGGCAGGAGCCAGGGCAAAGATGGGAGCTTGCTCCGTTGTGCAGCGCCCGGTTCTCGAACTGCTGATCTGCCCACCTTCTAGCCGTCAAGTTCAGCGTTTTAACCACTAAGCCAGGGGTTCCCAACCTAAAGCCTGTGGGCTGGATCCGGCCCATGGCACCATTTCATATGGCCCACCCCCAACCCCTCTTCCAAGGGCATTTGTGAAACAAAACGGCCACCCCCTTTGAAGCTGCCGGGACAAAATGGCCACCCCATCGTGCAGGCAGGGCAAAATGGCCTTCCGGCCCTCGAAGCTGACCGAGAGAGCATGAAAATGTTGGGCAGCCCCTGCACTAAGCCAACATGGCCCCTTCCACAACCTTATTCCTTGCAAAAGACAGTCCATGTTTCATAACAAGCCAGGCAGGATCAGGGCCGCCCTATGAGAAGTCCTCTCTCTGGAAAACATGGAGGAGAAACGGAATCGGGCACAGTACTTACTGAGTTTTGAAGGAACTTGCCAACTTCTTTAGCCCATGGACACCTGGAAAAGGGGGATTGGGGTTAGGATCTGGGCATAAATAGCCCAACCTCACCCAACTCAACAGTTACTCTGTTTAATTCCATTATTATAATCACCATTGCCGGCTCAGGCCAGAGCAAAGCAACTATCTAATGCCCCCATTGCGCTTAGTGCACTCTTTGGGCAGTTCACAAGTCAATTTAGCAATTTTGCCCCCAATGTGCTGGGTAGTCATTTTGACCGACCTGGGAAGGATGGAGTCAAGCTTGACCCCTGGCCAGGATTGAACTCACCATCTGTTGTTTGCACGGCAGCAGTTTAATCCCTGCAACAAAAGGGCTCTATATTGACAGGTTGCTTACCTGTAACTCTTGTTCTTCTTCGTGGGCTCTGTGAATCCACATGAATGGGCATACGCGTTATAAACCTATTCATGTGGATTCACAGAGACCACAAAGAAGAATTTATTTTATTTTATTATACTTATGCCTCACCCATTTAGGAGGTTTTCCTAGATAGAACTTAATGGCAGAAATAGACATTGTTGATAGCCCATAATTAGAACATTGTTATGTTTAACAATGATAGAGCAATAGCAATCACACTTCTATACCGCCCCATGTAAGCGTTTAGTGCCCTTTCTGGGCGGTTCACAATTAGCATTTTGCCCCCAATACCCTGGGGACTCATTTTACCAACCTTGGAAGGCTGAGTCACGCTTGAGTCCTAGTCAGGATCAAACTCACAACCTTTTGCTTGCAATACAGCAGGTTAACGCCTGTGCCACCAGGGCTAAACCAAGCCAATTTCTGCTGATGTTATTAAACCAGGGGTGCCCAAACTTTTCAGGCCGTGGACAGGTCACGTGGTTCAGAGGGCCAGTCACTATGGCCCACGGGCTGGATCCAGCCCCCGACGCCAATTCATCCAGCCCGCGAAGCCTTCGTTGCTCCTGGAAGTGGAAGTAAAACGTGCCCGTATGAGGGCTTCCCGGGCCGGATGAATTGGCGTCGGGGGCTGGATCCAGCCAGCAGGCCATAGTTTGCACACACCCACACCCACACTAAGTGCTTTTATAGCTTCTCTGTCCCCCAGCTCCACAAATGTCCCACAGAATGGTCTCCAAAGCCCAGCTGTGATGCCTACAAAACACCCCACTTACTGCTGCAGGTTTTCTTTAAGAATACAGATGATGGCGAGGCCGACCGATGGGACGTTTTTATCCCTGAAGGTCAAGAAGAGGCTCAGCATTTCTCCCACGTATTGAGGGCCAAGGTTTCGCCATCTGAACGGCACGGAAAGAAGAGACACATTCTGGCATCAGGGTTGGAAACCTTCGGTCAAGGTCGAAAGTCAGTCATATCTGACTCTAGGGTTCGGCGCTCATCTCTGTTTATAACACAAGAGCCAACCCCGTCTGCGTTTTGCAGACATTTCCCTGGACATGTGGCCGGCATGACTAGACACTAGAGTGCACGGAACGCTGTTTTCCTTTCCCACCAAAGTGGTCCCTACTTATCTACTTACAATTTCTTGCTTTGGAACTGCTAGGTTGGCAGAGACGGGTGCTCACTCCATTGTGCAGCACTCAGGTCTCAGCCTGCTGACCTTCCAGTCGAGTTCGGCCTCTTAACCACTGAGCCACTGCAGTCTCGTACACAGGTCATAGAACTTTCATCCTCATTTGGAAGCCGTTGGTGACGTAAGAGGTTAAATCAAGGATTCTCAACCTGTGGCCCATGGGCCGGAGGCGGCCTGCAGCACCATTTCGTGTGGCCTCCCGCTGCCTCCACCATACCATGGAGTGCCATGTGGTGGAGGAAGGGCAAAATGGCCGTCCGGTCCTCAAAGCTGGCTGAAGGAGCGTGACCCAATGACCCCTGGCTTTAAAAGGTTGAGAAGTCCTGGGTTAAATGGAGAGATGAAAGCAAAGCTAAATGCCACCGGGTTTTTTGCCTAATTGGATAAGCCCTCATTTGCTCATTGGGCTGGAGGTTATGTAAGCCCTGCTTAAAAGCCAGAGGGACGTCAGTAGTAGAGGCCAGTGACGGGAATCGCAACACAGAAACGGCACGGAAGGTCATTCTGGGGGGGGGGGTGGTGGTGGAGGAGAGGGATCTCACATCTGCTTTCCTGCAATTGGGTTATTTCCATTTATCATCCCAACCCTTGGTCAAGAGAAGCCTCAAGTGGTCTTGGGTTTCCCCCAAAGGTCCAGGGCAGGGGTTCCCAACCGAAGGCTGGATCCGGACCCTGGGACCATTTCACATGGCCCCACCCCTCTGTCCCAGCTCCTGCCAACCTAGCACTTTGAAAGCAAGACATTGCAAGCAGATAAACAGGTACCATTTCAGCAGGGAAATTAATCTCGTTCTGTGCAGGACAATGACAATAAAGGTTCATCTATCTATCTATCTTAACAGTGTCCCATATGCACTCTGGTGTCTAATCATGCCGGTCTTTCTAGCTCGAGATTCCCATCATGTCAAAGCCCCAAAGCTAGCACTGTCTGCATCTGCAGACATTTCTGTGGTCATCTGGCAGGCATGACTTGACACTGGAGTGCATGGAATGCTGTTACCTTTCCCACCGAAGTGGTCCCTATTTATCTGCTTGCAACTTCTTGCTTTCGAACTGCTAGGTTGGCAGGAGCTGGGACAAAGACTTCTGCAGTCCTCGGGAAATCAAACTGCTGACCTTCCAGCTGACAAGTTCTTAACCATTAACCTTTCATAAATGTTGTGCATTTGGGGCTCTGCTTTGGCCCATGGCAGCAGCTAGAGGAGGAGGAGGAAGGGAAATGGTCCACTTTAGGACTTTTGCACTGCTGAAAACCTACGGTCGGGGTTCCCAACCTTTTCAAGGCAGGGGGGCATTGGGTCACGCTCTCTCAGCCAGCTTCAAAGGCCGGACGGCCATTTCCCCCCTGCCTGCACGATGGGGGTGGCCATTTTGTCCCAAAAGCTTCAAAGGAGTGGCGATTGGAGGGGGGGCACATGAAATGGCACTATGGGCCAGATTCGGCCCACAGGCCTTAGGTTGGGAACCCCTTATCTAAGGCTTGGGAACCAAAATCCGGGAGCTTTACAGCCACCAACTTACAGTGTCAACATTTCTGTTTTCCGATAGTTGAGGTCCTCTACAATCAAGCCAACGATGGTGCTCAGGGCCTTCTCGTACTGAACCAGAGAGTCTAGCAGGAGTTTCAGAGCCCAGAAGTTGCTCTGTGGAAGGAAAGGAAAAGAAAATAGAGCTAAGCTAAGTGGACAATGTTGTGTAAAGCACAGAGTGCCAGGCTAGGATTCAAGAGATGTGGGTTCGAATTCCGGGGAGGGCAAGAGGGAGCAATGGGAAACCGCTTCCTGAACATTGTACATGTCTGAGAAACCCTATCAGGGACACATTAAGTCAGACGTGATGGAGAACTTTGGCACTCCAGGTGTTCTTGGACTTCAATTCCCAGAAGCCCAAGTCTTTGTGAATCCACATGAATGGGTTTACTGCACATACACAGTTGTTCTTGGACTTCAATTCCCAGAAGCCCAAGTCTCTGTGAATTCACACTAATGGGTTTACTATGTATACATAGCTGTTCTTGGACTTCTATTCCCAGAATCCCAAGACCCTGTGATTTCACACTAATGGGTTTACTGCACTCTAGGTGTTCTTGGACTTCAATTCCCAGAAGCCCAAGCCCCTGCGTAGGTGCAGTAAACCCATTTGTGTGGATTCACAGGGACTTAGGCAACTGGGAATTGAAGTCCAAGAACACCTGGAGTGCTAAAGTTTGCCATCACTGATATAGTGTGATCAGCAGCACTTGAGCTTTCTTCCAAACCAAAGGCAGAGAAGCCTTCTTGGGCTGGAGGAAAAGTCTTGCATAAAATGGGGGACACATTGGGAAAATAATCAAAATTATACCAATCATAACAGTTTTCCTCGAGCAGGAATGACGCGCCGTAAACCATAGGCTGGAAAATCTGCTATATCTCAACGCAGAACTTACCCCAAAAGCCAGAATGATCTCTAGGAAGGAGTTCAGGAAAGGGTATTCCGTCAGGACCATTTGCTGTACGGCCTGGGCGGCAACAATCAGGCTGGCCTCCGGATGAGACTGTTTAAAAAGACCAAGAAGAAAGGGTTTAACTGTTCAATTGGGAATGGCGAATAAACCCCTTCTCAAACAGCAGGTCGATTCACTGGGCACCGTGGTTCAAAGAGCAGCTGCTTTTTAAGGCCAATATCATCATCATCTTCTTCTTCAGTATCTGAATCCGAATATTGGTGATCCTCATGCCTATCAGCCATGAAGACTGTCTTGAGAATATAATGCAGTGTCCTTTCATCTGCCTTGACACCCAGAGTACCACAGATCCAGTTCCGCGAGTCACTTCCTGGTCCTGAGCCCTTTTGGCACACCAAATCGTCATCATCATCATCCCTAGGCCAGGATGGATGAAGCTGCTGCCCTCCCTTAAGATGGATTCAAGTGGGATTTAACCCACTTGGGGACCACTACCCCTTCCCTGTGGACTTCAGCACCCAAGGCCTTTAAATCCTCAGGGTTTTCAGGTTAGTTCACCACCACCTGATGATCTGCCTTGAGTTCCTGGCAATAGGGTCTACTCTATGACCATAGCAGGATCACCTGGCCAGACCCCAGGCAAATATCTAGGGAAAGCATTGCTGTTGTTTGGAGAGGTTCCCCACCCCCCCTCCCACTGGACATTTCAATGAGGACTGCCTAACGGCTGAGTAGCGTCTTCACCCAAGTCTTTTCAACATCACAAGCATTCAAATGTCCAGCAATGAATATGGGGTCAGCTTCTTCTTCCGCACGTGAAGGAGTGGGCCTGTTATCGAAGGGGGTCCAGGGCAGGTTGCAGGGGGCACACTTCCCTCCTTTAACACAGGGCTAACTGGTGGCTTAATGGTTAAGACGCTGAACTTGACACCACCGGAAGGTCAGCAGTTCGACACCCGAGTTCTGCGCGATGGAGTGAGCTCCCGTCGTCTGTCCCAGCTCCTGCCAACCTAGCAGCTTGAAAGCAAGTACATAAAGAAGTACCACTTCAGCGGGAAAGGTAACAGCATTCCACGTGTTCCAGCCTCTAGTTCTACCACACGTCCATGGAAATGCACGCAGACAGCGTTGGCTCTTTGGCTGTAAATGGAGATGAGCACCAAACCCTAGAGTTGGATACGACTGGCTTTTGAGCATGGGCGACATTGACCTTGAACTGACCCCAGCCACTTATAGGCATGTGAAAAAAAATCAAGGAGCTGCATTTCCCGAAGGCAGACCCGTCATGCGCAAACCTACGGGCACAACAAACACTTGATATTCTTAGGTTTATTATTGCACTTTGACTCCCAGAACATCCTAGCTGTCGATACGGTCTTAGCTCTGGGAGTTCAATTCAGAAGATTTAATCGATCCCAGCCCTGGAAAGCTAACAAGAGGGGGGAAAGTGGGTACTTACGTCATCGGCAAACACATTGGAGAGTAAAACTTTAGCTTGGATTTGGGTGCCGAGACCTTCCACATAGAAGCAAGAGTCTAAGAAGACCATCTGGTGGATTTAAGTCACATCAGAATATTCAAAAGGGGGAAAAGTCCTGGCTTTAAACATTCAAGGAGGATCTGGCCAAGGGTCGGAGTGCCTAAACGTAAGACCAACATGCTCAATTGGAGGCTGCTAATTTGTGACCCCTATGCAATAACACAGGGATTCTCAACCTGCGGCCCACAGCACCATTTCATATGCCTCCACCCCACGTGGAAGTCCCATGTGATGGAGGATGAGCAAAATGGCCATCTGGCCCCCGAAGCTGTCTGAGGGAGCGTGGCCCGGCCCCCAGTTTAAAAAGGTTGAGAACTCCTGCTCTAACAAAGTTCTTCTTCGTGGTCTCTGTGAATCCACAGGAATGGGTTTACTGCGTAATTTACTGTGGATTCACAGGAGACTACAAAGAAGAACAGTCCTTATAGAGCCCTGGTGGTGCAGGGGTTAAACTGCTGCACTGTCACTTTAATAATAATAATAATAATAATAATAATAATAATAATAATAATAATAATAATAATAATAATAATAATAATAATAATAATTCCATTTATATACTGCTCATCTGGGGTCACCCCCTCTGGATTTGATCCGGACACGAAAGAAGAACTAAATTAGGGCCCCAAAACCGTCCCAACCCGGCATCTAAATGCAACACCACCACCGCCCCCTCCATTCAAATGTAACCGGTCACCTGCTGGAAGTCCTTGGGCGGTTCTTTAAAGGTGGTGGCCATCAGGTAGCCGTTGACCAGAAAGGGTGGGCTGCAGAGGGTCTTTATGACGGTGCTCCAGCATTTGGCCTGAAATGCAAACAGGGAAGATCATGGGTTAGCGCAGCTGCTCCCAACATGGGCCCCGGGCCCCAGAGGGGGACATCAATTCCCAGAAGCCTCAGTCAGCACATGGGCTGATCCGTGCTTTGGAGAACTGAGGAAGCAAGAAGAAAAACCCATGTTTTTTGGGCCACTAGTGGGAAGGGAAGCAAAGAGTTACTCCTGACTCTGGCAAACAAAAAGAGGTACTCACATTCTTATTTAAAGTTGCGCTAGTGTACAGCAGCTTAAAACTCCACTTGATCAGAGCCCGCAGCTTCAGAGGTGCCCCTAGAAAGGAAGGAAGGGATTTCTGATATCACAGTGTAGTATAACCGGCAGCAGCTTTAGAACGATCGAAACCTCCGAGGAGAAGCAAGACCTCCTTAACTTCAAGAAGTTGAACTTCTTAACTGTTAGAGCAGTACAAGAGTGGAACCCACGGCCTGGAGAAGTGGCGAGCGCTCCGACACTGGAAGCATTCAAGAGGGAATTGGAAAGCAACCCTTTGTCAGCTCTACTTTAATTCGGATTAATGCACTGAGCAGGAGGTTGGATCGGATGGCCTCAAAGGTGTTTCCCACCACCACCCCTTCCAACTCAGTGATTCTATGATTCTATAGGCGGATATCAGGAAAGACTTCGTAACTGTTAGAGCAGTACGACAGTGGAACCCACTGCCTTGAGAGGTGGCGAGTGCTCCAACAGCAGAAGCATTTAAGAGAGAATTGGAAGGCAACCATCTGTTGTATCTTTGATTTGGATTCTTGCAGCATTGAGCAGAAGGGATTAATCTTGATGGTCTAAAAGGCCTCCCTTCCAATTCAATCATTCTATGAAGGCATACATTAAAGATCTAGACCAGGGGTGCCCAACAACGGCCCGTGGGCCTGATCTGGCCCCCAACACCATATGGGCATGTTTTACTTCTGCTTCCTGGAGCAGCAAGGGCAGCGCAGGTCAGATGAATCGGCATCTGGGGCCCGATCAGGTCCACGGGCGGTAGTTTGGGTACCCCTGGTTTAAGCAGAGAAAATGGCAACCTAAAAATCTGTATCATCCTGTTGCAAAACAGATTGCAAGGCACATTTTCCAGTGGGAGGAACCATGTGACCGGCCTGTTGAACCGCATGACCGGCCAGCGAACCGAAAAGTTTGGGCTCCCCTGATCTAGACTTACCGGCAGAAGACCACTGGGTGTAGCCCTTCACATCTATCCCGCAGGGAACCTGTCCTGTTCGGAACATCTTTAGGTAGGTCTCGAACTGGAACGGGGAGAGGCGGCATGCGGCACAGCAGGACTTGTGGTAGAAAGTGAAGAGGGCTTGGGCAGCGGTTTCCATTTCTCCGGTTCTGCACAGGTAGAAGGGGATTTTGTCTCTCTGGTCCTGTAACCTAGAGAGTAGAAAGGAGACGACGCTGGATTCTAGACCAAGGAATGTCTTTGTTTGTAGAACACCAGAAGAAGTCTTGCAGTAGCACAACAAGGAACAATTTTATGATGATAACATTGGCAACAGTAGATTGAATCCATCTTGATGGAGGGCAACATCATCATCCATCCTGGCCTGGGGCTGATGAGGAGGGCTTTGTGTGCCAAAAGGGCTCAGGACCAGAAAGGGACTCGCAGAACTGGATCGGTGGTACTACAGGTGTCAGGCTGCGATGCAGAAGGCAACTGGAAGGCCACGGCATTATACATCAGGACAGTCTTCATGGCTGATCACCATGAGGACCGCCAATATTCGGATTCAGATACGGCAGAAGAATTTCTGGCAACAGTGAAGGCATATTGATAGGAGGAAGGATTATCACCTTGCTTATCCAAGCCACACAATCTGACCTCTACACCACACCACACCTCAGATCGTAAAGGCTAAATAAAACATGACTAGAAGCGGTACACAGAAAGAGCCTCCTCGAAGACTGTGGTACAGTAAAACCTCGAGTTACCAACACCTCTTCTTAAGAAAAACTCAAGATAAGAAAGGAAATCCCAGGAAAATAATGCTTCGAGATACGGAAAAGTTTTTTGGGGTCCTCCAACGCCTCCCACAGCGGTGGGATAGTGTTCAGAGCATTTCCGCTCCATTTTTGTAATTTTTCGTCACATTTTGGCACCACCAAAAGTTCTCCCCGCAAGCAGAAAGTGTCAAAAATCCCCCCTTCCCCTCAATAGCTGATTATCGGGGACTTTTCCTGCAATTACCAGAGCTGGCCACTAGATGGTGATGTCGGAAATGTGCCGAATATGACACTTTCTAAAGTGCACTTTGGAATTTTTTGCCATGTTTTGAACAGCTAAAAGACGTCTTTTGTTTTGGCTTTTTTCTGAGCTCTGGAACGGATTATTTGGTTTTCAATGCATTCCTATGGGAAACTGCATTTCAAGATAAGAATTCTTCAAGATATTAAAAATCTTGAGCAGGCTTTCTCAACATTTTTGGGGCTGGGGCCAGATCACTCCCCTCAAAATGGTTGCGTGAGCTGGTCACGTGTTTCCATGTGAAATCTTGTGAGAACTTGGTGAAATATCGTGAGAACTCATCAAAAACACACGAGAACTCACCAAAAATGTGCATTTTCACCAGTTTTCGATGTTTCCAGGTGGCGGCGGGAACAAAGACATCGGGGGCCGGATGAAAAGGCTTTGGGGTCTGGCCGGCGGGCCGTAGGTTGAGAATGCCTGATCTTGAGGAACAAATTAATTTCATATCTCGAGGTTTTACTGTATTTTTGAACCACAATCAGGCGTAATACCCTGGTCACGCCCACCCTGTGTCGCCGGCTAATCTTTCTCACACTGGGACAGGCAAAAGGAACGGCAGGAATGAGCTCACCCAAAGGTGGCTTCATTTTGGCAGTTTCACATCTGGCCTAGACAAGGAAGAAAAATGGACTAGAACAGATCAGCGCCCGTCTCCCTGATTGACAGCCCCCAGCAATCCTCGATCACTTACCCTCGGAAATCGTAGCACTTTACCACTTTCAAGTACCGGATCATCTCCTTGTATCTGGGGAAAGGAGAGCAAGTGTGAAGGCAGGAATGGGGCGAAGCTCCCCAGAAGTCTAGAGCGCAAGAGCCCACAATCAACTCTTCTCTTAGACGTCACTTTCCTCCGCTTTGAGACTTAAAGGGGGGGGGGGATTTCTGCTAGATCCAGGCATACCAATTTAGCTACGCACACTTCAAAAGGACACCACGGGATTTCCAAACACTAGCCCACCCTGCAAGGCTCCTGAAATTCTGCATTTTCCTTTTAAGATAGAAGGAAGGAGAGCCATGTTTTTGATCCTCATGGTTAAAAGTAGAACTTCACTCTTAATTAACTCGGCTGCGTAATTATTGTCAGAAGATGTGACAGCAATCTCAGATTACTTTTTAGAAAAAGGAAAGACTTAGTTTGCAAAAGAGCGAAGATTTGGGGAATCGTATACCTGTGAGTATCAGACTTTGGGGGCATTTTCATCCTGGGCATTAGCTTAAGACGTCTGAGTCTTGGGGAGTCAAATTCTGGAGCAGGTTTCTCCTGGAGTGAAAGATCCAGGATGCCTACATTTTCTACAGCAGCGTTTCCCAAACTATGTCTTGTAGAACACTGGTGGACTTCATTTCCCAGAAGCCTCAGTCAGTCCATTGGCTGATCAGTGTTTTGGGGAATTGACTTAGGCTTCTGGGAATTGAAGTCCAAGAACCAAAAGTTGGGAAACAGTGCTCTGTGAATCCACGCAAATGAGTTTACTGTGCGTACGTGCGGTAAACCCATGTGTGTGGATTCACAGAGCAGTGTTTCCCCAACCTTTGGTTCTTGGACTTCAATTCCCAGAAGCCTCAGTCAGTCCATTGGCTGAGCAGTGCTTTGAGGAATTGAAGTCCAAGAACAAAAGGTTGGGAAACAGTGCTCTGTGAATCCACACGAATGGGTTTACTGTGCGTACGTGCGGTAAACCCATTTGTGTGGATTCACAGAGCAGTGTTTTCCCAACCTTTGGTTCTTGGACTTCAATTTCCAGAAACCTCAGTCAGTCCATTGGCTGAGCAGTGCTTTGGGGAACTGAAGTCCAAGAACCAAAGGTTGGGAAACGATGTTCTACACAGCTCCCTACGGGGCTCACCGTTGGTCCATTTCCATCCTTTCGAGCCGCGCCTCTATCACAGGAAGCCCTTCGAAAAGAACCTCCTTCTTCCCCTTTTGCATTCTTTGGCCGGTGATGTTTTGACCTTTTAAGACGGAAGTCAGCAAGCCGTGATCCCAAGCGATGAAATTCAAGCTGAAAAGGGAACGGAGACAGTCCTGTTGTAACAAATTTGATGGAGAGCACATAGGCAGCAACCTGTCGAACACTCCGAGACCAATACGTGCACTAGACAAAGAACAACATTGAATTCTGCTTTTATGAGTCACTGAGGAGTCCCAATCAAGGAGAGTTTTTCAAGGTCTCCATGACTCTTCTTCAAGGTTTGAAGGCATGAAAGAAGAAGCAAAAAGACTCCAGGAAACCCCTCAAAACTGACCAGGCGAACTGGCTATTGTTAGGTAAAGGTAAAAATCACAAAATGAAGCAAGCTAATTTGCAAGGAACATAAAAAGAGAAAAGCTTTCAGCCGTGCAATCAAACACTGTAAGCTGTTAAAGGGTTTCCTTTTCTAAAGAAGGGTAATCTATAATGTATCTTTCAGTCCTTCCTCTCCCTGTATAGACCAGTAGTTCTCAACCTTTTAAAACCAGGGGCCAGGTCATGCTCCCTCAGACAGCTTCAGGGACCAGATGGCCATTTTGCCTTTCCTCCACCACATGGCACTTCCGGGAGGCAGTGAGGGGTCACATGAAATGGTGCCATGGGCCAAATCCAGCCCATGGGCCATAGGTTGAGAACCCCTGCTCTATGATACAAGATATTTGGTTGTTTTTAATTCAACAGGCAAGCGCTGTCACCCCACAGAAAAACCATGTATTAACAGATTCTTTGGGACTTCTGGCTATATATCCCTAACCCAGTGATGGCGAACCTTTTAGAGACCGAGTGCCCAAACTGCAACCTAAAATCCACTTATTTATCACAAAGTGCCAACACAACAAGAAGGGAGGGAGGAAACGCTCCCATTGGGGCTGCTGGGCAGAGGGGTGGTGTGAACTCTGTGCTGGGGTGACAGCGTATGTGCCCACAGAGACAGCTCCGTGTGCCACCTCTGCCACGTATGCCATAGGTTCGTCACCACTGCCCTAACCCTTGTCCGGATGTTTTGGGGGCCTTTTCCTCTGTTCTCTTATGAAACCAAAGGACTTTCAACCGGTGAGTCAATTTAAACAGGCCTGGCCCCCCTTCCGTTTGCTACAAACCTGAAAATGCCCACACCTCCATGGGTGACGCACCCTCTGGAAAAAACCTACCTGTCCACATATCTGTAGCAGTGAACGGGAAAAGGAATAGACTGGTAGAAGTGGATTAATTTATCATGCAGAGGTCTGGGAAAGTCATTGAAGATCAGCAGTCGCTGGAGTTGCCGCGTGATCCTGGAAGATGAGGGGGAAACTGTAACGGAGGTCTTGAACACAAGTGGAGTTTAAGGTCATTGGCCTTCCCTTTCAAAGCACACCAGAGTCCCATAAATGTACCATAATCCCTCCCCCAGATTGAACAAGAACTGAATCTGACTCTACGGTTCAGTGCTGATCTCCGTTTGCAAGCAAAGAGCCAACCCTGTCTGTAGATGTTTCCATGGCCATCTGGCAGGCATGACAGAATGTGGCTATCTTTCCCTCCCAAACGGTACCTATTTATCAACTTGCAATTTCCTTGCTTTTGAACTGCTCAGTTGTCAGAGCTGGGACTGACGACGGGAACTCACTCCATTGCGCAGCACTCGTGTCCCGAACTGCAAACCTGCCGACCTTCCAGTTGTCAAGTTCAGCGTCTTAACTACTAAACCAACAATGCCCCTTTTAGACTAGGTAAAGGGTTGTCCCTGCTCGAAAACCAGTTGTATCCGACTCTAGGGTTCAGTGCTCATCTCTGTTTATAGCCAAAGAGCCAGTGCTGTCTGTGTTTGAAGACATTTCCATGGACTTGTGGCAGGCATAACTAGACACCAGAATGCATGGAATACTGTTTACCTTCCCAATGAAGTGGAACCTATTTATCTACTTGCAATTTCTTGCTTTCAAACTACTAGGCTGGCAGGAGCTGAGAGAGAGACAGGAGCTCACTCCGTCATGCAGTACTCAGAAATCGAAGTCTGACCTTCCAGTTGTCAAGTTCAGCATATTAGCCACTTGAGCCAGTGCAGTCCCTGCTTTTAGACTAAAGGATAGCAATTAGCAATGGCACTTACATACCGTCCCATAGCACTTAATGCACTCTGGGCGGTTCACAAGTTAATTAGCATTTTGCCCCCAACATGCTGGGGACTCATTTTACCCACCTTGGGAGGATGAAAGGATGAGTCAACCTTGGATCCCTGTCAGGGTCAAACTCACAATGATTTGGCTGCAATAAAGCAGTTTATCCCCTGTGCCATCAGGGCTCCCAGCCTCCCCTTTAGACCAGGGGTCCCCAACCTTTTCAAGCCGGGTCACGCTCTCTCAGTCAGCTTCAAGAGCTGGACGGCCATTTTGCCCTGCCTGCACAATAGGGGAGGCCATTTTGTCCCAACAGCTTCAAAGGAGGTAGCCACTTTGTTTTTCAAATGCCCTTGGATGGGTGTGGGGGCCACATGAAATGGCACTGTGGGCTGGATCCAGCCCATGGCCTTAGGTCTGGAACCCCTGCCTTAAAGCATCACAATTATAAGGTGTTCCTATTTTTAGGAGCAGTGGCTTGGGGAGCGAGTCGCTTAAAACGAGGAGAAGTGAAAGTCATGCCTAATTTAAAATCAGGAGGTGAGAAGAAAATAAAACCAAGGGAACAGATTTCCCAAAAGGACGGGAGGGGCAGGTTTCCATTAGCCATTTAATGCCCTTCTCTTTGGTGCGAAAGGTGAACCCTAAATAAAGCTGAAATTAGAAAACCACAGGAGGAAAATACATTCGGCATTCTCATTTCTAAGCCTCGAGGTCAAGAGGAGAAACGAAACCATTAGCTTTCCCAAAACATCATTAAAAGATCAGAATTAGGATCCAGGACTGGTTTGGCAACAACTTTAAGGCTTATTTTAGAGCTCAGCCAGGACATGAAACACGCAACTGTCAGAGAGGGAAATGAATTCCCTTCCCATCGCGCACTGTCTATACCTGCAGTGGTGAACCTTGGCACTCCACCTGTTCTTGACTTCAGTTCCCCGAAGTCCAAGTCTCTGTGAATCTACACGAATGGGCTTACTGTGTGTATTCTTGGACTTCAATTCCCAGAAGCCCAAGTCTCTGTGAATCCACACGAATGGGTTGACTGTGCGTACGTACGCACAGGAAATCCATTCATGTGGATTCACAGAGACTTGGGCTTCTGGGAATTGAAGCCCAAGAACCTTTGGAGTGCCAAGGTTCGCCATCGTGGATCTATACCAATTTTCCCCCATCACCAAAAAAATAATGCATGTGTTCAACTCTGCTCCTTGATGCTGGGTGGGGTTAAACGGGCACAATCTTTACATCAAGGTATGGGAAAGTTTGTCCTCACTTTTCAGAAAGGACAGGGTGGAAATCAAACACCCCTTTGCTCTTTTCGCACCCAGCAACGTCTGTGGAATAATAGCATATTACTTTCAATAATGGCAGGACAAAGGTAAAGGTCGCCCTTGCTCGAAAGCCAGTCGTATCCGACTCTAGGGTTCAGTGCTCATCTCTGCTTATAGCCAAAGAGCCAGCGCTGTCTGTGCCTGCAGTTATTTCCATGGACATGTGGCAGGCATGACAAAACACTAGAGTGCACGGAAGGCTGCTTACCTTTCCCACCGAAGTGGTCCCCATTTATCTACTTGCAATTTCTTGCTTTCACACTGCTAGGTTGGCAGGAGCCGGGGCAGACGACGGGAGCTCACTCCGTCGTGCAGCACTCGGGTCTCGAACTGCTGACCTGCCGACCTTCCAGTCGTCAAGTTCAGCGTCTTCACCACTAAGCCACCGCAGTCCCTTCTGACATGGCAAAAGATATCTGTAATAAGAGTAGGGAGAAAGCACCTGCTGGAAGAGGGATCAGAGACTTACCTTTCCATCAGACACGTGACGCCCCTGCTAAGTGACGCTGTGTAGTCCATGTTTTGTGAATAGCTGACCAGAGGGAGAAAAAACACAGGAATACAATAGATTATTGTTCTCTAGTTGCTTTTATTTAGCGTGCAGTAAAGGATGCTTTCCTGTTAAAGAAGTTTAGTCCTCACATTGTGAATGTTAGCACCAAGTCTAAGAATGCCTCGAATCTCTGCACGCTCTGCAGAAACCCATAGGTTTAAATTTTGCTTTGGAAACATCTGGACCACATTCTACTTCATTTGTGTTCAGAGCTTGGGAAAAGTCCCTTCAAGGGAACTGTTACTGTTGTGAAGTGCTATCAAGTCATCTCCAACCGATGAGGACTCTATGAATGAGGGATCTCCGCAACCCCTTGTCTTCAACAGCCTTGCTGCTCAGCTCCTGAAAACACAAGCTTGTGGCTTCCCTGACAGAGTGAATCCACCTCACGTTGTGGTCCTCCTCTTTTCCTGCTATTGCCAATGAAAACAGGAAAGTACCCAGCAGAAAGGTTAATGCGATCTGCTCCCACAGAGCTAAGTGGAACTCACTGTGGCCTTATTCTATTCCCTAATTCAGGGGTTCTCAACTTGCGGCCCACAGGCCAGATGCAGCCCACGGCACCATTTTCATGTGGCCTTCCCACCACACCAGGAAGTGCCGTGGGGTGGAGGAAGGGCAAAATGGCCATCTGGCCCCCACTGACGGTGTGTGACCCGGCCCCTGGCTTAAAAACATAGAGAACTCTTGCCCTAATTCACTAGACCACTTTGGTCCTAAATGCTTGTTCTCACCCAAGGTTTGGGAGACCTTCTACCTGAAAACTAGGACAGAAAGGCTTAAATTAAACAGCCCCGAGAGATGAAATAATCAAGCAATCCTGCTGGGTGACTTACGGAGATGGGTCCTTGTGGAGGGCAATTTCCCTGGCCGCTCCCAGAAGCACAATCGCTTCCGCTTTAGGCTTCTCCTTTCTGGCCTGGTTTAGAAACCCCGCTACAAGATCAGAAACCGAGGAGTATCTAAGAAAATCAGAAGTTATTCGGCACTGCAGATTTGAGCACAGAGTATTTCTCTTTGCATGGCAAGATTAGGCAAAATACGAAGAGGTATCAATGGACCAACAAACTTCACAGATAACGTAGGGAAGAGCTGCTTATAGCGAAAGAACAAACGACTTAAGGGGTTAAACTCTAAAGAGTTAAGGGAAAAAAGATCTAGACCAGTAGTTCCCAACACTGGTGGACTTCAGTTCCCAGAAACCAGTCAGTCCATTGGCGGATCAGTGCTTTGGGGAATTGACTGAGGTGTCCTTGCTCTCCTTGACCTCTCAGCAGCCTTCAATACGGTATCCTATGAAGCCGCTGGGCGAGATCCTCCGTTCCCATGGGGCGCGGTACCATCAGTACGCGGATGACACACAGGTGTACATCTCGGCCCGTGGGGACCCCAGCGATGCGGTCAAAGTCCTGTCCGAATGCCTGGAGGCCGTTGGGGTCTGGATGGGGGGCAACGGGCTTCAGCTGAACCCTAGTAAGACTGAGTGGCTATGGGTTGGGAGTCCGGGGTTATCCAGAGAGTGACCATCTCTGGTCTTGGATGGGGCAGTTCTGCCTGATAGACCCCGTGCGCAACTTGGGGGTCCTCTTAGACTCATGGCTGGAAGAACAGGTGGCGGCTGTGGCCAGGAGGGCTTTTGCTCAACTTAGAGTAAATCGCCAGTTGCGCCCGCTCCTGGACTGGGACTCCATGCTCATGGTCACTCATGCTCTGGTCACCTCCAGATTAGATTACTGCAATGCACTCTACATGGGGCTGCCCTTGACGACCATTCGGCGGCAACAGCTGGTACAGAATGTGGCTGCCCGGGTGGTGATGGGGTGTGGGCGCTATGCCCGTGCCTCCCCACTACTCCGGGAGCTGCACTGGTTGCCAGTTTGCCTCCGGGTGCAATTCAAGGTGCTGGTTTTGACCTTTAAAGCCCTATATGGCAGTGGGGCAGGTTACCTGAGAGTGTCTGCCCGTCCAACCAGAACGGACCGGAGGTGCTCCCTAGTTGTGCCTTCAGCTAGAGGGGCTCGCTTCTCTGGCACGCGGAGGAGGGCCTTCTCCGTGTCTGCTCCAGCCCTATGGCACCTCCTGCCAACAGAATTGAGGCTACAGACGGAATTGCTGCCTTTCAGGAGAGGTTTGAAGACCTGGTTTGGGGCCCTAATGGGAATACGGCCCCGGCCTGCTGGCTCATCCCCAACTAGCCCAGTTGTGCTCTCCTCTGTGTATTTGCATCCCCCCGTCCTTCTTAGCTTTGAGTTTGGTTTTAAATGGGGTGGGAGTAATGAGAGTGGATGAACGGGAGGATGATGGTGTTTTTAACATGTTTTTATATGTTTTAACTGTTGTACGCCGCTCTGAGTCGGGGTTTTTTACCTGAGTAGGCGGCATAAAAATTGAAATAAATAGATAAATAATTGAAGTCCCAAAAGCCAAGTTTGGAAACATTGATCGAGACCAGGGGTTCCCAACCTAAGGCCTGTGGGCTGGATCTGACCCACGGCACCATTTCATGTGGCCCCTACCCCCTCCTAGGGCATTTGAGAAACAAAATAGCTGCCCCTTTGAAGCTGTTGGGAAAAATGGCCACCCCAATCATGTAGGCAGGGCAGAAGGATCGTCCAGGTACATGGCATAGGGTCAAACCAGATGTCAAAGGAGGAATGACCACCTTCTGAGAACACTTTGGTCCTTCAAGGGCCTTGAATCCCCTCTGAGCCCCCATCTCCTGGAGTGAGCGAAAAGGCAGGATTACTCTGTAAACATAAGTTCACCCTCCTTGTGAGGCTTCTTTAGGGTAGGCGTCATGGTGGCTCAGTGGTTAAGAAGCTCGCCTTGTTAGCTGGAAGGCTGGCAAGTCAGCAATTTGAGACCTGGGTGCTGCATGACGGATTGAGCACCCGTCTCTGTCCCAGCTCCTCCCAACCTAGCAGATCGAAAGCAAGAAATTGCAAGTAGATAAATAAGGACCACTTTGGTGGGGAAAAGATCTTGGGGACATGAAAGGAGCCTCATTCGGGGCGGAGTTTCTCCAGCAAAAATCCTTTCAACCCAGAATAATTTCTGACAAAAAATTATTATTATTATTATTATTTATGGTAGAAAACGTACAGTATTTCTATGCTGATTTTTTTAAAAAAATAGTAGCTGTGTTAGTCTATGTTTCAAATATATCAGAGAATAAACAAAACAAAAAGTGTTGTAGCACTTTGAAGGTAAATGTCACCCTTGCTCGAAAGCCAGTCGTATCCAACTCTAGGGTGCAGTGCTCATCTCTGCTTCATAATCGAAGAGCCAGCATTGTGTGCTTCTGCAGACGTTTCTGTGGTCATGTGGCAGGCATGACTAGGCACCAGAGCACACGGAATGCTGTTTACTTTTCCACTGAAGCGGTCCCTATTTATCTACTTGCAATTTCTTGCTTTCAAACTGCTAGGGTTGGCAGGAACTGGGACAAAGACGGGAGCTCATTCCGTCCTGCAGTACTCGGGTATCGAACTGCTGACCTCCCGCCTTCCAGTCAGCGTCTTAGCCACTTGAGCCACCACTTTGAAGACTAAGTGTTAAACGTTAATGTTAGCTTTTGTAAATCTGATGAAGTGGACTTGATTGGCGAAAGCTAACATGCAAATTGAACAGTTAGCTTTCAAAGTGTTTTAGTTTATTCTCTGATATACATTCCTTTGCCAATGGGAAGGGCCTGGCCACAGGCAGACCTATTGGCAGGCGTTCAGGGCATTACCTGTAGATGACAGGACTATGGAGGCCACAGAAGTCGCACTGGCCACGACTCAAATTCCGGTGGCAGAAACATGCGTGGTGGTCAGAAACAGCTCTCTCACCCACTAGGTACTGGTTATACTTCACAGAAACGTCGTGCATGAATTTTTGCAGGAGGGCTCCTACAAGAGAAGAAAGTGAGAGGAAACTTTTATGTTAATATTCCGGCTCTCTTTGCATCTGGTGGACCAGTGTGTGTTTGTGTGTTAAAAGCTGATGTACTGCAATCAAAAAGTTGTGAGTTCGATCCTGACCAGGGCTCAAAGTAGACTTGGCCTCTTCCACCCTTTTGAGGTTGGTAAAATGCGGGGCCAACCAGCCAAAGAGCACCGTCGTCTGTGTCAGCAGATGTTTCCCTGGCCGTGCAGCAGGCATGAGTCCAAACACCCGAGTGCACAGAACAAACCAACATCTTTTGACTTAGTGAATCGACCATCTGGCCAGGATATCCTGCTATGGTAATAGAGTAGACCCTACTGCCAGCAACTCAACACCAAGTGTCAGGCAGCGGGTAACCGACCTGACCATCCTCAGGACTAAAGGCCTTGAGTGACGAAGTCCACAGGGAAGGGTAATGGGTCCCCAAGTGGATTAAACCCCACTCAAATCCCTCTTGATGGAGGGCAGCAGCTTCATCCATCCTGGCCTGGGGATGATGATGAGGAATTTGTGTACCAAAAGGGGTTCAGGACCAGAAAGGGACTCATGGAACTGGATCAGTAGTACTATGGGTGCCATGTTGCATTGCGGAAGGCAGATGAAAGGCCACTGCATCATATTCTCATGACAGTCTTCATGGTATGGGTTCAAAGAAAGAGCCTCCCCAAAGATTGTGATATTTTTGAACTACATTTGGGCGTAATAACCTGGGTAATGGTAATTCTGAGTTGCCGGCTAACCTTTCTCACACTAGGTCAGGACAAAGGAACTGCAGAATGGACTCATCAAAGTAACGGTGGCTTCGTTTGGGCAATTTCACGCCTGGCCTAGAGACGGAAGAAGACTCAGTGAATCCTGGGAGGCACAGATACAACTATAAGTGCGGTCTGCTCACCTCCACGTTGAACATCTGCATCTATTTCTGAGAGCTCCAAGTTGAACATGGCCAGGCCTCCCGTGAGGGCAAAATTCCACTGATCCTTCCAATATTGGCTTTTGTTGTGGGCATTGCAGTGGCAAAGTGAAGGGGTCACCCAGTCTTTACACTAGGGTAAGAAGAGAAATCCAACATTAACAAAACCTACAATACTCAAAATTCACTACGGTCTGCAAGTCATTTTAGTGGTTGATTCAGTTTGGGGTCCCGTCCCTGCCCTGCATCTCAAAAACTCAGGGTGAAATCAAAGATTCTCATACTTAACCATCATCCTGGAAGATGGAAAACATGCAAGGAGTGTTATCAGAGAGTAAACAAAACAACAAATTTGCACAAAACAACTATTGTGGCACCTTAAAGACTAAATCCTGTATTTTAACGTGAACTTTCATGTATCAAGTCCATTCCCCACGAACGCACAGTAAACCCATTCCTGTGGATTCGCAGGGAGTGGACTTAATCCACAAAAGCTCACATTAAAATACAGCATATCAAGAGAGTAAACAAAACAATTTTTTTAAAAAAAAAACCATTGTGGCACCTTAAAGATTAACTCCTGTCTTTTAATGTGAGCTTTACATGGATCAAGTCCACTTGAGGCTAATCTAAACTGGATCACAAAGGAAGACACAACACTTAGAAACATGGAGTGACATGCACCAAGTTTTGAAATTAGACAAGAAGCACTTCCATGGTAGATCAAAGTTTGAGTGGGCCAATAAACTCATAGAATTAAGGGAAGATAGGAGGTATATAAAGCACATGAAACTCAGTGCATGAACTGTAGCCTATACTGGTCACATCTGGAATTAAGGGTTTTTTCTCAACCTTGAGCAGATTGGTTTATCACAACCCCCCCCCAAAAAAAAAGCCCTTGGTTTCTTCTTGATGCGGCAGTTGGCAAAGCAACCCAACTCAATGGAGAAAAGGATATCTGAGAAACAGGAGTGACCCCTTACGACCCATGTGCCAGAAGTCCTTCTTACCTCTGCCACTGGAGTATTGCATATATAGCAGTAGCATTCACCACAAGTCTCTGCGTTTCTTTCAAGGGGAGCAGAAGTCTCGCATTCGGCACGTCTAGGAAGAAGCAAGGAAACGCTCTAAATGGTTCATCATGAGCAAAGGAGTTGGAATTACAGGAGTGTAAAGTCCCTTCCAAGGGACTGCGGTGGCTGAGTGGTTGAGACACTGAACTTGATGGCTGGAAGGCTTGGCAGGTCGAGAGCTGAGTGCTGGATGACGGACTGAGTTCCTGTCGTCTCTCCCAGCTCCTGCTCACCTAGCCGTTCGAAAGCGAGAAATTGCAAGTCGACAAATAGGTATTGCTTTGGCAGCAAAGGTGACAGCACTCCATGCTGACAGCTCTGGCTCTTTGGCTGTAAACAGAGATGAGCACCAACCCCTAGAGTCAGACACAACTGGCTTTCAAGCAAGGGAGACCTTGACATTTACTAAGGTCCCTTCCAACGCTATGATACCAAAAGAGACAATGAATGGCGTGGGACAGGAAACGCTCAACATATTTATAAAGGTTGCCTTATAGTAAAATGGGGTTGGATGCTAAGGAAGAAACAAACCATTTGAGGCAGTTTGGGTCAGTGATGGAGAACCTTGGCACTCCAGGTGTTCTTGGACTTCAATTCCCAGAAGCCCAAGTCTCTGTGAATCCACACGAATGGGTTTACTGCGCGGATGTCTAAGGCTCGCCATTGCTGGTATAGGTGCTCTGCGATACCTTGATATGACCCCCACCAAAAAAAGAAGAGCGTGGAGGAATTAACTGCCTCTGGGATACCTACACAAAAGGGTAGGCCGTGCAGTCGTATCTTGCGTGGGGCATCAGTTTTGGCCGCTTGCAAAAAGTAACCATCAGCTCACATTCCTCATCCATCATCCCTCCATCTGCCTTTTTATCGCGGAAGGGACATTCTTCTGCAAATGAGAGGGGAAAAACACCCAGTCTGACAGTCATTTCATTGTAAGGACACCAAAACCTCTGTTTTAAACCACTGTTTGCCTAGAACATACTATAGTTCCCATACTATGGCCTGTGGGCCGTATCCGGCCCATGCTGCCTAATAATCTGGCCCACACCGCCCTTGCTGTTCCTGGAAGCGGAAGTTAAAGGCACCCACACTTGTGCAAAACGCTGCTATAAAGCACCCGCGGCTGTCGTAAATGCAGCATTTTGCTGCCGTTGGAACCACATGACCGGCCCACTCAACCACATGACCAGCCCGTGGCCCGAAAAGTTTGGGCACCCTCGGCCTAGAGGTCCAGGTCCTTTTAAGGTGTAGGATCCATCAAAAACAAGCTCATTTCAGTTTGGCAGAAGGCTGATGAATTCATATGAAGAAGAATCAACATACATGACCGATATCTCATAGGACTTTCATACACAGCTATTCTACTGGTGTTTCTTACAGAGGTGTAAAATGCCTTAATGCAGAACTGGCCAACTCTTGGCACTACGGAGGTTAGATTACAACTCCCATCAGCCTTTGCCAGGATGGCCAATTGTAAGAAATGATGGGAATCACAAGGACATCCAAAGGTTCATAAGCAGAAAAGTTCAGCGCCATAGGAATGTCCCCCCCCCTCCCCAATTGGAGAGCAAGCAAGCCTTTATGTCTAGTACTACATATTTGGGTTTCTAAATCTTTATTTTGTTTCTTTCCAGTGAAGTGTTAAACTCTCTTTGAATTTATACTAGCATTTAAAACTCACAGGTTTGGCTGAGGCGTGCCACAGAGGATGCTGGGATTCGTAGTTTATGCTTTTCTCGTGTTCGAGGGGCGTTAGCCCCACTCTCGGCCCCTGGACCCTCGCGGCGCTGACCTCAGGGACAAAAGGTAGGTGTGTGGCGCGCATCACTGGATAGGCTCCACGGGTGTGGAAATGCATTCCACACACGTACGGCCACATCCTTTCCTTATAGGTATAGATTTTCTGCACTATCTACAATTGGCATTCATATTGTATAAAGACTACATGTGTCTGTTCATTTCCCCCAAATGCCTAAGTTTACTTGGCATGATCATGGAGAAGCAATTTAAAAAAACAACAACTGGAACTATTTAAAGGCAAGATTTTTGAAAGGTATTAATTCTCTCTCTTTCCTCTTTCTCCTCGTGAGAAAACCCAATTCCATTGATAAATACAGTGTTCAAAACTACACTTTAGCAAAGAAGACCTCAATGTCAGCGTTCAAGTCATTCTACCTCAGGGAAGAAGACACAGAACATTTACCTGAACCCTCCACCAACAAAACAGAACTCTCCAATATCGTCTCGGTTTCGTCATCCTGAATCAGGATCACAGATTCCTCGCCATCCACATTCTCCATGGCTTCTTCTGGACTGGGAGTCGGTCAATCAGGCCTTAACGAAGCGCATGCTATGATGCAAGAGAGAAATCCTGGAGCCTGGACAGATGAATGGCGCCTGCCTTCGGGGAAACCTACAAAAGGGGAAAGGACCGTTTTAGTCAAGAAGCAAGGAAAGAAAGGAAGGAAGCCCACGGCGTGGAATTCATGCTCTGCAGGAGACAGTTCAGTTCAGAACCCTAGTTCTTCTCCTTGGACTACAAGCCCCATGCTCCCACCCAAAAGGGGCTGGAGGCTGGGGTACAGACACACACTGTTCACAACCAAGTCCAACCACCATCCATTCATCTGCAGGGCCCCCATACTCAAGAGAGAAAAAGACTCCAGTTCTTCTTCTTGGACTACAGGTCCCTTCTTCCCCCACTCACCCCCATACCCCCGAGAGACAGAGAGAGAGAGAGAGACTGACTCTACAGTTTGTCTTCTCAGACTACAAGTCCCATGCTCCACACCAAAAAGGAG
Source organism: Bradypodion ventrale (assembly GCA_035047345.1). Lineage (NCBI taxonomy): Eukaryota > Metazoa > Chordata > Lepidosauria > Squamata > Chamaeleonidae > Bradypodion > Bradypodion ventrale. The sequence goes on along the minus strand of JAWDJE010000014.1, from coordinate 23,141,156 downwards.
CTGGCGTGCACCTCTCCTGTTCACAACCTATCCCACCCACCATCCATCCATCTGCAGGGCCACCATCATCCTTCCCCCATACCCCGAGGGAGAGAGAGAGAGAGAGAGAGACTCTCCAGTTCTCATTCTCAGACTACAAGTCCCATGCTCCCCCTCCAAAAAAGGAGGTGCACACCAGCCTAAACAAACCCAAACACCATCCATTCATTTGCAGGGGCCCCACCATCCTTCCCTCATAGCCCGAGAGACACTCTACAGTTCTTCTTCTCGGACTACAAGTCCCATGCTCCCCATCCCCCCTCACCAAAAAAGTGGCGGCTGGGGATAATGGGAACCCTAGTCCGTTCTCTGTCCCGTCCCGTCCCGCCGCCCACCCAACCAAAAGAGCCTTTCCAAGGACCCACCGCCAGGCCCCAGAGAAGGAGGGGGCTGCCTCCGTCCCCTGGCCCGGGTTTGGATCTGGGTTCCCACGTTCGAACGGAACTTGGAACCCGCTTCTCACTTTTCTGAGCTTCCCGCGTTAGGCGTCAGAGTGACGTCACTTCCGGGCGCTCCGCCACAGCCCGCCTCCAGCCGCCCTGGAGAGCGGCTTGGACGCATGCGCGGACGCGGAGAAACACACAGACAGAGCTAGGATGAGTAGAGTGGTGCTCCGTCTGCCTTCAGGAGGGAGCTTCCGGGTTCGTCAGCCGATAACTAGACACCGGAGCGCATGGAACGCTGTTACCTTCCCACCGAAGTGGTCCCTATTTATCTACTTGCAATTTCATGCTTTCGAACGGCTAGGTTGGCAGGAGCTGGGACAAAGATGGGAGCTCATTCCGTCCTGTAGTACTTGGGAATCGAACTGCTGACCTTCCGCCTCCCAGTCAGCATCTTAGTCACTTGAGCCACTGGCCAGGGGCAAATTGGCTTTTGTAAATTAGCCTTTCTGCCAGGACTGCCCAGGCTAAATCTGATTTAAAGAATTGGATTGAATTGAATTATTTATTAGTGGCATTGGATAAAATACAATAAATTGGACTGAATTAAATACAGCTGCATAAAATTTTGTAGTACAGTAAGAGATTAAATACGAGGTGGTGTAATATTCTGCAGTGGCTCAAGTGGCTAAAACGCTGACTGAAAGGCGGGAAGTCAGCAGTTCAATACCCCGAGAGCTGCATGATGGAGTGAGTTCCCATCTCTGTCCCAGCTCCTGTCAACCTAGAAGTTTGAAAGGCAGAAATTGCATGTAGATAAACAGGAACTACTTCGGTGAGAAAGGTAAACAGGATTCCGTGCCAGTCGTATCCGACTCTAGGGTGCAGTGCTCATCTCTGTTTCAAAGCCGAAGAGCCAACGTTGTCTGCTTCTGCAGAGGTTTCCGTGGTCATGTGGCAGGCATGACTAGACACCGGAGCACACGGAGTGCTGTTACCTTCCCACCGAAGTGGTCCCTATTTATCTACTTGCAATTTCTTGCTTTCGGACTGCTAAGTTGGCAGGAGCTGGGAAGAAGACAGGAGCTCATTTCTGTCCTGCAGTCCTCGGGAATCGAACTGCTGACCTTCCGCTTCCCAGTCAGCGTCTCAGCCACTTGAGCCACTGCTACACATATGGGAAAAAATAACACAATAAAACGAACATTTAAAATTTAGAAATACAGTATTCAATTAAATTCATTACCTTTGCATGCAACCCCTATCGATTAGTAAAATGTCTTCTCAGTTTACTACCCATGGTAATCGCATATCTGTACTTTGAAGTAAGTAAATTAGTCTTACCTTGGAGCCCCAGTATATACAGGTAGTTCTATCTAAAGATGTCTGTATGTATTGGGCTCTTGCAGTTGCATGCAACTGATAATTAAATAAAATGTGCAATATGTTCTAATTCTAGTGCTCCGCAGACACAAGTCCTTTCAGAATATAGGATATGGTTAAATTGCCCATTTTTGACCATGGAGTCTTCTGTGCAATTTACAAAAATGGTTCCTAATTTTGCATGTTTTTTCTGTCTACCTTAATTAGCATAGTCAGCTTAATTCAAAGCAAGCGCCCTCTTTCCAGCCTCATTTTCTGAGAGAGCCGGGCAGCACAAATGATAAAAAAGAGGATTTGTGCTTTAACTCAGGATCATACCTGTCAAGTTTTGGATTTGGAAATAAGGGGAATTTCCCAGCAAATAAGGGTTACTTGACAGCGATGCTTATCCTGTGCTGCCCTCCAATGGCGGCAATAGGGCATTGCAGTCTAATTAATAAGGGATGATGGTGGGAAAGAGGGTAAAATAAGGGGTTTTCCCGGCCAATAAGGGATACTTGACAGCTATGCTCAGGATGTATTTCAGGATGCTTTCTTTAAAGAGGGAGATCCTTACATATTAAGACCCAACAGTTTGTGTCCGTGGCTCTCATTCAGCATCTGCTGATGCATTATTTTTCAATATTCTGCCAGACTTTTAGATCACAGACTAATTAAAACCATCAAGTGGTTCTTATTATCTCATATATGTCCCAACCAACACACACACCCCAAACCCTTTCTGACGTCTACATTCTTGAGCAGGCGTTCTCAACCTTTTAAAGCCAGGGGCCGGGTCACGCTCCCTCAGGCAGCTTCAGGGGCCGGATGGCCATTTTGCCCTTCCTCCACCATATGGCACTTCCTGGTGTGGTGGAGCCACATGAATTGGTGCTGTGGGCCGCATCTAGCCCACGGGCCACAAGTTGAGAATCCCTGTTCTTGAGGGTGATGTTGACACAGTGGGGAGACAGGAGTATTTTCCAGATCCTTATGGAAGACGCAAAGGAATCGTGAAGCTCGCTAGGAACGTCTGCAGAGGAAACCCTTGAGCCGAGCAGGATTGGATTTAGCACCCGAATCCAATTAGGAGCTGAAGGTCTAACTAACAACCTCTTTACTTTCACACTGCACACAAGAGGATCTTCACCAGCTGAAAGGTAAACAACAGAGGGCAACTCAACTGCCTTCAACACTGGATGGGCAGGTTTGAGATGGGCAAATGCACAGTTCAGAAATGGGGTTTACAGTTCAACCGGAAGGCCAACACGTCTTGTTCAAGAGGCGAAGACTGAGACCCGATGGAGCGACCTTTAAGTGCGTTGACTTCGTTATCCGAGATCTATCTGGGGATGCTAACACATAGCTGTCAAGTATCCCTTATTGGCCAGGAAAACCCTTTATTTCACCCTCTTTTCCGCCGTCATCCCTTATTAATTAGACTGCAATGCCCTATTGCCGCCATTGGAGGGCAGCACAGGATAAGCATAACTGTCAAGTATCCCTTATTGGCCGGGAAAACCCCTTATTTTACCCTCTTTCCTGCCGTCATCCCTTATTAATTAGACTGCAATGCCCTAATGCCGCCATTGGAGGGCAGCACAGGATAAGCATAGCTGTCGAGTATCCCGTATTTGCCAGGAAATTTCCCTTATTTCCAAATCCAAAACTTGACAGGTATGCGCTAACATCGAAGCCCCCTTAATCTGCCTATACTTCCTGGTTCTGTTCCCTGGACTAGATGGTCCTCCAAAGAGATCTCTTTCAAACAGGGGCTGCGGAGGTTGCTCAGTGGTTAAGACGCTCGCCTTGTTAGCTGGATGGCCGGCACGTTGGCAGTTCGAGACCTGCATGACAGAGTGAGCGCCCGTCTCTATCCCAGCTCTTGGGGACATGAAAGGAGCCTCATTTGGGCCTTCCCTGAGAGGAGTTTCTCCAGAAAAAAAACCCTTTCAACCCAGAATAATTTTGGACACAAAACTGTTATTGTTACTTTCAAATGTAGGCTCACCTTCAGGGATCTTTTCCAATGAAGGACCTTTCTCTTAAAGAAGGAAAGGAGCCTCTTCATCCCCAAAGCATCAGAGGAACAAATCAGAAAATGTGCTTCTTCATTGTTGCATGGGCATACTAATAACAATATCATTATTGTTGTTATTATTAAGGTTGTATGCATTTTTGGGAATGTTTCTGCTATTCTGGTAACAAACACCAACATTTTGAACCCTTTCCAGTAGCAATTTTGGGGACCCGTCTAAATTTCTGCACCTCCCTCTCATTATGACTCTATCCCTAGGCTCTATCCTGCTTTCCTCTAAGCTCTCCTTCCTTTATTCTCAGGTTGCTTGTTTACTCCAACCCCAGACAACTGGACTTTGTAGTTCAGATCTTGGCCAAGGATGGACTAGGTCTTATTTTGGCACCTGCTCAGGCCCAACGGGCCAAGGGTTTACATTGCCATTGTTCCTCATACTCTGCATCCGATAACCTGTCGCCGACACTGCAGTTGAGATCTTGATAGCGTGGTCTGAAGTCTGTGCCCATACCTGTCAAGTATCCCGTATTGGCCGGGATTTCCCGTATTTCGGCGCTGATTTTTGTCCTTTCCCGCCCGGAGTTGCCGCTATCCTGGAGCTTGGCAGTGGGGGGAAAGGAGTTACTGCGCATCCCTTCTGTGCAGGTCCTTTCTACGCATGCGTTTCTACGCATGTGTAGAACCCTTCTACACATGCGTAGAAGGGTTCTGTGCAGAAAGGGATGCGTAGAACCCTTCTACGCTTGCGTAGAACTGACCAGCGCAGAACGGTTTTGCGCAGGTCCGTTGTATGCATGTGTAAAAGCCTTCTACACATGCGTAGAAGCGACCTGCACAGAACGGTTCTGTGCAGGTCCGTTGTAGGCATGCATAAAAGCCTTCTACGCATGCGTACAACGGACCTGCGCAGAACTGTACTGCGCATGACTGTTCTACGCATGCATAAACGGCTTTTACGCATGCGTAAAATGGACCTGCGCAGAACCGTTCTGCGCAGGTCCCGTATTGTCCGGAGCCGTGCTTGACAGGTATGGTCTGTGTCAAGGGGCCAGCTTTTGAAGCAAGATGATACCAATCCCCCCCCTCCATTTACTGTACTCTTACAACCAATTTGGCACACTCCAGCAATGTACTACAAGCAGAACAAAGCATGTACAAGTCGAACAAAGCATAATAAATCAGGAAAATGATTTATTATTGTTATCAGAGCCCATCAGCCAGGGTAGAAACATCCCGAGCTCAAACGCTGAACTGGAACATTACATTCAAGACGGATTTCTTTCTTTTTTAAAAATTACAAATACTTCCTCATGCCACAAGAGTCAATGCAGGCAGAGGTTGTTCACTGCATGTTCCCTGAGTGAGTCGGAATCAAACATACGGTTCAATCATTAATCTAAACATATCAGCAGAAAAACGACCAGGATTAATGATTCTTTGTGGAAATGGTCTCATGCTCTAAAGCAGGGGTGCCCAAACTACAGCTCAAGGGCTGGATCTGGCCCCTGTCACCAATTCATCCGGCCCACACCGCCCTTGTGGCTCCTGGAAGCAGAAGTAAAACGTGTCGGTACTTCCGCTTCTGAGAGCAACGAGGGCGGCACGGGCCAGATGAATTTATGTTGGGGTGGCCGGATCCAGCCGTAGTTTGGGGACCCCTGGTTTAAGCAGAGAAAATGGCAGCTTAAAAACTATCTCATCTTCTTGCAAAATAAGATGAGATAGCGTTTAACTTCCGCTTCCAGTGGGAGGGACCACGTGACCGGTCCGCTGGACCACGTGTCCGGCCCACGGCCTGAAAAGTTTGGGCACCCCTGCTCTTAAAAACATGTCCCCTTGTTGCTGATTTCTCAACCTTTGGTTTTTGGACTTCAGTTCCCGGAAGCCTAAGTCACTTCCCCAAAGCACCGATCAGCCAATGGACTGACCGAGGCTTCTCGGAATGGAAATCCCTCTGTGGGGCGTAGGCCCCACTTTGGGAAACACTGCTCTAGACATATATCTCTGGGATCAGTCAACAGCAGACAGACCAATGAAGGCATTTTGCAAGGGGGCTGTGTTGGAAGATGTTCTCTTGCCAAATCTAGGAAGGAAGTTGGTTGCAGTGCAAGTTAAATATTAATGCTTAAAAAAAAAACCTACCGCTTCGACTAAACCTTATGCATTAGCCCTTAATGCGCCGAAAATCCCTGTCGCTTAATTTTGTCTCTTTGTAAAGCCTGAGTAATAAGCGATGTGACCCATGAGCTACATTCTGAGCTGGAGGCATTTTGCTACCACCGTCCAGGTAACCTACGCCCCTGGCCAATCTTGTATCCAAGCCAGCTTTTGCCAGGTTCAAAACCAGGGATTCCTGGAATCTCGTCTGAAATGTAATGGGAGGAACTGGAGGCGGCTTTTCATATGCAGACAACCTTAGCGTATATAAGATCTGCAAACCTCATCCTAGGCTTTAAATCAGGGGTTCTCAACCTAAGGCCTGTGGGCCGGATCTGGCCTGTCGCACCATTTCATGTCGCCTCCCACCCCTTCCAAGGGCATTCGAGAAACAAAACGGCCACCCCTTTGAGGCTGCTGGGACAAAAGGGCTGGCCCCATCATGCAGGCAGGGCAAAATGGCTGTCCTGCCCTTGAAGCTGACCGAGAGAGTGTGACCCGGCCCTTGGCTTGAAAAGGTTGGGAACCCCTGCTTTAAGTTAAATCAGGCAAGTCCAAGGCTCTTTCGTTGCCTGCACTTATGATGAGTGGGATTTTAAAGGCAACTGATGTAGTTCAAGAGGAGGACACCAGTAGGATGTCCTAGTCGCTTGGGGAGGGGGGGACATTTCTGTTTTATTTTTTTAAAAAAATCACACGACTAATCAGTTGCCAGCTCTCGATTCCTGTGCTTTTTAAAAAAATTAACCATGATTAATTTCCTGTTTTCAAAAAAACAACAGATGGGGGAAGCACCATTTAAGGCACAAAAGCCCTGCCAGGGCAAGAACCGGGCAATTCTGTATTCATTGATGGGGGCATTTTCTACGTAGCTCATAGAAATCTTCCTCACCCTTACTCTCCAACAACGGTTTACGCAGGGGCAATTCATACAATGATGCTACGCCAAAAATTTCCCACAATGGGGTCCAGATGTTGGTGGGACGAGGGCACAACTGGATGCCTTAGCTCGGGTTATGGCTTCAGATGCCACAAGGAAGCCAAAAGGAACGTGGGAAGTGTCTAAAGGATGCACTTAGGATGCCCTAAGCCAGTGGTGGCCAACCTTGGCACTCCAGCTGTTCTTGGACTTCAATTCCCAGAAGCCCAAGTCAACATTCCTGCTGATCAGGGCTTCTGGGAATTGAAGTCCAAGAACACTTGGAGAGCCAAGGTTGGCCACCACTGTCCTAAGCTATGTTTGGGAGATGGTATTGCAACCCAGACAAGTGGGGTCCAGGTGACCATGTGGTGTCATAGAAGGCCCTGCGGTGGAATGTCTTCTTCTCTAAAGGCTCTTGAGGTGGGGGGGGGGGGAAATTGGTCTCCATGGTATGAGATTTTGCTAGCCAGCCACTTGGAGAAGGAGATAATGGCTGAGGCACCAGCTCCAAAATTTGGTTTCTCATCTTCAAATAGTCCTCTGGGACAGAAGTGGCTAGAGCTGTGCTTCTGGGATTTCGCTTATGGAGCAACAGCTAGGCAGGTGTCTGTGGCCTTCAAAAGCCACCTGGGACACAGATGTTGTCCTGCTTCCATGTGCAGGGGACTCTGGAGTCCACCTGCTCCTCAGAACAACGTTATTCCAGGCTGGCATTTTGCATGGATGGCGCTTGGCTTGGGACGCAACCAACCTCCGTTGGGGGCTTCTAAGCCATCCTGGTCCCACCTAGAGAAGAAACATTTAAGAAGAAGGAGCAGAACCAGAACCCAATGGAGATAAGAGTCACCAAGTCAAGGAGGCTTTGTTGAAGAGGTTTGTAGCACCCATCTGTTAGAGACCAAGACTGTGGAAGAGTCTTCTTTACTCTTCCCACTCAGGAGCATCTGTCGTGCCAGCCAGGATTTTGCTAAAGGGAGGCCGGGTGGAAGGCCCATCTCCAAAGGTCTCGCTGGGTTGATCGACACAACAGTTGGGCCTGTTAGAAGAAGCGTCGGCGAGTAGATATCACGGCCAGTTTATTTCCTCAGGTTTCTCTCTTCTGAAAAACATAGAGAAGGACATTTCTATGGATGGGAACTAAGTTGGTGGCACGATGTTGAACCTGGACATGGAAGAGCCAGGTTGGAGTGCCCAAGAGGCAGGTGTGAAACTCTTAGGTTGACTTTGGATTCATCTCACTTTCTCAGCCTGACCTAATGAAGGGGAAAGCTGAGGGAGATCCTAAGCTCTATCATGTTCTTCTTCGTGGTCTCTGTGGATCCACATAAATGGGTTTACTGCAGCAAACCCATTCATGTGGGTTCACAGGTGACCACGGAGAAGAACAGTTACAGGTAAGCAACCTGTCATTATAGAGCCCTGGGCATATTAGGGGGTTAAAACTGCTGTACTGCAGCCAGAACATTGTCAGTTCAATCCTAATTAACTTGTGAACTGCCCAAAGAGTGCACTGAGCACTATGGGACTGTGCTGGATGGTCAGCTGGTCAGCAGTTTAAGACCCGAGTGCTGCACAATGAAGTGAGCTCCCATCATCTGTCCCAGCTCTTGCCAACCGAGCAGTTTGAAATCAAGAGATTGCAAGTGGATAAACAGGTATCACTCCGGTGTCTAGGCATGCCTGCCACATGTCCACAGAAACATCTGCAGCTGTAGATGGCGCTGGCTCTTTGGCTATAAACAGAAGTGAGCACTGAACTCTAGAGTCAGGTACGACTGGCTTTTGAGCAATTACCTCTACATCAGAGTATTGCTATGTACTGCTTACTAGCAAGATACTTAGGGTGGTGTACAAAACATGATTAAACCCCAAAACAACCACACATGGGGACCACAAATGGCCACATTAAAAGATGTACAAAACCCAACAACAGCAAAATGAAAGGGACCCACAACAAAGAAAGCCCTACTCTTTATCCTAGTCTTCTTGACCTTTCTGGGTGGAAAGGACTCACAGGCTACACAACGGAGCAGAGCAGGTTGGACGGGCAGATGTACAGGAGATGATCCAAGGGTTAGTCGTCAGCAATAAAGTTGCATTAGAATAGGTGCCCAACCGAAGCCAAGATGTCTGTGACAGTGCTGTAGGATCCCCCCACATCGCCAAAGCCCTCTCCATCAACCGCCTGCTCCATTCGAGTGCTTTCATGGACCAGGCAGGAGATAATTTTGCAGAAAGGCTGAGAAGCTTTGCGTTCAACGCACCTTTAGAGATAAACTTGATGGAGTTGCTGAAGATTCAGAAGCGCGGCTGGCCTTCTTTGGGGCCGTCATTGATAAATTCATGGCCCAATCCGTTCCCACACTTGCCGCAGGAGACCTAGAAGGAAAAACACACCGAAGAAAGTTGAGTAACTGGACAAGAGTTTCGCCTCTTTGCTGCCGCCTCTTTATTCTGTCATATGATACGGTAGAGTTAGTTGTGCAACCGTTTGTATGCTAGATGACGCAACAGACCTTAGAGGGAGGATCCGAGAGATTTTGGTTTTCTTAACAAGATGCTTTCCTGGTGTTTAAAAGGCTGACCAGATGAGACTTTGGAAGGTCTTATGCTAGACCAGAAAGAAAAACCCAGAATCTGCAGGTGATAAAAGGTCAGAGGCAAGCCAGCGGGATACCGGGATGTGTCGCTGCGCGCACCTACTTATAACTTAAAGAGCCACACCACCTCAACAGTTTCTGCTCCCGCTTTGGCACCTCTTGCCGGGCTCCCCTCTGCCCCGTGGGAGAAAGTCCGAAGCACTTCAGCAGTGGCGCAGAGATAATAATAATAATAATGATTTTGTGTGGTTTTTTTTTTAAAAAATCCAAGCCTTATGATTATTATTTTCTCCGTGCCATTGCCAAAGCGCTTTGGACTTTCCCCCACAGGTCGGAGGGGAGCCCGGGGAGAGGAGTCGAAGCAGAAACTGCTGAGGTGGCGTGGCCCTTTGAGTTATAACTTATAAGTAGGGGCGCATGGCGACACGTCCTGGTATCCCGCCTGACCAGCATAGGCCTAGTCAGAGGGACATTCCTTAATACCAACCAACTGGAAAAAAAAACATGTTTTGCAGAGCTTTGGTTGAAATTGAGTTCAAAGAGAGCTCCCCAAGTTAGTAAAGGTAAAGGTCACCCTCGCTCAAAAGCCAGTCATATCCAACTCTAGGGTTCAGTGCTCATCTCTGTTTACAGCTAAAGAGCCAGCGCTGTCTGAGTCTGCAGACATTTCTGTGGTCATGTGGCAGGCACTGGAGTGCACAGAATGCTGGAGTGCACGGAACATTGCATTTCGAAGGGGTACCTATTTTGCTACTTGCAATTTCTTGCTTTCGAACTGCTAGGTTGGCAGGAGGTGGGACAGTGACGGGAGCTCGCTCCGTCATGCAGCACTCGGGTCTCAAACTGCTGACCTTCTGACCTGCTGACCTTCCAGTCGTCAAGTTCAGTGTGTTAACCACTAAGCCACCACAGTCCCGCACACGCACACCCCAAGTTACTTACCTTGAAAGCGTTGGGGCGCTCTCGGTACTTGGAGAGGCTGTCGTCATGAATCGTTTCGGTAAAAGACGGCCACGGCGACGAGTGAGCATATTTCGACTTGCTGGAGAACAGCTCATAGCCACATTTAGAGCAGACGTAGATCCCTGGGATCAGGAGACAGGAGGTCACATCAATGTTCCGACCTAAAGTCATACACCTTGAAGCTACCAGTTCATCGCCGTTTCATTGCTAGGCATGGCTCTATTGCAGGTTAAGCAGACGGGAAGCAAACCTGCTGACAGACCCCATTCATCTCATTGTAGCATCAGTCTAGAGTCGGGGCTATGGTGGCTCAATGGTTAAGAAGCTTGCCTTGTTAGCTGGAAGGCTGGCAAGGTGGCAGTTCGAGACCCAGGTACTGCATGATGGATTGAGCACCTGTCTCTGTCCCAGCTCTTGGGCACATGAAAGGAGCCTCATTCGGGCATCCCCTGAGTGGAGTTTCTCCTGCAAAAATCCTTTCAAACCAGAATAATTTCTGACACTAAATTATTATTATTATCAGTCTAGAGCCGTGGCTCCCAATGTGGTTCACATGCCCCATAAGGGGCAATTAGAGGGGGGGGGTTGGGGGGGGGCAATTCGAGAAGGTTTAGACCAAGTTAATGGCCTTTTAGGATTCCTCCAGTGAATAGGAGTTCACTTTTTGAATAATAAGAATTATATGTCACTGTGGGGAGTTGGGGGGTATTTGGGTTTTAGAGCTGCTTAGGTGGGGCATGGCCAAAGAAAAGGTTGGGAACCACTGGTCTAGAGAATCCCATTACCTTCCAGTGATGGCACACCTTGGCACTCCAGGTGTTCTTGAACATCAATTCCCAGAAACCCTGATCAGCTGGAGTGGGAGTTGAAGCCCAAGAACACCTGGAGTGCCAAGGTTCGCCATCACGGCCTTAGCCTATCCCTTCTGACAGATGGAAATTATCTCTGAGAGGCAGTGGCATGTAGTAGTTAAATTCTTAGCCTGTAACTAGGGGAGAGCTAGGCTTACGTCGTTCACCTGCCCCCCAAACCCATGGAGTGTGCGAGCCTCCTAGCCTGGCCTACCTTACAAGACTGTTGTTCAAGACAAAGTGGGCCAAGGTTAGGAACGTACAAGTGCGGGTACAAATTTTAATGACTTTCACATGGAAAATATATCAGGAAAAGCAGGTTTCCCCACAGAAGCAGACAAAAAACAGCTTCAAATTCCAGCCCTACTAAAGGAACGATAAAAATGCCAGTGGGCAAAATACAGTTCCAGTTCTCTCTCTCTCTCTCTCTTTCTCTCACTCACTCCTCATTCTTATTCATTCATTCATTCATTCATTTATATCCAACCCCTCTGGGATATTATTCCTGTCTGGGTGGCATGCAACAAATTAAAAGACTTTTTGTTTATTTTTTACAAATAACAGTATAAAATTAAACATAATATAAAACACAAAACCAACCAACAGTGTGTACGACAAATAAAGTTTTTTTAAAAAAACAACAACAAATAACAATATGACATTAAACCAACAAACAATAAACCAAATTCTTTTGGATGTTCAACTCCCAACCTCAATTTTTGACCTTCTTTATTAATCTATTTATTAATTTAAATTTCTACCAGCCTTTCTCCATTTGCAGCGACCCAAGACTGGTTATTATATATATAAACTGCAGTACCCTGCAATTATTTTATTTTTCATATAATAGGCAAATCCCAGCCTATTAAGCTCCCTGTAAGAGTTTTATATTTGTAGTTGTGTGAGAGAGAGATGTATGTATGTATGTATGTATGTATGTATGTATGTATATGGGGGTATGTACTTTGGTTTTGTATTTTAATAAATAAAAGAGAGGAGGGAAATGGAAGAAGTTTAAAATGTTTTTTAAAAAACAGAATAATTTTTAAAAAGAGGTACCTTTGCCAAGCTGAGATATCATATGTTTGTTTATGTTTATGTTTATTTGATTTGTATGCCGCCCTTCTCAGCACATGCCAACTCAGGGCGGCTCACAACACATCAAACAGAATACAATATAGCAAAAAAAAAAAACCAAATCAATAGCAAATACAATGTAGCAAAAACAAAATACAATAATAGCATAGAGCAAGGTCAAAAATACAAAAGTAACAATAAAGGTTACTTTTTTGGGGGGTGGGGGGCAATCCACCTCCCTCGCCTCTCCTTCCTCGATCTGTGATCCGAATTAAGGAAGGGGCTTCTTCTCCAACTCGTCGTAGGAGGGTTCAGGCACCCACGGAACAACAACAAGGATCCCTCCTCCCCAATCTTTCTCCGACCTCTCTCTCCTCCCGGTTGGATTAAAAAAAAAAAAAGCCAGATTCCCTCCGCATTTGGCAGGTTCGATCCCCCCCCTCCTCCGCCTCCTCTAATCCGGATCGGCTCCGCTTACCGGGCTCGAAGTGGTCCTTGTATGCTTCCCCTCCGGAGAAGGTGCAGAAGGACATGGTGGTGGTGGTGGTGGTGGTGGTCAGGGCTCTCCCGGGCTCCGGCGTGGCGCTGCGCAGCTCCGGACCGGCGGCGACCGAACCGAGTCCTTCCTTCTTACACAACCGCCCGCCCTTCGGCCCTCGCCGGCAGCCGCGGCGGCGGCTCCGCCTCCTCCGGCCCGTTCTCCGCCGACTCCACCCTGCAGTACCAGCGCGGCGGGCGCCAGGGGGCGCTGCCGGACAACTCGCGCGGAGGGGACGCCGCCCGTTGCTGCCCGAATTGGAGGCGCTGGAGAAGCGCGTGGAGGTCGTTCACACGAGGCATGGGCGACACGGGTGCGCGCGCCGAAAAGCGGGGAATAGTCTAGCGGAGAAAAGGAGGCAATCGACGCGGAAGCTGTTAACGGGCACGCGTGGACACTCATTCAGGGATGATGATGATGATGATGATGACATTATTATTATTATTATTATTATTATTATTATTATTATTATTATTATTATTATTATTATTATTATTATTATTATTATTAGTTTAAAGATAAAGGTTTCCGACTCTAGGGTGCAGTGCTCATCTCTGTTTCAAAATCGAAGAGCCAGCGTTGTCTGCTTCTGCAGACGTTTCCGTGGTCCTGTGGCAGGCATGACTAGAGACACCGGAGCGCACGGAAACGCTGTTTACCTACCCACCGAAGTGGTCCCTATTGATCTACTTGCAATTTCTTGCTTTCGAACGGCTAGGGTTGGCAGGAGCTGGGACAAAGACGGGAGCTCATTTCCGTCCTGCAGTACTCGGGAATCGAACTGCTGACCTTCCGCCTCCCAGTCAGCGCCTTCTTAGCCACTTGAGTCACTGCAGTCTCGACTATGTAATGTTTAGATTCAGGGGGGAAAAAGCCCTGGCGACACAGGGGTTAAACAGCTGTGCTGCAGCCCAAACGTTGTGAGTTCGATCTTGATCGAGATTGACTCAAACCCTTCCATCCTTCCATGACCAGGAAAGGGGGGGCTTCAGAAGAGGAAGGGACTCCCTTCCTCTTCTGAAGCCTCCCTCCACCCCCCACCCCACCCCACCCCACCCACCCGGCCACGGAAGGATGGAAGGGTTTGAGTTTGATCGAACTCACTACGTTTGGGCTGCAACACAGCTGTTTAACCCCTTTGGAGAGACCGAAGATCCGGACCGACTCTGGTTTGGAACCTCTGGGCAGATGCGGGTTGGCCCGGGGTTCTCTGCAGAGAAAGAGGCGGACTTGTGTGTGTGTGTGTGTGTGAACCTAGCAAGCAGTTCGAAAGCAAGACATTGCAAGTCGTTAAATAGGTACCGCGCGGGCGTGAAAGGGGACAGCGTTCCGTGCGCTTCGTCCTGCCTGCCACATGACCCTACGGAAACCTCTGCAGACGCAGAGAGCGCTGGCTCGTCGGCTGTACACGGAGATGAGCTAGAGTTCAATATACGGACTGGATGCATTTGAGCAAGGGAGGGAGACCTTGACCTTGATCTGTCCTCCACTTGGGGGTCTCCTCCCCTTCTCTCCCTCCCCCCAGAAAATCTAAGCTGTGGGTTCCCTGAAGCCTCCCCCCCTTTCCCTACCCCCCCCCCCCCGCCGCCGCCCGTGACTGGAGCCTCCGCACTGTCCGGAGGGAGGGAAGGATGCGCTCCGCTCCGCTCCGCTCCGCCTCGGGTCTCTCGCCCCTCCTCGCCCCTCCGATCCAGCGCCGGCGAGGGTGGGCAGGGCGGCCCCGGCTCTGCTTGGGTCTCCACCCGGATCAGACGAGGCCGCGAGGCGAGGCGAGGCCGGGCACCAAGCCGAGCCAATGCGCTCCGGGTCCTGCCGGTAGAGAAGCATCATCTTGCGCGCGGCGGCTTCATGCGCAAAAATGGGTCTCTGGGAAGCCCGCTCGGGTCCTAACTAAGCGCCCGGGGCGGCAGGTCCCGACCCAAGGCCTATAAGAACGAAGAGGAGGAGAGAAAGCGACCCGAATGGGTGAGACGCGTGTCACCGGGTTTGACTCTTCCTTTCTATGGAGACGCCTTGGAGAGGGGAGTTTGGTCCTTAAACGGGGAGGGGGGGAGATCAATTCTTACTGGATTGGCAGTCCGGGTGCTCAAGGGATCTTCGGGATAGATCGACTGGAAGGGAGGTGGAGAATTGGCTACATAGAGAGCAATTGCGCTCATGTATGGTCCAGTTGGAAAGCAAGAAATTGCAAGCAGATCAATAGGTACCGCTTCAGCAGGAAAGGTAACAGCGTTCTGTGCATCTAATCACACCTGCCACATGACCACGGAAAGGTCTACAGACACAGACGGCACTGGCTCTTTGGCTCTACACAGAGATGGAGCGCTGCACCCTAGAGTCGGATACGACTGGCTTTTGAGCATGGGAGATCTTGACCTTCACCTTTTACTGGCACTCCGGTGTTGAGGCACACCTGCTATGTGTCCACGGAAACATCTGCAAGACGCAGATAGCTCTTTGGCTATAAACAGAGATGAGCACTGAACCATAGAGTAGGATACGACTGGCTTTTGAGCATAGGAGATCTTGACCTTCACCTTTTACTGGCACTCCGGTGTTGAGGCACACCTGCTACGTGTCCATGGAAACATCTGCAAGACGCAGACAGCTCTTTGGCTATAAACAGAGATGAGCACTGAAACCTAGAGTTGGATACGACGGGCTTTCGAGCAAGGGCAACCTTTACCTTTACTTTTGCTTAATCCGCTCTCTGGGGCTCGCAAGTTAATTTGCATTTTGCCCCAACATGCTGGGTACTCATGTTCCCGACCTTGGAAAGATGGAAGGTTGAGTCCGCCTTGAGCCTAGGTCAGGATCGAACTCACAAAGTTTCGGCTGCAGTACAGCAGCTTAACCCCTGCGCCTCCATATGTCAAAAGGCAGAGGCAGGGTCTATTGAAGGGAGGGAGGAGAATATTTATCTTATGCGCAAAGAGATTTCTTTTTAAAGAATTCAGATGGGCAGGACAATAGATCACCCATGTAATTGGCAGGGAGATAGAAATCATGTTTATTCCATAGACTCTCAAGTGTGCCACAGGAGAGGAAGAGAAAATGACTCTTTCCCTCCTAAGCAGCTTGTAATCATCTTTCCCCAGTGGGGGATTTAAGTCCCTCCAGCACTGAACTCTCAGATATTTCAAAATCTGGCCTTGTTTTCCTAACTCCATCATGGGAGAGATTTTTGCTCATCTGCCAACCTCGCTCTCTTGCTATCATAAGGTTCTCCGGCGGCGCCTCTCCTCAGAGCATCTCTTCTGCACAGAGCTGCATTCGGCTGCTGCTCTTGGTGGGCTGAGCTATTCCATGCAGAGCCCGGGGGTTCTGGAAGAGGAGCGGTGTTTCGCACAACACAGACTGCTCCGCTTGGGTGCCAGGAGAACAAAAAAAAACACATTCATGTGTGGAAGAGACAACTTCCAGATGAGCCACCAGCCATATGGCAGAGACAACCTGACCTTCTCTCTGAGAACTCAATTCCCAACCCAACCCGGTAAGTTTCATGGGAACTTTGGAATTTTAAGCCACAGTGCTTCCTCAGATAATGTTCTCATGCTCAATGCATGGCTGCAAACATATTATGTATAGATGATGGTTGTTTAAAAGGATTGCATGCTAAACTATTGAAAGGCGCCAGGGTGGCACAGTGGTTAAGATGCTGAGCTTGATTGCCAGAAGGTCAGCAGTTCAAGGCCCGAGTGCTACATGACGGAGTGAGCTCCCGTCTTTGTCCCAGCTCTTCCTTGGCTTAGTCTTTAGCCAAATTTAAGTCCTGATCAGTACATGTTTCTGGCAGTCATTGGCAGACCAGTAAATGAGCCAATGGATTCTGCATCTCTGCACATTCACACAGCATGTGTTGTTGTCTGCCAGCAGCCCCCACTTGAGCCTGTGGGTCTTACATTTAGGGACTCCAACCTCCAGCCTATTCAGGGTCCTTCAAGTGAT
The DNA here is from genome assembly GCA_035047345.1 of Bradypodion ventrale. Taxonomy (NCBI): domain Eukaryota; kingdom Metazoa; phylum Chordata; class Lepidosauria; order Squamata; family Chamaeleonidae; genus Bradypodion; species Bradypodion ventrale. The sequence goes on along the minus strand of JAWDJE010000014.1, from coordinate 23,124,281 downwards.
GTAGGGGGAAGTTGAGTTCCTCAACCATTTCCTTGTTCAGGTAAAGGTAAAGGTTGCCCTTGCTCGATAGCCAGTCGTATCTGACCCTAGGGTTCAGTGCTCATCTCTGTTTATATCCAAAGAGCCAGCACTGTCAGACATTTCTGTGGAAATGTGGCAGGCATGCCTAGACACCAGAGTGCACGGAATGCTGTTTACCTTCCCAATGAAGTGGAACCTATTTAGTGACTCACGTGTCTAAGACGCTGACTGGGAGGTGGAAGGTCAGCTGTTTGATACCCAAGTACTGCAGGGCGGAATGAGCTCCTGTCTTTGTCCCAGCTCCTGGGAGGGGGCACACCAATGTATCATCATGAATGCCAGGGTAGAGCTGATAGGAAGGGGAGATGTGAGAGTATCTCATGTAAGAGGTCCAGAGTTGGGTGTCTGGCCAGGTTATCCTGCTATGGTCATAGAGTAGACCCTACTGCCAGCGACTCAATGCTGAGTGTCAGGCGGCAGTGAACTAACATGACCACCCTGAGGACTAACGGCTTTGGGTACCAAAGTCCACAAGGAAGGGTGATGGTCCCCAAGTGGATTTAATCCCTCTTGATTCCATCTTGATGGAGGGCAACAGCTTCATCAACACTGGCCTGGGGCCAACAAGGACTTTGTGTGCCCAAAGGGCTCAGGACCAAAAAGTGACTCAAAGGAACTAGATCAGTGGTACTATGGGTGTCACGCTGCAATGCAGAAGGCAGACGAAAGGCCACTGCATTATATGGTTCTCAGGACAATCTTCATGGCTGATAGTCATGAGGATCACAAATATTTGGATTTGGATACAGAGGAGGAGGAGGAGGAAGGAGAAGAAGAAGAAGAAGAAGAAAGAGGAGAAGGAGTTGGGTGTTCTGCCCCCTCCCTATTTCTCAAAGCCCATTCATTCTCCTAAACCAAGACGGAAGGAAGATCTGCCATTCACCATTTCTTCTGTCCCATCTGAGTTCAGATTTGCTCAAAGTGTTACCGTGTCACAAGAAGAGGGGATTCCTTAAGTGCTGACGTTTTCGGAGCAGTAGCCATGTTACGTCCAAGTCTGAGAAAGTGGGCTTGATCTCGGATAGCTCCACATTAAATATAGTGGTTAGCCTTTACGGTGACACAATATTTTATTTTATTTGATGTACCCAAAAGATGATCCTAAAGAGGAAGGGACGGATCCATCCTCCGTCATCCCAGAGTGCAGGATGCGTAAGAACGGGCTCAAACTAAAGGAAGCCAGAGATATAAACTGAATATCAGGGGAAAAACCTCTTCATGGTGAGAGCAGTACGATAGTGGCTCTCACTGTCTCAAGAGGCATTGAGTGCTCCAACACTGGAAGCGTTCAAGAGAGAATTGGACAACCATATCTATCAGATCGGCTTTGATTCAGATTCTTGCATTGGGCAGGGGGTTGGACTGGATGGCCTCAAAGGCCCCTTTCCAACTCAGCGATTCTAGGATTTTTTAATCTTATTTTATTTTAGTTGTTCTTATACTGTATTTGGTTTGGTTTGTTTCTTGTCTTTGTGCTCTCCCAAAGACAAAACTAAAACGCATGGGGAGTCTAGGTAAATGTGCCCCAAATCTGAGCAAAACATAGTCAGATCATATAGATCAGGGGTACCCAAACTACGACCCGTGGGCCTGATCTGGCTCCCTGATGCCAATTCATCCTGCCTGCGAAGCCCTTGTCGCTCCCGGAAGTGGAAATAAAACATCTCCGTACGGGCGCGTTTTACTTCTGCTTCCGGGAGCAACAAGGGCTTCGTGGGCCAGATGGATTGGCATTGGGAGCCGGATCCAGCACCCAGGCCGTGGTGACTGTCCCCTGAGCCACATGTCTGGCCCACAGATTGAAAAGTTTGGGCACTCCAGATATAGATCTAAGAGCTAGTGTTTCTTTTTGGAGCTTAGAACAAAAACTCAACATCTGTAAAGGTCTCCTTGCCTGAAAGCCAGTGATATCCGACTCAAGGATTGAGAGCCCATCTCTGTTTCATAGCCGATGTCTGCTTCTGCAGACGTTTCCGTGGCCATGTGGCAGGCATGACTAGACACCAGAGCGCACGGAACGCTGTTTACCTTCCCACGAAGTGGTCCCTATTTATTTACTTGACATTTCTTGCTTTTGAACTGCTAGGTTGGCAGGAGCTGGGACAAAGACAGGAGCTCATTCCATCCTGCACTCAGGCATGTGCTGGCCCACAGGGATACAGGGGCTCATCCCGGTGCGCCCCAGTGACTGGTGCCCCCCAGAGGCAGGTAACTTGGTAATAAATCATTTTGATATGTGTTCTGTGATTTAAATAGAAGCTTTGCCTTTCCATCATCCCAGGGACACCTGATCTATTTCTGATTGTTTTATGTGGATCTGTGGCTCTAAAAGTTACAACCACCTCTTTTCTTCCTGGGCAATGAGATTTTTTTTGTTTGTTTAATTAAGGAAGAGTTGTTCCTAATTAAATGTGAGATATAATGCTTGCATAACTTGTTCTTAAATTCTTGCCTACTGTTTCTATTTGGTGAGTCAGTCTGGGAGGATTGGGGGGGGGGGAGGTCATGGGAATGTATGGGATTTCTCTCCCCCACCCAACAGATGCCCCCCCATCACTCCCTGTCCACCACCCTCCCAAGGTGCCCAGCACACCCCTGTCTGCAGTATTCAGGTCTCGAACTGCTGACCTTCCAGTCAGTGTCTTCTTGCCCCCTTGAACCTCTGCAGCCCCTCATTTATTACTGACTGAGCACGGGGCAATATTTTATCCCCATATCTAAGGTAGCTTCGCCTGGACCCGTTGAGAAGGTCTTCTAGCCCTTAATAAGAGCTGCCGGGGCTTTTTAGAAACCTCTCTGCCAGCTGATATCTTTCCTGCCAGCCCCAAAGTCTCTGTTGAGATATCATTTGTGCCACTGGAAATCTCTCGAGTCACGATGCTGGGGCTCCGGTCCCTGTTCTGCTCCCGCTGACGCCGACGCCTCCTCCGCTCCCTCTCGGCATTTCAGTGTGCCAGCACTGCATTTATGACATGGCTATAAATATCTTTTTTGCTGAGCCATGGAGAGCTGGCACCCGACAAGGAACCGGGTAGGGACATGAGCATGAGCTTGAAAGCTCCCTCACAAAGACAGACCACACTTAGTTTTCTTCCAGAACCATTGCCATCCGAGACCTCGGCATGTCTAAGCATCTCCAGCCACCATCTTGAAATAGGCAAACCCACACAACGATGCCATAAGTCGCCCTTGCTCTAAAGCCAGTCGTATCCGACTCGACGGTTTGGTGCTCGTCTCCGTTTACAAAGCAAAGAGCCAGCCCAGTCTGTGGCTGCAGGTGTTTCCATGGTCACCTGGCAGGCATGAGAGAACTTTGTTACCTTTCCCACCGAAACGGTACTTATTTATCCCCTTGAAATTTCCTTGCTTTTGAACTGCTCGGTTGTCAAGAGCTGGGACTGATGACAAGAACTCACTCCGTCGCGCAGCACTTGGGGCTCGAACTGCAGACCTGCTGACCTTCCAGTTGTCAAGTTCAGCATCTTAACCACTAAGCCACCTCAGTCCCTTTTAGACTAGGTAAAGATAAAGCTGCCCTTGCTCAAAAGCCAGTCGTATCTGACTCTAGGGTTCAGTGCTCATCTCTGTTTATAGCCAAAGAGCCAGCGCTGTCTGTGTTTGAAGACATTTCCATGGACATGTGGCAGGCATGCCTAGACACCAGAGTGTACAGAACACTGTTTACCTTCCCACTGAAGTGAAACCTATTTATCTACTTGCAATTTCTTGCTTTCGAATTGCTAGGTTGGCAGGATCTCGGACAGAGATGGGAGCTCACTCCGTCGTGCAGCATTCAGGTCTAGAACTGCTGACCTGCTGACCTTCCAGTTGTCAAGTTCAGCGTCTTAACAACTAAGGCACTGCAGCCCCTCTAATGATACAATAAACCTATTCAAAATATATTCCTAAAGAAGTCTTGAAAGGTGGCACTCTGCGGAATAGTTTCCTTCACAATTTAGCTCCAGCAGAAGGAAATTAGGTTTAATTTAGGGGTCTGCAAACTTGGCTCTCCAAGTGTTCTTGGACTTCAATTCCCAGAAGCCCAAGTCAGCACTCCTGCTGATCAGGGCTTCTGGGAATTGAAGTCCAAGAACATCTGGAGAGCTGGGTTGACAAAGAAAGGTGAAACAGTGTAACCTATATACATTATGTGAATTAATAGTGTCTGTTTCATTTATGTGTGATTTTTCTTCACATAACTTGTATTGCATTTTCACTAGTTCTCATAACTTATTCCATTTCTTTTAACGGGGAGAGGTACCCATTGAGTTGTTGTGGACAGAGTGATGCAGCATGAAAGCACAAACATCCATGACAATAAATATGGAAAGAGTTGTATGTACATAGAGTCAGAGTTTTAGAAGTAAGCTTAGAGGTCATCCAGTCCATCCTTCATGTCTGTGCATGAAATTCATTGCATAGCTGTTGTGGTATTGCGTGTTACATATAGTTTAAGACAGGGGTGCCCAAACTTTTCAGGTCATGGGCTGGTCATGTGGTTCAGCGGGCCAGTCACATGGTTCCTCCCGCCAGAAGCAGAAGTAAAATGTGCCTTGCCATCCTTTTTTCAACAGGATGAGATAGACTTTAAGCTGCCATTTTCTTTGCTTAAACCAGGGGTACCAAAACTATGGCCTGTGGGCTGGATCCAGCCCTTGACGCCAATTCATCCATCCCACACCATCCTCGTCGCTCCTGGAAGCAGAAGTATGGGCACGTTTTACTTACTTACTTACTTACTTACTTACTTACTTACACTTATATCCCGCCTCTCTAGGGAAAAATCATACGGCTAACATCTTAAAACCAGTCATAAAGTTAAAAATTGCACACAATAAAACTCCCAATAAATACTTTCGCTTCCGGGAACAACGAGGGTGGTGTGGGTTGGATGAATTTGCAACGGGGATGGATGTGGACCATGGGCCGTAGTTTGGGCACCCCTGGTTTAAGATGTCTCTTGCACAGTTGACTTCTCCTATGAAGATCGTTGCGTGAGGAGGTCCATGTTGCTATTTGCCATGACTTAGTTTGGAGAGCCGTCTCTTTCATCTGATAACGTTCTCCCATTTCTGTAGGTTCAGCACCAGTGAAGATGTGAAAGATGGCTGACGGTTCCCAATCTACGCCAGGCCCATTGAGTACAAAGTCTTCTGCTCACACATGCCCTCAGCATGGAAGCGGGACTCCAACTTCCTCAAAATTAGCCAGTTTCCTAGATGGTTCCAGAAAAGAAGACGACTGGCTTGGAGCACATGGGAATGAACTGATCTTCCCCTTAGACGATGAGGAAGAAATCAGTTATGAGCCACCAGATGACTTTTCTTTGTGTGAAGATGATAAGAGACAGCAGGTCCACGCAGGGGAGTCCACCTTCCACCTGGCTTCCCCAGTCTCATGTCCATCTGAACCAAGTATTTTGGCTTCTCTCTCCATTTCTAATTCGCTCAATTTCCCTCCTCAGAAGTCTACGCCTCTTATCAACGCTCAAGGTCCCAAACCGCTCATCAACTTGGTCAAGTCTGTCTCCACTGAAACCGAGTCTCGGGACAGCTCTCCGCTCAAAGCTCAGCCCTTGTTGAGCTTGGTCAAGTCCATTTCTACGGAGATCTCTCGCCTAGAGCCTGAAGTGACACCGTCCAAGTCGGATTCCAAGCTCAACGTTAATCTCTGGAGACAAATCAAGAGCAAACATGGGGATTCCAGGACAGCCCCGTCTTCTCCTAACACTTCCCCGTCGGAAAGCAAAGGCAGCTTCCTCAAGCTCCAGGAGGCCAAATTTGAGGAGACTAAAAGACGTTTCTCAGAAGCGATGCAGGAGCCCCTCAACAGACTCAGCAAAATCATGGGGGATGAAAATAACGTTTCACCCAAAACCAAACCATTGGTTTCTAGTGGACATGTCCATGAATCCCCTGCTGGTCACAGCAAGGGGACCAGCATTTTGGAGGCCAAAGCTGAAGGCCTTGGTCATGAGAGGGACCAGTATGGGACCATTCTGGACCGATCCTCCAGGAAAGTCCAGATGGAGGATTCCTCTCACACAGGGCCAACATGGGAGCCCTCTTTGAACTGCCAGTATGAAATCTGTTCTTACGGGGATGTCATCCAGGTGGTGGAAGTGGCCCAGAAGACGGCCGGCCCTGAGGCACTGCAGACGCTCCAGCCGCTTGACGTCCTCCACCCACCTAAGCCTTGTAACGCCGTGCCATGTAAAGCCCTTGCTTGCATCGCCATCTTGGCCTATAACTACTTCATCCTGCCTTTACCGCCATACATCTCAGGGCTCTGTCTTGGCCTGGTTTGCGGGTTTCTCTTGAGCATCATCATGGTTCTGTTGATGGTACCAAAGCGCCCGGGGACTCCGTACAAAAGGCTGTGGGGTAAATGGACCTCGGAGATGATGAGTCCGCAAACCCAAGGACCCAGACTACTTCAGGTGAGATGACAGGGCGGGAACACAGAAGAACTTGATGGAGCGAAAGGGCAGAAACAGACCTTGTTGATCGGCAGAACATTGTTGTAGTTAACAAAGATATGGCAATGATACTTCTATACTGCCCCATAACACTTAGGGCAGGGACTCCCAAAGTTTTTCAGCTGCAGGCCGGACCATGCCCCTCAGGCAGGACTTGTGGTTCCCCTGCCATAAATGCTGCCGTAAAATGCATCTGTGGCTGTCGTAAATACATTTACGACGGCCGCAGACTCATTTACAGCTGTAATAAATGCATTTACAATGGCTCTAAATGAGTCCATGGCCAATTCCGGCGGTGGCGGTGGGGGATGCTGGAGCAAGGACGGGGGCTGTATTATTTGGTGCTATGGGCCAGATTTGACCCATATGCCATAGGTTGCAAACCCCTAACTTAGGTCACTCTCTGGGCAGTTCCATACCTGTCAAGTTTTGGATTTGGAAATATGCTTATCCTGTGCTGCCCTCCAATGGTGGCAATAGGGCATTGCGGTCTAATTAATAAGGGATGACGGCGGGTAAAATATGGGGTTTTCCTGGCCAATAAGGGATACTTGACAGCTATGTTTATCCTGTGCTGCCCTCCAATGGTGGCAATAGGGCATTGCGGTCTAATTAATAAGGGATGACGGCGGGTAAAATAAGGGGTTTTCCTGGCCAATAAGGGATACTTGACAGCTATGCATTTCACAAGGTAATTAGCCTTTTGCCCCCAACACATTGGTGACTAATTTTACTGACCTCGGATGGATGGAAGGCTGAGCCAACCTTGATTCCTGGTTCAGGACTGATCTCACAACATTCTGGCTGCAGGACAGCAGTTTAACCCCTGCACCACCAGCGTATGGTGGTTTTTGTTTTGCATGTGAAGCACAGCATATGATGGTGATTGTGCATTTCCTTTTGTTGTGTTCCATTGTGGTGCCTTCTGCGTTTGTCAAGCCCAAAGATATGACTCCGGGATAACGTCCTCTGAGCACTCTAAGATTTATAACACTCCTTGATAGACTGAGTCCTTGTCCTCTATTACAACTAACATTTATCCCTGAAAGGGTTAGTCCCAGTGCGATATCAGATAACATTTTCCCAATCCATCATATCAAAGTTCCATTGGCTATCAAGGCATAAGTAGCTTCACTTTTCACATTGAACCCACGCTTGACTACAACAACTGGCACGAATGCCAATTTCCAATGCCACTTTCAATAGAGAGAGGTTTCCATTATTGTGGGGGAACACACCCATGTGTTTGAACCCGGACTCTTCTGCCTGCAAAGTATTACCCTCCCTTCCCTGCCTAGACATTTTCCTGCAAACAAAGAATGCAAATTTATCTGGATGTGATTGGTTGAGGAGCCCTGGTGGCGCAGTGGTTAAACTGCTGTCCTGCAACCAAAAGGTTGTGGGTTCGATCCTGGCCAGGGCCCGCAGTGGTCTCAGCCTTCCATCATACCTGTCAACCTTCCCGGATTGGCCGGGATTTCCCAATTTTCGGCGCCGATTTGCGCCATTTCCCGCCCGCAGCTGCCAAAACCCTGAAATTGGCAGCGGGGGGGAAAGAGGTACTGCACATCCCTTATGCGCAGATCGCCTTCTACACATGCGTAGAAGGCTTTTACGCTTGTGTAGAACCCTTCTACACTTGCGTAGAACCCTTCTACACATGCGTAGAAGGTGATCTGCACAGAAGGGGATCATAGAAGCCTTCTACGCTACGCAAGCGTAGAAGTGTTCTACGCAAGCGTAAAAGCCTTCTACGCATGCATAGAAGGTGACCTGCGCAGAACCGTTCTGCGCAGGTCCCGTATTTTCCAGAGCCGTGGTTGACAGGTATGCCTTCCATCCTTCCATGGTCGGTAAAATGAGTACCCAGCATGTTGGGGGCAAAATGCTCATTACTCTGCATACCGCCCAGAGGATGCACTAAGTGCTATGGGGCAGCATATAAATCTGATTGTTTCGCTTTAATTCATTTCCTGAAACTAAGCTTAACTCAGGGTTTAGGAACGTAACATTTGTTGAACTGACATGGAGACCACCAGATCCCCATGGACTACATTTCCCATAAACTCCATAAAGAGGGGCTTATGGGAATTGAAAGCCAGCTGGGCTTATGCTGGGAGTTATACTGTAAACCAGGCGTTCCCAACCTTTTCAAGCCGGGGGCCGGATGACACTCTCTCAGTCAGCTTCGAGGGCCGGACAGCCTTGCCTGCATGATGGAGGTGGCCATTTTGTCCCAACAGCTTCAAAGAGGCTACCATTTTGTTTTCTGAATGCCCTTAGAGGGGTGGGGGCCACATGAAATGGCACCTTGGGCCAGATCTGGCCTGCAGGCCTTTGGTTGGGAACCCCTGCTCTAGGACAAATTTCAAGCTCTAGATTAATTTTAGCTTGGCAGCCCTAGAAATGTGTGTGATTTCACCAGGTTCACACAGGTTTCACACTGACAACGAGAGCTGCTTGCTTTCCCACACTAAAAAGGTGACATTTCCTTCCAGGGCTGGATGAATGAAATGTATTTTTACGACCCCGAGATCTACCACCCGTCTCTTACCCACTCAGTCTATGTTACCTTGGAAGGCACCAGCCTCAAGCTTTCCTACCCAAAAAACAACATTTCCCGTTGGGCCACGTTTGGGGAAGAGTTTGTTGATGTGGCATTGGTGGACCATCGGCATTGTGACATGAGGGGCGCAAAGGTAAACTCTCAGATCGCTAAGCAAGCCTTCCTCCTGAGTCGGGGTCTCGAATTGTTCTGGGGAGCCAAGGAGGGGCGAGTGATTTGTGTTCAAGGTCCGATTCAGAAGAACCAGCGGCCAAACTGCAAATCCGTTGCACTGAATGGTATAAAACTCTTCTCCAGAAATATTACTCCTTTTAAATAGGAAAGGATTTCTTTTTTTTCCTGGAGAAAAATCCTGAAATACAGGTGAAGAAATCAAGGGAAACAGAGCAGAAATCTAGGGCCAACCTAGATAAAGTGCCGTCCCATTAATACACAACTGGGTGGATGTCGTTCTAAACCTGCTGTTAGTGTCTACAGGAGGGATTCTCAACCTTTTTGCACCACGGGCCGGACCACACCCTCTCAGACAACTGAGCAGGCAGGACACGTGGTTTCCCCCACCATAAATGCTGTTGTAAACCACGGCACATTTATGGCTGTCATAAGTGCATCCGCTTCTGCGGGTCACTGCCGCAGGTTGGATGATTTGCCATTGTGGGCCGGATCCATCGTGGGCCGTTTTGTTTCTCGAATGCCCTTGGAGGGGTGGGGGAGCATACGAAATGGTGCTGTGGGCTGGATCCAGCCCACGGGTCTTAGGCCGGGAACCCCTGCGCTAAAGAGTTCACCATCTCAAGACTTGGTGCTCTTCAGTGGTTTCACATCTTCCGCTGGTATTCCAGGTCTTCCTAACACCACCTGGGCTGGCCCGGAAACGGATATGGAACAAGAAATACCCCATCTGCGTTCTTTGCCTTGACCACATTGACCTGGACAGCAAAGGGTCAAGTGAGGAGGAACGGAGGTTCCCCGTGGAGAAGACAAGTGTGAAGAGACGAGGGACGATCAGCCCAGAGACCACGTTGAAGCCTTCCGTTGAGCCCCAAGAAAGGACGCTCTACCTCTTTGGCCGGACGGGGAGGGAGAAAGAAGAATGGTTCCGACACCTGGCAAAGGCTGCCCAGGGAGCAAGTAGCCCAACGCCCAACAACAACAACCCAGGTGAGTTCCAGGTGGAAGGGACACCATAGAGTCCAAAGCTTGGCTTCCCTCAGATCAGTGGTTTCCCAACTTTTTTTTTAAGCCATGCCCCACCTCAGCTTCCCGGTGGGCTCTGTGGGTAAAAGCACTGTGCTTGGAGACCGAAAGCACGGGGTTCGATTCCCCGAGAGCTGAACAATAGAGGACATGAAAGGAGCCTCATTCAGGCATCCCCTGCAAAAATCCTTTCAACCCAGAGTAATCTCTGACACTAAACACACACCTAGGCATCTCTAAAATCCTGATCCCCCCATACACACACACATGATAAATACTTCTTATTATTCAAAAAGTGAACTCGTATTCACATGGAGGAAGCCTAAAAGGCCATCAGGTAAAGGTAAGGTAAAGGTCGCCCTAGCTCGAAAGCCAGTCGTATCCGACTACAGCAGTAATAGCGAACCTTGGCAGTCCAGATGTTCTTGGACTTCAGTTCCCAGAAGCCCTGATCATCAGGAGTGCTGACTTGGGCTTCTGGGAATTGAAATCCAAAAACACCTGGAGTGCCTAGGTTCACCATCACTGCTCTAGGTGTTCTTGGACTTCAATCCCCAGAAGCCCTGATCAGCAGGAGTGCTGACTTGGGCTTCTGGCAATTGAAGTCCAAGAACACCTGGAGTGCCAAGGTTCAGCATCACTGGCATAGATCCACCCATTGGTACCTGCTGCCGTACAAGAGGACCTAAGCATGCCTCACCACCTTCCAAATCTCTCCATGCGTGAGTCAATCTAGAAATCAGATTGTAACTATGGAAAGAGACAGAGTTTAGCTGGATTAACCAGGAGGATGCAAGATGACCACCTTCAGGTCCTCTGTTTTCTTCTCATGTCCAGGTTTCAACCAGCTCAGCCCATCAAGAAAGGAGACGTCCAGCGAGAGCAGCAGCCGGGGGAGTGTGGAAGACCTCCCATCAGCGGTCAAGGCCAAGGACCTCATGGTCAACGTCCGAGAGAAGCTGCTCTCAGATTACCATACGTACATGTCCCGTCTCGTCCAGCCAACAAGTAGATCCAGCCCCCATGAGAGTCCCAGTACGAATGTCATGGGCAGCCCAACTCCGAAAAAGGTGGGAAAGCCTTCGGCCAGGCGGGAAGCTCAGGGTCAAACCAGACATCCTGGGAACGTACTTTGGGGCCACTGTCTGCAATGTAAGATAGAGGGTTTGCTATTATCTGTGGTTTCAGGTATCTGCATCTTAACCACTTGAGTCACGGCAGTCCCTGCCACTCTGATACAGCAAGCCTTTTCTCTCCCCTTTTCTTCTATACAGCTTCCTGGAGAGGCAAACATCCCCGCTGAACCCCACATGGCGTGGGTCAATGCGCTGCTGGGACGCATGTTCTGGGATTTCCTGCGGGAAAAATATTGGGCAGATCAAGTTTCAAACAAGATCCAGAAGAAGCTGGGAAGAATCAAGGTGAGAAACAGGCATCAGGCTACCTACTGTCTCTTTGGTCATTGCTTCCTCTTGGTAGGACTCGCCCCAGGTGACTTGATGGGGTCAGAAGTCATCCATGTGTTGCTACCCAGGAGCAAAGCAGAGGTTCAATGATGAAGGTATCGTAGGGTACTGTCTCCTGGAATAAAAATTATGAAATAAAAATCTCTTGCTTATGACATCTTGGGTCCAGATTACACCAAAGACTTTCTCCCTGGGTCTGTATGAACATAGGGCCATGATGGTGAACCTTGGCACTCCAGGTATTCTTGGACTTCAAACCCCAGAAGCCCAAGTCTCTGTGAATTCACATGAATGGGTTTACTGTGAATTCACAGAGACTTAGACTTCTGGGAATTGAAGTCCAAGAACACCTTGAGCAGTGATGGCCAACCTTGATGCTCCAGATGTTTTTTTAACTTCATTTCCCATCAGCCCTGATCAGCAGGAGTGCTGACTTGGGCTTCTGGGATTTGAAGTCCAAGAACACCTGAAGCGCCAACGTTGGCCATCCTGACCTAGAGTGCCAAGGTTTGCCATCACTGACATAGGGGATTGCCTTATACCAAACCATATCCCTGGCTCATCATGGTAGCTCAATAGGTCCATGTTTCCTAACCAGGGCTTTGCAGAGACAAGGGTTTTGCAGAACGTGGTCAAGGGTTCTACACAAGATGTCTGACAGTACTGTTGGCCGACATATGTTTTCATATGTAAGGGGTTTCTTGGAGTGTGGAAAATGATTTTAGCAATTCCACCAAGGTTAAAAAATGGTTTGGAAAATGTTTCATTGCTCCCTGCTAAATTGTTGTTGGCTTTCCAGGTTGATGGTCTTCTTTTGTAACTCAGGGGGGAAAGTCAATCCATCCACCCACCCATCCATCCATCCACCCATCCATCCATCCATCCATCCCTTTCTTCATCCATCCATCCCTTTCTTCATCCATTCATCCATCACTTTCTTTCTCTCTTCATCCATCCATCCATCCATCCATCCATCCCTTTCTCCATCCATCCATCCATTCATCCATCACTTTCTCTCTCTCTCTTCATCCATCCATCCATAAATATGCAGCTCCCCTGGTGACTTAGTGGTTAAGGCCCTAGGCTTGGAGACTGGATTCCTGAGAGATGCACAACGGACATGAAAGGAGCCTCATTCGGGCATTCCCTGCAAAAATCCTTTCAACCCAGAGTAATCTCTGACACGAAAACGAACGACAATCCATAAACATATCTAATTTCTATCCCACCCATCTGGGATGGCTGAACTCGTAAGATCTTATTCATTTATTAAGACTTTCCTACAGTGAGTGAAAAGGGCATCAGTGAAGTGTTTGTGGGTCATTGACACTTAACTGCTGGCCAACCTATTTGTCTTTGGCTTTCTAGAAGAAGCTCAGATTCTTCTCCTGCTTCATGGATCATCTTAGGATGCTCCTCTCCTCAGCCCCAATGTGGTTAGAGATCCCCATAATTTCTGACTTCAGCCTTCAGGTTAGAGGAAACCAACATAAAATCTAGTTGATGTGGTTTCTCTTCGCTCCTAAGTCATTTGTAGACCTGAAGTAGGTTCCATGCGATTCCAGCCAAGTAGACTTTGGTTTCTCATAAATAATGACCAGTCGGCAAATTTTGGCTTTCAGTCCTGATTGTTTATTTGTGATTTCTTCCACCCCACGTTTTTGGGTACACTCCAGTTGCCATACTTCATGAACGAGCTCACGCTCACCGAACTGGACATGGGGACGTCCATCCTGCAGATCCTCAGTGCTTCCAGCCCGACCGTGGATAACCGTGGTAAGCCAGGACGGCGTGTGAATGAGTGATGGTCAACTATGGCATGTATGTAGTAGCGTAATTGACAATCCATTCTCCCAGGCACAGAATCTGGTCTGTGTGGTACAAACCAGACTGGGTCAAGTGCCGAGAGACAGAGGCTGGGACAGGCATTCGCTCTCCTTGGTGAGAACTTGTTTCTCTGCTCTGCAGGACTTTGGGTGGACATGGAAGTGACCTACAACGGATCGCTGCAGATGACCCTGGAGACCAAGATGAACCTGAACAAACTCGGCAAAGAGGCCACAGGAGAAGACAGCGGGAAAACAGATAATAGCAGGGAAGGGTAAATGTCTACCTTTGACTCCGTCTTTAATGCGTCTTTCAGCATGCACAGGCAAGGTTGACTTATGTTTCCCTGCCGGAGCTTTCTCGTAGTTAGAAACTCAACAGTTGGCATACCATTAAATGAAAACACCTTTGTAAGCCAGTCTCAAACTGCTGAACTGCCGACAATTTGGACATCAAATTCAGTGTCTTAAACACTAAGGCACGGCAGTCTGCAGTGGCTTAGTGTTTAAGATGCTGAACTTGATGACCAGATTCTCGGCAGGTCAGCAGTTCGAGACCCGAGTGCTGTGGGACAGAGTGAACTCCTGTCATCTGTCTCAGCTCCTGCCAACCTAGCAGATGGAAAGCAAGAAATTGTAAGTATATAAATAGTCTTTGTGAGTTGGTCGGCTATATAAATATGAATATAAAATAAATAAATAAAATAAGGTGCCGTTTCGGTGGGAACAGCATTCCTTGCACTCCAACAGCTTAGTCCTGCCTGCCACATGACCACTTAGCCAGCGCTGTCTGCATCTGAAGACCTTCCGTAGCCATGTGGCAGGTAGGACTAGACACCGGAGTTCATGGAACGCTGTTTACCTTCCCACCGAAGGCAATTTCTTCCGTTCAGACTGCTAGGTTGGCAGGAGCAGGGACAGAGATGGGAGCTCACTCCGTCATGCAGCACTTGGGTCTCAAACTGCTGACCTTCCAGTCATCAAGTTCAACGTCTTAATCACTAAGCTACAACAGTCCCTAAAGGCAATACCCAACTCAGAATTTTGTTTCTACGTGTGGATCATACAGCGGCTGAGCTACACAACTATCCAATTTGGTTAGGGTGAGGATTTGATGGGTAGAGCTAATAAATCCGTGCAATATTTGTTTTTCTTAGAGAATGGGAGCATTTTCCGTGCGCTTCCTTTTCTTCCTCCCTTGTCGAGTGCTAGCATTTGTCGTTGATGTTGCTTCTGCTGCTGTTATATAAGTTGACAGTCATGCCTTCTAGAATCAGCTGAAATTAATAGGCTTTGCAAACAACGGGGTATGGCTATCGCTGATTTATATTATTTATTTTTCCAGCAATTTAATCTTTCTTGGCACTCAATCTGTCAAGCCCTGGACGCATGTCTAAGTTCTTCATGGAGGCAGAGGGTAAACAAGTGATTATAGTCACGTCCCAGGAAATGACGGAAGTTTTGTATCCCCCCCCCCCCCACTTTCCCCACAAATCCCTTAGTTTAATGATAAGTCCCTGGTGGGTATCCAAGACCCCCCACCTCTCCATCTGCATGTCATGTGGGCAACTGTACCAGTGGATGTCCCCAAAAGCTTCAGAGAGTGAACTGCACGTTCTCAGTAAATCTGTCGTTTCATTGCAATAGCTTGGAAACCTACCATTTGCATTAGCTTCTGGGGGGGGGGGGGGGGTTGTTTCCAGATTAAACAACTCCATTGATTTTGGGGTTATCCTGCTATGGTAATAGAGTAGACCCTACTGCCAGCAACTCAACGCCGAGTGTCAGGCGGCGGGTAACTAACCTGGCAACCCTGAGGATGAATGGCCTTGGGTGCTGAAGTAGACAGGGCTGTGATGGCGAAGCTTGGCACGCCTGCTATTCTTGGACTTTCAATTCCCAGAAGCCCAAGTCCCTGTAAATCCACACGAATGGATTCACAGGGACTTGGACTTCTGGGATTTGAAGTCCAAGAACAGCTGGAGTGCCAAGGTTCGCCATCACTGCCATAGAGAATAAAGGGTGATGGCCCCCAAGTGGATGAAATCCCGCTTGAATCCATCTTGATGGAGGGCAGCGGATTCATCCATCCTGGCTTGGAGCTGAGGAGGACTTTGTGTGCCAAAAGGGCTCAGGACCAGAAAGTGACTCGCGGAACTGGATCCGTGGTACTATGGGTGTCACGCTGCGATGCAGAAGGCGGATGAAAGGCCACGGCATTATATTCTCAAGACAGTCTTCATGGCTGATCGCCATGAAGATTGCCAATATTCAGATTCAGATACGGCAGAACAACAAGAAGAACCTAAGGATGGTCTCCATGTTGGGAGAACCAAGCAAAGGTAAACATTTCAAGCAAACCAGGCAGAAGAAGGACCAGCCTTGCATCTCTCCCATGTGTTGAGCCCATCTGCCTGAACAAATAGTCCTTGTTTGTTAGAAACAGGATAGTTAGCACATGGCGAGTTCTAGGAACACGACTGTTTAATGCCGTGGTTCTCAAAGTGGGGCACACGCCCCACAGGGTGGCAATTTGATTTATAAGGGGGCAATTCAAGAATGAGTTATTAACAGTGAATGGCATTTTAGGCTTCTTCCATGTGAATAGGAGTCCACTTTTTGAATAATAAGAATTACCGTATTTGCTGGCGTATAAGACGCACCAGAGTATAAGATGTACCTCGTTGTTTCCAAAGTAGCCCACTATGGGCCACTATACAGTGGAATCTCACTTAATATGTTGAGCTTTTGCTCCATCAGGACTCATTGAAATGATTATAGTATGTTTGTAGATATTGTTAATTTTACTCAGTATATCGCATATTGTATTTGGATCCTGTAATCTCTAATATTGTTGTTTTTGAAATGTGATTCGTGAATGCCTTGTATCATTTATATTGCTTTGTATTATTTATATTGAATTATTTATATTGCTTTGTATTACTTGTAAACCGCTTTGAGTTCCCCTAGGGGAAGGAAAGCGGTATAGAAATCCAAGCAAATAAAATAAATAAACACAAAATTTGCGTAACAAAAGGAAATCCATAGAAAATAATGGCGCAGTTAACAAATCCCCCCCCCCCAGAACGGATTAATTGGTTTTCAATGCATTCCTATGGGAAACCGTGTTTTGGTTAACAAATTTTGGTTTTCAATGCATTCCTATGGGAAATTGCATTTAATGCATTCCTATGGGAAATTCACTTGGCAAATTTTTCGTAGTACAAAAGGTCCCAGAGAACGCATTAAATTTGTTAAGTGAGGGTCCACGATATATAGTGCAAGATGCACTCCATTTCCCCAGTGTATTTTAAGGGGGGAGCGGGCCTGCAAATATGGTATATGTCACTGGGGAAGGGGTGGGCACCTGGATTTTAGAGATGCTTAGTTGGGGCATGTCCAAAAACAGGTTGGGAACCACTGGTTTAATGGAATTATACGCAAGGATCAGGTTTTGCAGTCCGGGGCTTGTTCGCTTGTGTTATCGAGTTTGACCTTCTGCATTAATCGGATGTTTCTTTTCCATTGGGGTATTCACTCTGGGCTGCTTGCTCAGCCAATGGCTCCCCCTGTGAAGAACTCCCATGCTGTTTGCCCCACACTGATTAGAAATCCTTCCTGATCTCAGGCTGCATGTAGGTCACATCACCAGGGAACACCATGCTAATCCACAGTGTGGGATTTAAATTGATAACACCGACAGTTTGTGACATCTGTGGAATTGCTCATAGGAGGAGTTACTTCTCTCGTAAAGGCACAGTTGTGCAGTGGCTTTGGGTGACATTTTCTTTCCACCTCTTCGTCTTTGCAGTGCAAAGGCATGCTTGAGTTTACTCGCCGACAGCGACGCAGAGTCCTCTAGCGCTGGCTCCTCTGATGAAGAAGACGTCTCCACCATGGAGCCATCATGCAATCCTGGGGACAGAAATCCCCCTCCTGGAGTTGAAAGGTAAAGCAGACAAATGACTCCTTCCAGTTCTCATTTTGGTCCAAGAAAGGGGCTGCCATAAATGAGATGCATAGGAAACTGGCTGGTTCAGAACGAAGTGCACACCCACAAATAGTTAGTTCAACAGCTTTGTCCCTCTGCAGAATATGCTAGTACCTTGTGACATAAATCAGCACATGGCAAACAAGTAGATGTAGCTCTTAATGAATGACGCAAAAGCATTAGTGGCTGCGTGAAACCTACTGCCATGGAGAAAGTCTATTATTTGATGGCATTGCCCCTCCAGAAATATATTGAGAGATGCTATCAAATAAAGAACAAAATACAGTAACATAATATAGCACCCAACTTATCCATTTCATGGACACCAATCCCCTAGACCAGTGTTTCCAAACATGAGGCCCACACCCCACAGGGGAATTCAATTCCCAGAAGCCTAAATCAGTACATTGGCTAATCAGTGCTTTGGGGAATTGACATAGGCTTCTGGGAATTGAAGTCCAAAAGGTTGGGAACACACTGCCCTAGACAATGGCTAAAATCAAGAAAATGCTTTCTCCACACCTCTCCAGCTCTAAATATTAAGCTAGGAGAGACTTGGCTAAACCTATGGAGAGCATGGACAATGCACTTTGCCAAATGGATGAATGCTGAAGAGTGTGAGAAAATGTGCCTTGACTTGGGCAAACCAATTCAGCCATTATTCTGTTGACCAACGAGGTCTACCCTCTTTGCTTCTCTTAGCCACATCAGTGGCAACAGCACCGGCCGGAAGATCTTGCGCTTTGTAGACAAGATTGCAAAGTCTAAGTACTTCCAGAAGGCCACCGAGAACGAGTTCATTAAGAAGAAGATCGAGGAGGTCTCCAACACCCCTTTGCTGCTGACGGTGGAGGTGCAAGAACTGACGGGCCCGTTGACGGTGAACATCCCTCCACCCCCGACGGATCGGATCTGGTAGGAGAGAAAAAAGGGAAGAGAGTTGACGTGGTTTATATAGGATTCCCTGGAGGGTCAGATGGTGGAGGGCCAGGTCAAGGCATGTTAGAGCAAGCCGGTGTCACCTGCAAAAACTAGCCACAAGCTCCCCATGAGGCTCATTCCACCAGGCCTCGACAGGCCTTCCCTACAGGTTGTGGGGATCTAGCAATGCTATCTGTCTTTGAACCCTACCAACCATTTCTCCCATTAGAAACCAGTTGTCTTTTCCATGTCTGTGGGGTGACCACAATGAGCTTTCCATATCGTCTGTGGAACAATTCCCTTATTTCCCATACTGATCCCATAGGCATGATTTACTACTACAGTACTACTAACATATTAATTCTCAACCTATGGCCCATGGGCTGGATCTAACCCATGGTGCCATTTCACGTGGCCCACCACCGGAAGTGGTAGAAGCAGCGGAAACAGCCGTAAATGCGTCCACGGCTGTTATAAATGCATTTATGACACCTGTAAATGCATCTGCGGCTGTTGTAAATTCGTTTATGACAGCCGCGGATGCATTCTATGGCAGCATTGACAGCAGGTGGAACCACCAGTGCAGCCCACTCAACTGTCTGAGGGAGCGTGACCCGGCCCGTGGCTTAAAAAGGTTGAGAACCGCTGTACTAATGTCTGGCATCATCTTTAGGTACAGCTTCCGGATCCCACCCCGGCTAGACCTGAAAGTCTGCCCAAAACTGGGCGAGCGAGAGGTCACCTTCATCCACATCACGGAATGGATTGAGAAGAAGCTTCAACGTGAATTCCAGGTAACATTTTGCCAAAGGCCAGATGGGACACATGTGACGAGGTGATGGGGAGGGGGGTACCCAGAAATATGTCAATTGCGCTCAGAAGGGGTTTGTCTCTGGTCTGTGCTTATTAGCAAAGATACTTGTAAACGTAGCCTTCTGCTAAGTCATTTCGGCCTCTGACTCTGGCTGGCAGCAACTCTGCATGGTTGCGGGAAAAGACTACGGTATGAAACTGGATGCTGGAGACAAGGTCTGTGGATTCTGCAATTTATTGCTTTCGAGCTGCTAGTTTGACAGGAGCTGGGACAGATTATGGGTGCTCAATCATACAGAACGTTGGTCTTGAACTGCTGACCTGCCGACCTTCCAGTGGTCAAGGCTCAGCATCTTAACCACTAAGCACAATGTCCCCAATGTTATAGGTCAGGGGTGCCCAAACATTTCGGGCCACGGGCCGGTCATGTAGTTCTTCAGCAGGCTGGCCACATGGTTCCTCGCACTGGAAGCAGAAATAAAACACGCCTTGCAATCTGTTTTGCAACAGGATGGGATAGATTTTAACCTGCTTAAACCAGGGGTTTTACTTCCGCTGCTGGGAACGATGAGGGCGGCATGGGCTGAATGGATTGGTGTCAGCGGCCGGATCCAGCCCGTGGGCCTTAGTTTGGTCACCCCTGTTATAGGTAGCCCATAGTTAAAAGCAGACCTTGGGAACATGTTTTCTTTCTGGACTACAATTTCCAGGAAAGGAACATTGCTAAGCTTTGTTTTTAATATGTATGTTTTAATCCTGTTGTGAGTCAGGTTCGCCTGATTGGGCGGCATAGAAATTTGAGCAATCAATCAATCAATCAATCAATCAATCAATCAATAAATAAATAAATAAATAAATAGAACAGAGTTGAATGTATAGTCTTATGTGTTGGAGAAACCAGACTTTAAAACAAGGGTTCCCAACCTAAGGCCCGTGGGCCAGATCCCACCCATCCAAGGGCATTTGAGAAACAAAATGGCTGGCCCTTTGAAGCTGTTGGGACAAAATGGCCACCTCCATCATGTAGGCAGGGTAAAATGGCCATCCGGCACTCAAACTGACTGAGTGAGCGTGACCCGGCCCCCGGCTTTAAAAGGTTGGGAACCCCCGTTTTAAAGGTCTCTCCTGCTTGCATCTTGAAGACCAAGCACAGAGCAATGTAATGGAGCTGTCCAGGGTGCTGACCGAGTTTTGGAGAGGGATTTCAATGTCTTGTGTGGTCCGTGTAAATAGCAGACTAAAAACCGGAGTGGGTTCACCGCCACCTCATCAGAAGCACCAACATCCATTGTGTCTGTCTGTCTGTCTGTGTGGAATATAAGGCTTGCTGAGACCACGCAAGGAAAGAAATCAGATAGCAAATTAAAGGTAGCAGGTAGCTTCCAACCTCAGGACCTTTCGAGGTGTTAGACATCACAGCCGCAATCTCCATCTCCATTTCAGAGTCCGCTTTGACCTGACGAACTTTCTCAAGGGATTCATGCTTGCAAAGAGCCGGGCAGTATATTTCTAACTCGACTTTCTTTCTCCTCCCCAACAGAAAATTCTGGTAATGCCACATATGGATGACCTCGTCCTACCCCTTATGCACTCTGGTTTGGGATCTCAGTTGCCCCACGAAGGACCCCAAAAGGATATCCCTGGAGAGGTTGAAAAGAACAATTGAGGCGCTTCTCATGGGTGGTCTTTTCAGCTCAAGCATTTCCCCAACATCGCCTTCAAGCCATGCTGTGGGTCGCTGTTCTCTCGGTTCAACGACTCAGCCTCAACAAGGGGCTCTTTGAACATTGTTCAAGTTCAGAGGGGTGGCCGTTTTGTTTCTCAAATTCCCTTGGGCACATGAAATGGCACCTTGGGCCCCATCTGGCCTGTGGGCCTTAGGTTGGGAACCCCTGGCCAAGAGGAACTAGTCCAGGCAGATGAGACTCATCATCTTTGCCTCCAGCAGGCACTTGATTTATCTCAGCACAAGCATGATTTCTTTTGTTTAGTACCAGGGTCAACTTTGTCAACAGGAGAGACTTTGCACCACGTTTTTGAAGTTCTATCCAGGTTCTGTCTTTGCAAATAACATCCATCATTTAACAACCAGAGGAACCACCTACGAAACATAATAGGGTCTCATAAGAGACCCCCCGCCCACCATCTTTTCCTAGCTTGGGTGATGTACAGTTTTTCCATTCAGCGTTGATCTGGAGCACGGAGACCAGTTCTAAAACCTTGAGTTCCCAAACTTTCAAATCACTCTTTCTTCTTCCTCTGCCTGAAGCCAGAGATTTAATAGAAGGATTATCTTCTCTTGGGGAAAGACACAAAGCAGGATTCTCCCCCATCGTGCGCTTAGCGGCAAGGAGAGGCAGCTTGGAGACTTGGAAATTAATTCCCCTCGATTCATCATCTCTGAATAAACAGATTGACGTGGAATATTTTTTAAAAAATCAGGGCAAACAGACTCTGGAAGATGTGAGGGGAGGCAGTAGGAAATGATAGATGCAGGGAAATTATTACTCTCTTTACCCCAAGCTATGGTTTCAATCTAGGTCAGTGATGGCGAACCTTTTAGAGACCAAGTGCCCAAATCATACCTGTCAAGTTTTGGATTTGGAAATAAGGGAAATTTCCCGGCAAATAAGGGATACTTGACAGCTATGCTTATCCTGTGCTGCCCTCCAATGGCGGCAATAGGGCATTGCAGTCTAATTAATAAGGGATGACGGCAGGGAAGAGGGTAAAATAAGGGGTTTTCCTGACCAATAAGGGATACTTGACAGCTATGCTTATCCTGTGCTGCCCTCCAATGGCGGCAATAGGGCATTGCAGTCTAATTAATAAGGGATGACAGCAAAAAAGAGGGTAAAATAAGGGGTTTTCCTGGCCAATAAGGGATACTTGACAGCTATGCTTATCCTGTGCTGCCCTCCAATGGTGGCAATAGGGCATTGCAGTCTAATTAATAAGGGATGATGGTGGGAAAGAGGGTAAAATAAGGGGTTTCCCCGGCCAATAAGGGATACTTGACAGCTATGCTCTAAATCCTTGACATGCTCCAGGGTGGAAATTCAAGGGATATGGAACAGTGCAAGCGAAACTTGGCCAGCCACCCCCATGTGACTGCATGAAGCCAGCCTCCAAAGAGACTATTTTATCTTCCGCGCAATAAAAGGTTTTTGACAAAGCAAATAGCTACGGGCAAGTTGAGAACAACGGACTGGTCATGTCTAACAAAGGGCTTCGCAAACCTCGGAGGAGACGCAAGTTGGATATTTGGGAGAAAGTGGAGGGAAATAAAGGTTTGCATTGAACTCCGAGAGTGTCTCTTTCTTCTCCACCCAATCCCTTCTTTTTTGAAGTAAAGCGTCTTTTCTGTATTATCGGCTGGAAAATCTAGAGAAGTACCGTTTATGAGGCAAAGAGTGTGATCATGTGGGGAAGTACAGTGGGCCCTTGCTTAACAAGCGACTTTCTTAACACAAAATTTGCATAACAAAAGGAAATGCACAGAAAACAGTGGCTCGGTTAACAAACAAACAAAATCGGAATGGATTAATTGGTTTTCAATGCATTCCTATGGGAAACCGTGTTTCGGTTAACAAATTTGGTTTTCAATGCATTCCTATGGGAAACTGTGTTTCGGTGAACAAGTTTGGGTTTTCAATGCATTCCCATGGGGAAACATGTTCGGTTAACAAATTTTGGTTTTGATGCATTCCTATGGGAAACTGTGTTTCGGTTAACAAGTTTGGTTTTCAATGCATTCCTATGGGAAACCGTGTTTTAGTTAACAAGTTTGGGTTTTCAATGCACTCCCATGGGGAAACATGTTTGGTTTAAAAAATTGGTTTTCGATGCATTCCTATGGGAAACTGCATTCAGTGCATTCCTATGGGAAATCCGCTTTACAAATTTTTCACAGCACAAAAGGTCCCGGAGAACACATTATAAGTGAGGGTCCACTGTAAATCATATTTTGGGACCACTTTTGGAGTCCATGGGTGCAATTGAAGGGGATATGGGGAACTATACTCTACATCCCACCCCAATCCATGCCCCTATGGGACACTTCAGTGTGAGCATTTTTGAATTTGCAAGGCTGGTGAATGCCCAGTTGAGTGATCTGTGATTCAGTTGGCTCTCTAAAGGTCACCCTGGGTCAATTCAGTGCCCAGCCTTCCCTTGGTTAGGGGGTCAGTCCAAAGGCTGAAGATTTCAGAGGCTTTGCTTAAACGGAGATCAGATCTTGCTGAAGAACATGACTCCAGGGGTTGGTTTGTCTCAGAATTTTAATGTTTGCAAATGCTGAAAGCCCTGGTTGCGAACCTTGGCTCTCCAGCTGTTCTTGGACTTCAATTCCCAGAAGCCCAAGTCAGCACTCCTGCAGATCAGGGCCTTCTGGGAATTGAAGTCCAAGAATAGCTGGAGTGCCAAGGTTGGCCATCACTGCCCTACAGCCAGGACAGCCAGGAGTGTGAGCTGGAACTCCAGAGAGTCTTCTTAGGAGAAACTCTTCACAGGTCTTCTGAGGTTTCCACCGTTCCTTTCAGCAGGTGTTTCTTTTGCGGGCCCTGAAGCAGGAAAATGGACAAAGAGCCACAGGAGAGTTCAACTGGAAGCCACATCACCAAAAGCAAGTCCTCCCATGTGCCCAGAGAAGGGAGGAAATTTCCCTAGGCAGGCTAAAACTGGCCAAAGCATCTTGTATTTGGAAACCTTCCTTCCTCCCATCATCTACATTTCCCTCCTTCCTTCCTCCCATCAGCTACATGTTTCCTTCCTTCCTTCCATCCTCCCATCATCTACATTTCCTTTCCTCCTTCCTCCCATCAACTACATTTCCTTTCCTCCTTCCTCCCATCATCTACATTTCCTTCCTTCCTCCCATCATCTACATTTCCTTCCTTCCTTCCTCGCATCATCTACATTTCCTTCCTTCCTCCCATCATCTATATTTCCTTCCTCCCATCATCTACATTTCCTTCCTCCCATCATCTACATTTCCTTCCTCCCATCATCTACATTTCCTTTCCTCCTTCCTCCCATCATCTACATTTCCTTCCTCCCATCATCTACATTTTCTTCCTTCCTTCCATCATCTACATTTCCTTTCCTCCTTCCTCCCATCATCTACATTTCCTTCCTCCCATCATCTACAATTACTTCCTTCCTTCCTTCCTCGCATCATCTAATTTCCTTCCTTCCTCCCAACTTCTATATTTCCTTCCTCCCATCATGTACATTTCCTTCCTCCCATCATCTACATTTCCTTTCCTCCTTCCTCCCATCATCTACATTTCCTTCCTCCCATCATCTACATTTCCTTTCCTCCTTCTTCTCATCATCTACATTTCTTTCCTCATCATCTACATTTCCTTCCTTCCTTCCTCCCACCATCTACATTTCCTTTCCTCCTTCCTCTCATCATCTACATGTCCTTCCTCCCATCATCTACATTTCCTGTTCTCCTTCCTCCCATCATCTACATTTCCTTCCTTCCTCCCATCACTTACATTTCCTTCCTTCCTTCCTTCATCTACAGTTCCTTCCTTCCTTCCTCTTCCCTCCTTCCTTCCTCTACTACAAGAACATTTCCTTTCTATCCTCTCTTTCCCACTCTCTATATTTACAAATTTCCCCTTCTCAATGATTTCAGAAACTCACCATGAACACCCGCTTCTCCTGGGCCGTTTGGAAGCGGCCATGTCCAAACTTGGACGTTGTGTCGATGAATTTCAGCTCAATGGGCTCCTTGGCCCGCCGGCTTCTGTGCACCAGAAGAGACTGGAGGGGAACGGACGTATATTGGTGAATGGCCGATAATATCGCTTAATGGATCACAGGTTAGACTTCTGGCTGTGGCTAAACTCCCAGGTGGACCCAAGAGGAGACCTTCTCTCTCCCCAGAGAAACCTCTTGACCTGTGGCTTACCTTCCTGAGGGTCAGCACCCGTTTCTTGGTGCCCACCACGCAACCCTTCACCATGATGAAATCGTTGTTGACTTCTCCGTAATGAGGAAACCCACCCTGTGGGCGAAAAGGCGCATGAGTGCAAAGACACAAGCCAACCTTTGCAACCGCCAGGACACAATGCAATTTGGGTAGCTAGCAACTCCATGTCAACATCTGCAGCATAAAAACTGTATTGATATACAGTTAGGGAGACCCAAGGGTCTCTTCCTTGGACTTTTTAACCCTACCCTCAGTCTTAAAACAAATCCTAACCCCATTGCTAACCCAGGATGTCAGTTCATGTGGTTGCCTGGCCAACCCAAAGGCTAACGTGGTTAAGGGAGCACTGCTTTTAACGACGGGGTAGGCACATTGTCTATTTCAGGGGTGCCCAAACTTTTCAAGCTGTGGGCTGGTCACGTGGTTCAGTGGGCCGCTCACGTGGTCCAGCGGGCCGCTCACGTGGTGCCTCCCACCGGAAGTGGAAGTAAAACTCACCTTGCAATCTGATTGGCAACAGGATTTTTAAGCTGCCATTTTCTATGATTAAACCAGGAGTGCCCAAACTATGGCCCACAGGCCAGATCTGGGGCCAATTCCTCCGGGCACATTTTACTTCCATGGTAAAGGTAAAGGTTTCCCTTGCTCGAAAGCCAGTCCTATCCAACTCTAGGGTTCAGTGCTCATCTCTGTTTCAAAGCCGAAGAGCCAGCGCTGTCTGCTTCTGCAGATGTTTCCATGGTCATGTGGCAGGCATGACTAGACACCGGAGCGCACAGAACGCTGTTTACCTTCCCACCAAAGTGGTCCCTATTTATCTACTTGCAATTTCTTGCTTTCGAACTGCTAGGTTGGCAGGAGTTTACTTCCATACGGGTGTGTTTTACTTCCACTTCCAAGAGCGATGTGGGTGGTGTGGGCTGGATAAATTGGCATCAGGGGCTGGATCTGGCCCACAGGCCATAGTTTGGGCACCCCCGGTCTAGTTTGACTCAGTTTAAGAAATGTCGATGATAGAGTTACTGACAGCAGACCTCCTAATCCTATCCCAACAATTCCATGGGGAAAAGAATTTAGTGGGGATGAAGCGCATGAAAACAAGCCGCACATTCAATACTAGGCTCCAAAGGTCTAGAATCCCAACCCTGGAACCTGTCTTCCCTGCCTTCCTTCCCCCTCTTACCAGGGGAGTAATGGTCTTCTCCGTCGTGTCATAATTGGTGGAGGCGTTGTTCTGCACCAGTTTGCCCTCCGCCGTGTGGATCCCACAGCCAATGCGGTAGATCTGGCATAAACAAACGAGGCACAAAACGGGCATTTCCCCAGGCATATAGGAGAAAGGAGAGCGAGACATCATGAAGTCAACTAGATGGACAAAGAGACATTAATGATATCTCCTGCTTGGAGACAGTTGCTACATTTAATGTTGTTCCATCTCAAGAAGATGCACTGGATTAAGGAATTCCCCATCCTAAACCAGATTCACCCACGGCTATTAAACATGTGACTGTGGACGCATTGCAACAATGAGGACCAGTAACTTGTTTTTCAGAACTGCAAAGATTCTGTCAAACCTATGAGATGGAACTCTAAGCATTTCGTCTGATGTACCGAGAAAGCCATGAATGCTTGGGAGACTACACACTCCTTGTGGCTGAGCCCTGCCCTATGAAACCCTCGATTACCCCCCACAGAAATGGGGAGCAGATTTCCTCTTCAGACTCCCAGTCCCATGGGGTGTTAGTGGAAAACAGGTTGGAAGGTGAGGAGCTAAATGTACTTTCTTGTTGAGTTCGGTGCGGTGGTGGTAGCCCTTCTGGCCAGCACGGGCGATGGTGTAGCCCACTCGGGCCGGATGCCAAGCACCAATGCAGGCCACTTTCCGCAGCCCTTTGTGGGTCTTTCTGGGAAGCTTCTTGGTGTGCCAACGACTCGTCACACCTGCAGAATAAGAAGGGCACACAGTTATGGAGCTGGGTAGTGAACTTCTTCTTGTTGAGCCACGTCCGATTCTGAATATTGGCAATCATCATGGCAATCAGTCATGAAGATTGTCCTGAGAAACTTGTCTGGCTAGGTTATCCTGCTATGGTAACAGAGTAGACCAGGGATGGCCAACCTTGGCACTCCAGGTGTTCTTGGACTTCAATTCCCAGAAGCCCAAGACAGCACTCCTGCTGATCAGGGCTCCTGGGAAGTGAAGTCCAAGAACACCTGGTGTGTCAAGTTTGAGGACCTAAGGCAGTGATGGTGAACCTTGGCACTCCCAGTGTTCTTGAACTTCAATTCACAGAAGCCCAAGTCAGCACTCCTGCTGATCAGGGCTCCTGGGAATTGATGTTCAACAACACATGGAGGGCCAAGGTTGGACTAGACCCTACTGCCAACTCAACACTGGTGGTTTACTAACCTGACCACCCTAAGGATGAACAGCTTTGGGTGGTGAAGTCTACAAGAAAGGGTGATGGTCTCCAGGTGGATTAAATCCCACTTGACTCCATCCTGATGGAGGGCAGCAGCTTCATCCATCCTGGCCTGGGGCTGATGATGAGGACTTTGTGTGCCAAAATGGCTCAGGACCAGAAAGGGACACATGGAACTGGATCAGTGGTGTGTATGGGTGTCACTCTGTGATGTGGAAGGCCAATGGAAGGCCACAGAATTATATTCTCAGGGTGGTGAGCTGCCTTGGCCATTAAAGGAGAAAAGGCCTGGATTCCTCAAAAGATCCAAGTTCAATATACAAGGACTCCTCACTGAATAATGACCCCAAGATACCCAAGGTAGGTTTTCCACTCTTTCCCCTCCTTCGTCCATTTCAACCCCAAGCCAACCGTCCAACTCCTGCTAAGGAGCCTTGGCCAGTTCCCCTTCGTACCTTTCATCCCATGACCCTTGCTGACCCCGATCACGTCGATCATCTCATTCTGGCTGAAGACCGTCTGTACCGGGATCTGCTTCTCCAGCTTCTCGTGGGCCCAATCCACCTTCTCTGGCACCGTTCCTCCGTTCACCTGGATCTCCATGAGGTGAGCCTTCTTTTGACGCAGCGGAAGGAGCTTCATCTGTAGCCAAAGGGCATCCATGTCACTCCATGCAACCGTGGTTGGGCAAACATGAGTCTAATGCAGGGATTCTCAACCTGCAGTCCGTGGGCCGGATATGGCCTGCGGCACCATTTCATGTACCCCCCCCCACCTCGAACCAAACCAGGAAGTGCCATGTGGTGGAGGAAGGGCAAAATGGCCATCTGGCCCCCGAAGGTGTCTGAGGGAGCATCACCCGGCCCCCAGCTTTAAAAGGTTGACAACTACTGGTCTAATGCAAGGCGAAGGGACTGGTGGCCTTCCAGATTTTGCTGGACTCAGATTCCCATTAGCCTTCGGCAGTCCAGCCGATGGTGAGGGAGGATGGGAAGAGTATCTCATCAACATCTGGAGACCAAAGTTTCCTCCATCCTAGAGGTGAATCTGAAGGTAGAGGAGCATGAGGGAGCAGGCCATTGACCAAACTACAGCACTGTAGGACGCACTGTAGTGAGCAAGAGGCTGTGCTCAGAAGAACCCAAATCCCCACCAGATGTGAATAGCGCTGGTTCCTCACCATGAGACCCCAAGTATCTTTGGACTACAACTCCCTTGGCCAATGATGAAATGTTTTTGTATTATGATAATGTGGTACCTTGTAATTGTAAATGTATATTTTGGATCTTTGTTAGCCGCCCAGTCGCTTTGCGAGTGGGGCGGCATACAAGTTGAATAATAATAATAATAACAACAACAATGATGATGATTCTGCCAGCAAGAGTTTCAGTAACATCTAGGACAGTGATGGCGAACCTTGGCACTCCAGCCAGTGGTGGGCATCAGCAGGTTCGCCCAAGTTCACCAGAACTGGTAGCAGAAATTCCTGCTGGCCCCTCTAAGTTTTGAAATAAAGTAGTCCTAATTTGAGTGCAACACAGGGCTTTTCCCCTGGCCATGCCCACCATACCACACCCACAGAGTAGGTAGTAAAAAGTTTTGAATCCCACCACTGACTCTAGCTGTTCTTGGACTTCAATTCCCAGTACTGCGTGTACTGTGTACGTGCAGTAAACCCATCCGTGTGGATTCACAAGAACTTGGGCTTCTGGGAACTGAAGTCCAAGGACAGCTGGAGTGCCAAGGTTTGCCATCATGGATCTAGGATCATTTGGTTCCCCAAGGTTGGGAGCCACCAGTGTCCAGCAGGAAAGACAAAGAGATTGCAAAACAATTGAGAAAAGAAGACTTGAATGGGTGGGACAGATAAAAAGCGGAGCTTGAAAACCACATTTTTCCTTGGCCAACAATTCCACGTTTGCTGGGAAAGTAACTTTTCCAAGCATAATACTTGATGCCACTCAGTATAACGGCTGAACTTTTGACTACGGAGTCCAACCGGTCCTCTATTCTTTGCTGAAAAACCAGCTTTAAACAGGAGTCTAGATTATGTTTTGGAAACAGTAAAGGAACTCCTCAGCTTTCTACCCAAAAGGTTCGAGGACAACCAAAGGTTAGACTGAAAAGATAATCTCACATAGTTTAGAGTGGACAGAATTGCTCCATAATCAACGAATGGTTTTACACCAACTTAACTTTTAGAGCTCCGGCTAAATACCTTTATTTCAGCTTCCAAGTATCCTATCTTTTGAGACACTGATTCCCATCTCAGCATCCTATCTAGCATAAGTGATGCCAGGTGTGGATTCAGACCTCTTTTATCCTAAGCAAGCACCTGCCCCAAAGGTGTGTGGGAAGCCTTCACCTGGGTGTGTGAGATGACACGGATGACCTTGCAGTACTTCTTCATGGCGGCAAAATCTTTCTCCAGCTGCTTCTTCCCCGTCTCATCCTGCCATTTTTTGCAATACTTGGTAAATGCCTTTTTCTTGCTTTTATGCCTGAAAGAGACAGATTCTACCATTACCACCAGGCTACCACAATCTAGCAATCTCTCAAAACACAGCACACTTCTAGCGAAGGAAGGAAGGAAGGAATGTAGGTAGGAAAGAAAGAAAGAGAAAGAAAGAAAAAGATATTCTGGCACTTCAAATACTGGTAGATTTATTTCACTATGAGCTTTCATGGATGAGAATCCACTTCTTCATACATGGGGTTGCAAATACTGTACATATCACCTATATCAGTGGTGGCAAACCTATGGCACGCGTGCCAGAGGTGGCACTCTGAGCCCTCTCTGTAGACACCCATGCAGTCACCCAGCACAGAGTTTACCCCACCCCTCTGCCCAGCAGCCCAATGGGGGCACTTTCTCTCTCCATAACTGTCAACCATGGCTCCAGCCCATCCGGGTCCTGCGCAGAACGGTTCTGTACAGGTTGCCTTCTACGCATGAGTAGAAGGGTTTTACGCTTGCGTAGCCCGCTTCTACGTTTCTATACAAGTGGCGTAGCCTTCTACGTATGCGTAGAAGGCGACCTGCGCAGAAGGGCTGAGCAGTACCTCCTTTCTTCCACTGCCAAATTCCGGGGTTTCAGCAGCGCGGGACGGGAAATGGTGCAAATCGGCGCCGAAAACCATGAAATCCTGGCCAATCCGAGAAGGTCGACAGGTATGCCTCTCTCCCCCCAGCACACAGTTCACCCCACCCCTCTGGCCAGCAGCCCAATGGGAGTGCTTCCTCCATACCCTGCTCCTGTGTTGGCACTTTGCAATAAATAAGTGGGTTTTGGGTTACAGTTTGGGCACTCGGTCTCTAAAAGGTTTGCCATCACTGCCTTATATCTATGCATATCCCCCTGGTAGTGAAAATCATGACTTTGTATACAAAGAAATGGATTTTGATGTATCAAAGCCAATGTTAAAATAAATCTGCTAAAGTACCGTCTTTGTTTTGTTTTCCCACTTTCATTTGGCCAACATCCCGAGAGAGATGCTTCTATGGAGCGTTTCCCGTTGAGGTCCTTCTTACCAGTTCTTGTAGAAGCGTCTTTTACATTCATCGCTGAGGTGTTCTGCAAAGATGGTCTTGAAATTCCTCAGCCCCCGAGGGGTCTCGATGTAGCCCACGATTCCCACCACCACCAGAGGAGGGGTCTCGATGATGGTGACGGCTTCCACCTCCTCCCTCTTCGCAATCTCTGCAAGAGGCACAAAAGAGGACAAATACACAGATTGCGGGTGGCACAGAAAAATACATGCTCTATCATGCTTCCAAGGATTATGGAGTGGAAGGCAACCACTGAACTGAGATGTTCTGTTGGGTTTTCTAAACTCAGATGTCCCTCCTCCTTCTTCTTGTACCGTATCTGACTCCGAATATTGGCTCTCTTCATGGTG
Organism: Bradypodion ventrale; assembly: GCA_035047345.1. Lineage (NCBI taxonomy): Eukaryota > Metazoa > Chordata > Lepidosauria > Squamata > Chamaeleonidae > Bradypodion > Bradypodion ventrale. The sequence goes on along the minus strand of JAWDJE010000014.1, from coordinate 23,092,675 downwards.
GCCAGCCATGAAGATTGTCCTGGGGACCATATAATAGTGGCCTTTCTGCATCACGACACGACACCTGTACCATCCAGTTCAATGAGTCACTATTAGGGGCTGCAGTGGCTGAGTGGTTAAGAAGCTCGCCTTGTTAGCTGGAAGGCCATCGAGTCAGCAGTTTGAGACCTGGGAACTGCATGGTGGATTGAGCGCCCGTCTCTGTCCCAGCTCTTGGGGACATGAAAGGAGCCTCATTTGGGCATTCCGTGAGTGGAGTTTCTCCCACAAAAATCCTTCCAACCCAGAATAATTTCTGACACGAAATTATTATTGAAAGAGGGCTGGGGTGGCTCAGTGGTTAAGAAGCTCACCTTGTTAGCCGGAAGGCTGGCAACTCGGCAGTTCGAGACCCAGGCACTGCCTGACGGTTTGAGCGCCCGTCTCTGCCCCAGCTCCTGCCAACCTAGCAGTTCGAAAGCAAGAAATTGCAAGTAGATAAATAGGGACCACTTCAGTGGGAAAATATCTTGGGGACATGAAAGGAGCCTCATTTGGGTGTCCCCTAAGCAGAGTTTCTCCAGCAAAAATCCTTTTCAACCGAGAATAATTTCTGGCATGAAATTATTGTTATTATAATGAGTCACTTTGTGGTCCTGAGCCCTTTGGGCACACAAAATCCTCATCACCAGCCCCAGGCCAGGATGGATGAAGCTGCTGCTCTCCATCAAGAGGGATTCAAGTGGAATTCAATCCACTTGGGGATCCTTACCATTCCCTGTGGACTTCACCACACCGTTAGTCCTCAGGTTAGTAACTGCCGCCTGACACTTGGCATTGAGTCACTGACAGTATGGTCTACTCCATTACCATAGCATGATAACTTGGCCAGACACATTAGATTGGATGTTTTAATTTATAACTATGGTTGTTGTATTTGATGCTAGCGCCAGCCATCTTAACTCTCATTTTGGGGAAGAAGAAACAGAGGGTCCTGGTCTAACAAATGAAGAAATAACCCTGCGATGTTTTCTATGAAAAGCTTGTACTCTCCCATAGAGCTTATAAAACAATAACTATCATATGCTGCCAATTCAATTCTGGTATATGACAACCCTCCCAGGGTTTTCCAGGTACTTGGTGCTCAAAAGATGCTTGATGTGGGGTTGTGGGGCCGTAAAGGTTGCCAGATTGTTTCGCTGTTCTCCCAAAAAGATGCTCCAATCCATTGAGATACCCAGCCAGCTTCCCGGGACGGAAGCCTTTCCCACCTCCCAGGAATCTCACACTAGGAGCCATTTCATGTCCTCCAAAACCAGAACTTCTCAAAGTTCTGGAAAAGAGTCCTTCGACCTCTTCCTTTATTCCCAAAGGCTGAGTTTTGGAGAGGATGCAACTTCATAAAACATTGAGCCTTACTTAGCCCCGTCCGGTGGATTTCCCGCAGGATGTGAGTCATGCCGGCCTTGTAGCCCAAGAAGGCCGTCAGGTGGACAGGTTGGCTTGGGTCATCCTTGGGCCACGTCTTCACCTTCCCCCGGTGCCGGCGGCTCCTCTTGTGGGGAAGGAAGCCCAGGTGACCGTGGCGGGGAGCCGAAAACTTGCGGTGAGACTGGGAAGGAGAGAACAAAGTGAATGCTGATGAATCCTCTCCTTCCTTGAAGACTACCAACCAACCAAGAACTTCCCAGCTGCCGCGTTTCCATGGATGGAAGGTCCACATGGGAGTAGAAGTGTCATCCCTATTCCTTCTGTGTCCTGGAAATTAGCATTGGAAATCGTTGCCTTTTTTGCCATCTGCTAATTGTGGAAATGACATGCTAATTGGTCTCAAGGCGCAGTAATTAGAGAGCTAGACTAGGACTACAGAGACCTGGGTTCAAATCCCCACCTGGTCCAGAAACTCCATGGAGGTATAATTATTCTACGTCCCGGGACCCATCAGAAGTCTCTCAATTTGCCCTACCTCACAAGCGTGCCGTAAAACCAAAGAGGGAGGAAAGCTATATATACACACCTTGAACTGATTAGCAACAAGGTGGGGCAATAGATACATAAATGTCTAATTTAGCTGCATGGCTTTTGGTGGTAGATAGTATGTAGGAAGCAGGGAAGAAGCCTTTGGCCCAGGCCACCCCAAGACTTATTGCCGCCTGAGGACAGAGGGTGGGAAACTGGCTAGACTGGCAGGTGGGATTTTCTTCAGTTCTGGAAGGGGTATAGGGTCATCTCCAGAAGAAAGCAAGGGAGGGGGGTGTTGTAGGACAGCCTGTGGCATCCACAGCTCTGTCCTCTAAAAGGAAATTAACAAAATAATTTAGTTGAAATGTTTGAAGTGGTAGCCGTGTTAGTCTGTGTTTCAAGCGTATCCATACCTGTCAAGTTTTGGATTTGGAAATAAGGGAAATTTCCTGGCCAATAAGGGATACTTGACAGTTATTCTTATCTTGTGCTGCCCTCCAATGGTGGCAATAGGGCATTGCAGTCTAATTAATAAGGGATGACAGCAGGGAAGAGGGTAAAATAAGGGGTTTTCCTGGCCAATAAGGGATACTTGACAGCTATGAGCATATCAGAGAGCAAATAAAACAAAATGACAAAAACTAAATATATTTTTTTGTCTTTTTCTGTTGTTGTTCTCTTTGCTCTCTGATCTGCTGTATTTCAATGTGAGCTTTTGTGGATCAAGTCCACTCCTTGTGAATCCATACTAATGGGTTTACTGCACAGATGCGCAGTAAACCCATTAGTGTGGATTCACAGGGAGTAGACTTGATCCACGAAAGCTCACATTAAAATACAGGAGTTAGTCTTTAAGGTGCCACAACGTTTTTGGTTGTTTTGTTTTATCTACTCTCTAAAATAATTTAGACCGAAGACACGAGGGACTAGCAATGCTAACCTCCCTTCCATATCTACCACCTGAAGCAGATGGCTTTACCCAACGGTAGGGTCGAAAGAGCAATTCTTGGTGCGAGAGCATTAAAATTAGAACCGGTGGCCCAGGCAAACCTTGCAAAAGCATGAGGCTGTGAACCAACTTGCCACCCCAGAAGCACAAGAAGCAGGTGTCTCTCCAGTCCCCCCACAGAGAGACCCTATAGCCGCGATGGTGAACCTTGGCACTCCAGATGTTCTTGGACTTCAATTCCCAGAAGCCCCAGCCCTTGTGAATCCACACAAATGGGTTTACTGCGATTAATCCGACCCACACCGCCTTCATCGCTCCCAGAAGCAGAAGTAAAACGTGCCCATACGGAGGAAGGGTTAACCCGGAAGAGCCTTAACTGTATGGGCGTGTTTTACCTCCACTTCTGGGAGCGACGAGGGCGGCACGGGCCAGATGAATCGCAATAAACCAATTCGTGTGGATTCACAGGGGCTGGGGCTTCTGGGAATTGAAGTCCAAGAACATCTGGAGTGCCGGCCCTATATAGCCATCACTGCTCTACTATCAGCACCCCATTCCTGCCACCCACCCACCCATTCCCCAGACTTAAAAGCCAACGCAAACCAAAGCAAGCCAGTACCATAAGTGGGACGTCTTCAGCCCAGGCTGGTAGCGGAGGAAAGAGCTGGCCCGCGAGAGCCTCGATTGCCTAATGCCAGAGATGTTTCTCTGCCCCCAAGACATAAATTTAGCATCTGGCTTCATGCTCAGGCTATATTCATTTCAGGGCTGACGGGGGTCTGACACCATCGGAGACAAAAGGTCAACTAGAGAAGCAAGGGGCTGAGACAGTTTACTACTATGGCTACTTCCCTCCCTTCCTAAAAGAGAGGAAACCCTAAATGGATAATAGGGGGACCATATACATTTCCACCCCTACCCAAATCAAATCAAATGAAATATTTATTACGGTCCAAAACCAGCATAGAACAGCAAAGGGAACAGAAGTTAACATGGGGTGCTTGAAATATATCAATGCACAAGGGTGCTTTAAAAAGGAGCATTTCTGCTCAGAGTTAAGGAGTAGTAAAATTGGTCAATAGTGTTACAGCTATTACTAAGCCTTTGCTGAGGCTCTAGGAGTTCATTTGGCTGAAGGTCCTGCCAGGATTGATCCTCTGATCAGGCGGGTGCTGGTATATCGGGCAATCGGGCTTTGTCCCACCCCGTCCTCACCTCTGGTGCCGTAGGGCACCAATATGGGATTCCCCCCAACCCCAACCCCCACATAGACGCCCCCACCACTCCCTGCCCAGCGCCTTCCCATGCATACCTGTCAAGTATCCTGGATTGGCCAGGATTTCCCGTATTTTCACGCCGATTTTCGCCATTTCCCGCCCGGAGCTGCCGCTACCCCGTAATTTGGCAGCGGGGGGGGGGGAGTTACTGCACATCCCTTCTGCACAGCTCCGTTCTATGCATGCGTAGAAGGCTTCTTGTGCAGAAGGGGATGCGTAGAAGCCTTCTACACATGCGTAGAAGTGAGCTGCGCAGAAACATTCTGCGCAGGTCCATTCTGCGCATGCGTAAAAGACTTCTACGCATGCATAGAATGGACCTGCGCAGAAACGTTCTGCACAGGTCCCGTAATCTCCGGAGCTGCCGCTACCCTGTAATTTAGCAGCCGGGGGGAGGAGTTATTGCACATCTCTTCTGCGCAGGTCCATTCTATGCATGCGTAGAAGGCTTTTTATGCATGCATAGAAGGCTTTTACGCATGTGTAGAAGGCTTCTTGTGCAGAAGGGGATGTGTAGAAGTGAGCTGCGCAGAAACATTCTGCGCATGTCCATTCTGCGCAGGTCCATTCTGCGCATGCGTAAAAGCCTTCTACGCATGCGTAGAATGGACCTGCGCAGAAACGTTCTGCACAGGTCCCGTAATCTCCGGAGCTGCGCTTGACAGGTATGTTCCCATGGTGCCCTGCACACCCCTGCCTCTGATCTTACGTACCTATGTACAGCAACTGAGGAAATTTTGCCCGTTTACAACCATGTTAGAAGCCTAGAAGAAGGAGAGCATAGCTGTAGCCAGCTTCAGTTATTAATCAGGCAGGGCTTGGGGGGGGGGGGGGGTTGTCCATTTAATTACAAGAGGCAGAGACAGGCGTCGGCCAACTCTACACAGCATTGGGTTGTGGCTTCACAATAAATGCCCAGTTTTGCATTTGTTTGTTTCTTGTCTGTTTGTTTCCATGGGAAAGCATTGCTGTCGAGTTCCACATCTTAGAAGAGGATTTTGCAGGGGTTTAACAACATCGCTAGTCTGGCCAGGTGATCCTGCTATAGTCATAGAGGAGACCCTACCTACTGTCAGCGACTCAATGCCGATCTTCAGACGGCGGTTAAGGGCAGGAAGGGAGATGATCCCCAACTGGATTATACCCCACTTGAATAACAAACAGCAAACATTATGTCAGGGGTTCTCAACCTTTTCAATCCATGGGCCGGGCCAGACCACGCCCCCTCAGACAGCTGAATGGGCTGGACTGGTGGGCCCCCACACCGTAAAATGCATCCGCAGCTGTTGTAAACGCATTTACAAAAGCTGCTGGTACATTTACAATTGTCGTAAATGCGTCTGCTTCCTGTGGCAGCGGTGGCGCAAGGTACATGAAATGGTGCTGCGGGCCGGTGTCAGCCTGCAGGTTGAAGACCCCTGCAGTATGTTTTACATTGCAGACAGTGGCCTTTGCTTAGTGACCAGGTCTATTAATACACCATAGAAACGCATATGTATTCCAGGGATTTTTAAAAATCAGAATAGCTGTCATTCTGATTTAATCACTCTATGCCTCTCTATCTATCTGGTGTATATAAGCTCATGCCTTGCTATAATAGCAAGGCATGAGCTTATTATATACACCATTTAGACAGAGAGAGGCATAGAGTGATTAAATCAGAATGACAGCTATTCATGCAATATTAATAAACTCCATCTATTTCCATGGCCAGAGAGAGTCTTTTGAAAGGAGAGGGACCGAAGGTTTTGTTCAGCGTTGAGAAAAGCCCGAACTTATTTATTTATTTCTTCTGGCAGGTTTTGCTTACAAAACTACACTCTCCCTTTTTCATTTGTGTCTTCGTTTTCCCAAACTGTGGGCAAGGGCAAAGGAGACTCCAGCCTTCGAGGCGCTCTGTGCGCACGCGCGATGCCTCCCCGCCGCGGAAGCCATCGGGAGGCCTTCAACTAAGGTCCTCCCATCATCCCTCGCGGCCCGTCTTCCGGCACACTGCCTTCCAGCTGCGCATGCGCACTCCGTTTCCCCCCCCCCCTGGCCCGCCGCCATTTTGTCCTCCCGGTGTGTTTGTGGTCGCGATGCCGGAGGAGACGGACTGGGAGGTGTACAAGCGGAAACCGAGCCGCACTCCGGTGGTGGAAAATGAGGAGAAGTTCAGCCTTTTCGACCTCCCCACCCATGCTTATCGGATTTTGGTCGACAGGCCTATTGGCCTATGGAAGGGTGAGCGAGAGGATGATGATGAGGGGGCAGGAGACAATTCAGGGGGTTATGTGGGAGGGGGGCAGGGTTTGGGGGCTGTACTACAATTCCCAGAATCCCTGAGCCAGCCAGTTTAGCAGAGGGAGGGCATGGGAAGGTCATTGGAAACATGAGGTTTGGGGTACTACAAATCCCAGAATCCCCGAGCCAGGCAGATTGGAGGGGGCAAGTCATTGGAGACATCCGTTTTGGGGGTACTACAAATCCCAGAATCCCTGAGCTGGCCAGATTGTAGGGGGTGAGGGAGGGGGCAAGTCATTGGAGACATCCATTTTGGGGGTACTACAAATCCCAGAATCCCTGAGCCAGGCAGATTGTAGGGGGTGAGGGAGGGCCGGGGCAAGTCATTGGAGACATCGGTTTTGGGAGTACTACACATCTCAGAATCCCCAAGCCAGCCAGTTTGGATGGAGGGACATGGGAAGGTCATTGGAAACATCAGTTTGGGAGTACCACAGATGCCAGCATCCCCAAGCTAGTGATGCTGGGATTTGTGGTTCCCCAAATAGGCGCTATCCAAACTCTAAACAAAGGGGTTCTTCCCTGCGACTCAAGATATGTTAATTGGACTACAGTACCCATACGCCCACTCACTGTAAACTGAAAGGGTCCTTAGATGTTTTTGGACTTCAATTCCCAGAAGTCTTAAGTCTACTTCTGCTGATTGGGACTTCTGGGAATTGCAGTCCAAGAGCACCTGGGGACCGAAGATTAGGTAAAAACAAGCAACGGTTCCTCAACCCACTTGAAAAAGGTCTCGTGTGTATCTTGAAGGCGCCTTGGATTTATCCCTTTTCCACAGAATGGATGGATCGGCAACAGGAGAAGCACCGATACTATTACTACCACCGGTCCTTCCGCCGCGTGCCAGACCTGACCGAGTGCTTGGAGGACGATTACGAGTGCATGTATGAAGCGGAGATGCAGTGGAAAAGAGATTTGTACGTCTTTCTGCCCTCCTGTTTTCATTCTTATAAGCGTTTGTGGGGGTGGGAATTATCTGCACTCTTGTCATGCTTGAATTATAATGTCCGCCCCAAAGGTTGGGCTGAAAATGGGAATTTCTCTTTGCAAAGATTCTTCTTTAAAATGAAGCAAAGTGATTCCTAGTTGCTTGGGTTTTCTCTCTCTCTTAACTCTCTGTACGTAAGATTTATTTTGTTTATATCCTACCTTTCCCTTAAAAAAAACCCACTCATAGCAGTTTACACATTTCTTAAAATCCTGCCAACCTAGCAGTTTGAAAGCAAGAAATTACAATTTAATTTAATATTTCAATTTGTTCGCCGCCCACTCTGGGGGAACCCGACTTAGGGCGGCTCACATACCTAAAAAACCCACATAAAAACAGATTGAAACTCCTAACCCACATTAAAAAATCCCACCCACCCCGAGAGGCAGAAAGTAGATACAGAGGTACCACTTCGGTGGGAAGGCAAACGTCCTGTGTCTAGGCATGCCTGCCACATGTCCACGGAAATGTCTGCAAATGCAGAGATGAGCGCTGAACCCTAGAGTTGGGTATGACTGGCTTCCGAGCAAGGGTGACCTTTGCCTAAAATAAGGTCAAACTGCATTCAAGTTTTAAAAAGTTCACAACTTCTGGGGTGGTGGTGGTAATTAACCCACCATAGAAACAATTCATTTAAAGTAAATGTATCAAAGCAGTTCAAATCAACAAAAGGTGTGGTTAGTGGCACACGTTATCTCTCATACCCCTGTCTAGAAAGATGTTTTACACACACATTTCTTAATATTGAAGCAAAAACCATCACTTATATACCACCCCATAGCACTTTGTGCACTCTCATTTTGCCCCCAATATGCTGGGTTCTCATTTTATCAAACCTTAGAAAGATGGAAGGCAGAGTCATCCTTGGACCCTGGTCAGGATCAAACTCCCAGCCTTTGGGTTGCAAGACAGCAGTGTAACCATGTCAGTGGAAACGGTAGCCAACCACATATGGTCAGTATGTGTACTGTGGCATAATGCCGGTGTGTCTCTTGTCTTTTTCCCAGAGCGGTTGACCAGGAAATCCTGAACATAGTGCGGGAGAGGCACAGTACCTGCATGCTGGAGGAAGGAGACAGCCATATTCAAAACTGTGCCCAAGAGTTTGAGAACCTTAAAGCAGTGAGCAAGGCATACTGGAGTAGATGTAAGTCTCCCATATAGATGAGCCTTTTTTGTAGTAGTATTGGAAGTAGGCCTTGGTGGCTTAGTGGTTAAGACCCTGAGCGCTGAATGGCCTGAAGGTTGGCAGATCAGCAGCTCGAGACCAGAGTGCTGCGCAACAAACTGAGTTTCCATCGTCCGTCCCAGTTCCTGCCAACCTAGCAGGTTGAAATTAAGAAATTGCCAACCAATAAATAGGTAGCAGTTTTGGTGGGAAAGGTAACAGTATAGTAGCATCTGGTCAAGCTTGCCACATGTCCACAGAAACATCTTTAGACGTAAACGGAGATAAGCCGAACATGACTGGGTTTCAAGCAGGGGAGAATCTTTACCTTTGCTATTGGCTGTATGGGTTCAAATATGGTATGCAAACTGAATCAGTATTAAATGGGGTAGTCGTTTAATTAATAGCACAATTCTCAACCTTTTTAAGCTTAGACAGCTTCGGGGACCGGACGGCCATTTTGCCCTTCCTCCGTCCCATGGCACTTCCTGGTGTGGTGGAGGGTGGGTGGGTGGTGGGGCACGTGAAATGGCACTGCAGGTTGAGAATCCATTATAGCATATGGCCAAGTCTGCCTCGGATTTAGCAGATTGGACCCTGGAGGCTTTGTTGCTTCTGGTATAAAACCATTAGATCCAGCCTCTTGCAAGTCTGGTCTAACTCTGGGCATGTGTGCTATATAATATCAGCACTCTATGGGGTACTCATTGTGGGGTATTGCTGTTGTTGGGATTGAGAAGCTGCCTTTAGTTTGGTGCAGGTAGGCAGTGCTGGGGGACACACGACACACAGAAGTCTCCAAATGGGCTCACCAGCCAAGATCCGCTTGAGATGATGCTCATCATGGGAGAAACTGCACCTTCCTTAGGCGGCCGTGTGCTGCTGTCTTTCTAGATGGCGATCTTGGCGGCTACGGAACCGCACGCAAATGCTTAATGAAGCAGAAGCATCAGATGATTGATGAAAGGAAAGCTCAGAAAGAGGCTGCGGCGGCGAAGCCAAATCCCCCGGAAGAGGAGGCAAAACCAAATCCCCCAGATATTTGCTGAAAGGCCCGGTAAGAGGTGCCAGGGGGGGAAAGCAAATCCGTTGGATCGTTCCTGTCTGGGACTGAATTTCAGACGGCAGATTCATGCATCAGTAGGACTGTTCTTGTTGTTCTTAGGTCATGTAAAGAATTTCTGATGGGGAAAAATAAACCTTACAGTGTGAACAGAGCCCTTGACATTTTTCCATGCAGACACCGAAGTGGTAAACCATGCGTGCTTCAGCAGTCTGTTTTGTATTAATGCATTTTATGGTAGTACAACTACATGTGTAAGAGGGGCGCGTCTCTCTAGCACCAGAAAGAGGGCCTTCTGAGTATCTGCTCCAGCCCTATGGAACCTCCTGCCAATTGAGCTGCATCTCCAGAGTCACTGCCCTTCAGGAAAGGGTTAAAAACCTGGCTGGCAAAGCAGGTGTGGGGCACCAGCGACATGGTAACCCCAGCCTGCTGGCTTAATTTAGAAGAACACTCTCCCTCTTTTAATACATATTAGAAAAAAATAAAATTAGCATTTGAAGACTGGAAGGTCAGTAGGTCACCAGTTTGAGACCCAAGTGCTGCACAACTGAGTGCGCTCCCATCTGTCCCCAGTTCCTGCCAACCTTGCAGTTTGAAAGGAAGAAATTGCAAGTAGGTAAATAGGTACTGCTTCAGTGGGAAAGGTAACAGCATTCTGCATGCTCCGGCATCCAGTTATGCCTGCCCCATGTCCACGGAAACATCTGCAGATAGCGCCAGGCCCTTTGGGTGTAAATGGATATGAGCACCAAACCCTAGAGTCGGATATGACCAGCTTCCAAGCAAGGGTGACCTTTACCACACGATCTAGAAACTGCGATAACTATGGAGTTGCTGTTTTGGTGCCCTGCGTCTACCTCAATTCCCACACAAACAGTTAAGTACATTAAAAGCCTAATGAGCTGAAGAGTCCATCTATGCACCAAGAATTCCAAGGCCAATACAGTATATCCCTTTTTTTGGGCTGGGAATACTCTGAAACTTCACGGCCGTAGCTTGAGCCCAAGCCATACTGCCCGTTAAGTTAAGGCAGACTTTCTCAAGGCCCTGCCATCCATTTAAACATATCTCTGCCCACTCCAAAAATAAAGAGACCACAAGATTTTAGAAGTGGTTTAGAACTCTGACTCAGTCATGTCACTTTATTGAACATACAGACTCTCTCTTAGGTGGTTGCCACAGCGGCCGCCTGAGTTCTCTGGACCGACACCCTGGCAGCATGGGTCTTTGCCAGATGATCCGTGAATTCCTGAAGAAAAGACAAGAAGACACCCATGGAAACGTCAGTAGATTCTGAGCTCCATTTCCCATCCCAAGAGTCCTTTTGAAGCAGGGGTTCCCAACCTTTTCAATCCGGGGGTCGGGTCATGCTGTCAGCTTTGAGGGCCAGGCGGTCATTTTGCCCTCTCTGCACAATGAGGAGTGGCCATTTTGTCCCAACTGCTTCAAAGGGATGGCCCTTTTGTTTCTCAAATGCCCTTGGGAGGGGTGGTTGTGCACATGAAATGGCGCTGTGTGCCGGATCTGGCCCATGGGCCTTAGGTTGGGAACCCCTGTTAAAGCCTATGTGATTGCAAAGCTCATGACAGAGGAAATGCAACTTGGCAGAGAAACAAGTGCACATTCCTATCTAAAAGCATGTTTCACTGGCACTGATGACCTTGAGACAACAGTTGGTATCCTACTTAAATATATATATATTAATCACCACTTTCCCCAAAAGAAAACCCTAACAGAGCCAGTTCCACAATCCATCTTGACTTTATGCCCCAAATCTTGACCCTGCAGCTTCCTTACCTGGTAAGGTGATTTGGTAAACACGGTTTCCTTCCAGAGGTCAGGGGTCAGATAACTGTAGGTCTTGGAGATGGCATCAAAGGTGGCCTTTGCTAGAAAACGAAGGAAAAACAAAACAGGTCTTTTTGATTAAAGAAAAAGGTTAATTAGGAAACACCAAATGAACCCAATCACAAGGACTGATAAAACACTAGCTGACTATAGGCGACATCTTGCACCGCAAGGGCATTCATATCACTATCTCTGTGGATTCCAATAAGGAACAGGGAGACCACGAGGTCACACTGTCGTGCAAACAGGAATCCCTTTACTTTGCCTCTCCAAAAACGACAGGTGCGCCACAGGTATCAGGTGCAACTGAGCAGAGCTGAGAGGGTGGTTGGGAAGCATTTCCTGAAGCACAACACAGGCTACTGTAAAGAAAACAGGACTTCACTAGGCCCGTGATGGCCAACTTTGGCACTCCAGCTGTCCTTGGACTTCAGTTCCCAGAAGCCCAAGTCCCTGTGAATCCACACAAAAGGGTTTACTGCGCATGTTCTTGGACTTCAAATGGTACAGTGGCCTCTAATGGCCACTTCTGGTAATGCGGTGTGTTCTACGTTGTGTTTCCCCGCACAAATTTTTCGTCATACAAAACGTCCCGGGAAATGCATTAAATTCGTAAAGCGAGGTGCCGCTATATCCAATCCTGGTCGTTTTAGCCTGCCTCTGCTCTATCTCCCCTTCGTGGCTGCCCACTCAGCCACCCCGATCCGGAGGGGCATTAAGAAAGACATACCGAAGTTGCCCAGGGTGGCGGTGCAGCCTCGTGCTGAAGTGTAGCAATCATCAATACCAGCCATCATCAGAAGTTTCTTGGGAACCGGGGCAGAAACGATTCCAGTCCCACGTGGCGCAGGGATGAGACGCACCAGGACAGAACCGCACCGGCCAGTGACCTAAAACAAATGTGGGCACCCTGAACCACAGTGTACAAGTTTGTTTTGCGCATACAGATTATTATTATTTATTAGATTTGTACCCCGCCTTACTTGCACAAGTGTGACTCAAGGCGGCTTCCAACAAAAATAAATACAATATACAACCATGATATACAGTAAACAAAAATACATAAATTATACAATATACTTTAACAAAAATAAGTAAATGCTTAGATTGTGAACAGTTCTGGATTTCAATCCGGAGTCTCGATTCAAGAACATTAAGCACTACCTTGCATGGTACAGTGTGGGGCTTGCCGATCTTGTTCCCCCAGTAACCTCGTCTAACCGGCACAATGGACAGCTTGGCCAGGATGATGGCCCCACGGATGGCTGTGGCCACTTCTTTGGAGCATTTGACGCCTAAGCCGACGTGGCCATTGTAGTCGCCGATGGCCACAAAAGCCTTAAGAAAGGAAAAAGACCGCTGTTTCTGCAACTATAATACAACAAATCTCTTGGCTAAAAAGCCTTAGCAGCACATGTGTTTATGTTGCAAGCATCCATTGTAGAGAAAGACAAGGCCAGTTATGTCACTCCTTCATAGGAAGCCCACAAGCTCCGAATAAGCACCATTTTTGTGATAAAGGAGCAGTCCACAAACATGAAAATTATCAGAATCAAGTGGGGCTCCGCACCTTTTGAGACACACAATTCACATAAATGCTCATCCTAGGCCAGCAATGCCAACCCTTGGCACTCCAGCTATTCTAGGACTTGAATTCCCAGAAGCCAAAATCTCTGTGAATCGACACAAATGGGTTTACTGGGCCCGTTCGTGTAGATTCACAGAGACTTGTGCGTCTGAGAAAAAAACACCTGGAGTGCCAAGGTTCGCCATCATGGCACTAGGCCGATAATCAAAACCTGCATAATAGAGCCTGCCTCCTCAGGGCATCAATGGTCCTGGTGACTACTAGGTTTTGTCCCTATGTTTGAGCTGCAAGGCTGTGGAAATCAGGGTCACAAGAATAAGCAGCGCTGCTTTCTCAAAGCTCAAGGCAGGAAGCCAAGCTTGGGAGAAACCAGGACTTTATTTGTAAGCGAGAAACCCCAACAACCATGAAAATTATCAGAATCAAGTGGGGCTCCGCACCTTTTGAGAGATGCAATTCACATAAATGTTCAATCCTAGGCCAGCGATGAACCTTGGCACTCCAGCTGTCCTTGGACTTCAATTCACAGAAGCCCAAGTCCCTGTGAATCCACCCAAATGGGTTTACTGCACATACTGCCAAGGTTCGCCATCCCTGCCCTAGACCAAGTAACTGTCCCACTAAGATGGGGAAAATTGAATCTAGCCTGTTAGCCACCCCAAGCAAAAAGGAGACCAGCCAAGAGACGAAGGGCAGGTTGATTCCAGTATCAAGTGCTAGAAAAATGCTTACCTTGAACCTTGTGCGCTGACCGGCACGTGTCTGCTTCTGGACAGGCATGATCTTCAAAACCTCATCTTTCAGAGTAGAGGCCAGGAAGAAATCAATGATTTCAGACTCCTGGAAAACCAATGTAAATAAATCAGCAGCTGTGGGACCCGATCCAAATAGCCCTACTAGTTTATAATCCCATATCCTGTAATTTATCTGTATGGCCCAACCATGCGTTCTTCAAAAGCTCACTGTCCTAAAAAGGAGACCCACAGTGGCCAATGTGATCATCTGTGGTACCCCATTTACACCAACTATACACCATGTGAAGAAGCTCTACAGCAGTGGTTCCCAACATGGAGCCCAGGCCCCACAGGGAGACTTCAATTCCCAGAAGCTTATGTCAGTCCATGGGCTGATCAGTGCTTTGGGGAAGTGACTTTGGCTTCCGGGAATTGAAGTCCAAGAACCAAAGTTTGGGAAACATTGCCTTAAGGCAGGGATTCCAGACCTGCGGCCCCATTTCATGTGTCCCCCACCACCGCTTCCACCACACCCAGAAGTGCCATGTGGTGGATGAAGGGCAAAATTGCCATCTGGCCCCTGAAGCTGTCTGAGGGAGCATGCCCCTGGCTTAAAAAAGTCAAGAACTCCTGCCTTAACGGTAAAGGTTTCCCTTGCTCGAAAGCCAGTCGTATCCAACTCTACGGTTCAGTGCTCATGTTTCAAAGCCAAAGAGCCAGCGCTGTCTGCTTCTGCAGACGTTTCCGTGGTCATGTGGCAGGTATGACTAGACACCGTAGCGCACGGAACGCTGTTTACCTTCCCACTGAAGTGGTCCCTATTTATCTACTTGCAATTTCTTGCTTTCAAACTGCTAGGTTGGCAGGAGCTGGGACAAAGACGGGAGCTCATTCCGTCCATAAGGACTTCCATTCCCAGAAGCCTAAATCAGTCCCATTGGCTGGTCAGTGCTTTAGGAAATTGACTTAGGCTTCTGGGAATTGAAGTCCAAGAACCAATGATTGGGAAACTCTGCCTTAAGGACTTCCATTCCCAGGAGCCTCAGCCAGTCCATTGGCTGATCAGTGCTTTGGGGAACTGACTTAGGCTTCTGGGGATTGAAGTCCAATATCCAAAAATTGGGAAACATTCTACATTTCCTCATTTCTCAAAACAATCAATTTTACCGGCCGACTCACTGGTATTATTTGTATCCCCTCCAATTCTTACACATCAAGATCATAACATTATGATACCTTCATTATTACAACAGACCTTTAACAAAAAGATATTCAAACAAAGCCCTCTGAATCCTTCCCCCTCCAGAAGGATACCTTGATCGGAAGTGAGAAAAGGTAAATCTCTTCTAGAGATTTGATCTTCATGTCCTTTACCAGGCGACCAAGCTTGGTGACAGGAATCCACTGTTAAGGATAAAGAAATAACCAAATTATTAACGTCACCCCAAAACTCCACCATCACTGGCCTACAAAAGCAGTCAAGGATGGACTATTTCAAGGTGCCACAAACCAAAGATGAAATTATATATTTGACTCCCATATTTCCAGACAAATAAAACAGAAATGGAGCCTTTATTCTCTCCTGAACATAAGAACAGCCTTGCTGGATTACAGAATGTGTGAGCATTCTGTCTCACACAGTGGCTCACCATTATATTCTTCCCAAGCAGATGCCTTCACCTGCTTAGGATTCCCTGGAAATGGCATTGAGAGATATCCTGCCTATCTCTCCAACCCAGAGGTTGTCCTTAGGTATCCATAATTATAGCTATTGATACCCTTCTCCTCCATGAACTTCTCTAATCCTTCCTGAAAGCTGTCAAGACTGACAGCTGTCACCACTTCTTCTGGCAGGGAGTTCCATAGACCCGTGATTGATCCTCTGGGTGAAAAACTACTTTCTCTTATTTGTTTGAGAACTAGCACCCAAAAGTTTCATGGAGTACCCGTTAGTTCTAGTGTTATGCGATAGGGAAAACAGTTTTCCCGTATCTACTTTGTCCACACCGTGCATGATTTTATAAACTTCCATCAGGTCACCTGCAACCTGTTCATCTACATGCACCTCATCAACTACATTAAGAGAGAGGAGTTCAGTTTGTTCCTGTTGTTATCTTCCTGGATCCCATCAAGTGTGATGAAGGAGAGATCCTGAGGTGTGGAACCAGGTGTTCCTCTGTGTGTTCCTCACCAGGTGTGATGAGGAAAAGAGCCTCAAAGTGAAACCAATTGTAAATACAGAAAACCTTTCGCTTGCCAGCGATGCCCAAATTCTCTTTATCCAAACCGTACATACGAGGTCCTGCCGCTGCAGAGGCAATCCTAAAAATGAAAATATGTTTAAAGGTTGGCTCTACTCACTTCTTTCTCTTCGGCTTTCCCTCGGGCCCCACGGCCTCGCCCGCGCCCCCTGCCACGGCCACGGCCTCGTCCCCGGCCTCCGCTGCCAAAGCCTCCCCGAAAGCCGCCCCGGGCAGCCGCCCCTCCTGCTCCGCCTGCCCCTCCCGCAGCACCGGCGTCGTCCGCCATTTGCTGCAAGACAAAAAGGATAGGTTAGTTTTTTTCCCCGTGGGTTCGAGTCCCGCAAGCTGCTAGAGAGGAAGATTGGGGGAAATCCCATGCATGCACTTTTGCGTGGATCCACACCACGTGTGTATCATAAAGTGATTCATCCCCACAATGAAGAAAGTAGTCATGCCATGAAACTTACACATGAGCCTGCAATGCAAAGTTGATAGGGGACAGTGCCTAATTTTGATAAATTAACAAATGTTTAGACAACGGCATAATGATTTCCTGTCTCATATCCATGATTTCTCCCCCAGGATGCCTTAAATTACAAGATTTACCTCTTTGTATTTAAAGGTAAAGGTTTCCCTTGCTCGAAAGCCAGTCGTATCCGACTCTAGGGTGCAGTGCTCATGTTTCTAAGCTGAAGAGCCAGCGCTGTCTGCTTCTGCAGACATTTCTTTGGTCATGTGGCAGGCATGACTAGACACCGGAGTGCACGGAACACTTACCTTCCCACCAAAGTGGTCCCTATTTATCTACTTGCAATTTCTTGCTTTCGAACTGCTAGGTTGGCAGGAGCTGGGACAAAGGCGGGAGCTCATTCCGTCCTGCAGTATTTAAACACGTGTCTAAATAAGGGCCGCCCAAAGGCTATGGCGCAGCGTTCAGTAGGAGGGAAATGAAAGCCTTCCTTTCTTTTAGTGAGGTATAGAACAACACAAGACCCAAAGAACCACCCAAGGGAAGCGGGTAAGCTCGGAATTGATGCGTAACGTCAGAACAGAGCATTCCCACTCGTGTCTACGACTCATCCCGACGGGGATGCAAAATAATCTTAAACCTCATGCTTCCCCAGAGACAAAGGCCACCCCTTAAATCCATCGCGCGCAATTTAATCCACAGCGAGGGCCTCCCCAAGAGCCGATGGCAGCGGATTCCCACGCGCAACCACACTTACGTGTCTTGACTCTAGAAGGCCGGGAGCCGCCGGCGAGCGCTATTTATAGGCCGCGCATCTCGCGACACCTGCTCTCCTCGCGAGCGTTCTTTTGCCCGGGCGAGCGTCCCTTATGCGCAGGCGCAGGAGGCTTGTTATGTGCTATACCGGTGTCGGGGCCCCGGGATCGAGCATGGATCAAACGCCCGAGGTTATAAAAGGCGGGGCTCCTGGGGCAGGCAGGGCAGTCGGTGGCTGGGCCGCCTTCCGTGCGCACGTGGCTCATCTTCTTCTGGCGGGGAGGTGAGTACTACGGTGGGTTAGTTACTTTGCTTGCTCCTATAAAATCTGAGTGCTGATTTTTTAAAATCGCAATAAATAATTGTAACAATAATAAAATAATAGGATTTCGCTTTAGCGCCAAACCTGCATCCAGCTTGCTTTGATTGCAACCGCCTGCACATTTCAAAGGGGGGGGGGGGGGGGGGAGGAATATTAGATTGGTTGATTCAGTAATTGTGGGGGTGGGTTGAGTCAGTGTTGCAAGCTCAATCATCATCATCATCACTGCTTAAAGCTGGGGTTCCCAAACCTTTTGGGCCGTGGGCCAGATCCAGCCGCAGATGCCAATTCATCTGGCCCATGAAGCCCTTGTCGCTCCCGGAAGTGGAAGGAAAAAATGCACCCACATATGGGCACGTTTTACTTCCACTTCCGGGAGCGACGAGGGCTTTGCCGGCTGGATGAATTGGCGTTGAGCGCCAGGTCCGGCCCTTGGATCTTAGTTTGGGCACCCCTGCCTAAAAGGGTCGGTTGAGTGTGCAGTATTTAATTTAATAGTCATATTTATATATATGGCCCACTCAGGTAGAACCCGACTCAGGGCGGCATTCTTCCCTTGTTATTCTCACAACAGTCTTGTAAGGTAGGTCAGCAAATGAGGTAGCGAGTGTCCCAGTTTATGGGGATCTGAGACCAAGGCAGAATCAGTGCTTCCCATTGTGGGGCCCAGGCCCCACCACTGGACTTCAGTTCTAATAAGCTCAGTCACTGCATTGGCTGATCAGTGTTTTGAGGAATTGACTTAAGCTTCTTGGGATTGGAAGTCCAAGAACCAAAAGTTCGGAAATCCTGGTTTAGATAACTTTTTGTTTGTTTGTTTAAATAACCTCTCTATTGTCACCAGCTGACCACAGTGTATATTCTGATTAAGATAAGCCTGATGATCTTAAAATAAAGTCAAAAAGGATTTAGTGCGCACACACACTTATTATCATTGAAGGGCCTCAATACATAAATGTATGTACCGTTCTCATAAATAATTGTACATTAGTTTTCTTATACATATTTGATACATTGAATTCAATAGTTTGTTTCATTCGTTCATAATAATTTTATAGTCCACATTTAAATTGATATACTTAATAATCAACGTTAACAGGTATTTTATTTTCAAGATTAAAGTTTGTAACATTAAGCAATACCATTTATAAGTTGATTATTTCTTTTAATAATTTCCATGGTTAATTTCTTTTTGCCATTTGGTTTGTGTAAGTAAGTGTACATTCATACATAGTTTATTTCAGTCATTAGCGAGGGCTGTGGTGGCTCAAGGGTGAAGAAGCTCGCCTTGTTAGCTGGAAGGCCAGCTAAGTCGGCAGCTCGAGACCAGGGTACTGCATGACGGATTGAGCGCCTGTCTCTGTCCCAGCTCTTGGGAACAAGAAAGGTTCTAGGCGAGAAAGGCAGCCATATAAATCTACAAATAATTAAAAAGGAGCCTCATTTGTGCGTCCCCTGAGTGGAGTTTCTCCCACAAAAATCCTTTCAACCCAGAATAATTAATGGCACGAAATTATTATATTATTTTGGTCATTGACCAGCATTTTCTAAGTGTGTGTGTGTGAAACTGACATAATATTTGAAACCTCTAGCCCGATATTACAATATAGTCCAGTAATGGCAAACCTTGGCACTCGGGGTGTTCCTGGACCTCAATTCCCAGAAGCCCAAGCCAGCACTCCTGCTGATCAAGGGCTTCTGGGCATTGAAGTCCAAGAACACCTAGAGTGCCAAGGTTCCCCATCACTGATACAGTCTATCACAACCATCGAAGTACATTTCCCTTCATAAGTTTTTCTCAACATTTCTTTCTTTCAGTCAGAAACCCTGTGCAATAAAATGAGTAATGCAAGCAAGAAAAAAGTCCGCCTGTATTCAGAGGAATATTTAAAATTTGGTTTCATATCCGCTATCCATGACGAACGGTCTCCTTTCTGCCTCTTATGCCAAAGATGCTTGACCAACGAATCAATGAAACGAGGGCGTCTTGAGGCGCATTTGAAGGTGAAGCATGGTGCGTATGTAAATTCAGATTTAAACTACTTCAAAGCTTTAAAGGAGCAGTTTGAGAAGAAATCGCCAATAAAGTCCCTGTTAGCGGCTCAAACGGTTCCTGTCAGTCGGATTCTTGAGGCCAGCTATGAAATTTCTTTACTCATTGCTAAATCTGGAAAGCATTATGCCATTGGGGAGGATTTAATTAAGCCCTCGATATCGGCATTTCTTAAAACAGTTCTGGAGAAAGATGACAAAGACGTGAAAGCCATGGAGCTCAGTCGCGAGACCGTGAGCAGAAGGATAGAAGAAATGAGCGAAGATATTGAAAAACAACTCGTTGACAAACTGAAGTCCAGGAAATTCTCAATACAAATGGATGAGTCAACTCTGAGAAACGGTAAGGCTGTCTTGCTAACCTATGTGAGATATATTGATGAAGGTGAATTTGCTGAAGAACTCTTATTCTGCGCATCATTAGAGAGCACCAGTACCGCCACAGACCTATACAATAAGCTGAAACACTACTTAGATGCCAACGACATATCAATAGGAAACATCACATCTTGTGCTGGCGATGGGACCCTGGTTATGACGGGCAAGGAAGATGGCTGCTTAAAACTGATGAAAGATGAGAATCCAGACATGCTCCTCGTGCATTGCATTACTCATAGAGAGAACCTGGTGTCCGAAAATATTTCCCCTGTTCTTAACGAGGTACTAAACAACGTTATCAAATGCATCAATGCTATCAAAGCGGATGCCAAATGCGAGCATCTCTTCGAGCAGTTTTGCGAAGGTAAGAGTGCAGAGCACGTGAGGCTTTTGCTCCACACCGAGGTGCGGTGGTTCTCCAAGGGGAATTGCTTGAAAAGGTTCGTGGAACTCTTTGACGACTTTAGTTACTTCTTGATCGACACGCCGGAGATGAAGCGCCTGCAAAGCGTCGACGGGAAGGCGTTTGTGAGTTATTTGGCAGATATCTTTGAAAAGCTGAACACGTTGGACAAGCAACTTCAGGGGACGCATAAGACGCTGGTCGACGCAAAAGCGAAGATATTTGGCTTCGTTACGTTTCTAGACTTGTGCCACAAACGTATTTCCGTCAAGAACTTTGAGCTCTTCGATTGTCTCAAGAAGTGCGAGGTGACCGACGCGGCTGTGCTTGTCATTGTGGACCATCTGAAAAGGCTGGCCGCGGATTTGAGAGAAAGGTTTTCCGATTTAAAGCAAGTTGATTTCCCGGCGTGGGTGATGCAGCCGGCGCTGGTGGGTCTGTCTGACATTTCGGCGCAGTACCAAGAAGAGCTCTCGAAAATGCCAGGCGACGAGTTGGTGAGAACTTTATTCGGCTTGAAAGGGACGATGGCTTGGCTTTGCGACGCCATAGAAACGAAATACCCAAATGCAACCAACTTTGCAAGGAAACTCTTGTTGCTGTTCCCATCTTCCTGTTTGGCGGAGCATGGCTTTAGCGCTGTCAATGATTTGCTCCTGAAGGAAAGAAACCAAGTGGATATCACTAAACGAGGGGATTTGCGACTGAGGCTGACTAGGTTGGTGCCTAACATAAAGTCTCTCTGCAGCAGGCATGAAGCCCAAGGGTCTCACTCACTTTAGCTTACTTGAGGTGAGCTCGAATTGAATGTGGATTGCTACCTTTATTTTATTGCATAATGATTAAAATGAGGGGCTGCGGTGGCTTAGTGGATTTGACAACAGAAAGGTCGGCAGGTCGAGACCCGAGTGCTTCATGACGGAGTGAGCTCCTGTCTCTGTCCTAGCTCCTGCCAACTGAGCAGTTCGGAAGCAAATTGCAAGTAGGTAAGTACCTGTCACGTTGGCGGGAAAGGTAACAGCGTTCCATGCGCTCTGGCGTGTCTAATGCTTGCCACGTGACCTCGGAAACCTCTGCAAACACAGACAGCGCTCTTTGCCCTTAAATGGAGATGAGCACTGAACCCTAGGGTCAGATATGACTTGCTTTTGAGCAAGGTCAACCTTTACCTAGTCTCCCTCCTGGGCAAAGTGTTTCTTGTTTTCATGGCATTGTCTGAAAATCACTCTCCGCTCCCGTCAGTGGCTCTGGGTGAGATAACAATGCCCACATCAAAGAGGGACATAAAGCTTATTGCCCTCTAAGGTGCAAGAGGAGCAATAAAACCCATGTTCCTACAAGGCCAGATGGAACGGGGAGGAATCGCACAAATTGCCTTGGGCTTCTTTGGAAGGAAGGGAAATCATCTTTCAAAGCAATGACCTCCGGGAATTCATACTTGTTTCTCTTGCAGGAGCTGCAGCCCTCGGAAGAGTCGCATTGTGCTGGATCTCAAATGTCCACGTATCTCATCATGGAGAGGAGATTGGGAGAGAGAAGGAGAGCACCAAAATAACACTGCACAACAAACGATTTTGCTACTGGGAAGAACACACATGATTTGCATGGTATAGAGTGTGCTGATTCCAAATCTGAACTCAGAATTTGCCTATCACGTACAGATTTTAAGGTGTGTGTGTTATAGCTGTTAATGGTATTGAGTAATGTATTTTTACATGGGACCATTAGAACAGTTGCAGCTACCACTATGCCGCCTCACCTGAATCACGTCCCCTGGTGGCATGCATGTTCCAGCAGCGGCCGGGCATGTCAGGACAAGTCAGTGAGCTGAGGTCAGAAATAGGTCTATAAGGCCAGGTGGACCAAGGGCACATGTCTCTAGTGCGAAACCATCTTATTGGATAGTACAGCTAGGCCATAGTGTGTCTGTTTTGAGCTAAAGATGAGTAGGTGCAGCTGTGTTAATAAACCAGACAATTTTTGCTATGTTTGTGGCAACTATCCCCCTGGTGATCAATGGAAGATCCTAACCAAGAGGGTGAGATTTGCTAACCTAAGATCCTGACGTCCTAGGCAGAATCGGACTTGATTATATCCAGTGCACTTGGTTTAGTATAGGACACATGGATTAGACAAAGTAGCAGACAATATATATATATATATATTTTTGTGACACAGTGTAAGTAAAAGGTAAAGGTTTCCCTTGCTCGAAAGCCAGACGTATCCGACTCTAGGGTGCAGTGCTCATCTCTGTTTCTAAGCCGAAGAGCCAGCGCTGTCTGCTTCTGCAGACGTTTCCGTGGTCATGTGGCAGGCATGACTAGACACCGGAGCGCACGGAACGCTGTACTGACTGCAAAAATGGCAAGAATCAGAGAGAAAAAGACTCCTCTTTGGGTTTGTGGAAAGCTCATTTTCCTGAACCTCTGCTGTGAAAACTTATGTGCTGTTTACATTCTCCATAATTTTTAAAGTGAAAATATCATATTGTGTGTCCATACACATCAAGTGCCGCTCCGGAAAATACAGGAACTGCTCCGGCCCGGGTGCGCATGTGCAGCAAAAACTCCTTTGTGCATGCGCAGAACACGTTTGCACAGGCGCAGATGGGTTCTGCGCATGCGCGCATGTGTAGTTACCCCTTCCCCCCACCGTTTTACATACGGGATGGCGCCGGGAAAGGGGAGGAACGTGTGCCATAATAGGGGTTTCACAGCCAGGTGTGTTGTGTGTCTGTGTATCTGATGTGTATAAATAGATACCACGAGGCCTCACTCAGATGTCTGATGAAGGGGACTTTGTCCACGTAAGCTCACATTTAAATACAGGAGTTAGTCTTTGAGGTGCCACAACATTTCTTGTCTTTTTTTAACTCTGTCTCATAATAAAATGGTTTTTTATACATTTTGTGTCAGCTATGCTGGTGTAATACATTTTTGCAGGGTATTCTCCACTAAACCAGATACAGAAATATGCGGCTCATAGCAGGGGATACAGTAAATAGGATCTTTAGCGAAAGTTAAATTTGACATCGCTGAGGTCGCCTGACTCCTAATTTTAATGTTGATGGATTTGTGGAGTAAGTACGACGCAGCTTAAGGCAGGGGTTCCCAACCTAAGGTCTGTGGGCTGGATCTGGCCTGCGTCACCATATCATGTGCTCCCCCCCACCCCTCCAAAGGCATTTGAGAAACCAAATGGCCATTCCTTTGAAGCTGTTGGGACAAAATGGCCACCCCCATGGTGCAGGCAGGGCAAATTGGTTGTCTGGCTCTCAAAGCTGACTAAGAGAGCATGACCCGGCCCCCGACTTGAAAAGTTGGGGAACCCCTGGCTTAAGGAAAGTGCCAACAGCAGAATTGACACTCTGTGGGTTAACATCTTGCTCTGTGGGCTAAGGTGTCAGCTATCATCATTACTTCCTCTTACCACATCGAGGGAGGTGCTAGCTATGCTTATGCCTACCTGCACCATTGACAGTGCACAAATGAAATGCGCACGGCTTAACCTTAGAGTAGACCAGGGCTTCTTAACCTTTTCAAGCCGTGGGCCGGACCATGCCCCTTTAGACAGCTGAGCTGGCCGGACTGGTGGTCCCACTCCCACCCCTTGTAAACGCCATAAAATGTGGGCGCATATACACCTATCATAAACGCCTCCGCTTCTGGTACTGTTGATGTGGGCCATGTGAAATGATGCAGCAGGCCATAGGTTGAGAACCCTTGGGGTTGACTAAACCAGGCATTCGCAACCTCCGGCCCACGGAGCCATAGTTCTCGACACCACCACATGGGGAAGCACTGGGAATGTGCAGAAAACACTGCCAAAACACGTGAGAACTTGCACGGAACTACGTGACCGGCCCGCTCAGCCATCTGGGGGGAGTGATCTGGCCCACAACCTGAAAACGTTGAGTAAGCCTGGACTAAAGAATTTAGGTTTTATGTTCAAGTTTTGTGTAGAATTTTAGAAATAATGTAGATTTCCTGAAAGCAGGAAAGGAAAACTCAAGCCCCAGGAAGTCTGTTTGACTTCTTGGTAAATACGATTGCTCTTAATGGGGGAAGGTAACATTCATGGGGGGTTTAGGGTAGGTAAAGGTCACCCTTGCTCGAAAGCCAGTCGTATCCGACTCTAGGGTTCAGTGCTCATCTGTTTCAAAGCCGAAAAGCTAGCGCTGAGTCTGTTTTCATGGTCATGTGGCAGGCATGACTAGACAGCACGAAACGCTGTTATCCTTCCCCACCGAAGTGGTCCCCATTTGTCCACTTGCAATTTTTCTTGCTCTCGAACTGCTAGGTTGGCAGGGGCTGGGACAGAGACGGGAGCTCACTCCGCCGTGCGGTACTCGGGTCTCAAACCCACTGGCCTGCCGACCTTCCAGACAAGCCCAGCGGCGTCTCAACCACTCGAACCTGCATTTTTCCAAGCTCCGACGGTTTAGCGGAAATTTGGGGGGAGAAGGAGAAGCTTCGGAGTGAACTCGGAAGCTGCCTCGCAAACGGACAGGATGTATGATTCTACATTTTTTTCTGTGTTTGTTCCGCTGGCTCTCCAGCAGAACACAGACGCAGGAAAATGTAGAATCATACATCCTGCCCGTTTGCGAGGCAGTTTCCGAGTTCACTCATGGCTCTGCGTCGCTTTCCCGGAAGTGAGCCGTCTCGACCGGAAGCACGTGGAGGGGGGTCCCGACCGGGCTGTTGCTGGAACGGGAGGCCGGTTCGCACATGGCGGCCTCGAGCAGCTCTTCGACGACCTTCAAAACCAAGTACGGAGCGGGGGAGGGGGCGGTGCCTTGGTTACCGGGGTAACGAGGAGGGGGCGGCCGGTGACAGCAGCGTGCCCCGTCACTATGACAACGCTGGCTGGGCTGTTCTCCCCCTGCTCTCCTCCCAAAAGATCCCCGTTACGTGACGTCATAGTGGGAGGCGAGGGTGCCTCTGAGCATGAGCAGAGTGCTTTCCCGTTTCTACCCCCCAAAAAAGGGGCAGGTTTGGAGGCTTCTTTCTGCGGGTGGGGCGAAAGAGAGGGAGATTCGTCTCTATTCCCTCCATTGGGGGGCGCAGGCGAGTCCCTTGTTGGGATCCAAGAGCTGGTCTACCTCGCAAGGTTGGCGTTGGGAGGATAGAAACAGCAGGGAGGGGGAGGGGGGAGAGACGTATAGGCTGCCTGCAGGAGCTGTTAGAAGAAAAGGGAAACTGAGGCTCTCCTACTAGGCGGGGTCTGTGCCAAAGGAATCCTGCCCAAGGGAGAGGTAAGAGAAAAATCTGTCTGTCTATCTGTTGGCTTATTACATCAAACCCCCCTTCTCCATCTGGCCAGTTTTACAGCGTATTAAAAAATCTTTACAGGATTCACAGGGGGCTTGGGCTTCTGGGAATTCAAGAACATCTGGAGTGCCAAGGTTCGCCATCCCGGTACTCGATCAACAGGGGCGGGGGGTGTTTGGTTCCCACTGCCTTAACAGGGACTCCCCCCTCGCTGGTTTTCTAAAAACCAGGAAAGCCAGAGAGGCATTGGGTTTGTGTGAGTGTGATTGTGTGCACGCATGCGTGCGTGCGTGCACGCAACATCCCATTTTTTGGTACAGAGAACAAAGGTGTGACTTGTCTTGGTTTAAAGAGCTCCCTTGGTCTCCAGTTCCGTGTCTGGCTCGCAAGTAAGTGCCTGCTGGCTGCAACCTGTGGATCCTGGGCGTCTCCATTCTGTAACACCCAAAGCTTGCCCAGCTCAATAGCAGCTCTTGGGGATGCAAAAGGCTGTCATCAAACTCTGTTGCCCAACACTGGCTGCGGCTTTTCCTTTGGACTTTGGGCAGGATTCTCACCTGGCACTTCCTGGCACCATGGGAGGGTTCAGCCTGGGATATTCTGTGTACAATACAGAGAATCTATTGCATTCCACAAGATCTCCAACATATAAGGCTGATCCATACTTGTTTCCCCTTGCCATCTAAGTCTCTTCAATATTGGGGATCTCATTGCTGTTGATGATGATGATGATTTGTCATTGGGGGGAGGGTCTGAGAGAGGGAGTCGCATCTTGTAGCTTTTAATAAGTGGAAATCCGTACCCAGGTCTCGAACTGCTTACTTGCCACCCTTCCAGCTACTTTCTCAAATTAAGAGCAGTTGTATTTACTTAGAAGACAAAGTCTGCCTCTTCCTGGGGTTTGAGTTTTCCTTTCCAGTTTGAGACCCGAGTACTGCATGATGGAGTGGCCTCCTGTTGTCTGTCCCAGCTCCTGCCAAGCTAGCAGTTCAAAAGCAAGAAATTGAAAGTAAATAAACAGGGGCCACTTCAGTAGGCAAGGTAACAGCATTTTGTGTCTAGTCATACCTGCCACTACCATGGAAACACCTGCAGAATCAACACATTTTCTTGAAACCTTTTCTTGTCTTTTCAGTTATTCCGTGTTCAGGAGGATCGAGCCCTTCTACACAGGAGGACGGATTCAGGTAACACAAAAGTCCCTTCTCCCTTTAGCACAGGTTATAGATAAGGGGCTGTGGTGGCTTAGCGGTGAAGATGCTGAGCTTGACGGCCAGCAGGGCGGCAGGTCAGGAGTTCGAGACCAGAGTGCTGCAGGACGGAGTGAGCTCCAGTCGTCTGTCCCAGCTCCTGCCAACCTAGCAGTTCAAAAGGAAGAATATTGCAAGTGAAGAAATAAGTATCACTTTGGTGGGAACGTAGCAGCGCTCGTTGCACTCCGGTGTCTAGACATGCCTGCCACGTGTCCACGGAAACTTCTACAGATGCAGACATCGCTGGCTCTTTGGCTGTAAACCAAGATGAGCACCGAACCCTAGAGTCAGATACAACTGGCTTTCGAGCCAGGGCGACCTTTAGCCATCTCTATTAATGGCAGAGTGCTGTGATGTGTGCTTAAGAAAGCTTTTCTCTTCTTGTCTTTCGTTCTTAGACCAACCAAGATGGCGACTATATGTTTTGCGCTTGCGATAATAAGGTCAACATTGTCGACATGGCGACAGGAGATATCGTTCGCAGTATCGGGCAGGTAGTAAGACCACCCACCCGCCCGCACCCACCCTTCATGGTGGTAACTCGCATACTGTACAGTCGTTGTGCTGTTAAGGCTGTTCATGTTCTTTGCATTAATGGCGGGCAATGGAATAAATTCTGTTGATGGCAGAGTTAGGGACGTGCCTTTCTTTCCAAGTTGTTCTATTCACCCCGAGCAGCCGTTTGTATCGAATGGCAATTCAGCAGAGCATGGCATCTTTCACAACTCTCCTAATAATTGTAAACCCACCCCCACCCCTTTTCTTCCCCCTCTTCTGTTAGGATGATGATGAAGACATTACGACGTTTGCCCTCAGCAAGGACGACGAAGTAAGAAACAGTAGCATTGAAAACCGGGAAATCCTAGAGGGAGGAGGAGATGGAGAAAGATGATAGATAGAATAATAAGCCATTTAAGTACCATATTTGCCGGTGTATAAGACGCACTCTGTTTTTCCAGTGTATTTTAAGGGGGGACTATGTGCTGGTAAATATTATATTGTTGGCGTACCATATAAGATGTATAAGACACTCTGTTTTTCTGGTGTATTTTAAGAGGGAAGTGCGCCTTATACACCGGCAAATAAAGTCAAACCTCTACATATGAAGTTAATTCGTTCCTTGAGGTTGGTTTTATCTCAAAAAAAAAATCTAATCTTGAATTTCCCAGAGGAATGCATTGAGTTTTTCTTAAGTCGAAGCATTCTTATCTCGAGGTTTAACTGTATGGTAACTGCCAGGTGTTGAGCACGATCCGGTCCATTTAACCTGCCTGAAATGAAAAGAAGCCATTTTTGCTCACTTTCTTTAAAGCAGGGGTTCCCAACCTAAGGCCCATGGTCCGGATCCGGCCCCTGGCACCCCTCCAAGAGAATTCGAGAAATAAAATGGCCACCCCCTTTGAAGCTGTTGAGGCAAAATGGCCACCTCCATCATGCAGGCAGGGCAAAATGGCCATCCTGCCCTCGAAGCTGACTGCGAGAGTGTGACCCGGTCCTTGGCTTGAAAAGGTTGGGAATGCCTGCTTTAAAGAGACTTCTTTTCCCCGTCAGATCCTTGTGACAGCAAGCCAGTCCCTGCTACTCAAGCAATGGGATTGGCTGGCCAACAGGAGCAGCCGCACATGGAAGGCTGTGCACACGGCACCCGTCGCCAGCATGGTGTTTGACTCAACGTCCACTCTGTTAGCCACAGGTAAGGCTATGGTTCTGCGCAACTGGCTATCTGAGGGGATGAGCAAATATGAGCCCTGGGGTTAAGCTGCTGTACTGCAACCAAAAGGTTGTGAGTTCAATCCTGACCAGGGATCAAGGTTGACACAGCCTTCCCTCCTTCCAGGGTTGGTAAAATGAGGCCCTAACATTGGGGGGGGGGGGGCAAAATGCTAATTAACTTGTGAACCTGCCCAGAGAGGGGACTAAGCATTTCTATGGAGCAAGGGATACAAGTGTGGTTGCTTTGCTTGAACTTGGATATGCTCTTCCCATGTGGGCGGCTTCTCTCTGAAGGGACTGAGATCTTTTGGACAGAACAGAAGGGGGGAAATTGAGTGGTCCCCAACACTTGTACCTTCATCTGCAGTTAAAACTGCCCTCTATGCTCCTTCTCAATTTCTACTGATTCAGTGGAGGAAATCCCACTGGAAACCATCTTGTTGGGCCCAAGGGCAACATTTCATTATTCTGATTCCCAAGAGTCATCATGGAGGCAGAAGAGGCCATGCCAGATGGACTGGCTGTGAAGGCGCACCTTGATCATATCCTCAAGGCTGTGGCAGTCCATTGCAGTCCCAGTGTTAAATCCTGCATGTCTCATTTCATATGTGCTACAGGAGAGGGCTCCGTGATCAGAGTGCGTGGGTCACTTTATGGCAAGCTGGGATCCACCTTAAACAAATTCACGCCAATGGCATTTTTCCTGCTTCAGGGAAAAAAATGCATTCTCAGATACGAGTAGCAGCTGACGACAATGACTGGTTCAGTCTGAGTAGGTCCATTGTGTCTTTTATTTTCCCCCTTTCCCTTCTCAGGTGGCTGTGACAGCACAATAAAGATCTGGGACATCCCCAAGCAGTACTGTACACACAACCTGAAAGGCTCGTCGGGAGTTGTCCAGTAAGGAAGCCGTTATTTCACCCCGTTCTTTGCAACGGTGGAAGTTCAGCCACGCTAACTTCACCGTTCCGCAGGAGAGCAGCCAATTGAAAAGCTTTATCATACCTGAAAATGATACGGTCAGTCTTGAAGAAAGAGACTGTGTTGGCTTAGCGGCTGAACTTTACGACTGGAAGGTTGGCGGGTTAGCAGTTCGAGACCTGACTGCTGCATGATGGAGTGAGCTCCCGTCTTCTGTCCCAGCTTCTGCTAACCTAGCAGTTCGAAAGCAAGAAATTGCAAGTAGATGAATAGGTACTGCTTTGGTAGGAAAGGTAACAATGTTCCGTGCTCTTTGGCGTCTAGTCATGCCTGCCACGCACACAGCGCTGGCTCTTTGTGAGTGTGATCCTGACAGGGATCAAGGTTGACTCAGCCCTTCATCCTTCCAAGGTCAGTAAAATGAGTCCCCAGCATGTTGGTGGCAAAACACTAATAAACTTGGGACTGCACTAAGTACTCCTGTGGGGCAGTATAGGAGTATAATTGCTAATTGTTATTCAAGAAGTTGCAAGTAGGTGAATAGGTACGGCTTCGATGGGAAAGGTTACAGTGTTTGGTGCTCCTGGGCCTCTAGTTATGCCTTCTGCATGACCATGGAAATGTCTGCAGACTCAGACAGCATTAATTCTTTGGCGGTAAACGGAGATGAGCACCGAACTCTAGAGTTGGACACAGCTGGCTTTCACGCAAAGTAGACCTTGAAGGAAGACCAATTCCTTCCTTAACTCCTCTGTTCTCTCTGCCTTTCTTCCCCAGCCTTGTGGAGTTCCACCCTGACATCTCTAAGCTGCAACTTTTCTCCTCCTCCACGGACAATACCATCCGGATCTGGGACCTGACGACCAGCCAGTGCGTGGCCCAGCTGGAGAACCATTACAGCTCTGTCACGTCTCTGGCCTTCTCCCCGGACAATGAGACCCTCATCAGGTGAAAAGCAGCCCCGAGTGGCTCCTTTTGGTTCTCTTTCCTCTCAAGGCAGGGCTGGTTTGACTAGAGCTCCCAAAAGGTCTCTAAATGTAGGGACACGCTTTGCTTTTAAAGCAGGGTGCCCAAACTACGACCCTTGGGACGGATCTGGCCCCCAACGCCAATTCATCCAGCCTGCAAAGCCTTGTTGCCCCCGGATGCGGAAGCCATACGGGTACATTTTACTTCTGCTTCCGGGAGCAATGAGGGCTTCACGGGCCGGATGAATTGGCATTGGGGGCCAGATCCGGCCCATGGGCCATAGTGACCAGCCCCCAAAACCATGTGACCAGCCCATGGCCCAAAAAGTTTGGGCACCCCTGTTTTAAAGCCGTGGGGGACCTTTGTAAGCAGGGCTGGCATAGGTTGCTGTGGCCATTTACATTTCATAGAAGAGAAATTGGGCATTTGCATTCATGTCAGCCCTGGTGGTGCAGGGGTTAAACTGCTGTACTATAGCTGAAACATTGTGAATTCAATCCTGACCGGGATCAAGGTTGACTCAGCCTTTTCCATCCTTCAGAGGTCAACCGAATGACTCCCCAGCATCTTGGAGGGCAAAATACTAATGGTATAGACGTATCTTTGCTATTTCTCTTTAGAAACAGCAAAAAGAAGACAAATGTGTTTTAGGAGAAAATTGGATCCAAGGACATTCGAGAAACAAAATGGCCACCCCTTTGAAGCTGTTGGGACAAAATGGCCACCCCCATCGTGCAGGCAGGGCAAAATGGCAGTCCGGTCCTCCAAGCTGACTGAGAGAGCGTGATCTGGCTTGAAAAGGTTGGGAACTGCTTGTCTAGACCATGTTTCCCAACCTTTGTTTTGGGGACTTCAGTTCCACAAAGCACTGATCAGCCAGTGTACTGACTTAGGGGCTGATCAGCCGATGTACTGACTAAGGGGCTGATCAGCCAATGTACTGACTTAGGGGCTGATCAGCCGATGTACTGACTAAGGGGCTGATCAGTCGATGTACTGACTTAGGGGCTGATCAGCCAGTGTACTGACTTAGGGGCTGATCAACCGAGGTACTGACTTAGGGGCTGATCAGCCGATGTACTGACTTAGGGGCTGATCAGCCGATGTACTGACTTAGGGGCTGATCAGCCGATGTACTGACTTAACTCCTGTGGGGCTTGGGCTCGGTCTCTAAAAGGCTCGCCATCACTGATCTACTCTATTACCATCGCAGGATAACCTGGCCAGACGATGAGGCTCAGTGTTGCGAGGCTGTATTCAGTTATTCAAGGCGCTGTGTTTTTCTAGAGGCGCTGATGGTTTGGAGACGATCGTTCAAGGTGAAACAAACGGGGGAAGAGGTCCAGGCAGGAGAAGAACCAACTCGGCAATGAACCTTGGAAACGAGTTGGGATGTAACCCAACGTGTCAAAGCATGGCATAGACCAGGGGAGCTGCAAACTTGGCACTCCGGGTGTTCTTGGACTTCAATTCCCAGAAGCCCAAGTCAACACTCCTGCTGATCAGGGCTTCTGGGAATTGAAGTCCAAGAACATCTGGAGAGCCAAGAAATGATCATTGAGGACCTAGGACAGTGAGTGATGGCCAATCTTGGCTCTCCAGGTGTTCTTGGACTTCAATTCCCAGAAGCCCTGATCAGCACTCCTGCTGATCAGGGCTTCTGGGAATTGAAGTCCAAGAACACCTGGAGAGCCAAGTTTGAGGAACCCTGGACTAGACACAGCTGTGGACCTTTCTGTTCAAGGCCATCTTAGTTCTTCCTCCCGGGTGGGGACAGTATTTCGAATGGAGTCAAGACTTCTGAGCCACAGATGGCTCTTAGCAGCTTCATGTTTGTTTGTTTTTAGCTCTGGCCGCGATCAGATCTGCACCATATGGGACCTCAACAAGAACGAGTCGAAAGGCACCATCGCTGTTTACGAGGTAAAACTGGTTTTGCTCTCTGCTGCTCGGTTATCAGTAAGGTTTCTTTCCTCTTACTTCAAGATAAACGGAGAATGATCTCTTGAAAGCCTGGGGCTCATGTGGCTAAGATGCTGGCTGGGAGGCGGAACGTCAGCAGTTCGATACCCGAATACTGCAGGACGGAATGAGCTCCCCTCTGTCCCTGCTGCTGCCAGAAATTGCAAGGAGATAAATAGGGACCACTTAAGTGGGAAGGTAGCAGAGTTCCATGCGCTCCGGTGTCTAGTCATGACCTTTACCTTTAAATAGGTACCACTTTGACAGGAAAGATAACAGTGTTCCGTACACTCCGATGTCTAGGCATGACTGCCAAGTGTCCACAGAAACATCTGTAGACACAGACAGGGCTGGCTCTTTGGCTATAAACAGAGATGAGCACTGAGTCCTAGAGTCGGATATGACTGGCTTTCGAGCAAGGGTGACCTTGACCTTAAACAGGGATAGGACATGAGATGCTAACTTGTTCCTCCTTGACCTGAGTATTCCTCATAGGGTTTGCGTGCCCATGATTTAAAAGGTACCAGGGTTAAGACGGGCCTTTTCTGGCCAACTCCTCTAGAGAATGACCTAAAACGTCAGGATGGACAAGAGCCACATGGGACCTGTTGTCTGTACACTCCTCCACATTTGCTGAGTTTTCCAAAGCCCATCTTGAGAGCAAAAATGTCTATTTCTCTGGACGTGCATAGTCTCACACTTCCATTTTCTCCATTCCTTTCTTTGCCTTCCTCGTTCCTCTCAGAGTGTTGAATCGGTCGTCATAATACCCGAAGAAGGAGATTTCTCAGCCTTGAGTGTGAACAACTCAAGCACGCACTTTCTCACTGCAGGCAGCAAAGGTGAGTGAAAAAGCCCCTGGGACATTTGAAGATTGCCTGGCCTTCTCCAGACAGCGACAGCCAAAGGTCCCCAGCAAGAAGCTCTTTTATCCCTTAGATTAGTGTTTCCCAATGTGGTGCCCAGGCCCCACTGGGGGGGGGGGGGAGGACTTCAATTCCCAGAAGCCTGAGTCAGTACATTGGCTGATCAGTGCTTTGGGGAACTGACTGACGCTTCTGGTAATTGAAGTTCAAAGACCACAGGTTGGGAAGCACTGCTCAGTGAATCCACTGCGTATGTGTAGTAAACCCATTTGTGTGGGTGTTTCCCAACCTTTGGTTCTTGGACTTCAATTCCCAGATTACTCAGTCAGTCCATTGGCTGATCAGTGTTTTGGGGAATTGACTGAGGCTTCTGGGAATGGAAGTCCCAAAACCAAAGGTTGGGAAACAGTGCCTTATAGCAATAGCTCCTGGTCTTGTTTTGACTGTGTGACTAGAACGTCTCCTACCAATTGTATAGCTCATTTTGATTTCTGTATTGACCATCTAATGATGTTCACATGAACAACTATCTCTTTCAGGTGTCCTCTAACATGGCTCTCCAGATGTTCCTGAACTTCAACTCCCAGAAGCCCTGATCAGCAGATGTGCTGACTTGGGCTTCTGGAAATTGAAGTCCAAGAACACCTGGAGAGCCAAGTTTGAGGACCTATGGTAGATAAGAGTTCCTCAAACATGTCTCTCCAGATATTCCTGGACTTCAGTTCCCAGAATCCCAAGTCAGTACACTTGTTGATCAGGGCTTCTGGGAATTGAAGTCCACGAACACCTGGAGAGCCAAAATTGAGGGACCTATGGTAGACTAGAGTTCCTCAAACATTTCTCTCCAGATGTTTGTGGACTTTCCAGAATCCCAAGTCCATACACTTCTGGGAATTGAAATCTGGAGAACCAAGTTTGAGGAACCCTGGGCTAGTCCAAAAGAGTTGGGAATTCTCTTCCTGCTCTCTGCTTCTGTTGATCTGTGTTCCCTTGTCTTAGGTGTCCTTCGGGTATGGGACTCTGCCTCGGCCACCTGCGTCCACACCCAGTCAGTGTCCAGCCTTCCCGTGCCAATCATAAAAGAGACGGCTGTCGAACAGAGCCTGGTCCACTGTGCGTTGCTGCCGGTGAAGAGTGAGATCCTCACCGTGAACGCTGAGCAAAACATCTGCTTGTACGACGCGCATACTCTTTCCCTCAAGAAGCAGGTATCGAGCATCATTGCACATCCAAGGAAGCAATGCGAAACGGGGTGGTGAGGATTGCCCTTCTAGATATGTAAGGGACAATGGTGGTTTAGTGGTTAAGATGCTGCACTGGACGACTGGAAGGTTGGCAGGTCGGCAGGTTAAGAGTCGAGTGTCCCAGCTCCTCCCAACCTAGCAGTTCGAAATCAAGAAAAATGCAAGTAGATAAATAGGGGACTGCAGTGGCTCAAGTGGCTAAGGCTGACTGGGAGGCGGAAGGTCAGCAGTTTGTTTCCCGAGTAATGCAAGACAGAATGAGCTCCCGTCTTTGTCCCAGCTCCTGCCAACCTAGCAGTTCGAAAGCAAGAAATTGCAAGTAGATAAATAGGGACCACTTCGGTGGGAAGGTAACAGTGTCTAGTCATGCCTGCCACATGACCATGGAAATGTCTGCAGTAGCAGACAGCGCTGGCTCTTCGGCTTTGAAACAGATAAGCACTGAACCCTAGAGTCGGATACGACTGGCTTTCGAGCAAGGGAAACCTTTTTAAATAGGTACAGTCTCAGTGGGAAAGATTACAACATTCCATGCACTCCATCCTCTAGTCATGCTGGTTCTTTGGCTGGTTAATGGAGATGATCACCGGTCCTCTAGAGTAGTGACAGCCAACCTTGGCACTCCAGATGTTCTTGAACTTCAATTCCCAGAAGCTCAGATCAACAGGAGTGCTGACTTGGGCTTCTGGGAATTGAAGTCCAAGAACACCTAGAGTGCCAAGGTTGGCCATCACTACCCTTCAGTCTGATATAACTGATATGACCTTTATAGTCGTATGACACTCTGTTGGGCTTGAGAATAGAGTCTTTCTTTGCTCCAAGGTCTCTGCATTTGTGTATGTAAAACGAACCTCCTAGAACAGTGATGTTGAACCTTGGCACTCCAGGTGTTCTTGGACTTCATTTCCCAGAAGCTCTGATTAGCAGGAGTGCTGGCTTGGGCTTCTGGGAATTGAAGTCCAAGAATACTTGGAGGGCCAAGGTTCAACATCACTACCCTAGGAGGCCCTTCATGCTGTTGGCTGTCCCTGTTGCCTGGGGCCTTTTCCAGGTAACAAGCTCTTGACTCAACCGCGGTGGCCCTTGCGTTTTCTTGCAGTTTTCAGGTTACAACGGGGAGGTGCTGGACGTCCGGTTCCTGGGCCCAAAGGATTCCCACATCGTGGTGGCCACCAACAGCCCGCAGCTGAAGGTCTTTGAACTCTCCTCTTCAAACTGCCAGGTCCTCTACGGACATACAGGTAGGATGCGAGAGTTCGCTACGGATCCCCGTGTTTCCTTGCTACAGGGGGTGGCGGAAGGAAGGGCTCTCTTTACAGGCTGACTCCCAGAGAAAGCAGCTCTAAAGCATGACATGTTTCCAAGACGTGGCTTTAAAAACGCTGGCCCTTAATCCCCTTTCAAGAGCCCTGGTGGCACAGGGGTTAAGCTGCTGGACTGTTAGGTTTTGTAGAGCGACCTTCGGGTAGACGGCAGCAGCAGGAATCTGAGTCCACACTGGCAAACACAGTAGTCAACGCAAGTCAGATAACGTTTGGTGCAAAGAGTTGTTTTACTGTCTGTGCAAAAATAAAGTTCAAGGTCTCAAAGGTTATTTACAGCAAAAGTCACAAAAGCAAATAGGATAACTTCTCCGTTGTTACTGTTCAGTTTGGTATCAGGTATTTACAGTTCAGGGATGCAAAAGTCCGTTAGTCAAGTAAAAGAAAGATAACAGTTTATAAGCTTACAGGCTTCAGTTTGCAATCTCCAGTAAGTAGTTCCTTGGCAGTTCTTTTTTTTTTTGGGCAACTTTCCAGTGTAAGTGCCAGCAGCCCTTCAAGCAGGTAGACACATGGACAGTCCAACAACAGACTGCTTTCCTCTGTGCCGACATCCTCCAAATGCAACCTCTTACCCAAAAAAAAACCTACATTGTACAAGGGCTAATGAGCTAATGCAGTAAAGCTGTTACAGCATATTATGTACAGTGCTCTTAAACAGAACGTAAGCAAGGTATATTATGCTACCCAATTGACTAGGCAGATACTTAGGACCTAACATGGACTATCAGCCAAAACAGCTGTTCCATCCCTGCGGGGATCCAGATTGACTTAAGCCTCTTCCATCCTTCCAAGGTCGATCAGCGCCAGTCATTAGGTGGCAGTTAACTAACCTGACAACCTTTGGGTGCCGAAGTCCACAGGGAAAGGTGTTGATTCCCAAGTGGATTAAACCCCACTTGAATCCCTTTGGAAGGAGGGCAGCAACTTCATCCATCCTGGCCTGGGGCTGAGGAGAAGGCGTTTGCATGTCAAAGGGGCTCAGGGCCAGAAAGTGACTCGCGCAACTGGATAAATCAGTGGTGCTATGGGTGTTAACGCTGCGATGCGGAAGGCCGCTGCATTATAGTCTCAGGACAATCTTCATGGCTGATCACCCTGAGGACCGCTAATATTTGGATTCAGATACGGCAGAAGAAGAAGAGAAGGAAAAGAGTCACTTGTCATAGTGAACGTTGATGCCTGCAGAATCACACATGCAACATCATAGAGTTATGGCTGCATTCTCTAGATGACTCCCTCAGCCCATCTCTTTATCATCATCCTTCCTGCCTTTCTTGCAGACACCGTGCTCGGCTTGGATGTCTTTCGGAAAGGGAGGATGTTCTGTAGTTGTGCAAAGGTACGTCCCAGCAGGAATCTGTCTGGCTTGGTGGGTGATCTGCGGGATTATACCTGGGACTGTGTGCATGACTCAGCCTTGGGCCAGTGGACAGTCGGAATCTGTGTGTCTGTTTTGGCCTCAGAGCCCTCTTCTGGCTCTAGTCCAGGCAGGGTCCCCAACGTTTTTTGGGCCATGTCCCACCTAAACATCTCTAAAATCCTGACACACACACACACACACCCTGCCATGACGTACAATTCTTATTATTCAAAAAGTGAACTCCTATTCACATGGAGGAAGCCTAAAAGGCCATTCATTTGGATTACATCAGGGGTTCCTAGCCTTTTTAAGCCGGGGACCGGGTCATGCTCTCTCAGTCAGCTTTGAGGGCCAGATGGCCATTTTGCAAGTAGTCAGATAAGTAGGTACCCCTTCAGCGGGAAAGGAAACCGCGTCCTGTCAGCCTAGCAGTTTTAAAGCAAGAAAGTGCAAGTAGATGAATAGGTACCACTTCGGCGGGAAAGGTAACAGCACTCCGGCGTCTAGTGATGCCTGCCACATGACCCTGGAAACACTTGCAGATGCAGACAGTGCTGGCGATATGTCATTACATGCACTGACCCCCCCCACCACCCCCACCCCCACCCCCACCACCACCACCACCACCACCACCACCTTGGCTTGTTGTCTTCCTGTGAAAGCTTTTTGCTCTTTCCAAACCCAGGACAAAACCTTCCGCCTGTGGCTGATGACAGAGGAGGGCGAGGTTTTCTGCATAGCGGAGGGGGTGGGCCACGCGCATGGAGTGGGCGCCCTTGCTTGTTCCAGGTACAAGAAACCCTTTCCTCCGCTTCCTTTGCCTGCTCTGCAGAAACCCCAGCCCGGGGGGGGGGGGGGGTGTGTGTTCAACAGCTGTCCTGCAACCCAAGGGTGGTGAGTTCAATCCTAGCCAGGGCTCAAGTTGACTCAGCCTCTTTGGAGGTTCGCAAAATGAGGACCCAGCATGTATTTGGGGGCAAAACGCTCATTACCTTGTGAACTACCCAGAGTGTGCATTAACGCTATCAGGTGGCAGAGAAGCATCGCTGCTAATGCTTTCCCCCCACTTGCATGGTGGGTTTTGGGACCTCCCCTGAAGCCGATGCTCATCCTTCTCTGTTTGAAAGGCTGTGTGTTTTTTATGGCTGGCATGCTGGGCAGGGATTTGAGAGAGGCGAGTCTCCCTCATCATGGAGCTCCTTGGGTTATTCTAGACCAGGGATGGGCAACCTTGGCACTCTGGGCATTCTTGGGCTTCAATTCCCAGAAGCCCAAGTCCGCACTCCTGCTGATCAGGGCTTCTGGGAAGTGCAGTCCAAGAACAGCTGGAGGGCCAGGTTTGAGGACCTGGGGTCTAGATCAGCCCCTAGCTTCGATCAAGTTCTCCTTTGGGGTCTCCGTAACGTTCATAGGGACTGCGGCAGTGACTGGAAGGTTGGCAGTTCGAGACCCGAGTACTGTCCCAGCTCCTGCCTACTTAGCAAGAAATTGCAAGTAGATAAATAAGGGACTGTCGTGGCTCCAGTGGTTAAGATGCTGAACTCGGCGACTGGAAGGTTGGAGTTCAATCCATGAGTACTGCACAACGGAGTGAGCTCTCATCTCTGGCCCGGGTTCCTGCCCACTTTGCAGTTCGAAAGCAAGAAATTGCAAGTAGATAAATAAGTCCCGCATCAGTGGGAAGGTAAACAGCCTTCCGTGCACTCTGGCCATGAAGTCACATGTCAGCGGAAACATCTGCAGATGCAGACTATGTTGGGCTCTTTCGCTATAAACAGAGATGAGCACTGAACCCTAGCGTTGGGTTTCACGCAAGGGCGACCTGGACATGGACCTAACGTTCATTTTCCATGCAGGTGAGGCAGTTATTATTTTGCTTTGTGGTTTCTTGACCTTTCTCTTCCGTCTTCCTCCTCCTCCTCTCTGGTTTCACTTTACTCTCCAGAATGAAAGAGAACTTTGTCATCACGGCCAGCCAGGACCACACGATTAAAGTCTGGGATCTCCCGGAGTCTTTCCCGCCCAAGGAGAAAACATCTGAGATTAAAATTATTCAGGCCCTCCTGACCACGAAAGCGCATGACAAAGTAAGATCGTGGTGGGCAATTTAGCAAGATGTCGTTTGAACGTTGGGAAAGAACACCTGCACACTTGGCATCATTTGGGAAACTCTTGAGTATCGGTTTTAAGGGTTTAGTTGTGTGTGTTACACACACACACGCATGCATGCATGCACGCACGCACACATCAAGCTCTGCAACTTGCCCAGAGATCTTGGGATAGAGGGAGGACTATAAAAACTTTAAGTAAGCAAATAAATAAATAAATGTACATTAAATGTTCTGAAGAAGTGGGATGCAGGTTTTGGCTTTTAACAGAACACTTTGTCACCTTGGAAGCGAGCCCAGTGAAGTCAAGTGGCTTTAGACCAGTGGTTCATGAGGCCCACACCCCACTGGGGGACGTCAATTCCCAGAAGCCTCAGTCCGTCCATTGGCTGATCAGTGCTTTGAGTAATTGACTGAGGCTTCTGGGAATTGGAAGTCCAAAAACCAAAGGTTGGGGAGCACTGGGTGAACGGCTTCCGTCTCCATAGGGGCTGCAGTGGCTCAGTGGTTAAGAAGCTCGCCTTGTTAACTGGAAGGCCAGCAAAGCCAGGAGTTCAGGACCCAGGTACTGCATGATGGTTTGAGCACCCGTCTCTGTCCTTGCTCCTGCCAACCTAGCAGATCAAAAGCAAGACATTGCAAGTAGAGAAACAGCGACCACTTGGGTGGGGAAAAGATCCTGGGGACATGAAAGGAGCCTCATTCGGGGCGTCCTCTGTGCGGAGTTTCTCCAGCAGAAATCCTTTCAACCCAGAATAATTTCTGACACGAAATTACAGTGAAACCTCATACTACAATCGCCCCGTATAGCAACAAAATCGCATAACAATTTGGTTTTTTTGGGGGGTGGCATCCCGCATAACAATTTTCCCTATGGAAAAAAAACGTACAACAATTTGTCAAAGGAAAAACCATTTAGCAAAAAATACAATGTACGATGCATCCCTAGGGAAAATCGCTATACAATGCATGTATCATATAGCAATTTTTTTCATACAACAACGAGCCCATGGAATGGATTAAAATCATTGTATGAGGTACCACTGTGTTGTTGTTGTTGTTGTTGTTGTTGTTATCTGCCTAGCTCTGCAGAAAGAAGCCTTGTCTAGATGAGCAGAGAGTGAGCGATCTCTCGCCTCTTGGCTTGTGGTTGTGTCCCACCTTTTGCATGGCCGGTTCCTGAAGCCGCCCATTCTCTTGTCCTGGTTTAGGACAGTGGTGGCGAACCGCATGCCAGAGGTTGCACTCAGAGCCCTCTCTGTGGGCACCAATGCAGTTGCCCCAGCACAGAGTTCACCCCCCTCTGCCCAGCAGCCCAGTGGGAGCGCTTCCTCCCCCCCCATTGCTGTGTTGGCACTTTACGATAAATAAGTGGGTATTGGGTTGTAGTTTAGGTACTCGATCACTAAAAGGTTCGCCATCACTGCTTTAGGATATCAACAGTGTCGCAGTTTCTCCCAATGACCAACTGGTGGCGACGGGGTCACAGGACAAGACGGCCAAGCTGTGGGACTGCAAGGACTGCGCCCCCGTGGGCACCTTTTCTGGGCACAAACGGGGCATCTGGTGTGTCCAGTTCTCGCCCGTGGACCAGGTCTTGGCCACCTCCTCGGCCGACGGCACAGTGAAGATTTGGGACCTCCACGACTGCAGCTGCCTAAAGGTAACTCCGTGGGGCGCAGTGGTCAACCCTCGGCCAGGGAGAGGGAAAGTGGATTCGTTGTACCACCTCTGTAATAGGCAAACATCACCTTACGCACCTGGCTTAGAAACTCTCCATGCGTTTCTCTAGCCGTCTCTTGGAGACTGGAAGGTCGGGGCCTGATACCCGAGTGCTGCATGACGGATCTTGGGGACGTGAAAGGAGCCTCATTTGGGCGTCCCCTGAGCGGAGTTTCTCCAGCAAAAAAAAAATCCTTTCAACCCAGAGTAATTTCTGACTTGTAATGTATTTATGTTTTGGTAGTTTTAATCCTCCCGATTCATTTAACAAGGCAATCTGAGGACGCACTCTCAATTCTGAGTGATAATATATTGTTTACTTCTTCATAAACACGTACTGTCGTATTCAGCTTTACGTTCCTGTCGTTAAATGGAAAAAATAAACGTCCCACAGCCCTGAGATCTCTTCTGCTTCTTTCCGTCCCCAGACTTTCGAAGGCCACGACGCCTCGGTCTTGAAAATCATCTTCGTGAGCCAAGGGGCTCAAGTCATCAGCAGGTAGGACTTCTCTCTCTTTCTCTCTTTAAAAAAAGGGCATTTTGTTCAGGTTGGCGACGGCCAGATGGTCCACTTTCCACCCCAAGGAAACGCCAGGGAGGAAGAGGGCGGTGGTGGAGGGAATCCTATTGCTATCCTCGAACTAAGTCCAAGAAACAACAAGGTTTCCTTTCCCCAATGCTTATGCCAAGGGTTCTCAACCTTTTTCAGCCATGGGCCAGGCCACGCCCCCTCAGACACCTGAGCGGGCCGGACTGGTAGTTCCCCAACCATAAACACTGCCATAAAACGTGTCCACGGCTGTTGCAAACACGTCTACGACAGCCGCGGGCATATTTACAGCTGTTGTAAATGTGCCAGCTTCCTTGCAGTGGCGATACGGGCCGCATGAAATGGTGCCACAGGACACGGGCCGTAGGTTGAGAACCCCTGTCATAAGCTGTTTAAAATTAAGTGACTGGGTGAAGAGGTTGATGCTGTGAAAGCCTTTCTTCCATATCGTCTCCTCCACGCCACCAATGGAACGTTATGTAGGATAATGAGATGGCCAAGTAGATTATGCTGTAATGTTTATTTGACGTAGAAGTCAACATGTATGTCCATTTTGAATGGGACTGATTGGAAGGGCCAGACGACTATTTTGCCCTGCCTGCATGATGCGGGTGGCCATTTTGTCTCAACAGCTTCAAAGGGGTGTGTGTGACCATTTTTTTCTTGAATGCCCTCGGAGGGGGACACATGAAATGGTGCCGTGGGCCAAATCCGGCCCGCAGCCCTTAGGTTGGGAACCCGTGCCCTAGGAGGCAAGACTGAAGGAACTGGGCATGTTTAGCCATGAGAAAAGGAGACTGAGAGGGGGAGATGATGATGATGATGATAGCAGCACTCTTCAGAGACCTGAAAGATGGTGATAAAGAGGAAGGAAAGGAATCTGTTCTCCACATCCTACAGGATGTGTAATACTGGGTTTAAACTAAAGGAAGCCAGAGATCTAGGCTGGATATTAGGAAAGACTGTTGGAGCAGAACGGCAAGGATTCTATGAGATGTTTGGCTTGCGTTTGTCTGTGTTATTTTCGGGCCGTGGGCCGGCCATGTGGTTCAGCGGGCCGGTCACGTTCCTCCCACCAGAAGCAGAAGTAAAACATGCCTTGCAATCTGTTTGGCAACAGGATGAGATAGATTTCTAGGCTGCCATTTCCTCTGCTTAAACCAGAAATGGATCCGCAGGCCGGATCCAGCCCCTGACGCCATTTCATCCGGCCCACCATGCCCTCGCCGCTCCTGGAAGTGGATGTAAAACGCGCCCATATGGGCTCATTTTGCTTCCGGGAGCGACGAGGGCATTGTGGGCCGGATGAATTGGCATCAGGGGTCGGATCCGGCCCTTGGGCCATAGTTTGGCCACCCCTGGTTTAACAAGTAGTTCAGGCTACACTCTGTGCGTTTGGTCTTCACCCACCCGTTTCTGCTGATTTTCATTATCACATTTTATCCGTGTCTTCTTTCCTCCCCTCTCCCCAGTTCTTCCGATGGCATCCTGAAACTCTGGACCATTAAGAGCAACGAGTGCGTGAAGACCCTGGACGCCCACGACGACAAAGTCTGGGGCCTTCACGTCGACAAGAAAGACAGCCACATCGTGACGGGCTCCTGTGATTCCCGGGTCCTGCTCTGGAGGGTAGATCCTATACCGACGCCTGACATGCAGACCACCCTTGTCGCCTGGTTCATCTGCTTTATGTTCTTCATGGTCTTCTTCGTCATCTACCTCATGCTCCTCGTTAAAGCTATCTAACACACCTCAGTCACGGCAGCATGCGCCCTCTCTCCAGAGGGCGCATGCTGGGTCATAATAAAGGGGAGAACAAAGTCATTCTGTGTTCCTTGTCTGGGTTTTTTATTTTAACAACCCAGGTATCAAGTAATGCAGTGTTGCCCAAACTGTGGGCCGGATCTGGCCCCCAGCGCAAATTCACCCGGCCCATGCCACCCTCGTCCCTCCCGGACAGGCGTATTTTACGTCCACTTCCGGGAGCGATAAGGGCGGCGTGGGCCAGATGAATTGGCGTGGTGGCTGGATCTGGCCATAGTTTGGGCACCCCTGGTTTAAGCAGAGAACATGGCAGCCTAAAAATCTATCTCATCCTATTGCAAAACAGATTGCAAGGCATGTTTTACTTCCACTTCTGGTGGGAGGAACCACGTGGCCAGCCCTCTGAAGCACGTGCCCGGCCCACGGCCCGAAAAGTTTGGGCACCTCTGATGTAATGTATCTGGTGCCATTTCAGACTCCTTTTGGTAGCTAAGTACAGAAGGTGCATCTGCAGGTTTCTGGAGTTAAGAGATCGCTTTGTTTGAGGTGGGACTGCAATGTCTTCATGCTTAAGACGCTGAACTTGATGACTGGAAGGTCAGGAGTTTGAGACCTGCGTGCTGCATGACAGCATGAGTGAGCTCCCACCTTTGGATCGGCTCCTGCCAACCTAGCAGTTCGAAATAGCAAGTTAGATAAACAGGTGCCACTTTGGCAGGGAAGGTAACAGCGTTCCATGTGCTCCAGCATCTGGTCATGCCAGCATCTGGTTTGTGTCAGAAATTATTCTGGGTTGAAAGGATTTTTGCTGGAGGACCTCCAACCCAAGGAGTAAATCTGGTACTGTAGAATGTAAGTTAACATGCAGTGAAACGGTGTGTCTTGAGTCGTTAACACTCAGTACATCGGATTGATTGATTGGTTCATTAGTAGGTACGAGAGGAAGGGGGTTCTCACAAATGA
Organism: Bradypodion ventrale; assembly: GCA_035047345.1. Taxonomy (NCBI): domain Eukaryota; kingdom Metazoa; phylum Chordata; class Lepidosauria; order Squamata; family Chamaeleonidae; genus Bradypodion; species Bradypodion ventrale. Next base: position 23,048,214 of record JAWDJE010000014.1, on the reverse strand, counting down.
AGGGAATCCAATTAGCAGAAAGAGAGCAGAAGATACTCCGCATCTCCATTTGGTTTTTGTTTTGCTTTCCTCACTTCAAACCATTGTGTTAGCTTGGAGACTGGTTTCTGCTTAGATGTCGACCCTGACCTCATCCCGTCCATTCAGCTGTTTCTCTTCTTGTGTTTCTTTCCCCCTGCATGTCCAAAGGACGTCACCCAGATCGAGCTGGAAGAGGAACAAGCCAAGCAGGAGGAGCAGATCCTGAAGTGAGTCTCTCTCGCTCTCTTAGCAACATTTATCTCTGCATGAAAGTGTAAGGCAGAGTGGCTGGATGGGAGGGTGGAAACCGGGGGGAAATTTGGGGGGGGGGGAATGGTTTTTTCCCCCTGTTTTTTCTGAAGCCTGTTTTGTTTTTTTCCGAGAAACTGGAAAAATTGAAAAAAAAATAAAAAATATATTATTGAATGTTTTATTTTAACATGATGAATAAAATATTTTAAGATAAGGCCAGGTTCAAATATTTTATAAATCATTTCTAAAACAATATGTATGGTATCAGATTATTTTCAGTATTTCTGGAAATTTCCATTTTTCCCTGATTTTTTTTCCCGGTGAATGTGATCATGTTCCTCTAGTCAGTTTCCTGAGAGCTAAAAGCTGCTTCCGGTTAGCTTGGGAGCATTTTCCATATATATATAATCTTTACCTATAAGAAGGGGCGTTAACCGTTGGAATCCGGCATACACGCCCACACCTGTCCCATTTGTGTCAATCCACATGAATGGGTTTACTGCGATTCATCTGGCCAGCGCTGCCCTCGCCGGTCCCGGAAGCAGAAGTAAAACGCACCCATACGGTTAAGGCTCTTCCGGGTTAACCCTTCTTCTGTACGGGTGCGTTTTACTTCCGCTTCCGGGAGCGACGAGGGCCGAGTGAATCACAGTAAACCCATTCGTGTGGATTCACAGGGTACTTAGGCTTCTGGGACTTGAAGTCCAAGAACATCTGGAGTGCCAAGGTTTGCCATCACAGCCCCTAGACATTAAGCAAAGCAATTACAGTTCTTTACCCACTCATTGCTGGGTGGTTCACAAGTTAATTAGCATTTTGCTCCAAACATGCTGGGTACTCATTTTACTTCCCTTGGAAGGAAGGGAATAGGCTGAGTCAAACATGAGTGCTGGTCAGGATCGAGCTCACAGCCTTCTGGTTGCAGGACACCAGTTTAACCCCTGTGCTGCCAGGGCTCTATAAGGACAGATTACTGACCTAAAACTGTTCTTCTTCATGGTCTCCTGTGAATCCACACAAATGGGTTTACTGCGCATATGCAGAGCAGTGTCTCCCAACCTTTGATTCTTGGACTACAATTCCCAGAAGGCTTCAGTCAGTCCATTGGTTGATCAGTGCTTTGGGGAGTTGACTGAGGCTTCTGGGAATTGAAGTCCAAGAACCAAAGGTTGGGAAACGCTGGTCTAGATCCGCATTGCGAAGTAATGATAGCATCGCCCTTTCCAAAGCGCTGCCTCTGGTTTACCTTCAGGGGAAACTGTGTTTACAATTTTAGTCATGAGGACTAGACGCTTGTTCCCTTTTCATGCCTCATAACCTCTCCTTCTGGCCATATCTTTCCAGAGATCAGGAGCTGTCCAACTTGTTGCACAAGAAGCAGTATCTAAAAGCCCTGGGCTTAGCCATCTCTTTGGATCGACCTCACACAGTGCTGACTGTCGTCAAGGGTAAGGCCTCTGCAGGAAGCCAACGTCAAGGGGATTTCTTTTCATATCACCTCTGGCAGCCCTGAAGCTGTTTTCAAGGTCAAGGTCGGCCTTGCTCGAAAGCCAGTCGTATCCGGACCTAGGGTTCAGTGCTCATCTCCATTTATAGCCAAAGGGCCAATGCTATCTGCGTCTGCAGATGTTCTTGTGGTCATGTGGCAGGCATGACTAGACACCAGAGTGCATGGAATGCTGTTTCCTTCGCACCGAAATGGTCCCTATTCATCCATTTGCAATTTCTTGCTTTCGAACTGCTAGGTTGGCAGGAGCTGAGACAGAAGACGGGAGCTCACTCCATTATGCAGCAGTCAGGACACGAACTGCTAACCTGCCGACCTTCTGGTAGTCCAGTTCAGCGAGACTCCCCAAGAGCCCCAGCCAGAGTGTTTTGAGGTGGAGGGTTATGGGATTTCCAGTCCAGACCTCACTCCTGTCACTGGTCTTTGCAATCGGATTTTGCCTATGCAATCCATAAAAAGAAACCCCAGTGAGGTCCCGGGGGCTGACTTTCCGATTTCGACACTTGCTCTCCTTTGGGGGGGAGGGGGGTCACACAGAGATCTTTAGAGTGGGGGTTCCCAACCTAAGGCCCATTGGCCGGATTCAGCCCACAGTGCCGTTTCATGTGGCCCACCACCCCTCCAAGGACATTCGAGAAACAAAATTGCTGCTCTTTTAATGCTGTTGGGACAAAATGGCCACCTCCATCGTGCAGGCAGGGCAAAATGGTCATCCAGCTCTCGAAGCTGACTGAGAATGTGTGACCCGGCTCCTGTTGAAAAGGTTGGGAACCTCCCCTGTTTTCAGCACCAACACCTTTGATGTGTGCACAAAACATATACGCGCACACATGTGTGTTTTCCTTCGTACACATATGTGTACATTTTTAAATGCAGTGTGTCACTTAATATTGGATGGTGCTTTTTTGCTTTTGTCTTTGTTAGCCATTCTCAAAGAGGCCGACGGAAGAGACGACTTAGCGAAGATCACGTTGAAGCTCCGGAAAGACCAGAAAGGTGAGTTTGTGTTTTGCTGAGATCCCCTAGAAAAGAGTGTCTCTGTCTTGCACGGAGCATCAGGAATTGTCTCCACCTCCTGTGGTCATCTCTTCTTGACCAGGTCTCCTTTGGCAACTCTTAAACCACGAGCAACTTTTATCCCTGTTTTGGCAACCATTGGCTGGTCCAAAATTCAAGGATGACAGGACACTCTCTTTTAAGCAGCACTGCCCGAATACCAAAGCTAACGTTAGTACAAAGAACAACGCCATCAGGAACCCCACACACTATAAATGGGGGAACTCCACCATCCGCCCTGCGTTCATCAGCTTGGGCCCTGAGCATCTCCGCGGCAGTGTATGGCTGCTCCAGTATGGAGCACATCCACAAAACAAGTTGACATTGCTGTGAATGAAGCCATGGGTAGAGTGACAGGATGCCTCAAACCTAACCAGGTGAGAAAATAGACCCTCTTTGTTGGTATCACTCCACCTAAGGAGAGACATAGCAGTGGACGCTGAGAGAACTAAGCAAGAGAAGGACCCTCACCATCCTTGGAATGGAGGTGAGCCCTATGTTCGCCGGCTCAGATCCAGGAAGAGTTTTATGGCAAGAACGTTCTTGAGGGTACACAAGAGCAAAACCAAATTAGAAGATGGAGGAAGGAGCTCACCGAGCAAGGAACAACATTAAAGGCAGGAGATGGCTGAGGAACTCAACCTTCCCTACGTCACTTGGAGGACCACCTTGAATAGGCTGAGGGTTGGAGTCCCTCAATGTAAGACCAACATGCTCAAGTGGGGGCTGCTGGCGGGCAACAACACCCTGTGTGAATGTGGAGAGATACAGAATCCATGGGCTCATTTACTGGCCTGCCAATGACTGCCAGAAACATCAAGCAATGAGGACTTCAGTTTGGCCAACGACAAAGCCAAGAAAGTGGCTTCATTTGGGCACTCTAGGGTTTGGTCAGGACACGGAAGTAAACGTTCAGGGTTGCTTGCTGTGTTTCTCTCTGGGATGACATGTGTCCCCCCCCCCCCCCTCTTTCCCTTTCCCCGCTAGAGGCCCTGGTGAGGTTCTCCGCCACCTGGAACACAAACTCCCGGAACTGCCACGAGGCTCAGGCGGTCCTGGAGACGCTCCTGAAGCACGAGACGCCGGAGGCCTTGCTGCAGTACGACGGGATCAGACCGGCTGTGGAGTCGCTCCTGCCCTACACAGGTAAGGGGGTGGTGGGGTCCCCCCCCTTTTGCAGGTCTCCCGATAACCCTTCCCCACCTCAGAGGGGACCTCAGCTTTGTTCTTCTTCTTTGCAAACTGTGCTGGTTGTGGACCCTAATAAAGTAATCGATTGATTATTCTTTCCAATTACGGCCTTTTTTGTAAGGAACTTGAAGGCTCCTCTCGTTTTGTTATATATTTCCTGGCGGTAGCTGTCAGGGAGAGGAAACACCTTGATTTCCCCAATTTCTCACTCTCAGTGGCTTGACAAAAGCAGAGACTTAAAGCCCCACAGGCCTCCTCAGAGGTGGCTTTGAGGTGGGGAAGGAAGCCTTTGTTTGCCAGAATCAGTGCTTGCTTCCCGTGGATCATGTGGACTCACAGAGACCATGAAGAACTTGATAGCAGCATAGGGGCAGAAATAGACATTGTTCATAGTGCATAACAATTAGAACATGGTTATATTTAACAAGGATATATACCAGGGAAGCCCAAACTACGGCCCATGGGCTGGATCCGGCCCACAACACCGATTCATCTGGCCTGTGTCACCCTCGCTCCTAGAAGCAGAAGTAAAACATACCCATATGGGCGCATTTTACTTCCGCTTCCAGGAGCAACGAGGGTGCTGCCAGCCGGATAAATCAGTGTCAGGTGCCAGATCTGGCCTGTAGGCCATAGTTTGGGCACCCCTCGTTTAAGCAGAGAAAATGGCAGCCTAAAATCTATCTCATCCTGTTGCAAAACAGATTGCAAGGCGCGTTTTACTTCCGGTAGGAGGAACTACGTGACACGCCCGCTGAACCACACGACCAGCCCACGGTCTGAAAAGTTTGGGCACCCCTGATATATAGCAATATCAGTGACACTTCTTTACCACCTTTGTTAATTACAAGTTAATTAGCATTTTGTCCCCAAAACGTGCTGTGGACTCATTTAACCACCTGGGAAGGATGGAAGAGGCTTAGTCGACCTTGACCCCCTAAGCCAGAGGAAAGACTACCTGATCCAGGTAATACAACAGAAGAGCAGTCTTGCCCTGGTGGCGCAGGGGTTAAACTGCTGTCCTGCAACCCAAAGATTGTGAGTTTTATCCTGACCAGGGCTCAAGGTTGACTCAGCCTTCCATCCTTTCAGGGTCAGTAAAATGAGTACCCCAGCATGTTGGGGGGAAAATGCTACTTAACTTCTGAACCGCCTAGAGAGGGCATGAAGCAATATGGGGCAGTATATGTGTGATTGCTTCGCTTCTGTCAGAAGCCCGGATCCGTCTTGAGAGCCGTGCCCTTAACAGAGGAACGGGAACTGTTTTGGTCCACGCCTGCCCTGCTTCCATTTGTCATCTCACAACGATTGCATTTCCCTTCTCTCCAGAACGTCACTTCCAGCGGCTGGGAAAGATGCTCCAGGCCTCCATGTTCGTGGATTTCATGTGGCAAAACATGAGGTTGTCCGGGACGTCTGGAGGAGACGAGGAGAAGGAGGAGTGACGCCAGCGGTTGTTTGAGACTGAAGGGTGGGGGTAGGGGCTGCATACACAGGCTGCCCCTCTGGCCAGGGACAGGCTTCAAAAAATTTGTACAATAAGTGTGCTTTTAATATTACTATTTTCTAAAAAAAATTAAAAAAAAGTTGCCTTGGCTCCTGCAAGTTTTCCCACAATTTGATTGGCCCTTTTAAATTTTAATTATAATAATGCATTAGCAGGGTGGAAGTCTGGCCAGGTAATCCTTCTATGACCCTACTGCCAGTGACTCAACGCCGAGCGTCAGGCGGCGTTTAACTAACCTGACCACCCTGAGGACTAATGGCCTTGGGTGGGGAAGTCCACAGGGAAGGATGATGGTCCCCAAGTAGATTAAATCCCACTTGAATCCATCTTGATGAAAGGCAGCAGCTTCATCCATCCTGGCCTGGGGCTGAGGAGGACTTTGCGTGCCAAAAGGGCATACAGCACCAGAAAGTGAGACATGGAACTGGATCGGGGTACTATGGGTGTCATGCTGTGATGCGCAAGACAGATGAAAGGCCACTGCATTATATTCTCAGGACAGTCCCAACAGAATCGCTGTTGAATTTTAGCCTTGGTAGCCCCAAGCCAACCTATGGATGAAACAGGAACTCTGTCGGTCCACATTCTCCGCATAGGATTCTCTTTTCCCCGGCTTGTTCTGAGCAGTCAAACATCTCGCCGTGATCCTGATAACTCACCGTGATCCTGATAACTCACTGTGAAAAATCCAACTAGAAACACCGCTTTAAATGCATGTCATTTAGCCAGAGAGCCTTAAACATAACACAGTATATTTAAATACACGCACTTACAGTGTCAACAGTAACATATGGTGTTAGAACAGAAGGTCATTCGCAGTTATGGGAGGGATGCTTTTTAAACAAGTCACAGATCTACAAATCTAACCATGCAGTGCAACCCTGGACATGTTCGCTCAAGAGGTTTGATGCCTCTTCCCAAAGGCCTTTTGCTAGTTAGAAGTTGTGCTGTCACAATAATTTTCTGGTCTCAAAAAACCACTTGTTCAAACTTTGTGTCTTCCCAAAAAATGTTTCTAACCTGGGAGGAAGCGAAGGATTAGATTCCCATAGATCTTGGAAAGGATAAATATATTAACAGTGTTTTAAGAGCGACCGGTTAAAGTCAAATGTTAACTAAAATTTGCTAAATTTAAAACAGTTACCCATATAAGGCCATTAAGAACTAATCCCATATATATCGTATCAGTTACTATCGCCACCCATTCCCTCCCTGGCTGCCCTGGGACTCTCAAAATCAGGGGCGCTCAAACTATGGCCCATGGGCCGGATCTTCCCCCAACACCAATTCATCCAACCCACACCATCCTCGCCACTCCCAGAAGCAGAAATTTATGAGAGCTGTGGGTACATTTATGGCAATGTTCTGCACATGCGTGGGTGCATTTTATTTCCACTTCTGGTGGGAGGAACCATGTGACCGGCCCGCTGAACCACATGACTGGCCCACACCCTGAAAAGTTTGGGCACCCCTGCTCTAAATATTAACACTATCTGAAACTGAGATGTGGAATAATATTTGTCAGGAGGGCCCAGAAGACTTTCCGTGTACCATCCTCAAACTCCTTTTTGGGTCGGGCAGGATTATTCAGTCCAATCCATCAGCCATGTTGGCTGGGATATTTTTCTTGAGCATTCTAGTGCAATCCCAGCATGTAGTAACTAGAGAGACATAAAAGAGACGAGCCTCACCTAAAAAGTTGTTTTGCATTGTTTGCCTCTAATTACAATGAGAAAGGTTCTTTCCCTGCCTCGGAGGTCACCTGACCCTATTTGCATGTGTTAAGGCCTTTGTTTTGCACTGGCCGCCTCTTTCTTGCCTTTTCTGCCTTTGGAAGAGGAAAGATGTCCTTTTGAACTCCTCCATCTTCCAGGCCACATGGCTGGCAGAAAGACTACTTTAATTCTTTCTAAACCAACTTCATCAAGACTCCTGAGCACGCATGTATCTTCTGACTTCATTTTGTGAGTCAATGCTATTTTTCGTTCTCTCAAGTATCTTGTCCAAGTGTGTTTATTAGCTGGGCTAAAACGGGGAGAACTAAGACACTTGCAGTCGAACACGAAGTTACCTAAAACCTACCCCGCTTTTGCTGTGCAGCTGCTATGAATAACCATTACCTCCTTGGGCTCTTTCTGTCTCAAGTGTCCAATACGTCCATCCGTTAATAAAGAGAATTTCCCAATCCCACTGGATGCAGACCATACCACCCTAATGGCAGAAAGCGAGAGCAGATGGGGACTGCAACCATGAAATAAAAAGGTGACTGATTCTGGGGAGACAAGCGATGAGAAACCTGGGGAACATAACGAAAAGTAGAGACATTACCTTGCAAACAAAAATTCACATAGTCAAAGCAATGGTATTCCCAGTGGCAATGTATGGGTGTGAGAGCTGGACCATTAGGAAAGATGAGCGCAGAAGAATCGATGCCTTTGAAATTTGGTGTTGGAGGAGAGTTTTGAGAAAACCCTGGACAACGAGGAGAACAAAGAGGTCGATCTTAGAAGAAACCAACCCCGACTGCTCATTGGAAGGGCAAAGAGTAAAGATGAAGATGAAGTACTTTGGACATCAAATGAGAAGAGAGGATTCACTTGAGAAAGCCTTGATGCTGGGAAAGGTGGAGGGCAAAAGAAGAAGAGGGTAGCCAAAAAATGAGATGGCTAGATGGTATTGTAGATGCAATGGACACAGAGCTTGTTGGGTTGAGGGTGGTGGAGGACAGAGGTGCCTGGAGGACAATGGTCCATAGGGTCGGAATCAACTGTGCGACAAGAACATCTGGCTTTCAAAATCGCTTTCAATGTGGCCTTGCTGGCCAACGTCCCTACCTGGGCAAAGCCTAGTCTTCTTGCATCCATGATTTTGCCCAGGTTTTCTGGCCATCCAGCATTTTCTAGTCATGGCCTGCAAAGCTGAGCGGAGGCAGTGGGGTCTATGGCGCTGCTGAATGGCAGCCGTGATGGCAAGGAGTTGGGCTGGCTTTGGGCAGTGCCCATTTGCATGGCATTCTTGGTGATAGTAGAGCATTTCTGGAGGATTTCTTGGCAGCTGGGGCGCGGGGGGACTGGGGGCGCCCAACGATAGCTGCCACCCGGGTTGGGAACGTGGCCGTTGCTCTGTGGCTTATAGAGACCCCCATGGCTGCTCAAGGGACGTTGAGGGGGATCTGCACACACACTGTGCTTCAACTGCCCAGTCCAAGGGGGTTCCTCTCTGCCCGGGTTTCCCGAGCCGTTGGTCAAGCTCTCCGTCCCTGTGGTCAGATTTGAACCTGCAGCCGCCGCCGTTGTACCCAGAGACTGGGGTAGCCTTCTCCCCCAAACAGTGGGATTCTCTTCTCTCATCCTGATGAATGGGTCACTACTGAGGCAGCCTCTCGGCCGGATCGGGGACATCTTACCCAAGAGGCCGGGAGCTTCGGAGAGGTTTGGGATGGAGACGGAGAGACAGTTTGGGGCCAGGAATTTGCAGTGTGGGTTCCTGTAGGGCTGGAGGAACGTGGAGGGGACGTAACCCCTATTGCCGTTGTACCTGGAAGTCCAAACCACAACGTGGTGTCACAGGAATGCCTTCTTCCCTTCTCCAGTCCTTTGGGAAGGGCGATCAGCATCCCTGACACATAACAGTTGGCCTCTCCTTTCAACCCCATATGGCGCCAGAGGATCAAGAATCAAGTTCAGGGGTTGATCCAGGAGCTCAGCCAGGCCAGTGAGTTCAATATGTTTGCCCCCAACCCACACAATGAGATGACCAGTTCTTCTCCTTATTGGCTTGTTTGCACAAATAGTATGACACTCTTGTCCTTAGTACAACTCTTACTAATTTCATTTATACTACGCTACTATTCAGCACATGAACTTGGGGTAGCAGCGCTCAATCTTAATGAAGCACAGAAGTTAAGGTAAAGGCCTCCCGTGCTCATGTCGAACTCTAAGGGTTGTTTCTTATCTCCATTTACATCCAAAGATGTTTCTGTGGTCATGTGGCAGGCATGACTAGACAGTGGAGCGCACAGAACACTTTACATTCTCATCAAAGTGGCACCTGTTTATCTACTTAAAATGTCTTGCTTTAAAACAGCTAGGTTGGCAGGAGCTGGGGCAGAGGCGGGAGCTCACGTCATCATGCAGCGCTCGGGTCTCGAACTGCTGACCTGCAGTTCCTTCCAGTCGTCAAGTCCAGAGTCTTAACCACTAACCCTCCTTAAGCACAAGTTACAAATACCTTAAAATCCCTAATGCCTGTTCAAAATGCAAGAATAATCCAAGCCAGCAACAAAGACGCATCAACTGTTCACTCATTCCTCCCCACTCACGTTTGTGGAAGAATTGTGCAGTGCTGGTTGCGTGGAAGCAGCGGCAGGCACACTTCTGAAGACTCAACAGGGTATCTATTGCTGATGGGTAGTGGTTGGGAACCCCTGGGTGGCCAGGTCATTTCCACTTCCCTCCAGAATGGACCAGTAGTCTCCCAGCCCTCTGGATCCAACCTGCCCTCTTACCAGACAAGCCACCATCCGTGGTTGAGTTTCTCCAGCACTTCCACCACAACGCCAGCCTTCACAGAGAGCTCGTCCGATCGCTTGGCCTCGTAGGTCTGCCTGAGGTAGTGCAACGTCCCTGAACCCAAAAGAAAAGCCTTCTTAATCCTTCAGCAGCGGGGAGTTAAAGACCCACAACCTTGGCAGGGTTTGCCCCCAGGAAACCAGGCTCACCTTCCTCCTTGGTTTCCCCCACGATGGAGTCCTCCTCGGTTTCCTCCAGGTAAGAGGATGGGAACCAAGCGAGTTGCTTGCTGTTGTTTTCCACCAGCCACCACCCTGGAAAGAAGACGGCAAGGGAAGAATGATAAGGCATCGGCCCCCTTTCCTAAGTGGCTATCATCATCATCATCATCATCATTGGACTCAAGAGCAAAACCCAATTAGAAGACGGAGGAAGGAGCTCACGGAACAAGGAGTGATATTTTAGGAGAAGGCATGGCTAAGGAACTCAGCAGTAAACCCATTGGTGTGGATTCAGAGAGCCCACGAAGAATAAATTGATAGAGTGTAGGGCAGGGGTTCTCAACTTAAGCCTGTGGGCCAGATTCGCCCCATGGCACCATTTCATGTGGCCCACCACCCCTCCAAGGGCATTCAAGAAACAAAATAGCCACCCCATAGTGCAGGCAGGGGGCAAAATGGCCATCCGGCCCTCGGAGCTGACTGAGAGAGCGTGACATGGCCGGCCCCCAGCTTGAAAAGGCCAGGAGCCCCTGGTGTAGGGGCTGAAACAGACATTGTAGATAACCCATAATTAGAGCATTGTTATATTTAACAAAGATATAGCAATAGCAATCCCGCTTATTTACTGCCCCATAATGTTCAATGCACTCTCTGGGCAGTTCATAAGTCAATTCGCGATTTGCTCCCACTCTGCTGGATATTCATTTTACGGACCTCAGAAGGATGGAAGAGGGCGAGTCCATCTTGATCCCCGTCAGGATCGAACTCACAACATCCTGGCTACAGGATAGCAGTTTAACCTATACCTGTCAAGTTATGGATTTGGAAATAAGGGAAATTTCCCAGCAAATGCGGGATACTTGACAGTTATGCTTATCCTTTGCTGCCCTCCAATGGTGGCAAAGGGCATTGCAGTCTAATTAATATGGGATGACGGCGGGAAAGAGGGTAAAATAAGGGGTTTTCCTGGCCAGTAAGGGATACTTGACAGCTATGGTTTAACCCCTGCGCTCACCCAGGCTCTTAAACCAGAAGCCAAATCAAACCAGGGAGTTCCCAGTTGATAGCTCCACATTTTGTTATCCAAGGGGTCCTCCTGGCACACAACATCGGGAGGTTTCTCGAGGGTGCCGGGAGGCCACAGAAGGTCCTTTACCTGTCCTGTCCTTCATGAGCACGTCAAGGGTCTCCTCCTTGCGCGCTCTGAAAGAACCGCTCCTCACGTCCTCCGTCTCAAAGGCTTCGGTGCATCTGTAAGTCGGGGCCAGAACGGGTTGTGTGATGTGCAGGCTGGAACTGCCGGCCGGCCCGTCTCTTGTATTGCCGTCCATTTCAGAAGGCAAAATTATGAGGCTGTGAAAAGGGGGTTCAGGGTAAGGGGAGACCAAAGTGGAATTTGCAACAGAGATTGTTAGTCTAAGAAACTCTAGAAGCAACTCTGCAAGCTTTCATCTCCGTCCGGACAATTCGACATTCTCACAGAAACCCATCTGGACACACCGACAGGGTTGCATATAGGAGATTTTTTTCTTTCTTTAACCATCTATATACAGTATTCATGAAAGGGCTGAATCCCAGATCCATCCTGATTATGAGCACAGGGTGGGAAATGCTTTCCCCCTAGATCCTATGCTTTGGACATGTCTCCATTTATCTGAAATTTCCAGTTTGTTAACTGGTAGACTGAAGAGACAGAGCTGCCTGCTTCTGTCAAAACCAAAAAGTCAGAATAACCATATTTGAAACGACACCCTTGTCAACTATAATTCTGAAGATTGTGTCAAATAGAATACCCTTTCGAACTGCCAACTGGCCAGCCTTCTGGGACTGTGGTGGCTCAAGTGGTTAAGACGCTGAACTTGATGACTGGAAGGTCGGCAGGTCAGCAGTTTGAGACCCGAGTACTGCATGACGGCATGAGCTTCCGTCTCTGTCCCAGCTCCTGCCAACCTACCAGTTCAAAAGAAAGAAATTGCAAGTAGGTAACTAGGTACTACTTTGGCAGGAAGGTAACAATGTTCTATGCATTGAACATAAGAACATAAGAACATAAGAACAGCCTTGCTGGAACAGGCCACAGCCCATCCAGTCCAGCATTCTGTCTCACACAGTGGCTCACCATTTCCTTCAGGGTATTCCCAAGGAGATGCCTTCACCTGCTTAGGATTCCCTGGAAATGGCATTGAGAGATATCCTGCCTATCTCTCCAACCCGGAGGTTGTCCTTAGGTAGCCATAATTATAGCCATTGATAGCCTTGTCCTCCATGAACTTGTCTAATCCTTTCTTAAAGCTGTGAAGACTGACAGCTGTCACCACTTCTTCTGGCAGGGAGTTCCATAGACCAGTAATCCTCTGGGTGAAAAAGTACTTTCTCTTATTTGTTTGAGAACTAGTACCCAAAAGTTTTATGGAGTGTCCCCTAGTTCTAGTGTTATGCGATAGGGAAAACAGTTTTTCCTTATCTACTTTGTCCACACAAAGATTTTATAAACTTCAATCAGGTCACCTCTTAGACGCCGTCGTTCAAGAGTGAAAAGGCCCAACCGTTGCAGCCTCAGATGGTAAGGAAGGTGTTCCAGTCCCCTCATCATCCTTCTGGTTGCCCTCCTCTGCATTTTTTTCCAGCTCCATAATATCCTTCTGGAGGTATGGCGACCAGAACTGTACACAGTATTCCAGATGGGGCCTCACCATAGATTTATAAAGAGGCAAAATGACACTTGCTGACTTATTTTCTATACCCTTCCTAATGATCCCTAACATTGAGTTTGCTTTTTTCACTGCTGAGGCACACTGGGTTGACACCTTCATTGAGCTGTCCACCAGGACACCAAGGTCCCTTTCCTGGTTTGTCGCAGAGAGTTCAGACCCCATCAGTTTATAAATGTAATTGGGGTTTTTTGCCCCAACATGCATCACTCTGCACTTACTGATGTTGAAGCTCATTTGCCACTGTTTTGCCCACTCCCCCAGTGTCAAGAGATCCCTCTGGAGCTCCTCACAATCGCTCACAGTTTTCACTACCCTGTATAATTTAGTGTCGTCAGCAAATTTGGCTACCTTGCTTTTTACTCCTACCTCTAGATCATTTATGAAGAGGTTGAAAAGCAGGGGTCCCAGTACTGAACCTTGGGGGACCCCACTCTTTACTTCCCTCCACTTGGAGAAGTGTCCATTTAGTGCTACCCTCTGTTTCCTGTCCCTTAGCCAGTTGCTGATCCAGGACAAGACCTGTCCCTTTATTCCATGACTGGTAAGTTTATTCAAGAGCCTTTGGTGTGGGACCTTGTCAAAAGCCTTCTGAAAGTCCAGATAAACAATGTCAACTGGATCCCCCTTATCCACATGCTTGTTGACACTCTCAAAAAATTCCAACAGATTAGTGAGGCATGATTTGCCCTTGCAAAAGCCATGTTGGCTCTCCTTTAGCAGTGCCTTCTCTTCTATGTAACTATTAATTCTGTCTTTTAGGATGGTTTCCATCACTTTACCTGGGACACATGTCAAACTGACAGGCCGGTAATTTCCTGGATCACCCCTGGATCCTTTTTTGAAAATTGGTGTTACATTCGCTACCTTCCAGTCATCAGGCACAAAGCCTGATTTGAGGGAAAGATTATATATTTTGGCTAGGATATCAGCAATTTCATCTTTAAGTTCCCTGAGAACTCGTGGATGGATGCCATCTGGTCCTGGGGATTTGTTAGTGTTTAGCTTAACAAGACATGCAAGGACCTCCTCCCTGGTTATTTCTATCTTGCTTAATTCTTCGGTTTCCCTCCCTACGAAGATAGGCTCTGTTTTGGGCATGTGGTCTCTGTCTTCTTCAGTGAATACTGAAGCAAAGAATTCATTGAGTCTCTCTGCAATCTCTGTTTCCTCTTTAATAACCCCTTGCCTTCCATTGTCATCTAATGGTCCAATGGCCTTCCTAGTTGGGTTCTTACTTCTAATGTACTTAAAGAAGTCTTTGTTATTTCTCTGAGTATTTTTAGCTATACGCTCCTCAAAGTCTTGCTTTGCTTTCCTGATTGTTGCCTTGCATTTGTTCTGCCAGAATTTATGTTTCTGCCTGCTGTCCTCATTTGGACAAGCCTTCCATCTTCTAAATGAGCTTTTCTTGCTCTTGATCACTTCCCGAACAGCTCCTGTAAGCCACATCGGAGTCCTCTTGGACCTGGCAGTGCCCTTTTTCCTTTTGGGTATGCATTCCCATTGGGCCTCTGTTATTGTTTTTGTAAACAGCCTCCATGCCTCTTGGAGTGTTTGGACTCTCTCAATTTTCCCTTTCAGTTTCTTTTTTACTAGTTTCCTCATCTTTGGGAAATTTCCTTTTTGAAAATTTAAGGTCTCTGTGTTAGATTTTATCAGTGACTTGCGGTCTATGATCAAGTTAAACATAATTGAGTTGTGGTCACTGTTCCCTATTGGATCAGTCACATTAACATCTTGCACCAGATCCTGAGTATTACTCAGAATCAAGTCAAGGATTCTTGTACCTCTAGTTGGGTCTTCAACCATCTGTCCCAGGGAACAATCATTGAGCATATCTAGGAACTTTATCTCTTTATCATGTGCTGAACAACAGTTCACCCAGTCTATGTGAGGGTAATTGAAGTCCCCCATTATAACCAGGCTTCCCTTCCTGGATGCCTCCTTTACAACATTCTCCAACTGCCAGTCTAACTCAAGAGTTTGGGTCGGAGGCCGATAGTATATGCCTACTGTTAGACCATCCTTGTGGCCTGGTACTCTTACCCACAGAGCTTCTAATGGTGACTCCAAATCACCTAGATATTCCAATTCATACGATTTTATCACTTCTTTGACATACAAGGCTACACCACCTCCTGTTTGCCCCTTCCTATCCTTCCTGTACAGTTTGTAGCCTGGGATAACTGTATCCCATTGGTTATCATCCGTCCACCAGGTTTCAGTGATACCAATAATATCAATATTTTTATCTATTGCTAAGTATTCCAGCTCCCCTATTTTGTTCCGGAGGCTTCTGGCATTTGTATACAAGCATTTATATATGCTTTCCTGATACAGTCTTTTGAGTCTAGTTGCATTGTTAGACTGCCTCTTGCATCCTTCTGCTAGAGTGCTGGTGACTAGCTCCTTGCTCTGCTCAGTAATTTTTGCATCCTCCTCACTACTCAAGTACACACTTTCCCGAACCGGATGCTGCCCAGCTCCTGTCGGCTTTCCCCCAGTTATCAGTTTAAAAGCTGCTCTGCAGCCTTTTTGATGTTGAGTGCCAGCAATCTGGTCCCATCATGGTTTAAATGCAACCCATCCCTCCTGAACAGATTTGGCTTGTCCCAAAATGTTCTCCAGTTCCTGACAAATCTGAAGCCCTCCTCTCGACACCACCGCCTCATCCACGCATTGAGGCTTCTGAGCTCTGCCTGCCTGGTAGGTCCTGCGCGAGGGACAGGCAGCACTTCTGAAAATGCTACCTTGGAAGTCCGGGACTTCAATCTTCTTCCTAACAACCTAAATTTGGCTTCCAGGACAGACCGCTTGGCCTTCCCAACATCATTAGTACCAACGTGTACCATGACAACTGGCTCGTTCCCAGTTCTCAGTAACAATCTATCTAGATTTCTTGTGATGTCTGCAACTTTTGCACCTGGCAGGCAAGTCACCATACGGTTATCATGTGCATCACAAATCCATTTCTCTGTATTTCTAATTATTGAATCGCCTAGTACAAGGAGCCTCTCTCCTGCAATCTGTTCATCTACATGCACCTCATCAACCATATTAAGGGAGAGAACCTCAGTTTGTTCCTGTTGTTCATCTTCCTGGATCTCATCAAGTGTGATGAAGGAGAGATCATCAGGTGGAACCAGTTGTTCCTCTGTGTGTTCCTCATCAGGTGTGATAAGGGAAAGAGCCTCAAATTTATTCTGTAATTTCAGACTCTCAGAGTGATCCCCTACTCTTCTCCTCCTTTGAGTCACATTCCTCCAACCATCTCCCTCCTGAGTTAGTGAAGGGCCTTCTCCCTCAGAACTGTGCCCTGTCACTTCTTTGTCCAGCATAGTCTGCTCCGCTCTGTCCAAGAACAGCTCAAGCTCCTTAATTTGTTGGTGGTTAGATATGCGGGCCTCTAGCTGCTGGACCTTCTCTTCTAGTAGTGCAACCAGCTTGCACTTGCTGCAAGTGTAGTTCTCCATATGCTTTGGCAAGAACACAAACATGGCACAAGAATTGCAGGTAACTACAGCTGTTCCCTCAGAATCCATTTTAACAAGTGCAGTATTCTGGGCCTCAAAAATGTACACGTTTACTACCTTTCTACCTAGTAAGAGTATAAAAATTTTTTTCCTAGTTTGTAATCTCGCGCGCCGTTAGGCGCGCGGGCCTCTAAAGCAGCTCTACTCCAACTGCAAAACTTACCAGTGCTCACTTCCTTTGTTTGGCTCTCCTCAGCAGCAGCTCTGCTTAAGAGCACATGCAGAGTCAAAAGGGCTGACCCTGAAAGAGCTCAGAGCTTTTAAAGGCTAGTGTGGCTCCACCCCTATGAGTCACAGTTCAGGGAAGGGCCTGGTGTGGCTCTGCCCCCCCTGCTTCTGGAAGCTTCAAACTGCTTCCTCTGTTTGAACAGAGGTGGCTCTCAGCAGTTTCAATTACCAATTTAAATTAGTAGAGGCCTCTAAAGCAGCTCTACTCCAACTGCAAAACTTACCAGTGCTCACTTCCTTTGTTTGGCTCTCCTCAGCAGCAGCTCTGCTTAAGAGCACATGCAGAGTCAAAAGGGCTGACCCTGAAAGAGCTCAGAGCTTTTAAAGGCTAGTGTGGCTCCACCCCTATGAGTCACAGTTCAGGGAAGGGCCTGGTGTGGCTCTGCCCCCCCTGCTTCTGGAAGCTTCAAACTGCTTCCTCTGTTTGAACAGAGGTGGCTCTCAGCAGTTTCAATTATCAATTTAAATTAGTAGAGGCCTCTAAAGCAGCTCTACTCCAACTGCAAAACTTACCAGTGCTCACTTCCTTTGTTTGGCTCTCCTCAGCAGCAGCTCTGCTTAAGAATTGCAGTGTCTAGTCATGCCTGCCGCATGCATGACCATGGAAACATCTGCAGAAGCAGACAATGCTGCCTCTTCAGCTATGAAACAGAGATGAGCACTGAACCCTAGAGTCAGATACAACTGGCTTTCGAGCAAGGGTGACCTTTACCTTTACCTCTACCTTTACCTCCTCTACTTCTACCTCTACCTTTACCTTTTCCTTTTTCTCTACCTCTACCTTTACCTTTACCTTACTAGTGAGTTCATGTTAGTAACCTAAATAAGGGTAGGATAAGGTACCATCTTTACAAGATTTTGGAAATGTTCCCCATTTTGAGGATGGGACTCTAGTAATGGTAAAAGTCGGCAGGTCAGCAGTTCGAGACCCCGAGAGCTGCATGATGGAGTGAGTTCCCATCACTGTCCCAGCTCCTGTCAACCTAGAAGTTTGAAAGGCAGAAATTGCATGTAGATAAACAGGAACTACTTCTGTGGGAAGGTAAGCAGTATTCTGTCCACTCCAGTGTCTAGTCATGCCTGCCACATGTCCACGGAAATGTCTCTAGACACAGACAGCGCTGGCTCTTTGGCTATAAACAGAGATGAGCACCGAACCCTAGAGTCGGATACGACTAGCTTTTGAGCAAGGGCGACCTTTACATATACCTAAACAGGTACTACTTGGGTGGGAAAGGTAACAGTGTTCCATGTGCCTCAGTGTCTAGTCTTGCCTGCCACATGACCATGGAAATGTCTGTAGATACAAACAACACTGGCTCTTTGCCTGCAAACGGAGATGCGCATTGAACCCATGAGTGGCTTTCATGCAAGGGTGAATTAACTTCCATTTGAAGTTCAGGTTAAGCCCTGGAGGACAGTCGGATAAAGAAAATGTCTGTAGCATTAGCCAAGGTCAAGCCCATGTTTATTCTCGCTCCTATAACACCGTCATGCGTGTGTAACTCAGAGAATTAAAATCACGACCGTTCGGTAAAATAAGCTTGATTTCAGAACGCAGGCTGAAATAAGTCTTTGGTATAATAATAATAATAATAATAATAATAATAATAATAATAATAATAATAATAATAATAATAATAATAATAATAATAATAATAATAATAATAATAATAATAATAATAAAAGTTCACATCAGAAATTATTCTGGGTTGAAAGGACTTTTGCTGGAGAAACTCCACTCAGGGAATGCTCAAATGTGGCTCCTTTCATGTCCCCAAGAGCTGGGACAAAGATGGGTGCTCAATCCGTCATGCAATACCCGGGTCTCAAAGTGCTGACTTGCCAGCCGTTGAGCCACTGCAGCCCCACAGAACGGATGAAGCTTCATTTTCAAGTGAAAATGCAAACCAGGCTTAGAAATAAGCTTGCAAGCAATGGTTTGTACGGACCAATCGCTGGAGGTTTGTTCTGCCGTGCCTGGTGAACCTGTCCAAAATGAAGCCACCTTTGGGTGAATTCATTCCGCAGTTCCTCTCGCCTGACCTAGCGCGAGAAAGAAGGCAATGGATCGATCATCTCCACTCCACCTCTGATGTACCGAAGCCAGAGAACAATGAAAAGGTAAGGGGGAAAGGAAGTGACTCTCTTTGAACCATTCAGACCAATCCAAACCATGGCCTGAATGGAGCCTCCTGGGACATCGGTTCCCCTCCGGCCCTCTGAAAATCTGCTCTCACGGATGTCGGTACCTGTTTTCCGGGAAAGACGGGTCCAGATCTTGGCTCTGGGCTTCAAAAAAACAGATCACGTCTTCTCCTTGCGATATTTGGACCGGGGTTTTCAGCAGCGCCTGACAGTAAATCTCAAGCCATTTCAGGCCTTCCATGCATCTGCTCAGCTTGTGGTTCCTCTGCAGGGTCACATTGACATCTTCGTTGGCATGTGGGATGGGAAAAGACAGAAGCATCTTACAGAAATGCTATTTATTTCAGTGCTTCCTCCTGTCCTATATCCCTTAAAGGTCCTATTTGCAGGAGAGTAAAAGCAGCCGGGGATTTGCATGGCTTCTATAGTTTTGTTGTTGTTGTTCAGTCGCACAGTCGATAGTTTTAGGGCATTTATATCTGTATACTAGCAGTGGTGGCAAACCTATGGCATGCATGCCAGAGGGGGCACTCAGAGCCCTCTCTGTGGGCACATGTGCCATTGCCCTAGCACAGAGTTTGCCCCGCCCCTCTGCCTAGCAGCCCAATGGGAGCGCTTCCTTCCTTCCTCCAGCACAGAGTTCACCCTACCCCTCTATGGTTCATATGGCAGCCTGTTTAGTTTGGGCACTCAATCTCTAAAAGGTTCGCCACCACTGCTATATAGTGATGTAGCATGTAAGCTGATGAGACCTAAAAAGTGTTAAAGAAATACCACACTATTACTTCTGCAGCAGATTAAGGGATTGGGCCACGTCAGGTACACAAATTCATTTTGCCCATTTCCACCAAGCCCAACGAAATACATCTTGTGTCGTGTGAAAAACCAGTTTCTTCATTGTATTTGTAAGCGTGTCGGGTCAGAGACTTCTATTTCTGACTCTAGTACCAAATGAAAATTTCAATATATTAATGAAAGCTTGGGTGATATATATATATTTTTAAAGGATTGCCACTCCCTGGAAATTGTAGTTGCTAAATTCTGGGGATTGATGGTGAGATTTAAAAAAAAGTCAAGAAAGTACATTTCATAAACTGTATAAAATCTGAAATCCAATAAGAGGCCTTCCTCCTTTTACCTCGAAATGTAGGGATAGTTCGGTCAGATTTCTTTAAGACGCCGCTTTCAATGGGGAATTTTCTCTTCAATCTTTTCTAAATGAAGACCAAAAGAAGAGAAAAATTCACCATGGTGGCTTTGATTCTCCCCAGGAAACAGGTTGGGAAATCATTACAAAGAGAGACGGGGGAATTTGCCAGCTCAAAAATAAAACTTACGTGGAGTTTCTTGAATTCTTCACATTCCCTGTAGATGAGGACATTGTTCTGGTCTGACCACAAAACAGACAGCAGGCAGATCTGGGAAAGAAGAAAAAAAGGTGAAGACAGAAAGCAAGACATTTACAGGAGCTTTGTTAATTAAATTAACATCTTGCCTTTTCATCACCAGCAGCGCTGATGACAATAAAATAAAAAGACAAAATATGATACTGTGGTCAAAACATTCAAAGTCGTTGGGTTGCTCTGAAACTGAACAGGCATGGAAGTGGTGGTTTGATGCAGAAGGTTGGCAAATTTAAGGTAAAGGTAAAGGCATAGCTGTCAAGTATCCCTTATTGGCCGGGAAAACTCCTTATTATATCCTCTTTCCCACCGTCATCCCTTATTAATTAGACTGCAATGCCCTATTGCCACCATTGGAGGGCAGCACAAGATAAGCATAGCTGTCAAGTATCCCTTATTATACCCTCTTTCCCATCTTCATCTTTCCCATCGTCATTAATTAGACTGCAATACCCTATTGCCGCCATTGGAGGGCAGCACAGGATAAGCATAGCTGTCAAGTATCCCGTATTTGCCGGGAAATTTCCCTTATTTCCAAACCCAAAACTTGACAGGCATGTAAAGGTCTCCCTTGCTCAAAAACCAGTCGTATCCAACTCTAGGGTTCAGTGCTCATCTCTGTTTATAGCCAAAGAGCCAGCGTTGTCTGTGTCTGCAAATGTTTCCGTGGTCATGTGGCAGGCATGCCTAGACACCGGAGTGCATGGAACGCTCTTTACCTTCCCTATTTATCTACTTGATATTTCTTGCTTTCGAACTGCTAGGTTTGCAGGAGCTGGGACAGAGACGGGAATTCACTCCGCCGTGCAGTACTCGGGTCTCGAACTGCTGACCTGTTGACTTTCCAGTCATCAAGTCCAGCGTCTTAACCACCGAGCCACCAGCGGGATTTCCAAATTGGTACCCATGGGTGTTATGTAACAGAAGACTTTAATTATGAGAGTGATGCTGTCAAAAATAATCTCCAGTGCAGGGGTTCCCAACCTAAGGCCCGTGTGCCGGATCTGGTCCCCGGCACCATTTCATGTGGCCCCCACTCCTCCAGGGGTATTCAAGCAACAAAATGACTGCCCTTTAAAGCTGCTTTTCAACCTCTTCATAAATGATCTAGAGGTAGGAGTAAAAAGCAAGGTAGCCAAATTTGCTGACGACACTAAATTATACAGGGTAGTGAAAACTGTGAGAGATTGTGAGGAGCTCCAGAGGGATCTCTCGACACTGGGGGAGTGGGCAAAACAGTGGCAAATGAGCTTCAACATTAGTAAGTGCAGAGTGATGCATGTTGGGGCAAAGAACCTTTGGTGTATGAAAACCAAGACACAGGACACAGCCTCGGGCTGGGTTAACTCAGGTTTATTGCATCGTGGACAGAGGGAACATGAGGTAATGGCGGATCGATAGCTCTTTATATACTGCAGTAATACATTTGAATGTGGTGCCATGGTAGCCCATTGGCTACTGCCTGCGTGACGTCATTGCGAGTCACGCCCTTCTTGTCCAGGTGTAGGTGGTGGCGGGAAAGCTTCCCGCGCTGTTGCCTTTGAAGAGTTCTGACCAATGAGCTTGGACGCTCGCTGCTGCCAGCTGGTGGTCATTAGCTCGCGTCCTTATGCAGGGTTCATATGATACAGTTGAAGGTTACATTGTTGCTATAGGCAAGGTTACATTGGTTCAGATACATTGTAATCCATGTGGAAGGTAAAACCCTTAGAACACAACATCCCTCCCCCCTAGGACGAGACAACGTCTCGAGCCCATGCTTCTAGACACTCCCCCCCCTAGGAGACAAAATCTCTTAGCCAAGATGGCTTGTTTCGAACACGCTGGGGTCTCGATGCGGGCTGCCTCTCCCCTGGTTTGCTACCTTCTCTTTGTCCCCTGGTTTCCTGTCCTGTAATTTGAGATGGAGACTCGTTAGTGCCTTGCCGCGGCTCCGCGGCGTTGTTGGGGGGTGTGCTCTTACTTAGGGAGGAACCGGGGGCACTGGGGACTAACGAAAAACCCCTCTTCTCGCTTGGATGGGTGGGGGAACACTCCTGAAAACCCCCCCGGTTTGCTAACTCAAAACCAAAATTCCATTCGGGGGCAGCGGTCGCGAACTCTTCTCCCCCTTCCCCGGCCTCTGACGGAGCTGGTTTATCAAAAGGATATGAGTCGGGGCCGCTGCTTCTTCCTTCCCCCCTCGCTTGGGACTGTTGTCCGCTGCTGTCTCCCCCTTGGGTTACGCGGGTGGGGGAGAACCCTAACGCTGAATCTTGTTGGGGATCGTCACTGACTGGCCCACTTACTCGGTGCCTCAGTTGGTCTGCGTGCCTCCTCCAGAGGAGACCGGTGTGGGTTTCGACCCGGTACGACACTGGCCCCGTCTGTTCTACAACTGTCCCCGGCACCCAGGCTGGCCCCGCGCTGGCATAGTTCCTGCAATGAACAGGGTCGCCGGCGGCGAAACCTTTCGAGACTGCCAGCCCCACGTTTTTCCCTTTATCCTCAATTCTTGTGGGGTCCAGCCTGGACAGGAGTGTAGTCAGTTTCCGCCGCATCAATAGCTCTGCCGGCGAGTAACCTGACGCTAAAGGGGTCACCCTATACGCTAATAAGAACTGACATACTTGGTGATTCAGGTCCCCGGGGCCCATGCGCCGAAGCGCCTCCTTTGTTGTACGCACCAACCGTTCCACTTGGCCATTCGTGGCCGGGTGAAACGGCGCGGACGTGACATGCCGAATGGCATTCGCCTCCATGAATGCCCCGAACTCCGAGGAGGTGAAGCAACTCGCGTTATCGCTGACTAAAGTGTCGGGTAAACCGAACGTTGAAAAGACTCTCCGTAGTTGGTTAATTGTAGTGGTGGAGGACGTGCTCTTTACCGGAATGACCTCCAACCACTTTGAGAATGCATCCACCACCAGGAGAAACATGGTTCCTCGGAAAGGGCCAGCGAAATCTACGTGCACTCTGGACCATGGCCCCCTTGCTGTGTCCCATTCCCTATGCGGGAGGCGGGCCGCCTCTGGTCGGGACCCCTGGCACGCCTCACAAGTGCCGATCATGTGCTCTATGTCCTCGTCCAGCTGTGGCCACCAAAAGTAACTGCGGGCCAGCGCTTTTGAGCGAACGATGCCCGGGTGGCTGACGTGCAGCAGCTTGAGAACTCTCGGCCGCATGGTTGTTGGGACCACCACCCGTTGGCCCCACAACAGGCACCCCCTTTCTAGGGACAACTCTAGCTTCTTCCGAAAGAATGGGTCGAATTCCTTGCTTGGGGACGATGCTGGCCACCCTTTCTGCACCCATGAGCTAACTTTCTCTAGCGTTCTGTCCTTGCCTGTCGCCCTAGCTATATCGGCTGGTACTATTGGGGGTTCGTCTAAAACCTCGATTAGCAACACCTGGCGGTCTCTTCTTATCCTGGCTTTTTGGTCGTCCGACAAGGGCAACGGAGATCTCGAAAGCGCATCAGCATGGCTGATCTCCTTTCCGGGCCGGTACTCCAACTCGTGTTGGTATGCGTTAAGAAAAATGGCCCATCGCAACATTCTCGGGGATAGAATCTGCGGCGTGGGCTTGCCTGCCGTGAAAATCCCTAACAGGGGCTTGTGGTCTGTCACGATTTTGAACGGGCGGCCATACAGGAAATCGTGAAACTTTTTGGTCCCCGCTACTATTGCTAATGCCTCTCTGTCGGTTTGTGCGTAATTTCGCTCTGCTTGGGACAGGGACCTTGAATAAAACGCAACTGGGGCCTCCCGACCGTCATCCAACACGTGGCAAAGCACCGCCCCCACCCCCACCGGTGATGCATCACAGACTAAGACCACCGGCCGTTTGGGGTCGAAATGCGTGAGGATTGCGTCCGATGTTAAAAGTTGCTTAAGTTCGTTGAACGCCTTCTCGTGCTCGTCACCCCACATCCATGTCTCCTCCTTTTTAAGTAACCGATGAAGCGGTTCGGCCACGGAGGCTTTCCTCGGGAGGAATGTATGGTAAAAATTGAGGAGCCCCAGGAATGACTGTAATTCGGTTTTGGATGTGGGGCGAGGGGCCTTCTTGATGGCTTCTACTTTGGATTTGGACGGCTTAATACCCTCGGGTGTGATCCTAAACCCTAAAAACTCGACCTCGGTTTCGAAAAAAACACATTTGTCCTTCCTCAGTCTCAGCCCCGCTTTTTCGAACACAGTTAGTACTTTATCCAATCTCTTTGCTAGTTCGGCCTCACTCCCCCCTGTTATCAATACGTCATCAAAATAAGGCAACACCCCCTCCAGCCCCTTCAGGAGGCGTTCCACGAGCGATTGAAAAAGGCCGGGTGCCGAGTTCACGCCGAACTGTAAACGCGACACCTGGAACGCTCCTTTGTGTGTGACTATTGTTTGTGCCGCGGCCGTGGCGGGAGTTACGGGGAGTTGCTGATAGGCTTGTGCCAGGTCGAGCTTAGCGAAACACTTTCCCCCATTTAGCCTGGCCAAAAGGTGGCTAACCACTGGCACCGGATATGCATTAGGGCGAATCGCCTTGTTAATTGTACACTTATAATCAGCGCAAATGCGCACCTCCCCGTTAGCCTTCAGGGCTGTTACAATTGGAGTTTCCCACTCCGCGGAATCCACAGGAATAAGGATCCCCTGGCCCACCAATTTGTCCAGTTCCGCCTCTATTTTGTCCTTAAGTGCGAAAGGCACCCTGCGCGGTTTGAGTCTTATCGGGCGGACCTCCGGGTCTAGGTCGAAGGCTACCGGGGGTCCCTTGAATTTTCCAAGTCCTTTCTTAAAAACGGCGGGGTGCGCATCGCACACCGCCTGTATTGGATCCGCCCCCACTGCATGTACTCCCCCTATGAACAGGCCCAAAGGCTGAAACCACTGTGTCCCTAGGAGGCTACAACTTCCCCCCTTGAGGACAACTAGGGGCAGTTCCGCCGAATGTCTCCTAAACTTAACCTGAAATTTTCCGACCCCCAACACCGGAATGCTGTTTCCCTGTACATCACGTAGCGTGGACCTCAATGCTTTAAGTTTGGGCCGCACGTGGGGGTCAATTTTCAAGAACTCCCTCTGGGGAATTATAGAATAGGAGGACCCTGAGTCAATCTCCATCCTAATAGGGGCCCCTTGTACTTGTACCTCAACAAAGTAATGGGACTGTCCCGCGGACACGCTGAACACTGGGGCGTCGTCCTCGCTGCCGTCCGAGACGCGGCCCACGCCGTCCTGCTTCTTTGTGGTCTGGGCGCCGTCTTTGGGCCTCGCTGGGCGGTCCGGCTTGGTCGAACGGTCTGATGACTGCCTCCGGCCCTCCTTCCGCTTTCTGCATGCCTTGGCGATGTGTCCCCGCCGGCCGCAGGAGTAACATTCGGCCTTTCTAAATGGGCACCTCGCGCGCTCGTGGGCCGCTCCGCAGCCATCACAACGGCGCCCCCCTTTTCGGACCTTCTGGACCTCCTCGCCGTCGCTGCCTTCCGAGGACGATTTTGAGACCCGTCGAGTTGCGTGCACCGATTTTTCCGCTTTGCCGGCTCTGGGACGCCACTCACGCCACTGGTGCATCTCGTCCACTCCAGCATTCGTGGACTCTGCGGCTTCTGCGGCCTCAACGACCTCTGCCAGCGTGGGTGGCGGCTCCTTGTTCATCAAACTGCGCTGCACCTCCTTGTCCTTCAGGCCGCACAGCACGCCGTCCCTGAGGGCCATTTCTTGGATATTGTCCCATTTGCAGGGGACGGCGGCTGCCCTCATGGCGGCCACGAATGCCTCAACCGACTCGTCTGGCGCTTGGACTCGCCTCCAAAACGCGCTCCGAGCGGGAAACATCGCCCTCGCGGGTCGGAAACGCTCCCGTAGCAGCTTCATGATGTCGGCCGCCTTGAATTCGCTCACCTTCTTCGGAGTGATAATGCCCACCAGTGTCCGCTTGGTGTCCATCCCGAGCATTCTGGTGAGGATGGCCCTCTTCGTCTCCTCATCGTCTTCCTTGACTTTGAGCTCCACCAGGGCCGCATGGAAGTCCATCTCAAACAGCTCCCAGTCTTGCGGTTTGGTGATGTTGAACCCGCCCTGCGCTCTGGCTGCTCCTTGGGGATCCATCATCCCACCTTCGTCGCCAATTTGGTGTATGAAAACCAAGACACAGGACACAGCCTCGGGCTGGGTTAACTCAGGTTTATTGCATCGTGGACAGAGGGAACATGAGGTAATGGCGGATCGATAGCTCTTTATATACTGCAGTAATACATTTGAACGTGGTGCCATGGTAGCCCATTGGCTACTGCCTGCGTGACGTCATTGCGAGTCACGCCCTTCTTGTCCAGGTGTAGGTGGTGGCGGGAAAGCTTCCCGCGCTGTTGCCTTTGAAGAGTTCTGACCAATGAGCTTGGACGCTCGCTGCTGCCAGCTGGTGGTCATTAGCTCGCGTCCTTATGCAGGGTTCATATGATACAGTTGAAGGTTACATTGTTGCTATAGGCAAGGTTACATTGGTTCAGATACATTGTAATCCATGTGGAAGGTAAAACCCTTAGAACACAACAGAACCCCAAATACATTTATAAACTGATGGGGTCTGAACTCTCTGCGACAAACCAGGAAAGGGACCTTGGTGTCCTGGTGGACGAGAGCTCAATGAAGGTGTCAACCCAGTGTGCCTCAGCAGTGAAAAAAGCAAACTCAATGCTAGGGATCATTAGGAAGGGTATAGAAAATAAGTCAGCAAGTGTCATTTTGCCTCTTTATAAATAATCTATGGTGAGGCCCCATCTGGAATACTGTGTACAGTTCTGGTCGCCATACCTCCAGAAGGATATTATGGAGTTGGAGAAAGTACAGAGGAGGGCAACCAGAATGATTAGGGGACTGGAACACCTTCCTTACCATCTGAGGCTGCAACGGTTGGGCCTTTTCACTCTTGAACGACGGCGTCTAAGAGGTGACCTGATTGAAGTTTATAAAACCATGCACGGTGTGGACAAAGTAGATAAGGAAAAACTGTTTTCCCTATCGCATAACACTAGAACTAGGGGCCACTCGATGAAACTTTTGGGTACTAGTTCTCAAACAAATAAGAGAAAGTACTTTTTCACCCAGAGGATCCCTGGTCTATGGAACTCCCTGCCAGAAGAAGTGGTGACAGCTGTCAGTCTCGACAGCTTTAAGAAAGGATTAGACAAGTTCATGGAGGACAACAAGGGTATCAATGGCTATAATTATGGATACCTAAGGACAACCTCCGGGTTGGAGAGATAGGCAGGATATCTCTCAATGCCATTTCCATGGAATCCTAAGCAGGTGAAGGCATCTGCTTGGGAATACCCTGAAGGAAATGGTGAGCCACTGTGTGAGACAGAATGCTGGACTGGATGGGCTCCTGTGGCCTGTTCCAGCAAGGCTGTTCTTATGTTCTTATGTTCTTATGTTGGGAGAAAATGGCCACCCCCATCATGCAGGTAGGGCCTTACATTAGGAACTTCTGAGTTAGATGAAATCATAGACATGCGATGGAAGTCAGAATGGCGCAGCGTCTTAAAGACTAAGAACGCCGCATGGAACAAAAAAAAATTAAAATTTGGCTTTGAAAATGTGCATTGGATCTTTGCCAAGGCTTGTTAAATTGGATTGAGGTTTTGCAAGGTTTTGCAGAAAAACAAGCAAGCAGCACAGCTGGAAAAATCTAGGATGAAAGCAACTTCATGAGACATTAACCCCCTTCCTGACAAAGAAAACGACAAATACATGTGCAGTACTTCCTTCCCATCACAAATGTTTACCTCTCTTGTTTACAATGTTATTTACATTTACAACAATAAAACAAAGTGCAGGCTCTGGAACCGGTTGCAAGTGGCGTAACAGATACAGTACCAGCAACAAATTTCACTTTGTCATAATAAGAATGTAACAGCATTAAATATAAAAAGTAACCCATAAATGAGTGGGAACAAAGTTAATTTAGTGCTACAATGACAACCATGTCTAGTTAATTTTAAGAGTGACTTCCGAAAGATGGATGAAAGACATTTTAATCACAATATTTATAGTTTTATGCCATTTCGTTCCATTTAAGCTCTATTTTAAAAGCCTGAAATTTTATTTTTAAAAAAAAGTAACGCACAATATAAGGAATAATAAAACTAAAAATAATAATAATAAAAATAATAAAAAATAAATAATAATAATAATAATAATAATAATACTGCAGGACGGAAATGAGCTCCCGTCTTCATCCCAGCTCCTGCCAACCTAGCAGTTCGAAAGCAAGAAATTGCAAGTAGATAAATAGGGACCACTTCGGTGGGAAGGTAACAGCGTTCCGTGCGCTCCGGTGTCTAGTCATGCCTGCCACATGACCTCGGAAATGTCTGCAGAAGCAGACAGCGCTGGCTCTTCGGCTTAGAAACAGAGATGAGCACTGCACCCTAGAGTCGGATACGACTGGCTTTCGAGCAAGGGAAACCTTTACCTTTACCTTTACTAAAACAAATTACAAGGATCTATTTATTTATTTAGGGAGTGCAGTTCGATTCCCGAGTACTGCAGGATGGAATGAGCTCCCGTCTTTGTCCCAGCTCCTGCCAACCTAGCAGTTCAAAAGCAAGACATTGCAAGTAGAGAAACTGGGACCACTTCGGCGTGCACTCCGGTGTCTAGTCATGCCTGCCACATGACCATGGAAATGTCTGCAGAAGCAGACAGTGCTGGCTCTTCGGCTTTGAAACAGAGATGAGCACTGAACCCTAGAGTTGGATACAACTGGCTTTCGAGCAAGGGAAACCTTTACCTTTACTATTTATTTATTTATTTATTTATGTTGACTTGTTTGGCCACCCCAAGGCGACTCCTGGCAGCTTACAACACAAGAAACACCCTCAACATAACACACTCCGACAACCCATACATATAGATAAAACATCATAAAAACTCTAACTCTCTGAAATCTAAATATCTTAAAACCACAAAATCTCGAATCTAAAATATATATAGCCATCTACTGTATTTACCTAGTTTCCTGCATTTGAGAAGAGGGGAAGGATATCCGACCATTAGTTATGTTTTTCTAACTCGCCCCTAAGAAAGGTTTGGCATGGATTTCCTGAAATGAATTTCTGGGACTCTCATTGATAATTGTCCTGCACTATCCACAAGACACTGGTGCATGCCTGAAGAAGTGAACATGAATCGTGAAAGCTCATGTAATGTTTGATTTTCCTGTGATCCAATAAAGGTATTGCCTTTCTTCTGCATTTGTATTGTGTAAGAACCACACCACATCTCTTTCTATACCAAGGGTTCCCAACCTAAAGCCAGAGGGCAGGATCCAGCCCACAGTGCCATTTCACGTGGCGTCCAAGGGCATTCAATAAACAAAATGGCTGCCCCCTTTGAAGCTGCAGGGGCAAAATGGCCACCACCACCATCGTGCAGGCAGGGCAAAAGCTAACTGCGAGAGCATGACTTGGCCCCCAGCTTGAAAAGGTTGGGGACCCCTGTTACAAACCATAGTGGGTTTCTCTCTCTCCAAAGGATAGTGTGAATAACAGGATTACATTTTAACATATTTTCCATGCTCTCGATAACTGCCGCAGAATCACCATCAGATCTTCACTGCTTGCAGCAACCGCAGTGATGGAAAAATTAACATGAAATCTAAGATTTTGTAGGAACATTTGTAAATAGGTGTTGTTTTTTAAAAGGGTTTTTAAAGTTACCCGCAGGGAGTTTTGATACTTCTTATCTGCCCAAGCTCCTGCCAACCTAGAAGTTCAAAAAGAAGAATTTGCAAGTAGATAAATAGGTATTATTATTATTATTATTATTATTATTATTATTATTATTATTATTATTATTATTATTATTATTATTATTATTATTATTATTATTATTATTATTATTATTAATAATAATAATAATAATAATAATAATAATAATAATAATAATAATAATAATAATAATAATAATAATAATAATAATAATAATAATAATAATAATAATAATAATTTGGACTTCTATGCTGCCCACTCAACAATGCGACTCAGGGAAGCTCACAACAATACCACATGTAAAACGTTATACACAGTACAGTAAAATAAGATACAATTAGCATACAATAATAGTGGTACTAATAATAGTACCTGAAGTGGTACTTTTTTTTTGGAGGGGGGGGGGGGATACAGCATTCTGTGTGCTCCGGCATCTAGCCATGCCTGCCACATGTCCACAGAAACATCTGCAGACGCAGACACACTGGTTCTTTGGCTACTGAGATGAGCACTGAACCCTAGAGCACTGAACCCTAGAGATATGACTGGCTTTTGAGCATGGGCAACCTTTACCTTACCTGCAGCCCTCAAAGTGCAGGGCAGGTAAAAGAAGAAGCTTGGATCCCATACCTTCTTCTTCTCCTTCTGGTGCTTGAGCAGACCTAGCACTTTAACTTCCACAGGGAACCTGTCTGAACTCATCCTGTCTTGTTGTCAGGTCCAGGTATCACTTTGAAGCACCTGTGCCCTGCAGGTAAGGCATTTGGGAGCAGCCCCTTGGGGCGGAGAGAAGGTGGACTTCCCTAGCCTCTCATTAAACCCCTCCTCTGCTCAGAAATCCCTGGCACTGGGAAATAGTCCTGATGCCTCCAATGTCAGCATCGTGCAAGGTGACTTTTGTGGATGGAGAGCCGTGATCCCCACCCAGGGTCACTTTGCCCAGCTCTGCTCATTGCAAAGGTATCTCTGGAGGAGGCCAGGACAAAACCAACCCAAGACAAGGAAATGCAACCAATGCATAAAAGACTCCAGAGAAAAGGAATTCTTTACCCATTTTGGCAGTCAAATCCTAGAAATCACTGAGCTGGAACTCTCTTCGTGTGGCTTTTCAGGGACTTGGGGCCATTGACCCCTTTGAGGCCATTGAGCTCAGTGCAAGAATCCAGATCAAAGCAGATCTGATAGATAGGGTTGTCTAATGCTCTCTTGAACGCTTCCAATGTTGGAGCACTCACCATCTCTCATGGCAGAGGGTCCCACTGTTGTACTTCTCTAACAGTTAAGAAGTCTTTCCTGACTGATATTCAGCCTGTATGTGGCTTCCTGTAGTTTCAGCCTGTTATTGCATGTCTGCCACTCTACAATGATGGAGAACAGACCCTTCTCTTCTTCTTTATGACCATCTTTCAGTGTTATCATCATATCCCCTTTTGGTCTCCTTTTGTCCAGGCTAGACATGCCCAGTTCTGCCAGTCTTTCCTCCTAGGACTTCGTTTCCAGTCCTCCGATCATCCTTCTTGCCCTTCTCTGTCCCTGCTCTAATTTGTTTGCCTCTTTCTTCCAGTGTAAAGGTTTCCCTTGCTCGAAAGCCAGTCATATCCAACTCTAGGGTGCAGTGCTCATCTCTGTTTCTAAGCCGAAGAGCCAGCGCTGTCTGCTTCTGCAGACGTTTCCATGGTCATGTGGCAGGCATGACTAGACACCGGAGCGCACGGAGTGCTGTTACCTTCCCACCAAAGTGGTCCCTATTTATCTACTTGCAATGGTCCCTATTTATCTACTTGCAATTTCTTGCTTTCGAACGGCTAGGTTGGCAGGAGCTGGGACGAAGACGGGAGCTCATTTCCGTCCTGCAGTACTCGGGAATTGAACTGCTGACCTTCCACTTCCCAGTCAGTGTCTTAGCCACTTGAGCCACTGCAGTGAGATGCCCTGAATTAGACGCAGGACTCTAGGTGTGATCTGACTGGTGCTGAATAGAGATGGTCTAGTTAGGACCTCAGGGGTTTGGGAGACTAGCCTTCTGTTTACTTGAAAAGCAAACAATGGTTTACTCTTAAATAAAATACAAGTGAAAGGAAAAGCTGTTCCTTTGCCTATGTATGATCCAGGGAAGCACGCTTTCCAGCCTGAAGCCCTGTCACTGAAGCATCTTTGTTGAAGCATCAAAGCCCTATTATGACATAACCTGTGTTTCTGCACAGGGGATGATGCCCTGACCTGACACACTGGGGAATAACTCACAGCTCCAGGCTGTGAAAAGTCTACGGCCAGATTCCCAACTGTCCAGGGGATTAACCAATTTATCAGGTTATTCCCGATGCAACTAATATCCCAAATTTGGTTGGATTTGGTGCCACTTTGGGTGGTTTTTCCCCCGTGTGTTATTGACAGGAGTTGCTTCCCACTTCCAGCTTCCCCTGTCTTCAAAACCCTATATCCTATGAGATCTCCGCGACGTCTGCTGCTGGTCTTCCACTGGCTTAAGAAGGAGGCCGTGGGAAAACATCCACGTTTCCCCCAGCCTAAGTCCGGCACGTCCTCGCCGCCTTCCAAATGCCCTCAAGTTTCCTCCTACTTCACGAGAAGTAAGGCCCAGCCCAGGAGAAGCCCGAGGTTACAGTCGTTCCTGCCTCTGAAACCGGATTTCTGGCCCACGGGCTCACTATCACTACCGACCTCGTCTCACGTTATCAAGAAGAGGCACGGTAAGAACCAGAAGCCACAGAAGACTCCTCAGGAGAAAAGGCAAAAAAAGGTGAGGCCAGTTAGGGAATGTGGTGGCTTAGTGGTTGAGGCGCTGAACCTGAGGACTGGAAGGTTGGCCGTTTGAGACCTGAGTGCTGCATGACGGAGTGAGCTCCCGTCATCTGTCCCAGCTCCTGCCAAACTAGCAGCTCGAAAGCAAGATATTGCATGTAGATAAATAGGTACCACTTTGTTGGGAAATGTAACAGTGTTCCGTGCACCTCGGTTTCTAGTCATGCCTGACACATGACCATGGAAATGTCTGCAGATACAAACAATGCTGGCTCTTTGGCTGTAAATGGAGATGAGCACCAAACCCTGAGTGCTGCACCACAGTGAGCTCCTGTCATCTATCCCAGCTCCTGCTAACCTAGCAGTTCTAAAGCAAGGAATAGCAAGTAGATAAACAGGTACTGCTTCAACGGGAAAGGTAACAGTGTTCCGTGCGCTCCGTCATCTAGTCATGCTTGCCACATAACCATGGAAATGTCTTCAGACGCAGGCAGCTCTGAACCCTAGAGTTGGAATCAGGCACTCCGTCTACTCAGATCAAATTCATAAAGGGGTAGCTCTCTACCCAAAAGGTTACTCATCATGGTATGGAGCATAGGTTCTCAACCTTGGGTCCCCAGGTGTTTTTGGACTTCAATTCCCAGGAGCCCTGGTTAGCTGGTGTAGTGACTTAGGCGTCTGGGAACTGAAGTCCAAAAACATCTGGGGACCCAAGGTTGAGAAACACTGGTATGGAGAAATAACCGAGCACTTGGTTACTTTGGATTGCAAGCATTTCTCCCCACCGTCTAAAGATGGAAAAATCCATTCCCACTCTTTGCATTGTCTCACTCTCCCCAGTAGCTCCAAGACAAGGAGCCATTTCAGTGGAAACAAGAACCTCTTTGTTTTTACCACCTAACAAAGGGTTATTTTATTCACAGTGAACTCGGGCCACGTTGCAATACCTCTGCAGCAACATCAAAAGCACATTAATGCTGCTGCTAGCATTGTTTTGATCTTATTACCAAACCCCTCCATCAATTGTGCTCGTTATCAAGTCATCTCCAACCTATGGTGTTCCTATCAATGAGAAATCTTCAAAATGTCCTGCCCTCAACAGCCTTGCTCAGCTCTTGCAAACTCAAGCCTGTGGTTTCCCTCACAGTCAGTCCATCTGCTGTTTGGCCTTCCTCATTTCCTTCTGCCTTCCATTTTTCAAAGCATTATGTGTTGTTTTTTCCCCAGAGTCTCTCCTCAAGGAGGTTAGTCTTATTTTTTTTTTCATTTTTGCCTGCAGAAACTGTTCAGGCTTCATTTGCTTTCTGGCAGTAAGATGGTGTCATCTACACATCTCCAATAGTTTTCATTCTTCCTCCATCTGACTCTAGCCTGGCTTTCCATATTCTGTGAACAGATAGGGGGATTAAAATGCACCCTTATCTGACACCAATGCCTATAGGAAACCATTTCGTCTTCCCATATTCTGTTTTATTTGTAGCTTCTTCTCCACAATACAGGTTGTGGCCTCAAGTCAAGCAAGTGCTGAGAAAGACCCATTTCTTTCAGAACTGCCCATAGTTTCCCATGATTATATGATTATGCTTATTATGTATTGCACTGTATTTTTATTATGTTTGCACTGTATATTATGTATTATTTATTGTTGGAAGCCGCTCTGAGTGGTGCATGCACTAGAAGAGCGGGGTATAAACAATTCAATTCAATTCAATGATCCACACAACCAGAGGTTTTACTGTAGTCTACTTCTAAAATTCTTTAGTGTGCTACAGGAGCCATGGATATTTCTAATATAATCTCTAGTGCTTCTTTCTTTTTCAAATCCAGCTTGATCATCAGCCAGTACTTGCTCCATATAAGGTAAAAGCCTTTGTTGCAACATCTTCAGCAGTGGTTCCCAAAGTTTTTACGCAGTGGGTCAGACCATGCTTCCTCAGACAGCTGAACGGGCCAGACTGGTGGTTCCCCCTGCTGTAAAACACTGCCATAAAACGTGCCCATGGCTGCCGTAAACACATTTACGACAGCCGTGGGCACATTTACGACTGTCACGAATGCGTCCACTTCCATTTTCCCGCTCCGATATTAATTACAGAATAATTACACTGGCTCAAGTGGCTAAGACGCTGACTGGAAGGCGGGAGGCCAACAGTTCGATTCCCAAGTACGACAGGACGGAATGAGCTCCCATCTTTGTCCCAGCTCCTGCCAACCTAGCAGTTCGAAAGCAAGATATTACAAGTAGATCAATAGGGACCACTTTGGTGGGAAGGTAAACAGTGTTCCGTGCACTCCCTCCCTGAGCTACTGATACCCTGGAATTTGGAAGTGGGGGGCACTAAAAGTTAAAAATAGCTTTTCTTTGGCTACATCTGAAATGGGCCTTCTTCTTCTTCTTCTCCTCTTCCTCCTCTAGGTTTTCACCTGGCAAAAGTAAATAAAATATGTCTTCTTTATCTGTGTGTGTGTATAAAGAGAGATATTTTGCATCTGAGCTGGTAAACCTGTGAGTGAGAACATACTTATGCTCGTGCATATTTGTGTATGTAAACACATAAAGGGACTGCAGTGGCTCAAGTGGCTAAGACGCTGACTGGGAGGCGGAAGGTCAGCTGTTCGATTCCCGAATACTGCAGGACGGAATGAGCTCCCGTCTTTGTCCCAGCTGCTGCCAATCTAGCAGTTCGAAAGCAAGACATTGCAAGTAGATAAATAGGGACCACTTTGGTGGGAAAGGTAAACAGCGTTCTGTGTGCTCCAGTGTCTAGTCATGTCTGCCACATGACCACGGAAATGTCTGCAGAAACAGACAACGGTGGCTCTTTGGCTTTGAAACAGAGATGAGCACTGATCCCTAGAGTCGGATACGACTGGCTTTCGAGCAAGGGAAACCTTTACCTTTACCTTTACTGCATTTGTGCATGCAGATGGAACTAAATTATTTTTATTTTTTTTTAAAAAAATATTCGACAGTAAACAGCCTGCAGGCTCAATAAGGAGCCATGACTCCCAGTGCTAATTATCCATGCCATTCTTTTGAAATTATACAGGCATACAGCAGACTTCAATATTGGAAATAATTACAATTACTGCACTAGCCTTCCAACATTAAGGCAATGCTGCAGGGCACAGCGGGGGAAATGGAGAAAACTCCACTATAGTAAAGGTAAAGGTTTCCCTTGCTCGAAAGCCAGTCGTATCCGACTCTAGGGTGCAGTGCTCATCTCTGTTTCAAAGCCGAAGAGCCAACGCTGTCTGCTTCTGCAGACGTTTCCGTGGTCATGTGGCACGCATGACTAGACACCGGAGCACACGGAACGCTGTTACCTTCCCACCGACCAAAGTGGTCCCTACTTATCTACTTGCAATGTCTTGCTTTCGAACTGCTAGGTTGGCAGGAGCTGGGACAGGGACGGGAGCTCACTCCGTCCTGCAGTACTCGGCTCAAGAAAAAAATCTAGCAAATGCACTTAAAATGCCAGACAACAGTTTAATGAGGGCGTCAAATCAATCCCTTGAAAAGGGGGGGGGGGCGCAAGCCAGGCCTCAGCTGCGGCCTACTCGCGTTGCCACGGCAACGGCGCCTTGCCTCGGCCACTCGCCCTGGCAAGCCCAGGAGACCCGGCATGCTTTGCGCGCGGCCAAGATGGCGGCGCCCAGGGCGAGCGAGGCCTCCGCGTTCCCTTTTCCCTTCCCAGGTGCTGGGGATGCCTCGGGCGGGCGGGCCGAACCGGCCCCGGGGAGGAAGCCACCGTGCCGGGCTTGCACGGACTTCAAGAGCTGGATGCGGGAGCAGAAGAAGCAGGGGGCCTCGGTGAGGCCTTCCCTGGGTGGGGGATCTTTGGGGTGGGGGGGGGGGAGGAAAGGAGGGGAGACATTGGCGAAGTTACTTTATTTGGACTGCAGCTCATCACCATCCCACTCCCTTAACTGGGGGACCCTGAGCAGTCCTGCTCCTAAAAAAAAAGTAACTTTTTGCAACGTTTCAGTTGCACTTGCAAGTTTAAAAGCGAATGTTGGAGGGGTGAAAGGAACAAATTGGGACTTAGCTTCATTTATGGTGGAGGTGCAAAGTGATAAATAAGCTAAATAAATAAGATAAATAATATGATAGTATCGATTAAAAGTTGCATTAATAATGGATTTAAGTGATATTGACAGTGGTGGACATCAGCAGAAATTCTGGCTGTCTCCACCCACACAAGTTTTGAAATAAAGTAGTCCTAGTTTGGGTGCTGCCGACCTAGCA
The DNA here is from genome assembly GCA_035047345.1 of Bradypodion ventrale. Taxonomy (NCBI): domain Eukaryota; kingdom Metazoa; phylum Chordata; class Lepidosauria; order Squamata; family Chamaeleonidae; genus Bradypodion; species Bradypodion ventrale. The sequence goes on along the minus strand of JAWDJE010000014.1, from coordinate 23,011,168 downwards.
GTTCGAAAGCAAGAAATTGCAAGTAGATAAATAGGGACCACTTCGGTGGGAAGGTAACAGCGTTCCGTGTGCTTCAGTGTCTAGTCATGCCTGCCACATGACCACGGAAACGTCTGCAGCAGCAGACAGCGCTGGCTCTTCGGCTTTGAAACATAGATGAGCACTGCACCCTAGAGTCGGATATGACTGGCTTCCGAGCAAGGGAAACCTTTACCTGATTTGGGTGCAATGCAGGGCTTTCCCCCTGGCCATGCCCACCATACCACGCCCACAGTGTGGCAGTAAACATTTTTTGAGCCCACCGCTGGATGTTGACTTAAATAAACACAAGAAAGAGATGGTTATAATTATGGTTGCAGCTACAGGACTAATAATTGCTAAAAATTGGGAGATAAACATCTCAAGGGGCCTACAGGAATGGGACAAGGAGTTAGGGTTCTATCCCGCCATCTGCTTCTTTCTGAAGACCCTGGGTGTTTGGAGTAGCAATTGGCAGTCACAATTCTATATGGCCCCATAGTGCTTAGTGCACTCTCTGGGTAGTTCACAAGTTAATTAGCATTTTGTCCCCAAGATGTTGAAAGTCATTTTGCTGACCTTGGAAGGATGAAAGGCTGAGTCAACTTTGAGCCGTGGTCAGGATCAAACTCACAATCTTTTCATTAGTCTTTTTCCCCTTCCACTCCTCAATAACCATAAGCAGTGTACATATAAATATGTAGCTTGAATACTTTGCTGCGTACCCCTGAGGAAGTATGCATGAAAGCTCATGCCAAGTATAACTTGTTAATATTCTAGGCACCTCGTGCGTTAATGGATTGGCACTGCTGCCTCCTTGGAAGTTTCTCTAGCTTGTTTTTCATAATCGCATTTCCCCCTTGATCCAGGAAACAGGTGTCAAAGAGAAAGACATCCGTCCGGATTGCCCTCTAGACAGAGAAGAACTGGGCAGAAATTCATGGTCTTTTCTTCATACAATGGCAGCATATTACCCCGACCGGCCTAGCAAAATGCAACAGCAAGAAATGACGCAGTTCATTCATTTGTTCTCTAAAGTTTTCCCTTGTGATGAATGTGCAAAAGACCTGAAAGACAGGTGAATATTTTGTTGCATACACCCATGATTATATGTGTTGTTGTCATGAGCAGCCAAGTTGTCTCCTACTTATGGTGAAACAAAGGTCTGTGACCTCTAAAAATGTCCTATTATTAACTGCCTTGATTAACTTTTGCACACTCAAGGCTGTGGTTTCCTTCATGGTAGCAATCCATTTCTAATGTGTACTTACTCTTTTCCTGCTACCTTCAACTTTTCCCACTTTGCTCTGAAGTGAATGAATTTATGTAACGAAAGTTAGCTCAGTTTTGTGACTTGTTTACATTGTACAGATCAAGCAGATTTCTGCTTAAAGTTTTTTTTTAAATGATTTAATTTGGTGATGCATGATTGATTATTTTGCATTATTTGGGTTTTGGGAATGGAAACCAGTTTTATACCAGCTGTGTAGCTCTTCTCACTTCGCAAGCCAGGAACCTCTAGTACAGGGTTTCTCAAACTTGGCTCTCCAGATGTTCTTGGACGTCAGTTCCCAGAAGCCCTGATCAGCAGAAGTGCTGAGTTGGGCTTCTGGCAACTGAAGTCCAAGAACACCTGGAGTGCCAAGGTTCGCCATCATGGGTCTAGTGTAAGGCGGGTGAGAAGTGCTGGCTCAACAACATTACCTCAGGTTCTCCTTTGATTTTTCTGTGCCCTCAGAATACGACAAAACCAGCCCGACACCAGCACCAGACGAAACCTGACGCAGTGGTTTTGCCGGCTTCACAACGAGGTGAATAAGAAGCTTGGGAAGCCGGAGTTTGACTGTTCCCTGATTGACCAGCGTTGGCGAGATGGCTGGAAGGATGGTTCGTGTGATTAGATCTCTTAAGCAGAAGCAAAATTATTCCAAGTTGATTAAAAAAGAAAATATGGAGAAAAAGACCAAGCCTTGTATGGAACTTTGCCAAGATACATAAGAGTGGCTTATGTTGTTTTTTTGCACTGTTGTATAATAAGTAGCCACACCTTGGTACAGAGGCCACAACATGTTTTCCTAGCTGCTTATTTCTTGGAAATGGAACAACAAAAATATCCCTGTGGTTATGCTTTAGGGCAGTGATGGTGAACCTTGGCACTCCAGCTGTTCTGGGACTTCAATTCCCAGGAGCCCAAGTCCCCGTGATTCCACATGAATGGATTTACTGCACAGTACACCCATTCGTGTGGATTCACGGGGATTTGGGCTTCTGGGAATTGAAGTTCAAGAACAGCTGGAGTGCCAAGGTTTGCCGTCACGGTTCTAGGGGATGTCTCCACCTGGTGTCTCTTTCTTAACATTCTGAGTTTCATTTGCAGGTAGATTTTGTTTTAAAGACCCAACCAGTGCCACAGTTGAGGCTGGAGTTAGGGAAATGCTTTGACACTCCATGGCTTGGTCTAAATCAGTGTTTCCTAACATGGGGCCCACGTCCCACAAGGCAACTTTAATTCCCAGAAGCCTAAGTCAATTTCCCAAAACACTGATCAGCCAATGTACTGACTTAGGCTTCTGGGAATTGAAGTCTGCCTGTGGGGCCTGGGCCCCATGTTGGGAAACATTGGTCTAGAACAGTGTTTCCCAATCTTTGGTTCTTGGACTCCATTTCCCAGAAGCCTAAGTCAATTTCTCAAAGCACTGATCAGCCAATATACTGACAGGCTTCTGGGAATTGAAGTCCCCTGTGGAGCGTGGGGCCCACTTTGGGAACCACTGGTCTAGAAGACCAAGAGCCATAAGGGCTAATGGTTGCCCTACCCTCTCAAGCCCTAAGAAAAGTGGTGACAACTAAGTGGGCAGCCTTTCTCTTTAATCCATTGTGGGCTGAATTAGAATCCTAGATAAACTGGCCCTTAATAAAGGTTTAAGGCAGGGATTCCCAACCTTTTCAAGCTGGGGGCCAGATGGCCATTTTGCCCTGTCTGCGTGATAGGGTTGGCCATTTGTCCCAACAGCTTCAAAGGGGCAGCCATTTCTCAGATGCCCTTGAAGGGGGGGGGAACCACATGAAATGGCACAGTGGGCCGTATCCAGCCCCTGAGCCTTAGGTTGGGAACCCCAGGCTTAAGAGGAGGGAATGGATTGTGGAACTCTCTGGCTAAAGCCATTCAAGAGTGAATTCATACAAACCTGCCCTTCTTTATTATCCAAGGTTACATGGATAATGAAGGGAATGTGTAATCTTGATCCTGAGTTTTAAAAAATACCCCACAAGATGCTGTGTGTAATTTCTTTGTAAGCATTTCATCCTAAAGGATATGAATCTTGGAAATGAAGGCAATTGTAAAGTATGTCTCAAGATATGTGCATTTTCTTTCTGGTGACCAAACAATAAATATAAATATTTCAGATCTTCCTGTCCCAGGTCCCCTTATAAGAACAAGGATCCCTTATTACTATTCTTTGTACAGAAATAAGAAAGGACGGCCTGTTTCAAATTACACCCACTGGACCGCAGGAGGCAAGAAGGGCAAGAAGGATAAAGTCATTTTTCGCTGTCGCTTGTCCTGGAGTCTTAAGACCATTCGTTTCAAAAATGTCACTCCGGTCTCACTTAGATATTTAAAAGGTGTTCATACTTCCAACCATCTATTCAAACCCAATTTACTATTTTTAGATATGAAGATAAGCCACACACCGATAACCAGAACCCTTCGTATTTTGTCTTGCTTCTGTCCTACCTGGCATTAAGACTCTTAAGAAACACTGACAGGTCCCACTGAAAAGCTGGCCTTTGGCTACCAGAATGCCACAAAGTCTGTTTTCTATTTTTATCCTTCCTTCCTTATCTTCTCAAGGGCTGTGCTAGATATCAGGCATTAAACTTGGTGCAGAACAAGAATTATGCCATATGCATTGCCCGGGGCTTGAGCACTAATACAGTTATTATTGAGATGGAGGGGTTCTCAAGCTACGGCCCATGGGATGGACCTGCCCCACAGCACCATTTCATGTGGTCTTTGTCGACGCCGCCACCAGAGCAGAAACGGATGCATTTACGACAGCCATAAAAGTGTCCACAGCTGTCGTAAATGCATTTACGACAGCCACCGACATGTTTTATGGGTGCATTTACAGCAGGGGGAACCACCAGCCTGGCCTGCTCAGCTGTCTGAGGGGGTGTGGTCCGGCCCACTGCTTTAAAAAGGTTGGGAACCCCTGGCATGTACAATTGGAGCAAGAAGTTATTCAAAACCCCGGGGGGGACAAAATAACACTCCAGATGATGTTGGACTACAGTTTCCAGCATTCTCTACCATTGTCTGTGGCTGATGGGAGCCAATATCCCAGGGCATCTTGACGAACTGCATTTTGCTCATTTATCACAAAAGTCGATAATTAGACCAGTCTGAAATATTTCGGGACCTGGAGCAATTTATCCATTCAGCCACTGCTTCTTGAATAAGACAGTATATAAATTATGTGAATAAATAAATTTAACGGGAGATTACAAGACAGGTAAATACACTTGGTTTAGGTTCCTGCATAATTTCTTTCTAATTTTTTTTCCCCGTTTGATGGGTGACATTCAGGAAAGGGAACCCATTTGCCTCTTGTCATTCCCAATGGAAGTCAGAAATAGATTCAACACTGACAATGACTCACCTGTAACTGAGAAGCCGGGGGTGGAAGTGGGGATGAACAGAAAGAACGTCATGAAGCTTGAAAGGAACATTTTGCAAGCATCCCTCGAGCAGAGAACGAGGAAGAAATTAAAGCGTTCCCCAAAGGATGGATGTAGGAGAACGGATTTTAAACCAACCCCCCAATTTTGCTAGAGATGGGCAGGGCATAGAATAGATCCTGCAAAATGAACTGTACAATGTAACATACCAGATACCTTTCAAATGTAAAGATCTGTGCATGCAAAATACATACAAAAAGTATGTATTTTGCACTTGAAAGTGTGCTATTTACAGGCAGTACAGGGTTTTTTGGTGCTTTCATTATGCCGTGTGTGTATGTGTGTGTGTGATTCCCTCTCCTGAACAAATATATGATGTTGTCATGGCACCAGTATCCATGAAATAAAAATCGTCATCATCTTGAATGTTAGGGAGGTTTCAAGGCTTGAACAGAAATTTAGGGAATTCCTGTTCCAGATCTTCTGAAGTTACATCGCTTGCATCCACTACGGGCGCATTTTACGTCCGCTTCTGGAAGCGACGAGGGCGGCGTGGGGGCAGATGAATTGGCATCAGTGCTGGATCTGGCCCACGGGCCCTAGTTTGGACACCCCTGGTTTAAGCAGAGAAAATGGCAGGATCTATCTCATCCTGTTGCAAAACAGATTGCAAGGCGCATTTTTTGTCCGCTTCTGGTGGGAGGAGCCACATGACTGGCCCGCTGAACCACATGACCGGCCTGTGGCCCAAAAAGCTTGGGCACCCATGCACTAAGCAAGGCATAGGCCTCTAAAATTATGCTTTCTTGCGGTTTAGCTTCTTGCAGTTTCCCCCACCCCAACATGTAAGCCCTTCCAACTTTTCCTGTCCCTCTTTCTAGTCTCGGTTTCACTCTCCCTTCTCCCAGTGGCAGGTGGACTTGGCCTCTTAGCCGTCCGGTTCTGCGCAGATGGGGAAAAAGGGCTTTTGGAAGCCAACTCAGATGGGTGGGGCCAGCCTTGATGCTTGCAGCTTAAAAAAATATTGGAATCACATTCTATGAACCTATATAAATAGCAATCACACTTATATACTGCCCCATAGCACTTAGTGCAGATATTCTCAACCTTTTAAAGCTGGGGGGTCACGCTCTCTCAGACCGCTTTGAGGGCTGGACGGCCGTTTTGCGCTCTCTCCACCACATGGCACTTCCAGGTGTGGTGGTGGGGGCACATGAAATGGCGTCGTGGGCCACATTTGGCTCCCAGGCTGCAGCTTGAGAATTCCTCGCTTAGTGCACTCTCTGGGCGGTTCATGAGTTAATTAGCATTTTATCCCCAACATGCTGGGTTCTCATGTTACCGACCTCAGAAGGATGGAGGAGGTCAACCTGGATCCCTGTCAGGATTGAACTCAATGTTTTGGATGCAATACAGCATTTTAACCCATGCAGAGTGTGAGTTCTTTCTCCCTCTCTCTTACACACACACACACACACACACACACACACACACACGCAAGGAGGAGATTGTGTAGGCATATAAAATGGCAAAGTTCTGTGTAACTGGGTGTCTGTTTAAATCCTACACATGAGTTTTGTTGCTGTTCTGAGCTGTCAAGTCGCCTCCCACTGGATGGAACACAGGGGCTCCCTTCACTGAGTCCACCCATCTCACATTGCACGTTCCTCTTCTCCTGCTGCGCTCCAGCCCCACCCCTTCACAATCTTCCCCACCTGGACCCCAGTCCCCCCCCCGTCTCCCTCTCCGTGGCACCGTCCACTGCCTTGGCTCGCCAGAGGGACCGGATCAGTCCATCCCGTTGGGAGGGGAGGGGAGGGGAGAGGCAAAGGGGCCGCCAGCTGCCGACGTTGCCCGCTTGGCTGCCCCTCTCTCTCTCTCTGTCTGTCTGGCTAGCTGGTGTGGCTATTTCTGGCTAGCAAGAGGGCGGAGGGGGGGCAGGGGGGGGCACCCAGCGGGCCCGATCCTCCCTGCTTGCCCACCTGGTGCGCTATCCAGAACCTGGGCTAGTGGGCGAGCGAACCGGGCTAGGTGGCTACCAACCTCCCTTCCTCGCCAGGAGCCGCCTGAGCTTCCAACGGGGAGGGAGAGGGGCAGACGATTCCACACACACACACACACACCCCCAACACACACACACACGCACCCCATCAGTCCAGGCTCGGGGGCGCGCGTGCGCGCGCGACCCACCTCCTCTCCGCCCAGAGGAGCGCAAGGATGGAGGCAGCCTCCTCGTTCGGCGCCGGCCGGGCGGGCGCAGCGCTGGATCCGGCCGAGTTCCTCAAGCGGCCGCAGACCTTGCTCCGGATCGCGGCGGCGGTAAGGATGCGCCCCAGGAGGAACCTCCTGCCTGTGCTGGGTGTCCCCCACCCCACCCCACCCCCCGCCCATGCTCCCGTGCATAGATAAAGGTCACCTAGGACCACCTGGACCATCCATCACTCCAGCCATCCCTGCATCCTTCATTGCCGTTGGGTGCGGGTCTCTCTGTGTGCGTGTGTGTGTGTTGGGTGGAGGGTGTGTGCGTGGGTGGGGGGTGGGGGTGGGGGGGTTGCAATGCAAGGGAAAGACGACCCCCCCCCCTTTCCTTCCCCTCTTTCCCAGGCCGGGCAGGATAAGGCCTTTGATGGGGTGATGGGAGGTGCGCACATTGATGGGCGCAAAGGTCTCTCTGGCAATCTCATGCATGGCGCATCAGTGTGTGTGTGTGTGTGTGTGTGTGTTGGGGGGGGGGGGGGGGTGCCGGCAGTGTAGAGCAAAGGGAGGGCACTGAAAGGACGCCCCTTTAATACCTATTTAAGATCTTTATTTATATAGACAGAGAAAGACAGCAGGGGTGCAATGTTGGGGTTCGGGTACCCCCCCCCCTCTCAGGGCATCATGCATCTATCTATCTATCTATCTATCTATCTATCTATCTATCTATCTATCTATCTATCTATCTATCCATCCATCCATCTACCCATCTATCCATCTATCCATCCATCCATCTATCTATCTATCTATCTATCTATCTATCTATCTATCTATCTATCTATCTATCTATCCATCCATCCATCCATCTATCTACCCATCTATCCATCCATCTATCTATCTATCTATCTATCTATCTATCTATCTATCTATCTATCTATCTATCTATCTATCCATCCATCCATCTATCTACCCATCTATCCATCTATCCATCTATCTATCTATCTATCTATCTATCTATCTATCTATCTATCTATCCATCCATCCATCCATCCATCTATCTACCCATCTATCTATCTATCTATCTATCTATCTATCTATCTATCATATTTTTATACCACCCATTTGGGATATTTCCCATGCACATACAAATAACAAAAATAACATAATAAAACAAACAACCAAATAGATGCCCTGGGAAGGGTGAGGGGGGGGACCAAACCCCCACATTGCAACCCCATCGCCCCCTTATAAAGTCTCCTGCCCCCCCCACAGGAAAAAACCCCCACCCCCTTGCATGGGAGTTGGGCTTCAGATCCATGTCCCCCCACCCACCCTCGGTGCCTCTCCAGCTGTGTTTGCAGCTGGGGGTGTCCAGGAATCCCTCCTTTCTGAATTGCATGTCATTGGCAGAAGAAGGGGGGGGCTATGTTCTTATGTACCCAATGGCTAGAGGAAGGATCCCCCCCCTCCCCGGAGTAAAAAGCTGGATTTTCCTCCCTGTTTCTTCCTTGTTTTGGGAAGGGCCAGATGAGACCAGGGTGTGTATATGGAAAAAAGAAGAAACCTGGTGGAATCTATCTATTGATCTATCTATCGATCTATTGATCTAGCGATTGCATTTTATACCACCCATTTGGGATATTTCCCACTCCAGGCGGTGCACATACCAATAACAAAATAACATAATAAAACAACCTCCACCACTATAAAAATGTATATATTTTCTACATTATATAAACAGGTATATATACCACCAGCTTGTTTCTTTTCTGTATACATAATGGAACAGAACAGAATATCCCCCCCTCCCTCCCCAGTTTTTTCCTGTCTTCATTCCCAGAGCTGAGAAAGGGATGGAGGATCTTGGGGATGTTTGGTAACTGGATATTTTTGCTGGTGAGGGTTTGCAGATCTGCTTTGTTGGGGAGGTTTCCATCAAGGTGGGCTTCTGTCAGAGAAGGGCTGGGTGTTGGGTGGAAGGTGGGTAGCATCATATTTTAAGCCAGGGGTGGCAACCGTTGGAGAGAGAGGCAGGATCTCTCTCAAGGCCATTTCCAGGGAATCCTAAGCAGGTGAAGGCATCTGCTTGGGAAGAATACCCTGGAGCAAATGGGGAGCCACTGTGTGGGACAGAAGGCTGGACTGGATCATGGGCTCCTGTGGCCTCTTCCAGCAAGGCTGTTCTTATGTTCTTAACCTTTTTTAATTTGGGGGCCGGGTCACACTCCCTCAGACAGTTGAGGGGACCGGACTGGTGGCCCGCGCCTTAAATGCCGCCATAATGCTGGGGGTTGAGGGTGGGGTGGGCATTTGCAACACCCAGATTTTTCAGGTCTCCTCTGTGCGAAGGGGACTGCAGTGGCTTAGTGGTTAAGATGCCAAACTTGACGACTGGATGGTCAGCACTTCAAGACCTGAGTACTGCAGGATGGAGTGAGCTCCTGTCATCTGTCCCAGCTCCTGCCAACCTAGCAGTTCGAAAGGAAGAAATCGCAAGTAGATAAGTAGGGAACACTTTGGTGGGAAAGGTAACAGTGTTCCACGATTTCTGGCGCCTAGTCGTGGCTCTGTAAATGGAGAGGAGCACTAAACCCTAGAGTCAGATACGACTGGCTTTCGAGCAAAGGAGACCTTTTTTACCTATGCGTGAATGGCTAAAGCAGGTTGTGACGGACTCGGTGCCCCGTTTAATGGGCAGATTCATTTCCCCGATACCCCTGCCAAATTCAGACCTGACCCTTCATATGGCCAAATGGCTCCCTGCCCCAAGAGGCTTACAAAGATGGAGGAGCAGGTGTGAGAAGTAACGTACTGTGACCATTTTGTTTCAGTCTTAAGTGATTGTTTGCAATGGCAGTATTTTAGGAAATAAAGTGTTATTTAATAATAACATATGGCCCTAACTTTGCTAAGTTAATGAAGACATCCGATGAGACAGGCTACCGTTATCCTGATTCTGACCTACAGAGTTTGAACCAAATGTCACCATCAATTTTTAATTTGTTGTCATGTTGTTTAGTGTGTTGATATTATTACGGTTTCGTTAGTTTTATAAGTTGCCTGATTCTTGTTCATTTATATTTTCCTTGGTTGGATACCGCCCAGAGTGGAACGTTTATTAGATGGAAGGCACAAAAAGTAATAAGTCAATAAATAGATTGATTGAATGAATAAACAAATGGATGGATGGATGGATTCGTTATCTTCAAACTGGAATCTCCATTTATAATCCCTCTGTTAGCCAACAGCGACCTTCGGGTTAATAGAGGATTGTTGTGGGGGAAACGAAAGGCCCCCTCTGTGCTTCTCAAAAAGAACGTCAAATTTGTGTCTGTTTATTACTTTGCCAAGAGCAGGAGTTCCCAACCTAAGGCCCGTGGGCCGGATCTGGCCCATGGTGCCATTTCATGTGGCCCCCCACTCCTCCAAGGGCATTTGAGACAGAAAATGGCCACCCATTTGAAACTGTTGGGACAAAATAGCCACCCCCATCATGCAGGCAGGGCAAAATGTCCATCCGGCCCTCAAAGCTGACTAAGAGAGCGTGACCCGGCCCCCAGCTTGAAAAGGTTGGGAACCCCAGGCCTAGAGATTGGACTGTTTTTGTCCTGGGCCAGGTGGGGACAGCATTATGGATGGTGACCAACTCAACAGTTGAGGCTGCTTACCTAAAGTGGGAGGCAGGAGGATGATGGCTGATGATGCCAAGACCAAGTCTCATAGTGGTGTTGCCATAGTTGATATGGGGACTGTTACAAGATCTGAGATTTCCATTTGGGTCCCTGTTGAGTATCCTTTGGGAGAGGATGGTCATGTGAGGTTAGAAGAGATGAGTCGGTGACTGAAGGAAGGCACCATAGACTACCACTACCACTACTACTGCTGCTCCAACTAGACCAGGGGTTCCCAACCTTTTCAAGCTCAGTCAGCTTCGAGAGCCGGGCAGCCATGTTGTCCTGCTTGCACGATGGGGATGGCCATTTTGTCCCAGCAGCTTCAAAGGGGTGGCCATTTTGTTTCTTGGATACCCTTGGAGAGGGGGGGCACATGAAATGGTGTAGTGGGCCAGATCTGGCCTGCAGGCCCTAGGTTGGGAACCCCTGAACTAGATTGTCCCTGGGAGTCCTAAACCAATTTTTGAGACAACCTCCAAGTCAAGATGGAGTTCTGCGTTCTAGGTGACGCATTGCGCCAAGGAGCTTTAAGCCAGGATCCTAAAAAATGTGTTTGGTGATTCACTGGTGGTGGGGATTACACTTTCCACATGAATTTGGGAGCACCTCTGCCCTAGAATAAGGACTGCGGTGGCTTAGTGGGTAAGACGCTGAACTTGATGACTGGAAGGTCGGCAGGTCAGCAGCTCGAGACCTGAGTGCTGTGTGACAGAGTGAACTCCTGTCTCCATCCCAGCTCCTGTCAACCTAGCAGCTCAAAAGCAAGAAATTGCAAGCAGATCAATAGGGACCACTTCGGTGGGAAAGGTAACAGCGTTCCAATGCACTCTGGTGTCTAGTCATGCCTGCCACATGGCCACAGAAACGGCTGCAGACGCAGACAGCGCTGGCTCTCTGGCTCTAAATGGAGATGAGCACCAAACCCTAGAATCAGATATGACTGGCTTTCGAGCCAGCACTGTCTGCATCTGCAGACCTTTCTGTGGACATGTGGCGGGGATGACTAGACACCATGGAACACTGTTACCTTTCCCACCAAAGTGGTACCTATTTATCTGCTTGCAATTCCTTGCTTTCGATCTACTAGGTTGGCAGGAGCTGGGACAGAGACGGGCGCTCACTCCGTTGTGCAGTACTCGGGAATCCAACTCCAATCTCCTAGAAAAGACTCGAAGACAACATTTCCCAAAAATTTTTTTAAAAAAAATAGGAGAAGAAACTGTTCTTTTTAAGACTCTTCGCACTTCTTTGTTTATGTTCTCAGAACTGCTAAAAAGGGAAACTGGCGGCTTCTCACGTTCTAAAGGGTATTTAAAAGAAGAAGAAGTGGTCACTTCTAATCTAGGTTAGGAGGGTGGGTTGACACGCGGGAAAATATTTCTCCCACATAGGCTGGGAGGGCTTAGTGGTTAAGACACTGAACTTGACGGCTGGAAAGTCAGCAGATCAGCAGTCCGAGACCCGAGTGCTGCACGATGGAGTGAGCTCCTGTCATCTGTCCCTGCTCCTGCCAACCTAGCCGTTCGAAAGCAAGAAATTGCAAGTAGGCAAATAGGGACCACTTCAGTGGGAAAGGTAACAGTGTTCCATGCGCTCTAGTCATGCCTGCCACGTGTCCACAGAAACTTCTGCAGATGCAGACAGTGCTGCCTCTTTGGCTATAAACAGCTCAGTGATTAAGAAACTCACCTTGTTAGCTGGAAGGCTGAGAAGTTGGCAGTTTGAGCATACCTGTCAGGTATCCCGGATTGGCCGGGATTTCCCGTATTTCCGTGCCGATTTTCTCCATTTCCCGCCCGGAGCTGCCGCTACCCTGTAATTTGGCAGCGGGGGAAAAGGAGTTACTGCGCATCCCTTCTGCGCAGGTCCTTTCTACGCATGCGTAGAACCCTTCTACGCATGCGTAGAAGGCTTCTGTGCAGAAGGGGATGCGTAGAAGCCTTTACGCATGCGTAGAAGTGACCTGCGCAGAAACATTCTGCGCAGGTCCCATAATCTCCAGAGCTGTGCTTGGCAGGTATGAGTTTGAGACCCAGGTACTGCATGACAGATGGAGCACCTGTCTCTGTCCCAGCTCTTGGGGACATGAAAGGAGCCTCATTTGGGCGTCCCCCTGAGTGGAGTTTCTTCCGCAACAGTCCTTTCAACCCAGAATAATTTCTGACACTAAATTATTATTAATAGCAACAGAGACAGGCACCGAAACCTAGCGTCGGATGCGACTGGCTTTTGGACAAGGGTGACTTTTACCTAGACTGGGAGATGCAGTCCAGAAAGAAATGCCACTAAGATCTGTTTTCCTCTCTCTTAGTTTCTCTATACAGTAATGACTCAGAGATATTTTAAGGGCAATAGGAATACCCTTTCATTGTAGTGAATGACTCAAGGAAGCAGTTGAAAGAGCCATAAAACCTTGCTTATGGTTAGACTTGATGCTTTCCCTCGCCCAACGTGATGCGACGTCTCATGGCAGCCGCAGCGTTTATTTTCAACCGTCTGGATTTTTATAGCTCTGTTTCCAAGTTTGCTTTTCTCGTCCATTATTCTACACAAAGATCACTGAAGATCAGAACCGAGATGCTCAGTGCAATCACAGTTCCCAGGGCTGGATGGAAAAACTCTTGCAAAATGTGGGCACACAGCCCTGTGTTTAACCACGGCAACAATGACAATAATAGAACTGGAAGGGTCCCTATGGGTTACCACATCCTGTCCCGTCAAGAGGGCACAAACTCTAGTTCCAGACCCAGATGCTAAATCAGGAGTTTTTGACCTTTTAAAGCCAGGGGCCATTGGGTCACGCTCCCTCAGACAGCTTCAGGGGCTGGACGGACATTTTTGCCCTTCCTCCACCACATGGCACTTCCAGGTGTGGTGGAGGCGGTGGGGAGGCCACATGAAAGGATGCTACAGGACGTTGGGAAGGATGCTCCACATTGGGAAGCACTGGTAGACTCTACTGCTAGTGACTCAATGCCGATTGTCAGGCAGCGGTTAACTAACCTGACAACCCTGAGAACTAGGATAGTGAAGTCCATAGGGAAGGGTGATGGTCCCCAAATGGATGAAACCCCACTTGAATCCCTCTTGATGGAGGACAGCAGCTTCATCCATCCTGGCCTGGGGCTGAGGAGGACTTTGTGTGCCAAAAGGTCTCGGGACCAGAAAGTGACTCATGGAACTGGATCAGTGGTATGGTGATGCAGAAAGCCACTGCATTCTTTTGCTCCCAGGATAATCTTCATGGCTGATCACCATGAGGAGCGCCAATATTCAGAATTGGGTATGGCAGAACCAGAAGAAGAAGAGTGTGTACAATTGTACAGTCTAGGAAAAGCTATACCAATTGCTTCAATTGAGTGGCTTCCTAAAGAGGGATTCTTTAGGGGCTGAAGTTGTGAAATCCTATGCTAGTGGTGGTAAACCTATGGCACGCGTGCCAGAGATGGCATTTGGAGCCCTCGCTGTGGGCACTCGTGCAGTCACTCCAGCACAGAGTTTGCCCCGCCCCTCTGCCCAGCAGCCCAGTGAGAGCACTTCTTCCACCCCCAGCACAGAGTTCATGTTAGATGTAATATCACACTGCCCTGAACTATATGTACCATAATACATTGCATATATGATATCACCATACCTGTCAACCCGCGGCTCCGGAAAAACGGGACCTGTGCACATCGCTTGTGCGCAGGTCGCTTTCCACGCATGCGTGGAAGGGTTTTACCCCTTGCACGCATGCGCGGAAGCGCTACACCGCTTGCGCAGCCCCTACGCAAGCGGCGCTATGCCGCTTGCGTAGGGGCTGCGCAAGCGGCGTAGTGCTTCCGCACATGCGTGGAAAGCGTTTTTCCCCGCTGCAAAATTACGGGGTTTTGGCAGCGCGGGGCGGGTTATGACATCAATCAACGTCAAATTACGCGGTTTTCCCAGCCAAATCAGGATGGTTGACAGGTATGGACATCACCCTGACCTCACCTAACCTTATTAAAAGACTCTTGCTTTCCCCGCTTCCCATTCCCTTGCTGACCCTTGAGACCACCACTGACCTGCCTTGTGGGCAGTGGAAATAAAGACTTTAAAATGCAATTGCTGACTCTGGAGTTATTAGACCGAACCATCAGAATCTCTCTGACAAAATGGTAGCAGAGGATGGTTGTCCATAATTAACTCCAAAAATAAATCAAGCTGACCAAAAGGAGGACTCATTCTGGGATTACTTCCTGACTCAGTAAGACAATGTAAATAGTGACAATATTACCCTCGAGTTCATTACTAGGAAGCTCATATCTGAAGACAACCTCAGGAGGGAGAGAGCCCTAATGCGCAAGGAAAGTAGACCACCCAAAAGAGTAAATTTCACTGAGCGAACAAGCTCGCCCCCAGGGTGTTACACATGTGGATCTAGTAGACACCTTAAGAGGGACTGCCCTATGTCCAACAAGGATAAGAGGGCCACTAACCACCCATGTTCACATGATAAAGCGCATCATGACAATGCACCAGTGCCGAGACATGGGTCACAGGATGGACACCCACATAGACATGGAAGTAACAGAGCCCAATGGGAGCACTTCCTCCCTCCCCCCAGCACAGAGTTAGCCCCACCCCTCTGCCCAGCAGCCCAATGGGAGCGTTTTCTTCCTCCCATGTTGCTGTGTTGGCACTTGGCGAGAAATCAGTGTTTTTCAGGTTGCAGTTTGGCCATGCAGTCTCTAAAAGGTTCACCATCACTGTCCTATGCAAATAAAAGCCTGTCCCTCAGAGGTGTTGATTTTGCATTTGTGCAGATTACTCTGAGGTTGCAGTACTTGAGTATTTTTTGAATGGCCATAGCTGTGCAGGGTGAGAGCTTTCCGCCTCAAAGCAGGACCTCGAGAGATGCGATCTTCCAGCCAGACTCGCATCGCAGGCTGGTCCCTGCTGAATGTTTGCCTTAATATCCCTCCGTTCCCAACATCCCTCACAATGGATGTAGCTCTGAACAATACCCAGCACAACCCCCTGATACTCCTTGGAGTACTTTCGCAGGAACAACAGAGCATAGAGATGTGGTAGGGGAAAGGCAGAAGCATCATGGATAGGAATCTATCGCTGTTCCTCACACTCCCTTTTATGATTCTCTCCTCTCTTGTTTTGGTTTTGTGATGGAGGATGGAGCGACCGGCAGAACTGACGTAAACAGTTCCCAGTTGGTGCGGTCATTTCTGAGACCACTTTGCTGACCACCATAACAAGAACACAAAAGCATAAACACCACATCCTAAGCTAGATTGGACAGAGGCAATGAAAAAAACTGTGCTACTGAAAACCTACTGAGAATTGACATACAACAGCAGGCTGCCTATGTAAAAGAACAATATTACTAAAAATCCATTAATAATTACTAAAACCTAATGTCGTGAAAATAAATGCTAATATTTACAAAGAAAGAAGAGGGATCGCCTCGTCACAAGGATATAATATGCTCTCTGCTGGAGTTGTAATTTACTAAAACTCAGTAAATTATAGCCAAACCAATAATGACAAGGGTGAAGAGAGAACCTAATAATCTTGTTGCACAAAATGGGCTCCGCTACGACGAAGCTTTCAGCACATAACCATGTTGTCAGTCCTCGGTGTTTCAAACTTTGCGCAGCTTAGAAACTGGAGTGATACCAAAAGGGAAGCGGGAAGAGAAACGAAAAGAAGAACAAGAAAATTTTTAAAAGGCACTGGGGAAAAAAGATTTGAGGTTTCAGTGAAATGCTTAAAAGTGGGTTCTTTTTTTTGGGGGGGGAGGGAGAATGTTGCTTCCAGAATTCCAGGTTCAGCATGGGGTGGCATGAAAATGCTTCAACTTCATCTCAGGCTCCAGAAATGCAACACCAATCTGTGCAGATGTTGTCTTGCATTTTTTTTGCAATTTTTTAAGTTATTTTTTTTAAATTGAAAAAACCCTCCCCCTCATTTTACTTTTAAATTTTAAATTTCCACCCTGCCCTTTCTTAGCATGGGATTTGGAGTACACAGAAAGAGCTTCCTCAAAGATTGTGGTACAGTGGAATCTTAGTTTACAAATGCCTCAGTTAACGTAATTTTTGGTTAACAAATGAAAATCCATTGAAAATAATGGCTCGAGTTATGGATTTTTCCCCCAGAACGGATTAATTGGTTTTCAATGCATTCCTATGGGAAATTGCATTCAATGTGTTCCTATGGGAATTTTTGGTTTATGATTTTTCAGTAATACGAAATGTCCCGGAGAACACATTAATTTCTTAAACTGAGGTTCCGCTGTATTTTGGAACCACAATCGGGCAACCCCTGGTAACGGCAACCTTGTGTTGCTAGGTAATCTTTCTCACATTAGATCAGGCGAAAGGAACTGCAGAAAAGTAACAGCGTTCCCTGCATGCCAGTGTCTAGTCATGCTTGCCAAATGACCATGGAAATGGCTGCAGATGCAGTCAGAGCTGGCTCTTTGGCTGTGAATGGAGATGAGCACTGAACCCTAGAGTCGGACACAACTGGCTTTTGAGCAAGGAAGACTTGACCTTAGCTTTACCTTTACAAAAAGGCCTACCTCGCAGGGCTGTTGCAACACTTATAAAGTTTGCTTTCTTGCCTCTGGAGCCACAGGGAACATTTTGGAGCGGCAAGAGTTTAATCTTAAATTGCAGCCGGAATGCCCACCTAATGAGCCAGCACGGATAATCATGCTTAGCCCTTCACTTTGATCTACTTTTAATTAGTTTTCTGTCGCTGGCTGTATCCATTTTTCTGTTCTCCCTCGAAACCTTTCACAAGATGTTGCTCTAACTTGGATGTATATTTAAAAATGATAACAAACAATTTTACATCATTTGGAGAAAAAATAAGCACAGATGATTTGCGAGAAGGGGAGGTTGAGTTCCTCAGCCATATCCTCCTCCTTTAATGTCATTCCTTGTCCAGTGAGCTCCTTCCTCCATCTTCTAATTTGGTTTCACTCTTGCGCACCCTCAAGAATGTTTGTTCTTGCCATAAAGTTCTTCCTGGATCTGAGCCGGTGGACTTGAGGTTCATCTCCATTCAGAGGATGTTGAGCAGCAGTTCCAAACCTAAGGCCTGTGGGCCTGATCTGGCCCATAATACTGTTTCATGTGGCCGACCACCCTCCAAGGACATTCAAGAAACACAATGGCTACCCCTTTGAAGCTGCTGGGACAAAATGGCTGCCCCCACCATGCAGACAGGGCAAAATGGCCATCCGGCCCTCAAAGCTGACTGAGCGAGCGTAATCCGGTCCCTGGCTTGAAAAGGTTGGGAACCCCTGATGTGGAGGGGCCTTGATGTTGATTGAACCAATTACAGACGTTCAACTTTCCTACCTTGTGGGGAAATGGTACAGATAAATGGAAACGGTGCAAAGTAGACCTCCCTCAACTCCTTAGGAGAGGAAGGGTGGGATAAAAATTGTTATAACTAAAATAGATGCATAGATGTAAGGACTTGGATTTATTGCTCCTGGAAGTCCCAGGATAGCAGAGTCATATAGTGGAAAGTGGCGGGTAGATGCATCCACCCCTTGACCCGTTGGCCCCCATGGCCTGCTTCCCATCATCAAGACTTATCCAACCCACCTTTGTATTCTGGCAGCTTGTGTGCTTTCCTTAAATTGCCATCAGCATTTCCGAGAACAGAAGGACGAGGGGGAAATGCCAGAGACTTCATTATTTATGAGCAGCATTGAAACACAGACAGCCCTAAGGCAAGTCTGAGCCAAGACAACAAATGCCAACCCTTCTCCTAAGGAATCAAAGACGAGAAAGGGATGGATTCTCATACCATGAATCAAATTGTTGGAGTCTTCTCCTTTTGTGTCCAGATCAAATCTCGGACTGCCAAAATGATGTCACCTTCTTGAGTTGGTCATTGGCCAAACTTAAACCCCCATTAGTCCATGTTTACGGTAGTTGTTGTACACCAGCATCCCCCATTTGAACCTGTTGGTCTTGCAATTAGGGACTCCAACTCTCAGCCTATTCAGGGTCCTCCAAGTGACGTTGGGGAGCTTGAGTCGCTCAGCCATCTCTTCCTTTAATGTTGTTCCTTGTCCTGTGAGCTCCTTCCTCCACCTTCTATTTTGGGTTTGCTCTTGCAAACCCTCAAAGATGTTTGTTCTTGCCATAAAGCTCTTTCTGAATCTGAGCTGGTGGACTTGAGGCTCATCTCCATTCAGAGGATGTCGAGGGTCCTTCTCTTGCTTAGTTCTCTTGGCATCCACTTCTACTTCTCTCCTGATCTTAAGTGGAGCAATACCAACAAGAGGGTATATTTTGCTCAACTGGTGTAGGTTCAAGGCATCCTATCACTATACGTATGGCTCCATTAACAGCGATGTAACCCATGGTGGCTTAGTGGTCAAGGCACTGAACTTGACAACCAGAAGGTTAGCAAGTCAGCAATTCAAGACCTGAATACTGCACGACGGAGTGAGCACCCATCTCTGTCCCAGCTCCTGCCAACCTAGCAGTTCGAAAGCAAGAAAGTGGTAGATAAATAGGGACCACTTCAGTGGGAAGATAAACAGCATTTCATGCACTCAGGTGTCTAGTCATGCCTGCCACATGTCCACGGAAATGTCTGCAAACGCAGACAGCACTGGTTCTTTGGCTATAAACAGAGATAATCACTGAACCCTAGAGTTGGATACGACTGGCTTTTGAGCAAGGGCGACCTTTACCTAAAATAGATACTCTTCAGAAAGAAAGGTAACAGTGTTCCGTGTACTCTAGTCATGCCTGCCACATGACCAAAGAAGTGAGGAATTGCTGGAAAGGAGGTTACCTTTAGGGAGGTTGAGTTGCTCATGCCTAGAGACGACTCCAGGCGAAGACTACAGACACATGCAACTCTAATTACCATATGCCACCTGAGCTGGTTTCTGAGGAGCATGAATGAGAAGAGGTGGCGTTTCAGCACCTGTGGATGATGGTTCTTTGTTTTGTTTTGATTTCATTCATAAATAATTCAGCTCTTGTACCTCTCGTACTGCGCAGATATTGTCTCGGGGACGACGGAAACCTGGTTCCTGACTGACGACGGCTCTTCTTCTCTTCCTCCTTCCTTTACAGATCTTCGCCATTGTCGTCTTCGGCTCCATCATCAACGAGGGCTACGTCAATACGGACAAGTCCCCGATGCTGAAGTGCATTTACAACGGCCACGAGGGAGCCTGCAACTATGGCATCACCATCGGGTTGATCGCCTTCTTGGCCTGCAGCTTCTTCCTGGTGGTGGACCTTTATTTCCAGCAGATCAGCAGCGTGAAGGATAGGAAGCGCGTGGTTCTTCTGGACCTCGGCTTCTCGGGTAAGTCCTGCAGACTGGAGCAGAACCTGGATTCGTTTTAGAGTGCATCAGCATGCTAGCGCCGTAATGGTGAACCTTGACATTCCAGATGTTCTTGGACTTCAATTCCCAGAAGCCCAAGCACCCTGTGAATCCACACGAATGGGTTTACTGCGATTCACCCGGTCTGCACTGCCCTCGTCACTTCTGGAAGCGGAAGTAAAACGTGCCCGGACGGAAGAAGGGTTAACCCAAAATAATCTTAACCGTACAGGTGCGTTTTACTTCCGCTTCAGGGAGCGATGAGGGCAGCACGGGCTGCCGGATAAATCGCAGTAAACCCATTCGTGTGGATTCACAGGGTGCTTGGGCTTCTAGGAATTGAAGTCCAAGAACATCTGGAATGCCAAGGTTCGCCATCACAGTGTTAGCGACCTCTCTAGACTCAGCCTTCTATCCTCCCAAGGTCAGTAAAACGAGAACGCATGCTTTGGGACAAAATGCTAATTGACTTGTGACCCATCCAGAGAGTACGCTAAGCATTATGGGGTGGTATAGAAGGGTGATTGCTATTGCTACGTCATTATTAAGTACAACCATTTTTAAATATAACAATCCTTGTTAAGTACCGTAAAACCCCGGCTTACGATCGAGGTCCGTTCCGACAGCCTTTGTTGTAAACCAAAAATATTGTAAACCAAAGCATTCATTGAAAAATTTTAAAAATGAAATGATCATCGTAAAGCGAAAAAATACATTAAAAATTTGTGAACTGGTACGGCATTTCCATAGGATTTGCCATTGTAAACTGCGGCAAATGTTAACAGAGGCGATTGTAAACCGGGGTTTCACTGTACTGTATAACAATATCCTAATTGTTATGGGCTATCTATAATGTTTATTTCTGCCCCTATGTTCTATCAAGTTCTTCTTCATGGTCTCTGTGAATCCACACAAATGGGTGTACTGCGTGTACACACAAGTTAACCCATTCGTGTGGGTTCACGGGACCACAAAGAAGAACAACAGTTACAGGTAGGCAACCTGTCATTATAGAGCTCTGGTAGCGCAGAGGTTAAACTGCTGGCCTGCAGCCAGAACGTTGTGAGTTCAGTCCTGACCAGGGCTCAAAATTGACTCAGCCTTCCATCCTTTGGCGGTTGGTAAAATGAGTACCCAGCATGTTTTGGGACAAAATGCTAAATAACTTGTGAACCACCCAGAGAGTGTGCTGAGCATTACGGGGCAGTGCTGTATACAAGTCTGACTGTTCTTGCTAAATTGCCATTCAGGTTTTCTTCTGCTTCCTAGGGTTGTGGTCTTTCTTGTGGTTCGTAGCTTTCTGCTTCCTGGCTGACCAGTGGCGGCAGACGCCGGCCAGCAAAGCGGCCTCGCAAGGAGGAGACGCCGCACGGGCGGCCATTGCCTTCTCATTCTTTTCCATCATCTCCTGGGTAGGTGCACACGTTTGGCCTCTTGCAATGCGAGGAGGGCTGCCATAACCACATTAGGAGTCCACAGGGAAGGGTGATGGTCCCTAAGTGGATTAAATCTTGGATTCATCTTGATGGAGGGCAGAAGCTTCATCCATCCTGGTCTGGGTCTGAGGAGGTCTTTGTGTGCCAAAAGGGCTCAGGACCAAGAAGTGACTTGTGGATCTGGGTCAGTGGTACTATGGGTGTCAGTGGTAATGGGGGTAATGCTGTAATGCAAAAGGCAAATGGAAGGCCACTGCATTATATTGTCCCCAAGACAATCTTCATGGCTGAAGATTGGAACTGGATATGGCACAAGAAGGAGATGGAGATGGAGATGAAGGAGGCGGAGGAAGAGATCAATACCTCACAGGTCATCGAGCCCAACCGCCTGACAGTGCAACCCATAGCCACAAGATGTGGTGATAGACCTCATTTAGCTTCTAAACATAACCACTTTCATGAGAGCTGACAGTGGTCAGCCGTGCCACTCCAATAGACCTTCCAGAGTAGGTATATTAGCATATTTTGTGGGGAGAGGACACTTATTTTATTTATTTATTTTTGGACTTGTATAGCCACCTTCCTCGCCTTAGCGACCCAAGGCGCTCACGTTGGTTAAAAGCCCATCCCTCATACCATAAAAACTGAATATTAAAATTATGAAACATTTTAAACATCCCTAAGACATCCCTGATCCCATTAGAACCCTTTAAAACCCAGGATAGGGCTAAATAAGCCAGCAGGGTTGGGTTGTGCTGCCAGATGCACCCCACACCTGTTGGCAAAGCCATGTTTTTAAAGCCTTCCTGAAGGGGGGCAACTCTGCTTGGAGGCGCAGTTCTGGTGGCAGGAGGTTCCAAAGGGCTGGGGCAGGTACCGAGAAGGCTCTCCTCCTGGTCCCATTGAGGTGTGCCTCCCTAGCTGATGGGACCACTAGGGAGCCCCTACGGTCCACCCTCATAGGATGGGTCGAAAACCTTGGGGCAACGCAGTCTCTTAAGTATCCCGGCCCACTACCATGAAGGGCTTTAAAGGTCAAAACCAGCACCTTGAATTGTACCCGGAAGCATACTGGAAGCCAATGCAGCTCACGTAGCAGGAGTGAGGCACGGGCATAACGCCCGCACCCCACCACCACTTGGGCAGCCGTATTCTGCACCAGCTGTAGATTCTAGATGGTCGTCAAGGGCAGCCCCATGTAGAGCGCATTACAGTAATCCAGTCTGGAAGTGACCAGAGCATGGGTGACCGTTGGAAGCATGTTGTCTTCCATGCTTCCAAGAAGCCTCCAGATGGGTGCCGTTGGCTGGTCAACTCTTTTGGGTTGGGTTGGGTTGGGTTGGTGGTCCAGTTGGATCAGGCTGGATTTCAGCTGCCCATGTGAAAAACCCACCGAGATCTTTCTTCTCTTCCTCCCAGGTTGCCCTGGGGCTCAAGGCCTTCCAAAGATACCGCATGGGGACTGACATGTCTCTCTTCGCCACGGATCAGTTCCCGCCGGACCCCAACGCAGACTATCCGGGATACCCCACAGGCAGCGGCGTGGAGACCACGGAGACCTACCAGAGCCCGCCCTTCTCTGAGACCTTGGCCACCAGTCCCAAAGGCTACCAGGTGCCGGCGTACTGAAGGGCGAGAGGTCTCCCGTAGGGTTGTACAGTGCGTGGGGACAAGACCCCAAAGGTCACGGGGTCCTTCTCCCTTTCTGTGGTGCAGTGTAGTCCACTGGTTGGTTGCAAAGTATATTCAGAGTTCTCTTCCCTTCTTTTTTCTTTCCATGTGGCCAGTTTACGTGCTGGATCCAACTTTACTCTTAGCTTAATGGTGCAGTGAAATTCTGTACAGTGGTCTTGGTTCTTGTCTTACCTGTCCAAGGAGCCTTTAATTTTGACTGACGAAGGACAACAGTGTTCCCTCTAAGCATGAGATTCTAGCATAGCTGCTATGGCCATTGTCTTGTGAACCCTCCCTTCCTCTTGGCTCAAAGCGCACACAAATGCCGGTAGTGTATTCGCCGGTTAGAGACACACACCCACCATCTTCCCCTCAGCCACCCTATAAGGCAGTGATGGCGAACCTTGACACTCCAGGTGTTCTTGGATCAGCAGGAGTGCTGACTTGGGATTCTGGGAATTGAAGCCCAAGAACACCTGGAGAGCCAAGATACGCCACCGCTGCTATAAGGCGATGCTTTATTTGGTCTTCCAGGGCGAATCTAGAAAAACCTATCCCTGGCCTCTGCTCTAGAGACCTTTTATCACACCCCTGGCACCTGTTTTCTATTTTCCCTCTTTACTTGACAACGTTAAGAAGTGTCATGTCCAAAGCGTGCCAAACTGAAAGCCAAAAACAAAAGTCATTCTTGGTGTGTGTGTGTCTTTCCTCTTTGTGTATACATGGATTGTAATGATGCGTGTACACCATGAGTCAGCACCTGCTGTGCACACTTTGCTTTGCTGCTTCTGGTTACGTCCGAGTGGAAATTTCCAAAGGTTATTTGTTCTTTCTTTTTCAGCCAAATGGCCGATGCCAGAAACCCCGTCCCCCAGCCAGAACGAATGCCCCGTAAAAGCCTCTGATCAGTCGTAAATGTAGCATTTAGGTAGCCCAGGCTTCGTCTCAATCATCGGTCCTCAAACCTGGCTCTCCTGATGTTCTTGGACTTCTATTTCTAGAAACCATGACCAGCAGGAGTGCTGACTTGGGCTTCTGGGAGTTGAAGTCCAAGAACTCCTGGAGCACTGAGGTTGGGAAACCCTGATCTAAATCATTGGCCCGTGATGGCGAACCTTGGCACTCCAGCTGTTCTTGGACTTCAATTCCCAGAAGCCCATCAGTACCCCTGCTGATCAGAGCTTCTGGGAATTGAAGTTCAAGAATGGCTGGCGTGCCAAGGTCCACCATCAATGTCCTAGGTCAGTGATGGTGAACCTTCGCACTCCAGGTTTTCTTGGACTTCAATTTCCAGAAGCCCAAGTCTCTGTGAATCCACGTCAATGGGTTTACTTATATCTGGGAATTGAAGTCCAAGAATACCTGGAGTGCCAAAGTTTGCCATCATTGTCCTACGTCTTCAAATTTGGTTCTCCTGATGTTCTTGGACTTGATTTCCCAGAAGCTCTGACCAGCAGGTGTGCTGACTTGGGCTTCTGGGAATTGAAGTTCAAGAACACCTGGAGCGCCAAGGTTGAGAAACCCTTATCTAGATCATGGGTTCTCAGACTTGGCTCTCCAGATTGGAGAGCCAAGTTTGTGGGCCTATGATCTAGAACGAGGACTCAGAATCACTCCTGGGCATGTCTTCCAATTGGATACAACCCAGCTGGCCAAATGCTCAAGTTGCCTTCATGGAAACCATTCAGGCTGCTTGGAGGAAGAAAGGCAAAGGCATTTCTCTTGGGGAAACAGCTGCTGGAGCAACATCTGGCAAAGGAGGCACCCTTGCTACCTACCCCCTTTTAACAAGGTTGGTCTCCTCCCAATGGTGCCCAACCAAGCGGAGAAAGAAAACGGCCTTAGACTTGCGTGCAGTCCTTTTAAACAGCCTTTTCCCCAACATTAGCAATGCCAAAACATGCTTCCAGCTACGCCTTCATAGTTTCCCCATGTAGATAAAAGGAGGCCTTTTATTTTTAATCTTTGGTTTAAGTTCACCTTGGCAGGGCACGCCTTATAACATGGGGAGACTATCCTGTTTCTCTGTGCAGAGACGGTTGAAGCCAATTGGGAAGACAGGGGTGGATAGGACAGGAATGGGTGTTTATGCAGAAGACGTAAACCGGGGGTGCCCAAACTTTTCGGGCCACGGTCTGGTCGTGTGGTTCAACGGGCTGGTCATGTGACTCGTCCCACCGGAAGCAGAAGGAAAGCGCACCTTGCAATCTGTCTTGCCACAGATATGTTTTGCAACAGGATGAGATAGAGTTTAGGCTACAATTTTGTTCTGCTTAAACCAGGGCTGCCCAAACTACAGCCTGTGAACCAGATCCGGCCCACAGGCCATAGTTTGGGCACCCCGGTGTAAACCTATAATCCTCCGGCATGAGGATTTAGCAGGGACAAGAAGACGACTGGATTTGAGTGGTCATAAGTTGAGTTGACGGGTAAACAACAAGGGG
The DNA here is from genome assembly GCA_035047345.1 of Bradypodion ventrale. Classification (NCBI taxonomy): domain Eukaryota; kingdom Metazoa; phylum Chordata; class Lepidosauria; order Squamata; family Chamaeleonidae; genus Bradypodion; species Bradypodion ventrale. Next base: position 22,985,692 of record JAWDJE010000014.1, on the reverse strand, counting down.
ACATATAGATCTCCTTTTTAAACGGGTCATATTAAATAGTGGCAGTAAATTACTTTTCGCCTTCATGGCCAACTGGTTCTTATTTAGCAAAAACCAAGGGAAATGGATCTGCGAAATTCCACCGCAAGGATTTGCCTAGTGAGCAAAAACCCCTTAGCACAAGGAGACATCAACCCCTATCCACCTGCCCTCCGTTGTCTGACCTACAGTTTCTTCGGAGGCCATTAAAAACTGGCCACGGCTGTATATGTCCTGCGTCTAGGATGTCAAGACTTCGCGGTGGAGTGAAAGCAAATGGGTCTTGTGGCTCAAGGGCTACATACAGCGGGGTCTTAAAGGGTTTCCCCCCCAAAATAACAGGGTAGAAGCAGAACTGTAGCAATATATATTCCTTAGAGAGAACACTGCCATGTTCGCACAGCAGGCGCAAGTGTGCTTTGTCGTTTCGAGGCGGGGAGGACTCAGACTAGAATGCATTTAAATGTTTCTTTAAACCAACTGTATATGTGGAATAAATGTCTGTTCGGTACAATGTATTTTTTCTAACTGTAGAGAAATCCATCCCAGAATTTTGCCTGTAGAAATGGGGTGGGGGTGGGGGGCAGAGAGGAGGGAAGGGGAGATAAATTATCAGTCCGACCGGGGCAGCCGTCTTAATGTGCTATATATTAATGGGTGCATGTGAGATCTACGTTATGTGTTCGCTTCCTTTTTAACCCATTCCCCCCCTCCCCAATCTGCTGGAGCATTAAGGGCACCCCAAACGGGTACTTCTGATGACGGAGGGCTCACCAACCCATAATACTTTGGCTCTTCTTCTTTCATGTCTAGGTCAGACTTTAAACTGCCAGAATGAAGCCACCTTCTTGGCTTTCTCGTTGGCCAAACTTAAGTCCTCCGAAAACTCTTTGGTGTGCCTGAGCCAGAGAATGTGACGGGAAGATCATTTCATTCTGGGATCGCTTTTCCCATCAGCCTTAGCCAACCCTGCCCAGAATGATGGAAGCTGTAGTCTGCCAGAACAGCTTCAATTAACAGAGGGGACGAACTAATCCAGCTGTTTCAGAAAAACTGATTTGATTTTTAAAAAACGTGTTGTTGTCTGACCCTAAATCTTCACCCACCCATGCTCAGCACATAATTGTAACCCTGCCAGGACAGTAGACGATATCCAATACTTGGATGCTTGGAATTTATGGCTCTCTGGATGTGGGACTCCAGTTCCCATCAACCCTAGCCGGGGACCATAGGTGATGCAAGTCAGAGCTAGAGGGTTATTGCCACGTATCTCACACGTGTGACTAATTCTCCATTTTCTTCTTCAAGTGCCGTATCCAATTCCAAATTTTGGCTGTCATCATGGCGATCCGCCATGAAGACTGTCCTGAGAATATAATGCAGTGGCCTTTCACCTGCCGTCTGCATTGCAGCGTGACACCCATAGGACCACTGATTCAGCTTTGTGAGTCACTTTCTGGTCCTGAGCCCTTTTGGCACACAAAGTCCTCATCATCATCCCCAGGCCAGGATGGATGAAGCTGCTGCCCTCAAGCAAGATGGATTCAAGTGGGATTTAATCCATTTAGGGACCCTCACCTTTCCCTGTAGACTTTGCTACCCAAGGCTGTTAGACCTCAGTGTGGCCAGGTTAGTTAACCGCCGCCTGATGATTGCCATTGAGTCGCTAGCAGTATGGTCTACTCCAGTGATGGCGAACCTTGGCATTCCAGATGTTCTTGAACTTTAATTCCCTGAAGCCCCAATCAGTAGGAGTGCTGACTTAGGCTTCTGGGAATTGAAGTCCCAAAACACGTGGAGTGCCAATGTTTGCCATCACTGGTCTACTCTATGACTATAGCAGGATCATCTGGCCAGATGTGTATTTCCTCTAAGTCCCATCTTTGTAAAAACAAAAAACAGGGGGAGGAACTCTTTATTCATTGGTCTAAATCAGACTTCCTCAACCTTGGCCCTCCAGATGTTCTTGAACTTCAATTCCCAGAAGCCCTGATCAGCAGGAGTGCTGACTTGGGCTTCTGGGAATTGAAGTCCAAGAACATCTGGAGGGCCAAGGTTGAGGAAGCCCAGTCTAAATAGAAGGGCAGGAAAGAGGCAGATGGTTTGACTGGGATTGCATGAACGTGGTCACCTTCCCTCACTTGCTGCTTTGCATGCTTGTTAAAGCCAACACACCCTTTAATTGTCCTTATTATCATTATCTTTGCATTAGGAGGCTAGAAAGAGGTGTGTGGTGGGGGCTGGAACCAGGCCAAGCAGCTGAAATTGGCAAAGGAAGAGCAGGCAGAGGGTCTCGCGATGGGACTTGTGATGGTTGAATGGCTGCAACCTGAGGGTGGTTGCTTTGCGAACTCAGCCAAGGCAGGTGGGGAGGAAAGTACAGTAATATTCTTAGCTAGTAATAATACTGGGTATTTCCATGAGCCAGATGGGACCAGGGTAGGGTGGGTGAAGATGGCACAATGGCCACTTGTCTTTAGACATTAGCCAGTCACATGTAGAGTCAATTTCACCAGTTTCTGCCAAGAAAACCCAACAGAGACGCCAACTCTTCCCCTTTCAATTCTTCTGTGGCTCCGAATTCTAATGGAAATCCCCTCTCGTGGTGGAAACCTAAATGCTGAACTGAAATGTCATTCCTGGGGGCTGCCAGGACCAGGCTGGGGAAGACAGGCTGTTTCCATCCACAGCATCCACAACAATTATTGTAGAATTGGACTCTTGTAACGCTACACAGCAAGGGCACTTCTTGCGCCAAGGAATGTTGGCCAACCACCCAACTCCTGGCCAAAACCCATCCATCGCCACTGACCTGGTTGCCCCAGCCATGGTCTTTGTAGGTTTCAACCCTACCTGGGGGTCGAAGGAGAAGCATGACACCCGTTTTATCAGGGCAGACAGAGTCGCCGTCAAACTCGGCTTTGGCCCAGCTGGTTGGTCTCTAAAGGTTTTGGGGTGACAGGAGTTGGAGGACTTTTGGTGATAGGCGGAGAGCCCAAGGCAGTAATGCAGTCACAAAGTCATCCAAGGGAAAGAGGAAGACCAGATCTTCCTCAATTTCACACCCACACCCCGAAACAAGCCAACGTGGCATGTTTCGGGGTGTGTGTGCATGTGAAATTGAAAAACTTCAGAATTATTGAGTGGAACAGCTTAAGAGTCTGGCCCTGTTGTGGCCTTGAAGGCGACCCAACGTCTTGTCTCGATTGCCTCGTTTCTGGCTCTTCTTGGAGTCAAGACCATCAGCCCTCTCTTCTCAAGACAGCAGGGAAAGGAGTGGGTTTGCTGGCATTTGGAAGTCCAGCAACCATTCAGAGGACCGGCTGGAGATCATTGGGACCTCCTTGAGCACAAGATGGACCAGTGATGGCAAACCTTGGCACTACGGATGTTCTTGAACTTCAATTCCCAGAAGCCCCGATCAGCAGGAGTGCTGACTTGGGCTTCTGGGAGTTGAAGTCCAAGAACACCTGGAGTGCCAAGGTTGGCCATCACTGCTTGAGACTGCATTGGTGATAGCAGAGAACGCCAGAATGCCACAGAGAAACCCAAAAATTGTGATCACCTTCACAATCCAACCCTGCCTTGTCGGAGAGTCCCTCTTGGTCCTTGCCTTGGGGTTGCCAAGACCAGTGTAGCATCAGCCCAGCATCATTGACTCAGGACCTCGCGGGCCCTCATCTGACCCCCTCACCTTAGTCTCTGCCAAGTCTTTTTAATGCTGCAGGAGTACAAACAGGTTAACTCCCTCCAGGCTGACATCCTTCACCCCCTGATGTCTCTTCCTTTCCAATACAGAGCTTCTTTTATGAGACCCTTTAGCCCAGGGGTGCCCAAACCTTTTGGGGCCACGGGCTAGTCATGTGGTTCAGCGGGCCGGTCATGTGGTTCCTCCCTCCGGAAGCAAAACACGCCTTGCCGTCTGTTTTGCAACAGATATGTTTTGCCACAAGGTGCGATAGATTTTGGGCTGCCATTTTCTCTGCTTAAACCATGGGTCCCCAAACTACGGCCCATGAGCCAGATCTGGCCCGCCCAATGCCAATTCATCTGGCCCATGCTGCACTCGTCGCCCCTGGAAGCAGAAAACGCACCCATAAAAAGTGTACAAGCGCATTTTACTTCCGCTACCAGAAGCGACAAGGGCGGTGCGCGCATAGCTGTCAAGTATCCCTTATTGGCCAGGAAAACCCCTTATTTTACCCTCTTTCCCGCCATCATCCCTTATTAATTAGACTGCAATGCCCTATTGCCGCCATTGGAAGGCAGCACAGGATAAGCATAGCTGTCAAGTATCCCTTATTGGCCAGGAAAACCCCTTATTTTACCCTCTTTCCCGCCGTCATCCCTTATTAATTAGACTGCAATGCCCTATTGCCGCCATTGGAAGGCAGCACAGGATAAGCATAGCTGTCAAGTATCCCTTATTGGCCAGGAAAACCCCTTATTTGACCCTCTTTCCCGCCATCATCCCTTATTAATTAGACTGCAATGCCCTATTGCTGCCATTGGAAGGCAGCACAGGATAAGCATAGCTGTCAAGTATCCCTTATTGGCCAGGAAAACCCCTTATTTTACCCTCTTTCCCGCCGTCATCCCTTATTAATTAGACTGCAATGCCCTATTGCCGCCATTGGAAGGCAGCACAGGATAAGCATAGCTGTCAAGTATCCCTTATTGGCCAGGAAAACCCCTTATTTTACCCTCTTTCCCGCCATCATCCCTTATTAATTAGACTGCAATGCCCTATTGCCGCCATTGGAAGGCAGCACAGGATAAGCATAGCTGTCAAGTATCCCTTATTGGCCAGGAAAACCCCTTATTTTACCCTCTTTCCCGCCGTCATCCCTTATTAATTAGACTGCAATGCCCTATTGCTGCCATTGGAGGGCAGCACAGGAGAAGCATAGCTGTCAAGTATCCCGTATTTGCCGGGAAATTTCCTTTATTTCCAAATCCAAAACTTGACAGGTTTGGGTGTGGGCCAGGGGCTGGATCCGGCTCATAGGCCGTAGTTTGGGCACTCGTGCTTTAGCCTTCCCCTGAGATCTAAAGTCCAGGAAGCCCTCCATGTTTGGTCTGCTTTACGGTCCATGCGTCTGCTTTCACAAGAGGCTTTTCCTGCCCCAAAAGAGATCAATTCGGGGCAGGGGGGGCACCCTTTAATCCCAAGAGCTACATTCCCTTCCAGCGGTTGCCTGCAGTTTGCGGCAATACACATTTCCACCTCACCTTGTTTGCGTAGTGTTTAATAAGATAGCAAACATGCCGATACCTCTCTTCCGACAGCAGACAAAGCGAACAAAAGTTGCAGTTGTTAAAAAGTCATCCAGCATACACTGTGGTGGAAAAGTGGACCGTGTGAAAAAATAATACGTTTTCTAAATGTTTACAGTTCTTTTATATGTATACAACTATAAACACATATATATATATATATATATATATATATATATATATATATATATATATATATATATATATATATATATATATATATATATATATATATATATATATATATATATATATATAAATTATATATATATACCATTGGGGAAGACAAAACCACCATCTGTAATTGTGTTAACTGTCTCGTGTACCAATTGCAACTTATTTTCCAATAAAGATCGTAAAATGAAGAAACTCCACAAGCTTCGGTTAATGTTTTACTGAGCTGTGCACAAGCTTCGGTCAATGTTTTACTTAAGCACAGGAACAAGGTGTGCGTGTGTGCAAGGGGGATACCGTTGGGAAAATCCAGTCAACGAAGAGTTGTAAACAGCCTTCAACTATCAAGAATCTCTACCAGACGGTCGCATTACAGACTTCTAAGGCAAGCGTTATGTACAACAGGTTAAAGTCTCCTTTGCCTGAAAACCAGTCATGTCCAACTCTAGGGTTCATCTCTGCAGAGGCTTCCATGGTCACATGGCAGGCATGATTAGATGCCGGAGCTCATTGAATGTCCCACCAAAAGGGTACCCATTCATCTCCTCGCAATGCCTTGCTTTCAAACTGCTAGGGTGGCAGGAGCTGGGACAGACGTGAGCTTACTCAACCATACGATACTCTGGTCTTGAACTGCTGCCCTGCCAACCTTGCAGTCATTGAGTTCAGCGTCCTAACGACTAAGCCTCTGCAGTCCCATACAAAAGACATACTGGGAAGGGTCCTAAGCTAGTTGTCCCATTCTAGGAGTGTGTACGTTTGTGGAGGCAGAAGCAGAAATTATAAGTGTCAGCAACTGAGAAGTACCTGCGATTCTTACTTGGGGGCGCATGAACAAAAAATGCCACCAACCATCCTGTCGTCAGTTGCTGCTCATATCCGTGCATATTTTTCCTGGAAGTCATTTTCTCAGTAGACAGATATGTCTCTGGTGACCTAGAGACCAGTGATGGCCAACCTTGGCACTCCAGCTGTTCTTGGACTTCAATTCCCAGAAGCCCAAGTCAGCACTCCCGATGAGCAGGGCTTCTGGGAATTGAAGTTCAAAAACACCTGGAGTGCCAAGGTTGGCCATCACTGCAATAGACCAATCCTGGCATGAAACACGCAACCACACACATCACACTGAATAGATGGTGGAGCGCGTAATTGAGTTTGACGAAACTTTCATGTCAGCCTCATGTCTGCGGCGTTCCCCTTCGAAGTGATCAGTAGCAGCAGGGACGGGTTGGTGACTAAGTGGGCGATCTATGGCTGCTGCCTCCCAGGTTTGTGGGTTTATGCCTGACACCTTCATGGTTTGTTACAGACGGCCCTTATAATGCTTCAAGGGAGCTCTAGAAGCGCTTCTTTGAACTTGGAGAATCTGACACTGCCCAAGCGTCCACCACGGAGCTAGTGACTAAATCCTCAAGAGCAGGGATTCTCAACCTACAGCCCATGGGCTGGATGTGGCCCTTGGCACCATTTCTTATGGGCCCCCCACTGCCTCCACCACATCAAGTGCCATGTGGTAGAGGAAGCGCAAAATGGCCGTCTGGCCCCCAAAGCTAAGGGAGCATGACCCGGCCCCCAGCTTAAAAAGGTCGAGAACTCCTGCTCAAGAGTTTCAGAAGGAGAGACTGTATATACTTGAGTATAAGCCAACCCGAATATAAGCCAAGATACCAAATTTTGACCTGAAAACCCAGGAAAATAGATTGGCCCAAGTATAAGTCAAGGGTGGGAAATGCAGCAGCTGCTAGTGAGTTTCAATAATAAAAATACTGTACAGTGGTAACCCATATTACAAACGTATAACGAAAAATTTGTACAACAAAGGTTTTTTGTGCTATTGGCAATGCACCATATTAAAAAAAAATGTTCGTTATATGGAACGCTATTGGCGATACCCCATACAACGGAAAAAATTTGTTCGTTGTATGGGGTATCGCCAATAGCAATCCATATAATAAACTTTTTTTTCCGTAATACAATGCATCACCCATAGGGATCCGTATAACAGAAAAAAACCGTACAACAAAGAGCTCCGTGGAACGGAGTTTTTTCGTTATACGGGGCTCTACTGTACATGAAAGTATGGTAAAATCAATTAAATTGTTGGCGCATCTCAATCTGGCACAGTCTTGGGACCCTCGTGGTCGTTGACCCGAATATAAGCCATGTCCCCTTTTTGGGGGGTCATTTTTGGGGCGAAAAAACCCAGCTTATACTTGAGTATATACGATACTTGGAACCGGTGACAGGAGACTGTCTGAGACTGTAATCTTTTCTACGAATTCCCTTGCGGGGTAGAGGCACCCACAGGGGAGATGGCACATGGAGGCACCAAATGGCAGCACCGGACGGTTAATGTGGAACACCTTTTAATGAGCCCAAAGGAGTTGGTTCATCTAAGCCAGCAGATTCCTTAACAGCAGCAGCAACAGCAGAGAAACCAAATGTACATCACTGGGGAAGAAAACGCACATTTACAGGAAGGAGGGGGCCCGCACAAAGCAATGAATAGGACTTGTTCCTGACATGCACGTCTAACGGAGCGAGCCATCCGACACAGGGGCTCTTCTTTCCAGAAACAGAAGCTCAACAGCAAACAGAATGGCTCTGAATTCCTGGTGCTGTTCCTCTTTAAGGAGGTCGACTGCGAACGAAATGGGACTCTGCTCCATGCAGAGGTGGTTTGGGGGCACCAGGAAGAAGGAACTGAAGAGGACAGAGAAATCCTACGATCAGTGATGGCGAACCTTGGCGCTCCAGCTGTTCTTGGACTTCAATTCCCAGAAGCCCAAGTCCCTGCAGACGCGCAGTAAACCCATCCGTGCGGATCCGCAGGGACTTGGGCTTCTGGGAATTGAAATTCAAGAACAGCCGGAGCACCAAGGTTCGCCATCACGGTTCTACATGGCTCGTAGGACTTCATTCCACAGATGTGTCCTCAGTTGCCTTCTCTCTTCTGCACCCAGCTATTGCTTCGCGACCTCATCCGGCAGCCCAACGGTCATCTTTCCTGTTTTAAAAATCATCCCCCCCACAATCGTGGCAATGAGAAAGCAGTGAATTTGTCAACGGTGATGACGGTGGCAATCTAAACCCCCACCTCTGGTGTGAAGTTACCATTCCGGTCTACCAGGACCGGTAAAACATTGGCCAATGTCCGGTTGTCACGGCATCCTCCACCACCTCTGAATCTGCCGATGCCGTCCGTCCATCCTCAGCCTCCACAAACCCCCTCTGGCGCCCACCCACAGAGAGCCAGTGGTGCTCCTTTCTAGAGAGAGCGGCTGCCTCCCTAAGAAGCCCCCCCCAGTTTTCTGATGGAGACGGCTTTTATTGGTCACCCAGGATGGGGGGAGGCTAGCTGATGATCCGGCTGATGGCTTGCAAGGAAGGGAATTCGTCATCTTCCACGTGCAGGGCCTTGTGGGGGGCCACGTCCTGTTGGGTGAGCACCTGCTGGCACACGGGGCAGACGTAGCAGTCGAGGGTGGAGTTCCACTCAGATTGCCAGGCGTTCTTCTTGCTCCGGCCGGAGGAGAAGGCAGGACAGGCGCCGGAGGGGGCCTTCAGGCTGTTGTGGGTGGCCAGGAGTTCTTGTTGCTTGGCTGTGTCTGGCAAAAGCACCAGCAGTTCTCTGAAGATCTTCCTGAAGTTCTCTCCCAGGAGATCCTGGCAGTTCTGGTAATACTGCTCTGCCGAGATCAGACCCTGTGGAAGAGGAAAGAAAGGGGGTGGTGGTGGTGAAGGAGGAGGAATGAGCGGAAAAGTTCCCCAAAGCCCGGAAGGGCTAAGCAACACAGAGTGGAAAGAGCCAAGAAGCTTCCGCTGGTCACTTCTAGCCTACGTGTCCCACCATGAGCCTCGAAGGCATTGTATTCCCAACCCTTGGTTTTGGACTTCAATTCCCAGAAGCCTAAGTCGTTTCCCCCAAAGCACTGATCTGCCAATGGACTGACTGAGGCTTCTGGGAATGGAAGTCCTAAAGGCAGTGCTTCCCACCCTCTGGTTTTTGGGCTTCATTTCCCAGAAGCCTCAGTCAGTTCCCCAAAGCACTGATCAGCCAATAGACTGACTGAGGCTTCTGGGAATTGAAGTCCAAGAACCAAAGGTTGGGGAAACACTGATCTAAAGGGAAGATAAAGTCCCAGACAGATTGATTCAGAATCTTCTCCCCTGAAATCTTCATATGTTTGAACTGAATTTGAACATCAACAGGGAAGGTAAATGTTGCCCTGGCTCAAAACTCAATCATACCCTACTCTAGGGTTCAGTGCTCATCTCTGTTTATAGCCAAAGAGCCAGCACTGTGTGTGTGTCTGCAGACGTTTCCGTGGACACCTGGCAGGCATGACTGAACACCGGAGTGCACAGAATGCTGATATTTTTCCCACCAAAGTAGTACCTATTTATATACTTGCAATGTCTTGCTTTCGAACTGCTAGGTTGGCAGGAGCTGGGACAGAGACAGGAACTCACTTTGTTGTGCAGCAATCGGGTCTTTTACTGCTGATCCATCCAGTCCTCAAGTTCAGCACTTTAACCACTAAGCCACCACGGTTCCCTCAAGAGGGAAAAAAAACATGGGCTAAAACTGGTCACTGAGTAGAGGTGGACAGTTTGGGCCAAGATCTTAGCAAATACCTGCCACTGTCTTTAAAAGCCTCTCTTTCTCCACTGAAAGCAGAAAGACCCACCAACCACATCAGAGAGATGTTCCAAAAACTAACTCAAAGGACTATGGCCTCAAAGGCACCACTTGTAAGGTCCCGACTGGCAAATCTTCCCCAAAGTGTCTCACCTGCCTGAACTGGCCTGAGTAAGTCTTGAATTTGTTAAACTGGGATTCGTCCTCTTGAAGAAACTCCTTGATCGACTGGATAAGCTGGATGTTGCGTTGCTGGAAGTTTTCCAGGATCAAGTAGGGTCCCTGGCAAAGCTTTGGCCTGGTTTGGGAAGAGGAGAGAAGCAGCAGGAAAGGGATTTGATCCAGGAGGTTTGCGAGAAAAGGCTTGACTTGTGGAAAGGCAAAACAGAGTGACGAGGACTGCAGAGGTGTAACTCTGGGGTTCCCAACCTAAGGCCCGTCGGCCAGATCCAACTCATGGCACCATTTCATGTGGCCCCCCACCCCTCCAAGGGCATTTGAGAAACAAAATGGCCACCCCCTTTGAAACTGTTGGGACAAAACGCCCGGACCCATCATGTAGGTATGGCCAAATGGTTGTCCGGCCCTCGAAGCTGACTGAGAGAGCGTGACCCAATGGCCCCCGGCTTGAAAAGGTTGGGAAACCCCTGGTCTAATTCAACGCTTTGGCCCCAGATCCAGGAATTCCTTCCATGGGTGCCAGAGTGGGAAAATAGCCCAGATGGGTGGGATATAAATGTAAAAAATACATAATAAAGGCTATGTAGGCAGACCAGAATCGCAGCCACAATTATCAACAGAAGATTATCTCCCAGGTGGAAATATCATGGGTAAAGGTCAAGGTCTCCCTTACTCGAATGCCAGCTGTATCTGACTCTAGGGTTCAGTGCTCATCTCTGCTTATAGCCAAAGAGCCAGCGCCGTCTGCGTCTGCAGATGTTTCCATGGACATGTGGCAGGCATGCCGCAACATGGAACACTGTTTACCTTCCCACCAATGTGGTACCTATTTATCTTACTTGCAATTCCTTGCTTTCGAATTGCTAGGTTGGCAGGAGCTGGGGCAGAAACCAGAGCCCGTTCCTTTGTGAAGCACTCAGGTCTTGTACGGCTGACCTTCCCGTGGAACGCATTATGCTCTTTAAGTGAGGTACCACTTTAATTCTTAATATACAGTTCCTTGCATCCAAACCTCACACACAGCAGCACAAAACAGCTCAAAATATATTTTCTTATGCATGTAAAAATGCTTTGACTCTATGTTTTTCTTTAATCCACAGTATTTCAGATCGAATTATTGGGCCTCAAAGGGGTTGTTGTTGTTGTTGTTGTCGTCGTCGTCATCATCATAGCATGCAGGTTTTAAAAAAGACAGAGAAAAAACACTCATAAAAACAGCTATCCTTTTTGAATGGAAGAATTCAAAAAGAACATGAGCACGTATAAGAATCCGACAGAGAATGCCTGACCTCTTAGAAATCAGACACCCTATTAAACATTTATCTCCCCACTTTATTTTAATTTACCACTCATTAAGAGACATTCTCAGCGTTGTTTAAAAATGGGAGACAGCCCAGGAACAATTCAGGTCCCAGCAGAAGGCCGGCCGCTCCACGAGGGAAGGAAGCCAGGGATAAAAGTCACAAGATCTACCTTGAAGAGCATCCTACTTACTCTTTCGTAACCACAGGGGCAGGATCCGGGACAGCACTGGGTGCAATAGGAACGAAGCCGGGAGGAGGTTTACTCACAGGCACCGACAGCCCTGGGGGCGGAGGAGGGCTGGGAAGTAACACCGCAGAATTGAAGCCTGGGAGGAAAGAAGAGAAGGAGGGAGGGAGGGAGGGAAAAAGCCAAGAGATCTCAGGTCAGCATCAATTTACAGCAGGGGTCACAAATTTTTTTAAGTCAGGGGCCAGATCACGCTCACACAGACAGTTGAGGGGGCTGGACTGGTGCGCCCCACATAAACACTGCCATAAACGTGTCTGCGTCTGCTTCCGGCGGCAGCGGTTAGAGCAAGGGCTGGATTATTTGGCGCCATGAGCCAGATTCAGCCTGTGGGCTGTACACGCAGTAAACCCATCTGTGTGGATTCACAGAGACTTGAGCTTCTGGGAACTGAAGTCCAAGCACACCCGGAGTGCCAAGGTTCGCCATCACAGCTCTTGTCTTTACCTGGAGGTGGAGGCATTCGAGGTGGCCCAGGATTCCCAAGGGCCGGGAAGTCTTCCTGCGGCAACAGGGACTGGCTAGTGAAGGTGGACTTCCTCAGCCCGGGCGGCTCTTTGGAAGTACTGCACAGAGGCGTTGGGTTCTCTGAGTGACCATTGACCGCCGTGGGAGCTCTGTCCAGTGTGTTGGTCTGGGCAGGGACAAAGGGTGGGCACTCAGCATCCAGGGGCTTTTCAGCCGAAGGGACGCTGGCCTCCTGTGGAACAGGGGCCACTGCCATCACCGCCGTTCTTGACTTCTCGGACCCAACTTTCTTCTTCTTGCCCACTTTGATAAAGGCTTGAGAGTTCGAGGCCGTCAGCAAAGACGAGACGTCCACCATCGTCGGGGCGCTGCGGACCTCCGGGCTGGTCCCGATGTTGTCCTCGCCGTCGCTGAAAAGGGTGATCTTGGTCTTCTTGTTTCCTTTATTGCTGCTGGTGGAGGCCAGTTTCCGGGCTGGCTGGGCACCCACGATGCTACCGGCCCCCATGGCTTTGGCCATGTTCTTACCAGAGCTGCAACTCCACGCCGACGAGAGAGCTGATGTTGTCTTGCTCCTGGGTTGGACTCGGGACACCAAGGCGGGGAAGTCCTCGTCCTCGAAAGTGGACTTCTTTGCCGAGGTGGCATAGGCCAACGAGAGGGCGGAAGAGACCCCAGGAGTGGCAGAAGAGGTGGAAGCAGAGAGGCTTGGAAAATCCTCTTCATCTAGTTTCATGGACGCTGGCTGAGATGTGCTGCAAGAAGAACACAGTGTGTTAACAGGCCACGTTTTAGGGAGTTTGGACACAAGCCATTTAGGGCTTTACAGGTAAAAAGTCAGTACAGCGGAACATCAGTTCACATCAGCTTGGTTAACATAAAAATTGCATAACAAAAGGAAATCTATAGAAAATAGTGGCTCGGTTTATGGAATTTCCCCCCAGAATGGATTAATTGGTTTTCAATGTGTTCCTATGGGAAACCGCATTTTGGTTAACGCATTTTGGTTTTCAATGCATTTCTATGGGAAACTGCATTCAATGCATTTCTATGGGAAATTCAGTTAAAGTAATTTTCTCTGTAAGAAACGTCCCAGAGAACACATCAATTGCGTTAACTGAGGTTCCACTGTACTTTGAATTGTGCTCTGAAATGGTTTTAATAATAGCAGGGCTGTATTCTGACCCAAAAAGGAACTGCGGTGGCTTAGCGGTTAAGCTGCTAAACTTGGCCAGAAGGTTGGCAGGTCAGCAGTTTGAAACCTAACTGCTGAGTGATACGAGTGAGCGCCCATCCTCTTGCCTCCTGCCAACCTAGCAGTTCAAAAGCAAGAAATTGCAGGTAGATAAATAGGTAGAGATATGATGGAAAAGGTAACAGCATTCTGCATGCTCTGGCATTTAGTCATGCCTGCCACATGGACATGGAAGCGTCTGTAGACTCAGGGCCAGATGCCCCCTTGCCAACCACAGTTTACCCCTTCCCGGCCTGTAATGCAACGGACCCACCTCTGCCCTGAGCCTGCAGCTGCTCGGATCCCCATGGCAGGAAAGTCCTCTTGGCTTAAGACGGCCTTTGGGGCAGCATCCTTGAGACCTTGGGAAGAAGGAAAAGAGAGGCAGGTGTAAGAGAGAGGGTCATTTTGGAGTGAGTCAAGGCAAGGGACTACTACGGTGGCTCAAGTGGTGAAGACGCTGAACTTGACGACGGAAAGGTCGGCATGCCAGCAGTTCGAGACCTGAGTAATGCACGACAAAATGAGCCTCCGTCGTCTGTCCCAGCTCCTGCCAACCTAGCAGTTTGAAAGCAAGAAATTGCAGGTAGGTACTTTTACCTTTACTTTACCCAAGCCAAGGAGAAACCGGTTGCTGGAGGGCTCACCTGCAACTTCGGCTGGAGGTTTTGGTCCCCGCTTACAGGTGTTCACGTCGGCATCTTTTGCATCTTCCTTTTTGGCTCGGGCGTTCTCCTCTTTCTCCTCGCCCCGCTTTTTCTCCTCTTGCCTCTTGGCTGCCACGGACGCCCTGACGGCTGCGGCGATGTCTCGGTCCTCCTCTTCCCTGCAAGGTTTTTCAAGCGGCACAGCATGGACGAGTTAAGAGAGGGAGCAGGCCTATTTCTCCCACCTGGGTGGGATACAATCTGCAGAAGCAGCTTCTCTTTGCCACAAACAGGATCAAATTGAAAGGTACGAAAGATCCAGTCAACACAAGAAAAATAGTTTACGGAAACGCTACAGAAAGCAAAACAAAACAATGAGCAAGCTGTCCCCTGCAAGACTAACGTTGCAAGCCAGGCAGCAGTGCTGTGAAGGGTTTTGCCCATGTCCTACAAATACATAACTTACTGTAAGGCAGGGGTGCTCAAACTATGGCCCATGGTCCAGATCTGGTCCCTGAACCCAATTCATCCAGCCCCTGCCGCCTTCGTCGCTCCCGGAAGCAGAAGTAAAACACGCCCGGGCACGTTTTACTTCCACATCCGGGAGTGACAAGGGTGGTGCAGGCCGGATGAATTGGCGTTGGGAGCCAGATCTGTCCCATGAGCCATTGTCTGGGCACCCCTGCTTTAAGCAGAGAAAATGGCAGTCTAAAATATCACCCTGTTCCAAAACAGATTGCAAGGTGCATTTTACTTCCGCTTCCAGTGGGAGGAACCACGTGACCGGCCCGCTGAACCACGTGACCAGCCCATGGTCCGAAAAGTTTGGGCACCCCTGCTGTAAGGTCTCAAAACATAACAAAGTGTGGCAAATGTTAAAACACCTGATGCTGTGATGCCCTTGCCGACTATACACAATATATTCAGTACACTGGCTTTTCAGGCATCACCTGAAAAGGAGCTCCGTAAACATCTGGGCTACCCATCCAACAGTTCTAAACCAGAAGTGGCCTCATACTGTGACCTGCTGGTAGAGGCTGAATAATCCTAGCAAGGTCACCCTTGCTCGAAAACCAGTTGTATCCGACTCGAAGGTTCAGTGCTCATCTGTTTCATAGCCAAAGAGCCAGCGCTGTCTGCTTCTGCAGACCTTTCCGCGGTCATGTGGCAGGCATGACTAGACACGGAACGTTGTTTACCTTCCCATCAAAGTGGTCCCTGTTTATCTACTTGTAATTTCCTGCTTTTGAACTGCTAGGTTGGCAGGAGCTGGGACAAAGACAGGAGCTCACTCCGTCCTGCAGTACTCGAGCCATTGCAGTCCCTGTAAATCCCAGGTTGTGAAAACCAAGGTTTTGGAAAGGGACTCATAATTAAACCAGTCGTCTTTTTTGACAAGCATTTTTGTAATTTTCTTCTTCTTAAACATAGGAACTTGCAAAATACAGAATGCTGTATTTAAAGTTTTTTTGCTAGCTTAGAAGTGCCTTGTGATAGGACATAAATCAGTGAGTAAATAAAAGACAAACCAAAGGGCCGTTAAAAGCTTTATACTGGCCTTCTTTTCTGGATTTGAATTGTGATTTTTCACTAAATGTGTTGGTGGCCCAACGCTGGCAGCAAGTTCTGATCCTTAAACTAACCCGACGTTATACACCAGCCTCTCCCTCTGCCCACATCCACACTTGCAAACTGCCTCCGACGATCCCAGAATCCCCCCCCCCACACACACACACACACACACACCCATTAGGGGCCCTTCAGAGTCGAGACTCCAACCGGTGGCGGCTCTCACCTCTTATATCTCCAGCTGCCTCTCCTGTTTTGTTGACTGCCGCGTAGTCCTGTCCTGCCTCCTCTCACCTGCCGGTGATACCTGTCCACCTCTTCATAGTCTTCGCCACTCACCATACCTGGGATAAAAATGCAACCAGAACCCATCAGATTCAACCCAGATTTCCTTAGGGCCGTGATGGTGAACCTTGGAACTCCAGGTATTCTTGGACTTTAATTCCCTGTGAATCCACACAAATGGGTTTACTGCATGCACGCACTGTTCTTGAACTTCAATTCCCAGAAGCCCAAGTCCCTGTGAATCCACACAAATGGGTTTACTGTGTATACGCATGTGAGAGGCGGGCACTTAGAGCCCTCTCCATTGGCACAGGTGCCATAGCCCTAACTATTCGCCCCATCCCTCTGCCCAGCAGCCCAATGGGAGCGCTTCCTCCCTCCCCCAGCACAGATTTCACCCTGCCCCTCTGTGGTGTGGATGGCAGCCTGTTGAGTCGAGAATAAAACTTTGTTGCTTATCCATTAAATGCTTATTTTGTCTCAGAGTTCCTAAAAAGAACCCAAATCCCATCAGACTTGAGTTGGCAACACAGCAATCCATGATAACTGAAGGGGACTTTGCGTTTTCAGAACAGGAAGAAAGCTAAGCCACTGCCCGTCCACCTTTCTAGCCCAACGTACCCTCATTCCTCCGCTGGTGCCTTGGCGCATAGTTGAATTGCAGGTCGATCTGCCGGTTCTGCCTGGCCTCGGCTCGGTTCTTGCTGTGACAGGCCGTCTTGTGGGCTTTATAGTCTATTTCGGTCCGGAAGGCGTGCGTGAACTGCTCGCTGCTGCACCGTCCTTCTTCGCACAGGAAGTGCTTCTCTCGGAAATGCTCCCGGAGGTATTCGTAGTCACTGCAGCGGGTCAGAGGGGAAATGCGCTTTCATTTGGGAGTTCAGTTTGTGGAAGCCAAAAAGAAAGGTAGGCAACAGAGGCAGGCCAAAACATGGCTGGGCAGAAGGCAGACCCACAGGCTAATTTCTGCATGCTGGGATATTGCCACTGACACGAGATCAGGGGAACCCTGGCTTGACACGGGAAAAAGATCATTTTCATCACAGTCGATGCCTGCTTGAACTGCTCAAAGAGCCCTAGTGTAACTCTAAAGTTACTAAGAGATCTGGTGCAGCAGTGGTTAAACTGCTGTACTGCAACCAAACCGTTGTGAGTTCAATCCTGGTCAAGGATGACTCAGCCTTCCAGCTTTCCAAGGTGCATGTTGGGGGCCAAAATGCTAATTAACATGTGAACCGCCCAGAGAGTGCACTAAGCATACACACAGTAAGCCCATCCATGTGGATTCACAGGGGACCACAAAGAAGAATAGTTACAGGTAAGCAACCTGTCATTATAGAGCCCTGGGGTTTAAACTGCAGCCAAAATGTTGTGAGTTCAATCCTGACCATGGCTCAAGGTTGACTTAGCCTCTTCCATCCTTCCAAGGTCAGTGTAATGAATGCTCAGCAGGCTGGGGGCAAAATGCTAATTAATATCTGCGCTGCCCAGAGAGGGCACCAAGCGCTTCTACGTGGCAGGTACAGAAGAGGCGTTGCTATCGCTATATTGCTGCAAGGTGAGTCCTGGCCACAAAGAAGGTAAAGACTGGGTTGGGCGCACAAACCTGTAATATTCCTGCGCCCCTTCGGAATCACAGAAGTGGCAAAAATAGTGGTCTCTTCGGAGGTGTTTCAGTAACTCGTCGTTATCCAAATACCGCTCATCGCAAAATTTACATAGGGGGTGGCCTCGGTGAGACGTGTCGTCCGGGTCCCCGTGGATCCTGTGCCGGGCCAGGTCCTTGCGGGTGTACCATTTGCGCTCGTAGGTGAAAATCTGGAAGGGAAGGAGGTAAAAGGTCGCCCTGGCTTGAAAGCCAGTCGTATCTGATTCTAGGGTTCAGTCCTCATCTCCGCTTACAGCCAAAGAGACAGCGCAGTCTGTGTCTGCAGATGTTTCCGTGGCAACGTTGCAGGCATAACTAGACACTGGAGAGCACAGAATGTAGTTACCTTTCCTGCCGAAGTGGTACCTATTTATCTACTTGCAATTTCTTGCTTTCGAACGGATAGGTTGGCAGGAGCTGGGACAGAAACGGGAGCTCACTCGGTTGTGCAGCACTCGGGTCTCAAACTGCTGCCCTGCAGACCTTCCAGCCATCAAATTCAGCATCTTAACCACTAAGTCAACACAGTCCCCGGAAGGGAAGGAGGAGGGACCTCATGATTTCCCATGACCAACAGGGATGAGCCCTTGCTATGGGAGGGCTCCAAAGACCCACCCCTGCCCCATCACCCTGGGTTGCTTGCCTTCAGATGTTTCATGCAGAGTTTGCAACAGAAGAGTTCATGCTGCTTCCTCATGTGCTGTTCCAATTCCACCACGGTGGCAAACGGCCTGGGCTCTTGGCACAGCGGGCATTCATGCTGCAAGAGTTTCCTGGGAAGGGGAAACAGGGTCAGGATCAGCACCACAGCCTGCTGAGACAAGCATCCCCTCCTAAGGACACTTCCCCTCCACCCACCCTCGGGAAGGACAGGCGTTTCTCACAGCCCTTGCTAAAGCAAAGCAATCACACTTCTATACCTTGCCCCATATCAGTGCTTAGTGCACTGTCTGGATGAATTGGCATCGGGGGATGTATCCGGGCCTGGGACATAGTGACCAGCTCCCTGAACCACGTGACTGGCCCAAGGCCTGAAATGTTTGGGCACCCCTGCTCTGGATGGTTCAAAGTTAATTAGCATTTTGCCCCCAACATGCTGGGGACTCCCTTTTACCGAACTCGGATGGAAGGTTGAGTCAACCTTTAGCCCTGGTCAGGATTGAACTCACAACCTTTTGGTTACAGTACAGCCGCTTAACTGCTGCACTACCAGGGCTCCTGCAAAGGCCTCCTATTGCAGTGGTGGCGAGCCTATGGCACACGTGCCAGAGGTGGGTGGCACTTGGAACCATCTCTGTGGGCACCTGTGCTTTCACCCCAGCACAGAGTTTGCCTTGCCCCTCTACCCAGCAGCCCAATGGGAGGGCTTCCTTCATCCCCTAGCACAGTTTGACCCGCCCACCCCCCTGCCCAGCAACCCAATGGGAGCGTTTCCTTCCCTGTTGTTCTGTTGGCACTTTGTAATAAATAAGTGGGCTTTGGGTTGCAGTTTGGGCACTCTGTCTCTCAAAGGTTCGCCATCACTATTGAGCTGTCTCAAAACCTCGAATGTGAATTTGATGCAGGGTTGGCCAACCTTCAGTTTTTGGACTTCAATTCCCAGAAGGCTAAGTCAGTATATTGGATGATCGGTGCTTTTATCAGACTTCTGGGAGCTGAAGTTCATAAACTGAAGGTTGGCCACGAGAACAAGAAAAGCACTTGCGTGGCTATTCATCTGTTTCAACACCCTCACTTGCCAGGCACTCCCCTCCAGCTGACCCAAGGAAGTGAGTTAGAAAAGGGTTACCTATAGAGAGTATAAACATTTCCGTCAGTAAAATAGATGTCATATTTCTTCTCGTGCTGCAGCTGATTGAGAGCGATGGTTGAAAAGGAGGCCAGCTTCCTACCAAACACCACCTGTCAGGGACGCAAGGAGAAGAGTCAGGGACCGAAGCAACTGGGGAAGGAGATGAGGGATGATATGACGATGGCACTCTTCAAAGACCTGAAAGATAATCATAAAGAGGAAGGGCAGGATCTCTTCTCCATCATCCCCGAGTGCAGGAGACGTAACATCGGGCTCGTACTAATGTAGGCTGAATATCAGGAAGAACGTCTTAACTGTTAGAGCAGTACGACAGCGGAACCCACTGCCTTGAGAGGTGGTGAGTGCTCCAACACTGGAAGCATTCGAGAGAGAATTGGAAAGCAAAAATCTGCCAGATCTGCTTTGATTTGAATTCCTACATTGAGCAGATGGGGTTAGACTCGATGGCTTAAAAGGCCCCTCCCAACCCAGTCATTCTAGGAGTCTAGGATTCTATAAGTTAACATGGCCGGCACTACAACCCCATCCAGAGGGATCTGAATCGTGAAAGAAGAAATGATACACTGAGGACAAATTCCTGGAGAGAGAAGCGGGCAGCAGACATAGACCCTATGGATGGAGACCATCCATATGAGGGAGACCTTAGAACAGTGGTGGCAAACCTATGGCATGCGTGCCAGAAGGGGCAATCCCAGCCCTCTCTGTGGGCACCTGCATCATCACCCCAGCACAGAGTTAATCACGCCTCTCTGCCCAGCAGCCCAATGGGAATGCTTCCTCCTTTCCCCCAGCACAGAGTTCACCCTGCCCTCCCTAGCACAGTTTGCCCCACTCTTCTGCTCAGCAGCCCAATGAGTGTGCTTCCTCGCACCCCAACACAGAGCTCGCCCCACCCTCTGCCCAGCAGCCCAATGGGAGCACTTCCTCCCTCCTCCAGCACAGAGTTCGCCCCACACCTCTGCTCAGCAGCTCAATAAGAGCACTTCCTCCCTCCCCTGTCTGGGGTAATGCAGGTGGCTCACATGTAGCGTGAGGGTGCGGCGCAGAAAGCCACTTGTTGAGTCTGTAGCGAAGGTGCATTTGAGCACTCTGTCTCTAAAAGGTTCACCATCACTGCCTTAGAAGAACTTTCTGCTTTTCTCAGTCCACCACATTACATGGGGCTGCAAGAGAAAGAAAAGGGAAAACGTGGCATCCTTGCCACCCATAAGTCACCGGAGCAGAGGGCAGAAGAAGCCCAGAGAGAACAAAACAAACAGTTCTGGAACCGATCTGGGGGGTCCTGCCAAGAGAGGTTGTCACCTTGACAAGGTTGCAAAACGGCTCTGTGCAAGGACACCAACAACCCCGGGTGTGGGTCACAGTGACCCCAAAGGGAAAAAAATCCACACTTCTACACAAGCAATTTAAAGCGAGTCAGACTTATTTAACCCTTAGACACCTAAGTGCCAGCACTGCCAATGGCCAGGGATTCTGCGAGCTGACGTTAGCACCATCCAGAGGACCACAAGATGGGAACCACTCATTTAAATTACCCCAGGTTGCATATTCAAAGTAAACTGTGGGATATCTTCCTGGTAGTAGCAGCAAACGGTCTGAGCAAGGAAGGAAAAGACACAGAACAGGTAAAACCTCGGTTTACAGAAGCCTCATTTTGCAGAAATCCTATCCTTTTTATAAATATCCAGGATTTGGGGTAGTGTGGCAGGCCTGACTTTAGCAATCCTCTGCCAAAACAATAGTGCATTTTATTTTGTAAAGTCAACAAGTAGCATTTCTAGTGCTTGTAAACCTAAGTGATTGTGCCACAAGGATCTCATAGGATACTGCAATATCCTCAAGGGAAGTTTTGCAATTTCCTTCCACTATACAAAAAAAAAGACACTTGTTCCTCTATCCACTGTCAGTTGCTTCTGGACTCAGCTTCATTGTTTACATCAGGGCTGCCCAAAACTATGGCCTGGGGGCTATATGCGGCCGCCGGGCTGTCGTTTGGGCACCCCTGAACCATGTGACTGGGCCACGGCCCAAAAGGTTTGGGCACTTCTGGTTTTCACCAACAGATGACCTTGGTCTGGTTAGAATCTAAACAACAGCTGACCAGATAAAAGTAAATAACTCCCAAGCTAAATTTTAAAAGCACTGCAACCATTTCCCCCTTTTAATTGCATGAGCATTTTAACCTCCTATATATTTATGCTTACATAAAATATATTAGCACATAAGAACATCCTTGCTGGAAGAGGCCACAGGAGCCCATGATCCAGTCCAGCATTCTGTCACACACAGTGGCTCACCATTGGCTCCAGGGTATTATTCCCACGCAGATGCCTTCACCTGCTTAGGATTCCCTGGAAATAAATGGCATGGAGAGAGATCCTGCCTCTCATATTGGCAGGCACAGAAATATTTCCAGAAACTATTTTAGCTTTGAAATCTAGCTAACTGCTTAGAAACAACTACTGTATAGTAAACAACTGATAGTATTGTTCAAGCTTCAATTTAAAAGTAAAATAAATAATTTTATGAAGTGACTGCGGTGTCTTAGTGGTTACGATGGTGAAATTGAAGGTCAGCAGTTTGAGACCCAAGTGCTGCACGGCAGAATGCGCGCCCGTCGTCTGTCCCAGCTCCTGCCAACCTCGCAGTTTGAAAGCAAGAAATTGCAAGGAGATAAATAGGGACCACTTTGGCGGGAAGGTAACAGCGTACCAAGCATCTAGCCATGCCCACCACATGTCCACGGAAGCGTCTGCAGACAGCGCTGGGTCTTTGGGTGTCAATGGAGATAAGCAGCACATTCTAGAGCCGGATACGACCGGGTACAGCCTGAGGCCCTGGAGACTTCTTGTCGCTCTACTACAAGGCTTGCGAATCAGCCCCAGAGGTAAGGGATGGGTATTTCTTTGTTCCCTCTTTCCCTGCCGGTCAGGGAGACGCCGATCTTGCAATTATGGAGCTGCCCCTCCAGAAGAAACCAAACAGGCTTTGCTCAGAATGAGGAAATGTTGAATAAGCAGGCAGGTGAGGAGTCTCTGCCTCCAGCCTTTATGCTGATCACGGGTCACTGAGTGAACCGGTCCCACACCTAGCCACATCATCATCATCATCATCATCATCATCATCATCATCATAATTTCATGTCAGGAATTATTCTGGGTTGAAAGGATTTTTTGCTGGAGGAACTCCGCTCAGGGGATGCCCGAATGTGCTCCTTTCATGTCCCCCCCACCCAAGATCTTTTCCCACCGCAGTGGTCCCTATTTATTGACTTGCAATTTCTTGCTTTCGAACTGCTAGGTTGTCAGGAGCCGGGACAGAGACGGGCGCTCAATCTGTCATGCAGTACCCAGGTCTCCAACTGCTGACTTTATTTATTTATTTATTATTTCGATTTCTATACCGCCCACTTGGCCAAGGCCAACTCAGGGCGGTTCACAATCACAATAAAAACATAATTTAAAACTGCATAAAAACTACCCTCCCCCTAAAAATGGGTGCAGGGACCAAGGGGGCCGGAATTACACTATACCAGCCACCCAACGGAAGTCACCCTTCCACTTGCCGACCTTCCAGCTAACAAGGTGAGCTTCTTAACCACTGCGCCACCACAGCCATGTAAGGTGTTGGATTTTAGACCACAGTTCTTAGCAGGATAAATTGTGCCTGTTGCCAGAGCAGCGTGCCATGAAGAGACACTTTTCTGGTGATGAGACCATGAGATGGTAGTGGGCCAGGATACTTAAGAGACCACGTCACCCCAAGAACATCTGTCCATATCCCACCAGAGCAGACCAGAGAGGCTCTCTCATTGTTCCATCTGCTAGAGAGGCGCGTCTCTCTAGCACCAGAAAGAGGGCCTTCTCAGTGTTTGCTCCGACCCTATGGGACCTCCTGCCAATTGAGTTGCATCTCCAGACAGAGTTGCTGCCCTTCAGGAAAGGGCTAAGAACATGGCTGGCAGGGCAGGTGTGGGGCACCAGCAACCGCGGCCTGCTGGCTAATTTAGTAGAACACACACTCTCTCTTTTTTAATATTTTAAAATAAATAAACAAACAAACAAGAAGTGACACAGCAAAAGTGAGGCCAGCCCCCTTCCTGTCTTGGAGGTCTACGTAGAGATGGACCTGCTGACAAGAGAACCATTCCTTTCCATCAGTGGGGAGCGCATTCCTGTTCAAAGTCCTCAGGAATTACTCATGCCTTATTTTTATCCCACACTTCCTCTCGGCAGCTATCAAGAGAGGCCCACATACACACAAGCATGTGAAACACGTCAGTCAATGCATCCAGGATTTCTCTGTCCTAGACCAATATACAGTGGACCCTCGATTAACGACGTGTTCGAATAGCGTCATTTCCGCTTACCGACGCGTCGTCACTCTCCACGTGACTATCCGCACAATGACAAAAACCGTCGTTGTGCGGATCAACGATGGTTTTTTAACGTCGTTGTGCGGATAATGACCGTTTTTGCCGCTAGATGGCACAGCTGCCGTTGAAAAGCGCACAACATTTCCCCTATAGCGACGCTACTTGGGGAACCAAGCAATGTCGTTATGTGAGGGTCTACTATAATAGCACACTGGCTCCCAGTGAATGATCGACACATTGACAGCTGAAAACCAAGGTCGCAATATTTAATCTATTAGACTGCAGTTAAGTCAGCTACAAAGATGCCCGCGTTACTCAGCAAGCATGTGCCAAAACCAAAGCCGTTGCAGCGTTAATACAAAAGGTCAATTAAAGCCTGTGGATAATAAATGCCACCTCTCAGAAACAGAAAGAATAAGTCTAAGAGAGTCCTCAGGATGGTCAGGCTAGTTGACCACCGTCTGGCACTAAGGCATTGAGTCACTGGCAGTAGGGTCTACTCCCATGGGCCAGCCCCAGCAGGCATTGCATCTGGTCCCCGACGCCCTCGTCCCCACCCGCCCGGAAGCACTGAAAACTGGCGAAAGCGTGCATTTTCACAAAAGAATTCGTCGAAAATACACGTTCGCACAAGAACATGCGCGGAACGACATGTATTGGAAGCCTCCTTGAGTCGCCTCCTTGAGTCGCACTTGTGCAAGTAAGGTGGGGTACAAATTTAATAATAATAACAATAACAACAATAATAATGATGACTGGCCCACTCAGCCGTCTGAGGGGGAGTGCTACGGCCCATGCCCAGAAAATGAAGAGAAAGCATGGTCTACTCTATGACCATAGCAGGATAACCTTTGCCGTCTTGGGTGCCGAAGTGCACAGGGAAGGGTGATGGTCCCCAAGTGGATTAAATCCCACTGGCATCCATCTTGGTGGCGAGCAGCAGCTTCATCCGTCCTGGCATGATGATGATGATGATGGTGACTTTGTGCGCCCAAAGGGCTCAGGAACAGAAAGTGACTTGTGCAGCTGGGTCAGGGGTATACTATGGTGTGTCATGCTGCGATGCGGAAGGCAGATGAAAGGCCATGGCATTATATTCTCAAGACAGTCTTCGTGGCTGATCGCCATGAGGATCGCCAATACTCAGATTCGGATACGGCATAAGAAGGCAAGAAAGGGAACAGGGTTTTCTCCCACCTCGCACTGGTTGTTGTGAGCCTAAGAGAACGGTGGAGGGTTCAATTCCCTCTGTGGGCTCTGAAAAGTGACCCAAAGGCAAGGGATTCCCAACCTTTTCAAGCCAAGGGCCGGGTCGCGCTCCCTCAGGCAGCTTCAGGGGCCGGACGGCCATTTTGCCCTGCCTGCCACACATGGCACTTCTGGGTGGGCCACATGAAATGATGTCATGGGCTGCATCCGGCCCACAGGTTGAGAACCTCTGCCCCAAGGCCTCCACCACGCCCACAGATACGTCATTGTGCCTCCCTCCCCCACACTTTTCCACTAATCAATTAATTAATAGTTAATTAACCTATATTTGCTTAAACCCAAGGTTGTTGTGAGACGAAGAGGGTGGCCAAGGGTTCGATTCCCTCCGCGGGAAGCCTGCCTGGCTCTGAAGGCCCGAAAAGTCATTACGCCCCCCCCGTCTCTCTCCCCCTCCCCACCACTTAATTGGCTAATTAATGAGCTGTTAATGAGGCTGTGTGGATCACCTGGGCCAGCTCCTCCCGGCAGACGGCGCAGTAGCGCACCCCGCAGAGGGCCCGCATCCGCACGGAGCACCGGTAGCAGATGGGGTGCTCGCACCGGCCCAGCGCCACCACCTCCAGCTCCCCGCAGCACAGCACGCAGCAAGGCCAAGAAGGCCCGTCGGGGCTCCGGGGCTCCGGCGGCGGCGGCGGAGGAGGAGACGCCATGGCTCTGGGACGGCAGGGCGCGACGCGGCCTCGCCGCCCCTCCTGCGGCCTACCTACTAGGCCCCGAGCGCAGCCTAGCAACCTCTGCTCCCGGCCGGAACTCGGCCCCCTCCCGCACAGAGAATGCGCGCCTAGAGCGCCCCCCCGCGTCCCGCTTCCGCCGGCGCCACGTCGTCCGCGCCTAGAACGTCCCTCCCCCGTCCCCACTCGCCCTCCAGCCACGGCGCGGAGGGAACCGCCCCTCACCTGTGACGCCCTCCTCCAGGTGCCTTAGATCCAAATCTGGTAAACTGACGTGAGGGGACCGACTTCCGAGGGCGCGTTGGAACTTCTTAAGTCCCACCAGGATTGCTGGTCGATAGAAGTGAATGAAGGAACTGGAGCACCTTTGCCTGGACATAATTTCCTACTGGATAGTGTGTGTTTCTTTTCCCCTGACATGTAATTTGCTGATATTATTGTATTATTACTGTATTATTGAGTGTATCAAGTTATATTTTCTTGTGTTACTATATTTTTTATTGTGACAGTGTACACCTCTTTGAGTATAGAAATTAAACATGATGATGATGATGATTAGGCTGCAATTGGTACGAAAATCCGCACCCAAGTTAATTAATTTTCAAATTAAATGTAAATTTAAATTAATTATCAAATTAAACAAATTAATGGCAGAGAAGTGTTGTTGTTAATGCAATTATTAATTATTATTATTGGATACAAATCTACCATTTGATTCACAGTTGAGGACTGGTATAAAATTACTACTACTACTACTACTACTACTACTACTACTACTACTACTACTACTACTACTACTACCACCACCACCACCACCACCACCACCCATACCCGTCAAGCACAGCTCCGCAAAATACGGGAAATTACTGCGCATGCGTGGATGCGCACGCGCGGTAACCCATTTGCGCATGTGCACCGTCTCCGCACATGCGCAGTAAGCCCTTTCCCTGCCGTTCAAATTCAGGACGGCGGCGGGAAAGGGGAGGGCCGAGCGCAGAAAAATGGGAAATCCCAGCCAATACGGGACACTTGACAGGTATGTCGCCGCCACCACCACCACCAAAAGCCTGTACCAATGAGGACTTAAAGTTGGCCAATGACAAAGCCAAGAAGGTGGTTCCTTTTTGGTAGTCCAGGGTTTGATTGGGACACAAAAGAAAAAAAAATATGGGTGTTGTTACTGCTGTGTTAATTTTGACTCACGGCCATCCTTGCCAGGGATTTCCAGGTAGAGTACCCAAAATTTATTTACCGGCGATAGCTGTTGGGGCTGCCCAATTTCCCCCAAAGCTACCCAGGCTGGTTCTTATTGGAGGCAAAGTGGGGAATCAAACTCCCAATCTCCCGAAACCACAAGGCCAGTGGTGGCATACCTATGGCACGCATACCAGAGGTGACACTCACAGCCCTCTCTATGGCATACCTGTCCACTTTCCCGATTTGGCCGGGAAAACCCTGTAATTTGATGTCCATTGATGTCATAATCCGCCCCGCACTGCCAAAACCCCGTAATTTGTCAGCGGGGGGAAATGCTTTCCGCGCAGGCGCGGAAGCGCTACGCCGCTTGTGCAGCCCCTACGGAAGCGACGTAGCGCTTCCGCGCATGCGTGGAAGGGGTAAAACCCTTCCACGCATGCGTGGAAAGCGACCTGCACACAAGCGATGTGCGCAGGTCCCGTTTTTCCGGAGCCGTGGGTTGACAGGTATGCTCTATGGGCATGCACGGCCATCACCCCAGCTCAAAGCTCCCTCTGCCCAGCAGCCCAATGGGAACCCTTCCTCCATTCTCCCCAGCACGGAGTTCACCCCGCCCCTCTGTTTTTGTAGGAATGGCTGGCCGCAAGGAGGCGACCGTGCGGCGGTGAAGTCCAGCCCCGACCAGAGTCGGGGTACGTTTTATTACCCTGCCTTGGGGTTCATGACACGTGCCTATGATGCTCATGACTCCCCTATACAGAAGGCTTGCATACGTGGCATTTTCCGGTGGTCAGCTACAATGTCAGCTCTTGGACATTGCCCTGTGGTTAATGGACACCCCGCAGTTAATTACATCAGGCTGGCGAAACCCATTGTTCCTGCCCTAATCTTGGGGTCTATGTGTATTGACTCCGGGCATCTAACTTTGTCCTCGTCTGCCCTGGCTTGTTTGCCTTACTCTACTGTAGCCATCAGCCAAGGCTTGTGATTCATCTCTAACTAGCCCGCTCCCCAATTTCCTTTCCCACCAGGCTCAGGTGGTCCCCGGATCTGTCGAAAGCCGAGCGAACCCCTGAGGAGAGGTTTAATTGCCAATTATTCCCGCGGGCAACCCACAGTTTTTAGTCTCTCAAAGGTTCACCATTGCTGCACTAGGCTATTCAACCAGCTTTCTACCAATCAGTAGGTGGCATCAAAGCACCAACCATAATCATCTTCTTCCACCAGTTCAACCCCTGGACTGCCAAAAGGATGTTACTTTCTTGGCTTTGTCATTGGCTAAACTTAAGTCCTCATTCTGTATCTCTCCACATTCACGCATTGTGTTGCGTCTACCAGCACCCCCCACTTGAGCATGTTGGTCTTGCATTGAGGGACTTCAACCCTCAGCATATTCAGGGGTCCTCATCCAAGTGACGTAGGGGAGATGTTCAGATCTTCACTTATATCCAGTGGTGGGCTCCAAAAAAATTTACTACCAAACTGGCGAACCGGTGCGAACCTGCTGATGCCCACCACTGCTTATATCTACCTTTAATGATGTTCCTTGTCCAGCGAGCTCCTTCCTTCAGCTTCTAAATTTATTTTGCTCTTGTGTACCCTCAAGAGTGATTGTTCTTCCCATAAAGCTCTTTCTGGATCTGAGCGTGCTTTCGCTTTCTTGTGGTTTTTGGGAAGGATGGAGGAGAAGTAGGAGAAGCGATGGACCCATCACCCCTACCACCGAGGAGACAGATGTTGATGCACAAAGGCAACAAAGTTTGGGATCCTGTATTGATTTCCTCTGCTTGGAAAAGGGCTGGCTGGATAGCTCAGGTTGGGAGTTTGATTCCCCCACCATGCCTCCCAGGAGAAGAGCCAGCCTGTGTAACTTTGGGCAAACTGTACAGCCCCAAGGACTCTCCATAGAGGAAATGGGAAACCCACTTCTGTGTCTTTTCGCTCAAGGACAGGGGTTTGCAACCTAAGGCCCATGGGCCAGATCTGGCCCACAACACCATTTCATGTGCCCCTCTCTCCAAGGGAATTTGAGAAACAAAATGGCTACCCTTTCTAAGCTGCTGGGACAAAATGGCCACCCTTGTTGTTCAGGCAGTGGAAAATGGTTATCCGGCTCTCAAAGCTGACTATGAGAGCAAGACCTGGCCCCTGGCTTGAAAAGGTTGGGAAGCCCTGCTCTAGGAGAACCCAACTTGATTCGAGAACCTGGCTTGAGACAGAAGAGCTTTGAATCGCAGCTTAGGGATCCCCACCCCATATTTTTACAGTCTTTCTGTGACACCCCAAACATAGTCATGTTGCTCCACAACAGACAATGTTAATATGACTCACTGTTTGTTTCAAGGCACCTGAGTCATGGCCATTTGGGACATACTGGCTACGCAAGCATTCCCAGTGGTAACTTTTTTGGGACTGTGACTCAGTTGTCCAGGCTGAGTCATGGGAACGTCACAGGTTATTATGCTAGGAAGCCTCTTCACAACACGATGCAATGTTTACAGAGAATGCAGCTGCCAGGGTTGGAAATCCTAGGGCAGGGGTGCCCAAACTACAACCCACAGACCAGATCTGGCCCCCGATGCCAATTCATCTGGCCCACACCGCCCTCGTTGCTCCCAGAAGTGCAAGCCAAATGTGCCCATACGGGCAATTTTTGCTTCTCCTTCTGGGAGCACCGAGGGTGGTGTGGGCCAAATGAATTGGCATCAGGGCCAGATCTGGCCTGATGATCGTAGTTTGGGCACCCCTGGTTTAAGCAGAGAAAATGGCAGCTTAAAACCTATCTCATCCTGTTGCAAAACGGATCGCAAGGTGCGTTTTACTTCAACTTCTGGTGGGAGGACCCACAGGACTGGCCCACTGAACAACGTGACCGGCCCACTACCCAAAAAGTTTGGGCGCTCTTGTCCTAGGGAGAAAATCCCAGTCCAATAACCTATGAAGACCTACAGTTGACCAACCAAACGGTATTAACTTTGCAAGCTGACAAGACTTCCGGAGTTTTTTAGACCAAGAGTTAGGACTCCCCAGACTGGGGGAAAAATCATCTTATAAGAGCAATGGTGTCTGCACTGAGGTTTTCATTATTTACCCCATCAGCCATAAGATATTATTCTTCTCTAGCTAGGCACTTGCTTTCCCCCACAACTCCTTTTTGACCCTCCCAAAAGCATGCTTTATTGTTATTATTGCTGTATCCTGAAGGAAGAGTTTCCTAATAAGCAAATAATGTGTATTATTGATAATAGCAGCCACAAATATGTAAATGGGAGAGAGGTTTGTTTTAGGAAAATTCATTTGGTGATAGTGTTGGAGAAAGAGACCTAAGGGCTTTGGATCGGGGGGAAAGGAGGGCGCATGTGTGCATTTTTAAATTATCTTTTTAAAGAGTTTAATCAATCAAAATCTGCAATTACAGACCAGACGTCTTCCTTTGAGATCCATGTTTGGTTCTCACTCAGCCACAAAGTTCTTGGTCTCTTCATCTTCCTTCGGCTGATCCGCCTCACAGGGCTGTCGTACAGAGAAGCCAGGAAGGGCCCCACCTATTCCCAAGTGTCGGTGGTTACACAGCAATGGCCACCCGGCTCTTTTTGGCCTATAATTCACCTCGCAGACATGTACCTGTAGATTAGTGGCAATCCCAAACTATCCGGAGAGATGCTTGGCCACAGACGCCCACTTGGAATTCCTTATAGGAGAGGCAGGATATGAGTTTAATTCCTCATTCATGCACATGCATGGCCTCTGCAGAAGCCAGTTCTGTAATGATTAGCATCCAAGAAGGTGTTTGTTCTTTAGGTTGGAGCTGCCAATTTATCTTCCAAGTACCAGAAAACAGACTGTGCCTCTTCCGAAGACTAAGAACAAACGCCGTCCTTAGATGAGGAGGGACTTCTCTAGGCTAAACCAGAACTGTTGGAAACACCTGCCTTTTGGACTTGAGTAATAATAATTGCACGCCTTCGAGTCCATTCGGACTTATGATGACAGCTTTCCAGGGGGCACAGAGCGGGAATCGAACTTCTAACCTGGGGTGCCCATGGGCCGGATCTGGCCCCAAAGCCAATTCATCCAGCCCACAGCATGCTTGTCACTCCAGGAAGTGGACCAGGAACATTTTACTTCTGCTTCTGGGAGCAATGAGGGTAGCTTTCTGGATGAATTGGCATCAAGGGGCAGATCTGGCCCATGGGCCGTAGTTTGGGCACCTCTGTTCTAACCTGTGGCTCCATTGCCAGACATCTAAACTTCTGAGCTATCCAGTCATCTGGTTTATTGTTGTTGTTGTTTTGGACTAAGCCTTCCAAAATCTCCTTCCATCATGAGGTCGCCGAGCGCCTGGCAAAACAGAACATGCATGCAGCAGAAAGTTTTAAAAACTTTATTACGGGGGACAAACCCACCCCCACCCCCCAGGGTTCAAAGAGATCATGGGTGAGCCATGGACCATAGCTGTCAAGTATCCCTTATTGGCCGGGGAAACCCCTTATTTTACCCTCTTTCCCGCTGTCATGCCTTATTAATTAGACTGCAATGCCCTATTGCCGCCATTGGAGGGCAGCACAGGATAAGCATAGCTGTCAAGTATCCCGTATTTGCCGGGAAATTTCCCTTATTTCCAAATCCAAAACTTGACAGGTATGCCATGGACTTGGAATGCATATTGAGAAGGACCAGGTACCTTCATTCACATGCACACTGTAGAGAAATGTTGCTTTCAAAGTGGGAGGGAAACCCTGAAGGGGGACTAGCGTAGCAACTCAGTATAATTGAAGGGTGTGTAAAAGTGTTTACCACGAATGAATGAACAAGGCAAACTCAGATAATGAAAAATAGGGACTCAAGATTTTTTTAAAAAAATATGTAGGAATAATTAGAGCCTACAAAACGGAAACCTCAATTCACCCACAAAGTCACCCAATGGCATACCTGTCAAGTTTTGGATTTGGAAATAAGGGAAATTCCCCGGCAAATACAGGATACTTGACAGCTATGCTTATCCTGTGCTGCCCTCCAATGGTCGCAATAGGGCATTGCAATCTAATTAATAAGGGATGACAGCAGGAAAGAGGGTAAAATAAGGGGTTTTCCTGGCCAATACGGGATACTTGACAGCTATGCTTATCCTGTGCTGCCCTCCAATGGTCGCAATAGGGCATTGCAGTCTAATTAATAAGGGATGACAGCAGGAAAGAGGGTAAAATAAGGGGTTTTCCCGGCCAATAAGGGATACTTGACAGCTATGCCCAATGGCCTAAAATCTTATCAGTATTCACATATGTATTGCGCAACACACTGCAGCTTATTTTGCCTCATTGATGGAGAGTCTTGAGCATGTGACTGACGGCACAGTGCAGATGCACCTTGTCGATTAGCCTCAGTTAGCCACAGCAAGTTATGCCAGCCTTACATGGACACGGCTAGCCTTCTGGCCAATCTGACCTGATGATTTAGAGAGGCCTCTTTTATTCACTGTTCAGAAATAAAACTTTGTCCATAAATAACAGGGACTGTCATTTTTGTTTCTTTATGTGTTTAGGTAAAGGTAAAGGTTTCCCTTGCTCGAAAGCCAGTTGTATCTGACTCTAGGGTTCAGTGCTCATCTCTGTTTCAAAGCCGAAGAGCCAACGCGGTCTGCTTCTGCAGACATTTCCGTGGTCATGTGGCAGACATGACTAGACACAGGAGCACACAGAACGCTGTTTACCTTTCCCACCAAAGTGGTCCCTATTTATCTATTTGCAATGTCTTGCTTTCGAACTGCTAGGTTGGCAGCAGCTGGGACAAAGACGGGAGCTCATTCCGTCCTGCAGTATTCGGGAATCGAACAGCTGACCTTCCGCCTCCCAGTCAGCGTCTTAGCCACTTGAGCCACTGCAGTCCCTTTATGTGTTTACATACACAAATATACACGAGCATAAGTATGTTCTCACTCACAGGTTTACCAGCTCAGATGCAAAATATCTCTCTTTATACACACACACAGATAAAGAAGACATATTTTATTTACTTTTGCCAGGTGAAAACATAGAGGAGGAAGAGGAGAAGAAGAAGAAGAAGAAGAAGGCCCATTTCAGATGTAGCCAAAGAAAAGCTATTTTTAACTTTTAGTGCCCCCCACTTCCAAATTCCGGGGTATCAGTAGCTCCGGGCGGGAAATGGTGAAAATCGGCGCCGAAAAATGGGAAATCCCGGCCAATCCGGGAAGGTTGACAGGTATGTACTTGAGTATAAGTTTAGTTTTTTAGCCCCCAAAATGAGGTCTTATACTCGGCTTATACTCAGGTCAACAACCCTGAGGGACCCAAAACTGCGGTGGTGCAAATTCAAACAAACAGTAAAAAAAAGCACTAACACTACCATTAAAAACTCAAAAACATACCCACACAAATGTCTAAATTAATTTATTTGACCATAGTTTCATGTACTGTATTTTTAATTATTGAAACTCACTAGCAGCTGCTGCATTTTCCACCCCTATTTTCCTAGTTTCAGAGGCCAAAATTAGGTACCTCGACTTATATCTGGGATGACCTACAGTCGAGTATATGCATGGGTAATTCCAACAGAGGCTTTCAAAACAATATGTGAGAAAAGAAACTTGCTGTTCTTCTTTCATGGCTATGTCAAACTTCAACCCAGGGGTTCCCAACTTTTTCAAGCCAGGGGCTGGGTCACACTCTCTCAGTCAGCTTCAAGGGCTGGACGGCCATCCCTGCCTGCACAACGGGGCAGCCATTTTGTCCCAACAACTTCAAAGTGGGTGGTCATTTTGTTTCGCGAATGCCCTTGGTGGGGTGGGGTGGGGTCACATGAAATGGCACCACAGGCCAGATCTGGTCCGTGGGCCTTAGGTTGGGAATCCCTGCTTTAAAGAAGCAAAATGAAACCACCTGCTTGGCTTTGTCATTGGCAAAACTTAAATCCTAATCAGTCCATGTGTCCAATTGTAATTGGTAGACCAGCCAATGAGCCAATGGATTCTGTATCTCTCCACAATCACACAGCATGTTGTTGAGTTCCAAATTTAGTCCATCTGATGCATACCTGTCAAGTTTTGGATTTGGAAATAAGGGAAATTTCCTGGCAAATACGGGATACTTGACAGCTATGCTTATCCTGTGCTGCCCTCCAATGGCGGCAATAGGGCATTGCAGTCTAATTAATAAGGGATGACGGTGGGAAAGAGGGTATAATAAGGGGTTTTCCTGGCCAATACGGGATACTTGACAGCTATGCTTATCCTGTGCTGCCCTCCAATGGCGGCAATAGGGCATTGCAGTCTAATTAATAAGGATGATGACGAGAAAGAGGGTAAAATAAGGGGTTTTCCCGGCCAATAAGGGATACTTGACAGCGATGCCCAATGGCCTAAAATCTTATCAGTATTCACATATGTATTGCGCAACACACTGCAGCTTATTTTGCCTCATTGATGGAGAGTCTTGAGCATGTGACTGACGGCACAGTGCAGATGCACCTTGTCGATTAGCCTCAGTTAGCCACAGCAAGTTATGCCAGCCTTACATGGACACGGCCTTACATGGCAATAGGGCATTGCAGTCTAATTAATAAGGGATGACAGCGGGAAAGAGGGTAAAATAAGGTGTTTTCCTGGCCAATAAGTGATACTTGACAGCTATGATCTGATGTGCCAATTAAGTCGACTCGGGTTGGCCACAGATTATGAGTTACCAGACTTTTCCATTTGTCTCCAGGTTGAGCCCAAAGCCTATTTTATATAAAGCACCTGTTCTACAACTTGCTCCAGGTAAGCAGTTCACTTCTAGTGAAGTCACGTAGGGAACATGCTGATCTCCTCCACACCTCCACCCAGACTCCCATCATCATCAGACATCATCAGCCTTTGGCAATCAGGTGCTTTTGAACCTTCTTTTAATCCCCAGTTTTGCATGGTGTGATTAAAGAATTAAGCTTCCCAAAGCAAAATCCGACTCCTGGAAACATGCGCAGCTTTCTATGTTCCTCCTGATCAAATGTTTCTCTTCTTATTAATCCTTTAATGAGCACCAACAGTTGGGCAGTGTGCGCCTGCTGATCTACGCCTTCCAGAAAATCGGACAGAAGGAGTCTTTCCGAGATTGTGATGAATTGCATGCGGAAGGATGATGCTTTTTGGAGAACCAGACCTCCCGGGCAGGTTTTTTGCTTTTGCATTGCTAGAATGCAAATGTTTTGGTTTGGGAATCCTATTTACGTGAGAAAACATGTACAGATGTGACACTAAGTGCGCTCTGTTCTGGGCCACGTTCCAACTGTACATTTTCACCATTGCATAGAGGTTTATCCTTGAGAATTTTGCTTTGCATTCTAGTGTGTGGGCCTCAGAGACTAATTTATGCACACAGTGGCATGAGTTAGATCAGGGGTTCCCACCCTTTTCAAGGCGGGAGCCAGGTCATGCTCTCTCTGTCAGCTTCAAGGGCCGGATGGTGATTTTACCCTGCCTGCACGATGGGGGGGTGGCCATTTTGTCCCAACAGCTTCAAAGGGGCAGCCATTTTGTTTCTTGAATGCCCTTGGAGGGGTGGGTGGGGGGTCTGGCACATGAAATTGCTCTGGGGGCTGGATCTGGCCCACGGGCCTTAGGTTGGGAACCCCTGAGTTAGAATTTTTTTAAAAAATTCTGGACAGAATTTGTATATTTCTTTATAAAGGCAGACACATTTGACGTGTGTGTGTGTGTGTGCGCGCGCAGTGGTGGGATTCATTTTTTTTTACTACCTACTCTGTGGGCGTGGTATGGTGGGCGTGGCCAGGGGCAAAGCCCTGCAGGTAGGCTGAAGCAGACCTGGCCCCTGGTTTAAAAAGGTTGAGAAATCCTGTCCTAAGCTGTAAGAGGGGTTCTGTATTAGCTGGAAGGAACTGCGGTGCCTTAGTGGTTAAGATGCTGAACTTGACGACTGGAAGGTCAGCAGGTCAGCAGTTCAAGGCCTGAGTACTGCATGATGGAGTGAGCTCCCGTCTCTGTCCCAGCTCCTGCCAACCAAGCAGTTTGAAAGCAAAAAATTGCAAGTAGATGAATAGGTACCACTTTGGTGAGAAAGGTAACAGCAGTCTGTGTCTAGTCATGCATGCTATATGACCACGGAAACATCTGTAGACACAGACAGCGCTGGCTCTTTAGCTATAAACAGAGATGAGCACTGGGAGGAACCACGTGACCAGCCCACTGAACCATGTGCCTGAACAATTTGGGCACCCCTGCTCTAGCATGATGTTGTAATTTTGACGCTCCTTGCTGATTCTCTCTTTCTCGGGATGCCGTGATGGAGAAAGGTCTTTATGTTTTCGCTAGTGAACAACTGCAGGGATGCATGAGGAGGAAAGGCAACCAGATGCAGTCCCAAAAATTGGCCCCATTAGAGGGATGTTCAGAGGGATGACTCGTTGCGCTTGATTGCATCTCCTCACAAAACTCAGAAGGACTTTGGCAAGGAGATTTCAGAGTTGACGCAAATGGCCAAGGGGGAAAAACAACCTCATGCCAACTCAGGTGATTGGTCTCCTCCCTGGACCCATACACACCTAAGATGTACCTTTTGTCTCCATCCATAATTCAAGTTGCATCATGTTTTGGAGTTAAGCTTGGCAGTGACCCATCTTAACATGCGTCCCTGATCTTGACGGGCCTGAGCGACACAAAGGCATCACTGCAGGCTCTGGCACGGGTTAATCGCCAAACCTGTGAGAACCCGAACATTTTACTTTCTTGGAATACAATTCCACACGTCCCATAGCATGAATGGCTGCCTGTAGGTTTCACACTGAGGCATTTCTGGTTTGTTTCCTTGCAAATTGTATACCTCCTTCTACTATAACCTAGATCAGATAGGGCTACGGTTAACCACTAAGTTTCCTCTTAGTTGTATGGGGGGGGGGGGGGGTTTGTAACAAATTGACTTTAACTCGTAGGGGAAACTTAGTGGATAACCTTGTATGCCAGGGAGGTTGTAACAATTATTTTTTTGTCAGATGAAAAACAAAGTACGAAAGAAGGTTACTGTATATACTTGACTATAAGTCGTCCCGAATATAAGCCGAGGTACCTAATTTGGATGTCTAAAACTAGGAAAATAGATTGACCCGAGTATAAGTCGGGGTGGAAAATGCAGCAGCTGCTAATGAGTTTTAATAATTAAAATTCATGAAAATATTTAATTAATTAATTAAGACATTTGTGTAGGTATGTTTTTGAGTGTTTGCATTGACCCGAGTATAAGTCAAGTCCCATTTTTGGACTTCATTTTGGGGGGCTAAAAACCGACTTATACTCGAGTATATATGGTACAAACCAATATCAAAATCCTCCTTTGAGAAACTGTGTGGCCAAACCACCTTTCCTGTTGGTGAGCAAGCATGAGCATTGTTTTTCTGATAGTCAATGCCTAATTGGCAATAATTACTGCCCAATTAGTTTGCATTACTGTTGCCTCAAAACCTGGTGCCTACTTCCAGAAGGAGAGGTGGGGTTCACGAAAGGAAAGCGGTTTAGCTGATGATCTACATTGCGTCTTTATTAATCTGCCAATCCATAAATGCGCACAGAAGACCGTGAGATCTCACTGTTTTGCTTTGGACAGTTTAAGGGCTGGGAAGTCGAGGCTGAAATTATGAACCCAAAGCATCCATGGACTTAATGTTCTCTTTAATCTCTTTATATAGACCTGATTCCAAGGGTAAAGTCAGCGCCGGGAGTGGCCTTTGAGTCTCCAAAACAAATCTAAGCAGGCATGTGCTGGCCATTTGGGTGGGACACACGGACAGGTCCCGGTGCGCCCCTGTGACTGCCACCCCCCAGAGGTGGGCAGAGGTATGTCACCTGGTGGCTACAATCCATGACATCATGCAGTAACACCCCCCAGGCACCCCCCTCCCTCCAAGTCCAGCACCATTTTAGCATAGCCAGCACATCCCTGAATCTAATAGGAACATCAAGTGACTCCTTCGATGGTCTTCTTCAAGTGTCTTATCTGCAGTGTCCACAAGAAGAAAGGCAGAGTTAATCAAGCCACACCGAGAAATGAAAGCTGATATTCAAATACGATGCAAGAAATACTGTTTTTAATGTCTTTAAAATGTGTGAAGGTGTTGATTTGTGCTTTGAAGTATTCAGACTGCCTCCGTGAGCTTTGGTTGCCACTTTAAGCATCGCTTTACCAGCTCTATGCCTGTATGTATGTATGTATGTATGTATGTATGTATGTATGTATGTATGTATGTATGTATGTATGTATGTATGTATGTATTCTTATTTAACTGCCCCTTCGTCAAGGCGACTCTGGGCGGTTACAATGCAAGAAACCACACTGACATAAAAACACTCCAACAACACAATAGAAAAGGTAAAGGCTTCCCTTGCTCGAAAGCCAGTCGTATCCGACTCTAGGGTGCAGTGCTCATCTCTGTTTCAAAGTTGAAGAGCCAGCGTTGTCTGCAGACATTCCCGTGATCATGTAGCAGGCATGACTAGACACCGAAGCGCCCGGAACGGTGTTTACCTTCCCACCAAAGTGGTCCCTATTTATCTACTTGCAATTTCTTGCTTTCGAACTGCTAGGTTGGCAGGAGCTGGGACAAAGACGGGAGCTCATTCCATCCTGCAGTACTTGGGAATCGAACTGCTGACACAAAAATAAAACATCGTGAAACTCTAAAATCTTAAAATCTAAAATCCAGATGGTATAATGATGATAATAATTATAATAATTTCATGTCAGAAATTATTCTGGGTTGAAAGGAATTTTGCTGGAGAAACTCCTCTCAGGGAGTGCCCAAATGAGGCTCCTTTCATGTCCCCAAGAGCTAGGACAGAGACAGGCGCTCAATCTGTCATGAAATACCCGGGTCTCAAACTGCCGACTTGCCAGCCTTCCAGCTAACAAGGTGAGCTTCTTAACCACTGAGCCACCGCAGCTCCTATCTTAATGATAATAAAAGCTTTATGATCAATTAAGCAATTGGCCTTTGATGGACTGACTCATTAGGAGTAAGTCTAAAGTGGCTCAGATTCTTTTTAGCAGGAAAATTAGCCCAAAATTAGGAATCCAGCAGTTGATACTGTATTTCTTGCTCACATTATGCCTCCCCAATGAGGTCAGGGGAAAATAATGTTTACCAGAAGGGCAAGAGGTGTGTTCGAGAGGATGAGACTTTAGTTGGGTCATAATCTGATAAGCCTTTTTTTAAAAAAATCCCCACATTAATTTAAAAAAGCCACAACACCTTTCAAGCCTGCAATGATATGGCAAAGCAACCCACAACTGGTAAGGCAGGTCCCACCCCATGTGGGTGAGCTGATGCTTGCAACCTGACCAATTCCCTCCTTGCATTAAACAAAGGAACACAATATGGGCCAAAGAACCCATGGCTGTAGGGTCATGGAAGATGCTAGAATGCTCCAGTAGAGAATGGCATGGCTCTCATCCCCCTACCATCCCAGTATTCTGCAGAGTGGTGTCAAATGGATGCCTGAGGTGGCTCAAGTGGTTAAGATGCTGAACTCGACAACTGGAAGGTTGGAGTTCGATACCCGGGTGGTGCACGACAGAGCGAACGCCCGTCTCTGCCCCAGCTCCTGCCAACCTAGCAGTTTGAAAGCAAGAAATTGCAAGTAATAATAGGTGGGAAAGGTAAATAGCATTCCATGCGCTCCAGTGTCTAGCCCTGCCTGCCACACGTCCAGGTAAAGGTTTGCACATGCAGACAGCTCTGGCGCATTAGCTATAAACAGAGATGAGCACTGAAGCCTAGAGTTGGATACGACTGGCCTTTGAACAAGGGTGACCTTAACCTTTACATCACCCTAAAATCACAGGATTCTGCAACGTGGTGTAAAATGGTTGCCTGCTTTCATATGCATGCCAACATACATGTATTCAGAATTCATGTTCATTTCATATGAATTCGTAGAGGCTGTAACAAGAAATTCTTTGTTTTGGGGCACCCAATCTGTTTACATGGCATGCTACAAATAGGTTGGGTGCCCCCAACCAGAAAAGAGTTGTGGGTGGGTGGGTGGGGATACAACACAGTCAAGTGTTGGGTGTTCCCTAAAAATAGGGGTTCCCAACCATATCCATATCCGGCCCACAGCACCATTTCATGTGCCTTCCCACCTCTCCAAGGGCATTTGAGAAACAAAACAGCCACCCCCTTTGAAGCTGTTGGGACAAAGTGGCCACCCCATCGTGCCGGCAGGGCAAAATAGCCGTCTGGTCCTCAAAGCTAACTGAGAGAATGTGACCCGGCCCCTGGCTTGAAAAGGTTGGGAAGCCCTGCCTAAAATTCACTAACTGAACCACTTAAAGAAAAACCTTGATGTTGGTCTTGATGCAAGACCCGGGTATTGCATGATGGATTGAGCAAAGAAACCTTGGGAAGCTAAGTAATGAATTTCTCAGGGCTGTGGACTATCTTCAAGTGCACCTCGCCCCAAAAGAGAGAATACAAGCACTCCCTTGCTCGAAAGCCAGTCGTATCCAACTCTAAGGGTAGTGCTCATCTCCGTTTATAGCCAAAGAAGTCAACACTGTCTGCGCCTATACACGTTCCCATGGTCATGTGGCAGGCATGACTAGACACCAGAGTGCACGGAACCACTGTTTGCCTTCCCTGCCGAAGTGGTACTTCTTTCTCTACTTGCAATTTCTTGCTTTCCAACTGCTCAGTTGGCAGGAGCTCGGACGGAGACAGAAGCAAACTCCGTTGTGCAGCACTCGGGAATCGAACTCTGACCTTCCAGTCATCAAGTTCAGCATCTTAACCAGTGATGCACTGAAGCAGGACCTGGCTGTCCTGTTCTGGAGAACTGGTAGCAGAAATTCCCCCAGGCCATGGCCACTTGGCTGGCCATGCCCACCTCCATACCCCATTGGGTTGTCCTCACCCACAGAGGTGGTAGTAAATTTTTTTTGGAGTGCATCACTGATCTTAACCATTAAGGTCAAGGTCAAGGCCACCCTTGCTCAAAAGCCAGCCGTATCCAACTCCAGGGTTCGGTGCTCATCTCTGTTTACAGCCAAATTGCCAGCGGTGTTTGCGTCTGCAGACGTTTCCGTGGACATGTGGCAGGCATGACTAGACACCAGAGTGCACAGAACGCTGTTCACCTAAATTCTTCAAAAGTCAGCTTATTTATTTATTTATTTATTTATTTCGTTGTCAAATCAACCAATCGCGCTGCTTGATCTGCAAGCAGCCCTTTTGACCTTCCAGGGCTGACCTCTGAGCTGAAGAAGAAGAAGAAGAAGAAGAAGAAGAAGAAGAAGAAGCAGTAGCAGCAGCAGCAGCAGCTTTCTTAGGCAACTGAATTTCGACATGCGATTCTTCCTGGAAGTCAACCAGGTCTTGTACCTTTGCATGCGCGGACTGAAAGGTGTCGAAACCTTCCTATGTTGGAGGAGACACGGCTGCTCATGGAATTACCTCTAATTAACTCCCGTGTCAAGCAGAAAGCCCTACGCAATGCAGAGAATGATCCGGCCTCGTCATACGTTTTCCCAAGCAACTTGTTCTCCCGCATTCCTTCATCGGATGTTTGCAGCAAACTAGGTGTCTGAAGGAGGACGGAGTACCTGGCTAATCCTAGGAGTAATTAAAGGCCGCCTCCCTCTCCATCCTTTTGGGATTCTCTTCCTGTCCCAAGTCCCTTATCGCCTCGACTGTGTGTCAAGCAATGCTTCTAGGACAACAAGCATCCTTTCTTCTCCTGGGACAACCGAGACGCGAAACCTGTGGATGAAGTGAAGAC
This sequence comes from Bradypodion ventrale, assembly GCA_035047345.1. Taxonomy (NCBI): domain Eukaryota; kingdom Metazoa; phylum Chordata; class Lepidosauria; order Squamata; family Chamaeleonidae; genus Bradypodion; species Bradypodion ventrale. The sequence goes on along the minus strand of JAWDJE010000014.1, from coordinate 22,943,898 downwards.
AACTTTGGGGGCAGAACGTCCAGGTTGAATCTGATCCTGCTCCACAGAGGTACGGGACTCACTTTCTCTATGGGCTGGTGGGAGCGAAGGTTGAGAACAAGATATTCCTTTGGGGGACTGCAAAAGCCCAGGATTTCTGCCCATGTTGGTCAGGGGAGTGTGGGATTTGTAGGATACCCAACCAATTAACAAGTTGGTTTGGAAGAGATAGCAATGAAAACTAAAAGACCAGACCATACCTGTCAACCGCGGCTCCGGACAATCCGGGACCTGCGCACAACGGTTCTGCACAAGTCACCTTCTACGCATGCGTAGAAGGCTTTTACGCTTGCGTAGAACCCTTTTACGCTTGCGTAGCCTTCTACGCAAGCGGCGTAGCCTTCTACGCAAGTGTAAAAGGGTTCTACGCTAACGTAAAAGCCTTCTACGCATGCGTAGAAGGCGACTTGCGCAGAAGGGCTGCGCAGTACCTCCTTTCCCCCGCTGCCAAATTCTGGGGTTTCGGCAGCACGGGGCGGGAAATGGCGCACATCGGTGGCGAAAACCATGAAATCCCGGCCAATCCGGGAAGGTTGACAGGTATGGACCAGACCTGGGGAAGAGTGGTCTCCATCAACTTTTTTATCATCAGCATAATAGTATCCAGGACCTGAAAGTTGTGCTTCTGGAACAGAGAAATTACAAGACTAGGATCCAGAGAGAGACAGCAGAAATAAAATACATCCATCAGTTGGACACCCATCGCAAAGGTTTGAATAATAGCCGGGGTTTCTGGGACATTATCAAATTTGATACACAGATTTGCATCTGCTGCTATGTACAGTGGTACCTTGCTTAAAGAGCATAATGCGTTCCACAGGATTGCTCTTTAAGTGAAACACCATTCTAAGTGATCATTGTGTCTTCTGGCGAGAGGGATTGCGAACCCCGATTTAGTTGTTAAGCGAGGCGACCATTCAGAGAAAATTCTGCTCTTTAAGCACGTTCGTCTCTAAGCGAGGTGCCCTTTATGCGAGGTTTTACTGTATGTTATATTTTCTTATATTTTTACCCCTTCACAAGCTTTTCTGTCAAATTCTCTTTCACAACACATCTCACAGAACAAAGGACATGCTCATACAGTAACACAAAGGTTAAGCTCATTAGCAAATGTTCAATGCCAGGTACAGTAAAACCCTGACTTACAAATACATAAAATTCGACTTACATAACATTTTGTGCTAAAACCATGTTCCGACTTACACGATTTCCTGTGGGTTAGCTTCAAGTTACATAAAGTTTCTTTTTCCTACGGGTTTGTTTCAAGTTATGTAAAAATTCATTTCCCTATGGGCTTGCTTCTTTTTACATAAATAAAATCATTTTTCCTATGGGTTTTCTTTGAGTCATGTAAAAAAAAATATTTTTCCTATGGGTTTGCTTTGAGTTACATAAAAAAATGATTTAAGCAAAAGCCTACGGAACGGATTTTTTCCCCATAAGTAGGGGTTTTACTGTACTGTATTCCCACTATTACAATTGAAAAGGGGATATTTAGAGCTAATCTGAATAACAACCAGATGTCATCTGCTACTGCCAGCTGTAGGAAGCTGTATCGATTGCATACTTATCTGTTTAATCACTCTATGCTTCTGTATCTGGAGTTTTCCAAACTCCATGGGTGAGTCTATGTTGCATATCCTATCTCATGGGTACCCAAACTTTATGGGCCATGGGCCGGTCATGTGGCTCAGCGGGCCGGTCATGTGGTTCCTACCACCAGACGCAGAAGTAAAACGCACCTTGCCATCTGTTTTGCAACAGGATGAGATAGATTTTAGGATGCCATTTTCTCTGCTCTAACCAGGGGTGCCCAAACAACGGCCCATGGGCCAGATATGACCCACAGGCCGTAGTTTGGTCATCCGTATCCTATCTGCTGTTGGACGCCAGAAGGTGATGTTCTCAGATCTACCTGGTGCATCCTGTTATCCCCATCCTTATTTATTTTAGGGAGCATTTTTAACTCACCTATATCAGCAGATCTCAGGTTACAATAAATTAATTAACCTTGAGCGGTGGGGAAAAAAATACAACCCCGAAGCCAGTTCTGCATCCTGTCTTCTCCAACCATTCCTCGCCCCCCCTGGCCCTCCATCCTTTAAATGGTTCCATCCAGTCAACATTGGCTGGAGGTGCGGAGGTTGGACCAGTACATGATCAATTTATATATTGGAAACAGTGAAAAACGCTGTGACATCCCTGCATCCTCCAGCGCATTGTATGATACACTGGGTATGTAGTTTGATTTTGTGTATATGTTTTTTATTATTGTATTCTCACGATATTATGCTTAGGGATAATTATGGTAATACCGTAATAATTAGAAAAAGGTAAATATGAACATTATAGATATACATAAATGAGTATGATTTGGAGTTTTAATGTTATAAGAAATAGAAAATATTGCAAATGTAATTTTTATGTTGCATAAAACAAATTGAGGTATAACAATTAAGATTCAGTGGAGAACAGGAGGTACGACGTTGATAAAGTAGTTATTGCTTTAGTGTTATTTTTAGTATTGTTTATCATTATATGAGTTTTATGCATTGTACCATATATTGATTTATATTTTTTTTGTATTTGTGTTGTAATTTTTTCTTTTTATTTAGATTTTGTTATTATATTTTCAAAATTAATAAAATATTTAAAATAAATTGTTCCATCCAGACCACAGGTAGAATTGGAAAAAAATCATGGATAACTCAGTTGACGTTAGGCAGCAAAGGATCAGTGCAGCAAATAAGCAGGCCCAGCCCTGAAATCTGTTGCAGAACCAAATCAAAACCAGTAATTACGGTCATGATCCCATTATAGGGCTACTTTAAAAAAACATATACATGCTTTGATATGGAAATGCTAGTAGGTGGAAAGGCTTAACACATGACAGGTGAGACAATTATGTTTATACATTTGAATTTAAGGTAGACGAGCGATTCAAAGCATTGACTTCTTATCTGACACCTGGTGTTAATATAGTATCTCTAGTCTATGCCATACAGTTATCCCAGCTGGCTATACCGTAGGAGCCATAGCTAGTCAGGCTCAAGGTCTCCCTTGCTTGAAAACCAGTCATATGGGGGCTGGGGTGTGTGTCAGTGGTTAAGAAGCTCACCTGGTTAGCTGGAAGGCTGGCAAGTCGGCAGTTTGAGACCCGAGTGCTGCACGATGGAGTGAGTTTCTGTCTCTGTCCCAGCTCCTGCCAACCAAGCAGATCGAAAGCAAGAAATTGCAAGTAGTTAAAAAGGTACCACATCGGCAGGAAAGGTAACAGCATTCCTTCCAGTCCAGTGTCTAGTTATGCCCGCTACATGACCACAGAGACATCTGCAGATGGACAGCACTGGCTCTTTGGCTATAAACAGAGATGAGCACCGAACCCTAGAGTTGGATATGACTGGCTTTCACGATCTCCATTTTCTAAGCCAAAACTGTGTGTCTTACCCGCAGGCGTGTGTTGGCAAAGCCATGGGGTGGGGAACAAGCCATCTCTTCTTGCCTCCTGCTTGCAGAAGTCTTTGCTCACACCTGGTGTCTCACCTTTGCCTTGTATCTTTTGCAGACGGACCAGAAAGATGGAGCAACAGAAACAAAAGGTCTCGATTCCTATGACCACGTTTCAGCATTGCAAGGAGCCCTGCCCATCCTTAGCGCCGCAGTCATACACTCCGGAACCCTTCGCCCCTGCGCCTTATGCTGATGACCCATACAAGTCAATACCATCTGCCCCTTACGCTCCATCCAAACCCTATACTGTGTCAGGTACTCAGTTGCGCATGTCTCCAAACACTGGGTCACTTTGCAGTTAAGCGGAAATAATGGCCTCCTACCAGTCTGCTACTGAAAATCCCAAGCAGTCATTGCAGCTCCCATGCACAAATGGGGCAGAAATTCAACAGCAGGCATTAGTAGAGTTGTTTGAGTGCTGGAATGGAACCACAAACTGGTGGACTGCCCTACTTGCTGGGAAATGGCAAGGGCATGTTCAAACACAGGTTGACTCCCATATCCACAGGGGATACATCCCAAGATCTTTCACGGATGCCCCAAACCATGGAAAACAGTGAGGCCTGTGTTACACATGAGTCATACAAGGGTGTGCGTACGCAAACGCCTCCATTGAGCTGTCATGGACAATCATGAAATGATTCCCCTGGAAACACAACCTGTTCCTTCTTAACTTTACATAGCAGACGGCGGGCTCTAGTGGCCAGCTCTGGTAATGCACCATAGGAATAGATATATATTATGTACCAGTATTTTATGGATTTTCAATTGAACATTTTTAGACCCATGGATAACTACTGAAACCTAAGGATACTAAACACAGAGATATTGGGTGTGGGTGATTTGTATATTATGTAATTTCAGGGATTTTTCATGGATATTTTCAGCCTGTGGATAGGGGAGGGGAGGCACGACCTGTACTTCTCGCTAGTGACAATATTTATTGTCCTGGGTTTGGGCAACTGTTAACTTTTTGTGCAACTCTATGGTACTGAACATTTCCCCTTGTGCTTTTTTTTTTGGGTACAGATGGCTGTTGTGGTGGTAGTCCATCTCCCCCGCCGTATTCCTGCCAAGATGTCCCTTGTGACCGAGTAGGACCAGGTATGTTTCAGAAATTTGCACACACGCAAGGGCTCCACACGGATTCGTGCATCATGTGGATGCAGCTCTAAACAATCTCTTACCAGAATGCTTGGTGATTAATTCCTTTATGACGATCAGCACCAGGCCACAGGTCCAGCTAGTCTAGCTCTGGAGGGGCACCTTTCTCTCGAAAAGGAGAAGGCACTTTGTGGTGAGGATTCCTGGTTTACACATGTGTACCTTCGAAGGTAGAGGTGTCCGAACTATAGCCCGTGGGCTGGATCCAGCCCCTGACACCAGTTCATTTGGTCCTTGTGGCTCCTGGAAGTGGAAGTAAAACGCACCCTTCAGGGCATGCGTACGTGCAGTAAACTCATTCGTGTGGATTCTCAGGGAATTAGGCTTCTGGAAGTTGAAGTCCAAGAACATCTGGAATGCCAAGGTTGTCCATCTCTGGCCTATATTGATGAGTTCTTGTTCTTCCCAGCTAAAGGCAATAACATCCATTTTCATTTCTAATCCTTAGTTTATATGAACAATGATCCTCCTGTTGTGGTCGCCGGCATCTTCTCCAGCAAACCAGCGTCTACCATTTGCCCTTGCTGCCGCCAGATTATTACTACAGATTTAGTCTTCCGTGCAGGGCCTCTGACGTACATGGCATGCACAGGCATATGCATGATGGGGTAAAGCACTTTTGGGATATGTTCAGCATCTCTCACTCTATATCTATTCATAGTTCTCACGGTGCAGTGGTAGGTGGTGGCTCAGTGGTTAAGAAGCTCGCCTTGTTAGCTGGAAGGCTGGCAAGTTGGCAGTTTGAGACCCGGGTACTGCATGGTGGACTGAGCACCTGCCTTTGTCCCAGCTCTTGGGGACTTGAAAGGCGCCTCATTTGGGCGCTCCTCGAATGGAGTTTCTTCCGCGAAAATCCTGTTAACCCAGAATAATTTCTGACATGAAATTATTATTATGGCAGTGATGAAAACTTGCAGTACTACAGTCCTTCTTTCATGTCCAGATCAAACTTTGGATTGCCAAAACGAAGCCAGTTTCATGGCTTTGTCGTTGGCCAAAATTAAGTCAGAACTACAGTCAGAACTGCTTACAATCGGAGTTCATGCCTGACAGGCTCAAGGTTGTCTCAACCTTCCAAGGTCGGTAAAGAGAGTACTCAGCATGCTGGGGGCAAAATGCAAATTAACTTGTGGACCGCCCAGACTTCTTGAACTGCCGTGGGGAAGTACAGGAGTATAATTTCTATTGCTTTATTGCAGTGTTTTGCGAATATGAAGGTTGGATAGGTCACCCTTGCTCGAAAGCCAGTCGTATCTGACTCTAGGGTTCAGTGCTCATCTCTGTTTATAGCCAAAGAGCCAGCGCTGTCTGTATCTGCAGACATTTCCATGGACATGTGGCAGGCGTGCCTGAACACTGGAGTGCATGGAATACTGTTTATCTTCTCACCGAAGTGGTCCCTATTTATCTACTTGCAACATCTTGCTTTCCAACTGCTGGGCTGGCAAGAGCTGGGACAGAGACGGGAGCTCATTCCGTCCTGCAGTACTCAGTAATTGGACTCTGACCTTCCAGTCGTCGAGTTCAGCGTCTTAACCAAAGCACTAACTTCCAACCTAATGGAAGTCTGCAGTGGCTCAAGTGCCTAAGACGCTGACTGGGAGGCGGAAGGTCAGCAGTTCGATTCCTGAGTACTGCAGGATGGAATGAGCTCCCGTCTTTGTCCCAGCTCCTGCCAACCTAGTAGTTCGAAAGCAAGAAATTGCAAGTAGCAGCAGACAACGCTGGCTCTTCGGCTTTGAAATAGAGATGAGCACTGCACCCTAGAGTCGGATACGACTGGCTTCCGAGCAAGGGAAACCTTTACCTTTAATGGAAGAAAGGGAAGAAGACAAGCAGTGGCATTATTAGGGTAACATTTCCAATTGCCAAATTGTTTTCACCGAGGATGGCTTGCTTGTTCATTCATTTTTAGTGAATGCATTTCCAGGAAAGGACCATGTCCTAAACATGGAAGGCAATGGGGTTGGAAATAGCCTGTATTTAATCCTCACTCTTACCTTCACTTTCAGAGGCTGCATGGGTTGTTGTCTTCTACCCTTCATGAGCAAATGTTGCAAAGACGTTGACCATTATTGTCCACGCTGCCGGTATCACATCTATCGGTACAAGAGGCTATAAGGCATCTAGAAGGGGAAGACCGCTCAAGCCGATCCAGAGGTCAATGGGGCTCGCCTTCGTTGGTGGACCCATTGACTGCATCGCATAGAACCCATGTCCTGGTCTACTGGTTTCTGGCAGCTACGTCCCATCTCGACGCCACAAGGAGGAACCACGAAGGGGAGACTAAGGAGGCTGGGTCAACAGCTTTCCTTCGGAGCAACTTGGCCGCCCAATTCCATCACTTGCTTGCGTTTCTTTTTCTTGCTTTGAGTCCTTCTGTCTTTCAAAGTCTGCCACTTCTTTGCAACCTCGATCCTGGCTGAAGTCTAGAGCATGGATGCAAAATCCAGGGAATGTCACAACCCTTCTTTCTCTTTTAACCTGTTTGCATACTGGAGACGGCGGGTGAAAAAAAAATCCCTTTAGGACAATATGCTGTGACTGTTTTATATGCCTTCTGTATTGGCGAACATGCATGTATTTTGATGGGATGACAGAAACATTTGGACCATGCTAAGTTATGTGGAATACGGTCTGTTGGCTCTTCTTTTACTCACCTGTAGCCCTTCCTCTATAAGGATGAATGGGTAGCTCTTTCGGCACAGAATGGAGCCAGTCTCACAGCTTTGGCTTCCCGGCATTTTAAGATTCCACTTAGAAACTTTTTTAAAATAAAAGTATACATTTTGCCAGACGTCCCTAGAAAACCATAGGTGGGACTTATGTCGATGCTTTGTGCTTTTAAGTCATGTTTGAGGACCCTAAAATGTTTTTTTTAAAAAATGTAGGGTGCTCAAGGAGTCATTTCATGCTGCCAGGCCTGTCAGTTGCCATAGCTAAGGCAAGAGTTTGAATCCAGGCCTCCCAAATTTTTAATGTGCCACACCATGGTCTAAAACTCAACCCCATAATAAGCATTTGCACAATTCCATCTTTAGTCTGGAGGAAAAAGAACAAACACAAACATGCACCCCAATCTAGCGGTTTATATAACCCTGTTTTCCAGCCTGGGGAATGGCCAAGGTCTCCCCCTTGCTTGAAAGCCAGTCACGTCTGACTCTGGAATGATGCTCACCTCTGTTTACAGCCAAGAAGTCAATGCTGACAGTGTCTGCAGATGCTTCTGTGGTCACGTAGCAGGTATGTCTAGAAGCTGGAGTGCATGGAAGGTTACCTTTCCTGCCCCAAGTGGTACCTATTTATCTACTTGCAATTTTCTCACTTTTGAACTGCTAGGTTGGCAGAAACCAGAGCCCGCTCCTTCGTGAAGCACTCAGGTCTTGAACGGCTGACCTTCCAGTCAAGTTCGGCGTCTTGACCACTAAGTCACCACAGTCCCTGCCCACATACAAAAGTCCCTTTATCAATACAAGATCATGGGCACATAGGAAGCAGCTGGTAAAGGGAGGACAGATACTCAGCAGCAGTTCTTCGGAGACCATTTATTGGCAAAGGAGTTCAGAAAAGGCTCTTCCCCCTGGCCTACTCGGGAGTACAACTGGGTGAACCAGAGAATTTCGTCCCGAGAAGTAGTTCCTGCGTCACTGAACTTAAACCTGGCTTTTTACAGATGTGACTTCTTCGTTTTGCAAAGGAAACGTCAGTGTGTGCATTATGTCCACACACACATATCTGAGAGAGCAAAGCTTTTTTTAAAAAAATTGTTTAGGAGGAATCCTATTGAGTCAAGGATTAAACCAATCAGAAAATATTTCAATTAACCAGAATTTGAAAGCACACACGTGGTTCTTCTCAGCCCACGAGGCTCAGGCAGCCCAAAGTTAAGCTGTTGCTACAGAACCGACGACCGCACACTTCAACCTAACAGGAAATGAATTGGAATGGAAACAGATTGCCTTAAAATTTGCACGACACTGATGTGCTTTTCCTTCTTCTTGTAATGCTATTTAAATGATCTTTAGATCTAAAAAGCCACTACCCTTTGCCTGTAGAATTGCTGGCTCTCTACACTTAAAAACCACCACCACCTCTAGCATTTGTACAGTGACTTTAAAGGCTTGAGCTGGAAAAATTCAAGCTACTTCTGTAGAGAAATGGACAAATGCACAATAAAGCAGAGCACAGCAATCGCACTTCTATAGCGCACTTCTTAGTGCACACTTTGGCCGGTTCACAAGTTAATTAGCATTTTGCCCCCAACGTGCATTTTACCAACCTTGGAAGGATAGAAAGCTGAGTCAACCTTGATTCTTGGTCAGGATCGAATTCACAACCTTTTGGTTGTGGGACAGCCATTGAACCACTGCACCACCAGGGTCCCACCCCGAGCACGAGAAATTACATTATCATTATGGCAAATATACCTCCCCAAAATGTGGACTTCTCTCTGACATGCTGATTGCCTATCTATTTTTAATCCTACTTCACAGCCAAACATTAGAAAGGTAGAAATTACTCTGGGTTGAAAAGATTTTTGCTGGAGAAATTCCGCTCACGGGACGGCTGAATGAGGCTCTTTTCATGTCCCCGAGGATCTGTTGTGCAGCACTCGTGGACCGAACCCCAACCTTCCAGTCTTCAAGTTCAAGGGACCAAGCTCTCATTTTGACTACTGGTTATAGCATGTGGCTGCATTTTATGAACATGTTATATGCATTATCATCCTAAAGAGGAAGGGAAGGATCCGTTCTCAAATCACCCCAGAGTGCAGGATGTGTAATAACAGGCTGAAACTACGGGAAGCCAGAAATATAGGCTGAATATCAGGGGGAACTCCTTAACTGTTCGAGCTGTAGGACAGCGGAAACGACTGCCTTGGAGAAGTAGTGAGTGCTCTAATACTAGAGGCATTCAAGAGAATTGGACCACCATACAGGTGAAACTCGGAAAATTAGAATGTCGTGCAAATGTCCATTCATCTCACTTAAAAGGTGAAACAAATATATGAGATAGACTTACTACATGCAAAGTGAGTCTACATGTGAGTCACTACATGTCATGCCTTAATTTGTTATAATTGTGATGATCATGGCGTACAGCGTACATGAGATTATGTGATGATTATGGGATACATGAGATTGGGGTGGGTGGGGTTTTCATAAACTGTAAGCCATAAGCATCAATATTGTAACAAAGTAAGGCTTGAAGTATCTCGCTTTGCATGTAATGAGTCCATCTCATATATTTGTTTCACTTTTTAAGTTGCATTACTGAACTGAATGAACATTTGCACAATATGGTTCTAGGATTCTACAGTTATATCACAGAGATACAGTAAAACCCCGGGTTACAACCGCCTCAGTTTACGTTTGCTGCGGTTTACAATGGCAAATCCTATGGAAATGCTGTCCTAGTTTACAAGTTTTTAATGTTTTTCGGTTTACAACGATCAATTCAGGACCTTTTTTGCATCCCTATGGATGTTTTGGTTTACAATTTTTTTGGGATACAACGGAGGCTGTTTGAACAGACCTCCATTGTAACCCGGCGTTTTACTGTACTTCCATACTCTTATTATATATTTACACATAGCTAGAAGAGAAATGTTTATTGCCGTTCGATATTCAACTATGACCTAACAGACAACACTTACCCTTCTTCTTAAATGACCTTTCAAACACTGCTCAAATAATAATAATAATAATAATAATAATAATAATAATAATAATAATAATAATAATAATAATAATAATATCAAAATACAGTGGAACCTTGAGTTACGAACAGTTAGTGTTACGGAATTTTTGTGATACAAATGAAAATCCACTGAAAATATAAGACAACCTGAACATAAGCCAGGTACCTAATTTTGACCTGAAAACCCAGAAAAATTGATTGACCCGGATATAAGCTGAGGAAATGCAGCAGCTGCTAGTGAGTTTCAATAATCAAAATACATGAAAATGATAAAATTAATTGTTGGCACATCTCAATCCAGCACGGTCATGGGATGCTCGTGGTCAGTGACCCGAGTATAAGCCGTGTCCCATTTTGGGGGCTAAAAAACTAGGCGTATACTCGAGTATATACTGTAATGCCTCGAGTAAATTTTTTCGCAATATGAAGCAATTTTTTCCTATAAATTACATGGTATACAGTGGCCTCAAGTGGCCACTTCTGGTAATGCATTGTGTTCTGCATTGTGTTTCGAGTTACAAATTTTTCACAATGCAGAACGTTCTAGGGAACGCATTAAATTTGTAACTCAGGGATCCACTGTACTGCATCCACGACATCTGTGCTAGACAAAGAAGACTGGATGCCTTCTTCAACGTCCAAGGCCATCACTCACTAGAGTAAAATTTTATACAAAACCTTTATTCAACATACAACATTTGTTTCCAGCAAAAAAAGGCAATATACAGGAAGAATCATTGCACAGGGGAGTGGGGCAGGGGCTACAGAAATAAAATAAAATACGGGTGAGATTTTATTTTAAAAAGGAGAGGGCTGTAAATCGGAGACTCTATAGTTTTATCGCACTCAACGTAGGATAGACACGTGGAGCTGTCGTTAGCTCCGAAATAAAACGGGAAAGCAGCCTGGGAACGGAAACAAAATAAAACCTAACACATCATGAATATAGACACCTGTGAAATGCACTCGCAGAATCACCCAGCCCCACCCTCAGCCCCCCGCCCTCCCAAAAAGTAACTTCCATGTGTTTAAATTGTACATGTCCTTCGTTAACTATACAATTCTGTTTTCTTTGCCCCCTCCTCCGCCTCCTGAGCCCCTTTCCCCTTTTTACAAAGCCGACAGCTTACTAAACGCTATGAACATGCCTTTGAGTGCTAAAAAAAGAAGAAAGCTATTTTTGTTTGGCTTCCCAGATGAGCTAAAATCACTAGCAGATTTTTTTTGCTCGCCTTCTGCAAAACATGAATATGCATTGGTACGATTTCTTCGGCATCCCATAATAACCAAGGGCTTTTATTGTTTTTGTCATTCCGAAAGGAATTCAGGGAAGATTTTTCCTCCTCTTTGGAAGGTTATTTCTCAGCAAGACGTGATATAAAATAAAATCCCTCCCACCTCCCCGGTGCAATATTTGACTCAAAATCAATTTATTGAAAATGCCAAAGTAAATAGCAAACAGGGAAGATCCTAGGACTGTGATGGCGAACCTTGGCACTTCCAGGTGTTCTTGCACTTCAGTGAATCCACATGAATAGGTTTACTGCGCATGTTCTTGGACTTCTATTCCCAGAAGCCCAAGTCTCTGTGAATCCACACAGCAAACCCATTCGTGTGGATTCACAGAGACTTGGGCTTCTGGGAATAGAAGTCTAAGAACACCTGGAGCGTATGTGCAGTAAACCCATTTGTGTGGATTCACATGGACTTGGGCTTCTGGGAATTGAAGTCCAAGAACACCTGGAAGTGCCAAGGTCCACCATCACAGTCCTAGTCTGATGGAAGAGACACCCCCCCCACAAATAAAAATAATATATATTATTATATATATTGGCGAATAAGTGCCAACAGTGTACACAATGAAGTAGATTGCTATTTATTGATGATGTGAGTTTCTCTTTTGCATTTACAAATGCACACAAAATGCCATTGGAAGTATATATAACTGAAGGAAATAAATCCAACGTGAGCCTAACCATAGTGTGAGCTAATTGCAGTGATGGCAGGAACCACGTATTTTGGGAAGAGGAGGGAGGAAGGGCAGAGGGAGGGGTGGGAAAAGGGGGGGGAGGGCTACCGTCCTCCCATCCAATGTACTACAGACAAATATTTTGCCAAAGTCAACTGATCTATTTCATCCTTCTTCCCTTCCTATGTTGACACATCTTGCCTTGCTTACAATTCCCCATAAAAACTCTCATCACTGGCACCCAAAACTTGTTATAAAACACCTTCATTTTTTTTTGCTGAAAAAAAAACCAAACCAAAAAAATAGGGCAGTCAATAATAGATACAGAGAAGCCAAAACAGAACAGCCTCAAAATAAAATTAATAAATCGTCAGCAAAGTCCTTTTGCTGGAGACTTCTGATTGAGTGCACGTGTACCAAAAGTCCTACGGTTGTTAAAAAGGTGCGCACACACCCACACCCACCCACGCACACACCCACGCACGCACACACCCACACACGCACACTTATTGTCACCCCTTTTTGCCTCGAACAAACTGGAGAGGGTAAGTCAGTTATGGATTTTAATAGCTTTTTCAAGGTACGTATAGCGACTTCTCTTTGGGGCTTTGTTGAAATGGTCAAGCCCTAACCATGGCCTTGGTTGCGACATGTTGCCTAGAGAGAGAGAGAGAGAGAAGACATGTTCAGATTGTACTCAGCGCAAAATAAGAACGGGCACAGCCATAGTCTGAGAAAATCCAGTTGTCGATAATATTGTCTGCTTCTTGGTCTAATCCATGTGACCTATACTAAATCAAGTGCGCTGAATCCAAATCCGATTCTGCCTAGGACGTGAGGATCTTAAGTTAGCAATTCTCACCCTCTTGGTCAGGTTCTTGTGCTGATCATGTGGGGTATATTTGCCACAAATGAAGCAAAAATTGTCCGGTTTATAAACACAGCGGCGCCGACTCATCTTTGGCTCAAAACAGACTCCCTATGGCCTAGCTGTACTATCCAATAAGATGGTTTCGCACTAAAGACAAGCCCTTGGTCCATCTCTCCTTATATACCTATTTCTGACATCAGCTCACTGACTTGCCCAGAGGTGTTTGGCCGTTGTGGAACATGCATGCCACCAGGGGACGTGATTCAGCTAAGGCGGCAGCAGGCATAATGGTAGCTGCAACTGTTATAATGTTGCCATGTAAAAAATACATTACCCAATTACCGACCATTTGAACATCTATAGCATGCCTTAAAATCTGTACGGGATAGGCAACTTCTGAGTTCAGATATGGAATCAGCACACTCGCTATCATGTAAATCGCATGTATTATTTCCAGTAGCAAAATCGTTGTTGTGCCGTGTGACTGCCTGTCACACAAGTGTTGGCTGCTCTGTTTTACGTGTTCTGTTCTGTAGTTCAAGCTTAGTTTATTGCACCAGAGAATAAACAAAACAAAAATGCTGTAGTACTCTGAAGATTAACTGTTATATTTTAGTGGTAGCTTTTGTGGGTCAAGTGGACTTCATCAAGTGGACTTGACCTACGGAAGTTAGAATTAAAATACAATAGTTAGTCTTCAAAATGCCACATCAGGGGTTCCCAAGTTTTTCAAGCCAGGGGCCGGGTCACACTCTCCGTTAGCTTCGAAGGCCAGATGGCCATTTTGCCCTGTCTGCATGATGGGGTGGCTATTTTGTCTCAACAGCTTCAAAGAGGTGGTCATTTTGTTTCTCAAATGCCATTGGAGGAGTGGGGGGGGGGGGGGGTTTCATATGAAATGGTGCTGTGGGCCAGCTCCGGCCTATGGGCGTTAGGTTGGGAACCCCTCTGCTACAGCGTTTTTGTTTTGTTTATCCTCTGATATGCTCGAAACACAGACCAACATGGCTACTATTTAAAATAAAAATTCATTTACTACACCACACACTGACCGAAGCAAAGTACAAGAAACAATTTTTCTGTTCTTAATGAATTGTTTGCTTTGTAAACAAGCAGATTTTCAAAAACTGGCTTTAAAATTCCTTTCAAAGGATGGTTGCATCTGGCTTTGTGACAAACCGCGTTAGCAGTCGTGGCAAGCAGAAAAGAAATATACTCAATAAATGCAAAATAAAAATCCCCGGATTGGAGACCTGGACGGTTGTGAAAGAAGGAAAAGGAGACCTTAACGGTGGCGACTCACCAGGCTGGGGCTCAAAATCTTTCAAGTTCACTTCGTATTCATCTTCATTTATATACTGATGCCGGCCCATCATGACAATGGCAAACTTAAACTTTGGGGAAGAGAAATGGAAAAAACAAATGCAGTAGGTCAGAGCTCAAATGCAGATTCACTGACAAATTAAGTCTTGACCGCTGTTGTGTTTTTAATGTCCCTCCTCTCTCAAGAACACGCCACAGAAGCCACACCTGGGCTGAGCAACGTAAAGGGTTCTCCATGGCTCTTACCTTTTCGAATTCCTTCTCCTGGATGTCGAGCACCGCCTGGATCCTCTTCATCACCTCTCGAAAGTGTTCGGCCTAGGGAAAGAAAAAGGGGAATCTCAGACACACAGGAACAGTGAAGGTCTCATGAGGCCGAATCCCACCCCTTCACCCCTTCTCTCGGATGTCCATGTGGCTCTGCTTCCTCAACCACAGCCCTGGCCTTCCTTCCAAATCTTGGAAGTCATTTCCATTCGTGTTGGTATGTTTCAATACCGACTTGGTAGAAGCACAGACAAAAACCCAGAATTAACCACAACTGGCTTCCTTTAGCTGGGAAGGATACCAAGGGAGGTGGAGGCTTCTTCTATTAACTGCATTTGGTATTAATGAACCCTTGTGGCACAGTGGTTAAAGCTGCTGGACTGCAGTCCAAACTGCTGGCGTTGTGAGTTCAATCCCCACGGGGATCCAGGTTGACTCAGCCTCCCATGGCTGGAAAAATAAGTCCAAAGATTGTTAGGGGGACAATGCTCATCACCTCGTGAACCAAGTGAGCTCAAAGTGCAATGGGGCAGCAAATGTCTCCCTTGCTTGGAAAGCCAGTCGTATCTGACTCTGGGGCCGTCATGGCGAACTTTAGCACTCCAGGTGTTCTTAGACTTCAATTCCCAGAAGCCCAAGTCCCTGTGAATCCACATGAACGGGTTTACTGCACTCCAGATGTTCTTAGACTTCAGTTCCCAGAAGCCCAAGTCTCTGTGAATCCACACAAATGGGTGTGGTGCTCATCTCTATTTATAGCCCCAAAGAGCCAGCACTGTCTGCATCTGCAGATGTTTCCATAGTCATGTGGAAGCCATGACTAGAAGCCCAAAGCGCACGGAATGCTGTTACCTTCTCCGCCAAAGTTGTACCTATTTATCTACTTGTAATTTCTTGCTCTTGAACCGATAGGTTGGCAGGAGCCGAGACAGAAAACAGGCACTCACTAGGTTGTGCAGCACTCAGGCCTTCAACTATCAGTTGTCAAACTCAGTTTAACTGCTATCCCATATTTTGGTGTGTTTCAGGCATTGTAGAATCGTGGCATCCCATGTGGAGGACCAGAGACTGAAGAGACTTAACTAGTTCAATGCAACCCAGCAGGGCTCTGCGGCTAACACAGATCTCATGGAAGGCAACGTGGCCCATGCTTCACAATCACATCTTCTCTGGCCCTCCCTCTCTCTCATTCACTTGATCACACAGACCCCTGCTTTGAAATAACATGTGCAAAAATTCAACAGTGAACAGTTGTTTTCTGCAGGAAGGCTCACCTGGTGTATCCTTAGCAAGAACGGAGTACCAAATGTCCCAAAGACCTCTTTCTGGAAATGAGCCACTGTAATTAGCATCTCATTCTCCTTATCTAGATCTACCTGGTCCAGCGGGATTTCCTGAAGTGAAATATAATAATAATTTTGTGTCAGAAATTATTCTGGGTTGAAAGGATTTTTGCTGGAGAAACTGCTCAGGGGACGCCCAAAAGAGGATCCTTTCATCTTTCCTCCCACCAAAGTGGTCTCTATTTACTGACCTGCAATTTCTTGCTTTCGATCTGCCAGGTTGGCAGGTGCTAGGACAGAGACGGGAGCTCACCCCGCCATGCAGCACCCGGGAATCGAACTCTGACCTTCCAGCCTTCGAGTTCAGTGTCTTCGCCACTTGAGCCACCGCTTTCCCCCATAGGTTACCCTTAGTTTACAACTACTTCTGGAGACTATTTACTATCCTAAAGCAAACCCAGAATTTCTCCAAGGCCCCATAATGTCCAGAACAGGGTGGCCAAAGATGGAGCTTTAACTCCCACGCATGGCATACACTGCATTTGCACTGACCTCTATTCGAAACGTCCGGCTCGTTGCTGGCGATAAACACTCTAACAGTTCATCTTCCTGGTGGATGCCAATGATTTTGTAACTTACAATTTCTAGCAGCCTGAAACAGTGAAGAAAGAGGCGGTGTTAGAACACTTAAGCATTGTAAAAGCAATGGATATGGTCCCAAATAAACCACGTTCCTAAGTGGCTTCGTTTAGTTTTCACAGGACTTAAGGCAGAGATCCTTCCACCTCCATCTGGAGAGAACTTCTTCAAAGGCTTTGCTTCTCACCCACCGCTCCACCCCTACTCAAGTTAATGATCACCAATAAGAGACTTGAGACTTCAAGCAGACAGATGGACAGACAGACAGCGAAAGAAACCACTGACCTTAATTTCCCTGAGCCTCTCTCAGAGAGTTCTACAGCTTTCTTACATTCTTCTAGCAAGTCCCGTACACATCCATGCTTATCTGGATATAATGTTATTTCCTGAGATTGAAGGGGGAAAAGTCATGGAATAAATGAAATGCTATGATACATGCAGCGCTGTAGAAACTATGGCTGTGATGGCGAACCTTGGCACTCCAGTTGTTCTTGGACTTCAATTCCCAGAAGCCCAAACCCCCTGTGAATCCGCACAAATGGGTTTACTGCGATTCATCCAGCCCACGCAGCCCCTGGAAGTGGAAGTAAAACGCGCCCATACAGAGGAGAAAGGATTAACCTGACAGAGCCTTAACCATACGGGCGCGTTTTACTTCCGCCTCCAGGAGCAATGAGGGTGGCGCGGGCCGGGTGAATCACAGTAAACCCATTCGTGCGGATTCACAGGGGGCTTGGGCTTCTGGGAATTGAAGTCCAAGAGCATATGTAGTGCCAAGGTTCGCCATCACGGAGCTATGGCAATGCATGTTGAAATGTATTTAGCAAGACAAGGTAAAGGTTGCCGTTGCTCAAAAGCCTGTCATATCCGACTCTAGGGTTCGGTGCTCATTTCTGCTTATAGCCAAAGAGCCAGCACTGTTTGGCAGATGTTTCCATGGACATGTGACAGACATGGCTAGGTACCGGAGTGTTGTGTTACCTTTCCCATCAAAGTGTTTCCTATTTATCCACTTGCAATTTCTTGCTTTCAAACAGCTATGTTGGCAGGAGCTGGGACAGAGACGGGAACTCACTCCATCATGCAGCTCAGTTCTTGAACTGATTACCTGATGACCTTCCATTCGTCAAGTTCAGCATCTTGACCACCAAGCCACCGAATATTTAGTACAGTCTGCTTATTTAAAGCTTAAGAGAGAAATCAGAAGGACCTCCCCTACATCAGACACCCTGCCGCTGTCTTGAACTAAAACACCCATCATCCACAATGCTCACCTATATTGTGCTATTTTTTTTAATTTAGAGAGCCCTTAGCTACAAACAGATTTCTAACCAGTACACTGTCTGATCATCAGCTGATGTGTTGATTTTATTTTGGTAAAGTATTAGTAGCAGCTTGACTCGGAATTCTAGGGGCTGCGGTGGCTCAGTGGTTAAGAAGCTCGCCTTGTTAGCTGGAAGGCTGGCAAGCCAGCAGTTCAAGACCCAGGGTACTGCATGACGGATTGAGCACCCGTCTCTGTCTCAGCTTCTGCCAATGTAGAAGATCGAAAGCAAGAAATTGCAAGTAGAGAAATAGGGACCATTTTGGCAGGGAAAAGATCTTGGGGGCATGAAAGGAACCTCATTCAGGTGTCCACTGAGCGGAGTTCCTCCAGCAAAAAAAAAACATTTCAACCCAGAATAATTTCTGACATGGAATTATTATTAACTCAGAATTTTAAAGGACCCAATCCTTCTGTATATAGCCTTGCACTATGAGGAAGGACGGCTAATGAAAGAAAATCCCTGCCTGGAACCCAGAGATCATACTGGCTTCCTTCACCTTGCACTCATTTACACAACAGGGCATTTTTAATTTGAACTGTATTTTTCCCCACACAATAAGTTTACTTTAATATTTTTAACTTGCTGATTTTTTTTAAAAGCCACTATTTTTTAAAACTATAATGTGGTAAGCCAATATAGGACCCCCGTTTTGGAAAGCCGAAATATAAATTAATAAAACAGATAATGAAATAAATAAACAGATAAAGTTTGCAGTCTCAGGTCAACTTTTCTAACTATGTATTTTTAAGGTTCTTGACTTACCTCTTCCCTAAACTGGCTGTTTAACCATATGCACTTAAAACTTCTTCTGTTTTCAAAGTCTGTGATTTTCATTTTAAGCTACAGCGATGTGGTGAAAGGGTGGGGATTTTTTTAAAAAAGAAAGAAAGAAATATTTAGTCACACTGTAAAACAGGTAAAGAAATTTTGGCCAAGTAGACGAGATGGTCTCTTACCTGCTGATAATAAAGTTTCTTAGGTTGTCTAGGCTTGAAAAACTGTAGGAGGTCTCTTAAAGTTCCATCATAATTATGTCTAAGAGGGTTACCTGGTCCATCTCTGTAACTGGGTAAGAAAAAGAAGTCAGAACTCGTTCTCACGGCATATAACTTTCAATACAAACACGTTCCCCAAGCAGTAGAAAAGACCCAGGAATCTCAACTAGGGCTGGAACAAATTCCACATTTCTATCGCCGCACTGGGTCAGAAAAGTAGACCCAAGACTATTTAAGTTGCCAAACCATGGATTATCAGGACCTACATTGAGAAAATTTAAAGTCAGATTGTCGTGTTCAGAACATGAGTGAGTAACCTTCAACATAGCTGGTCTACTAAGACATGGCAAGTTATGTTTTGGCTGCAAGATTTAATTAGGGGAATGCCTCTTACCCTTGAGACTTAAAAAACTGCAGTAGCATAGGATCCGTATTAAGTCTTTGGGCGACCGTCTTTGCAACCTGGGGAAACAATTGTTTAGAAAAGATCAGAACAGAAATTATAGGAAAGGTCAAGGACACCCTTGCTTGAAAGCCAGTCGGATCCAACTCTAGGGTTCAGTGCTCATCTCTGTTTACGGCCAAACAGCCAGCAGTGTCTGTGTTTGCAGACGTTTCCATGGATATGTGGCAGGCATGACTAGACACGGTAGTGCATGGAAAGCTGTTACCTTCCTTGCCAAAGTGGCATCTATTTATCTCCTTGCAATTTCTTGCTTTTGAACTGCTAGGTTGGCAGGAGCTGGGACAGACGGAGCTCACTCCGTCATGCAATACTTGGGAATTGAACTGCTGACCTTCCAGACAGCGGGAAGTGCTTATAAACTAAACAACCAACCAACAAGAGGGTATATTTTCTCAACTAGACTAACAGCCTTGGGTGACAAAGTCCACACGGAAGGGGGAGGGTTCCCAAGTGGATTAAAAGGTCCCACTTGACTCCCTCTTGATGGAGGGCAGCAGCTTCATCCGTCCTGGCCTGGGGATGATGATGAGGACTTTGCATGCCAAAAGGGCTCAAGACCAGAAAGTGACTCAAAAGGAACTGGATATGTGGTACTATGGGGGTCACGCTGCCCTGCGGAAGGCCACTGCATTATATTCTCAGGACAGTCTCCATGGCTAATTGCCATGATGATTGCCAAGATTTGGATGCGGCAGAAGAAGATAACTACTGAAAAGGCAAGACAAAGTATATACCTGAAAATAGTTCATTCTGTTGGACAACGTGACCACAAAACCTGGATCATTAGGAATTGTCTTGTCACAAAAGATGACATCGACTCGGTGGTAGAGGTCTCTGAAGTACTCCTTGGCTGTTGGTAGTTCGCTGTTGTCATTCTCAGGGTCATCCCTGTTAACACAAAAGATCATCTCAGCCCTTTTGCAGGACAGGTACAAAAATGGTGCTTAAGAAGCTTAATAGCCTGCAGGAAGTTTAAGCCTTTCAAGTCTTTGCAAACCCTTGGGAAATAATCTAAGGCAGATGAAGAGAACTAAGCCAGGGGTGCCCAAACTTTTCAGGCTGCGGGCCGGTCACGTGGTTCAGTGGGCCGGTCACGTGGTTCCTCCCACTGGAAGCAGAAGTAGAACATGCTTTGCAATCTGTTTTGCAACAGGATGAGATAGATTTTTAGCTGCTATTGTCTCTGCTTAAACCAGGGGTGCCCAAACTGGCCAGCAGACTGGATCCGTCCTGCGAAGCCCATGATGTCCTTGTCGCTCCCGGGACCCACAAGGGCAGCACGAGCCGGATGAACTGGCATTGGGGGCTGGATATGGCCCAAGGGCCGTAGGTTGGGCACCTCTGAACTAAGCTGTGAAGGAGTCTTGCAACAATGCATGGCTTACTCTGGAAGGATAAGCCAGGCATGTATGTGAAGATGTATGTATGTATGCAGAACACAAAGACAGAGAGTGCAAGCAAACATAAGACAAGGCCATAATTGAGCATAATGGTCTTAGTTTATAAGCACTTTTGATATCAGTGGTTTTAAGTGGAAAAAGAATAAGTTCAAAGGTATCAGCCACGGAGCAATAAACAAGGGGCCCTTCGTGAGTTTCATCTGTCAATTATACCTACTTCTGAAACACAATTATGTCGCCATCCATGAGTTCATCAAGAGCTTTGTCCAGGGAAACATCATAGTCTTGGATTCTCTCTGTTAAATTCGGCTTAACTTCCTGAAGCAAGAGGAAAGGAAAGAGAAAAGAGACAGACAACTTTTGACATTAAACAGAAATAATGTTTTCTGTAATCCTCAATATAAATAAATGTTCCTGCCATTTTCACTTACCGTACATATTCAAGGGTAAGCTGATTTTTCAGCACCAAAAATGTGCGGGGGGGGGGGGGGGAGCAGACTCGACTTATACTTGAGTCATCTGCTCTATTTACCTGGCTGCATGGGAGAGCTGCGCTTCCTGTCCTCGTCAGGAAGTGGTTAGATCTGGATCATGGCTGTAGCCATGATCTTATTTTTCTCTCTCTGCCAGCGACAGGCTTTCATGTAGAAGTGATTTTTGAAACTCACTAGCAGCTGCTGCAGTTTCCACCCTCGGATAATACTTGGGTCAATCTATTTTCCTGGTTTCTCAGGTCAAAATTAGGTACTTTGGCTTATACTCAGGTTGGCTTATACTCGAGTATATACCATAGTCACATGCCATGTCAGTATATGATTTGCAGTCATGAAATTCATTGACAAGAGTGTAGCATCATTCATTTATCACTGCTTTGTGAGCCCGGGTAAGATCAATCACAAAGGAGCGATCTCGCCTGCTTTCCCTCCCTCCGCCTCCTGACGGACAGCGGCAGTGAGATCGGCCAGGCAAGAGGCTTCCAAAGGAGCTCTCTTGCCTGGCCAAATCCGCCCTCCCCACCTCATGAAATTAAAATGTAAAAAATTAATTTTTCCCTTAAAAATGTGTCTAAAAAACGGAGTGCATTTATACTCTGAAGCGTCTTATACACCGGCAAATACGGCACAGTAAAACCCCATTTTATGCAAAAAGTCTGTTCCATAGCTTTTTCTATAATATGGGCTTTACATAAAATGAAGCAAACCCATAGGAACTCTGGGGAAAACCATTACATAAAAATATTTTTTTTACGTAAAATGTTGGGACACATTGTCAGGAAAAAATCATTATGCAAAACAAATTTTGCGTAAAACGAGGCGTACGTAAAATGGGTTTTACTGTACTTCTCGTATCTATGAATCACAGACAAATTTAATTAAATAAAAAAAATTGCAACACATTATTTATGATATTTAAATTAGGGACGGCCTAATTAAATATTTGCACATTCCCAGCGATGACAACACCTGACTTCACTTAGCCTATTTTTCTTCCACTGATGTTTTCTACAATAACATCAAAAACTAGTTTAAAGAATAATATGTGCTACAAACCTCATAGAGGATAAGATTAGAGTCTTGGGGAAATCCTGCTCTTTCACACATAACTGGCAGCAAATCACCTTTGGCAAAGAAAAGAGAGAGAGAGAAACATATTAATGGTCTTGAAATGATGCCCAAAATACTGTTTCTAGACCAGTGATGGCAAACCTTTTACAGACCGAGTGCCCAAACTGCAACCCAAAACCCACTTATTTATCGCAAAGTTCCAACACAGTAACAGGGAAGGAAACGTTCTCATTGGGCTGCAAGGCAGAGGGGCGGGGCGAACTCTGTGCTGGGGGAGGGAGGAAGCGCTCCCATTGGACTGCTGGGCAGAGGGGCGGGGCGAACTCTGTGCTGGAGTGACTGCACGGGTGCCCACAGAGAGGGGTCTGAGTGCAAGCTCTGGCACTCGCGCCATAGGTTCACCACCACTGTTCTAGACTCTTCCTGCTTTCTGCAAATCTTTTTAAACAAATGATCTTGACATTTTGTCCCAAATAATAAAACTATTCAGCCACCCCAAGTTCTGGCGAGGTGTAGTTTGAAACAAAAGTGAGATCTTGAAACATGGAGTGTGAAATAACGTATTTACTCCTAAGATTTCACACACAAAATCTTCTTCTACATAGCTTCTGACCGGGAGGTCGCACGTGACCGTTTGGTCTCATCTTATTCTGTGTAGACTATTTAGTCGTGACTATGGACCACATTATATTTAAGTGTCCCTTATGCACGTTTAGAGGCACATTGGAGGACTTGCATAGTGCCACAGATGAAACCCTTCAATGGCTTTCAAACCTAGACGTGGAACTCTAGTTAGGAACTTGAAATGGTCAATTTGTGCTCAGTGTATGTATCAGCCAGCATTCATGCAGACAACTGAAGTTATAACAATTTTGTGTCAGAAATTATTCTGGGTTGAAAGAATTTTTGTGGAAGAAACTCCACTCAGGGGAGGTCCGAATGAGGCTCCTTTCATGTCCCCAAGAGCTGGGACAGAGACGGGAGCTCAATCCATCATGCAGTACCCGGGTCTCAAATGCCGACTTGCTAGCCTTCCAGCTAACAAAGCGAGCTTCTTAACCACTGAGACACCGCAGCCCTTGACTGAAGTATATATGAAAAATAAAGATAGAAAATCCAAGAGTTCAGCGCTCCCATGCTACCGCACAGATTTGTGCTAAAATGAATGTGTCTACACAGAATGGAGTACACACATTGAAAGAGTAAGGGCCAACAATATATTTTGGTATCCAAGCAGAAATAGCAGAACTAATAATAGACCCAAAACCCACTCCTGGCTTCAGTGTGCACCAGGGGAGGAGGCTGCAAAATAGAGAAGAGGGTTGTGAATTTGGGTAGATCCCACAGAAATAAACAACTGGGCTCCCTGGATCAGATGAGTCCACTATTTTTTAATCACCTGAAGGATGGACTTACGTATTTTACAAGATATCGGTGTGTAGATATGTCCACAATAATTCAAACTCCGCGTCTTTGGGTCGTACATCTTCAGGAATAGCATTACATCGTCTGCAAAAGTTCGGGAACAAGAAGTCTGCAAGTGGCTTTTAACGAGTGTTTGTTATCGTACGACGAGAACAAAAATCATACAATTTATGTTTCAGGATTAGGCTGCTGTTAAGCTTGAAGCGATTTCTAATATAATCATGTTCAGTTTCGATTCTGTGCTGCAACTGTGAACTAACAGCTGATTATTTATTTGTACAAACAACAAGCCCTACAGCCCATCGTTTAAATATTACAAAAATGTGTAGGATTCATGCCTGATTCCCACCAACTTTCCTTCTTTGTCCTTCAATTTGCACCAATGAGAACTTACGTTTGGCCAACGACAAAGCCAAGAAAGTGGCTTCATTTTGGCAGTCCTGGGTTTGATCAGGACACGAAAGAAGATACTGTAATGCCTTTCCTAGATACTGTAGTGACAATTTTGCCTTTTATTTGTGTCAGTTTGCAGCTTTTCTAGTGTGAAAATAGGGCACAGGAGTGTTGAATAAGGTTAAAAAAGGTATAAGTTTCCCCTGCTCTGGCCAGTATCTGACTCTAGGGGGCAGTGCTGATCTCTATTTACAGCCAAAGAGCCAGCACTGTCTGCATCTACAGACATTTCCGTGGCTATGTGGCAGGCATGACTAGACGCCAGAAAGCTGTTACCTTTTCTGCCCAAGCGGGAACTGTTTATCTACTTGCAATTTCTTGCTTTTGAACTGCTAGGTTGGCAAGAGCTGAGACAGACGAAGGGATCTCACTCTGTCGTGCAGCACTCGGGTCTTGAACTGCTGACCCTTCAGGCCGTCAAGTTCAGCATCTTAACCACGAAGCCACCAGTGTTGAATAAAGAGATTAATAAATAAGTCTAACCTGAGTGTTTGTGAGAGGGTTACTCCCAAGCAAAGCAAATTAATACAAATGGGACCAGCGCTACTACTTCAGGGTTTCAATGAGCATGTGGCTCATGCACAAGAAAATGCACCGTGTGGAGCTCATCAAATAGCCTTCAGTTTCAAAAGAGGCAGGGGAAAGGGATTCAGAATAAACCAGCCCAAACTCTCTGGGGTTATGAGGCGCTAATCTCAAAGCTCACTGGACCCAGGCCTGGACCTTCTGCCCGTGTCACTTACGATCTTTGTCAAACTTGGGTAACGTTGCCCCTGTAGCAGCCATTTCTGGGTCTACGGTTTCCAGGAATATGGTCCATGGGTTTTCATTGTCGCTGAGCTCTATCATCTGATGTAGCAAAGGAAAAGACTCCATGAAAAGGACGTAGCATGAGAGAAACCTGCTCTCTGAAAATACCAGCAGTCTGAATATCACACATTTATATCACACCAGTTTCACCCAAAAGAAGCATCAGGATCTTTAAAACATACTGTAATTGTCTCTTCGTGGATCCAAGTGAAATTTTACTGCTCTACATGTGAAGAATTTCCAGGTCGCAACTCTTAAATGCAACCTAAAAAAGTGTTGCTCTTGCTCGAAAGCCAGTCGTATCTGCCTATAGGGTTTGGTGCTCATCTCTGTTTATAGCCAAAGAGCCAGCAATGTCTGCATCTGCATACGTTTCTGTGGACATGTGGCAGGCACGATTAGAAAACTGGAGTGCATGGAATGCTGTTTACCTTCCCACTGAAGTGGTACCTATTTAGTTACTTGCAATTTCTTGCTTTCAAACTGCTGAAACTGAGACAGGAGCTCAGTCCGTCATGCAGCACTTGGTTCTCAAACGCCTGACCTGCCGACCTTCCAGTCGTCAAGTTCAGCATCTTAACCACTAAGCCACCACAGTCCTAAGGCAAACAAAATCTCCTTTAAAAATCACCAGAACCAAAACCGTCCACAGAATTTGACACCAAAAAGTGTAATTCTCTTACTAAGAGCTGCTTGATCACCTTCCTGGGAAAGGATTGGAGGCAAGTTACGAAGCAGATAAATTAAAACCCTGTTTCATGTTCTATACGACTGGACATCAATGAAATTTGCAATGGAAAATTGTGCTTAACCAGGCATAAGATTAAATTGACTGGAATCCAAGCCATTAGAATAGAAAACAGCGCCTCATGCCTCACAGGTAATATTCCCCGTCCTGCTAAATGCATAAACATTGCAGTGAAAAGTTAGAATTAACATTACCCTCAATGCACACTTACAGTTTTATTGCCGTCAGCTTCGTTATCTAGCATGGCCGGCCTTTTCGTCCCGTTACTTCGGGCCTGCATCGGCCACAACCGGATCTGATCTTGTGGAAAGCCCTACAAAGAAAGGAAAACACGTTTGCAACAGGTTAAGGGAAGGAAGTCACCATTGCAATCACTCTGAGCCCTGGTGGCGCAGGGGTTAAACTGCTATCCTGCAACCAAAAGGTTGTGGGTTCGATCCTGACGGTGATCCAGGTTGGCTCAGCCTCTTCCATCCTTCTGAAGACAGGAAAATCAATCCCTAGCATGTTTGGGGTAAAATGCTAATTACTCTGTGCACCGCCGAGAGAATACACTAAGTCTTATGGGGTGTAACTCCTATGGCTATATCCTTGCTAAATGTAAATTTTTAAATATAACAATGCTCTAATTGCTAGGGGATACCTACATTTTATTTATTTATTTATTTATTTATTTATTTATTTATTTATTTTTCATGCTTATATACCGCCCACTCAGGTACAACCCAACTCAGGGCGGTTTACACAGCGGACAGTAAATACATAAAAGACACATGATAAAAAAGTTAAAAGTTTTTAAAAAAACCCCACCCCTAAAAGGTGCGCAAGAACCGAAGGGACCTTGGGGGAAGGCACACTTCTCTATACCAACCACCCAACGGTACCCCCATCCCCACCCGCACCCCAAACTTGGCCCGCCAGTTCCTTCCTAAAGGGCAACAACTCCGTCTGGAGACGCAGTTCCACAGGCAGGAGGTTGCAAAGGGCCGGTGCGGACACGGAGAAGGCCCTCCTCCTTGTGCCAGAGAGGCGAGCCCCCCTGGCCGATGGCACAATTAGAGAGCCCCTCCGGTCCGCTCTGGTTGGACGGACAGACGTCCTTAGGGCGATGCGGTCTCTAAGATACCCTGGCCCACTACCATGTAGGGCTTTAAAGGTCAAAACCAGCACCTTGAATTGCACCCGGAGACAAACTGGTAACCAGTGCAGCCCCCAAAGCAGTGGTGAGGCATGGGCATAACGTCTACACCCCATCACCACCTGGGCCGCGGCATTCTGGACCAGCTGCAGCCTCCGAATGGTCATCAAGGGCAGCCCCATGTAGAGCGCATTACAGTAGTCTAGTCTGGAGGTCACCAGAGCGTGAGTGACCATGAGCAAAGAGTCCCGGTCCAGGAGCGGGCGCAACTGGCGAATCACCCGAAGTTGGGCGAAGGCCCTCCTGGCCACAGCCTCCACCTGTTCTTCTAGCAGCAGCCACGAATCCAGGAGGACCCCCAAGTTGTGCACCGGGTTGGTCTGGGGCAAAACAGCCCCATCCAAAACCAAAGATGGTAGCTCCCGGGATAACACAGGACCCCCTATCCATAGCCACTCAGTCTTGCTAGGATTCAGCTGTAGCCCATTTGCCCCCATCCAGACCCCAACAGCCTCCAGACAGCTGGAAAGGACTACAATGTCTATTTCTGCCCCTACGCTCTATCAAGTTCTTCCTCATGGTCTCTGTGAATCCACATGAATGGGTTTACTGCAGATATGTGTAGTAATAACAACTTTGTGTCAGAAATTATTCTGGGTTGAAAGGATTTTTGATGGAGAAACTCCACTCAGCGAACGCCCAAATGAGGCACCTTTCATGTCCCCCAAGACCTTTTCCCACCGAAGTGGTCCCTATTGATCTACTTGCAATTTCTTGCTTTCAAACTGCTAGGTTGGCAGGAGCTCGGACAGAGACGGGTGCACATTCCGTCATGTAATATCCGGGTCTCGAACTGCTGACTTGCCAGCCTTCCAGCTAACAAGGCGAGCTTCTTAACCACTGAGCCACCGCAGCCATTTGTGTGGATTCACAGGGGACCACGAAGAACAACAACAGCTACAGGTACGCTACCTGTCCTTATAGAGACCTGGTGGCGCAGGGGTTAAATCTGTTGCCCTGCAACCAAATGGGTGTGAGTTCGATCCTGACCAGGGATCAAGGTTGACTTAGCCTTGTCCAACCTTATGAGGTCATTCAAATGAAACCCCAGCATGTTGCTGAGGGCAAAATGCTAATTAACTTGTGAACCGCTCAGAGAGTGCACTGAAGCACTATGGGGGCCAAACAGAAGTGTGATTGTTTTGCACTGAAAGCCCCCCATAACAAAGGGCTTATGTACAAAAAAGGAGGAAGGCAGGACTTCATAGAAAACGTACCATTGTTTGAGAAAGGTTTTGAACAAATTCGGCAAGGGTTGAGTTTTTCAACACCTTGAACACAGTGTATTTTACTTTTTCTTCATCATACATGTCGTTGCCTTGATGCCCGCAGAACTGGTCCTCCGTTACGATCTGAAATTGCACAGACATTACGTTAATGTACCTTTACTAGGGAACAGCCTCAGTTTCCATATTTTGAGTTTTAGCCTATATAGTAGGGTCAGTCAATCGGTCTCTCTCAATCCCAGACATACCATTAGGAGATAACGGTAACGCCGCTTACCTTCCCACCAAAGTGGTCCCAATTTGTCTACTTGCAATTTCTTGCTTTCAAACTGCTAGGATGGCAGGAGCTAGGACAGTGGTGCAGCACTCAGGAATCGAACTCCGACCTTCCAGCCGTTGAGTTCAACGTCTTAACCACTTGAAGCACCACAGCCCCTTCCAATAACTTACATGGAGATAAATCTATTTCAATGCAAGACACAGGGCTCTTTTGCACCACAGCTGACCTACCTGCACTTGCATGTAGAGATGCGCCTCTTGCCTCTCCTTCCTCTTCTGAGCCTCTATCCTTTTCTCTTCTTGAAGACGTTCCACAAGTTGCTGAGGAATATCGTGGTCTGTGACCGCCAGCAAAACCTCACCTAGAAGACACAAACGGTGCCCTTGAACACATACAACAATAAATGATCAAGCTTAGCTCTCTTTTTTAAAAGGGGGGCAATGAAATTTCACTGTAGCCATTCGCTTTACATTCTGAAACACATGACCTAGTATTAGTCAGCTGCAACACATATCCAAAAATGCATATTTTTTTCCTGGAGCAGGAAAAATGCCATTGATGTGAATTTGTTTAAGGTGGATCCCAGCTTGCCATGAAGTGACCCACACATTATGATCACAGAGCCATCTCCTGCGGCACATATGAAACGAGACATGCAGGATTTAACACCGGGACTGCAGTGGACTGCAGCAGCCTTAAGGATATGGACAAGGTGTGCCTTCACAGCCAGACCATCTGGCATGGCCTCTTCTGCCTCCATGACCGTTGCGAATTAGAGTTCCTTTTCCACTCATTTTGCCATTGAGCCCAATATAATGGTTTCTAGTGGCATTTCCTCCAGTGAGGGGGGCCATCACCCCACCTAAAGGGGTTCACTCACCCATAGTCATTGGCCCCTTTAGGGAATCAGGTATTTACCACCGCCCAACACTCGGCATTGAGTCATTGGCTGTACGGTTTACTCCATTACCGTAGCGGGATATCCGGCCAGACTAAAACCTAGCATTACTTAGCATTACCTGCGGCAGAACAATACGTACTTAATTTTGACTCCCTGATATAAACCAACATGTACGCATTGGTACAGTGCCGCACAGACAAGTCGTCATCATGGCCTCCATAGTTATGTTCAATTGCTTCTTCTTTTGTACATCTAGATACAACGTCATCATCAAATTTACACCACTACAAGGGAAAAAAGAAACACATGGTAAAACCTGGTTGCCCTTGCTCGAAAGCTAGTCATAGCCAACTCTAGGGTTCAGTGCTCATCTGTTTATAGCCAAAGAGCCAGCGCCGTTTGTGTCTGCAGATGTTTCCGTGGACATGAGGTAGGCATGCCTCAACACCGGAGAATCTAGAGTTTCTGTATCATCAATGTATTCAGCCACTTGAACTCTTGATATTTCAAAATGTATATATTTCAAGGCTGTTTTGAAATCTCTGAACCATGATAAGAACTCCCTTTCTCCATTTTCACATGAGATTAGTTGAGGGAGAAGTCAAATGTTTCTATTTGCGATCAGTAACATCCTCCTACTCTTTGAACGTTATTCAAATACCGTAATTATATTCTTCTTGTTCTGCCATATCCTCATGGCGATCAGCCATGAAAATTGTCCTGGGAACAATATAATGCAGGGGCCTTCCATGTGCCTTCCGCATTGCAGCATGACACACATAGTACCACTGATCCAGTTCTGTGAGTCCCTTTCTGGTCCTGAGCCCTTTTGGCACGCAAAGTCCTCCTCAGTCCCAGGCCAGGATGGATGAAGCTGCTGCCCTTCGTCAAGAAGGATTCAAGGGGGATTTAATCCACTTGCAGACCATCACCCATCCCTGTGGACTTCGCCGCCCAAGCAGTTAGTCCTCACGGTTGTCAGGTTAGTTAAAAGCCACCTGACACTCGGCGTTGAGTCATTGGCAGTAGGGTCTACTCTATGGCCATAGCAGGATAACCTGGCCAGACACAAAATTAATTATATAAGGCACATAAATAGTGAAAGGAAATAAAGGTCTACAGAAGAGAACTCCTGATGTTCTAACTTTTCTTTCTTGGCCACAGGCCTCTCTGCCAGAGACGACAAGTGGGCTCGTAGAACAGATTCCCTTGAGAAGGTAGATGTTAACATTGCGAGGAAAAGGGAAAGTTAGGGATAGCTAGTCTTGAGATACAACCCCCAACTCAACTGCTGGGCATGCTGGTCAAGCTATTTAATCTAAATTAACTGCAGATTTGCTTACTCCCCCATGAAGTTTTATTTTTCAGAATTGCCTCCATTAACAGATTTCCAGCAAGCATTAAAAAAGAGACAACGATACAGCCCAAAAGTCCAGCGGTTTTTCCATTACTCACTTTTCCATCCCCCTTGGGATTCAAGTAAACGACGTAATGCCCGCCATGGTTGTCACCGCTGTGTACAAGCACTGCGTGAAGGATGTAGTTTGCAGGGTCTTTAGGGTCTGTTTTTTGCAAAAATTCGTCGAGAGGCAACTGATCTGGAAACTCAAATCTGTTCAGTTAAAAAAAATGGAATTAAAGTTACAAGAATGATGATATCAGAAGTCCTGGGAAAAGGATTGGACAAATCAAAGCACTTCAGTTTTTTCACTAACAGTTAAAGGGGCAGCTTGAATAAAGCATGGAGGATAAATCCAAACATTTCTATCCTACTTGTGAGACTACAGGAGAGAACGTAGTCAATTTCCTTGGACAGAGCAGATTCCTGTTCTATCTAGTTCCACCATGAAGGTAGGAACTGCGCCCACCACCCCCATGGCAAAATCGCTTCCATTTAAGATGGCCATGATGGCAACTCTTGTAATCTTTTACTACTGGCCAGATTGGGTGGTGGCCTCAAGGGAAAACCATGACTCCTCTTGAACGTTTCTCCCTATCAAAGGTTTCTGATTTTACAACACAGAGGAGGACTTAGGTAAAGGTTGCCCTTCCTCAAAAAGCAGTTGCATCCGACTCTAGGGTTCAGTGCTCATCTCTGTTTATAACCAAAGAGCCAGCAATGTCTGTATTTACAGATGTTTCCATGGACATGTGGCAGGCAGGACTTGGCACTGAAGTGTACGGAATTCTGTTTACCTTCTCACTGAAGTGGTACCTATTTATTGAGCTGTAATTTCTTGCTTTCAAACTGCTAGGTTGGCAAGAGCTGGGACAGACAGGAGCTCACTCCGTCATGTAGCACTCGGGTCTTGAACTGCTGACCTCCGAGTCATTAAGTACAGCACCTTAACCACTAAGCCGCTGTAGTCCCATGAGGAGTTCTTACCTGTCATTTATCTTGATATTCTGATCAGTCTGGGGGTCATACATGAATCTCATAAGCTGCAGGTGCAACACGGGGGGCAACGTTAAGAACTTCACGCCCTTTTCAGCCTCCTGCAGGGTTAAAGAGAGTCAGGTGTCAACAGGAGAATTGCCCAAGACAGTGAAATAAAGGGTCTCCTAAGAAACAGATGAACGACATGCAATTTGGCATGAAATACTTTTGTTGGCATACAGACTCGGATGGAATTTAGCATCTCTACCTGCAAGCCGTGTTCTCCCGCATCATATTTATTATCCCCATCCAGCTGCTCCACTGCGACATAATCAATGAAGGATTCAAAGACTAGTGGGGGTGGGGGGTGGGAGAGAAACAAGAGTATGAAATAGGTTTCGTGTTCACGCAGAAATTATGTGCAGAATGGCAAGAAATATTCCAAGTCATCGACCATGACCACATTCCCTGACTAAGTTAGCACACCTTTTAAATAGATGGCTTGTCATAGCATTTTTCTTCTTCTTTGAATGACCAAGCAAATGCAGACAGCAACATTTAACAACTCAGCTCAATTGTCTGGCGTCCCACTCAGTCCTGGAGCTTATTTGGGGATCAATAAGAATATTTCAACCAAATGAGAGTTCTCAACTCACACTCAATCCAGTGGGCAAAATCTTAGACTTTACATGTCCAGGTACACGGAATACAGTTGGCTTCTATAGTCCTAGCTCTTAGACTCACTACTTCTTCTTGTGCCATATCCAATTCCCAATATT
Source organism: Bradypodion ventrale (assembly GCA_035047345.1). Lineage (NCBI taxonomy): Eukaryota > Metazoa > Chordata > Lepidosauria > Squamata > Chamaeleonidae > Bradypodion > Bradypodion ventrale. Next base: position 22,911,182 of record JAWDJE010000014.1, on the reverse strand, counting down.
GTCAATCATCGTGATCAGCCATGAAGACTGACCTGCGAATATAATGCCATGGCCTTTCATCTGCCTTCCACATTGCAGCAGGAACACACACACACACACACACACACACACACACACACACACACACACACACACACACACACACACACACACACACACACACACACACACACACACACACACACACACACACACACACACACACACACACACACAGAGAGAGAGTACCACTGATCCAGTTCCACGAGTCACTTTCTGGTCCTGAGCCCTTTTGGCACCCAAAGTCATCATCATCATCAGACCCAGGCCAGGAAGGATGAAGCTGCTGCTCTCCATCAAGATGGGTTCAAGTGGGATTTAGTCCACTTGGGGACCATCACCCTTCCTTGTGGACTTCGTCAAGGCTTGTAGACCTCAGGGTGTTCAGGTTAGTTAACTGCCGCCTGACGCTCGGCGTTGAGTCGCTGGCAGTAGGGTTTACTCTATTACCATAGCAGGATAACTTGGCCAGACTCACTAGTGTTTGGGTTTTTACTGTTAAGTTTTCTGATTTCTAGGTTTTAACATCTGGTTCAGGAGGAAAGGTCACCCTTGCTCAAAAGCAAGTTGTATCTGACTCTAGGGTTCGGTGCTCTTCTCTATTTACAGCCAAAGAGCCAGCACTGTCTGCGTCTGAAGATGTTTCCATGGTTATGTGGCAGGCATGACTAAACGTCAAAGCACATGGAACAGTGTTACCTTTCCTGCTGAAGCGGTACCTATTTAACTACTTGCAATTTCTTGCATCTGAATTGCTAGGTTGGCAGAAGCAGGGACAGACAACAGGAGCTCACTCAATTTACTATTATAATTTACTACTAAAATTACTTTTATAATTTAATCTTATGAATAATTTACCATCATTATGGTGGGAAGGGGTTTGTAACCAGCACATTTGCTACCTTGAACAGATCAGAAGAATAACTGCTTCAGAAGCTTTTTAGAGGTCCCCATCTATTTGTTGACTCAAAGCAGAACCTAGCTGCTCTGTAAAAGCACATGACAATAAAAGCACATGACAGACCCAAAGTAGTTACAAGGGAGTGGCAAGCACCCTTCAGAATTTCAGACTAAGCCAAGTCTGCGTTTGTTAGGAGTTCATTCCAGAAGAGATAATAAAAACTTACTGTTCTTCTTTCCCTTTATGCTTAGTTGGATATCATAATAATCTTCTATCCGTTCGGACCGATAGTCCACGTGTTTGCACTGGATGTAAGACTGCAAACAAGAACATAGTGAAAAACCAACGCGTACCAACCACAGGGTCCATCCCCAACCAGAACCAAAACCAGACCAAATACGTACCACCATTTTCCCCCTGAATAATTTAGGAATCGTGCCCTCTACACAGGTGCCTTTCATTTTATTTTCAACATTATCGAGCAACTGGGGAAAAAAAGAGAGAAAGCTTGCCTTAGTAACACAAATTTATTTTATTCATGCATCTTGTTGTTCTTAAGGAAGCTCAAATAGGGGACAGGTTTGTTAATTGAAATAGATGGATCCAAATACGTGCAGTAAACCCATTCGTGTGGATTCATAGAGCTGTGCTTCTCAACCTTTGGTTCTTGGACTACAATTCCCAGAAACCTAAGTCAGTCCATTGGCTAATGAGTGCTTTGGGGAATTGACTTAGGCTTCTGGGAATTCAAGCCCAAGAACCAAAGATTGGGAACCACTGGGTTACATGAATGTCAGGGCATGAAGCCAAGCTCAGGAATGTCAGGTGGGGAAAGAAATGGACCTGGTTTTCCTCTATGACTGAATGGCGCTTTACACATGCACAGAAGACACTGATGGTTGCTGTTATTCCAGAACTAAAATGTGACAATCAAGGCAAAGTCCAAAGAAAAGCCCTGCCTCAAACTAAGCTGGGAATATTTAGTAATGATGACCAATTGGAAGCAACTGTATATCATCCGGAGGAAATGAATGGGAGCTCTTCTGTTCATTTCATCATGGCTTATATGGAAATTAGTGCTTTGCTGTCAAAATATTAAGCATAAATGCAATCAAAAGCACACAAACACCCTGAAAATAAGAGGTGGTAAAAGTACATACCACTCGACACAGTTCCTGAACGTCATGTTGCATGAAGCTGTCTAAAGTCTCCCATCTTTATTAAAAAGTGAAACAAAAATGCCACTTACAAAAATGCTAAAATAGGAAAACAACTGAGAAGCAGCCAGAAATACTTGAGTCAGGGCGCAAAGGATGGAAATGAAGGTGCATCTAATTGGCATCTCAGGAGGAGAAATCTTTCAGTCTTGTTCTCTCCATCCAGAAGAACTGCTGTGCAAGAATAGGTAAAGGTCACCCTTGCTCGAAAGCCAGCCGTATCCGAATCTAGGGTTCGGTGCTCATCTCTCTTTATAGCCACAGAGCCAGTGCTGTCTGCGTCTGCAGACGTTTCCGTGGTCATATGGCAGGCATGACTAGACACTGGAGTGCACGGAACGCTGTCTACCTTCCCACCGAAGTGGTAGCTATTTATCTACGTACATTTTCTTGCTTTCGAACTGCTAGGTGGGAAGGAGCTGGGATAGAGACAGGCGCTCACTTTGTTGTGCAGCACTCAGGTCTCGAACTGCTGATCTGCCAACCTTCCAGTGCGAAAGCCAAGTGAAAAATCAAGCCCGTTCTTTTAATGTTACTCCTAGAATCCTTATTCAGCACAATCCCTGCAGGGCAGGTTTCATATTGCTTAGGCTCCAAATGCCCTAAAGACTCTAACTCAGACAAACCTTCTCTGGTGATGGACTGGCTGGACTTTATCACTAGAAAGCAGTGTGATATTAAGATTGCAACACAATATTGGAAGCTTTCTATCTTGTAAATCCTTTTCAAAAATTACTTAGCACATGGGAAGCTAGCTTACTTGGTTTCAGAAAGTGTCCATACGCAAATTTCATTACTAAATTAATTGATTAAACTCACATCCTGAAACAATTAAAAATAAAATAGGTTGCAGGTTATAAGAAGGTGAGATCTAGACGCATAATGGGGTTCCATACTTTGAACAGGCCACTTTTCAGAGGGTCGCAAAAAACATTCAGTTCAGCCCCGAAGAGGTGTTTTGAAATCTTGCCAACACTTACCCAAAAGATTTTGTTAGTTTCTTCGTCCCCACGGGTTTGTCGCTATGCTGAAGCTCGTAGAAAACTCTTTGCAATGCTAAAGGGACGCTTTTCGATGAATCGTCTCCCTCTGTTGGCATCATGTACACTGCCTAAGAAGCATCAACCAGTTGAATTAAGACTATGGGAAAGGGTTTCACAGCTCATTTGTGTCACCCTGAATAGCAAGAAAACACTGGTATACAAATCGGCATACCTTGGAAACTCTATTGGGGTCGCCATAAGCAGGACACCTGAGAGCACATACCATACAAATGAATGGGGACTCTGAGAGGAACTGCAGTGAGCGAGAGAGAGAGAATGTTGCTCTCTGCCTACCATGGAGATTAAAGCAAAGGCAATTAGCAGTTGCAAAATTATGGTGAAGTGCAAAGGCGGACCAACTGCCCTTCTCAAGTTGATCTTCTTCCTTAGCTTCCTAATATTGCCCTCAAATATGTACCGTGGCTGGTCTGAAAAATCTGCCAAGTATTCTTACAAACCAGCAGCCGTGATGTCTGTTGGACGTTTAGGGACTGCAAAGAGCAAGCTGGTCACCCTTTCTTTTACGCTGGGTTGTGCCATTCACAATCTCGCAATAAGGCAAACAGCATTAAGTAACTGCCACGCACTCAATAATTCTACTTCCTTGTCGTGGTGTTTTAGTTGTGCAATGAATACACGGTCTTTGTCTTAAGCTTTTAGGCGACAGGACTGCTCCTAAACATTTTCTCCCTATATTTCCTCTGGGTACCAAAGAACGTAATTTTTTTTGTCATTTCTAGTCGAAGGGGGAAAAGAACCATACATTTATTTTCTTTCACAAATATTGCTGGAGTTTCAGAAAAACATTTGTGACCATGAAGAGGGATGGTAGCCAGGTAGGTCTAGAACTGTGGTTCCCAATGTGGGGCACACTTTGATTTTAAAGGCGGCCAATGTGAGAATGGGTTATTAACAGTGAATGAACTTTTAGGCTTCCTCCACGTAAATAGGACTTCACTGTTTGAATAATAATAAGAATTATATGTCATGGGGGAGTGGGGAGGCATCAGGATTCTAGAGATGCTTAGGTGGGGCATGGTCAATAAAAGGTTGGGAACCATTGGTCTAGAACATGACAGACAGCCATTCAATTTAACACCATCAGTGATTAGCAATTAACAACCTCTTCAAGTAAAGCATTGTGTGAATGTAACATATCATCTTGTCTAAGACTGACACAGATTAACCAAGGGAAAAGAACGCCTAATGGCCTTCTTCTTCTTCTACAGCATCCGATTCCGAATATTGGCAATCCTCATGGCGATCAGTCATGAAGATTGTCATGGGAACCATATAATCCAGTGGGCTTTCATCTGCCTTCTCCATCGCAGCATGACCCCCGTACCACTGATCCAGTTCCGAGAGTCACTTTCTGGTCCTGAGCCCTTCTGGCACACAAAGTCATCATCATCAGCCCCAGGCCAGGATGGATGAAGCTGCTGCCCTCCATCAAGAGGGATTCAAATGGGATTTAATCCACTTGGGGACAATCACCCTTCCCTGTGGACCTCTCCACCCAAGGCCGTTAGTCCTCAAGGTGGTCAGATTAGTTAACCACCGCCGGACGCTTGGCGTTGAGTTGCTGGCAGTAGGGTCTACTCTATTACCATAGCAGGATAACCTAGCTAAACTGCAATGGTATGAAGGCTGAAATTACAAACCCAATATAGATGATCTACCACAGTAGACTGTGTTCCAAGTGCCAATAGCACAATTGCTTTTACATTACAGAAGATCTCTCTCTCTCTTTCGTGTCCTGATCAGACCCTGGACTGCTGAAATGAAGCCACTTTCTTGGCTTTGTTGTTGCCCAAACCTAAGTCCTGAAGATCTTCAGAAGATCTGAAGTTCACACAATCTCTATGTTTAGAATTGCAATGGATATCTGCCAGCAAAAGTTGAGTGGCCATGGTCACAAAAGTCGATGATCAAGCGGGAAACAACATCAACCTCTTTCCTTCCACCTGTTTGCAGTCTCCATAATCTCCTCTACTATCAAGTCTGTCTATCAGCCTCTGCAAGAGCCTCATAGGACCGTGATGGTGAACATCGGCACTCCAGATGTTCTTGGACTTCAATTCCCAGAAGCCCAAGCACCCTGTAAATCTACACAAATGGGTTTACTGCGATTCATCCGGCCCACGCTGCCCTCATCGCTCCCGGAAGCAAAACACACCCGTACAGTTAAGACTCTTCCGGGTTAACCCTTCCTCCGTCCAGGCACGTTTTACTTCCGCTTCCGAGAGCGACGAGGGCAGCGCAGGCCGGATGAATCGCAGTTAACCCATTCGTGTGGATTCACAGGGTGCTTAGGCTTCTGGGAATTAAAGTCCAACAACATCTAGAGTGCCAAGGTTCACCATCATGGTCATAGAGTTTCCTCACCACACATGTACCATTTGCTGAGATGCAAAGTGGAGAATCAGTTGTAACTCCTTTCATAAACCCACTGAAATAAACATAAGCTCAGGAGGTTGATTTTACATTTATTTAGTTAATTGAGCATCAGTCTAGGAAGTCCAAAAATGGTTTGCTTACCTTTCGTAGCTGGTTTGTGAAAAATAATGTCTGTAATAAACTGTTCATATAACAGGTTGCTCCCTGGTTCTTCAGCCCCACGTAGCCCGTATGCTTCTTGGAATCCCACCTATTGATAAGCAAGGAACTGCATTAGCACACATGTGTGCACATATTAGACACATTTCCCTTTCATACTGGTTAAGCCAGGGGTCGGCCCATGGCGCCAAATCATCTGGCCCGCAGCCTTTGCTCCCAATGCTGCCGGAAGCAGCAGTAAACATGTTCATGGCTGTCGTAAATGTGTTTATGACAGTTGTGGGCATGTTTTATGGCAGCGTTTACAGGGGGGGGGGCACCAGTCCAGCCCCCTCAACAGTCTGAGGGAGTGTGACCCGACCCCTGACTTTAAAAGGTTGCCGGCCCCTGGGTTGAGCTACAGGACACAGATGGGTCAAGTCAACTGATCTGTCCTGGAAACCTGAAATTGCAGCCCAGATACAATGGATTTCACTGCTTCCTAGGAATAAATTATCCCCTTTCTATCTACAGCTCCCAGTAGCTTTTAAAAAATATGTTGTAGAGAAACAAGGAAACCTTCCAGAGATCTTTTTAGGTCTGCAGTGGGAGGGACAGAAAGTCCCAATCCTGCTAATATTTTATTTATATATTTACTAATTTAGATATTTCTATCCTGCCTTATTCATCACAAGATGACTCAAGGCGGCCTCCAACAAGTTAAACAAATTGACAAATTTAAACAATGATAAAAAGCATCAATTAAAACATTAATTAAAAACATAATTAAAAACACAGGAAAAAACACATAAAAACACAAGATTAAAAGCAAAGGACAGTGTTGGGTCCTGGCATCTAATTACAGATAATGAAAACTGGACAAAGGCTTCCTAAGAAGGTCCCAGTTAAAACACCAAGGTAAAGGTTCTTAAAACATGAAGACATATTTTCCAGAGCAATCCATGCTGCTGTATAGTTCTCATACCTCCTTGGTACCTGAGCAAATTATTCCATCAGGATTTTAAAGATGCTTAAATGGAGCATGGCCAAAAAAATTGTTGGGAACCAGTAGTTTAACCAAACGTAGATTATGCAAGGATTATATGTACGATGGTCGAGGGTGCACCATCATACATATAATTCTTATTATTAAAAAATGAACTATTCATGTGGAGGAAGCCTAAAAGGCCCTTGATGACCATTCGGAGGCTGCAGCTGGTTCAAAATGTGGCTGCCCACATGGTGGTAGGGTGCGAGTGCTATGCCCATGCCTCACCTCTACTGCGGGAGCTGCACTGGTTGCCAGTGTGCCTCCGGGTGCAATTCAAGGTGCTGGTAATGACCATTAAAGCTCAGGGAACCTAAGACATCGCGTCACCCCAAGAACATCTGTCTCTCCCACCAGAGCAGACCGGAGAGGCTCCTTAAAAGTACCATCAGCCAGAGGCTTGTCTCTCTGCTACCAGAAGGAGGTCCTTTTTGGTCTCTGCTCTGGCCCTGTGGAACCTCCTGCCGACTGAGCTTCGTCTCCAGACAGAGCTAATGCCCTTCAGAAAAGATCTAAAGACCTGGCTGGCAAAACAGGTGTGGGGCACAGAAAACGTGGTAAACCCCACCCCCCTTGCTGGCTGAAATAAGAAAGCTGATTACGCTTTTAGTTATGTTTTAATGGATAGGGTTGGGGGTACAGTATTTTTAAATGTTTTTAATGATTTTAGTGTTTTGGGTGGGGGAGATAGTTTTTATGATTGAACAATGTTGTGAGCCGCCCGGAGTCACTTGTAGATTGGGCGGCGATACAAATTGAACCAAATAAAATAAATAAATAAAAAATAATAAATAAATTTGGTCTAGCTCATTCTCTGATTGCCGACCTTAAAAATCAAACTACGGAAAGACGCAAAACAACAACAACAAAACCCTACATTTTCTTCCAATTCCAGAAAACAATTAAAGGAGAGAGGTATTCAGTGATTCTTTTTTCTAAGACAGACAAAGTCAGCCTGAGAACAGGCATGGAGAACTGGAGATAGGTAAAAAAAATTTTTGGAAAGAAGTCATCCAAGGACATGAAACAAGAATTCAAAAATATCCCCCTCCGTTTTGACCACGTGTAGCAGGGACACATGGAGCAGGAACAAGAAAGGTAAATTAAACCCTTTCTTTTTATGCACAGGTTTGGTTTCCCACTTAAATGCATTGGGAACATACAAACAGAAAAGCTTTGGAATACTGTACAAGAAATTGATTTGAAAAGCTTTTAAATGGGAAATTGCAATGTGCGCCCTATTGTGGCCACCTGTGGTAATGGCCACATATGGTTTTCTTTCTTCCCCGGCCCATGAACAGCTGTGGCAGCAGCAGTGGAGGGGCCAGCCGCGGCTGTTGTAAAATATCCTTTTACAACAGCCTTGCTGGACAGCATTTGGACTATAAGATGCACCCTCATTCCCCCCCCCACTTTTTTTTTGTACAAAAATATGGTAAATGGCAGGTTTTCTTTTTTAAAAATGAGCTACTTACGCCACGCCATGTGGAGCATCCGCTTGAACATATACTTCAAAAGTTACTTTATCGTCTTCTATATAACCTTTATCTGGATCTGTTACTTCCTACAAAGAAAATAGACACCAAGAACATTAGAATCATATTCTCAAAAAACAAAAAGTAAAAAAAAAATCTGAAACAGCGCTGTCTTATGCTGCTAATGTGTGTAGATCAATGGAACTGATTTCTTCTGAATTGCTACTTGGGTCCACAAAACAATCTGACAGTGGGAGGAAGGGTGGGGGAAAAGAAAGAAATTAAAGATATCTGCTTCCTGTCGCCCAAAATGCAGCCCCTTCCTCTTGTTTTGTAATAGTACAATGGTGAAACTGGCACGAAAATAGTGGATATGCATGTACTGTACCTATTCATCTCCACTTTTGCCAGTAAAGGTAAAGATCGCCCTTGCTCAAAAGCCAGTCATATCCAACTTTAGGGTTCAGTGCTCATCTCTGTTTATACCCAAAGAGCCAACACTGTCTGCATCTGCAGATGTTTCCATGGGCATGTGGCAGGGATGACTAAACACTGGAGTGCATGGAACGCTGTTACCTTCCCACCAAAGTGGTACCTATTTGTTTACTTGCAAATTCTTGCTTTCGAACTGCTAGGTTGGCAGGAGCTGGGACAGAGACGGGAACTTACTCCGTCCTGCAGCACTCGGGTCTCGAACTGCAGACCTGCCGGTCGTCAAGTTCAGCGTCTTAACCACTGAAACACCACAGTCCTTGCCAGTACAACCACACATCTATCGCACTTCGCAGAAGCTGTGCTGTACCAAACTGCAGATGTCCCCAAAGTCAAAAGTAAAACTGCATGACTGGTATCTTGGAACGTGTTCGCCATTAGCAAGGGAGAAGATTTTGTGCTTGTGTGTGTGTAAAAAGAGGTGGCCAGCACATAAGAGAATATTTTAAATTTGCAAGGAATATTTTGTACATAAAAGTACACTAAGCTACAGAGACCGGCCAAAGTGAACGCTGGTATCTGCAGACATCTCTTCCACCCACTATGCCTAACCAGCTCCTCGCGCTGCCGAACGGGTGTTACTTACACTCCAGGACATGAAGTTGGAAAAGCCCCAGTCATTTTCCTTGTGGAAGAACAAGTGGCTGATCCGGCGGCTGAAAGATTTCTCGTCGTCCTTATAATTTATTATCTTGAGCACTGCTTGCGCGTGACAGGACCATGACCTGCCACAATTAAATAGATTTGACATAGTGAGTGGGCATGCAGGACTACTAGACTTCTCACCAACCTTGGATTTAAAACTTGGCTTCAACACTCTCAGGGGCATTAGTTATTATTATTACCACCAGCTTTTTTTTTTTGTAAAGAGATTTTTTATCTACTTGCAATTTCTTGCTTCCAAACTGCTAGGTTGGCAGGAGTTGGGGCAGAGACAGGAGCTCACTCCGTCGTGCAGTACTTGGGTATTGAACTGCTGACTTGCCACCTTCCAGTCAGTGTCTTAACCACTTGAACCACTACAGTCCCTAAGATTTATACTACAGGCTGGTCTATTAGAAACCTAGAAGCAGTTGTGCTTTCCCATGTCATACCCCCACAAAACCCTGCTATGGATCCCTTCAAGCCCAGCAGATCTCTACCAAATCTGCACATGAATGTTCTGCTGCTATGTCAAGATGGGCGAGGAGTGACGCCATAGTTTCAAATGGCCACTGTGGCTACTTTTCCAACCCTCCTACCGGCTTTCAGGAGCCACAGATGAGTCCCAGGACATGTCTGATGTGCTAGCCTTTGCCTTCATGCAACGTAAGAGAATGTAAGAGAGCGCAAAGATGCTACATAGATAATCTGAAAGAGCCTTACGTGGAATCAGACTCAGCATTGCACTGAAGAAAGAATCCTACGCTTTTCTGATGCGGCCTGTCCGGGTAGAGCCGTGGCATCACCATGATCTTCCACGGGAGATTTCGCACGAAGCAGGGAGGACTTAAGACTGATTCACTCAGCCGACTGAAACGCTCAACAGTGAACTGAAATGTCGCCTCCGATCGCCAGCTTGTATCTGTGAACCCGGAAAAGAAATAATTTAACATGGATTCAGCCTGGTTCTCCCAAGCATGGCCAAAGGTTCACACATCCTAGTACCGTGATGGTGAACCTTGGCACTCCAGCTGTTCTTGGGCTTCAATTCCCGGAAGCCCAAATTCCTGTGAATCTATACAAATGGGTTTACTGCACATACTCAGGTTGCAAAACAAACGCAATGATGTCAACACACAGGATTGTCTACAGCTAATTATGCTATTTCAGGAGGAGACGGCACTCAGTCTAAACCACCAAGTGGGACCATCACCTTTCCCTGTGTACTTTGCCATCCAAGGCTAAGTCCTCGAGGTTGTCACGTTAGCCTGACACTTGGTGTTGAGTCACTGACAGTACAGTCTATTCCAGGGATGGGGAACTTTGGCACTCCTGCTGTTCTTGAACATCAATTCCCAGAAGCCCTGATCAGCAAGAGTGCTGACTTGGGCTTCTGGTAACTGAAGTCGAAGAACACCTGGAGTGCCAAGGTTCCCCATCATGGGTCTACTTTATTACCATAGCAGGATAACTTGGCCCGACTGGCTCACTCTCCCCCAGTGAGTTATAAAGGAAGACGCCAGATTGAGGGCATTTGCCAGGCTCATTCCTTCTGTCCTTAAGCAATGTCCAACCCATGTAACCTTCAATTCCTACTCATAAACACACCCTACTCTCCATACATGAGCACCTATATGTGCACTGTCTGCAGTTCTGAGGCAGATCTTCCATTTTCTGTTGTTAGTAGCTCCTTTCCCCAAGTTGTCGGGGTGAGCGGTAGCTCCTATGACTTTCTCCAGCGGACATGGGGGTCTGGCTACATTGGGTTCGCTGTAGTATACTTATATTTATTGTATTTTTATGATGTAATTATGTGGTCTAGTTTTTGTATTTTGATATTGTGCTTATCTGGATTGTTCTCTATTTTGAATTTATTGTATCTATCATTATTTTGTTGTTATTTTGTTTGATTATGTTGTTACCTGCCTTGAGTCGGCCTCGTCTGAGGAAGGCGGGATACAAATTAAACTGATTGATTGACTGATTTACTTTTAGAACATCATGTTTATTTCTTTGTTTGTTCACTGACCCAAATTAAAACAGTACAATAAGAACAAAATAATATAACCGTGATTCCATAATACAATGTTTTTAATGGAACATCTAGATTAGAAACAATACATGATTATTCAATTGTATACAAAAACACGATTAATGGTAACGGGTAGCACAATCCTACAGCAAAAACAGTTAAGATGTGCTACTGGACATATGGACAGTGCTGGTTGCAATGCCACACAACACCTCATAGTGCATAAGGTTTTGCCTTGTAATAAATTCTCTGGCACAAGGGTAATTAAAATATGTTTAAAGGGCAACTCACATTTACCACTGGGGCACTAGATAAGCGCATTGTTTAGTACTTGTATGCTCAATGGCACAATAATGCAACTTTTATACCCCAGCAGATAAAAGCTGCCAAAACTCCATCATGGGAGTTGTCTTTATTCAGCTTATACACCAAAACATCAGTATGGAAGTCAAATGCTTCTTGGCAGTAATGCTGGCCATCCATCCTTTGGTCGAATCCTGCTCCATTCTTAACAGAGTTGTGTTTGGAGGAAAGGCCAAGAGTATGTTTGGTTTCTTTAGGGGGGGAAAACACACAATAAAGCAACCGCCAAGCAAAATAGTCCATTTTTTTTTTTTTGCATTTTCAACAGCCAAGTATTCAGCTTGTGGCAGCACGGTGCCATAGAAAAGCAAATCAGCCAAACCTCAAAATGATTCTAAATGACCAGTTTCTTGATTGTAGTGGATTCTCTCTCCTCCCCCTCCTGTCAGACACCAAGTCTCCTAAAGGGGTTTCCATGAGCTAAGATGGAAATCCTGTCCCTGGCTTGGATTCCCACTGTAAGACTGCACTTTACTAAAATGCAACCAGTCCAGAATGTCTCCAGAAAGCCCCTCGCCCTCAACACTAATAATCCCACATGTCAAGGTGGCGATGGCTGTCCTCGTTGAGCCAAATAACCTCTGATTAGACCAGCAGTAATTGCTTAAAAGTGTTCCTCAAGTTTGCTAATTATAGACACATTGGGAGAAATTAAGAAGAGCTAGCTACCGGTAGTCTAGGTTATCCTGCTATGGTAATAGAGTAGACCAGGGATTCTCAACTGGTGTCCAGTGGGTCGGATGCGGCCCATGGCACCATTTCATGTGGCCCACCACCACCACACCACATGTGGTGGAGGAAGGGCAAAATAGCCATCTGGGCCCTGAAGCTGTCTGAGGGAGAGTGACCCGGCCTCTGGCTTAAAAAGTAGACCATACTGCCAGCGTCTCAATGCTGAGTGTCAGGTGGCGGTTAACTAACCTGACCACCCTCAGGACTAATGGCTTTGGGTGCTGAAGTCCACAGGGAAGGGTGATGGTCCCCAAGTGGATTAAACCCCACTTGAATCTATCTTGATAAAGGGCAGCAGCGTCATCCATCCTGGCCTGGAGCTGAGGAGGAGTTTGCGTGCCAAAGGGGCTCAGGACCAGAAAGCGACTCAGTACCGGTGGCACACTGCCATGCGCAAGGCAAATGAAAGGGCATTGCTTTATATTCTCAGGACAGTCTTCATGGCAGACTGCCATGATGATCACCAATATTCGAATTCGGATATGGCAGAAGCAGCAGCTACTCCAAGCCTCTGTCCTACAAGCTCCATCACAATTTACCCAAACTACCCAATGACCCACATGATGTAACAGACAGACAGATCCCATCCAGAACCACTTACTTCTGGCCTGAGGGTGTGAATGAACAACCTCACTAAACAACACACTCCATTCACTCCCTGTGTTACTGGCACCAAAAGCTCACCATCTTCGTGGTGGTTATAACGAAATTTTTAATCCCATAACATTTCCCTTTTGTAGTAATACAAATGTGGAAATCGTTCTCACCCTAAATGTTTAGTTTTAGGTCCATGCCTTTTTTACAAGCCTCCACAGTCTAACATAACTTTCTCCCCAATAAACTATGTAATACTGCACAACAATTTGTCTAATTTTGTACATATACAGAACACACTGCCTCTTTGTGCACTGCATTATTATTAAGTTTTTTTTATTATTATTGCATAGCACTTTGACATTTCCAAATCTAAACCACTTCTTACCACTTCCAAGTAAGTAAATAAATATGTAAGAACAAAGCATTCATTTTAAAAGATCCTAAAAGCACAATGCTAATCCTCCCCAACACCTGGTCATGTTATTTAAAGGCACAAATCAGAAATAAATAAACCAATGGTTGAAAACCCTAAACACTGTAACCCTAAAATTCTCCTGAAAAACCAAAGGGCTAAAACTGAAACACATAAACAGCAATGCTAAAAGAGCAAGCGAGCCAATAAATCAGATTGTGTTCTCATTAAGCCACCTCATGCAGCCGAATGCAAATGATGCAGATGTTTTCATTACTTTGTTTAAAGATACAGCGTTGGCTACGCATGATTCAGAGCCATAGAGCCATATGGTGAATCTTGGCACTCCAGCTGTTCTTGGGCTTCAATTCCCAGAGGTATACTGACTTAGGGTTCTGGGAATTGGAAGTCCAAGAAAAGTTGGAGTGCCAAGGTTGGCCATCACTGGCATAGAGGATACTTAATGGGCATTCACACCATCAGATGTGTTGTACCCCATCAATTTAGCATCAGCTAAATCAGAACCTCAAGCCAAGCATTCTCAGATGGCTAGCAAAAAAGGCAAATCGTACATGAAAGGCGAACCTCAGCATGTCTTGATAGCAGACAGCTTAAGTTTTTGGGAAAGGCTATTGTTACTAATCTGAACTGCGCTGGAAGGGAACCTGAAGAAAACATGTATGTTTCTACTCTGTTCAGTTTCCAAAAGGCAGCCTGGCATACAGCCCACATGAAAGCCTGGAGGTGAACAGGACCTATTTCAGAAGCCAGGTCTTTCTGTAGAACGAGTAAAGTTGGTAAGACATTCCTTATCACAAGTGGCATCACATTTTCCAGGAATAACAAACCAACCACTGTGTGAATGTGGAGAGACACAGAATCTGGCTCATTTACTCTCTTGCTGATGACTGCCAGAAACATGTACCAATGTGGACTTGTACATGTTCTCTATCCATTTCTTCTATTCCATTCCTCGTCTGGTAAGCCTTTCCTATGTTCCCCCTCAGGTTTCCCCCTTAAATAAATATATATAGAAGAGGAGTGGCCAAATTTTTCAGGCTGTGGGCTGGTCACATGTTTCTTCCCACCAGAAGTAAAACATGCCCGCACATGCACAAAACGCTGCTGTAAATGCACCCGCATCTGTTGGAAACACGTTTATGAAAGCCGCAGTGCATTTAAAGCAGTGTTTTGCACATGCATGAGTGTATTTTACTTCTGCTTCCAGGACCGGCATGGGCCGGATAATTTGGCATCAGGGGCCAGATCTGGCCCACGGGCCGTAGTTTGGCCACCTACGATATAGAAGACCACAGAGAAGTGACTACTCAGAACAGTAGAATAATTGCCAGTTTCTCACACTACCCTCCTAACAGATGAAAGGATAACTCACCATCCTCCATGTCTTCTTCTGTATTGTTGTGGCCATCAGCCATTGCTACATTCCCATTGATGACTGGGTTTTGAGTAATTCTGGGTGGATCATCGGCATCTCCAGCTTAGAAGAAGAAGGAAAACATGAAAAGACCATTAGGCTGGACCTTAACATAACCAGAGGGATAGAGATTAAAAACACATTTTAAATTTAAGAGCACCAGGACTCTTTGTTAAGGCGAGTAAGTATTCATACCATTAACTCATTTGAATTACTCTCTTCTCCATGCCACACTGTACAATATTATGCTTCAAGTACCAAACCTTAGGGGTGTGCACAGAAAGAGCCTCCACAAATATTTTTGAATACAGTCGGGCATACCCTGGGTAGCAACCTTGTCGGCTAATCTTTCTAACACTGGATCACACCAAAGGAACTGAAGAATGTGTCCACCAGAAAGGTCTTTGTCAAGACCAACCGTAGGACTTGGGTTTGGCCGATGGCAAAGCGAAGAAAGTGGCTTCATTTTCATAGTCCAGGGTTTGATCGGGACATGAAAGACGACCAAACCCTTAAATAGTTAATACTGGTATTTGTTTTGGGTTTTTCAAGAGACAGGATCAAATGTGTTCTAACTCTGTGAAAAGAATTCCTACATCATTCACCTCTCCTATCACATTGTCAAAACTAGCCTTTAGCACAGGGGTTCTCAACCTGCAGCCCATGGGCCAGATCCAGCCCGTGGCACTATTTCATGTGGCTCACAGTGCTGCCACCGCCACTAGACACACAAGCGGGTGTGTTACTGTAGCTGTAAATGCGCCCGTGGATGTCGTAAATGTGTTTACGACAACCGGGGACGCATTTTACGGGGGCGGGGGGACCACTAGTCTGGCCCGCTCAGCTGTCTGAGCTTTAAAAGGTTGAGAACCCCCTGCTTTAGTAAATTGCAGTCTGTCTTAATTTGCTTCTGCTGGGTTAGTAATGTTTACATTCAGTTACATTCATCAGCTGTGCTGATATTTATTTTCAATAATTTCCATTAATATCAATGTCAAATTGTATATTTACACCACCCACCTTACAAACTAGCAGCAGATTTAAACCAAAGCTGTCTCTCCCCCCTTCCCAAACCTGGTTGATTTCTTGCCAAACCTCTTCAGCACCCAGGACAGAGCTCTAGCTGATCTCAGCAAAGCGGCTTCAAACTTCACCAATGGACAATGGCAGAAAAGTAGACCACACAGCTGGTGACAAGCATGACTAGACACTGGAGGGCACGGAGCGCTGTTACCTTTTCCACCGAAGCGGGACCTATTTATCTACTTGCAATTGTAAAAAAACAAAAAACCTGCTAGATTGGCTGGAGCTTGGACAGATGATAGGAGTTCATTCCCTTGCACAGCACTCGGGGCTCAAACTCTGTGTCTTAACCTCTAAGCCACCACGGTCCCCAATAGCCCTTGGATGTAGGCCCAAACCTCCAAGTACGCTTCATGGCCAAATGATTATATGAACTCAGGCTCCAGTCTCAGTCTAAGACATCAATGAATATACCCCACTGACTCTTTACTGGGTCTCATCTGGACATTTGTTATCAGGTAACTATTAAATGGAGTAGTCAGCCTATCTTCTCCCCCGCCCCATGCGATAGTTTACACCAGAGGTGCCCAAACTATAACCAATGGGCCAGATCCTGCCCCTGACCCCAATTAGCCGGCCCAGACCACCCTTGCTGCTTCCCTGGAACCACAGGAGACCGCAGCTGCCCAGACAAAGACACGGAAAGGGTGATAGTTATGCTTACAGATGGGAAGTGTATGTTCTCATCTACCCAACCCATCTAGCAGCCAAGGACTGGACTTACATTGAGTGGCGTATCACTTACAGATTTGTAATAGACAAGAGTCACAATGTTGGGGAACACAGTGATCTATATGGCCCAGGAGTGTGTTAACTAAGTGTGCTCTTCCACAGCAGCCTATGGCTCTGAACGCATGAGTGTGAGATATAAGATTAGTTGCTTTTTTTTTTACTGTATGCACTTTCAACAGCTCATTTCTGATCTATGTGAACATACCAGCACTGCCTGAATTATTTATTTAGATCCAAATGGTTATTGAGCAACACCAAGGAATGATGTTTTAGCTCTGAATTTCAGTATCCGTGAAAATCCTAAATTCTCCATGCCAGGCTTCAAACAAAGATTTTCAAAAATATGCTTCTGCTTTCCAATCTACCTTACAATACTCAGCAGCTGCATTAACAGGTGGCAAGGTATACTTACCTTAATTTTTAAAAGCCTCCCCTGAACAGCATGCTAAACAAACATCTGCCTGCTTCAAACTGCCGTAAGCATTTTTATGAGATGTTTTATATGTACATTTGCCCATGTCTCAAAACAGACCTTTTCTTCTGTAGTGAGGAGGGGAAGGGAAGTCAGTGTCAAGAGCCATGGGCAATCAAAATGCATTTGATTGAAAAACAAAACAATAAAACAAGAAGAACAGCAACTTATGAAATATATATATTGTTAGAATAAGTGTACGTTAAATCCCTTTTCTTAGCTACAGATACTGCAGGATGGAAATGAGCTCCTGTCTTCGTCCCTGCCAACCTAGCAGATCGAAAGCAAGAAATCGCAAGTAGATAAATAGGGACCACTTCGGTGGAGAGGTAACAGCATTCCGTGCACACTGGTGTCTAGTCATGCCTGCCACATGACCACGGAAACGTCTGCAGAAGCAGACAGCGCTGGCTCTTCGGCTTAGAAACAGAGATGAGCACTGCACCCTAGAGTCGGATACAACTGGCTTTCGAGCAAGTGAAACCTTTACCTTTACCTAGCTACAGATAAGTTTCATTGCAGTTAAAGAAATCAAATTTTAAGGAAAATGGGGAGTTTTTGGACTATGCATTGGTAAAAGGGAAAGGAACACACAGACACACATACGCATCCATACAAATAATGGTAATGGTTGATGATCACTGTGGTCTAAAATCTAAAGAGCCACAAACCGCTCAATGCAAAATAAGGCCACAGACTTTTAAAAAAACCTATAGCAGTGATGGTTAACCTCGGCACTCAAGGTGTTCTTAAACTTCCAATTTCTAGAAACCCAAGTCTCTGTGAATCCACATGAATGGGTTTACTGCGCATACATGCAGTAAACTCATTCTTGTGGATTCACAGATACTTGGGCTTCTGGGAACTGAAGTCCAAGAACAGCTGGAGTGCCAAGGTTCCCCATCATGGCCCTATAGCCTTTATTTTAAAAATGCACACACTTTGATAGTCTATATTATAGCATGGGAAGCAGTTATGCTTAAGTATCATTTCTCTCACGCCGAGTAGTTCTGCAATGCTTAACCAGGATATTAAGCTCTCACCTGAGTTGAAAACATAGAAGTCAAGTAGGCTCATGACGATTTAAAAGTGACGCGGTGTGTGGAAAGCGCTTCCTACCACTGTGGAAATGTGCTGGCAAAGAGGGGGCCTAACGTCTATCTAGTGTGTCCACCCAGCCTGATGATCAGATACATCACCTAAGAGAGTTGCAAGATAATGGATTAATACCCGCCTAAGAGAGGCTCAAGGTTCTCAAGTAACAGGAAAATAATCCCAAAGCAATAATCATTTCTGAAAATGGTGAAATACTCTTCCTCAACAAGAAGAAGTTTAGGTGTGCAGACGGAGTTAAGAAACTCTACGCTAAGTTAAAACAGAGCAAAACTACCATGGACGCTTCAGGCACAAGTTGATTCCCTTTAGGCTTAGACCTTAAACTTATAAAAAGTCAACCCAGAAAGAAATACCCCTTTTATCCCACTGCCCACTAACTAGTGGAAATGCTACGGGCGCTACACATTTGTTCTTCTCCTCTACAGAAGAACTATCCGCTCCAAAGGTGAGAAAGCGCCCAAGAAACCACTTCTAAAGTTTTCTTTTCGCAAATCTCTATGCAGGGTTCCCTATTATTCTGATTTATTTCGGGGGCCTGGAAGCAGCAGTTAGTAGCTTCAGTAAAAAGCTAACTGCTGAACTGCACAGTGGAAAAGCCTATCACAAAATATCCTTGTTAATTACAAAGGAGGACTTCAGTCAAAGTCGAAACTTATTAAATAATTAACTTGGGGAGGGGGAGAGATCAAGGCCAGTGAAGGCCAGGGGACCACAGAAGCCTTACTACATACAATGCCAAGGCTTCTTGAGATGACTAGGATGGTGGTGGGTCAACATGAACAAGAAACCCAACTTTCCGAAAGGCTGCCGGGCGCTGTGGTTCAAGAAAGGGCTACCAGGTTTAATAGGAGCACCTGGTTCCTTCCACCCCACCCTCCAAACATTGGTTGGACGCCGCAGAACACTAGACGTGAGGGATTCCATGGCAGTTGCTGTTCTCGGACCCACAGAACACTTTGAGCCTGATTCAAAGAAGCAAATTCCATTATGTCTTAAGGAGGCCTTCCTGGATAGCAGACAGAACATGACAACGTTAGGCCTGTATGTATCCCGCCTTTAAGCTCAGAAGAGTCCGGAACTTCCCCCTTCCTCAGAAATCTGCATTTGGGAAACTGAGAGCAGAAGGCTGGGCTCCATCTGGGCCGAAAGCAACTGAGTCCCAGTTGTGGCTTGTGAGTGACGGAGACAAGGCATGTCTCCCCTTCTTCAAAGAGTCCCAATGCTTGTTCCATAAGCAGCCCCAGAATCAAAGTGTTCTTGCACTTCAGGGGTGCCCAAACGTTTCCCTTCCAGGTGCCTGACCATGTCCCCTCAAACAGCCCGGTTATGTGGTTCCTCCCGCCAGCGGCAGTGGCGCGTTAATTCATTAATTCCAGGCATAGGAGTATAGTAAGGATTAGGCTACAGTCCCCACTTCTAATCTAGAAAAGGTGGCCTTTCTTTTTAACCGTGAGCCCTAGCTTTTAGCGGTGAGATTGTACGTACCCTCACAGCCTTTTTAAAAAGGTTCTCATGTTGATTGAAACTGATTTAGAAGCTGATTTAATTTTTTAAAACTGAAGCTTTTCTTTTAAAAAAATTAAATGGACCTAGCACAAGGTCTAACGATACAGCAAGGGACAAAAAACATAGGTACCTCTCTCTCTAACCAAGTGCAACTGCCAGCAATACAGCATCGTTGCCAATAATGCACCGTACAGCCTTTCTTCCTACTAATTCCTTCTCGTGTCATGGCCATTACAATTCCTACCAAATCACTGCTGTGGTTTGGTTAGCATCTGCATTCCCCCTAACAAGATGAATTTAACTAATTTCCAACTAGGTTTAAAAGACTTGGCTAGCCTTGCAAACAAGACCATTGGACTCAGGACTACAAACGTTTTCAAGGTTTAAATAAATATAAATTCTCTCTAGGTCAATTCTGCATTGCCTTGTTGAGAAGCACAGTGGGGTTGTGTCCGTCCTCATAACAAGCCACAGCATACAACTAGAATCTTATCAAGAACAACAAATACTTTCCCTTAAATAATAAGGGAGATGGATGGGACTCCATTTTAGGAAAGATCAGTTCTGATCAGATAACTGTTTTATATCTAGTAATGACGGCTGTTATCAACTACATTCCAGTGATGCCTCCAGAAATGAAGAGTTCATTAAAAAGCAATTTCTCACGGAATTAGTGTTTCCCATATTCTCTGGGACACATGATTTAAATTTCAACCAGCCTGTCTTGCAGATTACATCCTTGAGCTGCCTGTCATATATCCATGGCCAGAATGGGATGCGCATACTTCTTCCACCAGGCAACAAGGTCCATAGCGGGAAGGAGGTCTTGTTTTCCCAGGACACTTTCTAAAATCTAGCCTGTTGAAATCTCAACTACTAACCAGTCTTTGGTGCAGATGCAATCTTTAGCCACTTCTCAGGACTTTGCCTCGGCAACAGTGGAATGAGATGGGGGCGAGGGAGATCTAAGGGCTAGAATTCACAGAAGCATGATGTGACTCAGACAGAAACATCTGGAGGTACGGTTCCTGCCTGAGCTCTATCTTTAGACTGAAACCAAGCTTTAAACAGCAATAATCGATTGGTTGTTATGTTTACTACCCAATTAAATCATGTTGTAAGGTCTCGTGATGGCAAAAGGACTGGGGCTAGAACAGAAAAAGCAATGTGAAAAGTTGCAAGCTCAAGAGTGGCTTACGTTGTAAATTCAGATTCCAATAATTGCAGCTGAGGTTTCTAGTCTTTAAATATCCACTTGTACTATCAATACATGTTGAAACCTCCCAGTTGCTAAACATATGCTGGTGAAATGATTGTTAAATGGCTGGCTTCTCTATCTGTGTCTCCAAAGTCCTGTCAACAAGCAGTTTATTTCAAAAATCTTCAACTTGCTTTGTCTTCTGTTAAGAAAGAATCTTTCTTCCCATTTCCATGGAGCTATTAAAGTGCATAGCACCGTGAAAAACTTACAGTGAAATGTATTTACAAAACCAACAGCAACTGGATGAACATCAGCAATCTATGTTACAACGCACTATGGCACTAAAAAGAATATACACCCCCCAAACAAACAAACAAACCACAACTGTAAGTATTCTGCATCAGGGTAGCAGTAGACCTACTTCTTAAATGCACAGCAGTACTAATAACATGACCTACAGGATTTCATAAGAGGTCCTTGCACACTAAAATGTTGGTTAGCTCAAACAAGCATGAACACTGATAGTGCCGTCTGAAATTGTACCAAACTGAACTACGGGAGTTTGAAAAATTGAGGGAAGAAAAAAAAAACCTTGCACAAGGAAAACAGCCATGTCATAGAAAATATTACACTATAGCCTCTCTCCTACATCTCCCAGGCATAATTTGTCTATTTTGAAATTTGTGGGTCAGCCCCCCATTTATAAATACATAAATACTTTCAACATAAAGCAAAATTGCCAGTAATATTGCCACAGGTACAGAATCAACTGTGTACGACTGCTGTATGCAACTGCAATACTGGATTCATTGAGGACAAGGTCGATTGTGGTGGGTGACATTCCCAGCTTAACAGCTACTAAGATTGCATGGTGGTGGTGGTGGTGGTGGTGGGGATATATAAAGAATACACTTGCTTGGTTATTTTTATTGCTTTAATGCAAAACTCGCATCATTTACAATTTAGTAAGCATGTAAAATGCCATTTGCCACTTCAATGAAATGCCATTTCAATATGATTTTATCTATCTAAACATTTTCTAGGTCATCCTAAGGCAGCTGACTTGAGAGACTCCTGTGCATGGTTCCTCAGAAGGTAGGCCAACTCAGTTTAGTAAAGTTTACTCCTTAGTGTGACTGCACAGAACTGCAGCTCCAGAGTATAAATACAGTGGTACCCCGCATAATGTGTGCACCGCACAATGTCAAGAAATCTGAGAAAAAATTTGCACCACACATTAACGTTGTGTGATACATCACGTTTTTCCTCAGATTTCTTTGCATCTGGACAGACTGTTTTGCCAGTGGGAAGTGGGAGCAGCTGCTGCTGCGGACCCTGCCGCCAGTGGACTCCTTCCCCGGCCTGGCCGAATGTTTGGGCCGGGGAGGGAGTCTGGCGTTGGCGATTCTGAGGCCACCAATGCCACCGCAGCAGTTGCTCCCACTTCCCACCACCCAGACTGGGGAAGGAATCCGGTAGCAGCATTGGCGATTTTGAAGCTGCCGCCGGAAGCCAGGTTTGAGAGCCTCTGAGCCTGGCTTCTTTCAGAAGGAGGGGGCATGTGGATCACCTCCCTCCTTCCAAAGCAAGACGGGGCGGGGAAGGAGTCCGCCGCCGCCGGGGTCCGCAGCACCAGGTGCTCCCACTTCCCCCCGGCCGGATGGGTCGAGGAGGGAGTCCATTGGCGGTGGCAATTTGAGGCCGCCAACGCTGCCGGACTCCCTCCCCGGCCCATCCGGCTGGTGGGAAGTGGGAGCAGCTGCGGCGGCAGCCTCAAAATCGCTGCCGCCAACGCCTCTAATGTCAGACTCCCTCTCCGGCACGGACGGCAGGAAGTGGGAGCTGCTGCTGCTGCGGACCCTGCAGTACATGTATTGCACAATGTTCAAAACTGTATAACATTAAGGATTGTGGAACCAAGCTTTAACGTTATGCGGTGTATTACAGTACTGTACTTTACAATGTCATCTAATGTGTCTTTGGAGCCAGTCCTGCTTAATTCACAGCGATTTGTGGGTATATGAATGCAGGACCATTCTCTTCACTTTGCTTAAGTAAATTAAAAACAAACACTAGATGCTAACACAACAAACACAAATCATCTTAATTACTGGTACCTGAAAATTGGGGGGGGGGGGGAGATTGAAAATACCACACTATTACTTTTTAGTAAATTTATTTACAAAAGAATTAACAGTCTCCAGTGGTTACAAGAGTAAAGGTTACCAAAACATTTGGATGAGACATTGAATTTTATCCTAAAACTCTGCAGGACCAGTTAGAAATCTTTCTCGGGAAGTCCAAATTCTATCCCGAGAGGCTTCCAAGGGTCTACCTTTCTGCAGCAGTCAGAGACCAAGCAAACTGGAATGTAAGCCACCTATTTTCCCACGTGCAAAAGCTTTCAGACATGCAAGGTATATCATTCAAATTGGAGGAAGTGTAAGAAACATACTAGCAAGAAATTTGATACACAACCTTGTAGCACAATCAAATGTAGGTCTTATTTTTATTTAACATTTGCTCTTGTGTTTCTATCCCCCCCACCCCCCAAGACAACTAGTAGGGTTATTAAGGCTACTAACAAAATACAGTTTAAAACATAGTAGTAGTTAAAACACAACATACAGTTGAAACTCGGAAAATTAGAATATTGTGCAAATGTTCATTCAGTTCAGTAATGCAACTTAAAAGGTGAAACAAACATATTAGATAGACTCATTACATGCAAAGCGAGATAGTTCAAGCCTTACTTTGTTATAGTATTGATGCTTATGGCTTACATCTTATGAAAATCCCAACCCACCAATCTCATGTACCCCATAATTATCGCATAATCTCATGTACGCTCATCACAATTATAACGAATTAAGGTATGACATCTCTCGCTTTGCATGTAGTGAGTCTATCTTATATATCTGCTTCACCTTTTAAGTGAAATGAATGAACATTTGCATGATATCCTAATTTTCTGAGTTTCACCTATATAAATGAATCAACTAAGAGTCAGCAATAAAAGAAGTTTCACCCAACCAATCTGCCTCCCCTTTCTAGAAAGAGGCCAGTTGACCTGCATGTCTTTCCTTTCCAGCATGAGACCGACAGAAAATTGATAAAACACAGGGTTTAGAAGTCCCACCACATTAAACAAGACGGAACAAATATGCCTAGGAACAAGTTGTAAGAAGTGTTCAGAACAATTCAGAAGCTAGGGTTAACTGTTCATAGACAGAACAAGTCCTTGGTGAGATGGAAAGTAAATGACCAAGCTGTTTTGTTGGAAAGATTGCAAAGTCATAACTTAAAACAGGGGCTCGCAATCTATGGCCCACAAGCCATGCACGGCCCCCAACGGCAAATCATCCGGTCCACAGCAGACCCCAGAAGCGGATGCATTTACAACAGCCGTAAACGCACCCACACATGCGCAAAAGTGTCCACTGCGGTTTATTGCAGTGTTTACTTCAGGGGGAAACCACGTGTCCAGCCTGCTCAGTTGTCTGATGGGGGTTGTCGAGCCCGTGGTGCAAAATGGTTGAGAACCTGACTTAAAAGTAAAAACAGTGAGTCAAGTGCCGCCTTATTGACATAATTGGATAATATAAATATGAATATAAACAAAAAAGAATTGATATCCATAATGTTAACAGCTGCAAGATTATGTATAGCAAGAAATTGGAAAAAATGATTTGGTTTTGAAAATAAATGAACGGTATAAGGAAATGTGGGAAATTGCCTTAAATGACAAATTGACATGTGAACTGAATGTGAAGAAAGGTATACTTAAGGAGAACAAGTTTTGGGAAATATGGAGACCATTTGTGGAACATGTATTAATAGGGGATAAAGGAGATAAACCAGTACCTCAACATATGAGCTTCTGAGAAGATTAAATTATAAATCTGATCCTCATGGCTTGTACATATCACTGGGTGAAATAATTATTATTTTGTAGTACATTAGATGGAGCCTTATATGTTTTTAAAATGTTAAATATATAACTAAATGTAATAAAATAATGAGAATATAACTGATGACAAGTGATGAATAGTATAGATGTTTATGAAAAGATGTAGGTTGTACGGTATAGGTTTAAAGAAGGTATGATACAAATGAGGTTAAAGAATTGGCATTGTTTACAATGCTATTACAACAGAATATATGTAATTTAATGTATTCAATTTGTTTTATGTTTTGTGTATCTTTTTCTTTTTGTAATGTTTACTATATTTTTGTTATTTTATGAAAACCAATAAAAATTATTTTTTTAAAAAGTAAAAACAGTGTATGTCTCATTAAACTAGGGAGGTATGAAACAGGAGTAGATTACCTTCATGGGCTCAACGGATTATCCTTCTTAGACACAAGACAATATTCTCTGGATTCCAGTGCTTCTTAGTGATTTATACTAACCTGGGACCCATCAGGAGACTCACAATATTTGACTCATCATGTTCTTTACAATACTTAAGTTCATATAATTGTAGTGTTCTTTTACATATAAAAACACATTCTAGCTAGCTGAGGCATTTTAATTGCCTCCCCCTCCCCAATTCATTCTTGGCATCTCTCCTTTGAAGGGCCAGAGGTGGCTTACCACATAGGTTTAAAGGATAGTTGCAGCAAAAAATACACAATACATGTTATGGTGGGCAAGAATGCTTATGACTCCCCATTCTCCCAAATTATATAAGGCAACTTGCTGGCTAAGCTAATCATTCCCACTTGCTGCTGCAGGTAAACAAAACATTGGATTGGATCCCCAGGTTGTTTACTTTTAAATGAAAAGGCAGGAAATAGCTCTCTGGCTGGTGTAACCTACAATTCAAGATGAATTGTTCAGTATATTAGGAAAGGGGGGCGGGGAGGGGGAGGCAGCTCTGGAACAATTGTGCACATCACAATAAACAAACCAAAAATTCCACATTTTAAAATTCAGATGTGTTTTAACAAGTTCAATCAATCGTTGGGTCCTAATAATCAATTATTAAAACAGGGACAGATTGGCATACCTCACAATTTTTGGTAGTAGTAGTAGTAGTAGTAGTAGTAGTAGTAGTAGTAGTAGTAGTAGTAGTAGTAGTAGTGATAATAATAATAATAATAATAATAATAATAATAATAATAATAATAATAATAATAATAATAATAATAATAATAATGTGTCAGAAATTATTCTGGGTTGAAAGGATTTTTGCGGAATAAACTCCGCTCAGGGGACACCCAAATGAGGCTCCTTTCATGTCCCCAAGAGCTGGGACAGAGACGGG
The DNA here is from genome assembly GCA_035047345.1 of Bradypodion ventrale. Classification (NCBI taxonomy): domain Eukaryota; kingdom Metazoa; phylum Chordata; class Lepidosauria; order Squamata; family Chamaeleonidae; genus Bradypodion; species Bradypodion ventrale. The sequence continues at coordinate 22,884,839 of JAWDJE010000014.1, read as the reverse complement.
CGCTCAATTCATCATGCAGTACCGGAGTCTCGAACTGCCTACTTGCCAGCCTTCCAGCTAACAAGGCAAGCTTCTTAACCACTGAGCCACTGCAACCCCTTCAGCTCCACTATTCTCCTGTATGTTTCCATGGCTGGACGGGGATTTGAACCATGTTCTCCTGAATCCTACCTAACCCAACAGTCTATCCACTACAGCACACTGGGTTATCACTAGGCAAGCGGCAAGCTCTTTGTTTCATTACTTGGGAAGTTATTTTATCCACTCCAAGATTAACAATGTGCTTAGCACCAAAATATATAAATAGCCTAACATCTTCTGTAGATCAGCAAGCCACCAGGCCCCACACCGAACACAGAGCGCCTCCTAAGGAGCCACCGTGCGTGCGCAAAAACACCTCACCGGAAGCATGGATGGCCTGGGCGATGGGAGCACCGCACAACACATCGTAAGGTAGGCAAAGGCACAGGTGGCCCCGGAAACAGGCACCGCCCCGAAAAGTCTGGGTAGCCGGAGAGACAGGCTGCGCCTGCCTGGAAACGCGGAGCTGGGGCTAGGCCACAGCAAACTACGGCGGAGAGGGCGGGAGCAGCCTTCCTGCCTGTCCTCCACAGCCCAAGGCCGAACCCTGGTTGGTTTCCTGAGCCACAATGCCGGTGAAAGCCCCCCACAGCTGCGCCATCGCCAACGGAAAGATCAAAGCCCTAGCCCGCACCGGGTAGACGCCCCCCTGAGCGAAGCCGGGTCCCCAGCTAGTTATCCATATTTCCCTCAAAATAAATCTCTAGAGCAGGAGTTCTCAACCTTTTAAAGCTGGGGGCTGTGCCATGCTCCCTCAGACAGCTTTGGGGGCTGGAGGGGCATTTTGCCCTTCCTCCACCACATAGCACTTCCTGGTGTGGTGGAGGTGGGGCACATGAAATGGTGTCATGGGCCACTTCTGGCCCATAGGCCACAGGTTGACAATCCCTGCTCTAGAGAGTTGGAACAAGTTACAGTCATCATTGTTTTATTCCTGCCTCCACACCTCAGCTGCCACTTCCCAATAATTTTGTCCTGCCACCCCTCTAGTACTGGTTGAACTGGCTTAACCACCGCAGCCTAAAAACAAAGCACAAATTAACTAGGCTAAGAACACAAGAATTGTCATGCTGGATGAAGCCAAATGAGTCAGCAGGGCCGTATTCTGTCCACACAACTGCCTATCGGAGGCTGTATTGTCTTCCTGACCTTTCTTACTGGCTTTGTATCTGGAGATGATGAAACATTACTGATGCTCTGTCTACAGTCCCTCGTCCCCCCCACCCCAATCTTACACTTATGTTCTTTTTCAAAAGCCAAGCAATTTCCCCCCAGACTGTCCTGAGTGAGAAGAAATATCTTGTCTTTTCGGCACTGAATTATGAGTCTATTAACCCACCAAATGGGACAGAAAATATATATCCACTGATAATTAATTAACTGCTAAACTCTAGGTAAATAATTGAAAAACACTGAAAAGTGTCAAAGATTGTTTCAATTTAAAAAAAAAACACCTGGAAATAAAAACCAAACCCAGGTGAACCACTAGCCAAAATGGAAGGAAATATGTTTAATCTCCTTAGCGCCAAGATCAAGAAAGAAATGCAGAAGAATCTCTGCTCTTCTTCCCAGTCAACGGGAGTTGGATCACAGGGATCACTGCTACTGCACCAACTTCAATGCCAAATCCATCTTTGCTGCTTTCTTTTGGGTCTCTTCCTTCCATGATAACTTGGCTCCTCATGAGCTGTCACCTTTAAAACCCCTATTTTTCTTTTCTCACTTTTTATTTTTCCCCTTGTTTATCCCACTTTGTCTATGTCAGGATTTCCCAACCTACGGCCCACGGCACCATTTAATGTGGGCCACCACCTGAAAGCAGTAAATGCGTCCACAGCTGTTGTAAATGTGAAAGTGGGCACATTTATGACAGCTATAAATGTGCCCGCTTCTGCTCCCAGGGTGTGTGCTCTGGCCCCTCAACTGTCCGGGGGCGTGTGGTCCGGCCCGTGGTGTAAAAAGGTTGGGAACCCTTGGCCTATATGGTCAAGTCAGAAATCCCGAGTAGCATATTTAAGCGACTGCAATATTAATACACCCTTGTTTTTTCGGCACATAACACACGGACTGTGCTCATTCAAAATTCACCATCCTCTCTAGTGCACCATGATTCTTCTGAGCAAGATTTAAACTTCTTGTGCTTTATAACAGGATGCTTTCCAAAGTGACTGAAATAGGCTAGCTAGACCACTTTCCCAAATAGGCTCCCCTTATCCCGATGTTCTGGATCACAACTCCCATCAGTCAGGCATCCTCAGAGCTGCAAATCCAAAATGTTAGGAGAAGTGTTGCTTCAGGAATGGCAGGACAGATCAGAGGCGAGAAATCTGCATCTTTCAGCTCCCTAATTTCATGCAGCTCTTTTAAAACTTTCAGCACACAATCTGCTCTAACCTCTGATTGTCTGTTGAAAGCTTTTAAGCGGCTGCATGATTGGCAAAAGCAATCTGTCCCTCATACCCTGCATGACAGGAAGGAAAAAATGGGAAGAGAGAAAGGGGTTGAGATGCAGAGAAAGAGAAAGAAAAATGAGATTGGATTCGTCACACTTTTAGCTCTGATCACACTCAATCCTTTCTACACTTAACATGCTGCCCTGCCCTGGGAGAGAAGGTGGCCACACACACAGAAAGACAAATTTTACACCTGGACTCGACCTTGGATTCTTTTCAGAACAAGGTAGCAAATAACTGGAGAAAACGTCTAAATACATTAATTGTGCAGAATCAGCACCAACCAACCAACCAAGGAAGAGAAGATTAAAGTAGAAAACTAATAATAATAATAATAATAATAATAATAATAATAATAATAATAATAATAATAATAATAATAATAATAATAATAATAATAATGTGCTTATGGCATTGAAATAGCCAAGTTTAATTTGAAAAATGTTTGGAAAATTGTTTCAAAAACAACAATTTGTTTTCGGTGTAAAAAAGGAGGCATTTACAAAGAAAAACAACAAAAAAATTGCATTTCATAGAAATAAAAATCCTCAAATATAAACAACTGTATCTTATTGCTTCTAAACAAGGCTCTATCATCAGATTTATACTGCTGTAATTTTCTTCTTAAGGAAAATCTAGAAAGCTGTTTGTGAAGAGTTAGTCAGTTGCAGCGTGTTGACAAATTAAAGAGGGGGGAGGCATGGGGCTGAGGACAAAAGATGGTGGCACCTTATTTATTTATTCATTATTAATTTATTAGAGGAGCCTAGCGTGCCGTGGTCTATGGGGTCACAAAGGGTCTGTCTCAACTGCATGACTGAACAACATACTGTACTTTACTTTCCACTAAAAGGTCTCCAGGTGGCTTACATATAAAATAATAAAATCAAGCAAAACATAATTTAACCAGAAAATCATATTGAGCAAAACCAACCCCACCATAAGAAGCATCTGCATGCATTAAAGTGATTAAAATGAACAAAGTATGCTTTTAAAAACCATTCAAACATACCCCATAGGACAGATTAAATCTTATACCCTGATTTTAAAAGGTATGTTTTTACACTCTTCCTAAAACCAGTCTGGAGCAAGTGATTTCTGCAGCCTGGGAGCCACATAAGATAAAGAAAGACCCCCACCCCACCCCTGTTCAAGCAATCCTCTCAAACAGGTATCCATTCATAAGGGAGCTTCTCCTTAAGATCTCAACACTGCCGACAGGATCATCACAAGCCAGACCAGACTGACAGATTTGATTCAAGGTTCACGGATCAAGATCTAGGCAGGATATCTGAGCACCACTGCCTGGGAAGCCTCGCAGCCTCTGGGAGGGAACCGACTGCAGCTCTAGCTGCCTTCAAGGACTCTGACCTACAAAAAGCTGAGACTGGGACAAAATGGTTAGTCTTTAAAGTACTGCACCATAATATTTTGTCCCTTTTCTTCTGCACAAAGCTCCAAGATTCCTTTGCCTTTCCCACGGCACAGGAGATTTAACAAACTGCTGATAGGATGCTGAAATTAAGATGTACCTGTTAACTTGGGACACACACTTTATACATGAACAGGCAGAGCAGGAGGACCAGAACAGACTTCTTCATATCTGATGAAGTGGACTTGATCCGTGAAATACAGGAGTTGGTTTCTAAGGTGCCACAATATTGTTTTGATTAATCTCTGATATGCTTGCACTTCAAACATTTCTCATATTTTAACATAGGTCAGTGTCAGGAATGAGGGGCCAAAAAGCGCAGGAAGATGAGAGACAAAACTGGCCTCTCTACCTGAACACTAGGCTTGATACTGAGCATTATATTCTGACTCTTTTTTTTAAGCTATGGAGAGATTAATTACATTCTCATTTTACAAAACACTGAGTTAGACAGATAGATAAATCTTTATTGTCATTGTCCTGCACAGAACAACGAGATTGGGAAGCCCCATGAAAAAGGAAGGAAACAAGGATGAGCCACTAAAATTCAATTTATTTATTTTTTGTATAATACTGTACGTGGAAGTAGACTGTGTCCTAAAACAATTTAGGTAGGAAAATGCCTTTGAAGAGAACAGCTTGGTACATGTTTCCTGACTTGTCACATAGTAACCAGTCCAGTTCTCACTGAGTTCATTCATGCACCTGTGCCTGAGTTGTGTTCACAATTGGTTATGACCCTGAGCTTGAAGACTGGAAGGTCGGGTTTCAATACCCGAGCGCTGCACGGCGGACCTCGGGGACATGATACAGGAACCTCATTTCAACCCAGAGTAATTTCTGACACTAAATTTATTTATTCTGCATGCATTTTTACCGCTGCCTTCAATGGTAAACCCCAAGTGAAAAGGAGCAGTTCACTGTTGCCCTTATCCTTCTCACATAGACGTTTTGTCCATAGAAACTTAGCTGTTGCACATTCAATTTCAGATTGTATTAATGGAATAATGGAAAAATAAACAATGTTCAAAATCAAATATGTGCGGCTTCACCTAATGTGTCAAATTTTTTCAAAGCACACTAATTCTTTCCAATGAGCAGGAAAACTGATCCTCACTTAAGCTCTTTGTTAAGTAGTCACCTGCTCTGCTGTTTCCATAGCTTAGATTTCTCCAAGGGGCATTCCTGATCTTAAAGAGAGTAACTCTTAGTCTATTTTCATTTATACGGAGATGCTTTTGATTTTCTGATCCCGCAAAGTCTATATAATCTTGTTACCAGACAACCTATACTAAGAGCAGAGGCTGCTTGCCAGAATCAGTCCAGGTTGTTTCTAAGAGGGCACAAAGAGACACCTTCTGCATTGAAGAAAATAAACATTTTGGTCAAACTCAGGGATGGGTTGAGGTGTTGCTCAAGGGCAGTGAGTTGGGTCTAGAGACAGCAGCATCCTTCTTGGAAGTGGCTATTTTCCTCTCCCCCCCCCCCCCCCAGCATGACTGAGCAGGGTCACTACCCTGGTGACTATATAAGAGCATTACATGCAGCAAAGATTCAGTCCACTGCTACTGCACTTCCCTGATGCATTTTCTGTAAATAACCTCTGATACAGCCAGAGCGGAGCCCAGTTAAAAATGGCGAGCGGCGTCTCATGTGGCCAGCTGCATGCATGATACAATGGAAGGGGGTGGGTGGGGGGGAATAGAGGCTTTGAAAACAAAACAGGAACGCAAGGGCAGCTCTGGAGTCAACAGCAAGGGGTGGTGGATTGGGGTGGTGGTGGGGGGCCAGGGAGAGAAACATTCCCATGCACTCTGATGGCAACTGCAAAAGATGACTCTCTGATACCTCCTCACTGACAACCCAAACACAGTCATGGCAAAAGAAGACCTACCAGGCCCAGGACCACATTACAGGAACATACAAACACACTGGAGGCAACATCTGGCCTACTGAAAAACGCTTTGCATAGGACCGTGATGGCGCTCCAGATGTTCTTGGACTTCAATTCCCAGAAACCCGAGCACCGTGTGAATCCACACGGATGGGTTTACTGTGATTCATCCAGCCCATGTTGCCTTCGTTGCTCCTGGAAGCGGAAGTAAAACATGGCTGTACGGTTAAGGCTCTTCTGGGTTAACCCTTCCTCCGTACGGGCGCGTTTTACTTCCGCTTCCGGGAGCGACGAGGGCAACACGGGCTGGATGAATCACAGTAAACCCATTCATGTGGATTCACAGGGTGCTTGGGCTTCTGGGAATTGAAGTCCAAGAACATCTGGAGTGCCAAGGTTCGCCATCACGGGCATAGAACGTCCATTTCTTGCCCATCGCAGCTTAGACACCTACACAGAAAGAGCCTCCTTGAAGATTGTGGTGCTTTGGAACCACAATCAGGTGTACCCTGGTAACAGCAACCTTGTGTTGCTGACTGATCTTTCTCACACTAGATCGGGTGGAGGGAACTACAGAGTGAATTCACCCAAAGGTGCCTTCAACTTGGCAGTTTCATGTCTAGCCTAGACATGGAAGAAGATGACAACACAGTTACGCAGCCAATGAAAGATGTGAGAGCCAAGGGACCATTCCTCTAAGTTTCATTAAACTTTTAATCTTTGCTTCTTAACACTGTAAATAAGGGGGCTACAGTGGCTCAAGGGTTGAGAAGCTCGCCTTGTTAGCTGGAAGACTGGCAAGTCAGCAGTTTGAGGCCCGGGTATCATATGGGAGATTGAGTGCCCGTCTCTGTCTCAGCTCTTGGGGACATGAAAGGAGACTCATTTGGGCGTTCCTGAGTGGAGTTTCTTCTGCAAAAATCCTTTCAAACCAGAATAATTTCTGACATGCAACTATTATTAACACTGCAAAAAATAGCCAAATAAAGGCAATTCTAGCAGGACTAGGCCCTGAGAGGAGAGCCTAAAGCAGACAAGTAAAATCATAAGGCATAATAGGTTTCAAAGAGGAAGGGGGAGGGGGCACAATGAGAAAATGCCTGGTTTCCTGGCCTGTGGGATTAACCTAGATTATTTACAGGATTCAGATCCTGAACTGAGATGGAGGTATTTTGCAAAATAATACAGGCCTCCCGGGGAAGGATGTGTTTGCAAAGGAAATGGGAAACCCAGAGAGGAGGAGAAAAGAAAAATCAGCAGAGAAGACTAGGACTTGAACTCAAAACCAAGATATCAGCATGTTAAAAAGCTAAGGGAGACTGATGAAAAGATGGCTCAGTGGTTAAGAAGCTTGCCTTGTTAGCTGGAAGCCTGGAAAATCGGCAGTTCGAGACCCGGGTACTGCATGACAGATTGAGCACCGGTCTCTGTCCCAGCTCTTAGGGACGTGAAAGGAGCCTCATTTGGGAGTTCCCTGAGCTGAGTTTCTTCTGCAAAAGTCCTTTCAACCCAGAATAATTTCTGACACAAAATTATTATTATCATGCGTAAAGTTTTATCTTGCTCAAAAGCCAGTCATATCTGACTCTAGGGTTCAGTGCTCATCTCTGTTTCAAAGCTGAAGAGCCAGTGCTGTCTGCTTCTGCAGATGTTTCCATGTTCATGTGACAGGTATGACTAGACGCACGGAACGCTGTTTACCTTCCCACCAAAGTGGTCCCTATTTATCTACTTGCAATTTCTTTCTTCCGAACTGCTAAGTTGGCAGGAGCTGGGAGAAAGACGGGAGCTCATTCCGTCCTGCAGTACTCGGGAATCAAACTGCTGACCTCCCGCCTTCCAGTCAGCATCTTAGCCACTTGAGCCACTGCAATCCGTATTATTATGAGTGCAGAGAGTCAAAGGGGGCTGTCTTAAATTATCAGGAGCAATTTAGGAGGGAGTGAATTTTATTTTTTCTTATTTCTCGCAACCAAAGCATTGAAACCTTCTTGAATATCCAGCATAATCCTGTCCGTTGCCAAAGTCATGCTTTTTATTATGTGTAGGTAGGAATGAGATAGAAATAACAGCAAAGTCAGTGCATCACCAAACAGAGAGTATAAACATAAACACAGCAAGATTAAAAACAGGGCCCTGAAATTATATAGTTAAAAGACTTGACTTGAACAGAAGAGCTTTTAGAAAAATATACTCTCAAACTTGATCCACAAGGGAAGCGTAAAGTGGTCCGAGGGAACAGAAATCAAAGACTACTAGGCCTACCATGACAAAGGGTAGCGGTTGGGGGGGGCAAAGGGGGGGGCAAAGTCGGGAAGCCAAATGCTTAAGGCTGATGGAAGAGGCAGAGCTGGCCAAGTGAGCAGGCAAATTTGGGGGTGGAGAAGAAAGGCAAGGAGAGAGAGGACTGCAAAGTAATGGGAGCCAGAAAAGCGGATGGTGGGGGGAGAATCTGAAAAATGCAAGGAATTTGCATATAAGATATATATATTTTAAAAAGAGTCCAGGGCTGTGAGAGGGCCCCAGCTAAGGAGGTAGAAAGAGGGGGTTAACACACACACACAAAATTAAATTAAAAGAGCCACAGAAATGGGAAAGTAAACAAATCACACAGTCGCCCTACATAGAAAGACTGCTGCCAGGTTAGAGGGGGGAGTGACTTTTTGAGGGTAATTGGGGGGACGGGGATGGGACAGAAGTACTGGGGGAGCCAAGACTGGGCAGAACTGGGGAAACCAAAGTTTACTTGCAAACTAAGGGGAACACTCTTTGTTGTTCTCTGCAGTAATAAACTGGGTTGCAAAAATGGGGGTCTGGCAGGAAGAGGAGCTGGAAAACTCACACTGCAGCAGAAGAAACCCAGAGTTAGAGAGTGGGGAATGCAGCCCCCCCCCCAAAAAAAAAAAGATTATGGGGTGGGGGCTGTAAGGAGAAATGGGAAGGGGAATGCAGACTGGGGTGACTCTTCTGCACCTCATCCTGAGCAGCCTGTTCTCTCCAACATCCCTTACTCAGGTGAGGGGGAGCCTGGGAGTTGTGATCCTCCTTTTCCTCTACACATCCCAGCATCATCTAATCCTGGCCACACACACCCCAATTGTAGTCCTCTTCCTCTGCACCTCATTCTGAGCGGGTCTGCACTCTCCAGCATCTCCTAATCCTGGGCCAGGAGAGCCTGGGAGTTGTAGTCCTCCTCCTCTACACATCCCAGCATCCCTTAATCCAGGGCCAGGGAGAACCTGGGAGTTGTACTCCTCCTCTGCACATCTGTCTCTTAAACCTGGCCAGGGGTAGTACTGGAATTGTAGTCTTCCTCTGCACCCCATGCTGAGCAGTCCTGTGGTCCGCACTATCTCATAGACAGGGGGCCCTGGGAGTTGTAGTCCTACTTCTCCTCTGCCCCCCCCCCAAGCAGTCCTGCTCTCCCCAGCACCCCTACCAGGGCCAAGTGGAGCCTGGGAATTGTAGTCCTCCTCCGCACACCCCAGCATCTCCTAATCCTGGCCAGGCATATCACTGAAATAGCAATCCTTCTCCTCCTCTGCACCCCATCCTGAGCAGTCCTGCACTCCATGGCATCCCCTAATCCTGAGCTTGGGGTTTGTAGGCCTCCTCCTCCTCCTGAGCAGCCTTGCACTCCCCAATCCTGGGGGAGCCTGGGACTTGTAGTCCTCCTCCTGAGGGCCCCCCCCCATCTCGAGCAGTCCTGCGCTCTCCAAAAGCCCCTAATCCTGACCTTGGGGGAGCCTGGGAGTTGTAGTCCTCCTCCATCCCTCATCCTGAGCACCCCCTAATTCCGAGCCTGGGAGTTGTAGTCCTCCTCCTCCTCTGCCCCCCCCCATCTCGAGCAAGTCTGCACTCCCCATCACCCCCTAATCCTGGGGGAGCCTGGGAATCGTAGTCCTCCTCCTTCTCCCCATCTCGAGACCCCCTAATCCCGGGCCAGGGGGGAGCCTGGGAATTGTAGTCCTCCCCCACCCACACATGTTGCTTACCTTCCATCTCCATGTCTTCGGGCTCGCTCAGCTGCTGCTCTCCGGCCTTCTGCGGCGGGGGTGGCGGCGGGGGCTGCTGCTGCTGCTGCGGGGGTTGTGGTTGTGGTTGCGGCGGCGCCTGTGTCTGGGGCTGCCCTTGCTGCTGCTGCTGCGGGGGTTGCGTCGGGGGCTGGTGGTGGTGGTGATGGTGGTTCATCTCTGGGGCCTCGGCCGGGGCCTCCTGGCCCACCGGTTGGCGTCGCTCCTGCCGCTGCTGCACAACCACCACCACCGCGGCACCACCACCGCCACCGCCCGCGGGAGGAGAAGGCGTGAGGGCCGGCCGGCCGCGACCACGGGGCTTGGGCTCCGGCGGGGGGCTTGGGGCCTGCTGGGCCGCAGGAGCTCCGGGCGGCGGGGGCACCGGCGGCAACGGGGCTCCGGCGGGCAGCGACGGCGGGTGGGCGGCCGCGGGAGGCAGCGAGACGCGCACGTATTTACTGGCTATTCGCCCAATGGCGGCGGGAAAAGGAGGAGGAGGAGGAGGAGAGCGGCCTGGCTGGGCGCCTCGCCTCACGCGGGCGGGGAGTTGAAGGAAGAAGGCGACGGCGGGGGTGTCCCGGGCTCCGGCCTAACGCCGGGCCCCAGGAGGCGGCGGCGGCGGCGGAGGCCTTCGTCCGTCGCGGCCGCTGGGTCAGGGCGACCGAAAGGAAAGGAGGGAAGAGGAGGCCCGGCTGGGTCGGTGGCTCTCCTGGCGGTCGGTCGGTCTGTCGGTCCGTCTTCCCTTCCTCTCCCTCCTCCTCCTCCTCCTCCCTCCTCCTCTTCCCTCCCTCCCTTCCTGGCTCAGCTCTCAAAATGGCGGCCGAGAAGGTGTCACATCCGCATGGAAGGAGGGAGCCTAGGGAGGGAAGGAGGAAGGGTGAGAGGAGGAGGAGGCAGGCCTAGTAGGCCGCGGCCTCCGCCTCTTCCGACGACGACGCCTCAGGCGCCCCCACAGCGCCGCCCGCCGCGCCTGCCGCCGTCCTCCTCTGCCTCGCCTCACTCCACTGTCAGACAGACTCAGACAGGAGAGAGGAGAAGGAGGAAGGAAACAACAACCGGGGGGGGGGGGGGGAGGAAGAGGAGGAGGAGGAGAGCGGGGGGGGGGGTATCTGAGGAAGGAGCCAACAGCCGGGGGAGGGGGGAGGCGCGTCCCCGCGACGGCCTGCGCGCGACCTGAAAGGGGAAAAAAAGAAATTGGGGGTGTGTGTGTGTGAGTCTCTTCTGAAGGATGAAATTGGGGTGGAAATGGAGGGGTCTGAATTTTTATTCATTTATTTATTGAATTTATTATATACCGTCTGAAGAGAATTATTGGGACTCTGAGGGCGAAATTTTGGGTCTCTGAGGGAGGAAACGGGTGGACATTTGGGGGGAAGCGGGGTTCTGAAGGGGGAAATGCAGGACGGAGTGAGCTCCCGTCTCTGTCCCAACTCCTGCTAACCTAGCAGTTCGAAAGCAAGAAATTGCAAGGAGATCAATACTGCAGAAGCAGACAGCGCTGGCTCTTCGTTTTGAAACAGAGATGAGCACTGAACCCCTGAGTCGGATACGACTGGCTTTCGAGCAAGGGAAACCTTTACCTGAAAGGGGGAATTGAGGGATCTGAGGGGGAAATTGGAGTCTCTGAGGGAGGAAATTAAGGTGGAAATTGGGGGATCTGAGGAGGAAATTGGGGAGTCTGAGGGAGGAAATTAAGGTGGAAATTGGAGGCCTGAAGGGGAAATTAGGTCTCAGAGGGAAATTGGGGGTCTCAGAGGTGAAGAAATTGGGGGAAGATTAGAGTGTCTGAGGGGTGAAATGGAGGTCTCTGAGGGAGGAAATTGGGGTCTGAGGGAGGATATTAAGGTGGAAATTGGGGGTTTGAAGGGAAAATTAGGAGGTTTCTGAGAGGGAAGTTGGGGGTCTGAGGGAAGAAATTGGGGGGTCTCAGGAAAATTGGGGGTCTCAGAGAAGAAATTGGGGGGAAATTAGAGTGTCGGTGAAATGGGGATCTCTCTGAGGGAGGAAATTGGGGTCTCAGGGAGGATATTAAGGTGGAAATTGGGGGTCTGAAGGGAAAATTAGGAGGTCTCTGAGAGGAAAGTTGGGGGCCTCTGAGGGGGAAATTGGGGGGTCTCAGGAAAATTGGGGGTCTCAGAAGAAATTGGGGGTCTGAGGTGAAGAAATTGGGGGGAAATTAGAGTGTCGGTGAAATGGGGATCTCTCTGAGGGAGGAAATTGGGGTCTCAGGGAGGATATTAAGATGGAAATTGGGGGTCTGAAGGGAAAACTAAGGTCTCTGAGAGGGAAGTTGGGGGTCTCTGAGGTTGGAAATTGGGGTCTCTGAGGGAGGATATTAAGGTGGAAATTGGTAGTCTGAAGGGAAAATTAGGTCTCAGAGGGAAGTTGGGCGTCTCTGAGGGAGGAAAATTGGGGTCTCAGAGGTGAATAAATTGGGGGGAAATTAGAGTGTCTGAGGGGTGAAATGGGTTTCTCTGAGGGAAGACCCCCATGTGTAGGGTGAGGAAGGGGGAAATTGGGGAGTCTTGGTGAAAAGGGAGTTGCATTTCGGAAGGGATCCATTTCACAAAGCTGTTTTATTCCCAATTTATTTCTCAGCTTTAGTTTTTAAAAAATATGATGGCAAAGAGCATCAGACATAACGACTTCAAGCACACCAACCCCTCCTAAAATTGAGGAAACATTGTCTGCCCAGCTCTCAATCTATAAACATTAAACCAGATAAAGCTAGGCTAAACCTACAGAGACCAAAAACAACACACTGACAAATGGATGGCTGCTAAAAAGTCTCCAGGACACGATTCAGGCTGAATCATCCAGAAATCACTTAATGGACTTCAATGTGAAGTAGGAGGATCAAAGAATAAGTAAATTGGGTCCACTTGAACACAGGGTATATATTCTGTGACTGAAGAAATCCAATCAGTGCAGCATTGATGTGGCATGCAATTTATGCCCCTCCATGCGGGCAGAAGAAGATGTAATAAATGGCCAAAGTTCTAATAATTATATCATTGAAGTAGCCTGCTTCTGGTCAAAAATAATCTAATTGTGCAATGTCCTGGTAGCAAGAACGAATGAATGCTGCAGAGGAAGCCTGAACTACACTTTGGAGCCTCAAACTTTCCCAAGAAACCATCATCATGTTCATGGACCCAGTACCCTGCCTTGGTGCAAAAACTGCAAATAAGCATACAAAAATTGTGAAAATCTAACTGTGGCTCTTGGGTCCCACACAACTGTGTAATTTCTTTGTCAGTAAAAGCAGTATATCAGAAATAAGACCGTGATCAGTAAAAACAAGGAAAATAAAGGAGAACAGGCCCAAGTGTCTTGCCTGTGAGCACATTGAGGCTGGTAATTTTTTTTTTTGCTCCATAGGTAACTTTTTTTTTTTTGCTCCATACCAGTTTACTACTAACTGGATTTAGAGGGGTTCAAGACAAAGCAATTCTTGAGTGTGTAAAGCAATTCAAAGCGAAACTAACGCTTGAGCATGCCAAAGTCTGCCCTGATCCCTGCATTTTAATCAGTTGGGCAAAAGAACAAAAACGGCCTGCTTAATATTTTGCAGCAGATTTCTGTGTTTGCAGACAGCTCTTCTCTTCCCACAACAGTATATTCTATATCCCCGCAACAATCCTGTTTGATGCAATTTTCAATCTCCAAATTCTGCTGTGAATTTGAACAACTGAAAATGTACATTTCTGTAACGAGTTTATTTTCATGCCCTTCGTTCAAGTAATCTAAAGTCATCGTTTCAGTGATTCTCAACCTTTTTAAAGCTGCCGGCCCCCCCCTAAGGAGCAGAAAATTTTTCAACGCCTCCCTTTGTGAAAATCCTGTAATTGCATTCCTTTTATTAAAATTAAAATGACTAATGCAAAAAAAAAATGCTTGGCATCTGCTTGGGAATACCCTGAAGCAAATAAATGGTGAGCCACTGTGTGAGACAGAATGCTGGACTGGATGGGCTGTGGCCTGTTACAGCAAGGCTGTTCTTATGTTCTTAAATGCTCTTTTATGTAAATACGTTTATTTCAAAATGCTGTAAATACATTTATTTATTTTTAGTGCTCTTATTTATTTATTGCAAATGCTTTTTTATGTTTAAAAATTCTTTATTTTTATTCTTTATTTCCTTTATTACACTAAAAGAGTATTAAAAACTGTTTTTCCTATCGCACAACACTAGAACTAGGGGGCACTCCATGAAACTTTTGGGTACTAGTTCTCAAACAAATAAGAGAAAGTACTTTTTCACCCAGAGGATCCCTGGTCTATGGAACTCCCTGCCAGAAGAAGTGGTGACAGCTGTCAGTCTTGACAGCTTTAAGAAAGGATTAGACAAGTTCATGGAGGACAAGGGTATCAATGGCTGTAATTATGGATACCTAAGGACAACCTCCGGGTTGGAGAGATAGGCAGGATATCTCTCAATGCCATTTCCAGGGAATCCTAAGCAGGTGAAGACATCTGCCTGGGAATAATACCCTGAAGCAAATGGTGAGCCACTGTGTGCGACAATGCTGGACTGGATGGGCTGTGGCCTGTTCCAGCAAGACTGTTCTTATGTTCTTATCAATGAAACATACTTTATATCAGTGGGATGGTTGTGCTTGATAGTTCAGAGCCAGTTTCTGAACGTTCAGTTCAATATTGTTAGAGAGATGAAGGCACAAGTCCCTTCTTTCCACGATTTGGAGTCGACTTCTCTTTTTTGTAATTAGATCAGTCACAGCACTGAATCCTCGCTCAACAAGGTAGGAGGAAGGGAAGGCAATTAAATTTTGACGATAGTCCACAGTCCTGGGTAGAGGCGACTGATGTTACTTTGAAGCCAAAATTCTGTGAGACAATCATCATTCTGGAAGCTGGCTTTCAAAGTTTCATTAGCTGAAAGTTCAACCAATTCCTCCTGAATCTGAACCTCTGCTGTCTCAATATTCATAAAAGGGTTCATGACCCATTGACGGACTTCCAAGGACAAAATATCCTCAAAACGCTCAGAAAAGTCCTTGTGAAAAGATTCAAGGTGTTGACAGTAAACTTGTGTTTCATCGAAGGGGATTCCACTCCTCTTATGCAGATCCGACAAGATTGGAAACTGGCTGAACTCGTTGCGACCAAAATTCTGCTTCCACAAAGTGAGTTTTTTTAGGAAGGCAGAACTAACAGATTTTGTTGTGATCAAATTGAGCTCTTTGCCTTGAAGCTGCAAATTAATTCCATGGAATTTTGCGAATAAATTGGTCATGTAAGCAACATCAATCTTAAATTGTAGCAATGTCTCTCAGAACTACATATTTCTCTTCGAGGAACTCAATTATAGAGTCAAAAAGATTCCAGAACCTATTGAGGCAGGCACCTTTGGAGAGCCAGCAAACTTCGGTGTGTAGAAGCAAGCGATTGAATTCTTCATCGTTGTCCTTACACAGCTGCCTGAATAATCGATCGTTGAGAGCATTACTGTGAATTTTGTTCACGGCAGAGATGACATATTGTAATGACTGGTGCAAACTGTCGCTGAATTTTTTTGCAATTAAATGCTGTCTATGAATCACACACTGAACAGCTAAAATATCTGGTACCTCTTTCTTCAAAAAGGGCGATGAACCCACGATGACGACCAACCATTGCAGGAGCTCCATTGGTGGCAACAGACATAAAGTTCGCAAGAGGAATATTTTTCTCTTTAAAATAATCTTTGACAGTATTAAAATAGATTCACCTTTAGTATATGCAATCAAACTTCTTGCAAAAAGCATCTTTTGAATAATTTTCCTTCACAAACTGGACTAAAACTAACAGGAAAGCCTCATTAGTATTTGGCAAGGTTGATTCATCAACCTGAAGAGAAAATTCGGTGGGTATCAAAAGTTTGCATAAGGAAGCTTCAACATCTTCAGCCATCTCATCAATTCGTCATTGCACTGTATCATTGCTTAATGGGACATTTTTTTATAACATTGGATGCAGCTGCATGGTGTAAAACTGTTTCTAAAACTTCCTTGACAGCCGGCAGTATCAACTTTTCACCAATGGTATGAGCTTTCCCCGATTTAGCAGTTAATTTCGATATATTATAAGAGGCTATCAAACCATCATCACATTTTTTGATGAAGTTGCTAGCAAGCCTGAGACATGAGATGGTTTCATTGCCTCATTAGATAACACTTTATTGCAAAGTAAACACATGGATAGTTGCAAGTTTGACGGCGAAGGAACAAATCCGAATTTCAAGAACGTGGAACTATATTGACGACACTTTTTATTAACTGACATTGTTGGCGGCTGCAAAAGATGCTGAGGGAAAGGTAACTATTTCTCAAAATTAATAATTCACGACCACAATAAAGAACTAATAAGCGCACTTACCTAACCGACTGGCCAAATAAACAATGAAAGTAAATCGAAACTGAAATGAAGCGAACGAAAAGTAACATAAAAAACACGGGTCAAATCAAACTTTCATATTGAAAGGACGCTCAATGCACGCGCAACGATTACTTGCGCAGGAAAACAGCTGATGCATGCGCTGGTTGGGATCGGAGAAGAATCGTAGTGTCGAGTTCTCCTAGAATACAAATTTGTCTCACCATTCTTGGAAGTGCGTGTGGGGAGCCGTTGTGTAAGTTCGTTTTAAAGTTAAGTTCGAATGCCAAAACATGCTCATCTCCCCCCTACCGCCCAAAACATGCCCACCGTCCCCCTACTGCCCAAAACAAGTTCACAGCCCCTCAGCATTCTCCCACCTCCCCCGGGGGGTGGGGGTGGTACTGCCCCCATTGAGAACCATTGATCTAAATGAGAAGTTCTAGGTTTTCTAATTGCTTTGTTGCTTGCCATATTTTTCTGCAGAATTCAGAAACCTGCACAGTGTACAATCCAAATGTTGGGGTGTTTAAGCACTTTTGCTGCTGAAAGTTTTAATCAGATTAATTTGGCCCAATATACATCACATTTCCTTGGAAACAAGATCAACTAAATCACAAAGGCACTAATGATTACATCCAGGTTTATAGCCTTAACTTATCGGCTCTAGTTTTAAGGATGAAGTTTCAGAAATCCTAGAGCTTTACTACAACAGAGCGAGAAAAAGAATATAAAAAATTGAAAAAGGTTCAATTTCTAATTTAATCTGAAAAATTAGAGTTCTTATATTAAATGGAGCACCCCTCTGTGTCTTTAGAAAAAGTCGCTAGAGTTACTCATATTTTGTTAATATGCAAATCTGTTTAAATCATTTGGTTGAAAGACAAATGTTTAAACACTTTTCCTAACAAAAGCCAGAAGTGTCGTTTATGTTACTTGACATCACAGTGAAATTTTGATCAGGAACATTTTGCCTTTGCAAAGGATCTGGATCATAACTTCGTGATGCCTACAGTTTAATGATTTTTTGCTGTTGATTTGTCATGTGTTTCTAAGCAATCGATCAGTTTCAAGCAGTTAATTCAATTTGGATAAACATCCACGTTGCTTGTCACAGAGCTGCAATTCAAGAGATAAAATTTGAAGCTATGAAAAAATGTGACCCATAAAAAATAAAAAAATAATAGTGGGTGTTGTGGAACCAGTGTTAATTTTTTCAAATTATAAACCGAAATGGCATCTCAATAGCACAGACAGAAGCTTGCTTAGCACAAACTGCTTCTCTTTCAGGGAACCTGTTAATTCTGCATGAAATATTCAGAAACCTGCACAGTCCCTTGCAAAGAAAATGGATTTTCATTGAACTACAACTCCCAGGATACCCTATGGACTGAAAGACATCTGAAAGTGCAGTACTGTAATGTCACTTTACAGGCCCATACATGAACTTGCATCACAATATGTCTGCCACTTATTATTATTCTGGTTTTAAAAGGGCTTACTTGAGAGCATCCTCTTAATGTCACAGTCATCTGCAGAAAGAGCTGTATGGATTAGCTTCCCAAACATAAGTCCTTGTGCTTTCGATCAAGTTTCCCTGCAGGATTTAAAAATAGAAATACAGTACAATGCATCACATGAATTGGAATTTGTATTAAAAGGAAACTTCTCTTTGTTTCTCCCAAGTGAACACACTGAATTGGAAATACATTATTCATGACACAATCTGGTGCACAAATGCCATGTCATGCTGTTGAAATCTGGGATTTTCAGTGCTTCTTCCTGCCATTAGTTCTCAATTCAATTCAATTTTTAATTTCTACCCTGCCCTACTCAGCTTGTAGGCCGACTCAGGGTGGCTTCCAACATAATTAAAGATACAACAAAAGAAAATATAATAAACATACAAAATGTCAATAAAATAAATATACAATCGAAACAAAAATGCAATGAACACAATTCATGTAAAAAACTTATAAACAGAGTATCAGCAAACCCTGAAACACAGTAACAAAAATAAAGCAATCAGGCAAAAATACATTATAAATACAATAATCAAAGCATGAATACATGTCATGAATCGAACAGCAATACAATAATAACACAACACACTGATGAAATCAGAAAAGAAAACATATCAGTCACAAAAAAAATTAAGTTCTAACATAGCAAAATTAATTACACAATTAGAGTTGCTCATCCCAAAAACCTGACATACAGTATTTATTCATTTAGTGTAGGGGTTCCCAACCTTTTAAAGCCGGGGGCCGGGACATGCTCTCTCAGTCAGCTTTGAGGGTGGGACGGCCATTTTGCCCTGCCTGCATGATGGGTGGCCATTTTGTCCCAACAGCTTCAAAGGGGTGGCCATTTTGCTTCCTAATGCCCTTGGAGGGATGGGGCACATAAAATGGTGCCATGGGCTGGATCTGGCCCACAGGCCTTAGTTTGGAAACCCCTTATTTAGTGTTTGGCATCTACACAGATTAAGCAATTATTGGTGTACACGTACATATCTCAATAAAATAGCAACAAAGTCTTATGTATTAAATATATAAACTTAATACTACACTATATATTAGGGATTCTCAACCTGCGGCCCACAGGTCGGATGCCGCCCACAGCTCCATTTCATGTGGCCCACCACCACCACCACACCAGGAAGTGCCATGTGGTGGAAGAAGGGCAAAATGGCCGTCCGGCCCCTGAAGCTGTCTGAGGGAGCGTGACCCAGCCCCCAGCTTTAAAAGGTTGAGAACTCCTGCCATAGATTAAGTAAAAATAGTAGATTTAAAAAACCTGATAAAAAGAATTAAAATCACAATGAAACAACACTGTAGATTCAAACTAGGATAGTTGCTACTGTTCAATATCTCGATATCTAAATAAGCGAATCATTTAACTCAGTGGTTCCTAACGTGGGGCACATGCTCCACAGGGTTACTTCAATTCCCAGAAGCCTAAATCAGTACATTGGCTGATCTGTGATTTGGGGAATTGATTTAGGCTTATGGGAATTGAAGTCCAAAAAACAAAGGTTGGGAAACACTGAACTGCTTTTGCGATGAGATCACCCTTGAAGTTTCCTAAGATGACTTTCATAAACTATATGTGATCATTTATTCTGGTGCATCACAGTCACATTGTGGGCTCTCAGATAGATAGATTGAATGGATATGTGCCTCAAGTCCACAGACTCAGATCCAGGAAGAACTTTATGTTTATTTAAGAACAAACATTATTGAGGGTACATAAGAGCAAATCCAAATTAGAAGATGGAGGAAGGAGTTCACAGGACAAGGAGCAACATTAAAGGAGCATATGGCTGAGGAATGTGACCTCACCTATGTTACTTGGAGGACCCTGAACAGGCTGAAGGTTGGGGTGCCTAAAAGTAAGACCAACATGTTCAAGTGGGGGCTGCTGGCAAATAACAACAAACTGTGCGGATATGGAGAGATACAGAATCTGGCTTATTTTACTGGTGTGCCAATTGCTGCCAGAAACATGCACCGATGAGGACTTACGTTTGGCCAATGACAAAGCCAAGAAGTCTCTTTGTTTTGACAATTTAAGATCTGACCTGGATATGAAAGAAGACTGAAGAACTTCAAGGTCCCCCCAAGGGCTCAGTTTGGAGAAACCATCGATTGCACACACACACTCCTGAGAGTTTTATCTGGACTTTTGCCCAGTATGTGGAGTGAAGCCACTGGGGGTCTTTCCCTGAAAAGCTCTGTTTCCCACCACAGCCGTTCAAGAGCTGTCTGTTGGAAGCTCGTCTGAGGAGGAGGAAGAGATGCAGCCCAGATGAGTGAGCCTCCAGCATTCTGAAAGCAGCAGCTGCTCCCAGGGCCCCCAGAATGCTGGGCACCAAGTCCTGAGTGCCAATTGGTTGTGGCGCAGCTAAGAAAGGGAAGGCGCCAAGGTCGGAATGCTGGACATGGCAACCACATGGACGGCAACCGCAGCAAGGGCAGGAAGAGCGCAGAAATGGCTCCACTATGCCATCCAACCTATAGTAAGGGTAGGGCCTGCTGTAAAACAGCAAGGTTGTCTCCACTGCACGATGGTACAGCACTTGGACTTCCTTGAGCCATTTGGGAGTGTTTGGACTTCCCCCAGCACTCCATTTGAATAAAATGAGCTTCCTGGAGCACCATAATGGCGAAGTAGGTTTTGTGAGCTCACTTTGTCAGACCCATCTGAAGACCAGAAGTCTTGGATGTGTTCTTTTTTGGGACAGCAAATCCCAGAAATCCCAAAGTGACTGGGGAATCTTGGTGCTGTAATCAGTCAGTCACCCAACCCACCTGCTCTGCCTTTTGACGTCTGGCTGGGACTGTCTCCCATAGCTTCCTCAGTTAACTCACTAGTAGATGTGTAGCGGCAGAATGCTTATTTTGCAACTTAACAGAACCAAAATAATCAAACTAACCCGATCAGGAATCTTCTGTTATTACTGTTAAAGAACATAAGAACAGCCTTCCTGGAACAGGCCACAGCCCATCCAGTCCAGCATTCTGTCTCACACAATGGCTCACCATTTGCTTCAGGGTATTCTTCCCAAGCAGATGCCTTCACCTGCTTAGGATTCCCTGGAAATGGCATTGAGAGATATCCTGCCTATCTCTCCGACCCGGAGGTTGTCCTTAGGTACATCCATAATTATAGCCATTGATACCCTTGTCCTCCATGAACTTGTCTAATCCTTTCTTAAAGCTGTCAAGACTGACAGCTGTCACCACTTCTTCTGGCAGGGAGTTCCATAGACCAGTAATCCTCTGGGTGAAAAAGTACTTTCTCTTATTTGTTTGAGAACTAATACCCAAAAGTTTCATGGAGTGTCCCCTAGTTCTAGTGTTGTGCGATAGGGAAAACAGTTTGTCCTTCTCTACTTTCTCCACACCATGCATGATTTTATAAACTTCAATCAGGTCACCTCTTAGATGCTGTCGTTCAAGAGTGAAAAGGCCCAACCGTTGCAGCCTCAGATGGTAAGGAAGGTGTTCCAGTCCCCTAATCATTCTGGTTGCCCTCCTCTGTACTTTCTCCAACTCCATAATATCCTTCTGGAGGTATGGCGACCAGAACTTTTACACAGTATTCCAGATGGGGCCTCACCATAGATTTATAAAGAGGCCAAATGACACTTGCTGACTTATTTTCTATACCCTTCCTAATGATCCCTAGCATTGAGTTTGCTTTTTTCACTGCTGAGGCACACGGAGTTGACACCTTCATTGAGCTGTCCACCAGGACACCAAGGTCCCTTTCCTGGTTTGTCGCAGAGAGTTCAGACCTCATCAGTTTATAAATGTAATTGGGTTTTTTTGCCCCAACATGCATCACTGCACTTACTAGTGTTGAAGCTCATTTGCCACTGTTTTGCCCACTCCCCCAGTGTCGAGAGATCCCTCTGGAGCTCCTCACAATCTCTCACAGTTTTCACTACCCTGTATAATTTAGTGTCGTCAGCAAATTTGGCTACCTTGCTTTTTACTCCTACCTCTAGATCATTTATGAAGAGGTTGAAAAGCATGGGTCCCAGTACTAAACCTTGGGGGACCCCACTCTTGACTTCCCTCCACTTGGAGAAGTGTCCATTTAGTGCTACTGTTGTAAATAACCACACTGGTTCTACGTTATTACTGGCTGTAAACAGCACACTGATTTGCAAACCCATCTGTTCCACCAACCAGCCACTGTGTACCTGTTTACCTGATATGTATAACTTGATACCATGAAAACTCACTGTTATGTCTGACAAAATGGACTTGATCCATGAAAACTAGCATTTTAAATACAGGAGCTAGTCTTTAAGGTGCCTCAATGTTTTTTGTCTTGTTTTGTTCTGTTTACTCTCTCATATGCTTGCACAGACTAACATGGCTACCACTTCAAAAATTCCTTCCCAGTGAAGGTAACTGGAATAGAGAGGGACTTGGATGTTACAAACCTTGTCACTGGTACCCGGTCAGTGCAGAAAAGCTAGCCCAGGGCCCAGCTGAGGATTTCTGGGTTGTCAATACCCACCCTTTTGCAATAAAGCCTGTTCCTTCCTTGTTATTTATAGACTAAGGGACAGATTAGGAAACCCCAGTCTTTGAGCCAGCAGGGCTCACAGCAGATGACAAAAAATGCAAGCAAAGTCAAGCAGATTTATGCATGCATGGGGAGGAAAAAAGAACATTATATTTTAAAAGAAGCTCGTTCAGTTGGGATGCTATTACTATTGCCGCTGGCCCTGAGCAAGAAATTCCTTGTATTGAAAACGCAGAAATATATGGGAAAGCCTCTCTGGTTCCCTCCTCTGGCCAATTCTGATATTGCAACTTGTTGCTCGTCGTCGTCGGCAGCGGCTGCAACTCGTATCTGAGAATGCATTCCCAGCTTGCCATGAAGTGACCCCACACACTATGTTCATGGAGCCATCTCCTGTGGCACACATGAAATGAGACATGCAGGATTTAACACCGGGACTGCAATGGACTGCCATAGCCTTGAGGATACGGACAAGGTGCACCTTCACAGCCAGTCCATCTGGCATGGCTTCTTCCACCTCCATGACTGTTGGGAATCAGAATAGTGAAGTGGTTCCTCCTCTGCTCATTTTGCCGTTGGGCCCAATATGCTGGTTTCTAGTGGCATTTCCTTCACTGAGGGGACCATCACCCCACCTAAAGGGGCTCATCTGCCCATAGCCATTGGTCCCTTTATGGAGTCAGGTTAGTTAACCACCACCTGACACTCGGTGTTGAGTCATTGGCTGTACAGTCTACTCCATTACCGTAGCGGGATGTCTGGTCAGACACTTGTCAGTATTTGTTCATCAAACTGTCTTAAAACATCCCATGAAATATAGCATTCAAAAGTAACCACCCATCCTTTGTTACACCCAAAGTATCTTTTGAACTATTCATTGCATTACTCATTAACCCAAAATCTATTTGTAATTACTGTACTTAGTTCCAAAGTGTGGAGGAATTTTTTTTGTCCTGCCAGAATTTAAGGAAGGGTGAAAATCAGGCTCAAGGGCTGCAGTGGCCTAGTGGTTAGGATGCTGAAATCAATGATTGGAAGGCCGGCAGATCAGCAGTTCGAGACCGTTGTTTCCAGTTCCCAAAGACTAATATTGCCAGCCTTGTCTCCATTCAGAGCAGCTGGTACTGTTGTGCCATCAAAGGAAAAAAGAGAGAGTTTACTGGCACCATGAAGGAAAAGAAAGTTTATTTGGGATGTACTTTTGCAGACTGGCATCGTCTCGATCGGATGTTTGGTCATGCCACATTGGATGCCACATGAATTTTGTTGATTTTTGCGGTCTCACTAAACGCAGTTTTGTCCCCCCCCCCCCCCCACTTTAATCTTTTATGTACGTAAAAAGGACTCCCTTGCTTGAAAGCCAGTTGTGTCCGACTCTAACAGGCGGTGCTCATCTCCATTTACAACCAAAGAGCCAGTGATGTCTGCATATGTTTCCATGGCCATGTGGCTGGCATGAATAGATGCACATGGAACAACCACCACCACCACAGCTGTGCTCGGGGCCAGCCTCTCCCTGTATGGGAGAGGAGAAAAGCTGCCAGCTTGGGACCAGCCTCGCCCTGTCTGGACTTTCCCTCATGGAGGAGGCACCCGGCTCTTGGCTGGAAATGCAGGAGGCACGTCAGCTGGGTGGTTGGCCGGCCCGGCTATAAGAGCGCTGGCACCATGGTTGCTTCTACAGCCTCCACTTCCTCCACCATCGCTGGACCGTCCTGCACCCAGCTTTTGGCCAGGAAAGGAGGAGGCACCGTGGTTGCCCCCACCGCCACCGGTCTTCGCCGTGCCTGGCTTTCAGGCAGGAAGAACGGCAAGACATCTGGGTGGATGGCCGGCCCGGCTACAGAATGTCCCCCTCCCCCCTGACTATGGTGATTGGAAGGGTGGGAAGAGGGAGTCGTGATTATGGATGCTGAGGATATTTTAATAGGTGGCGTATAGTGCCGGTGCATACCTGTCAAGTATCCTGTTTTGCCAGGGAAAACCCCATAATTTAGAGCCCCTCTTCCCACCATCACATTTCTTTTTACAATTTCCCATATTTTTTAAAAAAAATCCCAGGGGCATGTAAGTCTCCCATATATTATTGTGTTATACAGTATCTTGATTCATGAGGTGTGCAGCTCATACCAGAGCAGAGAAGTGTTGGGCTCCCCCTGGTGGAGGAAGAACCACCCCATAGGCATGACTGTTTCCCCTCACGAGGAAAAAGGCAGCTAGCAAGCCAGGCTTACTGTAATAATTCTATTCTAAATTTCTCCCCTATTCGACTGCATTTCATATTATGGTGATTTTTCATGGAACTGTTTTTTACACTTTAATCAGTTAATTATCTACTGTCTTAGCGTTTTGTGCCTCAATTTCATTTTTTAAAACTGTCTTTAAGAGAAAACCATGGAAGTATCCTGTTTATGCTGTATGCAAATATGCTTGAAGCCGATTGGCTCATTGACTTCCCTTTAACACCCTCTTTCCCAGGAGAGATGGCTTCAAGTATATTTGCAGGTATTTACAAACAGTATTCAGAATTATCAACCATCCTTCTTTAAATTGTTTGTGTGTGTTGGGGGGGAGGGGGAGGAGGGTGTTTTGGCCAAATATCATTTTTAATTTTAGAAAATTACCAAGACAGTCCAAGTGGGCTGCTTCTGCACTGTATGCTCTTCTCAGATAATATTATGTGTTGTCAAGTCAATTCTGGCTCGTAGCAAACATTTGCAGGTTTTTTTTAAAACAGAAGTGGTTTTACCATTCCCTTTCTCTGGGGGAGACCTTGAGGTGCCACTTGCCCAAGGCTACAAAGGCTGGCTCTTCTAACTGGCAGGAAAGTGGAGAATTAACTCCCAACCTCTGGCTCCACAGCCAGATGTTGAGCCCACTGAGCTATCCAGCCAGCCATTATTTTCAGATACAGTATTGTGATGCCTTCTGTCATCACAATACTGCAGTGGCTCAGTGGTTAAGAAGCTTGCCTTGTTAGCTGGAAGGTTCGCAAGTCAGCAGTTTGAGACCATGGTACTGCATGGCAAATTGAGCACCCATCTCTGTCCCAGCTCTTGGGGACATGAAAGGAGCCTCATTTGGGCGTCCACTGAGCAGAGTATCTTCCACAAAAATCCTTTCAACCCAGAATAATTTCTGACACAAAACTATTATCACCACTGTTTTATTGTGTGTGCATGTTTAGCAGAGTAGCATGTAAGCTTAACACAAGTGGAAGTGACATGCCTCAGGGGCGTAGGAACTTTTTTTGCTGGGGGGGCGGGGGCAACCTTGAAAAGGGCCTTGCTCCTAAGAAAAAGGCCAGCATTTTTTTTGCAGATTGGGGGGGATTGCGGATTGGGGTGTGTGTGTGTTAGAGACTAGAATTTTGCTAAAAGAGCATATGAAGGTGCGAGAACTGCATCAGAAGGGAAAAAGCAAGCTGGAAACAAGTGAAATTTAATTTCTATTAATGAAGACTACTCATTCCTTCTAATTTTTTAAATTATTTTTTTACTGTATTAAAACATATAACACACCAATTACAATAAATACACTACTGAAATGTCAATGAATAATCTGTTATTAATAAACATCATATTAATCTTAAATACATATACATACACACATACACTGTGTATATATCTCATTTCTGGGCCCTGTACTGAGCAATCCTATTGGTCCCCTGAAGGGTTTGTGGGATTAAGGAGACAACGGAGGCTTCTTCATTCATGGGAGGCATAAGAGCAAAACAGTCCGGCTGGACTTTATTAGAAACAGGACAAAGAACATTCCAGAGAGAGTATGCAATATATTTTCATTGGTTACCTGCGATAACATAAAACTGCTTAATTGGTTAAATATCGGCATGTCTGCCTCGTGCTCACCTTGCTAATTGGACAGAAACTGCGTGATAGCTATATGACTGCGTGCCATCCCTGAACGGTGCAGGGAGGGGGCAAAAGCGAGTGAGAGGCCCAAAAGGGGCCTCTAGGTTGCTGTCTTAAAAACAGATGAGACAAGGAAAGTGATCACCCACGATTTATGACTCATGGCGTGCCAATAAGTCACAGCGATCGCGCTGTGAAACTCCTCACATCTTCCCCCTTCTGTTTTTAAGAAGCTTATAAGCATAATAAATCTGGTCCTTGCGTGCACGAGGCCGGAAGCGAAATACTTGCAGGCAGGTGGCTAGCAACGAAGGTATGCATTGAATAAAGCAGCAAACAGTTATCAGAATGGCGAGAATAATTAAACCATACTGTAGGATGATTCGTACCCAAGCTCCGTTGGGAAGCCAGGACCAAAGAGTGCTCCACCACGAAGGCAAAGGGTTTTGCTTAATATCAGAAACAATTTTGGTTAAAGAATCCAATTGGTTTTGTACCTTATTAGAATTATCAGATAAGTTAAAGCAACACATATTATGCACAGACTCGCACCCTGATGATGCAACATAAGCAAATAGTCGATTGCAGCACGGTTATCCAAAATGGCATTGCGAAGCTGAAATTGCTCCCTGTTCAGGAGGCTAATAGCTTGGGAAGTGTGATTAATGGCTTTTACAAATGCACAAGCAAGCTTTCCAAGCTGCCTTGCATTCCCGGCTGCCAGGCCAGGCACACCAACGAGACTGATGGCTAAGGATGTGTACTCGGCCTGGGAAAGCACCTTAACAGTGCTATCGCAATCAGAGGGTAACTGCTCAGCGGCAGTACCTCGGGCGATGCGCTTGCGGGCCGGATGCTGATGAACCAGCGTAGTGCGGTTGGGCAAAGCAACAATCATACGACTAAGGCAACAAATGGTTGTAGAGAGGTTAGCAGGAATATAGTTCCAAGTGCGTGACCCACAGGTCCAGAACCACCCAGAAGGCAACAGAATGTGCTGAAAGTTAAAATGAAGATCCTCTGTTTCTCTCCCGGTGCAATTTAGACCGCGACCGGGCTGGAAACAGCGGGGCTTTGACTTATGTCGAGTACAGTTCACAACCCTGGCACATTTACTGGCATCACTAACAGCTACAATAGGAGTATAGAGAGACAGGGCATCAAAGGGTAGCCTCTTGGTTGCCTGGCCCCAAAAGGGGCTAAGAGCATATTTGTTTTTAACCTGGTCATTGAAGTCGGCCATATCGTAACCCAACACTGACCTACTGACGTTTTGGGGACTGTAGCAAATGGGAATAAGACAGGTGCTTAACAGGTGATAGGAGTCAACGCTTTGCTTAAGGCAAAACTCAGTTTGATTAGAAATGCGGGCAAGCTTATACCACAGGTTATACTCAAAGCGTTGGGACAGCTCATCTTGGACAGCAAGCGCTCCTGGGAAGAGAAGCATGTAGCAACAAAGAATCATTATAGAATTAGCATTTAGACAAGCTATGATAGCAACAACAAAGTTCTCAGGAGTCTTTTCCACCCGCATTTCGTCCAGCACGGACTGGGCTTCAGCTGACAACGCTTTCACCTGGCCCCAGGTTATCGGCGGGTTCTGCCCCCTTCGCCTTTCCCCGCGGTTCCGTCTCCTCTCCGGGGGCTCGTCCAGATGAAGGTCGAAGTTTGGAATGGGGTTGCTGAGACCCTGATGCCATGCCATGCTTCCACGGCCGAACAAACCGGGCAGGGACCCAAAGGGGACCTTCAGGCGTAGACACTGCGGCGTAGCCCCTCCCCCAGGTGATGAGAGGAACAGGCCCCTTCCACTCCGGGTCCGGCAGGCGTCTGTACTGGACCTGGGGGGCAGGCAGGACCTCAAGCTGGCGGTAGTGACGCTGAGCCCTGGATAAGAATTGAGAATTAAATTGGGACAAGTTAAGGTGGTTTAGCGTGAACAGTACACTAGCAAGCCACTCCTCCTTTTCCGGAAGTGAGAGGGGGATAGCTCCCCCTTTCCTTTTTTGGCGATCCAGTGCCTCTTTCAGAGTTCTATTAGCCCGCTCAACCACGGCCTGTCCCTGAGAATTATAAGGGATGCCGAATGTGTGGACAATTTGCCAGCGGGTGCAAAACTCTGCTAGGGCAGTAGAACAATAGGCGGGGCCGTTATCGGTTTTCAAACGGTCAGTTTTTCCCATGACCGCGAAGCAGCGGACCAGGTGATTGCAAACGTGTTTGACCTTTTCTCCCTTCTGGGGCGTGACCCAGATATAGCCAGAGTAGGTGTCAACACAAACATGCAAATATTTCCATGGTGCAAAAGGTGCAAAATGGGTAACATCCATCTGCCAAAGCTGATTAGCGCCCAGACCGCGAGGATTTACTCCTGCAGCAGGATTCTGGGGCTGTTGTGAACATTGTGGACATTGCTGAATTATGGCCCTTGCATCCGCAAGGGGAATGTGAAACTCTTTAGCAAGAGCTTTGGCATTTTGATGATGTAAGGCATGGCTTTCAATGGGGGAACAGTACATGGCACGTAATGCGCCATCTGCGCGGTCATTCCCTTCGGTCAAGGGGCCGGGGAATGGCTGATGACTACGAATGTGCGCAATGAAAAAGGGTACTGTTCTCCGTTGGAGCAGCATCTGTAGAGACAGGAACAGTGACAGCAAGTTGCTATCCACTGAAGGTGACACATAACTTCCCACAATGTTGGACACGACATTGGTGACATATAGGCTATCAGAGATCAAATTAACAGGTTGATCCTGAAACAGACTAAAGGCAAGGACAACTGCCGCAAGCTCTGCGCGCTGAGGCGAGCGCTGCGGCAGCGTAAATTGACTTTTCCATGTCCCCTGCTCCTGCCAAGCAACCACCCCACGACTCAGGCTACCATCAGTGAAGACAGTGAGAGCCGGCAAAAGGGGTGTGGGAGAGAGGAGGTGGAAAAGCTTCAAAGGTATATGCTGAGCAACTTGGAGCCGAGGATCCTTAGGAGAGTGGTACACTACCTGGCCTGTAAAATCTGCCATAGCAAGTTGCAGCTCGATAGAAGAGCGTAGCCCCGCCTCCCAAACTACGAGGGGGACGGGGACCACAATCTCCATGGGATCCAGAGCAAACAGGGCGAGACACCGGCGGCGGCCTTTAGAGATGACCTGCGCCAGCATGCTCAAAAAGGGGGTAATGGTATTCTTTGTGGTGTGTGAAAGATACAACCATTCTAAAATACAAATTTTCCCATCCGAAGGCTCCTGATGTATAACAGCATATAATTGTTTCACATCTCCCAAGCAAAGGAGCTTGGGAGGGCAATTT
This sequence comes from Bradypodion ventrale, assembly GCA_035047345.1. Classification (NCBI taxonomy): domain Eukaryota; kingdom Metazoa; phylum Chordata; class Lepidosauria; order Squamata; family Chamaeleonidae; genus Bradypodion; species Bradypodion ventrale. Next base: position 22,855,359 of record JAWDJE010000014.1, on the reverse strand, counting down.
GGCTCAGCCCTATCAACCCAAACCTTGGCCATGGCAGAATTAACCATGGAAAGGACCTCCCGTTGCGGGGCGGTAAGGGTGATCAGATCTCCTGGATTCTTCCCTGCTCTAAGAGCATCAAAGAGGGGGCTGAGCGCAGCGGTGGTAAGCTTAAAATAAGGGCGGAGCCAATTGATAGCTCCAAGTATCTGCTGCAGGGTGACATAACTAACAGTAGGTGGAATTTCAATCCGTGGCAATGCGGGCATAGAATACGCAGCCATCATGCGGTGCCCTAGATAGGAGAAAGGTTCGGCCAACTGAACCTTTTCCTGGGCGATTATTAGGCCATAAAGGCTCAGGGTCTCCTGAAGGCGAGGGAGCCACCCTTCTGGGAGGGAGGTCCCAGCCACCAAGATGTCATCCATGTAATGATATATGATCAAATTAGGGTAAGCTTTTCTGTATGGCATGAGAGCTGTATTTACATAAAACTGACACATGGTGGGGCTATTGAGCATTCCCATTGGCAATACCTTCCAATGGTAGCGGACTGTGGGCTGGGAGTTATTCAACACTGGGACCGTGAAAGCAAAGTACTTCCGGTCCTTTTCCTGAAGGGGAATGGTATAAAAACAATCCTTGAGGTCAATGACAGCCATTTCATAATCATGGGGTATCAAATTTGGGTTTGGGGTTCCACACTGAAGCGAGCCCATTGGCTCAATTATCTTGTTGATCTCCCGCAGGTCATGGAGCAACCGCCACTTCCCAGACTTCTTTTTGATGACAAATACCGGGGTATTGAACGGACTACTAGTCGGCTCAATGTGACCGGCGTCCAGCTGTTCCTGGACAAGCTGCTTAAGCGCAGTCAACTTCTCTAGCGGAAGTGGCCATTGCTCCACCCACACGGCTTGATCAGTCTTCCACGAGAGGGGAAGAGCACAATGTTGATGGCTATTCATGAGTTATGAGGGTGGTGCCAACTTGGGCCAGCAAATCCCTCCCCCACAAGTTGAGATCAATTTGCAAAATACAGGGCTTGATGCGAGCGATCTCAGGCCCACCAGATTGGAGGCTGACAGATAACCACTGAGCACTTTTCCGGGAGGCCTGGCTACCACCGATGCCCCAAACTGAGGGAGCGGTTTCGGTTGGCCACAAGGGATCCCAGTGCCCAGCGGCTATCACAGAAATATCTGCCCCCGTATCTAACAGGCCTTCCAACAACTTACCGTTTACCCAATACTTACGGGTCGGCTTCTGTTGTCCTATCTGTTCTTGAAGGGCGGCAACCTGTGGATGATAGGTGTCTCCATCGGCCCCGGCATGGGTGGAACCAAACCCCCCTCTGCGAAGGGCGGGCTCCGCTCCCCCTGGGGTCTCATAAGAAACAATGATCAATTGTGCCCAGGAGTCCCCCTTGCGCAGTTGCAATGGGAGATGACTCCAAAATTGTACATAAATGATGCCTGTGTAGTCTGCGTCTATCACGCCAGGAACTATCATGATGCCATGTTTGGCCGCTGATGAACGTGGCAGTACCAGACCAACGGTCCCTTTTGGCAAAGGGCCAGTAAGGTCGGCAGGCATCAGGATAAGCTCTCCAGGCAACGCAGTTGTCATGTCCTGTGTGTTAACGAGATCGAGACCAGCGCTGCCAGCAGTAGCAGCCTTGCGCTGATCGACCCGTGTCCCCTTATTTTTCCCGGGGCCCGGGGAGGGCCCGGTATCTAGTTTCCCTGTGGTGAGGGGTTGGTTTTGCACTGGCTAGCCCAATGGTATCCTTTGCCACACCGGGGGCACTTCTTGTAGGGGCGCTTGACATCCTTCCCACCCCCCTTGTGCGCTCCCCCTCCGGGGGCGCGACAGTCTTTCTTGAAGTGGCCCGGTTTCTGACAATTGAAACAGTTGCCAGTAGGCTTGTTTCCGGTACGAATAGCTCCAGCCAGAAGGGCCATTGCATGTGTTTGAGTGCCCACCTCCATACAGGCTTGAATCATGTCAGCTAAGCTATACTCGGGGCGGTGAATGACATTTTGCAAAATCTTCTTGCAATCGGCATTGGCCTGCTCAAAAGCCAGCCGTTTCAGGAGTTCTCCTTGGGCATCAGGGTTGTCTATCTGTCTTTGTATGGCTTCCTTCAATCTATCAATGAACTGTGGATAGGGTTCAGTGGGCTGCTGCCGGGTGGAAGTAAAGGAGCGTGTGGGTTTCCCAGAGACGGGGACCCTTTTAAAGGCTCTCATGACGCACATGAATGTGCGGTGGAAAGACTCCCGGGGGAGTTGCATCTGCTGTTGGAGGTCAGCAAATGCACCCGCTCCATAAATCTGCTCAGGGGTGTTTTGTGGCGTACCAGCCGCCACTGCAGCCGCTCGGAATTCACTATCCCAGACAACATACTGTGAAGCAGTCAAAATCATTCGAAACAAATCCTTCCAGTCTTGAGGCATCATTGTGTACCCGTTCCCTATTCCCTCAAGCAGACCTTGCACAAAATGTGAACGGACACCAGACTCTCTAACAGCTTTATTAAGTTCCCTAATTACTGTATAGGACAGAGCTTGCCAGTGGATACGTTCCTCTGGATTCCCATCCGCCCCCACCCCCATCTCAACCGTAATGGGAAAAGCAGAAGGACTCTCCCCTAGCCACTCCTCCCCCTCCTCCAGCGACAAGACCCCATCGCTCTTGGCTCGATGTATAGCAGAGCGAATATTTCCCATCACACTGCCAGGGCAGGCAGGCGGCGCCTGGAGAACCAAGCTCGGGGGGGGGCGGCATCAAGGGTGCTGTAGGTGGTAAAAGAGCAGGCAGCAGTTTCGGATAAGGAGGTGGTGGATCCTCGGATGGATGAGTCAGAGGATTGGCCAGGGATGCCTCTGCTGGTACTAGCTTCCTGACTGCCTCATTAACTCTGTGCCAAATCAATAAATGATGAACCGCTGCCCTCGGTTCTTCCAATAAAATTGTTCCAATTCTGTGCCAATCATCCCGTTTGAGTGATCCAATTTCTGGGTACCAAGGACATTGGCATTCGACTTCCTTAACGAAGTCTTCTAAACTACTAAGCGTGATGTCTGGACATCCGCTCTCCTTAATGAGTTTCTGCAATTCTTTTGCATGGGTTCTTTGCCCTACTGAAAGTTCCCCCCCCATACTCACAATTGGGAGCTCAAAAGCTGAGCTGATCGGTGCACCAGGGGGCTATGCCAGCCGGCAAGCAGGGGGGTTGAGATCCGGTAATCACGGCGCGGGTCACCAGATGAAGGGTTTGTGGGATTAAGGAGACAACGGAGGCTTCTTCATTCATGGGAGGCATAAGAGCAAAACAGTCCGGCTGGACTTTATTAGAAACAGGACAAAGAACATTCCAGAGAGAGTATGCAATATATTTTCATTGGTTACCTGCGATAACATAAAACTGCTTAATTGGTTAAATATCGGCATGTCTGCCTCGTGCTCACCTTGCTAATTGGACAGAAACTGCGTGATAGCTATATGACTGCGTGCCATCCCTGAACGGTGCAGGGAGGGGGCAAAAGCGAGTGAGAGGCCCAAAAGGGGCCTCTAGGTTGCTGTCTTAAAAACAGATGAGACAAGGAAAGTGATCACCCACGATTTATGACTCATGGCGTGCCAATAAGTCACAGCGATCGCGCTGTGAAACTCCTCACAGTCCCCCCCCCCCCACACACACACACACAAATTGCAAATCAACGTATGCAACTAGGAAGTTGAACATCTACTTTACAACAACATTTTCAATAGGATATGGTATAGTGCAAGTAAAAAAAAGCATAAATATTTAGTTACAACTATCTTAGATAACATGTTTATATTTAGCAGACCAATGTAAAGCCTGCAAAAAAATAATAATTCCAACCTAAAATTCACTATCCTAAGCGTTTCAAAAAATGTTGTGAGCAAGATAACTTTTTACAAAGTTGGGCTTCTAAGCCAATCTGCTTACTTAAATAAAGACTCCATCCAGTGCTATTCAGCAGACTGGGTGGAGGAGTATGTGGGTACAGTACATTTAATAGATATACCTGTAAAACAGCCATTAGTGGATGGATCCACTAACTTGAAGAGGTAGTCTCCTTGCCATTGCACATGTCCACAGTTTATTAGGTACAGGTAAAGGTTGCCCTTGCTTGAAAGCCAGTTGTATCCGACTCTAGAATTCAGTGCTCATCTCTGATTACAGCCAAAGAGCCAGCGCTGTCTGCATTCGCAGATGTTTCCATGGACATGTGGCAGGCATGACTAGACACTAGAGTGCACAGAACGCTATTTTCTTTCCTAATGATGAGCTCCCGTCATCCGTCCCAGCTTTTGCCAACCTAGCAGTTCAAAAGCAAGAAATTGCAAGTAGATAAATAAGGATATCTACTAGCAATTTCTTGCTTTCGAATTACTAGGTTGGCAAGAGCTGGGACTGAGATGGGAGCTCATTATTACACATGCACACACACTCCCCCCTCCATTCCCCCCATTTTTTACACACACACACCTACAGTGGCAGTGTAGTTCAACAGAAAACAAATGGCATTTACTTTTTTGGTGCTAATTATCTTTCAGTGCAAAATATAAATATAGATAGCATCTCTCACAAAAGGTATTTACACAAAGTCAAAGTCTCTCGCCTTGGCAGGAATCTCACAAGGTCCTTCTGAAGCTGATTAGAGGCTTGTAGATATGCTTACAGTCTTTGGTAAATTCAGAACAGCAGTTCAGTTCATTTACACCAGTTCAACAGGAATTAAAGCCAAGACTCATTCCAGCTTCAAGTTCTCAAGTTCAATGGCATAAGCAGTTCAGTTCTTGTAAGCACAAACATACACACACTCTGGCAAAATAGATTAGTTAGTGCTTACTGAATGCTTCCAGGTTCCAGTACAGGTTTAGTTGTAGAAGAGCTTCTGCCTGAGCTCCTCCCCAGCAACTTCAGCAAGAGTTGCAGAAACAGTCCTTCTGTATTCTCTCTTCTTGCTCCAGTAACTCCAGCATGAACTCCTGGATAACTCCTTGATAACTCCTCCAAATAAGTGCTCTGGAAGCACTTCATTTATAGAGCATAATACTGTGGCTAACTATATCAGTGGTATCAGCTGTTCAATACAGATACAGGCTCTTAAAGCTATAGGCACATACATTCATCCTATGCAATACCCAGTAACACTATTTCTATACTGTACCTGACAATCTCCTCCTATTGGATAGGATGATGTAACCACTTTATATAGTTCTATGACATATTTTACACTTTCATATTGTACCCAACACAGCTTATATTGTGTCTCTCGGCAGTCTGTACCTTGGTGAAGTGATCGGCTATGTTTTCTGCCATGGAGCAATATACCAACCAGATAAGCTTCTCTTTTACACTGTGTCGGACATTCAGGTATCTAATATCCGTGTATCTAGACCGAGATCTGACTCCTAAACTCATCGCAGTGGTTATAGCAGACTGGCTATCTTCATACACAGTAATAGGGTGTTTGACAGCTATTTCCTTATCTAACAGCAATTGCTTAAAACTGATTGCTCCAGTGCAAACTAGTGACAAACATGAAAATTCTGCCTCCATGGATGAAATACTCACATGCTGTTGTCTTAGAGACTTCCATTCAATTATTGCACCACCTAGCAATATGGCCAAACAAGACGTCGACTTGTGTGTTGTGCGGTCTGAGGCAAAAAAAAGCATCAGCATAGATCTCTTGTGTTAGCTCACTTTTGGGCTCTAGGTATAGGGTGTGGTGAATTGTGCCCTTTAGGTATCTCAGTATTCATTTGGCAGCTTGCCAGTGCCTCTCTGTGGGCTCAGACAAATATCTGGCAAGTTGGTTTACCGGGAAAGCTATATCTGGTCTTGTCCAGCAACACCGATAGGATAAACTGTCCAATAAAGATTGATAGATACCTTTGTCGAAAGACAGACACTCTGCTATTTCCTGTGTAAAGCTAGTGGTCATCGGTGTTTTAACAGGTTTACAGTCTTAAATATTGTAACAGTTTAGCTCTTGTACAATTCTGCTAGCTTGGGATATTTTGAAACCATTCGGTTTCTTGGTAATGTCTACACCGAGGTAGTGGCTGATGTCTCCCAGATCCCGTAGTTTGAAATGCATTTGTAGTTGGAAAATTAATTGTTGCATTTCTGAGGCAGATGCCATCATTACAGTGATGTCATCAGTAAACAACAATAGTAATTGTATGACATCATTTACATTTTTCATCAACAAACAGGGATCAGCTACTCCTTGTGTGAAACCAAGGCTCTTTAAATAGGTGATTAGGCAAAACCACTCTGTTTCACTCTGTTTCAAACCGTATAAACTCTTAAGGAGTTTCCAGCTAGTTGTACTGTTATGAAAGTCATAGCCAGCCGGCTTTCTTAGGTAGATCTCATGAGACAAGGGGGCGTTCAAATACACAGTCTCAATATCAACATGCCTGATGTTATAGTTGTTTTTGGCAGCTCATACTAAAGCAGCTCACATGGTGCTTGCCCTCAGTGTAGGAGCGAACACTTCATCATAATTGGCACTGGTCTGGGCAAAGCCCTGTGCAATGAGTCTTGCCTTATATATGGGAACATTGTCTTTTCCCATTTTCACCTTAAACACCCATTTAGATCCGATGATCTTATGATCTTGGGGTATAGGCACTTCCTCATAAACCGAGAGGTCTGTGAGGGATTTAAGATCCCTGTCCATTGTTGTCTTTCATGCAGACGTTCTGCCTTTGAGAATGACTCTAAATCATGAAAGCTAGTAGGCTCAACAGTGGAGAGGCTTACTACATTCACTTTGTACCTGTCTGGTGGTCTCCTGTCTCGTGTGGAGCAGTGAGGAACCACTGGGTCAGGGCTGATAGGAGGGTCCTGTGAAGTACCCTGGGTATCACACTCACCAGACTCACTGGATGAGGATTCATCCTCTTCCTTGATTTGAGGAGTGAGTAACTGTGCCTGATGGTAAGTGACAGGTAAACTAGGTAGATCGATGTCGTCGTCATCTAGAACACCCGGAAGATGAGGCTGCTCTATCTGGCGCCAACGTGCATGCTCAAGGAACTTAGCATTGGTACTATTGAAGATTTAGTTGGTACCTGGTAGCCAGAAATGGTAGTTATGGTGTTTCACCTCATATCCTACAAAATAGAGTTTCCTGGCACGATATTGCCCTTTTCTATGTGTCTGAGCAGGAAAGTGCACCCACACAGGTGACCCAAACACTCAGACATAGTCCAAATTTGGTCTTCTGTTGTGCCCTCTATTATATGGAACATCGCCGGTTGTGGCGTGAACCACATTGTTCAATATATGGTTGGAGCACATGATTGCCTCGCTCCATAAAGATTGTGGGAGGCCTGAGTCATTTAGCATGACTCTTGTCATGGCTTGGAGGGTCTGTCCTCTTTGTTCATTGAAGGCATTGTGCTCTGGCCTGTAGGGTGCACAGCGCTTATGAGCAATGCCAGTTGTTGCCAAGAAATCTATGAAGGGCTTGTTGGTAAATTCAGTCCCATTGTCCATTATCAGCATCAAAACCTTGGCATTCGCCTTACGCTCTGCAAACCTCAACCATTTCTTAAAAGTAGCGAAGGTGTCGCTCTTGCTTTTCAGGAGATACACAAAACCATAATGTGTATAATGGTCCACAATGCTTAACACAAATGTAGACCCACCTAGGCTAGGCTGCTTTGGACCAATTAGATCAGCGCATACCAGCTGCAATGGGCGTGTTGTTTTAAAACCTTGTAGCCTGTTCACAGGGCTGACATTACTCTTTTCCTGATTGCAAGGATTGCAATTCAAAAATTTAGGGCATGGCTTTATCCTGATGCCATTGGTAAGAGTAATAGTGCGCTTCAGGTCATGAAAATTAATATGCCCTAGGCATCTATGCAAGAGGTGAACACAGCCATCATGGGGTGGCTTGTTGTCACTGTTTGTGCCTGCTACAGCAACACTATGTGGTTTGCTTTTGATAACAAACAGCTCATTCTCCATTTGCACATTCAGCAAAGTGTTTTGGTTCTGTATGCAACACTTCCCTCCTTTAAAGGTAACAGTGAATCCTTGAGCTAATAGGGACCTTACGGACAGAAGGTTAAGTTTCATGTTAGGGACATATAGCATATGCATTTCAGTATTAAGAAAGGAGCAAAGCACATTCCCTTCTCCAGACGCCTTAACTTGCCAACTGTTCGCAGGTGTTACAGTCTGGTTGCTATTGTTTAGAGAAGTAAAAATAGTTTTGTCCCTGGATATACTTTGGGAAGCACTGTTATCTATAATCCAGTAATTATCTCTAGCATTGTTATTTTTACAGCATTTACAGATACAGCTATGCCAACCCTTGGCTTCCTTTTCTTATCAGTGTTTGGCATTATTGCCTTACAGTTCTTGGCAAAGGTGTCCAAACTTCCTACAAATGAAACATTTCTTTGCTGCAAAATCAGTTGTTTCAGTCTTAGGCTTAACAGCTGAGAGGGGAGGTTCTCTCAGTGTATGAAGCTTGTTCCGTTGCCTGTAATGTTCAAGGTGCGCCATGACAAGATTAAAAGTAAGGTCGCGCTTCAAAGGTAGCAATGAAGAGTCCTAGTTTTCATTGGGGGAGGGAAGAGCAATATAGTATTGCTGCAGCTCGTCAAAGTGCAATCCTTTCTCAGCTAATTGCCGCAGTATGTCTTTAAGAGATTGTGAGCAAACCAGTCTGCAGGCGTAGCCTAAACAGACTCCTATCTGCGAGCCCACTGATTCACGGACAAAGAGCTCTTTGAGAGTCCGACAGCAATTAGCAGCTGGTTGTTTACCCCTAATGTTCCATATTCTTTGAGAATAGGGTTGCCATATATTCTGGAAAACCAGGAATTTCCCGGATTTTGATTGTCCCGGCCGGTTCCGTAAAAATCATTGAAAAGTCCTGGATTTGCAAGGTTTCAAACCAAGGGGCATGCTCTTAGTTTTGGGAAAAAATTATCGCCTTTTTCTTGCTGCCGTGGAGCAGCGCCTCTATTTAAGCACTAGCCAGCATCTGTAGCAGCAGCCACAGCAGCTTGGTGGCTGAAGAAAAAGGAGATTGGGTTGATCAGCATGATTGGTAAGTGGAGGTCCCCAGCGGCAGTGGGGGGGCTTTGTTAAACCCACCTCCCAGCTGACAGGCAGCTTGGCGATGGGATAAATTGAAGGTCTCCTAAAGGAGAATGAGGAAAATGAGGGAAGCATTAGGGGGGGGGGAAGAGGAGGATGAAGGCGCTCCAGTAGGTCTCCTCAATAGCCCCACCCGATGCATGCACAGTTTGAAGAATGCAATGACGTCACGTGGCTGTCCTGGTTTGTTGGGAAAGAATTATGGCAAATTATGAGAAAGTTGTGTGGATAATGAAATGTATAACAGAATAAGAAAACAATTAACTTCTCAGCTGTTCAAACGGGTTTATTAGTACCTGGCCATGTTTAGCCTTGAGAAAAGGAGTCAGAGAGATAGCACTTTCCAAATATTTGAAAGATGGTCATAAATAAAGAGGAGGGGCAGGATCTGTTCTTGATCATCCCAGAGTGCAGGACACATAATAATGGGCTGAAACTACAAGAAGCCAGATAAAGGCTGAATATCAGGGTAAACTTTTTAACTGTTAGAGCAGTACGACAAGGGAACCCATTACCTTGGCTCGGGAGGTGGCGAGCACTTCAGTGCTGGAAGCCTCCAAGTGAAAAGCAACCATGCCAGATGGAAAGGCACTCTGTCAGATCTGCTTTGATATGGACCCTTGCACTAATCAGGGTGTTGGGCTCGATGGCCTCACAGGCCCCCTTCCAACATCCTTTATTTTATGATTCCAGGATTGCTTTGATGACAAGGAAGGGGGGGGAGAGACAGTACTCTCCCATTTCTGTTTCTTGCAATTGAGTACGCTGAATCACTCCTTGAGAAATGTGAAGAAATCATTGGAATATAAGAAAGAAACAAAGCAGGTCTAAAATCAGGTTTAGGCAGTACTGTACCTCAAATCAAAATATAACAAATGAAATGCCTGTTTCCCTTTGATCCTAACCAGACCGCTTTTCTTTTTTTTTGGTCTTGCCATTTCCTATATTTCTCCTCCTCACCCCAAGGTCTATATGACCCAGCCTAACAAAGAGCTGAAAAGTGTGCCCTATTTAATTACATTTTCCCCAATCCGGTAAAATCCCCTTTTTAAGGGGTGGGGGTGGGGAAATCAAAATACAGTAGACCCTCGCATAACGGCGTTACTTAGTTCCCCAAGTAGTGTTGCTAAGCAATTTTTGTTGTTATGCGGGTTTCTATGGAGTTTCCTGCATAACAAAGTTTTTAGCGTCGCCCGGTTATTTTAGCGTTGTTGTCTGGACAACGACACTAAAAATGTTGTTATGCGGGGGAAACACATGGTGCATAACGACGCGTTAAGCAAAAATGATGTTATCTGAATGTGTTGTTATGTGAGGGTTGTATGTAATCCCAAAGGAGGAAACTGCAGCCACAGGGTTTCAAAAAGCATCCTTCTTCTTCCTCCCCTCCCCTCTCGCCCTCCTTTAATTAAGCCTCCTCGTTTTTTAAAAAATATAATAAAATCACATGCTGCTCAAAAGCATGGGAAGAAAAGCCAGGTGGAGAAGGAGGGGGACCGAGTGCGCATGCGGGCGGGGAGAAGCTGCTGACAGCCTTCAGCGCGCCGCACGCCACCCCTCCTTATCTCCCGCGCTTGCGCAGACCGCCTTCCATTTCGTCCGCGCAACCAACCTTGATCGAAAGAGGCGGGGAGGAGAGGGAGGCCAGGCGGCCCCTCCTTTGTGACATTGATGGGCGCGTCAGCTGCCCAATGGACGCGCGGCAGCTTCCAAACGTTCCTTCCTCAGTGGCCTAGCCGGGGGACAAGAGGCGGGCTTTAAGCGTGTGGTGTTTTTTTTTTCTCCCTCCCCACACTCCCCGTTTAAGTCGCTACTCGGCCGAAAAAGCAGCAAGTTCGGTTGCGTCTCCTTGGGTGCGCTCTGGGCGGCGTCTCTCTCCGTCGGCCGGCCCAGTGTGTGGTCAGAGGCGGCGGCGGCGGAGCGGCCGGGGCGCTCCCGGCGGGTGGGGTTAGGCCGGGGGATGAGGCGGATAATAATGGCGTCGTCGTCGTCGTCGGGACGGAGGTAGCCGGGCCTAGTCCGCGGACTGAGCCATGGAGGAGAAGGCGGCCAAGGAGGAGGCCGAGGCGGAGATGCAGGAGCTCCACGGGCCCGAGCACTGGTTCAGCAAGTGGGAGCGGCAGTGCCTGGCCGAGGCCGAGCAGGACGACGGGCTGCTGCCGCCTGAGCTGCGCGGAGGAGGAGGCGGAGGAGGCGACGAGGAGGAGGCGGCGGCCGCGGCCCAGGCCGCCCACGGCCCGCAGCCCGAGCACAAGCGGCAAAAGCTGTGGCACCTCTTCCAGAACTCCGCCACCGCCGTCGCCCAGCTCTACAAGGGTGAGTGTGAGGGGAAGAGAGACGACGACGATGATGATGATGAAGGCCGGCTGAGGAGGAGGAAAGGGGGGGGGGGTGTTGCCGAGTCATGGCGGCGACGGTTGGGAAGGGAAGGGAAGACACAAACGGACCCCCCCCCCCCCACACACACACACACCCCTCCATTTCACCGTCTCTTTCTGAGGGGAACCATTTTGAGGCCTTTTCGCCTCATCTACTTCTTTCCTTATTACCTTTCTATCCTCCTCTGGGATCTCTACCCCCCCTACACACACATATTCTGGGCAGTTTATTAAATATATAAGTAAAATAACCTCGTTATTACAGGAAATTAGATGTGAAGAATAAACTGGCGGGGGGGGGATTATAAATAGCAGCAACAACAACAACAAAAATAGACCCACCCCGCCTGAGGAGAAAAATAAGGACAGACAGACAGACAGACTGACACAGATTGGTGGGTTATGTAAGGCGGGTACGGCGGGGTGGGGGTACCGACGTGGGAAGGCACACCTGCGTGTCTTGCGGGGACACGGGTCTTCCTGCCCCCCCTCCACACACACACACACCGTTTAGGGTCTGGGTGGGGCAGGCCGTCCCCGTGGGAAAAAGAGAGAGAAACTGCGTTTATTTATGTGTATTTTTCACATACGTGTTTTAAATTCACACATGCACAATTTCTTCTTAGGGAGAGCGGGGTGGGGGGGGCAGGGGAAGGAGGATGGAAATGGGGGGGGGGACTGGTCTTTTAAAAAAAAAACCAAACAAACCCCTCCATATGCCTCTTCTTCCTTGTCCAGGTTCTTGTGTGTGTTACGTGTATTTTTGTCACATGCGTGTATTTAATTCACACAGAAACACAAACAAAATATTTCTCCTCAGAAAAAGCGAGGCGGGGGAGTGAGAACGGAAAGGGGGGGGTAGTCTTTCAACCCCATCTTTTTAATATGCCTCTCGTTCCCGTCCAGACTCGCGTGTTGTTTGTACGTGTGAATGCGAGGAGAGAAAGGGGCGCGGCAGGAAAGGGTGTTAAAGGGGGGGGGGGCTAAATGAGACGACAGATGGGGAAAGAACTCGGGGGGGGGGCCTTTATGGCTTTATTTCTCCTTTTGGACTCGTGTGTATGCGTGAAAGGGGTGACCACCATAGACACGCGTCCTCCTCCGCATGCACACGCAGGGAGGCGACAAGGCCGGGCGCGGGCGCACACAAAATGGCGAGCGGCGGATTCCTCCTCGCCCCGTGTTTCCCTTTCTTCCCCTTTCATCTCTCCACCCACCCCTAATTCCCCGTGTTGGGCTCCCTTCCTTTCTCTGGTTCGGTTCCCCCCTCTGGTTTTTAAGGCTCCGATCCCCATCCCAGCCTTTTCCGCGTCTCCCCCCCCCCCCTTTGTGAGAAGGTGGAGCCGTCCAGTCCCCTTTGGTTTCCCAGGCGGCCCTTCCCATTCACAAAATGGCGGGGGGGGGGGGGAGAGAGGACGATTTGTGTTTGTATATATTGGGGTGACAGGACTCTTGGGGGGGGGATTCAGCCCTAGAAGCCTTAGAAACGTATTTGTAATTGTGCCTCCTCTTATTAGGATCCCCCCCCCCCATGGCCACACAGTTTGATTTGCTAACAGCTGTACAGTTAAAAAGATGGCCATAATAAACCCACATTCCCCCCCCCCCCCAAGACTTGATGGATCCTTGCTGGCTCCCCAGCTTGTCTTTTCCACTCTTCTCTCCCACCCTCCACCCTGTCCCCCATTTCCTGCCACCCCTTTTCCGTCCCGGCAGCAGCGGCTGAACAAAATGGCGAAGCCCAATATGGCCGAGGAGGGAGACCTGTCTGAGTAGGATAATCATAATAAGCCTGAACATAAGAGAGATAAATGAATTTATGTTTTCCCCCCTTTTTTCTGTTTCTCTCTTTCTTCCACTCCCTCTTGCTGTCCCCCCCCCCTCCATTTTTGCACAGACCGTGTGTGTCAGCAGCCGGGCCTCTCGCTGTGGGTTCCCTTCCAGAATGCTGCCACTGCCGTCACCAACCTCTACAAAGGTGAGAGAGCATCTGTTTGTGTGGAAATAAAAGGTGTGGAGGGTGAGGGAGAGAACAGCAGGGGAATTAAAACTCCGAAAGAAGACCTTCAAGTTTATGTACAGCTGCTTTTTGTTCCGAGGAATGTCCCAGTTTGGGAGAGTTTGGCAGTCAGCTTGCTCTATTCCCCTGCCAACTTGACTTGTGGTTAATGTACAACTGATGGATGCCTTCAGCACATGTTCCTTGTCCTGCTGAGTGATATTGTGTTTTCTACCAGTGTTATTTCATTGTTGCGTACCTGCACAGTTCATTAAATTAAAATTTTGCTTCAGCTGCTTTTGTTGTCCCCAAAACTGCATCTTTAGAGTGAGTTGTCATTTTCAGAATACAGTTAGTTGGACAGCTGGCTACTATAAATAAACTGTGGCTGTTTCTCAATAGCTTAATTATGTATTGTGTTAAGTACAGGAAGGGTATATGCTGTTAAAAAGGATATGTATTTCTATGTGTAATTTGGTGCAAAGGTAGTCTGCATACACAGACAGTGCCGGCTCTTCGGCTATAAACAGAGATGAGCACTGAACCCTAGAGTTGGATACTATTGGCTTTCTAGCAAGAGTGACCTTTATCTTTAGTGGTCATTATAGGGCTGTTTTCAATTTGAAATACTGGTCTTTACCTGGTGATTTGCAGGGATGAGTTGGAATTTTACTTGGTGCATCAACATGGCCAGCTTTTGGAAATGGGGACATATGAAAATCAAGAATTCTGGAGTCTGAAAATGATGCCAGTTGCAATAACAGCAGATTTCCCCCAGCTTTTCCTACAATATCTGTGCATTGTAAAGAGGACTGAACTTACACTTTCAAAAGCGAAATTCTTGCGGAATAGGATGTCATGATCCTACTGAGTACAGAGTGATGTATATATATGTTCCAGGATATATTCACTAAAAGTACGTGCACCTAAATAATTCCTGCAGATTTATTTAGTTTTTCTTGGGATCATATATATGGACAGAAATAATTAATCATGCAGTTATGTTTTCATTTTCCCTGAGAGCTCATTGTAGACTTTGAAAGGTCCTGGAATATTAGTTATTCTTTCTTGACAACTCTGGAGGTACTAAAGTGCAAGTTGTAGAATTAAAAAAGGCACTGTTTCCGAGTTGGATATGATTAGCCCCCGGAATATCTTGAAGTAGGATTGAATTGATAGAAATGCCTCAACTGTCAATTCCAATCTGCTTTACATTTCAGCCTGGTTTATACACTTCTTGTTAGTGTTGACGGAGTGGCAATTGTGCCCCATTCCAAACAATGCAACTTGTTCTGAAATATTAGTCTCCCTTAATATATGGTATAGAATACTTCACCCAACGTAGCTGTTGTGTTGAAATACAATATCCCATCATGTCTCCATGGTCACAGCACAATTGAAAGGTACCAGGTGGTGGAAGGATGGACTAGAGTTGTTTCCTTTTTTTGTCTTTCTGCCTTGATTCTTAAGATATCCTTTTGAATAG
The DNA here is from genome assembly GCA_035047345.1 of Bradypodion ventrale. Classification (NCBI taxonomy): domain Eukaryota; kingdom Metazoa; phylum Chordata; class Lepidosauria; order Squamata; family Chamaeleonidae; genus Bradypodion; species Bradypodion ventrale. Next base: position 22,840,345 of record JAWDJE010000014.1, on the reverse strand, counting down.
CTTTATATGTCCATATAGGGGTGTCACTGTTTCAAAATATGTTTTGCATTTATGTCACCTGTTGTATTTTTGTATTGAACCCATTTTGTGCTAATTTAACTGAGCTGCATATTAATTCCTAAATACGTAGTGGTACCTCGCTTAAAGAGCATAATACATTCCATGGGATGGCTCTTTAAGCGAGTTTGCTCTTTAAGCAAAACACCATTGTAAGTGATCAATTGTGACTTCTGGCGGGGTGGGTGGGTGTGGGTTGTGAACCCCGATTTAGTTGTTAAGTGAGTTTTTGGTTGGTTTTAGTTGTTAAACGTGGTCATTCAGAGAAACTTCTGATCTTTAAGCGAGTTAGTCTTCAATTACCAGAAACCTAAGTGAGTACTTTGGCTGATCAGTGCTTTGGGGAATTGTCTTAGGCTTCTGGGAATTGAATTCCAGAAAACTAAAGGTTGGGAAACACTGTTCTAGAGATATCATGAGACTGCAGCTTTTACAGCTAGTCTTTTGGGAATACAGTACTATACTTGCTTGGAAAGAAAGATGGATTTTGGTGATAGAGTATTTAGTTATTTCTGGCATTAGGAGAGACATAACATACTCCCCTCAGTGGAAAGGGCTAAATAAGTAACACTTGACAATTAGTGGAGATCTGGGTGGTGCTTTTGGACTATAATGGATCCATTTGTGTTTGCTTTCCCCGGTATTTGAAGGGTTAGTAAAACTCTGTTTACAAGAAAGACATCTTTTCCTGTTACAATTTTGTAAATGGTTGTACACAATTACAACATAACAGGAGCCTTAACAAGATGGTTAAAAGATTTAAATCTCTTTTATACTGTGCCTAGCTTGACTGAGGTGGCCTTCCCCTTGAGGTGAAAAGTCCAGGTTAGACATGCCTGTTACCTTGAATATTCTGAGGTTTACAGGATAAGGAACTATTCACTCTGTAATTGGTCATTTGGCAGACAATGGTTCGGTTGAAGCATGGCTTACTTCTTGCTAGGAGGTGACAATTTGTATAATCATCTGAATAACTTATAGAGCATTGCTAAGTGTAGTTAAAGGATTCCAGCCTGTAGATGTTGGAATGGAATGGAATGCAGGCTGAAAACAGCACCACAGTTTAGTCATCAAGGGAGGTATTTGTCAGCTTAGCCAACAGTGTTAGTCGGTCTTTTCCTCATTATTGCAGCAGCCATTTTGCTTGCTTACCACCTAGTAAAAGAATGTTGCTGTGTAAAAGCAGCGTGTGGCTGAAAGCGGCTCTTGTATTTGCTTCTGTCTGGAAATGTGGAATTTGCTTGTAATGAGTAAATTGATGATTGGCAGGATCATAGGGTGCCTTGTGCTGGACTTTCTTTGAAGTTGTGTCCCTTGGCCTGCTGTGCCACATGTAAACGAGCAGGAACAGATGGATGGGTCACCTGGGCCAATACACTTCTGGCAGAATAATTTTCTAATACATAATTTTCTAATACCTTCAAGAAATAAATAGCATGGTTGAAACTGTTATTTTATTGAAATTTTTTTATATAGTAGTGTAATTATATTTTTGTATTGAATTGTTATGTATGTATTATGTTTGTATTTTCTTTTTTTCTGTACTTTTTATTTTTCCTTGGAAATTAATAAAAAAATTATCTTAAAAAAGAAACTGTTGAACTGTTTCTATTGTCTTCTTAATAGAAACAACTGCATTGCTACTGGCTGATTGCCATTGATTAAAGCAGGGGTGCCCAAACTATGGCTCGGGGGCCGGAGTGACTGGCTCCATGAACCATGTGACCAGCCTGTGGCCCGAAAAGTTTGGGCACCCCTGGATTAAAGGCATCCCTTTTCAGTTTCTAGATGCAAGTAACTTTGTTTTCTTGTTGAATATTTTGGAATAGTGGTCATGTTAGACTGTGTTTCAGGCATATCAGAAAGCAAAACCAAAACACTGCAGCACTTCAAAGACTAACTGCTATTTTTTTAATGTGAGCTTTTGTGGATTAGGTCTATCAGACATAGGAGTGAAATAGCAATGCATGCACCAGATACAGAGTCATAGAGTGATTAAACCAGAATGACAGATAATCATGCAAATCAATATAGCTTCCCACAGCTGGTAGTGGCAGATGATCTCTGGCAGTTATTTGGATCAGCTCTAAATGTCCCCTATTCAAAAGGAAATATTCAGTCATTGACAATGTGCTCCTGATGATCGCATCACACTCATTGCCCACGTGGAGCTGTGCAAAAGAGGCTTGAGATGTACCGTATATACTCAAGTATAAGCTGAGTTTTTTAGTCCCAAAATTAGCCCCCAAAAGAGGACACGGCTTATACATGGGTCAATGACCAAGAGGATCCCAAGACTGTGCCGGATTGAGATGCGCCAACAATTTAATTAATTTTACCATATTTTCATGTATGTATTTTGATTATTGAAACTCGCTAGGAGCTGCTGTATTTCCCACCCTCGGCTTATACTCGGGTCAATCTATTTTCCTGGGTTTTCAGGTCAAAATTAGGTACCTCAGCAAATATTTGGGTCAGCTTATACTCAAGTATATATGGGTAAAAGTGACAACAATATGGAAGTATAAGTGTGTTAGATTGCATTAATTTTTCCAAAAAAAATCGTTTGTGGGCTAGTAAGGGAGTAGGAATGTAATGCCAAAATGAAAAAGATGAGTCAGCTGTGAGGTGGTGTCTCAAAACTAAATAGTGGGAGGCTCAGGAGATTTCCCCAGTACCTAAAATGATATTAAGGATTTCACTGCTGAAACATGTCATTCAGTTTGGATGCTTTAGAAATGTGTTCAGACACATTTATCAAGGGCAAGGCTATCAGTGGCTTCTACTCATTTCTATGTGTCAGAGGTGGCATGTTTCTGAACATGAGGGCTGAAGGCGAGGGCTGTTACCTTCCTAATTCTGCTTGAAGTTTTTCTGTATGCTTCTGGTTGACCACTATACCATACTGCTGATGTGGTAGGCTTTTGGTCTTCAGCAGCGTGTTTCCTCTTAACCTACTTGTACCAGTTCAAATGCTAATACAGTAACATCTGCTTTCCCGCAGTGGTTTTGGTCTCTTGTCAGATCTATTGAAATTGGTGGCATTGATTCTTTGACACATCTAGGCTAATCTTGAGTAAAGAGTTAGCTGCAAACTCTTTAATGGAGATCTTGTCTTCTCAGGGATTCCCCTGAGAAGCCTCATGCCAGCCATTCTATTTCAGCACTCTGTCTGAAACTGCAAAGTTGATATGTGCCCATTTTTACATGTCTTGTACAAATTGTGGGGAATATTAACACTCAAAAGAAGTATGTCGTACTTGAATCCACATCCATGTAAAATGGGTTTATCCTGTCTGCTACATGGGTACCAGTTGGTACTATATCAGGTTCCTGAATCGTCCCTTCTTGTTTTTATCTCCACACTAATTCTTTGATACAGTTTTTAATTTTATTTACAATAGATTTATTATATACTATTGTATACTATTTTGGATAAGATATTCACTATTCAGTGGATGTTCTGGCAGGATTAGAGTCCAGGTCCTCCCGATCAATGCAGCTACTGTACTCTACTGTCTCTTAGTAATAAGCTGTGTTACTTTATGACAGAAGCAACAACTTGGTTTCTGCTCAGATGTGGGAAGGTTTGTTGCCTGGTAAGTTTCAGTTGCTGGATCTGTGTACAGTATTTGTCTTCTGTGCAGGTGGCAGTGTTACTGCCTCTTGAATACTCAGGATCTAGTTGGTAGATCTAGTTTATCCTCACAGATTCTGGAATTATTGAGCTTGAACTGTTGTACTATGCCACCAACTGTTGATCTGTGTCACCAACATCACAGACCTCGAGAAGGATAATCTAAACGGCATTGAACCTTCCATCATAGGCCATCATTTTAGATGAATAAGGCATGTCTGCTGTGTGGATGGTTCCTGGCTTCCTCCCCAAATTCTTTATGGGGAACTTAGCTCAGGTTCAAGACCTCACAGAGCTCCTTTGACGTGTTATAAGGACCAGCTGAAACAAACCATGAAGGTGTCAGGTATAAACCCACAAACTTGGGAGGCAGCAGCCATAGATTGCCCACTTTGGCACCAAACCATCTCTGCTGCTACCGATCACTTTGAAGGGGAACGCCACAGACATGAAGAGGCTAAGAGATGAGCATGGAAGCTTCATCAAAGTCAACTATGCCCTCCACCATCTATTCAGTGTAATGTGTGTGGTCGCATGTTTCATGCCAAGATTGGCTTACTGAGTCACCAGAGACATCCATCAACAGAGAAAATAATGACTTTTAGGGGGAAAAGGTATGCTCGAACACGAGTAACTGCCAACGACGATGATCAAGAGTAGGAAAAATGTTGCAAATCAGTACCTTTTTAATAGCAGGCTTATAAGGCCACAGGCATAGAACTTAACAGGTTATCTTATAAATTTGTATGCAGGACTGCTGTACTCAATAAATCATTGTGATTTATCAATGTGGCTACATTGATACAAAAACTCTCAACCGGCATGTATTACTCACAATGTGTGAACGACATCATGTTCTTTAAATGACTGTCTGGAGCTTTTCAAGTTAAAATAGCTTGCTGTCTTGCTACTACTTTTAGTTTCTGGCTACTCCAATGGAGAATGTTCTATTGACCCATATTAAATGTAATGAGCGTCTCTGATGAAATACAGTTTTCCCTAGCATGATAATAGCGCCATTCAGACTAAGAAGGCATATAACCTACAGGAGGTATTGGTCTGATGACATTCACAAGCTCAGTGATGTCAGTAGCTTTTGTTGTAATTTAGAATTCCAGGAATTAGTGGCTTGCATGCACATGTACCTGGCCCTATAAGAACAAGAAGACTGGTAGATAAGGAGGCTGAGTATGTCCAGTTACAGAAAGGTCTATTTCTTGGTAGAGTAGGACATGTTGAATATGTGTTAAAAGTCACATAGTTGACTTTTTTCTAGTAGATTGTAATGATAGGTGACTACTAGGTAAAGGTAAGGGCAGCCTTGTTCATGTGGAGTTACACAGCCCCTGAATATTTCCTCTGTGAAAGGTTGCCTTCTCTGACATCATAAACTGAAGTTGACATGTGGGTGAGGTAAACAAGAGCAGACATGTATCAGCGAGCAGTCTTAGGAAGTATGACTCAAGTTAATTGAATTGGGTAACTTCTGCAAATGTTGGATTTGTTGCATCCTTAAGAGTTGTTTTTAGTGCTGGAAAGCAGCTTGGTGTATTGACCTGCGCAGGTAACTAACTGCCCAGACAATGGTGGTCTTAGGGCAGACAATGTACAGACAATGTACAATGACTGCCCAGACAGTGGTGGGCATAGGGCAGTGATGGCCAACCTTGGCACTCCAGGTGTTCTTGGACTTCTATTATCAGAAGCCCAAGTCAACACATCTGCTGATCAGGGCTTCTGGGAATTGAAGTTCAATAACAGCTGGAATGCCTAGGTTGACCATCGCTGTCATAGGCCATTGTTTTCTGGGCAGTTACTGGCTTGTGAGAGTTTCTCCAGTAGAAAATAATTATTAAAAAAGATTTCTACAAACTATATTGATATGAAGAGGTTTTATGTTGGGCTTGGATTTGTTTCTGAACAAGTTTGGGTAGAATGAATAGAAATAGACATACAATTTAAAACTATTATCACTTCCACTAGATTGGTACCCTTGATGTTTTGCCATCATAGCTTCAGTTAGCTTTACCTGTTGATCATGCTTCTTCTGATGTGAGATGTAATCTAAAATATTTTTAGGAAAGGTTGCTTAAAAATATTGACAGCAGATCGCGTATAAAGTAATTACAGCTGACAGTACTCACTGTAATTAATCTCTGGCTCTTTTTGCTGTGTCTCTCTGGCCAAATATACCACTTCACTTCTCAACCCTTGCCAATTCTTAAGAATTTGAGGGACTTCTTCTCCCTTTTAATGTCTGCCTAAGTTCTGTTTCTGTACATCCTCCCTTCTGTTTGTCTGCTCCATTTTCTGTCTCTTTCAGTGATGAATTGAATCCATCATTTTGGCCTCTTGGTCTTCTTTCTGTTTAAACATTTCTCTTTAACACCTTCTTTTGACCCTCTCCCAGATGTCAAAGGTAGCAAGGGGGAAGGATACGGACATTTAAAGATCAGGGGACTTTTGGATAGCAGAGTGTGCCATACAAGTAGCTAAGAAAAGGATGTAGCAAAGGATGTACTGGGGGCATACACAGAAGAAGGCCTCCAGCTTTAAGCTTGTGATCAAGAAAGGCTTTGATGGTACAAATCCAAACTATTGTACAAAATCAAGGAACAGACAAGAAGGCAGTGATGATATTCACAAAACAGAGTCATGTGATCTGAAGAAGCAAAATGAACTTTCCTCAAAACTCAGGTTTTTTTTTTAATTCTTGGAATTTTTAATCTACTAATGTCTTACTGTAATTGTAACATAACATATGTAATCGAAGTAGTAACATCATTCTTCCCCTGCCTCCATTTCATCTTTTCTCCATTACCCTCTATTTTAGATCAGAAATACTTGGGGTAGGTGGGGGTCACTCAAAGGAAATTTGCAACAATACCTTCTCTGAGTGAAGGCTTGTTCCCTCTCAGTTTCCAAGGGTGCTGTGATGTGCTTGCTTTGGACAAATAACAGTTGCCCCCTCCCTATACAGTGACTTGCATCTGCTTAATAGCTTGTTTATCACCTACTCCTGTGTCTCTGATCTGTTCTTCCTGTTTGCCTGACAGGACTTAACTTTGGCTGTTACTTGCCTACTGTCACTCCACAACCTGAGCAGGACCACAAAGAAAGGAGTTTCTTGATTGTTAGGTTCATTTTTTTGAAGCATTTGGCTTTCTGTAAGAATTGAGAATAGAAGTGATGTGAAATTAACACCCCCCCCCCCCCAATTAACATGTTAGTTATAGGAGAAAGAAATTTGTATGTGCAGGTAGCAGATGAAAAGTCCTTAACTTGTTGCTCTTCACTTAAGATACTGTATGCCATTTTGGGTGGGAAATACCCTAAATTACTGTATTTGGTGGAAGGGCACATCAGGAGTGGACTCTGTAAATTACAGTAATTCTATAAATCACTATTGAAAGTTGGAGCAGTTGCTTAATACCTGGCTGTAATTGGGCTTGAAAAAACCCTGATGTTTTGGAGAACTCCCTGTAGTGATAGAGTACTACTGATTTCATACTGCCCTGCTGTTGTACTCAAGGATACCTTCTGTTAATAGAGTTCCTGCTGCAGGAAAGAAAAACAGCAACAGGTTCCCAAAATGTAAAAAACCCAGGCTGGTTCCTTTCCCCTCCCAGCTGTTTTAAGGGAAAGGGGTGTTACCTGCTTTTACCCTTTTTGCCTTATGCATTTATTTGGTCAGCAGCAGAATGAGTGCAGCTAAGATGAACAGTCACAAACATTAACATATTTTTATAGCCTGTTGATCTCACCTTCCACTTGCTGGATTGTTTTATCTGGCTGATCTGTGCAATAGTATACTTGCAGGTATTGTGAAGTCCCACGTGAAAACCTAAGCATTTTGTAGGTGGTTTGTTTCATACATGATAGTGAAATGGTTTTGAGATGGTGTGGTGAATTTTATCTTCATTTAAGGATGTTCTATTGTTATCATTGTTGATAGCCATTTGTAAAAGGGTTAAGGAAACCACAGCATTCACTGCACACCAGTTTTCTTGGTCTTGGATGAATTTCAGTTGATCTAGTTTTTAATTGGAAAAAGGAACAAATTCTAAAATTCCTCTGACATGTGCAGCCAGCTACCAAAGTTTGTCTGTTGTCATTTATGGCTGTTTTTAATTCGTTGCATCAACTCTTGTCAGTTGCTTTCTCAAATCTGCTTCCTCAGAAACCTTAACTGGCAGGCCTTTTCAAGTCAGTTCACACAGTTATTGAGCTCTCAAGTGTCTCACAGACAAATGTTGGGACTGAGTTGAAAAACATGTTTGAGCTCAAGTCTTATCCAAACATGGAATGGAGCAGTTTGTTCATTTGTGCAGGTCTGCAGTAAATTGACCACATGATGTGTTACTTGAAAGATCTAGGAAATACGGTTTTGGCTGGGGTGGTGACAAGCAGCACAAACAGCTGAATTCCCTGCTTTGTTGTTGGCGTGTTAGAGGATGTTCATTTTTTTTCAGTACCTCTGTTAATAAGGATGAGTTTTGGCTATTAGCATCACAGTCTTGGCGTTTTTAGCACATACTATTTTGTTAGGCTGAACAACAATGTGTAGTATTTTTCTTACCCTCAAAGCAATTAGTGTGTCCTGTAGAATGACCGTGAAAATGAGAGTGGTTTTTGCCTGAATTCACCAGCAGATGAGGGGAATATATCCAGAGGTGCAGGTGAGATCAACCCTTGCCTCTAGACCAGTGGTTCCCAACATGGGGCCCACGCCCCACAGGGGGGCTTCAATTCCCAGAAGCCTAAGTCAGTACTTTGGCTGATTAGTGCTTTGGGGAATTGATTTAGGCTTCTGGGAATTGAAGTCCAAGAACCAAAGGTTGGGAAACACTGCTCTAGAAACTGTTTTATAAGTGCGTGGCTGATGTGTGTGATTTCCACTTGCTAATTCTGCTGTTTCTTTTTCTTCTTCCAGAAAGCGTGGATGCCCACCAGCGGAGTTTCGATGTAGGAATCCATATTGGCTATCAGCGTCGTAACAAGGATGTGTTGGCCTGGGTTAAAAAACGCAGAAGAACTATTCGCAGGGAAGACTTAATCAGCTTCCTGTGTGGGAAAGTTCCACCTCCACGAAACTCTAGAGCTCCCCCAAGATTGACTGTAGTATCTCCTAACCGAGCTACTTCGACAGAAGCTAGCTCCTCTGTTGAGACAGACTTGCAGCCCTTCCGAGAAGCCATCGCACTCCATGGTAATGGTCTTGCCTCTTTCAATGCATCTTTTTGGGAATGGGTGTCGGACATGCATGCCTCCACCCTCATAACACTAGTAATAGTAATAATGAGGTTTTCTGGCAACTAACATAGTCTCTGCACTTTTAATGTCTGGCTGGTTGTGTCTGGCTGAGCAGCACTGTAGTACAGTGGAACCCCGCATAACGAATGCTTCGTATAACTATAACGGAATTTTTTTCCCCGTTGTGCAGGGTATTGCATTTGATCTGCAAAATTAAAAAAACCGCATAACGAAGAGCTCCGCAGAACGAAACTTTTCATTATGTGGGGTTCTACTGTATCTTAGAAATGAATCTAGTTAACTAACCAAGTACACTTGTAAAACTGGATTATCTTTCACTAGTACCTTATGGGGTGTTAGGGTTCAAAATTGGTCTTCCTTTCTGGCATTGGAAACCTGTATAGGAAGTGAGTTTGCTTTTCCCTCTGTGTAAAGAATAAGGCTTGCGGCTCTGTAAGGTATCCTCCTTTGTCTTAAGGCCTGTGACACTATTTCATGTGGGCTCCTACCTCTGCTACACCTGGAGTGCCATGTGTGGCATGCAGGGTAAAATGGCCATCAGGCCTCCTGAACCTCTCTGAGGGAGCATGGCCTGGCCCTTGGCTTGAAAAAGTTGGGAACCCCTGCCTTGATGCATTCCTAGGAATGTAACATGAGTTTCATATGCAGTCAGTGTATTTTTGTGGGCCAACAGCTTTAGATTGAGAATCCCTGCTTTACTTGCTAATTCAGTGCATGATTCTTCATGCTAAGCTTTCATGAATTTGGAATCTAGCTGGCAGTCAGATGAACTTGTACTTGAAAGCCTTTTTAGTGATCAAGAAACAGAAGCTCAGTTTTGGAATATCTGGTTTCATACTTAAAGTGGAAAATCCCTTCTCTCTGAAATGTCAATCTTCCAAAATACAAAAAGTATTTTTCCTGCTTGAATAGCTTGCTATGAAAAGATCCCATTCTTCTTACAGATACGTTCAGCTTGCATGTGAAGTCTGATGTAATTCAAAGTTTAGAAAATGTAAAAGCCTTTTGCATTTTGGAAGCTTAGATAAGATGAGTCGTTAGGGTTTTTTTAATCCGCCATTTAGAAAGATTATGAGATCTCTTTTATAGGTTACCACTGATAATTTAAATAAACGTGGAGGATAGGAGGCTGGATTATTTCAACAAGTTCTCTTCCTCTAAAAATATCACAATAGCTTACTTAGACTACCCAGTGGTTTTCCTGCAGATGCTGAGGAGATCTACACCGCATTAATTTTGCAAAGTGTTGTAAGGTAGCTTTTCTCTAATCTGGTGGCCTCGTGGTGTGCTGAACTGAATGCATAACATCCCCAGCTATTATGCCCGTTGACTGTGCTTGCAGAGTGATGGAGATCGTAGCCTAACATACACCAGAAACAGCTGGTGGTTGGGAACTATTTTCCTAAGAAGCAACAAACCTCTGGGTGGGTCAGAGCTGAATGGGAAGGGAGAGGCTGCATATGGTTCTAGTCTTTTATTTGGTTTTTTGAAAGGCATTATTCTTCTAACATGTCTTGGTTCAGAGAAACGCAGTGGCACAAGATTGTGTTCAGAGCATGCTGTAGTAATGGTGAAATATAGACATCTCCTATTTTGACCCTGAGGGGCAGAGTGGTAGGTATCACGGTATGTCTAACATCTTGTCTGATTTGGGTTGAAATGCTAGAATAGGTCACTACAGATTGCATCCCTACCCAGATCCTATAAAATAAATTTAGATGCGAGCTTTGGAGTGCTGAGTATAAATTCTGTCCTATTCTTTTGTAAGAAAGCCTAAGTCAGTGGGCTAATTTAGAATACAGTTGGGAAATAGAATATTCTAAATTCTATTTAAATTGTAAAGTTAATTTAACTCTTTAAGTTAGGGCAGTGGTTCCCAATGTGAGGCCCAGGCCCCATAGGCTGATTTCAATTCCCAGAAGCCTAAATCAGTCCATTGGCTGCTTTGGGGGATTGACGTAGGCTACTGGGAATTGAAATCCAAAAACCAAGGGTTGGGAAACATTGAGTTAGGTTTAGAGTGGCATATCTGTTGCAGAGTCTCTTAATTGTCATCTTCAGAAGGTGTACTGAACAACATGGTCACGCCAGAGGCATGGCCGAACAAGGTAATGTTTTTTTGTCCTCAGGTTTTGCGGGTTGGTTTGGTTGCTGAATGTTGTTGTTAGATTTTACAATAAGGAGGTGAACCATTGGTATTGAATTTAGAACTTGGCTCATCCAGGAACCTGTGTGGATGACGGGACTCTGCATTTAAATGTCTCTGTAGTGATAAGATAGTGGCTAAAATCTGCTTGAGTAAATTTATGCAGACATAAATTGTTAAATGAGCAAATGACTTAAACATTTCCTGTCTCATTTCCTTGACTGAGTGGTTTTGCCTTTGGGAGCCTCAGGAAGGGGACTTGATATTAATTTAATTTAATTGTTAGATTTGGCAGGTCAGCAGTTTGAGACCTGAGTGCTGCACGATAGAGTCTCCCAGCTCCTGCCAGTCTAGCAGTTTGAAAGCAAGAAATAGAAGTTAGATAAATAGGTACCACTTCAGTGGGAAGGTAAACAGTGTTCCTTGTTTAGTCGTGCCTGTCACGTCCATGGAAAGGTCTGCAGGTGTAGAGAGCACTGGCTCTTTGGCTGTAAACTGAGATCAGCACTGAACCCTAGAGTCGGATATGACTGGCTTTTGAGCGAGGATGACCTTTACATTTAAAGGCTTTCCAAGGGCAAAAGGGAACCCTAGGAAACCATAGGTGGTTGATGATGTTATCTGACATACATGGCAAGAATTTCAGACACTTAAAAAAAATAGTGTAAGCTGCCCTGCCCAGAGTGGGAGTCCATTCCAGATGGGTGGGGTATAATCAAATAATCAATCAATCAATCAATCAATCAATCAATAAATAAATAAATATTTTGTACTCTTGGCAGTTGTAGGAGCAGCCCGTTTAACCTTATGTGGGAAGCCCCAGGAGGGCTTCTGTATATGGAACGGTGACCTGTTGTCTTTGAGTTCTGGGTGTGACTGCAGCCTACCCATGGGTCACTTTGTTCTTGGCAGGCTACTTCCAAATAAGTAAGTGCCAGCCAGAGATTTCTTAAAAGTTTACCTGTATGCTGCTTCATAGCCACAGTCTGTGATGTGAGAGACATAGGCCATGCAGAATGGTAAAAGAGATGTTTCTTCTCAGTGGTTTAGGATGGGAACTTCTTTCAGATGATTGAACTTGGAGAGTAGTAGTAGTAGTACAGTAGTTGAAAACAGGTGCAACCTGTAGCAAAATTTTGCAGTGTGAAGCATTTGTGTTGAGAGTGCCAGCGAGCCAACCATGGTGACCTATTCTTTTTCTGCCTAGATAGGTGAGCTTATGTACTCTATGGAAGGAGTCCCCAACTACTGGGCCACAGACTGGTACCAAGCTATGGGATGTCCTGAACCATGCTGCATGGTTGGGTGGTGCTGGGCCCCATGATGGCAGCCTTTTGCCCTCAGTGTGCTCTGCCAGGTCTGCCCTGTGAATTGAGCAAGAGCATGGGCTTCTGACACAGCAGATAGGCAGGTGGCCAGGCCCCACCTCCACGTTGCTTAATTATGGCCAGTCCGTGGAAAAAATGTTTAGCATGAAACCGGTCTGTGGTGCAAAAAGGTTTGGGGACCCCTGCTCTATGGCATCTGAAATTCATGGAGTAATGCAGTGCATGATTACACAGAGCTAAGGCCTGCTCCGTTTTAATGGAGCTTTCACCCCGATAAATGCACATAGATTGCAGGTGTTAATAGCATCTGTAAAAGCAGGATTGCGAATGCAGCAGTGCCCGAGAGCAACTAAAGCTGCAAATTAATAATGCGCTCCGTGCATTTTAAGCACACATATCTTTCCCATGTGAAGAAAAATGAGCATATATTGAAAACAAAACATATACCTTGTACTGAAAAAAAAAGAGCATGTTACTTAGAAAGGGGCAGGTTTTGCATAGTCACAGTATTAAGAGCTATTAGTCTATTTGATTGCAAGTAGAAGATATAATACCATTGAATTTTAGTTGAATAAATGAAATTTTAGAAGTTTTAGTATTTGGTTTTAATTAATATGAGGGACGGGTTTTAACTAATGTTGTGAGCCGCCTTGGCTTGCCTAGAAGGAAAAGTGACTATATAAATCTGATAAATAAATAATAAATTTGGACTTCAGAGCATAGGAGTTAGTGTTTGCTAACGTTAGGTTACATTACGTGGTAGCCTTCATGCTGCACATTTTAGCTTGTTGAACTTTGATTAAAATGCCATTGTAGTTGTGCTTCACATGATGGTCTTAGCGCTGTTCCCTGACCGAGTTGGCTGCGTGTCCCAGCTTTCTAGTGTTTCTGTTTGAAAAAAGTTGACCTCGTTGAGCAAGACAACCACACCCCAGGTCTTTCTGACCTTTTCACTTCTAGGTGCAGAGGAATTATCCTGCCTGCTGCTAGTTTTGTAAATGGATAAATGAAAATGTGGAAATGACGGGATACCCAACATGGCTAGCATATTTACAGGGAGGGATTTTGCAGGTACTGCCCTTCCGTTGCGTGGATCTCAAAAGCGAGGCAGGGTTCTTTGTCACAGGATGTGAGCCAACACTGATTTGATTCTGAATCAGGCCAGCTTAAGGAGTTTAACATATACAGCAGCCTTGTCTGTCTCTTGGTTCTTCCCTTGTATATAAACCAGCAATTCTTGTGCACTAGATGTTCTGGGCACACGCTCGGTGTCATTCTATGCCCAGTTAGCCATGCAAACCCAACTGCTTGATTAACCAGCTATTGCAAGGTCCTTATATAAAAACAATATTGTCAATTCCATGGTTTCATTACAGCTATGAAGAATTGCAGCCTGTTGTGAAATGGAACAGCCTTAATGGCTGCTGTAGAACTGCAATCTGTATCGTCCCAGAGCATTTGCTATAACAGTGGACCCCCGAATAACGACGCGTTCGATTAACATCGTTTTCGACCAACGACGTGCTTTTTTTGCGTCAAAGTCATCTCTTGGTTAACGACATAACATCGTTATTTGAGGGGCCGTGTTTCATCTACCTTCCAAGCTGGAAAATTACCCGGGTGTGTGTGTCCCTGTTTACGGTTTGCTTTCTCCCCAGCAGTGTGTGGGAGGCTTGGAGGACCTATTCTGCACTATTCCTGCCTTCCTAGGTGCTCCCTGTGCCGCACAACAGCTGATTATAGTTGCGGCTGCCATTTGGTTCTTTTTTTGTTCAAAATGGTGGCCACAACTATTATCAGCTGTTGCGTGGCACAGGGAGCCCCTAGGAAGGCGGGAATAGTGCAGAATAGGTCCTCCAGCGGGAATAGTGCAGAATAGGTCCTCCAAGCCTCCTACACACTGCTGGAGAGGCAGAGAGCCGGAAACAGGGGACCCCCCCACTGCGATTTTCTAGCTTTGAAAGGTAGGAGATTGCGTCGTGGGGTGGGCAAAGGCATGGATTGCCTCCCCTGAACCTCCCAGAGGTGGCAGGGGTGGTGGAGACCTGAAAATGGGCGGAAAAAAAATCCCGTGACGGGATTTTTTTTGCTGATTTTCGGGTCCTTGCCACCTCTAGGAGGCTCGGGGGAGGCGGTCCAAGCAGTTTCTGACCCCCACGGATCTTTTCCAACGCTGCTACAAGCAGAAACACCGGGGTAAACCCCTTCGTCTGCTGCAGGTTTCTGCTTGGAGCAGCGTCGGAAAAGGTTCATGGTGGTCGGAAACAGCTTGGATTGCCTCCCCCGAGCCTCCTAGAGGTGACGGGATTTTTTCGCCCATTTTCGGGTCTCCGCCACCCCTGCTACCTCTGGGAGGCTCGGGGGGAGGCGATCCAAGCTGTTTCCGACCCCCACGGACCTTTTCTGATGCTGCTCCCAGGAGAAATCTGCAGCAGACGAAGGGGTTTAACCCGGGGTTTTTGTTTGCAGCAGCGTCGGAAAAGGTCCAGTGGGGTCGGAAACAGCTTGGATCACCTCCCACGAGCCTCCCAGGGGTGGCAGGGACCCAAAAATGGGTGAAAAAAATTCCACCCGCCCAACGCCAAAATCCAGGTAACAACATGACTTGGGGAACCAAGCTTTGTCGTTAACCGAGGGTCTACTGTACTGACTAGTGCTGGTAGCCGTTGGAGTAGTGGCAATAACTGGAGGTTTTCAGGTTTCCTATCCTTATGCTAAATGGCCGCTCAAGGTGGGAAAATATCCCAGATGGGCGGGATAGAAAAGTAATAAATAAAATATAAATAAATGATACAAAACCTTACAGCAGAATCCTGAGCTCAGGGCTGTGAGGCACAGCGCTATCTGTTAGCAAAAATTAAGGTAGAAGAAAAGCTAATTTTTAATTAGTATGCCCTATGTAGGTAGGAAGAGTGGCTTAGTGGTTAAGACGCTGAACTTGATGACTGGAAGGTTGGCAGGCCAGCAGTTTGAAACCCGAGTGCTGCACACATCTATCGCAGCTTCTGCCAAGCTTGCAGTCTGAAAGCAAGAAATTGCATGTAAATATATAGGTACTGTTTGGGTGGGAAAGGTAACAGCATTCTGTGCGCTCCTGCATTTAGTCATACCTGCCACATGACCATGGAAATGTCTTCAGATGCAGACAGTGCTGGCTCTTTGGCTGTAAATGGAGATAAGCTCCGTACCCTAGAGTTGTATATGACTGGCTTTCGAACAAGGACAACCTTTACCTTTATATAAGCAGGACAGAGGCTATCTGCTATCAAATTTGGAGACATTTTTTCTTATTGGTGCATAAACCTGAAAAAATGGATTTTTGTCTACAAAAGCTCACTCTTAATATTTTTTTAAAAATGGTGCAATAGAGGTATAATCTACTACATTTGTATCCTGTAAATACTATATGGACTTCTATGATTTCTCATGCGGATATGTGCTAATTGGCTACATAACTATCATTAGTCCAGTTGTCACTGTTACTCACACCAGGGTTGTGCATTGGGTAAGTCTGCTTCCTCACGTCATCTGATCTCAATACTGTTCTTACTTGCTGTTTTGATGATTGTTTACATAATTATCTGCTTATGTTTGTGATAAGTTGTTCTCCTAGTTTGTCCTAGTATGGGCACAACTCTTAAGTCAGAGGTACTCAACCTAAAGCCTGTGGGCCGGATCCAGCCCATGGCACCATTTCATGTGGCCACCCCACCCCTCCAAGGGCATTAGAGAAACAAAATGCGTTTACGACAGCCGCGGGTGCATTTATGGCAGCGTTCTGCACGTTCGTGGGCATGTTTTAGTTCTACTTCCAGGAGCGATGCGGGCGGCACGGGCCAGATGAACTGGCATCAGGGGCCTGATCTGACACACAGGCTGTAGTTTGGGCACCCCTGTTCTAATTGGTTAAAAAAAAAGCCAAGCGCTGTTTGAGCTTCGAACACATCTTTCCCTGTTAGAAGAAGACTTACCTAGTACAGTAAACCCCTTACTTACGAAAAAAGTCTGTTCCATAGGCTTTTGCTTAAATCATTTTATTATGTAACTCGAAGCAAACCCATAAGAAAATTTTTTTTTATGTAACTCGAAGCAAACCCGTAGGAAATCATGTAAATCGTGACATGGCTTTAGCACAAAATCATTATGTTAATCGAATTTTATGTAACTCGAAGCATATGTAAGTTGGGGTTTTACTGTATTGCTAGAATAGTCTTTATTGAGATGCTGCTACAGCCAATTAGCTAGAAGCCTCAAGCACTGTAAAGTTCAGGGATGCCCACATGATGGGCATGAAGAGAATTGTCTACTGAGGATTTCGTGTCCCTGGAAAATAACACTGCACAACAACGATTTCGCTGCTGGGAGTGACACATGTGTTTTACATGATATCGAGTGTGCTGATTCCAAATCTGAACTCAGAATTTGCCTGTCACATACAGATTTTAAGGCGTGATATAGCTGTTCAAATGGTCGGTAAATGGGTAATGTATTTTTACATGGCAACATTATAACAGTTGCAGCTACCACTATGCCTGCTGCCATCTTGGCTAAATCATGTCCCCTGGTGGCATGCATGTTCCAGTAGCAGCCAGGCATGTCTGGGCAAGTCAGTGAGCTGATGTCAGAAATCTAAACTTATAAAAGTCAAATGTCCCCCGTGTGGGTCCCTAAAACGAACCCACACCCCTTAACTGTCCCCGTCTACACTGTGCACACACTTACCTGTCGCGGGAGAGATGGTCAGTGTCGGGGTCCGGACTGCCCTACACCCCACAAAACAGAGAAAACATAAAAACTACAACCCCCAGCAGCCAGTACGATGCGACGCGGCCAATCGGGAAGGACAGAACGCAAGCGCACGAAGAAAAAACAGTTGGAACGCTGGAGCACCCGACAAAAACAAAAACCAATTGGAACATTGAGGCCGCCGACGCGTGTGCAAGCAGAGCAGCAAAAGCCGCCCAGAGCCAGAGGCAAAGATGGGCGAGCCGGCATGAGGGCAGAAGTAGATGTGACAACCGCCCCACCACACAAAAAAACAAAGGCCGGAGAGGGCTGCAGCGCTCAGGCATTTCCACAACATCAGCGGTTCACAGGGCCACAGCCCGGGCGCAAAAGGCGTCGCCACAGGCCCTGTTGGCCGTGGCCATGGAAGGCAAAGGACACAACTGAACATGCATCCGGGGGGCAGCCGGAAGAGACATCCGGCTCCATTTCCCTCGCCTCTATTCCTGTGCCACCGCCTCCTCCTCAGCCACAGAAGGCCGCCTTAGGGGCCCCCCCACCTTAGTCCAAGGTGGCCCAGCTGGGTACTGACGACGGACACAGCACCCCCCCCCCCAAGCCGCAGGAGACTGGGTCGCGGAGGTGCAGGAAAAGAGACCCTACCTAGACAGGTAAAGAGTCCGCGCCACTGCTGCGCTGCAATCCCCCGCCCTGGGTGGAGACGCAAGGCTTGCGCCCCTCCCGACGCTGCCGCCTGCACGGCCGCCACTGCTGCGCCGCAAGGCCCCCTCAGTAAGTTTGCTGTTGGCCGAGACTGAAACAGCCCCCACCGATCCCCGAGGCGAAGCCCGGGCAGCCATGCTTGTAGGTATATAAGGTGAGATGGACCAAAAGCTTGTCTCTAGTGTGAAACCATCTTATTGGATAGTACAGCTAGGCCATAGGGAGTCTGTTTTGCGCTAAAGATGCGTAGGCTCAGCCGTGTTAATAAACCAGACATTTTTTGCTACATTTGTGGCAAATATGCCCCGCGTGATCAATGCAAGAACCTAACCAAGAGGGTGAGCTTTCCTTACTTAAGATCCTGACTTCCTAGGCAGAATTGGATTCAGATTTGGATTCAGCGCACTTGGACACATGGATTAGATCAAGTAGCAGAAAGTAAGACTGGGGCTAGGCTGCTAGTTAGTTATGCAAGGTGTTAACAAGCTACCTCTGTGTTCCTTAAAAGGGCAGCTTATTCCAGTAGGAGTGTTTACTTTTACAAAGCCCAGTGGGAAGGGTGCGAGTGCTAAGGGGAAGGACGGTTCCTCTTTGCTTCCCTTAATTTGTGCTGGACAGGAACCAGTGTCGTGTTGGTAGTTTGCAATGCTTTTTGAAGATGTGTTGTGTTGTATAGTTTCAAAGTACAGTAAAAGGTTTGCTACAACAGATTATAGTTGCACAGGTTTGTTAAACGTTTCAGGTCAAGGGCTGGTGACCGTACTGCCCCTGAAAAGTGGGCAGATTATGTCTTGAGCGAGCATGCTATAGTCTAGACCAAAGGTTTCCAACCTTTTCAAGCCGGGGACTGGGTCATGCTCTCTCAGTCAGCTTCGAGGGCCAGACAAGCCATTTTGTTCTGCCTGCACGATGGAGGTGGCCACTTTGTCCCAGCAGCTTCAAAGGAGTGGCCATTTTGTTTCTTAAATGCCCTTTAAGAGGTAGGGGGACACATGAAATAGTGTTGTGGGCCGCATCCAGCCCGCAGGCCTTAGGTGGGGAACCTCTGCTCTAGACAATATCCACTTTTTTTAGAGAACAGGTGGTAGGTAGGTCTGTGATTTTTAGCGGGACTCTGTTCTCCTCGGTTGCAGCTTGGGATATGTTGTTCAGAAACTCGCAGACCCATTCGCCAGCCGCCTTCCTGTGTTGAACTCCTTCAGTACAATAGTAAACTGGCATTTTGTAATACACTAGAACTTCGTATAACAAAAATAATTTGTTCCAAAAGACATTTCATTATACAATTTTTTTCCCATTGTATGATGCATGCATTGTACAATGGAACTTCCCCCAGATAACGTCAGCACCGGATAACAACAAAACGGTATAACGACAGCACATTCTAAAATGACAGCATCATTTGTCATTATCCGGTGCATCGTGTTTGATCTCCTACCTGGTCATGCTGGTTGGAGATGAAAAAAATTGCCATTTTCGGCTTCCTGTTTCCGGCTATCCAATTCCCCAGCAGCGTCTGGGAGGCTTTGAGATCCTATTCCGCACTATTCCCGCTTTCCTAGGACCTCCCTGTGCCACGCAATAGCTCAAAATAGTTGCAGCCACCATTTTTTTTGGCCTTCAGTTCCCAGAAGCCCAAGCACCCTTTAATCAAAATGGCCACTGCATGCATTTTTACAGGGTGCTTGGGCTTCTGGGAATTGAAGTAAAAAAACAAACAAAATGGCAGCCACAACTATTTTCAGCTGTTGCGCGGCACATGGAGGTCCTAGGAAGGCGGGAATAGCGCGGAATAGGTCCTCCCAGCCTCCCAGACACTGCTGGGGAGCCGGAGAGCCGGAAACAGGAATCAAAATGGCGAATTTTTTTTTTGTCCCCAACCAGTGTGAACAGGTAGGAGATCACGTCGTCTTTTTTGTAGGGGTGGGCAGAGGCGTGGATTGGCTCCCCTGACCCTCACGGAGGCACCCAGGCTGGCAGAGAACCCAAAATGGGCGAAGGAGTTTTCCGCAGCATTTTGCCTTGCAGCAGCGCCCGGGCAAGTCGGGGAGCATCGGAAACAGCGCGGATCAGCTTCCCCAACCCTCACCAAGGCAGCCGGGCTTTTTTTTTTTTGTGTTAGCCAATGCATGCTAACGACAATAACCGGACAACGACACAACTTGTGGAACCAAGTTTTGTCATTATGCGGGGTTCCACTGTACAACAAAAATCTATGGGAAAAATCGTACAACGAAAATTTTTGTTGTACAATTTTTCCCATAGAGATTTTTTCGTTGTACGATTCACCCATTTGTTCCAAAATTCTGTTCGCTGTATGATTCCCCCCCCCCCCAATTGTATGATGCATTTGTTATACAAGGTTCCACTGTATGCTGCATCATTAGTCTTCTCCATGTCCTCACAGTCATGGCCTTGGGTGACAGAGATGAAGAATGGTGTTAATAGTTTGCATGCATAGCTCCTTGCATAACATAGATTGTCAAGGCAACCAAGGGAAGCTAGCCTTTTCTTGAATGTTTTTTGAGCACTTTATGTGGAAAAGCAAAAATAATGACTAGGAAAAGACGCAAGTTGCAGCAAAAGTGCGTATGGCTGTTTTTGTGCATAGGATTGGTGGAGAGGATGCAAGAAAGGGTCTTGAAGTTGTGATTCAGAGAAGACTTCTTGTCACAGGTGGTAGAGGAAGTTGGAATGCCTTTTATAAACATGAAATGTTGGCATGTGGCCATTGTTGGACTGCAACAGGTTATTCTGTCTCGATCTGCCCCAGAGATTCTTGGAAACTCATCACTTCAAGTAATAGACTGAAACACACTGTCCTGCTTTGTGCTTTCTATCTATGCTTGTCATTTTCAAGCTGTTACTTGCCCGAGTAACCCTGTAGCCTTGACATGCATGGGACTGTGGTGGCTTATTGGTATAAAGGCTTGCAAGAGACATCCCTCTTTGCCACTCACCCCACAATTTTCCTAAACGATTCTCTCCTGATATTTCCCTCCCACTAATGTTTGCTTTCTCTTTCTCCCTTCCCTCCTTTAGGTCTCAGTGGTGCAATGGCTAGTATAAGTGTGCGCTCAAGTACGCCCGGCTCGCCCACTCATGTGAGCGCCGCCGCCAACAGTAGTCGCAGGAGAAATGGACTCCATGATGTTGACTTGAACACTTTCATATCCGAAGAAATGGCACTCCACTTGGACAATGGTGGAACTCGAAAGCGTACCTCGGCCCAGTGCGGGGACGGCATTACGGACTCTCCTACCCATAAACGCAATCGTATGATCTAAATTGAAAAAAAAAACAAAACCACCTTTTGAACCCCCTTCTCCCCCACCCCCCACCCCACCCCACTGCTTGAAAGCCACTTGAAACCTCAGCATTCCTGCTGGGAAGACAAAACCAAGGCACTCTCGCCACCTGAGTCATAACAAAACAAAAAAAAAATCAGTAATTGCCATAAAGGAAAGCTTACGTACTTACAGTAGATTTTTCTCGTAACTACAGCTTTTCTTCAGAGTAGATTCTTTAGCAGAAAGACTCCCAGTGTTGTGTAGTAGCTAGCAAGCGTATTACAGGCAGAACATGCATCTGTTCCGAGGCTAAAAGTGACCTTAACTTGTACTCTTAAAGGGAAAAAAAATGGAAATATCAGGATTTATTTGGTTATAGAAATGGTTTTTTTTGTCCTTATTTCTTTCTGTGTTCTAAATATTTGCTTCACCAGTATTGCCACTTTGACCGTGGTGTCAAAAACGTAACTGGGCATGTCAGACCTCCAGGATTCTTTTTGAATATGTATCTTTTTTTCTTTTTCTTCTGAAAGCTCTACTGGGCACACAAATCTTTTAGAGATAAGTGTGCAGAATTATACAATGTACTGGCCCGTGTACCCTGTTGTAAGTTTCAGAAGCAGCCGGTGGCAGATTGTGGGGGAAGTCTGAAAACACAAGGATACTGCGATGGTTGTGCAGCGGATAGGAAATCAGTGCTGAAGAGCTCTTTGTTGGCTTGGCTTTGTGTGTGTGTGTGTGTGTGTGTGTGTGTGTGTGTGTGTGTGTGTGAACTCTGAAGTCGCTATCCTTCTCATAGAACTTTTAATTGGAAGTCTTTTCAGTTGGTTGCTTATTGCATTTTTGAGCACTCCCTTGTAAAGGAAACACCGGAATTCTGCACTACTTTGTCATTGAGAAAGAGGAGCGTGTTCTGTAAGGAGAGCCCATGTTTTAGGCACTACAGGTATGTATGGTAAAAATTTCCGGGGGTCAGGGGGCGGAATTGCTCAGATGGTGTGGAGGGCCCTGGGTAGGGTGGGAGCAGGTTTTAAAAAGACACTGTGGTGGGTGTAATTTTCAAGGTTTTTGAGAAAAGCTTTGCTTGAACCCAGCCAGGACATCTGTAGTTTTTACCTCGCCATTGGAGTGAGTGAGACGTGGGACCTTTAATGGGTCCCATAAGAGAAACTTGGCTGGGAAATCATTCTGCATACATGCGTTCCAGGACATACTGTACCATGAAGCTAAATTGCTCCATCGAGCCTTGG
The DNA here is from genome assembly GCA_035047345.1 of Bradypodion ventrale. Classification (NCBI taxonomy): domain Eukaryota; kingdom Metazoa; phylum Chordata; class Lepidosauria; order Squamata; family Chamaeleonidae; genus Bradypodion; species Bradypodion ventrale. Next base: position 22,817,915 of record JAWDJE010000014.1, on the reverse strand, counting down.
GTTTTATCTGGCTTGGGGCTGCGTGTGGCGTTTTGTCCACATTGTTCCAGAGCCCCAGGTATGGGACACGCCTATCAGCTGTATAAGCCATGGAGGTTTAGGAGCGGCCAGGTTTGGAAAAGTGAATTCAAAAGGCAGGGGATGGTTTTTGGTGATGCAGAAAGCACCAGCCATGCTTGGTCTTAAGGATCTGTCCTGTCTTAAACAGCCAGCTGTGCAAAGGTTGATGATGCCTCTCCTGTTTCTTGGTGTGTTTTGAGATGTTCTGGCTGGTTGTGAGCAGCCTGGCTTTCAGCTGAATTCTTCTTTGTGTCCTGCTTGGCTTGACCAGCTATCTAAGACAGCGCTGAGACTTCACTCGAGACATCTTTTTGGTCGGTACAACTGTCTTTCCTGTTGTGGCGTCCTTGTTTTGTTTCGTCACAGGAGGAGATACCAAATGCATAGCGATCGTTTAGACCCAAGTCCTTGGAAGAGGAGGTCATAGCCAGAACATAGAGCAGTTTCAGGAAAGCCATTGGGGATTGTGCTAGGCCAGCGATGGTGAACCATAACACTCCAGCTGTTCTTGGACTTTAGTTCCCACAATCCCAAGTCCCTCGGAATCCACACGAATGGGTTTACTGCATGTCCGTGCAGTAAACCCATTCGTGTGGATTCCCAGAGACTTTGGACTTCTGGGAATCGAAGTCCAAGAACAGCTGGAGTGCCAAGGTTTGCCACCAGTGTGTTAGGCTGACTGGTGTTGTGAAGGATTTGTGTTGCATTTTGGTGTTCTGCACTGCAGCATTGTGACCCCTCTCCCTCCCTGGTGCAGATAGTCTTCAGAATTACCATGGAGAAGGTTTGGTTGGAAACGATGGGGTGCTCCTTCCAGATTTCAAAGCCCCCCCAACCCCCCACCGCCCCGATCATGCATTGCAAAAAGGCACCTTGCTTCACTTCTCACCTTGCTTTGTAGACCTTTTTGAAGTACCGCTTTATAACAGCTTTTGGGGGTGGGGTGGTTATTTTTTCAAAAATACGCTGTGTGGTTTGGCGGCTGAAAGTGTCGTATTTCGTGAGAATCTTAAAAGAAAACACACAAATCCCCCACTGGAGCCTTGCATTTTGTCCTTTGTGGCACGCTTTCTAAAGTTTGCCTCGGCTAGCGAAATCCCACTGACTTTAAAGGGGGGGAGGCCGGGAGGGACCCTAAAGACCTGTGTGTAACATTGGTTGTTCCTTTGCGTACAAACTGGGACCCACTGTTGGCTCTTGACAACATGCACGGACGGCGAGTGTGTGTGGGAGTAGCTGAGATTTTGGTGTAAAGAAAACATATTTTTAAAGGAAAGCCGAACTGGATCAGGGTAGAAAGAGTTCAAGCCTTAACTGAGGTTTCCAATTCAAAAGCAGAGTAGCTTGTATTTTGGCTTGGTATGGTTGCATGATAGCTCCATAAGGTTATCTGCTCTCACCATGTGCCCCAGCCTCTCCTGGGTTTAATTCAAAGGTACACAGAAATCAGTAGAGTGTGATTCCTTGGTTAGGTAGGAGTTAAGCACTGGAAGGTGGGTTAAAAAACAACAACAGCAACCTGTGGTATATTAAGATTTCAATGGGGCCCAATTTGGTAAGGCTGGATGGAGTGAGTTAAGTCTGTTCAATTCACCCAAGGAGACGTGCGTGTTGCTCTTGACGTGTGGAGTCTTCCTCCTTCAGTGCCACCTCCCATAGAAGACAATAAATCTTCTGTTCATCAATGCTTTGAAGCTTTGCTTTCCGTCTGGCTCCTCCGAACAAAAATGTTGTCAAAATGTTTTAATGTAACACGGTGCCATCTTTTCTTTTGTGTAAAGAAAAGAGAAAAGCAGGTGTGGATCTCTGGCTGCACTAATGGTGTGTTTAAGTCTTCAACAAACCTTTGTTTTACTGCTCTTTTTTTACAACAACCCTGGTACATGCTTGTCAGCCTTCTGCCAAAAAAACTCCCCACAAGACTGCATGGCGGCCTCATCTCAGGCATGGATTTCTTCAAAGCAACGATGAGTTGTGACCTCTGGAAAGAGGACTCTATGCTGTCAAACAGACATGTTTAGCGGTGGGGTGGGGTGGGGAATTCTGCAGTTCAGCTCTTTTCTCTTGACTCTGACTGAATGCCTTCTGGTGATCTTTGTCTCACCTCTTTTCCCCCATGTAAACCAAACTTAACATAAATGTGGGGCGGATTTTACATACAGTATATCCTGCATTGAAGCTGAGCTTGGCTTGCATATTACTAAAATTCAATTTAAATATTAAAACACTTGAGCTATAGTGAAGTAATGCAAAGCTGATTTTTTTTCCTCCCCCGCCCTCGTTTGTCTGAAACTGAACTCCTGCAAATCCTCAAATGTGACTTAAACCCTTCTGGAGAAATAGATACCTTTTTAAAACCCTAATAAAATTAAGTAAAAAAAAAAACCAATTTCTAGCTTCCTTGTTTTTCCCTTCTTTTTTTTTGGTCTTGCTTTAACACCAAGAGGAGTGGGGTGGGGTGGGGGAGTATGTATGTGCAAGGGCTGGTTTAAAATTTTACATAATCTGATAATATTGGTTCCACTTCCAAGTAGAGATGGGGAGATGATTTTGTCCTGGATCGTGATGTCACAGGGATTCCCCAATATGTTAACCAGGTAATACTCCAGTGATCAGTTTTGAAGCTTGTTTAAATAAGTGTTTACATCAGGGTTTCTCAACTTGTGGCCCATGGACTGGATGTGGCCCACGGCACCATATCATGTGTCTCCCACACTGCCTCCACCACACCCGGAAGTCCTATGTAGTGGAGGAAGGATAAAATAGCTGTCCGGCTCCCGAAGCTGTCTGAGGGAGCGTGACTCCGTGGCCCCCCGGCTTTAAAAGGTTGAGAACTCCTGGTTTACATTCACCATTTTCCTCCTAACTTGTCGTTCATCTGAAAGTGGCTCCTTTTGAAGATTGCAAAAAGGAATAAACCGGATTCAAGTCTCGGGATTACCATTGAAAAGACATTGAACAGAAGGCATGGCGAAAGGGGAACGAAGGAATGGAGCCGTCTTTCAAACAATTCCTAGAAGTGTTCTTTTGGTAAAGGTCAAGGCCACCCTTGTTCGAAAGCCATCCATATCTGACTCTAAGGTTCAGTGCTCATCTCTGTTTACAGCCAAAGAGCCATCACTTTCTGCGTCTGCAGACGTTTCTGTGGACATGTGGCTGGCATGCCTCAACACCGGAGTGCATGGAACACTGTTTACCTTCCCACTGAAGTGATCCCTATTTATCTACTTACAATGTCTTGCTTTCGAATTGCTAAGTTGGCAGGAGATGGGACGGAGATGGAAGCTCACTCCGTCATGCAGCACTTGGGTCTCAAACTGCTGACCTGACGACCTTCCAGTCATCAAGTTCAGCGTCTTAACCACTAAGTCACCACAGTTCTTTTGGTAGAGGAAGATAAATTCCCTGAATCTGCTCCTTTGGCTGAGTTTTATTGAGTCTCTTCAGTGCTCATTCTCCAGCCATTGATCTTCTGGCTTCATCAGACTTCCTGCAGCCTCTCCTTCTAGGGCTGAAGGCTGCATCTCAACAGATAAGACCGTGATTGCGAACCTTGGCACTCCAGATGTTCTTGGACTTCAATTCCCAGAAGCCCAAGCACCCTGTGAATCCACATGAATGGGTTTACTGCGATTCATCCAGCCCACGCTGCCCTCGTCGCTCCCGGAAGTGGAAGTAAACCGCGTTGAGCCCATATGGTTAAGACTCTTCTGGGTTAACCCTTCCTCAGTACGGGTGCGTTTTACTTCCACTTCCGGGAGCGACGAGGGCAGTGTGGTCCAGATGAGTCGCAATAAACCCATTCGTGTGGATTCACAAGCTTCTGGGAATTGAAGTCCAGGAACATCTGGAGTGCCAAGGTTTGCCATCATGGCCCTAGAGTGCTTTACAGTTTACCTTTCCCACTGAAGTGCCTATTTATCTCCTTGCAATTTCTTGCTTTCGAACTGCTAGGTTGGCAGGTGCTGGGAGCTCACTCTGTCACACAGCACTCGGGTCTTGAACTGCTGGCCTGCCGACCTTCCAGCACTCAAGTTCAGGATCTTACCCACTAAGCCACTTCAGCCCCAGCCATTGTTGGTAGAAGATGGCCAAAGCTTTTGCTAAAAAGGTCTGGAAAGCCTTCTGACTACTCAAGGGCCTGGCTAGCCAGTTCAGTTCCAACCTGGCCTGTTTACAATGTGGGTAGTTTGACTAAACATGGCCTCTTCAACCAGCAATGGTTTTTTTCTTTTAAACCAATAACTTTCTATGGACAATGGGCTGTAACATCCTTGTGCATGACCAGAATTGTGGCTTTCACCCTTGGTGTTTGCAGGCAGGGATGAAAATACTCTGAATGTTCAGTGATGGGATATGAGCATTCTCTCAAAGGTAAAGGCCGAGGTCTCCCTTGCTCGAAAGCCAGTCGTGTCCAACTCTAGAGTTCGGTGCTCATCTCCGTTTACAGCCAAAGAGCCAGTGCTGTCTGTGTCTGCAGACCTTTCCATGGGCATTTGGCAGGCATGACTTAGACGCCAGAGCGTATGGAACGCCATTACCTTTCCTACCAAAGTGGTACCTATATATCTACTTGCAATGTCTTGCTTTCGAACTGCTTAGGTGGGCAGGAGCTGGGACAGACAATGGGTGGTGGAGCACTCAGGTCTTGAACTGCTGACCTGCCGACCTTCCAGTCGTCAAGTTCAGTGTGTTAACCACTAAGCCACCGCAGTCCCGTTCTCTCAGAAAGATATGGCAAAAAAAAATAATCCCTAGGTGATGCTAACAAATAATTGAGGAGACAAGCCTTGGTACAAAGCAGTGCAAACATATAGTAGGCGGGCTGGGGTGCGGAACCAGTGCATGGAAAGTCTTGGAGAAATGCCCGCAGGGAAGTAGTAAACCCATTCATGTGGATTCACAGGGAAGTGGGCTTCTGGGAATTGAAGTCCAAGAACACCTGGAGTAAGCGCAGTGAACCCATTCGTGTGGATTCACAGGGACGTAGGCTTCTGGGAATTGATGTCCAAGGACACCTGGAGTATGCGCAGTAAACCCATTCGTGTGGATTCACAGGGACTTGAGCTTCTGGGAATTGAAGTCCAAGAACACCTGGAGTGCCAAGGTTCACCATCATGGCCCTAGGTGATGCTAACATAAATAATAGGGCAAACAAGATAGGGAACCTGAGTTTCAAATCATTTCGTTCTTTGGGATCCCCAAGATTTATGCTTCCATGCCTCTTTCCCCGAACGCAGGTGGCATCCAGAGGCATATTTCAAAACAAATATTCCTGGAGGCCAGCGTATGTCTTTAGAGCAGGCCAGGCTGTCAGGTTTGTGAAATTAGTTTTAAATAAAGTGTTTAATTAATTGATTTGTGTGTGCTCATGCGCACACATCAGGCCAGAACAATCATAATTTGTTTTCTGTTGCTGTGTATAATTTATTTAGATCATTTATTATTTAGGTCTAATTTTCTATTGTAAAGATTTTTAAACATCTTGTAAGCTGCCAAAAGTGGGGAAATATCCCAGATGGGTGGGATATAAATGTAATAAACAACCAACCAACCGTGGGCCAATAGAAATTAACCAAAGTCCTCAAAAGAGGTTAGGTAAAGGAAGCCAAGCCCTGCCAAACCAAGCTTTAACATCCTCTTTCAAAATAAAATAAAACAAGTAGTAAGCTGGGCATCTCGGTTTTCTTGCAAGTGGCTCTCCTTGCTTTCCGTATGACACCTCTTCCTCCTTCCTTTTGTCTGGAGTGTTTCCAGCCGGGTCTCCCTAGGCAACGAGAGATGTTGTGAAGTTCCCCATAGAGAACACTCCTTGTGGCTTCGGATGTCGCCAGGGCAACGGCAGGGCATTAACTGCCAAGAACTGTTGGCGTTTCCCTACAGCCCGATCCTCCTTGCTCACTGGTCCTGGGAAGGTTGCCCATAGAGACGGGAAGGCGCCGACTGGTTTCCCAGCCAGTTGGGAATCCTCTAGGCCTCGTTGGGAGCCAGGGTCTTTCCAAGTTGGGTGTTGGGTGGGTTGGAAGGAACCCTTCTTGGGCAGGTTTGTTTGGGACCAGTGGCCGGACGGATCAACCCAACCAGCCATGTCGCATCCCGGCGTGCTGCTAACGAAGGAACCGGCCCCGCAGACCATCCCAGTCTCCGAGCTGCCGATGAAGGTTTACGAGCCAGCTCTGAACACCGGTCCAGATTCCTCTTCTGGTTTGGCCACCGCCGGCTTCCGCACGGCCAAGTACCTGCCGGAGGAGTGGCACCAGCACAACTATGCCAGGTACCACGAGGCCTTCGCTGACCGCGACCACTCTGAGCGGGTCCGCCACGAGTCCCAGAACTTGGCGGCCTACACGGCAGAGCTGGCCCACCGTACCCAAGAGGACTCGACGGCCAAGGTGGGTGAACGCCTACAGGACATCCATTTCTGGAAATCTGAGCTCCAACGGGAGATTGAGGACTTGACGGCTGAGACAGACCTATTATTGTCCCAGAAGCTGCGGCTGGAGAGGTGTCTCGATGCCAGCGAGGTCCCGTACAGCATTGCCACAGACAATTTGCAGTGTCGTGAACGTAGGCAGCCCCCAGATCTGGTGCGGGACCAGGTGGAGGCTGAGTTGCTCAAGGTAGGCCTGTTGGTTTGTCATGAGTGATGCTGTTTTGATTTCCTCGGGCAAGGCAAGGATCTATTGCTTGTGGTGGAGCATCTTGGTTATGGTGGGTCGATCAATAAGCATGCATTGTCCTCAAAATGCTCCCTTTGCATGCAGCTTCTCACCCGCGCATAGGCAGTTATGATTAAATAATCAAATGAAATCCAAGGCAAGAGAGAAACCATAGAACTGTGAATCCAGCCATCAAAAGCTCATAAGGACAATATGAGATTATCAACACAAAACCTGAAACATGTTGACACTTTAAGAATCTTTTGGGGGTGGAAGATGTTTTGGAGATAGGGGTGGGGAGAATATAAATTCTAGAGTTGGGGGGGGGGAACTCAATTACCACATCACAATCCGGCATGGTCTTGGGACCCTTGTGGTCGTTGATCGGAGTATAAGCCATGTCTCCTTTTTGGGGCTAAAAAACTCGGCTTATACTCAAGTATACACCGTACTGTACCTCTGACACCTTTGATGGAGATCTGACAGTGAAAACCTTTGATCCTTTCTGTGTCTTGCTCAGTTCTGGAGCTGGCAGGGGGAAGAGATTTACATTTCTATACTACTCACCTGGGTTATTTCCCATTCTGAGTGATGTACAAACAATTAATAAACAACAACAATAACATGCAACAAACAAACAATAAAAGATTGAGATGGCCACTCCCCTTTCACAAATGGACTCTAGCCAAAATATGGATGCTAGAGATAAATCTTGACTATAGAAGGAGAATTTCACCACCCTGCCTGTAGCGGGAAGAGGCACGCAAGAGTTTTTAGCTTGCAAGTTGGTACCTCCTGGGTGGTTGAACTACGTTGTCCTAGATTTGCAGTGACTGGTAGGGTAAAACGCGCTATATAAGTCATGGAAATTCCCTTTCATCACCCTTTACGATACAGCTTTCTCGGCGCACCGTCCCTCCTCCCAACCCATTTCATGGGGTTTTGACAGTCGTTGATTGCTCAACGTACAATTTCAGGTATACCTTTTCGACCCTAAAAGGAGAGCTTTGTAGACTAAACATTAAAAAGGTGTCTAAACTCTGGTATTAATGTCTCTACCATTCCTATCCAGGAAGCTGAGCTCATCAGAAATATCCAAGAGCTGCTAAAGAGAACTTTGAAGCAAGCCATAAATCAGATACAGTAAGAGCCATTTTTCACTATTACTCATGCGTAGGTTGTCCACGCTCACCTACTCTGCATGTCACGTAGGAGGGAGAGCTGGATGTCACCTGGTCTCCTGTCACTTTGGCTATGGCCACAGTGACTGGGGGATTCTGGGAGTTTTAGCCCCAAAACAAGTGGCTTTTCCAGTTCTGAACTCCAAGTGGATATATCAGGACCAGGCAACTTTAAATGTGTTGGGTTGGAGAACTCCATTGTGCCCACTGCAGGCTACCTGGGAAAGTCTGGAAATGGGGAACCTCCAAACCTTCTCAAGAAACAAATTATTTATTTATTATTTGTTAGTTCAAGTTTATATTGAATAGTTTTTAAGGATCTTGGAAGATTGAGGGAACCTGAGAGTCCCCCAAAGCTAAAGGAATATCTCTTCTGGGGGCCTAACAGATGTGAAAAGCATATTTTTTCCCCTTAAATAAAACAAAATACTTTTCCATTGAGGAAGTTTAGGGGCGATGTTGGAGCCACACCACAAGATGTAATGAGGCTTATAATTCATGGGATTTCTTAAGATGGACAGTTAAAGGAGGATCGGACTGCTATAACTGTACAGTGTAAGGACAAAGTTATTTTCTTAAACCCCAAAACAAAAGCCACCTGATGGCCTTTGTATGTTGGGGAAAGTTTTTCTCCTTTCCATATTTCCATTCAAGTCTTGGATGAACCCATTTGAGGCCATCTTAACTTAAGCCTGGGGACCATGGTGGCTTAGTGGTTAAGACACTGAACTTGACGACCGGAAGGTCGGCAGGTCAGTAGTTTGAGACCGGAGCGCTGCACAATGGAGTGAGCTTCCGTCTCTGCCCCAGCTGCTGCTAACCTAGCAGTTCGAAAGCAAGAAATTGCAAGTAGATAAATATGGACCACTTCGGTGGGAAGGTAAACAGCATTCTGTGCACTCGGGTGTCTAGCCATGCCCATGGAAACGTCTATAGATGCAGACAGTGCTGGCTCTTTCGCTGTAAACAGAGGTGAGCACTGAACCCTAGAGTCGGATACAACTGCTTTCGAGCAAGGACGACCTTTACTATTACCTAGCATAAGCCTTTTAAAGATGCAGGTAGAGGTAGGCTCTTTAAATCAAAAGTTTTCTTGGTTTCTTAAAAACTTGGGTTTATTACATTGTTCATGGACACACAATCTCTCTTTGGATGCAAAAACCAGGTGTAGATTCTTAAGTTTTCCATTTCTTGCCACCAGATGGTGGTATGAACTAAGAGACAAGATTCAGACCAACTTTGAATGCTTTATGGTGGAGATAAGAAGAACAAGAATGGACGTCTCCTGTTTCCCATGATCGTGTGATGTGCAAAATAGAAGCACTACATGTACGAAGATGTTTTTGTTGTTCAGTCGCACAGTCAATCCCAACCCTTTGCGACCCCATGGACCATTGCCCGCCAGGCACCCCTATCCACCACCATCCTCCTCAACCTGCCCAGATCTGTGCCCACTGCATCAACAACACCGTCCAGCTATCTCATTCTTTGCCGCCCCCTTCTTCTTTTGCCCTCCACCTTTCCCGGCATCAAGGCTTTCTCAAGTGAATCCTCCCTTCTCATTTGATGTCCAAAGTACTTTAGCTCCATCTTTACTATTTGGCCTTCTAAGGAGCACTCAGGGTTGATTTCCTCTAAGATTGTCCTATTCTCCTCACTGTCCAGGGGACTCTCAAAACTCTCCTCCAACACCACATTTCAAAGGCGTCTGTTCTTCTGCGCTCAACTTTTCTAATGGTTCAGCTCTCACAACCCATCAAAATTTGAGAACCTACGTGTCTTAAGTTAGGAGTAATCTGTTTAAATATCCTGCATGGGGTTTGTTGAATTAAACCATTGTAGGCAATGAAGCAAATGGCAATGAATTCAAGTCCGATTTCATACCCGTCTTCTGTGCCTCCGTTTAGACACTTGCTAGCATTTCTAAAATTCACAGCACAGTCCAATTTCCCCATAAAATGGGAGCTGGGGGTGCTTTGAATTGCTTGCGAGCGCCATTCTCACATTGTTTTCTTATGACTTTTAATGGCACTCGTTAAAGTGTGCATCAAGGGTGGAATCTTCTCTTGAACAAGAAATTAAAGCCGAGTTGTTCTCAGCATTATAATATGAAATAATAAAACCTAGACTTTCTTACTTTTGAGTCGAAATGGCCAGCAGGTGTCATGAGGATAGGGGGGAGGGGAAATGAACCATGCCTAATTTTGAATTCTTTCATGATGTTGGAATAGAAAGCAAGATTTCTTAGTGTCCATCACCATTCTGGAATCGAACTTGCAAGATTTGAAACTTTTTTTTTGTCTTGGTGTATCATTCCTTCTGTTTAGCTCTGTGGTTTAGGGGCTGCAGTGGCTCAGTGGTTAAGAAGCTCGACTTGCTAGCTGGAAGGCTGGCAAGTCGGCAGCTTGAGACCCGGGGGTATTGCATGATGGTTTGAGCACCCATCTCTGTCCCAGTTCCTGCCAACCTAGCAGATTGAAAGCAAGAAATTGCAAGTAGATAAATAGGGACTACTTCAATGGGGAAAAGATCTTGGGGACCTGAAAGGAGACTCATTCGGGCGTCCCCTGAGCGGAGTTTCTCCAGCAAAAATCCTGGAATAACGTCTGACACACAATTATTATTATTAGGGAGCGGTTGGGAGTTCGATTCTCCATTGTGTCTCCTGGGAGAAAGGTCCAGCCTATGTTATAGACTGCATGGATCTTCAAGCAAAGTGGGTGCAGTGTTTAAATTGTTGTACTGCAGCCAAGGCTTCTGACGTTGTGAGTTCGACCCTGATGGGATTCAAGGTTGATTCAGCCTTCCATCCTTCTGAGATCGGTCCCCAGCCAGTTGGTGGCAAAATGCTAATTACCTTGTGAAGTGTCCAGAGAGTGCACTCAGCGCTTTGAGGCGGTATCGAAGTGTAATTGCTATTGTGATGACTATTATTCTGCTGTATCCAGAGCCGAATATTGGTGATCCTCATGGTAATCAGCCATGAAGACTGTCCTGAGAATATAATGCAGTGGCCTTCCATCTACCTTCCGCATCGCAGCGTGACACCCATAGCACCATGGATCCAGTTCCATGAGTCACTTTCTGGTCCTGAGCCCTTTTGGCACACAAAGTCCTCCTCAGCCTCAGGCCAGGATGGATGAAGCTGTTGCCCTCCATCAAGAGGGATTTAATCCACTTGGGGACCATCATCCTTCCCTGTCGACTTCGGCACCCAAGGCCGTTCATCCTCAGGGTGGTCAGGTTAGTTAACCTCTGCCTGACACTCGGCGTTGAGTTGCTGGCAGTATGGTCTACTCTATTACCATAGCAGGATAACCTGGCCAGACTGAGGCCATTACTCGTCATCGTCGTTGGCTGCAACTCAAATCCAAGAATGCATTTCTCACCCTGAAGCAGGAAAAATGCCATTGGTGTGAATTTGTTTAAGATTGATCTGAGCTTGCTATGATGCGACCCACATCACTATGATTGCGGAGCCATCTCCTGCAGCACACATGAAATAAGGCATGCAGGATTCAACCCCAGGACTGCAATGGACTGTTGCAGCCTTGAGGATATGGACAAGGTGCGCCTTCACAGCCAGTCCATCTGGCATGCCCTCTTCCGTCTCCATGACTGCTGGGGATCAGAGTTCCTCCTCCGCTCATTTTGCTGTTGGACCCAACATTACTATTGCTATCAATAAATAAAGGATTGTCCTTAGTAATGTAAGACCCAAAGTGCTTCCAGAGTCACATCAATTTCCACTCCAAAATATGTCTCCAAGGAACCAAGACTGGCTAGCATTCTTTTTAGGCCGGCTAAAATTGGGCTTGTAGATCCAACTTTGCTTGTCAAATTGAAGCCGGTGGATGAAATTTGTGTGTGTGCTTTTAATGTGATTTTGAAGCTTGCTCTGTGTTGCCCGGGGATCCCCACAGGTTGAACCGCGACCACAAGCAGATCTGCGAGATGGATTGGTCCGACAAGGTGGAAACCTACAACATTGACGATAAGTGCGGGCGATACAACAACCAGAGCACCAACATCCAGTTTCACCCGAGTTCATCCAAGTTTGAGGAAAGGTGAGGAAGCAAATTAAACAGGAGGATAAGTGGGAAACTGCACTGAAATATTTCAGCATCAAAGGTCCTTTGCTTTAAGTTTCCAGGTGTTCCAGTTTATCACCCCATAGAAGCTGGTAAACATTTGATGATTGCCCTGATTGCTTTTTTTAATGCCTCTCTCTCTCTCTCCTTTCCCTTCTTGTGTTTGCCTCCCCACCCAAGATCTTCTGGAAACGGAAACTTTCTCTGTCATGTTGGGTGGGAGGTGGGTTTTTTGGCTACCTAATGACTATATCAGAGGAATGTCTTGCATTGTTCTTCGTTGGAGCGACATCATCAAGGCTTTTGATGCAACACAGTGAGATATGCCCTGTGTGTGCACGTGCGCGCGTGCGCATTGCAATTTAAAGCAGAGGTTCCCAACCTTTTCAAGCCAGGGGCCAGGTCACGCTCTCAGTCAGCTTCAAGGGCTGGATGGCCATTTTGCCCTGCCTCCATGATGGGGGTGGCCATTTTGTTTCTCAAATGCCCTTGGAGGGGTGGGGTGGCCCACATGAAATGGCGCCATGGGTGGGATTTAATTTTAATTTAATTTAAATTTAAATTTAATTTTCATGCTTATATGCCGCCCACTCAGGAGATCCAGCCCACAGGCCTTAGGTTGGGAACCCCTGCCTTAAAAGTTTATGTGGTACCACAGACAGAGACAGGGAGGCCGTATTTCAGTGCCTGGATGTGGCCCAAGAGGTCTTCTCTTCTGGCCTGCTGCAGATTTCCACGGCTCTTGTCTACAACCATTGGTTGAGATAAGAGGCTATTTAACACCCAGGAAAGCAGTTCCATAGAACTGATGCTTCATCTGTAGCCTGGAGAGCTCTTGACTTGACTTGAAATCTAGTTTGTGGTCCTATGTCACCAATGACCCATTTCTGGAATGTAGATCCCAAATGGAATTGGGCCAGTGAGAAATTTGAGGAAAAAGTATCACCTTGAGATTATTATTATTATTATTATTATTATTATTATTATTATTATTATTATTATTATTATTATTATTATTATTATTACCTTCTCCTCCTCCTCCTCCTCCCCAGTTAGTTCATTCTGCAGTTCCTTTAACCATGATCTAGTGTGGGAAAGATTAGCCGACAACAAAAAATTGCCATTACCAGGGTACACTCGATTGTGGTTAAAAAAAAAAAAAGCCACAATCTTCAAGGAGGCTCTTTCTGTGTACCCCAGACATCCAGTGAGTTTAGTTGAGAAGGAATTTGAGCCTCCAAAGACCAACACTTTAACCACTGTACCATACATCCTCCTTTTTTTCCTGAAGTAAGCAGAGCTCTCTTGCAATCATCCTAACGTAGCTGCACCCTAGATTTATCTAATCGAGGCAGGATATTGTGACACTTCAATTCTTTCTCTCTCTCTTAATGTTTCTTTATGTCCTTACGCCACAGTGCGTCTACACCAGAGACGTGGGCTAAGCACAGCCACGACAACATCTACCGGGCTGAGCGAGAGAAACTGGCCTCCATCAACCTCCGCGGCCTGATCGACAACATCCTCCACGACACGGTGGAGGACCTGCGCTTGCAATGCGATGTGGTTAACCAGGCTTTTGCCAAGCGGTGTGAGGAGATGGAGGATGCGAAACACAAGCTGGAGCATCATTTGCAGAGAGTATTGTTGGAATTTTATTGGCAACCTTGCATGCTGCCTAGAGTTGAATTGGCTGGGTGGGATTTTTCTGGACGAGGGGGATTCACCAACCAAGGGTACTTTCCTACATCTCTGCTCTGTGTTCTTTCTCTCTTTGTCGGCTGGTGTCAGTTGTTTTGGGGCTGTTAATCTGCTCAGTCGGTAGCTAGCATGTCTGCAGTAAAGAAAGCAGCATGCAGGTATCTATACTTTCAAGTAACTGTAAGTAAATAATCCATTTTATTCTTTCTCTTGAATTATTGAGACTTTTGAGTGCCAATTAATGAAAAAGCCATTCTTCTCTGTGATTTTCTGCACTTCTACTGCACAACTAAAGGGAATTTTACTCAAAATTCAATACTTGCTACAGGTTACGAGGGCCCAGCATGTTTCTGTTGCTCTGCTAAAGGGAATTTGGCCCCAAATTCAAAACTCTGCAACAAATCTGACCTTTTTATATGATCCCTAGAGCTCACAGAATTTACTTAAAGTCCCAGGATTTTGGGAACTGTGATTCCAAGAAGTGACTTTTCCAAGCTGTGTTGCCAAGATTGCGAATTTTACGGGGAGCAAATGTTGAAATGTTTAGGTAAAGGTAAAGGTTGCCCTTGCTCAAAAGCCAGTCGTATCCGACTCTAGGGTTCAGTGCTCATCTCAGTTTCAAAGCCGAAGAGCCAGCGCTGTCTGCTTTTGCAGACATTTACATGGCCATGTGGCAGGCATGACACCTGGGTGCACAGAACACTGTTTACCTTCCCACCAAAGTGGTCCCTATTTATCCACTTGCAATTTCTTGCTTTCGTACTGCTAGGTCGGCAGGAGCTGGGACAGAGACGGGAACTCACTCTGTCATGCAGCACACAAGTATCGAACCCCCAACCTTCCAGGGTAACCACTAAGCCACTGCAGTCCCTGTTGAAATGTTTCACAGTGTTGAAATGCTTAAAAGCAATATATGAAATATAAGCTTGGGAGCATGAAATGTAACCTGGAGATTTTGTGTAGCAATGTGCTACTTGATATAGAGCCGGGGTTCCCAACCTTTTCAAGCCGTGGGCCGGGTCACGTTCTCTCAGTCAGCTTCTAGGGCCGGATGGCCATGTTGCGCTGCCTACACAATGGGGGTGGTCATTTTGTCCCAGCTTCATAGGGGCAGCCATTTTATTTCTCAAATGCCCTTGGAGGGGTGGAGGACCACATGAAATGGCACCAGGGGCCAGATCTGCGCATGACCCTTACTTAGGTTGGGAACCCCTGATATAGAGGTTACTTCAGGATAAACAGATGCTATAACCATGAAAATGAGAAAAAGTAAAAAAACTTTTTAAGTAGCAAGATACTGGATGTCTGGGGCAAAGTCCATTCCGATTCCATGGATTTGTCGAACCAAGCAGAGCCTATAAGATTTGCTTACAAGGCAATGTTGAAATGAATGGAAGTCATTTCCAAGATACACTCTGTGAAAAAAACAAAACACCCACCATTGAATCTACCAGGATAAGCGGAAAAGTAGATGAGGCGGTTTATCGACATTTTCCTTATCAGCCAGTTCTCCACTTCTGAAGCAGAGTCTATGAGATTTTGAATTAGCCACGGATAGCAGACGTTGCAAGTAAACAAAGTCAAACAAAACAACAACAACATCTTAACGCTACCCACAAGCCATGATCAAGTAAGGTAGAGCTGGAAAGGAAAGGCCGCGGGAAGTTATTCTGCTCGGCTAATCATGAATGCTTAAAACTTTATGTGACGATCAATCTGCTTCTACTCTAGACTTAAGGGAGAGTTATATTTTTAAAAGCTATTAATTTTTAAAGATATGCTCCCCAGATTTATTAAGTCCTTAAGACTTCATATATTGGAACTTTTCTCTTTCATTATTAAGATTCCTCGGTTTGCTCTCTCTATATTTAAGAGAACAGTTATTACCTTTGATCTGGGAAATGCATATTTAATAAAAAAGCAAAATACTGTAATAATTCTTCGGGACAGTATACACTGCTGGGGATATATCTGTATCTATATCTATCTATCTATCTATCTATATCTATATCTATATCTATATCTATACCTATATCTATATCTATACCTATACCTATACCTATACCTATCTATCTATCGATCTATCTATCTATCTATCTATCTATCTATCTATCTATCTATCGATCTATCTATTTATCTATCTATCTATCTATCTATCGGTTGATCTATCTATCGATCTATCGATCTATCGATCTATCGATCTACCGATCGATAGAGATAGAGATAGAGATAGAGATAGATAGTGCATTCAAAGGGGAAAGTTATTTGTGCATTATAGATCTGTTGGTTCATGCCGCAAACAAAACCCTGACATAAGGTTTGTTCGCAGTGATGGATTTCTCAGGCCGAACAGCCAAGAATTGTTATATAATACATAATCCTAATCAATTACATAATGAAATAATTGCACCCACCAACCATGGGGTGTTATAAACCTTTAGCTTATTATCAGTAAGGTATATACCAGGGATTCTCAACCTGCAGCCTGTGGGCCGGATGCAGCCCACGGCACCAATTCATGTGGCCCCCCACTGGCTCCACCACACCAGGAAGTGCCATGTGGTGGAGGGAGGGCAAAATGGCCCCCCGGCCCCCGAAGATGTCTTAGGGAGAGTGCCCTACCCCGGCTTAAAAAGGTTGAGCACTCCTGGTATATACCATTTATTTGTTACATTTTGTTATAATTTAATAAAATAAATAAATAAATAAATATTTGTCCACTCTTTCTAGAAGGTTGCAGATATGCTTATTCCCTTTCCTTCAACTAGGCCATACTCAACAAATTCTAGACCAATTCTCTTTAATATCATTTCTGTCTTTTAATCCTTTCTTTAACTTTAGTTCAAATGCCAATCTATCATTTATTGCTACATTCCATAGTTCTGTAAACAAGTCAAATAAGTACAGGTAAAAGTCACCAGTGCTCGAAAGCCAGCCGTATCCGACTCTAGGCTTCAGTGCTCGTCTCTGTTTATAGCCAAAGAGCCAGTGCTGTTTGCGTTTGCAAACATTTCCGTGGACATGTGGCAGGAATGCCAGAGTGCATGGAATGCTGTTATCTTTCCCACCACAGTGACACCTGTTTATCTACTTGCAATGTCTTGCTTTCAAACTGCTAGCTTGGCAGAAGCTGGGACAGATGATAGGAACTCACTCCAGTCAAGTTCAGAGTCTTAACCATTAAGCCACTGCAGTCTCAAGTAATCTCATAGCTATTGCCATTATTTCTTTCTTATTTCTTTCTAACTGCTTATTTCCAAAACCGATTAATAAAGCTATTCTGGCTTTCCTTCCTTCCTTCGGGTTAGAGCAGGGGTGGCCAACCTTGTCACTCCAGCTGTTCTTGGGCTTCAATTCCCAGAAGTCCAGATCAGGACACCTGCTGATCAGGGGTTCTGGGAATTGAAGTCCAAGAGCATCTGGCGCATCAAGGTTGGCCACCCCTGAGTTAGAGGGACCCAGCTGACACCTTATAGGCAAAAGATTGACCCCTCCGTGCCTTATTTTGAATGGACTCTACAGTCTTTCTCATGGATTTCCTCCCCTTCCCCTTGATATTATTTTCCAACAGACCCTGAAAGAGATTGGGGATCAAGAGCATAACATTGCTGCCCTCAAGCAAGCGATTAAAGACAAAGAGACCCCCCTCAAAGTGGCTCAGACGCGGCTTTACGATCGGTCTTTCCGGCCCAACGTTGACCTCTGCAGAGATGCCGCTCAGTTCAGGTGAGGTTCGCAACAGGTGTTTCCTGGATGATGGAACGCGGGGCCAGTGTTGGAACATGAGGCAGGTACGTAGGCCAGCCTGATGAACCAGACTCTGACCAAGCTTGGTGGAACAAGGTGAGAGCTGAAATGGTTAAGGAATCTGATGTTTGGTTACTCCTGAAAAAATACTCTCTGAATATATATTACACAGTGCTGCAGACAACACATGGCCTTGTCGCACACCTCTGCGAATTTGAACCTGCTCCGTCAGCTGCCCTTCAGACCGAGCTCAGCCCGGCCCTACCATTAGACATTTTCTCAGGAGGCAGAAGCTAAAAAGGCAAATAACTTTTTGGGCACTTTAGGTAAAGATAAAGGTCACCCTTGCTTGAAAGCCAGTCGTATCCAACTCTAGGGTTCAGTGCTCATCTCTGTTTCCAGCCGTTTCCAGATGTTTCCATGGACATGTGGCAGGCATGCCTAGACACCAAAGTGCACAGAATGTTGTTTCCCTTCTCAATGAAGTGGTCCCTATTTATCTATTTGCGATGTCTTGCTTTCAAACTGCTAGGTTGGCAGGAGCTGGGACAGAGACGGGTGCTCATTCCATCATGCAGTACTCAGTTTGTGAACTGCTGACCTTCCGCCTCCCAGTCAGCGTCTTAACCACTTGAGCCACTGCAGTCCTAGTTATCTACTTGCAATTTCTTGCTTTCGAACTGCAAGGTTGGCAGGAGCTGGGACAGAGATGGGTGCTCAGTCCATCATGCACACTCAGTTTGTGAACTGCTGACCTTCCGCCTCCCAGGCAGCGTCTTAACCACTTGAGCCACTGCAGTCCTAGTTATCTACTTGCAATTTCTTGCTTTCGAACTGCTAGGTTGGCAGGAGCTGGGACAGAGACGGGTGCTCAGTCCATCATGCAGCACTCAGTTTATGAACTGCTGACCTTCCGCCTCCCAGTCAGCGTCTTACCCACTTGAGCCGCTGCTGTCCTATTTATCTACTTGCAATTTCTTGCTTTCGAACTGCTAGGTTGGCAGGAGCTGGGACAGAGACGGGTCCTCATTCCGTCATGCAGTACTCGGGTTTTGAACTGCTGACCTTTTGCCTCCTAGTCAGTGTCTTAACCACTTGAGCCACTGGGCACTTTAAGAAAGATGCAGACAAAGTAGAGGAGGAACAGAGATGGGCAACAAGGAGGATCAGAGGAATGGAAACCAAGCACTAGAAGGAAAGTCTGAAGGGAACTGGGCATGTTTAGCCTTGAGAAAAGGAGACTGAGGAAGGATATAGGATGATAGCACTCTTCAAACATCTGGAAGATGGTCATAAAGTGGAAGGGAAGGATCTGTTGTTAATCTTCCCAGAGTACAGGATGCATAACAATGGGCTGAAACTACAGGAAGCCAGATGTAGGCTGAATATTAGGAAAAGCTTCTTAACAGTTAGCGTAGTACGACAGTGGAACCAAACACTCGAGATGTGGTGAGCGCTCAAACACTGATGCACAACCCTCTGTCAGCTCTGCTTTGAGTGGGATTCCTGCATTGAGCAGATGGGGTTGGACTCAATGGCCTCAAAGGCCCCTTATTCCAACCCAGTGATTCTGTGATTCTAAATCCTCCTCTTGATGACTGTGTTTCAAGTACTTGAAAAGTGCAATCGTATTATCCCGCCGTCTCCTTTTCTCAAGGTTAAACATAGGCTGGTTATTTCTATTTTTAATGATTCCATGACTTCAGTTTTGTAGCGGCAATGAATTCCCTCTCTGGATTTTCATATAAACTTTACTGGAACTCTCCAAGGTGCTGGGAATAAGAGCCATAGTGCTGAGTGATGTGGACTGTAATATTGTGTTGGTCATTTCTTCTTAGATTAACCATTTACACCAGAGGTGCCCAAACTGTGGCCTGTGGGCCAAATCCGGCCCCCAATGCCAATTCATCTGGCCCACGCTGCTCTCGTCGCTCCTGGAAGCGGAAGTAAAACATACGTGCGCATTTTACTTCCACTTCTGGGAGTGATGAGGGTGGTGTGGGCCAGATTAATTGGTGTCAGGGGTCCGGTCCGTCCCGTGGGCTGTAGTTTGGGCACCCCTAGTTTAAGCAGAGAAAATGGCGGCTTAAAATCTATCTCACCCTGTTGCAAAACAGATTGCAAGGTGTGTTTCACTTCCAGTGGGAGGAACCACGCGACCGGCCCGCAGAACCAGATGACTGGCCCACGGCCTGAAAAGTTTGGGCACCCCTGATTTAAACATTAGGTGATTTTACTCAGTGCAGCTAAAACAGAGGGCATTTTTGTTCATTTCAGGGGCTCATTTTTTGCTTTTATGCCTTAGCAGAATAACAAATGGAAGAGGAAAGTAATTAAGATACTCTGGGGTAGAAAATACTCACAGAGCTCTGCTTCCAGGTCTTTAATAGGAGGTGTTTAACCTTCACATCTGTGGCTCTGGGCAGCTGAATGAACAAAGAGGGGGCGAGTGGGTCCTAGATTATTAGCGGAGAGGATTTGTAAAAGCTTGTTGTGTCAAGAAGGAGGCAGACAGCTTATCGATTTGGAATAATTCTCTACAAAGGAGCAATCCATGCTAAGCACCCTGTACTCCTTTTGTGCTTTGCTCTTCTCGACTGAAATCGATAGGAATTGGACTTGTTTAGCTAGTGGCTTAATCCACCACCAGAAACAAACATCTGCGTGAGCCAGTAATCCATCAGCAAAAGGCTTCATGAACACCCCATGCCTTTCATAGCTGCCAAGTATCCCCTATTGGCCAGGAAAACCCCTTATTGTACCCTCTTTCCCGCTGTCATCCCTTATTAATTAGACTGCAATGCCCATTGCCACCATTGGAGGGCAGCACAGGATAAGCACAGCTGTCAAGTATCCCTTATTGGCCAGGAAAACCCCTTATTGTACCCTCTTTCCCGCTGTCATCCCTTATTAATTAGACTGCAATGCCCATTGCCACCATTGGAGGGCAGCACAGGATAAGCACAGCTGTCAAGTATCCCTTATTGGCCAGGAAAACCCCTTATTGTACCCTCTTTCCCGCTGTCATCCCTTATTGATTAGGCTGCAATGCCCATTGCCACCATTGGAGGGCAGCACAGGATAAGCACAGCTGTCAAGTATCCCTTATTGGCAGGGAAAACCCCTTATTTTACCCTCTTTCCCTCCGTCATCCCTTATTAATTAGACTGCAATGCCCTATTGCCGCCATTGGAGGGCAGCACAGGATAAGCATAGCTGTCAAGTATCCCGTATTTGCCGGGAAATTTCCCTTATTTCCAAATCCAAAACTTGACAGGTATGATGCCTTTTGGTTGATACTCAACTGGGGATGTATAGAATAAGCTTTAAGCAAATATATTTTGCTATACAGCAAACATGGAAGTGTCAGGATTTGCAGTTGCTGCTTTAAGTCCTGCAGGACTGGAGCCTCATCCTATACCAGCTGCTATGCCCCACGTGAGAGGCCCTGGGGAAGGTTCAAGACCGATATGGGGTCCACCTGAAGACCTTGGGTGCCTTAGCTATGTAAGGACTTTGTTCCGAAGACCTCCTGTCTTGTTCTTGGTTTCGGGAGGATATCTTACCCCATTCCTGGTTTCCAGAAGATCTACCTTGTACCGGCTCCTGAAGACTCCCTGCTTTTGTCCCAGTTCCTGTGCATTGTTGCTCTGTCGTCCCTAGTTCCTTGACGTTCATTCTTGCCTTCCTTCAGCTCCTGAAGATACTCTGCCTTACCTATAAGAGAGTAAACAAAACAGCAAAAAAGGACAAAAAACATTGTGGCACCTTAAAGACTAACTCTTGTATTTAAATTTCTGCTTTGTCTATTCTGGTCATCTGACTTCTGGATCATTGTCTGGACTCTCCTTTCATCCTCTAGATCAGTAATGGCAAACCTTGGCACTCTGTTTTTGGACTTCTATTCCCAGAAGCCCTGATCAGCAGGAGTGCTGCCTTGGCCTTCTGGGAATTAAAGTCCAATAGCATCTGGAGTGCCAAGGTTGGCCACCAGGGATCTAGATTAATCATGCATCTCTTTCTTGATTTGGACTCTGGACTGAGATACGCTTAATGGTCAGCCTGTTGCCTGGTTGCCCTGGGTCCAGGTGTTCATAGAATCACTGAGATGAAAGGGGATATATATATATAGACACACACACATATACACACCGTATTTTCCGGCGTATAAGACGACTGGGTGTATAAGACGACCCCCAACTTTTCCAGTTAAAATATAGAGTTTGGAATATACTTGCCGTATAAGACTACCTCTCTTCCAATGCACACCAAATAAAAATTAACCCACACTCAACCTGAAGATGCGCAGCCCTCTGAGTCGAATGGGCAGGTTCTGGTGGAGAGCCAATCCACGCTCATGTTCTCCTCCTTGAGGTACAGGAAGATGTGTGCAGCTTGCTTCCCCTTGCTTCATACTCCCCGCACAGAGCAGGGACTCAGCCGCGGCACCCCCCCCCCCACCATATGCGCCAGACATATGAAGCAAGGGGAAACAAGCTGCAGTTAAGTACCTGTCCTATAAGACGACCCCCGACTTTGGCACAGATTTTTCGGGGTTAGAAAGTAGTCTTATACGCCAGAAAATACAGTATATATTTTTCAGAGGTGCAGAATTACAAACAAAAATTTGGTTGGACAACATGTTCTTCAAACGTCCCTAACCCCAAATCTATTCAGTGCAAGGTTTCAACCGGTTTTCTGCCATTACTACCCAAAGATCATTAACTCGGAGTTCTGCGGTGCCGACTTAGCGAAGCAAGCGTTGATGTTTCTGTAAATAATCACAGGGGAAATTGTCAGGTCCCAACTGTCGATGTTGACATGTTTGCATAAAAGAAAAGGGAAGTTCATTCAGCAGTTTGACTATCCCTGTCATTTGCTTCAAACAAATCCTTGATATCACCCTGGTCAGGCAAGTTGTTGCAGATTAGTGGATGTTCAAAGTCTTCCTGTTCTTAGATGTTGTTTCTGGGGAATTTCTCCCTTCCTGGTCTTTATGTGATTTTTGAAGTGATGTGATGCCTAAGGACAACCTTCGCTGGGTTGGAGAGATAGGCAGGATCTCTCTCAATGCCATTTCCAGGGAATCCTAAGCAGGTGAAGGCATCTGCTTGGGAATAATACCCTGAAGCACATGGTGAGCCACTGTGTGAGACAGAAGGCTGGACTGGATCATGGGCTCCTGTGGCCTCTTCCAGCAAGGCTGTTCTTATATGTCCTTATGATATCTTTGGTTCCCTCCTTACCAGGCTTATCAGCGAAGTGGAAGAACTGACTGAATCCATTGAGGCCCTCAAGAAGAAGCTTCTGGACTCTGAACAGTCCCTAAGGAACCTGGAGGACACCCGGATGAACCTGGAGAAAGAGATTGCGGTGAAGGCCAACAGTATTTTCATTGACAGGCAGAAATGCATGGCCCACCGTGCCCGGTATCCGACTGTCCTTAAACTGGCCGGTTATCAGTAGGAACATTGTCTCACTGCCTTAGAAGAGCATAAACTTGGAATTTAAGTCTTTCAACACTCACCATGGTTAGCCTGATGTAGCTACCTAAATAGGGTGGTACATTTTTCTCCCTCCCCCAGTTCTTTGGTTTGAGTTGAAATAAAATGCAAGAATGTTGACTGAAGGTGTTGGGCGACATGCGAGTCACATTTTATCTTCTCACCCAGGAGACCTGTGATGTGGGAGTGGGACTCTCATTGAAAATCTCCCCACACTGACCACAAGACAGTGGTGCATTCCTGAGCTTGATTCACAAATGCTCATGTGATGTTTGATTTTTCTGTGATAAAGTCACCTTTCTCCTGCATTTGATTGTGTAAGGTTCTCTTCTCTTCCTCCTTCCGAATCTGAATCTAAATATTGGTGATCTTCACAGCGATCAGCCATGAAGACCGTCCTGAGGGAATAATGGAGTGGCCTTCCATCTGCCTTCCACATCGCAGCGTGACACCCATAGTACCACTGATCCAGTTCCTTTGAGTCACTTTCTGGTCCTGAGAACTTTGGTCAGCTGAAGTTCTCATCAGCCCCAGGCTAGGATGGATGAAGCTGGTGCCCTCCATCAAGATGGGATTTAATCTATTTGGGGACCCTCACCCTTACCCGTGGACTTCAGCACCCAAGCCATTAGTCCTCAGGCTTGTCAGATTAGTTAACAGCCACCTGACACTTGGCGTTGAGTCGCTGTCAGTATCTTCTACTCTATTACCATAGCAGGATAACCTGGCCAGGCAGGATCACACATCTCTTTATTTATTCCTGCCTGAATCATAAGAAACAATAACTCACATTCAGAACCATGGATAACACCTTCAGATTTTGAACTAAGAATGGATTTGTTCCTCCTGATAATAGATCTCTGGCGCTGAAGGCAGAGGTGACAGAAGCAATTTAAAATGCAGTAGCTGGAAAGGTAAACCTTTGGCTTGTTACTGACCTAAAGATAGCATTAATGCCAGGCAAACATCTTTCGGTAAAGGTCAAGGTCTCCCATGCTCGGAAGCCAGCCGTGTCACTATCCAAAAACACCTACAGAGGTGTCTCTCTAGCCCCAGACTTAGGCCAACCCCAACCTCATCTCTAACAGTGGCTGAGCAGTGGCTCAGTGGTTAAGAAGCTCACCTTGTTAGCTGGAAGGCTGGCAAGTCGGCAGTTTGAGACCCGGGTACTGTATGACAGTACAGCTCTTGGGGACATGAAAGGCACCTCACTTGGGCGTTCCCTGAGCAGAGTTTCTTCCACAACAATCCTTTCAACCCAGAATAATTTCTGACATGAAATCATCATCATCATCTCTAACACTTTCCCCGTGACTGTGGTGGCTCAAGTGGTTAAGACCATGAACTCGATGACTGGAAGGTCGGGGTTTGATTCCTAAGTACTATGTCAGCTCCTGCCAACCTTAGCAGTTCGAAAGAAAGAAACTGCAAGATAAATAGGGACCACTTCAGTGGGAAGGTAAACAGCGTTCCGTGCGCTCCAGTGTCAAAGCATACCTGCCACATGTCCATGGACAGCGCTGGCTCTTGGGCTGTCAACAGAGATGAGCACTGAACCTTAGAGTCGGATATGACTGGCTTTCAAGCAAGGTTGACCTTTAGCTTTACACCCTTCTTTCCCTATCCCTACTCAATGGTCCTTATCACACTTCAGGGAGCAACCAGCTCCTTATGTCTCCCAACAGATCTGGGAATAAGCAAGCATGAAAACACTAGTGCCATGATGGCGAACCTTGGTACTCCAGATGTTCTTGGACTTCAATTCCCAGAAGCCCAAGCCCCCATGAATCTGCACAAATGGGTTTACTGCGATTCATCTGGCCCACACCGCCCTCGTCACTCCTGGAAGCGGAAGTATAATGCGCCCATACGATTAAGGCTCTTCTGGGTTAACCATTCCTCCGTATGGGCGCATTCTACTTCCGCTTCCAGGAGTGACGAGGGCGGTGTGGGCCGGATGAATCGCAGCAAACCCATTTGTGTGGATTCACGGGGGCTTGGGCTTCTGGGAATTGAAGTCCAAGAACATCTGGAGTGCCAAGGTTCGCCATCACAGCACTAGTGGGTTTGCCAAGCCAGAAGCTCTCACCTCTTTGGCACGGGAAGAAAATAAACACTGTATATTCCATTTGTTGATGAACAAGCCACCCATTTTCACGAGCTAATGAGCTTGATGCAAGCCCGGCTGTATCCAAGCAATCAACCGGAGTGCCAGCCGGCACCCAAAGTGAAGAGGCAGTGATTGCCGCCATAAAAACGGGTACATTCCATTTGATCATTCAGAAGTTGATGCATGCTGCGGTTCCTATAGCAACCCATAAAAGCCGGCTGTCAACAAGATCCTTTAGCCATCCATGCTGCAGTGTGCCTGCCCACCGTTACCTCCCTGCATGGGACATGGGGCAGACTGGAACCCCTTCTTGGACCAACTATATGCAGTGGCTCTAGTGACTAAGATGCTGAGTGGAAGGCGGGAGGTCAGCAGTTCAATTCCCGAGTACTGCAGGATGGAATGGGCTCCCGTCTGTGTCCCAGCTCCTGCCAACCTAGCAGTTCGGAAGCAAGAAATTGCAAGTAGATAAACAGGGACCACATTGGTGGGAAGGTAAACAGCATTCCGTGCTCTCGGGTGTCTAGTCATGCCTGCAGAAGCAGACAGCGCTGGCTCTTTGGCTTTGAAACAGATGAGCACTGAACCCTAGAGTCGGCTACGACTGGCTTTTGGGCAAGGGAAACCTTTATTTTATATACTAATAATTCCATGTCAGAAATTATTCTGGGTTGAAAGGATTTTTGCAGGAAAAATTCTTCTTGGGGGGCTCTAATGAGGCTCCTTTCATATCCCCAAACATCTTTTCCCTACCAAAGTGGTCCCTGCATATCTACTTGCAATTTTCTTGCTTTCGAACTGCTAAGTTGGCAGGAGTTGGGGCAGAGACGGGTGCTCAATCCATGATGCAGTACCCAGGTCTCGAACTGCTGACTTGCCAGCCTTCCAGCTAACAAGGTGAGCTTCTTAACCACTGAGCCACCGCAGCGCCTTTGGACCAACTGATCTACCCTAAAGAAGCATCCAACCTCTCCTTCCCAAGGAGCCGAGGTCCCTTTCAGACGACACGTACCCTCCATCACAGTCCCTACAGCCTGACTCAAAAAGAAGAGTTCAAAACTAAGGCTGATGTTTGCATCTGTCTTTCATGTAGCTGTCTGTGTGTGATACATGGCCCTAGAACTATTTTCTTGCACATACAACAACTTCCCCAATTAAAAAAAGGGAATATACTGTTTTAGAACTCTAATGGAGAACCTTGGCACTCCAGGTGTTCTTGGACTTCAATTCCCAGAAGCCTGCTGATTGGGGATTCTGGGAATTGAAGTTCATGAACACCTGGAATGCCAAGGTTCACCATCACTGACTTAGAAAGTCCTTTTGGGTACCTAGAGGGGGATTTCGCTACACTTTGAGCCCATAGTCCCCCAACACCCACAGGTCTTCCTTGCTCAAAAGCCAGTAGTGTCCAACTCTAGCGTTCAGTGCTCATCTCTGTTTACAGTCCTTTTGGGCTGCAGACATTCCCGCGGCCGTGTGGAAGGCATGCGTAGATGCAAAAGTGCAAGGAACACAGTTACCTTTCCAGCTGAAGTGGTGCCTATTTATCCACTTGCCATTTCTTGCTTTCGAACTGCTAGGTTGGCAGGAGCTGGGATGGACACTAGGCGCTCACTCTGTCATGCAGCACTTGGGTCTCGAACTGCCGACCTGCTACCTTCTGCTCATCAAACTCAGCATCTTAACCACTAAGCCACCGTGGCCCCTGTTTTCACCCTTACTAATTGCCCTAAAGTCATTGTCGATGAATCTGACTAAAGGAGAAAGGTGCTGTAGATACTCCTGATGCCACATAAATGGATGGGTTGGTTTATCTCTCCATCCTATCCTCTGTCCCAAAGACAGAAATACAAACTACAGTACAGTACAGTCAAACCTCTACATACGAATGTAATGCGTTCCTCGAGGTTAGTTGTATCTTGAAAAATTCTTATGGCTTTCCCAATTGAATGCAATTTCCCATAGGAATGCATTGAATTTCAAATCTCAAAAAAAATAAATAAAAAATCCTATCAAAAATATCTCGAACCTGTTTCTAGATGTAACTCAAGTTTTTCTTAAGTTGAACTGTTCTTATCTAGAGGTTTTACTGTATGTGACCCACACCATCTTCTGGACCTTGGAAATATCTGTTCATTTTGATTCATCTCATCTCTTTTTAGTTACTGCACCCCACTTCTCTTCAAAATGACATTGATTCATGTGCTAGCCTTTTCCCTTCAATAGGACAAATTCCATCCAAACTCCTATATCTTCGACTCTATTCACTTCCATCAATCCTCTTCTTACCTTTATCTCACATGTCACTCTATTATTAATAGCTATATTCCAAATGTCTTTCTACCATTCAATAGGTTGAAACTCAAATGTCACTTTCCAAACTTTTTGCTATCATTAATCTTGCTCACGTTAGCACAATTGTAATTAGTTGTGGCTTAGTGGTTAAGACGCTGAACATGATGACTGGAAGATCGGCAGGCCAGCAGTTCGGGGCTCTCAGCCTAAGACCCAGCTCCTGCCAACCTAGCAAGTTCGAAAGCAAGACATTGCAAGTAGATAAATAGGGACCACTTCAATGGGAAGGTAAACAGCGCTCCGTGCGCTCCACTGTCTAGTCATGCCTGCCACATGACCATGGAAACGTCTGTAGATGCAGACAGCGCTGGCTCTTTGGCGATAAACAGAGATGAGCACTGCACCCTAGAGTTGGATATGACTGGCCTTTGAGTAAGGGTGACCTTTACCTACTTAATGAAAGGAAAATATTCTTGTTAAGTTACTATAACTAGTTATTTCTGAACATTGTAACTTCTGGACAAGGTTGAATAGCTTTCCTGCATTGTCAGCTCAGCTGTTTAGATGATTAGTGTTTTGCTAGGTTTTTATGTGGATTTTTAAAAAATATGCTACTGTATTATGTTTATAACATAATTGGCTCTCTGGGCAAAGTTTATGTAATTTAAGTGTTTTTTTTTTAAGAAACAGGATGCAGTTGCTAATCAACATGTCAGTTTTTTTTAAAAAATGATGTGTTTTAATACACTGTGTTTTTACGGCAAAACACAATTTGTGGTTAAAAAAACCCCCTCAGGAAAATCTTTTGACATTAATGGGGCACTCACTGTGTTTAATAACATTTGATTCAGAAAGTCCATATACCGCAACTCAGACTGCAGACACACTGTAACGCTTCAAGGCAAATTGTCTTAATTGCAAGTTATTACTGGGCATTAACTGAGCATCATCAGACTAATGACTGCTCTTAAAATCTATGGATACTTTTCTATAGAAAAATATTATACACAAGGTAGCATGACCTTGCAAGAACATGGTGTAGCAAACGCAGCAATATGAATGTGATGTGGTAGAAGTTTCAAACAGCGCACTGGTCATTTTGGGTCATTTTCATTAATCTACGACTACCTGAGATCACCCCTTTAAAATATATTTTTTTTAAGTTGTGTGTGTGTGTGTGTGTGTGTGTGTGTGTAGAGCCTACATCCCATTCTCCTCCTCCTTCTGGGAATTGTAGTTTAAATGGAAATGGCAAGACACCATACTGGTCAAGTTTTGGATTTGGAAATAAGGGAAATTTCCCAGCAAATAAGGGATACTTGACAGCTATGCTTATCCTGTGCTGCCCTCCAATGGCGGCAATAGGGCATTGCAGTCTAATTAATAAGGGATGATGGCGGGAAAGAGGGTAAAATAGGGTTTTCACGGCCAATAAGGGATGCTTGACAGCTATGCTCTAAACCCTTGACATGCTCCAGGGTGGATGTTAGCACATACCTGTCAAGTTTTGGATTTGGAAATAAGGGAAATTTCCTAGCAAATAAGGGATACTTGACAGCTAGGCTTATCCTTTGCTGCCCTCCAATGGCAGCAATAGGGCATTGCAGTCTAATTAATAAGGGATGACGGCGGGAAAGAGGGTAAAATAAGGGGCTTTCCTGGCCAATAAGGGATACTTGACAGCTATGCTTATCCTGTGCTGCCCTCCAAAGGTGGCAATAGGGCATTGCAGTCTAATTAATAAGGGATGACGGTGGGAAAGAGGGTAAAATAAGGGGTTTTCCTGGCCAATAAGGGATACTTGACAGTTATGCTTATCCTGTGCTGCCCTCGAATGGTGGCAATAGGGCATTGCAGTCTAATTAATAAGAGATGACGGCGGGAAAGAGGGTAAAATAAGGGGTTTTCCTGGCCAATAAGGGATACTTGACAGCTATGCTTATCCTGTGCTGCCCTCCAAAGGTGGCAATAGGGCATTGCAGTCTCATTAATAAGGGATGACGGCGGGAAAGCAGGTAAAATAAGGGGTTTTCCTGGCCAATAAGGGATACTTGACAGCTATGGTAACTGCTGTTCTTTGTGGTCCCCTGTGAATCCACACAGATGATATGCAGCTATACTTCCCGTGCTCGGAAAAGTTTCTCCTCTTTTTTCGAGACAGGAGATTGAATTTGTCGCTGTTTTATCTTCACCGCCAGAGCATTATGGAGGAGCTTGTTGGGTTTTCTTCTTCACAAGACTTCAAAGAGGGGACGTGTGCCCCCAAATTTGGCTGGGGAAGGGGGGAGGCAGGATCTTCAGGCAGAAAAATGTCTGGGGTCAGCCCTGTTGGCTGGGATTTATGAGAACAGTTTCGGCCCAAGATTTGTTAGCATACATTCTCCTTGAAGAAAGAGCAGCCGGACATATTTGACAGACAAGGGAGTGACTGTTTATGGCACCACTATGTAATTATCCTGCCACAAATTGGCGACTCAGAAAGCACTTCCCCGAGAGAAAAAGAAAACAGGAACTTTGGGGAGGACTGCTCTAGAAAGCAACAATCCCTTTGAAGCCAATTTTGCTTGACAAGGAAGCCAATGTCCTTTGCCCATACTATATCCTTGAAAAATATCTGACACATTGAGGCAGAACAGGGTAACCTACTAGGAGTTTACAAAAGTCTGGTCCACAAAGCAACTACCCCATGTATTGGGGATCCCCCCCCCCCCGTAGATCTTCCCTCTTCTTAGCAGAGTATGAGATAGAAAAAACAAAACCCCAACAGCATTGAAACATGAGAGATCAGCTCAGTTTAACCCACTGCTCCTTTTTGTGCACAAGCTAGCATTTGGCATGACAAAAGCACTCTAGCAGCATTTAAAGTAGGAAGAAAATTATCTCCACTCAGAGTTACAGTCAGAGAGATAGTGTCTCTTGCACATGGAGGACACTCTATGCTTGTTGCTTCGATGAAGGTCAGAGGAAGAAGAGAGGACTGCCATGAAAAGATTTGAAGCAAAAGAACAAAGAGGAAGAGGAGGGTGAGAGCTTGTTTTGTCAGATGTGATATCACACTGCCCTGAACTACATATACCACAATGCATTGCCTATGTAACCCTACTCCTCCGACCCCTATTCCTCTGACCTCACCTAACCCTATTAAAGGACCCTTGCTTACCCGCTGACCTCACTTCCATCCCTGACCCTTGAGACCACCACTGACCGCCAGGCGGGCAGTGGAAATAAAAGACTTGAAACATAAATGATTGATCCTGGAGTTATTGGGCCAAACCATCTGAAACTCTCTAACATGTTTCAAATGTGGGAACAGGAAAAAGGACTTTAACAATAAAGTTAGTGGCAAAGGATGGTCATGTTAAGCTTCTTCCCATAGATACCCAGTATTAGCGCATGCAAGACTGCTATTATCCCAAACCTATGTGAGGAATGGGGAAGCAGGATTATAACCCTTTTCTGCCCATGTTCTCTCTCTTTAAAAATTGGCTTGAAATAGCTGTTTTGTAGGGTCAGTTAAGGTAGCCTCAGAGTTCACAAGAAGCCGCTGCATAGAGCTTTCATGTCCTCACTCTTTGGCCCCTTGCTCTTCAAAATCACATCGATCCATTTGCTCTCGGTCCTGGGTGTGCCAAGCGAGTGGCATGAATTCTCTCTTAAATGTCATCTGCATTTCAACGTGGTGTTCCTGCACCCAAGAAAATTAGTAGAAAAGGAAATGTTCTAGCTCTGGAGAACACGTAGGCTAACTAGGCTTCAGCAGGAACGTCACCTCTTTTAATGAAGGTTGTGTTTTTATGCAAGCTTGGATGGAATTGAAAAATCTCTGGCCCTTTCCAAGGGCTTGTCAGCTACTTACCACAGAGGTTCCCAACCTTTCCAAGCTAGGTGCCAGGTCATGCTCTCTCAGTCAGCTTTGAGGGCCGGATAGCTATTTTGCCCTGCCTGCACAACGGGGCGGCGGCGGCCATTTTGCCCCAATAGCTTCAAAAGGTCATCCATTTTGTTTCTCAAATGCCCTTGGAGGGGGTGGGAAGGCCACATGAAATGGCACCATGGGCCAGATCTGACCCATGGGGCTTAGGTTGGGAACACCTGACTTACCAGGTTTGATCCTGTTGTAACAGTGACCTCTGTCCGGAGTGCTGAACTCAAAGAAGACAAGCGAGACTAGGATGATGAATAAATACCTTTGTTGTGAAAATAACCCCCCTGATTAGCTAACACCCCCCAAAGAGAGACATTACAGCTTTCTGTTGTTGCAAAGGGGAAGACCATTTCTGCTTTCCCCATGGTCCTTTGTATCTAGTCAACTTACTTCTTAAGTAATGAAAGAATGGATTGTTAATGAAGCAATGTATATTGTGATAGGACGCCTGAGACCTACACCAGTGGAGAAAATATACTGTCTTGTTCGTATTGTGCTACCTAAAATAAGGAGAGAAGTAGCCACAGATGGCCGAGAGAACTAAAGAAGATCCTCAACATCCTCTGAATGGAGACGAGCCTCAAGTCCACCGGCTCAGATCCAGGAAGAGCTTTATGGCAAGAACAAGCACTCTTGAGGGTAGGCAAGAGCAAAACCAAACTATCAGATGGAGGAAGGAGCTCACTGGACACGGAACAACATGAAAGGAGGAATAAGGCTGAGGGACGCAACCTCCCCAGCATCACTTGAGGGCCGGAGTCCCTAAATGCAAGACCAACAGGCTCAAGTGGGGGCTGCTGGCAGACAACAACATGCGGTGTGAATGTGGAGAGAGACAGAGTGTGCCTCATTTGCTGGTCTGCCGATGACTGCCAGAGACATGCACCGATGAGGACTTGGGTTTGGACAACGACAAAGCCAGAGAAGGTGGCTTCATTTGGGCAGATCAAAGTTTGATCTGGACATGATAGAAGAAGAACCCCGTACGTGCTTTGCGATCCTTCACTCTTATGAGCTAGTGAAGAAAGGGGGGTAGTAGGACACTGGGTTTTATTCCCCATCTGCTATAACTATGGACTTCCTCTAATGCAGGGGGTTCCCAACCTTTTCTAGCCAGGGACCAAAGTCAGCTTTCAGGGCCAGATGGCCATTTTGCACTGCCTGCACAATGGGGTGTGTGTGAGAGACCATTTTGTCCCAACAGCTTCAAAGGGATGGCCATTTTGTTTCTCAGATGCCCTTGGAGTGGTGGTGGGGCCACATGAAATGTCACAGTGGCCCACAGGCCTTAGGTTGGGAATCCCTGGTGTAGTAGCAAACCACAAAACGATGCCACTTAAGATCTGATTCTAGTTTCCCATTTGTCTTGGGTAGGCTCCAAGCATGGTGCAGATCAGCCTGAGAAGAATTATAATAATACGATTTGCACGATTTGAAGCTAATTGATCGATCTGAATGCAACCCCCCCCCCCCCCCCCCCACCACCACCACCACTCCATCCTCAGGATCATCTCCAGGGAAGCTTCTAAGAGGGAGATGTCTGTTTCGTGCTGTTTCCCCTTTGGTGTCACATCACACCTTTTTTATTCTAAAATAGGAGGCGCTGGAACCAGTTGAGCCTCCTTTACATGGTCTAGATTTCCCAGATTTCCCAAAATTATTCTGACAAGTTGAGCAATTTTTTTCTGTCTGACCATCTTTGTGTTTGTGTGTGAGAGAAAGCCCTGGTGGTGCAGGGGTTAAACTACTGGACTGCAACCAAAACTGCTGACATTGTGAGTTTGATCCTGGCGGCAGGGGGGTGGGGGTGGATAAAGGTTGACTTAGCCTTCCATCCTTCCAGAGTCGGTAAAATGAGTTCCCAGTGAGTTGGGGGTGAAAGGCTAATTATTTTGTGAAACCCCTAGAGCCATGATGGTGAACCTTGGCACTCCAGATGCTCTTGGACTTCAATTCCCAGAAGCCCAAGCACCCTGTGAATCAACATGAATGGATTTACTGTGATTCATCCGGCCCGTGCTGCCCTCACTGCTCCCGGAAGCGGAAGTATAACGCGCCCGTACGGTTAAGGCACTTCCGGGTTAACCCTTCCTCTGTACGGGCGCATTTTACTTCCACTTCCGGGAGCGATGAGGGCAGTGCGGGCCAGATGAATTGCAGAAAACCCATTCGTGTGGATTCACAGGGTGCTTGGACTTCTGGGAATTGAAGTCCAAGAACATCTGGAGTGCCAAGGTTCACCATCATGGCACTAGAGAGTGCACGAAGTGCTTATATTGGGCGCTATATAAGTATAATTGTTATTGCCATCCATCCATGGGTGGATTCTGGGAGCTGTATTTAAAAAAATTAACTTTTCCACACACACACACACACACACACACAGAGCTCTGTTTAGTTCCGTCTCCTCGTTAATTAGGCAGGGTCTTAGTTTGGATTCTAATAACGTTATTAAAACTAATAATTTTGGAAGGCTTTTAGGAGTGTGGGGCGGTTGTGGGAGGGAACGGGGACTGAACTCCAGACAGTTTGTAATCAGGATGATCAAGTTTAGGAAAATAGGGAAAGCAAGTTTATAGGCACACAGTGTGGGCGCTTTCTAATTATTTCATCTTCTTTCGTGTCCAGATCAAACTTTAGACTGCCAAAATGAAGCCACTTTCTGGTCTTGGTTGTTGGCCAAACATAAGTCCCCATCGGTGCATGTGTCTGGAAGCAATCGGCAGACCAGTAAATGAGCCCATGGATTCTGTATCTCTCGACATTCACAGTGTGTGTTGTTGTCCATCAGCAGCTCCCACTCCAACCTTCAGTCTATTCAGGGTCCTCCTGGGTGGGCTGCAGAGGATGGCATCCGACAGAAGAGCCTGGCGTGTGGTGGTCCATGGGGTCGCAAAGGGTCGGAATCGGCTGTGCGGCTGAACAACAACAACAACCCTCAAGAGTGTTTGTTCTTGCCATATAGCACTTCCTGGAGCTAAGCTGGCAGACGTGAGGCTCATATCCATTCAGAGGTGGCTTAGTGGTTAAGACGCTGAGCTTGAAGATGGGAAGCTTGGGGTTCCATACCCGAGTGCGGCACGACGGATCTTGGGGACATGAAAGGAGTCTCATTCGGGCATCCCCTGAGCACAGTTTCTCCAGCAAAAATCCCTTGACCCCAGAGTAATTTCTGACACGAAATTTATTTATTAGAGGATGTTGAGGGTCCTTCTCTTGCTTAGTTCTCTCGCCGTCCATTGCTTCTTCTCTCCTCATCTGAGGTGGAGCGTTCCCAACAAATGGGTATATCTTCTCAACTAGTGTACGTTTGAAGCATCCTGCCACTATAAGCATGCTCTCCAATAAGAAAGGTCTACCCGTATTCACAATAGAAGAACATGGTTTCACACATGGTTCTGGAAAGGTCTCACAAGGACTCAACCAGAATTTTTCTTACTCTGTGAGCAATTCTGTCCTTCTGTCTATCTGTGTGTGCATGTTTGAGAAAGAATATAACCCAGGTAGATCCCTCAACAGAGAATGGAAATGTTACCTTTGGGAAAGAGGTTCCCACAATCATCCTATCATGGAACTCCCTGCCAGAAGAAGTGGTGACAGCTGTCCGTCTTGACAGCTTTAAGAAAGGATTAGCCAAGTTCATGGAGGACAAGAGTATCAATGGCTATAATTATAATGGATACCTAAGGACAACCTCTGGGTTGGAGAGATAGGCAGGATATCTCTCAAGGCCATTTCCAGGGAATCCTAAGCAGGTGAAGGCATCTGCTTGGACTGGGTGGGATCCTGTGGCCTCTTCCAGCAAGGCTGTTATTATGTTCTTATGTTCTTATTAGCCACACTAAATGAGAGATTATGACAGATCCAGTTAATAAGGGAACCTTTTGGTGTGTTACGGCTTGGTAACAGATTAGAATTAAAAGACATAACTCAACTTCTGCCACATGTTTTGTGTGTATCTTTGTGTGTGAGGATCTCAAGACCTTGGTCCCAACCCAGTCGCTAGTCCCAGCTAGAGTAGACCCACTGCTGGACAGTAAGTCAAGATTTATGATGTAAATCCTCTTGCTTCAATAGGGTTGCTCAAGTTGCGATTATGCTATGCAGCACAAGTCGCTCCAAACCTACAGAGACGCCAAAGTGGATTAGAAGTTGTGAGCGAAACAGCTGCAATGGATTGCCTTACACTGGAGAACATCTGGAAGACTGTGTAAGGCCTGGCAGAAAGCTGGATGATTTCAGCGCCGGCCTTTCAGCTCACCCAAGAGCTGGCATCTCTATTTACACTTCACGGCTTAGCCATCTGGTTTGGAAGAACTGGTGTCAGCTTTTTTGCGAAAACGTTGGAAAGAAACGCCCACCCACAATATCACAACTGCCTCCCAAAAAGAAAGAGATGTTACATAAAGGTTTATGTGTGGTTGGGTTGCAAGGAACAGATCTGCCTTTTCTGCTCCTTCCCTGATACGACCCACTTGCAGAAACAGAAACATTTTGAAATTGGGGCAGTTCAGCTTTATGGAAAAGTGAATGAGTTCTTGCACCTAAATACAGAGGTATAAATAATCCCACTTATTCTGGAGAATTTATCCTTCTTGTGCCATATCCGATTCCGAATATTGGCGATCATCATGGAAATCAGCCATGAAGACTGACGTGAGAATTTAATGCTGTGGCCTTTCATCTGCCTTCCGCATCGCAGCATGACACCCATAGTACCATGGGTCCTGAGTCCTTTTGGCACACAAAGTCATCATCCCCAGACCAGGATGGATGAAGCTGTTGCTCTCCATCAAGATAGATTCAAGTGCGATTTAATCCACTTGGGGACCATCATCCTCCCTTGTGGACTTTGCTACCCAAGGCCTTTAGTTCTCAGGGTGGTTAGGTTAGTTAGGGTAGTTAGGTTAGTTAACCACTGCCTGACACTCAGCATTGAGTTGCTGGCAGTAGGGTCTACTCTATAACCATTACAGGATCACCTGGCCAGAAAGTTAATTGCAGTACATATGTTAAAGGAGAATGTGGAGAGGGAAGGAAGCATTTAAACTCTACTGGAAAAGGGAAAGAGAATTGCAACAAATTGAAATGTGAGAATAGTTCTAGTGTCGTACTTTTCAGGGAGGTGGTTGGAAAGATAGATAGATAGATAGATAGATAGATAGATAGATAAATCTTTATTGTCATTGTCCTGCACAGAACAACGAGATTGGGGGAAAGAAACACTTATCAACCCAACAAAACCCAAGATGATAGAGCAAAAGCATGTGAAAAGTGTGAAATGCTTGAGTTGTACTCTCTAGGATCATGGCCACCATGACATAGGTAAAGATAAAGGTAAAGGTTGCCCTTGCTGGAAAGCCAGTTGTATCCAACTCTAAGGTTCTGTGCTCATCTCTGTTTATAGCCAAAGAGCCAATGCTGTCTGCAACTGCAGATGTTTCCGTTGTCATGGGTATGACTAAACACCTGAGTGCATGGAATGCTGTTACCTTTCCTGTCCAAATGGCACCTACTTATCTACTTGCAGTTTCTTGCTTTTTGAACTGCAGGAGCTGGGACAGAGATGGCAGTTCACTCGACTGTGCAGCACCTGGGTCATGAACTGCTGACCTGCTGACCTTCCAGTCGTCAAGTTCAGCATCTTAACCACTAAGCCACCACAGTCCCCACCATCACGACATAGGAGTGACCAATCTCCCCTGGGAAAAACAAAAACAAACAAGCTGCCACACTGGCTGGGGACGATGGGAGTTGTTCTCCTGAAACGACGTGTATATCGAAAGCAGAAAGTTATCAATACTGAACTGAGGAATGATGTTTCTTTTTTTGCCTCCAGCCAGGTAAGAAAGGACTGAGGATGAATGTCCCAGTCTTGTCTCTTCCGGCCTCGGTTTCTTTTTGCAAGCAAACAAACATGTCGAGCAGACGGCCTGTCCGAAACCTCCAGACTCCCAACCACTACCACGACTTCCAAGGAGGGTGAAAGCCAAGTTTCATGAACCAGCAGCACAAGCCTAAACATTTCTCTCCTCTCATACTGTGGCCATTGAAAGATCTTAGCTGTTTCCTCACCTGAGCTGCCCAAGAACTGTTGGTCTTGTTTAATTTGGCAGGTAACGAAGGTGTGATGTAGAGATGCAAGTTGTGTTGGCATTTCTCTCGCCGCCTCTCCCCCTCTCTTTCTGTGTTTCTCTCCAAAGAGAAGGAAAGAGAGAAAAGTGTTTGAAAGGACGAATGATGAATTCACGCTTGGGCAATAGCGTTATCTTGTATCTTCCCAAGGTGTAAGGCAGGGATTCTCATCCTGCAGCCTGTGGGCCAAATGTGGCCCACAGCACCATTTCATGTGGGCACCCGACCGCCTCCACCACACCCAGAAATGCCATGGGGTGGAGGAAGGGCAAAATGGCCATTCAGCTCCCGAAGCTGTCTGAAGGAGTGTTACCTGGCCCTCGACTTAAAAAGTTTGAGAACTCCTGCCATAAACCAATATACTGATCATCTATGCTGCCTTTGTTTCTAATAACGTCTATTCTATCTTTCTTTTTTCTGATCCCCTTGTAGATTATTATTTTTTTTGGGGGGGGGGGCTGGCCTCTGCAATGCAGTGAATTTATATATCCCACTAGTCCCCACATTTCACCAGCCTGTTCTGTTTCAGTAGGTTATTCATGATTCCTCCACAGTCCAGTGAACAAAATATTGTGCTTTTGTGATTGAGGCATAAAGGCAATTCTTGTTTATTCAAAGGAAAAATCAGATTTTTTAAAATACCCCCCAATAATTCAATAGTCAAGGTCTTTGCTCAACAGAACATTTCCAGGTCTCGCTTTCCTCCAAAATATCACTTTCACCGCCTTCTCCGTGGATGAAAACACCTCCTCCTTTCTCCTAACAAACTTGCCATTTGTTTTTTTCTCCCATACATATTTTATGCAGGACTTGAAGCCGTCAAAACACCATTTCTGAGCCTGCTTGTGACCATTCGCTCCACATTTTCCTGCACCTGGAAAGTGAGCGCCACTTTGGAATGAACATTGGTCAGCGGCTGCATATCTTTACACTAACCCTAACCCTAACCCTAACCCTAACCCGCTGGTTGATTCTGCTCACAGATAAAGAATATTTTGGAATAGTAGCTGTGTTAGCCTGTGTTTCAGGCATATAGGGAGGGTGTTTTAATTTGGTTTTAATAGTTTTTAAAGTTTTAAGTGTTTAACTTTGTATGATGGGGATGTTTTATCTTTTTAACTTTTTGATATTAGCTGTGAGCTGCCCGGAGTCGGCAATATGAATACAACGGACGAACGGATACACGCATGCACGCACTCACGCACGGCACTTTAAAGACTAACTGATATATTTTTAATGTGAGCTTTCATGGATCAAGTCCACTTCATCAGACATAGGAATGAAACTGCAAGGCATGAGCCTTGTATCTGTACACCAGATACAGAGGCATAGAGCGCTTAAATCAGAATGACAGCTCCATCCGGCAGTAGCAGATAATCTCTGGTTGTTATTCGGATTAGCTCTAAATGTCCCCTTTTCAATTTTAAATAGTGGTGATATACAAAACAAACGAGACTCCAGTGGCTCAAGTGGCTAAGATGCTGACTGGAAGGTGGCAGGTCAGCAGTTTGATACCCAAATACTGCAGGACGGAATGAGCTTCCGTCTCTGTCCCAGCTCCTGCCAACCTAGCAGTGGCTCTTTGGTTTTTAAACATAGATGAGCACTGAACCCTAGAGTCAGATATGACTGGCTTTTGAGCAAGGGTGACCTTTACCTTTACATTTTCCAAAACAAACACCTGGCATTGAACATATGTGAATGAGTTTAACCTCTGTGCTACTGTGTGAGCACCTCCTTTGTTCTGTGAGGCACGTTGTGAAAGAGAATATTTACAAGAAAGTTCCTGAAGGTGTTATAATGTAACAAAATGTAATATACAAAATGCCAGTCAAACCTCGAGATAAGAACGGTTCGACTTAATTAAAACTCGAGATGCATCCGGAAATCACAGGGGGAAAAAAAAATCCGGTTCGAGATACAAAATTTTAATAGGATTTTTTTCAAGATACAAAATTCAATGGGAAATTCAAAATAAGAATTTTTCGAGATACAACCCACCTCGAGGAATGGATTACATTCGTATGTAGAGGTTTGACTGTACAGTATATATAGCAACATATACCAATCTGTGTACCAAATTTGATAATTTCCCAGAAAACCCATGGCTAAGATTCAAACCTTTGTGGTGAGAAAGAATAATCGTATATAATGTTGGTAATGTCCTTTCTCCTGTACATACTAATTTTTGAAATTCCTGGTCATCCCAAAGGATATTATTGAGGTAGAGCTTTCTCTTGGTTGCACAAATGGACCAGTGGCTTATGGTTTCTCCGAAGCTCTGGTTGACTCACATATAACCTCCCCATTGATCTCCTGTTTCCACTCCTTTCTTCCCTCCCCACAAAGATCAGCTGGAGCTTGGATCAATGAGCTCCCTCCATCCCTGTTCACTGCAGGAGGGGATTAATCACAAGCAAGAGAAGGCAATGCTCTGGTATATCTACAGTACCTCTGAAGGTCATTGCAATTCTTCTCTAATTTTTGTCCTTCCAGACAGTCATTTTTCTTCCCTTAAATAGACTACAGGGACCCCACCAATAAACAATAAACCACTTGGCCAAGAACAACTATGACCTGTGTGGAAAGCATTAAATCAGGGGTTCCCAACCTTTTCAAGCTGGGAGCCGAGTCATGCTCTCTCAGTCAGCTTTGAGGGCCGGATGGCCATTTTTGTCCTGCCTGCACAATGGGGTGGCCATTTTGTCCCAATAGCTTCAAAGGGATTGGCATTTTGTTTCTCAAATGCCCTTGGAGGGGTGGGGCACATGAAATGGTGCCATGGC
Organism: Bradypodion ventrale; assembly: GCA_035047345.1. Classification (NCBI taxonomy): domain Eukaryota; kingdom Metazoa; phylum Chordata; class Lepidosauria; order Squamata; family Chamaeleonidae; genus Bradypodion; species Bradypodion ventrale. The sequence continues at coordinate 22,777,721 of JAWDJE010000014.1, read as the reverse complement.
CCAGATCTGGCCCATGGGCCTTAGGTTGAGATCCCCTGCTTTAAACAGACTGTGCGCCGGGATAGGAAGATTAAGGGCTAATCTGAGAAAGTGGGGTTTCCTTGTAGATGACAGCCTGTGTGAATGTGGAGAAGAACAAACTATCTCCCATAGGATACACAATGCCCCTCAATGTGCACTGAGGAGGACCTTATGTGGGCAAGAGGAAATGCTGTCGATGTGGCCCAATATTGGGCAGATGTCATCTAGCCCTTCTAAAATTCTCTTTTGCTTTTAGATGTGTTAATTTTTTCTTTGTATGTTATGATATGCCGGTGGTGCATCTGACACGCATAAACAAACTTGGCAATCTTCATTTTGAAAGGGCCGATGGAGCCACAGGGTTGGCCTATCCGTCCCATTCTAGTCTCAAGTCCCTGCTCCGTATGAAACTCAAGGAAAGACGAGGTTATGCTTTGTGAAGTTATAAAGGAGCACTCTCAGATAGCAAGTGGACAGGCATGTGTACTTGTTGGAGATGCAAAGGTTTTGCAAATCTATTTCAAGTGACACTTCATCAGAAGGCTACCCTTCCTTCTGCTGACACCACAATAAGGAAGACATCAGAAGGGTCACACGGCCTCTGTGAAGTTGGATGTCATTTCTAGTCCTTGTATGCACCCTATCAAGTTTCATAACTGGTTCAAACCATGTCAACTCCAACATTACAGGTCCATAAGCTTTCTTTCTTCCCCATGGGATATAGGCCATCTTATCTCACCTAGCTTCCTATTGACATGGTACTTTGGACAAACAGGACCATCTTTTGCACAAATTAGTGGGTTCATAATAGACTGTGAAGATACTTCTGATTCCTGCTGACCCTAAACTGGGTTTTCAAGGTGTGTAGAATATATAAGGAGTGGATTGACCAATGCCACCTTCCAGGGAGTTTCCATGGTTGAGCTGGGATTTGAGCCAAGATCTCCTGAATCCAAGTCCATCCCTCTATCCACCCCACCCCAGGTCTTTTCCTCATCCATCCATCCATCCATCCATCCATCCATCTCTGTCACTGGCATGGAAGTTGCCACTGGACAACTAAACATCAAAAGGGAATCAAAGTCTACTGAGTCAGAATCAGAGTTTGGAAAAGTTACTTTTTCAACTGGATCTCCTGCTTGTTTTATCCTTCTCCTTGACATCACAGAAACATGTTTGCTTCATTAAACAGCATCAACACAGAGATAGAAAGACTTAACCTTGTGTTCTGCAACTCCCCTATGGCTATGCTGGTGGGGGATCATGGGATTTGTCATCTGAATTGTAATTAGGAAGAAAAGTGTCCTTCCTCTGGCCTGGCTCCATGCCGTGATCTTTTAAGCATCACTGGTGCTAACAACAAGGTGTCAGAGGAGAGAAGGCCATGAAGAGAAAATGGAAGGTGGAGATATTATGTTAGGGACCAAACAGGAGACCTTTGTTGGGCTAAGAAGCCCTGACTTGAAACCTCATGGCAAAGGAGGTTCTTGAGAGGAGGTTTGGAAGAAGAGTGAAGGAGAAGTGGTTTCTGTGAAGAAGGAGGCTTCAGCCAGCCATGATTGTACTCAAGGCATTGTCTGTTGGAGGCAGTTTCCTCAGGCAGCAGAATCTGAGAGGCAGCAACTGGATGTGGAAGGAGAGACCCATGTGCTAAGTGGCTCCGTGTGCTACCTTTGTTTCCTTGCTGCTCTCAGCCATGTTGGCAAGCATGGCCCCATTTTCAGTGGTGAAAAATTATCTACCTACCTTCCCAGTTGGCTGTTGTACATGAAATGAGGGACAGATCTCACTCAGCAAAATTTGTGAGGTTGACGCTGATCCAAGAATAAGAATGGGCTCAACATCTGGAAAGATCTCCCCCTTGTTAAAACAACAACAACTGGAAATCTCTGGAAACCCCATTATGTTCTTTCGGGACTGTTGACTCACCGCGGTCTACTGTAAGCAAGAAAGCCTTGGCTTTCCGACTGCAAGTCATCACAAGAGAAAATGAATTCTGTATGTCCGTTTGGTCATGCAGAAGAAGACAGTCTGGTGAAGATGAGAGAAGTTACTTTGGCCTCGTCCCTTTCAGTCCAAGAGGCCAACGGCAGAACCAAAAAGCCTTGTTTGGGATGGTGAACCAACGGACATCCCTGCCAGTGTTTCATAAGAAGTTGGCCGGACACCCAATGTTTTATTTGAATGTTTCCTTTGGACTCCGGAAAGGAAGCTGCATCAGCAGGGGAAAAAAAAGGGGGGGTAAAAAACACCAAAACTCAGTTTGTTCCTTGAATGAACGAGGGATTTTTTCAGATCACACAACTCACTGAAGGACAACAAGGTTGCTGAGGAGGAAAAGAGATTTCTTTGAGTCACAAGGTAAGTCTTCAAGGCATTGGAATTAGGGACAGGGGAATGGAAAGAAAAGTTAGATCCAGCATTGCTTTTTAAGACCATGGAAACATCTGCAGACCCAGAGAGCACTGGCTCTTTCGCGGTCAACGGAGATGAGCACTAAACCCTAGAGTCGGATACGACCGGCTTTTGAGCAAGGGAAACTTTTACCTTTGCCTAATATTTGGGAGAAATGCCTCCAGAAAGCACTGAGTCTTCCACTGAGTCTGGCCTATCCATCCACATGTGGGTCTCAGCTCAGCGCTAAACATAAATCTGTCTCCAAGGCTAAGATTTTAGTGGCTTCTCTCGCTTGCCTGGTTTAACACTTCCAGATATGAAATTGTGGTTACACTTATCAGTTGGCAAACGTCTCCTCTATCAGGGGGTGTTTGGTGAAACTGACTGACAGCAGACGTCAGAAAGACATAAAATTCAACGCTGTATCTATTTAGACATAATGCCTCATTTGGACGGATAGCAGCTCCCTTGGTAGTTTAGTGGTTAAGGTGCTGAGCTGGAGACTGGAAGGTTAGGTTTCGATACCTGAAAGCTGCACTTGGGGACATGAAAGGAGCATCATTCAGGCGTTCCCTGAAGTAATCTCTGACACAAAATTGTTGTTGTTGTTGTTGTTATTATTATTATTATTATTATTATTTTTGAGTGGATGAGCCCCTTTAGGTGGGGTGATGGTCCCTCTCAGTGGAGGAAATACCACTGGAAACCATCCTATTGGGTCTAATGACAAAATGAGTGGAGGAGGAACTCTGATTCCCAACGGTCATGGAGGCGGAAAAGGCCATGCCAGATGGACTGGTTCTGAAGGCGCACCTTGTCCATATCCTCAAGGCTGTGGCAGTCCATTGCAGCTCCAGTGTCAAATCCTGCACATGTCATTTCATATGTGCCGCAGGAGATGGCTCCATGATCATAGTGTGTGAGACGCTTCATGGCAAGCTGGGCTCCACCTTCAACAAATTCACACCAGTGGCATTTTTCCTACTTCAGGGGGAAAATGCATTCTCAGATAAGAGTTGCAGCCGATGACGAATGAATTATTTAAGAAGAGAGTTTTTCAGCCACTAGATCAGTGATGGTGAACCTTGGCACTCCAGGTGTTCTTGAACGTCAATTCCCAGAAGGCCTGATCAGCAGGTGTGTTGACTTGGGCTTCTGGGAATTGAAGTCCAAGAACACCTGGAATGCCGAGGTTGGCCGTCACGGCACTTGAGGAAACGGCGACAGCATCTTGTGCACCAGGCAGTTTTTTGGAACCAGGCCCAGAGGAATTCATAGACAGGAGTTCGATGAGTAGTTATGACAGATATGGAACCTCCATGTTCAAGAACAGTCTACTTTTGAATTGCAAGAAGAAGGCTGTTGCCTTCAAACCCTACTCAGTCACTTGCTGCAGGCATGCTTTTCAGTAGTGGGAGAAAGTTGTTGGATTATGCATCAGTCTTTTAGTCTCCACCAACAGGACTCTTAAACTCAGATGCAAAAGTAGGCAAGATTATTTTATTCCTGGTCAACTTCTTTACCAGGATGGGAAAAGATTTGAAGAAGTTTTATCTATGTCTGATCTTATTTCCTCCCCCAACTTAAAATGGTTTGAAAGGCAGAATTGTTTCTCGCCAGGAATTTAACTGCAACGGAAAGAGAATCTGGCATTTGGCTAAACAGGAATTTAATGATGTAACTTAGCCAGACTGTGATTCATCTCACCAGAGTCCAAGACTGTCCGTTAAGGTTGACGCTTGTACAGCTGGCAAGATCCTCGGATGGCTACCCGTTGCAACTGAGGCAGGGGTTCAACTGGTAAAGTTTCAGCCACAGAACCAAATGAGAAGGGATGCTTCGTCTGTGGGATAAGGGCTGCAGTGGTGCAGTGGTTAAGAAGCTCGCCTTGTCAGCTGGAAGGCCGGCAAGTCAGCAGTTCGTGACCTGGGTGCTGCATGACAGTTTGAGTGCCCCTCTCTGTCCCAGCTCCTGTCAACCGGCCAGTTCGAAAGCAAGAAATTGCAAGTTGGATAAACTGGGACCACTTCAGTGGGAAAAGATCTTGGGGACATGAAAAGAGCCTCATTTGGGCGTCCCCTGAGCAGAGTTTCTCCAGCAAAACTCGTTTCGACCCAGAACAATTTCTGACACAGAATTATTATTATCTGATGAAGTTCTGTCTGTCAGACCAAGATGTGAGGAAATGTCCTATCTTTAACCATGAAGTACTTTATTTCTTAGTTGTGCTGTTCTTACGGAACAGTGTACAATGGGTAAGAATAAAGATGGCCAGCAGGGAATAAGCCTCAGGGCTATGTTATTAAAAACTTCCAACTACTTTTTGAATTTATTTACTAAAATTTAGAGCATCTCTTTCACCTGGAAAACAGCACAAAATAGTTGGAACATTTTGTTTCTCAAGATGGAGGGGTGGGTGGGGCCACATGAAATGGTGCGATGGGCCAGATGGGGCTCACAGGCATACCTGTCAAGTATCCCGGATTGGCTGGGATTTCCCGAATTTCCACGCCGATTTTCTCCATTTCCCGCCCAGAGCTGCTGCTACCCCGTAATTTGGCAGCGGGGGGAAAGGAGTTACTGCACATCCCTTCTGCGCAGGTCCTTTCTATACATGCGTAGAACTCTTCTACGCATGCATAGAACCCTTCTACACATGTGTAGAAGGCTTCTGTGCAGAAGGGGATGCGTAGACGCCTTCTACACATGCGTAGAAGTGAGCTGCGCAGAACGGTTCTGCGCAGGTCCATTCTACGCATGCGTAAAAGCCTTCTACGTATGCGTAGAATGGACCTGCACAGAAACGTTCTGCGCAGGTCCCGTAATCTCCGGAGCTGCGCTTGACAGGTATGCTCACAGGCCTTAGGGAATCCCTGACTTAGACCATGAGAAAGTCAATTGAAACTGTAGGTTCTGGACCACATGGAGGATGATGTCCAACAGTACTACAAAAAGACCAGATTTCCATTTTAAGCCTCACCTTGTTGATGAAAAAAAGAACCCCCTTTTTTGCCTTCAATCCTTTTCTTTGTTGACTGGAAGGTGGGTAGGTCAACAGTTTGAGACCCGAGTGCTGCACGATGGAGTGAACTCCAGTCTCTGCCCCAGCTCCTGCCCACCTAGCAGTTCGAAAGCAAGAAATTGCAAGTAGATAAATAGGTACTTCACTTGAGAAGGCCTTGATGCTGGGAAAGGTGGAGGGCACGAGAAGAAGGGGGTGTCCAAAGATGAGATGGATAGATGGTATTGTGGACACAATGGGCACAGAGCTTGGTGGGCTGAGGAGAATGGTGGAGGACAGAGATGTCTGGAGGAAAATGGTCCATGGGGTCGCAAAGGGTTGGAATCGACTGTGCGACTGAACAACAACAACAAATAGGTACACTTCAGTGGGAAGGTTAAACAGTGTTCCATGCCTGCTTGCCACATGTCCATGGAAATGTCTGTAGACACAGACAGCATTGGCTCTTTGGCAATAAACAGAGATGAGCACTGAACCCTAGAGTCAGGTATGACTGGCTTTCGAGCAAGGGTGACCTTGACCTTGACCCTTTCCTTAGAGAACACGTAAAAAACTGCTCTTCTGGACAACGTCCAACCAACAGAGTGAGCGATGATGGGATTTGTAATCCAAAAGTGTAATTTCCCTTGCTGTTTCCATGAGTTTAATAATTTTCAGAACTGAAAAAGCCTGTAGAGTAACTTGATCAGGAAATTATTTTGTTTGGGCTTCTAATGCTACGAAAATGCTTGACTGTGGGGAGATTTATCAGCAGCTGCTCCCAGAAAGAAAGAAGTAGAAAGAAAGGAAGAAAAAAAACCCAAACAATGGGGCTGTTTTGTAGTATTGTTTTTTCTCTCCCTCTCTTTCTTAGATGTGATTTTGTCCCTGGAAAAGTTCTTGCGTTTTTCCTCGCCAAAGAGGTGGAATCGGAACAGTGTTGTCGGCTTTGCTCGTTGAGCCTTACAAAGGAGGGCTTTGGGTATTATCCGTGGGGAATTCTGGATGTAAAAGAAGGCAAAATTAAGGGAAAGACTCAGATTGTCCTGATGGCTCTTGCCCGGCTTCGTCTGTCACTTTGCAAGAAGAGCCGTCATATTTCTGGTTCAAACTGGGTAAGCCTATAGCCCATAATCTCATTAAATGAGCGATGGTTTCAGGGTACATATACAGATCTCCCTCCCTCTTATGCACAAGGAATGTATCCTAAGACCTAGAATGGATACCTGAAACCATGGATAACAGCAAATCCTATATTTAAATTACAGAGAGTGGCCTCTAGTGGCCAGATCTGGTAGTGTGCCATATGGACACATAAGTATTACAGTCAAACAACTGCAATATAGGGTCACTCAAAAACTAAAACAATGAAAGCTTTCGTAACTCACAGGTCACCTCTTCAGGCAAATGTACATGGCGTGGTATTTCAGGGATCTTTATTGAATATTTTTAGTTCTACAGGTAACTTAAATTGTGGAAACAGACGCCTTGGATGGAGGAAGCAATGTATATATATAATTTTTTTTATTTATTTTATTGCTATACCACCCATCTGGGATATTTTCCCACTCTGGGCGGTTTACAAGAGTTAAAACCATTAATTTACATCCAATAACAAATGGATGTTATAAGTTTCTTTTTCCTTTTAAAAAGAACCCCTTATAAAACAACATGCACTAAATGAAAATCAGAATAGCAGAGGGACATTGTGTTGGTAGAGTTGTGAGAAAAACAGAATTCCAACCCTTGGCTAGGTTGGAGGAGGAGAAGCCGATAAGAAGAGTTGTGGGGGAGATGTTTGTGGCTTCACCTCCGAAAGATTCATGTTTGCACAGAAAGGGAACATTGAGAAGCTCAGCCAGCTGAGAAGTTGCCTGCGCTGAATAATATTTGTTTTGGTTGTGTGCGGAAAAAGGAGTGGTGTCCTTGGGCTTGACTTTCGAGGGAGAAAAGCAATATTGGTCAACCTTTTATCAAAGAATTAAAAGAAAGAATCCTAGCCCCAAACCTTCTTGTCTGCAGTTGTAGCTACAGGAAATTTAAATCTTTTTTTTTTGGCAGGTTTCTAAATCAAAGCTATAAGGCAGGGGTTCACAACCTATGGCCCATGGGTCAAATCCGGCCCATGGCACCAAATAATTTTGCCCCCCAACCTTGCTCCTGCTGCTCCCGCTACCCCTGAATTGGCTGTGGACTAATTTAATGCATTTACGCAGCCATAAATGAGTCCATATTTCAAAACGTCCAAAAAAACCCCCCCAAATGCCACTTAATCTTCAGTGCCAACAAAACTTTGATATTTTTGTAATAAAAACCCTTTGATATTTACAGGTAAGTAGTACAAATAAATTCATGTAGTCATCACAAAAAAACTTCCTTTCGAAGAGAATTCGATAAATCTCTTTTCATTATCTATCACCAGGAAAGGGAAGATGTTCTGTAGAAGATTCAATAACGAACATTACAATCTATTACTTTCAAAATACTCTGTGTCACTACATTGACCGTTTGCAGATGTGCAATGTTCCTTGGAAACGACATTTCTTTCCCAGCTATATCAACATTTTTAGCTAAGCTAATGAGAGAACCCTGATGAAATCTTCATCCCTCCTGCTCAAAATGTCCTAATCATTGCAATATCTTTATTTACTCGAGACGTAGTTGGACTACTATATCCACTGATACCACCAAAAATGTGTACTCCTAAGATTGGACCAGGGGTTTCCAGCCCAAGGCCCATGGGCCAGATCTGGCCTACAGCACCTTTTCATGTCCCCCCCACCCCTCCAAGGGCATTCGAGAAACAAAATGGTCACCCCTTTGAAGCTGTTGGGACAAAATGACCAGGCAGGGCTAACCAACTCAATCTCGGCACGTCTTTAAGAGTTCATTTGCTAATGACCCATGGCTTCATGGCAGCCGCTCAATGTTTCCTTTACTGCAAAGAGGGTGAGGAACACTCTGGTAAGAGGGTCACCAAGATGGACGAAGGAGTCTTTTGTCTTTTCAGCACTGACTGATTCCTCTTTTCTTTCGTGAAAGATGTGTGCTGTCTTCCTTCTGCTTTGGGCATCTACACCGCAGGCCAGTGACCCGCTCGGTGAGAAAGCTTTTCGCAATAGAGAAGCCCGGGATGCCCCTTCCTGCGTACGCTGTTGTTCACCTGCTGAACAGCCGGCTTCTATCACCGCTTCACGCTATGCTCGGATGACCGGTAACTCCTTCTACTCCATGCCCAGAATCCGGACCACGGTTGATATCACGATCTTGAAAGGTAAGTGGAAACCATCTTCAAACAGGTGGTTTCATCATACCTGTCAAGTTTTGGATTTGGAAATAAGGGAAATTTCCCAGCAAATACAGAATAATTGACAGCTATGCTTATCCTTTGCTGCCCTCCAATGGCGGCAATAGGGCATTGCAGTCTAATTAATAAGGGATGACGGCAGGGAAGAGGTTAAAAAAATGGGTTTTCCCGGCCAATACGGGATACTTGACAGCTATGCATTTAATCCCCTGATGACTGAAGTATCTAGTGATGAAGGATGTTTCTCAGAAGGAAGGCTAAAGTAGTGATTACAAACTTCACCACTTGGGGGAAGCACCTTTGGGGAGGAAAAACCTAAATAAAAAAGTTCTTTGCAAAAGTGCTGAATGTTGTGTTTCGGAAATAGGATCCAGAGTGATTTACGCCCTATCCAATTGACCTGTGGTTCAGATCAAAACTGATTTGTAAAGTCACTTCACTTTGCCCTATCCATTCTGGTTTGGTCTGGACCTTGTGTAAACCAAGCAGAGCTTATTTGCTCTTGCATTGAAGATGTATGCCATATTTTCGAAAGGTCAATTCATGTTTGAAGGCAACATCCATCCATCCATCCATCCATCCATCCATCCATCCATCCATCTTCCTTCCTTCCTATCTAGCACAGGGGTTCCCAACCTTTTAAAAACGGGGGGTCGGGTCACACTCCTAGTCAACTTTTATGGGTGGATGGCCATTTTGCCCTGCCTGCATGATGGGAGCATACCTGTCAAGTGCAACTCCGGAGATTACGGGACCTGCGCAGAACGTTTCTGCGCAGGTCCATTCTACCCATGCATAAAAGCCTTCAACGGATGCATAGAAGCGACCTGCGCTGAAACATTCTGCGCAGGTCACTTCTACGCATGTGTAGAAGGCTTTTATGCATGCATTGAATGGACCTGCGCAGAACCGTTCTGCGCAGGTCACTTCTATGCATGCGTAGAAGGCTTCTACGCATTCCCTTCTGCACAGAAGCCTTCTACGCATGCGTACAAGGGTTCTACGCATGCGTAGAAAGGACCCAAACAGAAGGGATGTGCAGTAACCCCTCCCCCCCACTGCTAAACTACGGGGAGAAAATCGGCGCAAAAATATGGGAAATCCCGGCCAATCCAGGATACTTGACAGGTATGGATGGGAGGTGGCCATTTTGTCTCAGCATCTTCAAAGGGGCAGCCATTTTGTTTCTTGAATGCCCTTTGTAGGGTGGGGGAGCCACATGAAATGACACTGGGGGCCAGATCCTGCCCACATGCCCTAGGTTTGGGACCCCTGCTCCAGCTCCATTCTGGGTGGCTTACAACAATGAAACAGACAACCTCAAAACAAGGTTAATAAAATACATACTCAGATGGTATTTACAAATTTAGACTCTTACACTAATGAATAACTTACCTTTTTAATTTTCAGCCAAAATGTAACTCAGTCACCAAAAGCAAATCAGAATGGAATTAAAATTAAATTAAAATTAAAATTTAATTATTAAGTATCTAGTTTCTCATTACACTTTGGCTATTGGTGCTCAAAGACTTTGTCCCTCTGGCTTTCTTCTCCATCAACAGCTACGTCTGAGAAACATTTTGATAACCCACCTTCTCCTTGTGCTTATAGGCGACAAAGGCGAAATTGGCAACCGAGGAATTTCTGGCCCTGAAGGCAAAGCAGGGGAACCTGGTCAACGGGGTCATCAAGGCCGGAAAGGTCAAAAGGGTCACCCTGGCCCACCGGGCAATTCTTGCAAGCAACATTACGTGGCCTTTTCGGTGGGCCGCCGGAAAGCCCTCCATAGCAATGACTACTACCAGCACCTCACGTTCGACATGGAATTTGTCAACCTCCACGAGCATTTCAACATGTTTACGGGGAGATTCTTCTGCTATGTGCCGGGGATCTACTTCTTCAACCTGAACGTCCACACCTGGAACTACAAGGAGACCTACCTCCACATCATGAAGAACGAGGCCGAAATGGCCATCCTTTATGCTCAGCCGAGCGAGCGCAGCATCATGCAAAGCCAAAGCCTTATGTTGGACCTCCAGGAACAGGACGAGGTCTGGGTGCGGATGTTCAAGCGGGAAAGGGAGAACGGCATCTATAGCGAAGAGGCAGACATTTATGTCATCTTCAATGGGCATTTAATTAAGCCGGCAATCGAGTGAACGGTTTCCCAGCCCGTGGCTTCAAGGGACGAGAGAGGACAACCTGTTCTTTGGGATGTCCCATGATTGCAAAGTACGGTTGCAAATTGCATCGCTTTGTGGCATCCAAGAGAACATATTTGGGGTTGCTATTAGGCTTCAACCCATTGCTAGAACTGGGAAGCTACCTGAGGCAGGCTCTCAGGTACAGAAGGCATTCAAAATAAATCCCTACTTGGGCTTCCTAATTTTGTTCAAAATTGTTGTCTTGCACATGGGGTGAAAAAGGGATGAGATTTATGGGTTCCTCCCCTTAAGGAGTCCTTGATAAGATCAAGCCAGACGTTTGGGGACCCACCCCACACCCGCCTTTGACTGCCTTCCAACAACAGACCTGACATGGGCTTGGAAATCTATTGCTGTAACGTCCTGCTTAAAAATAAATAGATATTAAAATTCTCTCTGAGCATGTTTTCAATGCTGTATCTCCAGTGGTTCAAGTGGGAAAGTTGCTGGTGTAAAATGCAGATGATAAACGGGGAGTGTAACTTTCTCCCACTTGGTAGCCCTAATTCTATCATCTACAGCAGGGGTTCCCAACCTTTTCAAGCCGGGGCCCACATCACACTCTCTCAGTCAGCTTTGAGGGCCGGGCGGCCATTGTGCACTGCCTACACAATGGGGTGTGTGTGTGTTTTCCGCCATTTTGTTCCAACAGCATCAAAGGGGTGGCCATTTAATTATTTAATTATTCAAATTTATATATTGCTGCACAAATCGAACAAGTGACTCTGGGTGGCAGAACAACAGTGAAAACATTACAATCGTAAAACATTAAAAACCCTTAAAAACCCTGAATAGACCTTAAAGATTACCCTTCCCCTCCCCATCAATTAGTTAAAAATTATGGTTAAAATGCCCTTGGAGGAGTGGGGGCCACATGAAATGGTGCCATGGGCCAGATCCGGCCCACAGGCCTTTGGTTGAGAACCCCTGGTCTACAGTCATCAAAGCCGTCATGTGACTTTACAAAAGAGAAAGCTGCAAGACCAAAATGGGCAACCTATGGAGAACACCGTGCATCCCAAGCCTCTTGTCGTACTAATTAGAAGGGACACATTTCTGGTGAGGGGTCTACCCAGTGCCATCAATTTTGGGGGGTGTACTAGGCCTTAAATGCTCAAACCTTAAGTGAACACACTTGCATTGCTGCACTGAAAAGTAAGAAGAAAGTGGAAGAACGGACCCTAAGCACATTCATTCCAACCCAACCGCTCAAAGCCCAAACAAGAAGAATGCAGACATTCATTGACAGTCGCACACCTTGAACCCTACCAGTCTGAAGTTTAGTAACTTAAATTGAACAAGAAAGGGGGAAAAAAAAGAACATTATAGAATGCAAACCTTAGGTAGCAATGACGATGCAAGACCTTGGCTTCACCCTGTTGTTGTTGTTGTTGTTGTTGCTGCTCAGTCACACAGTCAAGTCCAACCCTTTGTGACCCCATGGACCACAGTGCACCAGGCTCCTCTGTCGCCTGCCATCCTCCATAGCCTGCCCAGATCTATGCCCATCATGTCAACAATGCTGTCTAACCATCTCATCCTCTTCCGCCCCCTTCTCCTTTGGCCTTCGATCTTTCCCAGCATCAAGGCCTTCTCCAGTGGGTCCTCTCTTCTCATTTGGTGGCCACAATACTTGAGCTTCAGCTTCAGTATTTCTCCTTCCAAGGAGCAGTCAGGGTTGATTTCTTTTAGGACGGACTGATTTGATCTCCTTGCAATCTAGGGGACTCTCAAGAGTCCCCTCCAGCACCACAGTTGAAAGGCGTCTTTTCTTCTGCGCTCAGTCTTCCTTAGGGTCCAGGTCTCACAGCAATGTGTTACTACCTGGAAGACCATCCCTTTAGCAATGCAGTCTTGTGTTGGCAGGCCAATGTCTCTACTTTTTGTTATGCTGCCTAGATTGGCCATGGCTTCCCTCCCAAGGAGTAAGCATCTTTTAATTTCATGGCATCAGTCTGTCACCATCTGAAGTGATTTCAGATCCCAAGATGTTCTTGTCAGCCAGCAGCCGCCACTTGAGCATGTTGGTTTTGCATTCAGAGACTCCAATCCTTAGCCTATTCAGGGACCTCCAAGTGATGTAGGGGAGGTTGAGCTCCTCAGCCATCTCCTCCTTTAATGTTGTTCCTTGTCCAGTGTGCTCCTTCCTCCATCTTCTAATTTGGTTTTGCTCTTGTGCACCCTCAAGAATCTTCTTGCCATAAAGCTCTTTCCAGATCTGAGCCGGCGAACATAAGGCTCATCTCCATTCAGAAGATGTTGAGGGTCCTTCTCTTGCTTAGTTCTCTCAGCATCTGCTGCTACTTCTCTGTCTCCTTATCTTGGGCGGAGCGATACCAACATATTAGGCATGGGAAAGTGTGTGGGGTGTCCCCTGGTTTTTAAGGCTGAAATGCGCTCCCCACTCAGTCTACGATATCATTAAGGATACAGACATTGTTGCTACTGTGGACCCACAAAATCATGCTGTTGATCTAATGAAGGGTTTCTCAACCTTGGCACTCCAGGTGTTCTTGGACTTCAATTCCCAGAAGCCCAAGTCAGCATCCCTTCCGGTCATCAAGTTCAGTGTCTTAACCATTAAGCCACCATAGACGTCTTGACACACCCACACACTTTAGCAGTATGTTTTCTCTTTCTTAAATAAAAGGTGACCTTAGATAAAGGTAAAGGTCGCCCATGCTCGAAAGCCAGTTGTATCTGACTTTATGGTTCAGTGCTCATCTCTGTTTATAGCTGAAGAGCCAGCACTGTCTGCCTTTGCAGACATTTCCATGGACATGTGGCAGGCATGCCTAGACACAGAAGTGCAGGGAATGCTGTTTACCTTCCCACCAAAGTGGTCCCTATTTATCTATTTGCAATTTCTTGCCTTTGAACTGCTAGGTTGGCAGGAGCTGGGACAGAGTTGGCAGTAGTTTTGCCATACGGTTTGGAAAACTGGGATTGTCCTGGATTCAAGGTTGGAAAAATTCTCACGCCCAGTTCAATAGAAATCATGGTAAAGTCCCGGATTTTTAAAACTTACTGATTGTGTATTATAACCCACCATTAAAATAAATTCAAACTCTCGCCATCAAATGAGTGATTTCCTGCCACATTGGAGTTGGAGTATACCTGGAGACAAATCTTAATGTCCTTGCCTCACACCACTGTCCGATAATTTATTATTATTATTATTTATTTAGATTTATATCCCGCCCTCTTGCCCGAGGGCAACCCAAGGCGGCGCACAACACATAAAAACATTACCTTATAAAAACTCCATTAAAACTACAATAAAAAACTCTTTAAAAACCAACCCATAATCTAAAAAGACCCACCCCTCCCCACAACCAGTAAAGGGACATGTAACTTCAACTGAGCCAATGTGCAGGAGTCAATACCCCGTCGGCTCCCCAAACTTGCCCTGCCAGCCAGGCTTTCAACCCTTTCTGGAAGGGCAGCAATTCGGACTGAAGCCTTAAGTCTGCCAGCAGGAGGTTCCAAAGAGTTGGGGCGGACACAGAGAAGTCCCTTCTCCTTGTTCCCTTAGGAACACTGAGGGACCCTCTCCGGTCCGCCCTGGTAGGATGGGCGGACTCTCTTAGGGCGATGCGGTCTCTTAGGTAGCCTGGCCCACAACCATGAAGGGCTCTAAAGGTCATTACCAGCACCTTGAATTGCACCCGGAGACAAACTGGTAACCAGTGCAGCTCCCGGAGCAGTGGTGAGGCATGAGCATAGCACCTGCACCCCATCACTACCCGAGTCGCCGCATTCAGGACCAGCTGCAGCCTCCGAATGGTCATCAAGGGCAGCCCCATGTAGAGCGCATTACAATAATCAAGTCTGGAGGTGACCAGCGTGTGTGTGACCATGAGCAAGGAATCCCTATCCAGGAGTGGGCGCAACTGGCGAATTACATGGAGTTGTGCAAAGGCCCTCCTGGCCACGGCTGCCACCTGTTCTTCTAGTAGTAGTCGCGCGTCCAGGAGGACCCCTAAGTTGCGCATTGGGTCTGTCTGGGGCATGACAGCCCCATCCAAGACCAAGGATGGCAGCTCCCGGGATAGTGTGGGACCCCGAATCCACAGTCACTCAGTCTTGCTAGGGTTCAGTTGTAACCCGTTAGCCCCCATCCAGACCCCCACAGCCTCCAGGTACCCGGCCAGGACATTGCCAGCATCACTTGGGTCCCCATGGGCCGAGATATACAGCTGAGTGTCATCCGCGTATTGATGGTACCGCACCCCGTGGGAACGAATGATCTTACCCAGCGGCTTCATGTAGATGTTGAATAGGAGAGGAGAGAGCACCGAGTCCTGAAGCACCCTATATCGAAGAAGCCTAGGGCTGGACCTCTCACTCTCCAACCACACCGACTGGGTCTGGTCCTCCAGGAATGAGGATAACCAGGACAACACAGTGCCCCGTATCCCTAACCCTTTGAGCCGTCTGTTGTGTATGGATTGTAATGTGTAGCCAATGAGCTACCGAGGAGCCACATTCAAATGTATAGCCACTATATATAATGAGCTGTTCGTCTGCCATTACCACATGTTCCCCCTGACCATCATGCAATAAAGATGAGTTAAGCCAGACTTCGGCTGTTTCTGTTGTCTTGGTTCTTGAACACTAAACCGTCCCAGAAGAATACGGGTGATCGACGGTATCGAACGCCGCTGAGAGGTCAAGGAGATCAAGGAAAGATGGATGACCACCGTCCCGCTCCCTCAAGAGATCATCCACAAGCGCGACCAATGCTGTCTCCGTACCTTGACCAGGCCTGAAACCAGACTGAAAGGGATCCAGATAATCCGCTTCATCCAGGACCCCCCGCAGCTGACGCGCCACCGCCCTCTCCAACACCTTCCCCAGAAAGGGGAGGTTGGAGACCAGTTGAGAAGTGTGACCAGTGTGTTTCCTGGAACTGAAGATGTTAAGAGTTGACCGTGATGCGACTTTTCAGAAGCACAACAGATCATCTTACAATAAGAATTAACTGTTGTAAATAAATTCATTTATGTATTGATATATTTAATGTGAAAGTGTTTTACAGCTGTTTGTTTAAAAAAGGCTATTTTGTAGATAACCCACCCATTTTTGTCAAGTATACTTCTGTCCCGGTTTTGTGGGAGAGAATTATGGCCACTCTAGACGGGAGCTCACTCCATCTTGCAGTACCCGGGAATCAAACTCCAACCTTCCATCTCTCAGTCAGCATCTTAACCACTTGAGCCACTGCAGTCCAAAGGCGACGTTACACTTTCCCCAAAGCCATTCCTTACCCTTGTGGCCTTCCTGGAGCTGATTCTTAGGAGCCCTGCCTGTACCACGATTCATTCATAGGAAAACCTGAAATCTGTTTCCAAAAGGCTACATTCAATGGAACAAGCCATGACATCAATTTGCTTTGGTAATTCACCAGGAAATATTATGGGGCAGCCTCTCTCGGTGTGCGCGTGCACATGCGTGTGTATGTGTGTGTGTGTGTGTTTAAAAAAGCTACTTCTCTCAAACCTGGCTCATCTGCAGCACCCTGTTTATGATAAATTGAAGATTAAGTGTGCCTTTTTACTTATCTCATGTTTCCCATGCAATTGATTCATCTGTATGCTGGCACCGGGCCACCTCCGCGGGAAAAATGTCCATGCATATGCTGGCAGGGGAGGTATTTAGAGGGGGGAGAAATGTCCAAGCACATTTGCAACACTGATGGAAATGGAGAGGATTTGAGCACAGTTTGGTTTCGGCAAAGCAGCAGGTAGAGGTAGCAGTGAAGCTGACATTTGCAGATAAGCTATAACTCTTGCCGTTTATATGAGAAGAGAAGTCTCCTTGAATAGAAACAATATTTTGTTATCCCAAGTCACAAAAAAGCAAGACTGTCGTGGTTGAGATTAACATTGGAAGCTGCAGCAGCTTGCAAGAGAACGAAATTGAAATTCTACAGGTGGGCAATACCTTTATTAAGAGAGCAATCAATTCAATTGCAATTACATTTATATATTGCCCCATTGTTACGGAAACATCTGCAGGCGCAGACAGCCCTGGCTCTTTGTCTTTAAACAGAGATGAGCACTGAACCCTAGAGTCAGATATGACTGGCTTTCGAGCAAAGGTGACCGTTACCTTGTACCGCCATATAGTGCTTAGTACACTCTTTGGGTGGTTCACAAGTTAATTTGCATTTTGCCCCTAAAACGCTGGGTACTCATTTTACTGACTTGGGAAGGATGTAACGCTGAGTCTACCTTGATCCAGGTCAGGATCGATCTCGCAAAGTCAGCAGTTTGGGCTGCAATACAGCAGTTTAACCACTGTGGCACCAGCACTCTTGGGGCTGCAGTGGCTCAGTGGTTAAGAAGCTCACCTGGTTAGGTGGAAGGCCAGCAAGTCGGCAGTTTGAGACCTGGGTACTGCATGACGGATTGAGTGCCCATCTCTGTCCCAGCTCTTGGGAACATGAACTTAGCCTCATTCGGTGGTCCCCTGAGCAGAGTTTCTCCCACAAAAATCTCTTCAAGAAATTATTATTATACCAGGACTCTTCACCCCAGAAATGTAGGGTGCGTAACACAATAGGCTGTGAAACCTTTCTCAATGAGACCAGTGTTGGTAACATGCAAGCTTGCTATTTTTCCAATGGACCTTATGCATTTTTTTGATAAGGGGTGATGAAATGTCATCTCACAGCATTCTTCTTCCCCCAAGAAAAAAAATATCCCAGACCTGGGAGTCCCCCCACCCAACACACATTTTAGCCCACCCATGTTTTGTTCTTTCCAGATCTTGTGATATTTATTTTTGACATTCTTGCTTTATGTAGATATGAAAAATTTCTGATTTACCATCCTATTTGCATCTGAAAAGATTTCCTTGACTCGGGAGATTGATGCTGAAATCTATTGGGAAGCAGATTATTTTTCAACCACTGTGTGATCAGGCGAAATGATAGACAGACATGTTTCATAGGAATGGAAAATCACGGTCTACTAAAGCAAATTCTAGCCTGATAACAGGTTGACGTCAGTGAAATGTAACCAGTCATTTTCATGACATCAGTGGGTTTCGATTGGCTGGTTGAGGAAAAAAATATATCCTTGAAACTGCTTTCTGTGGAAGAGCATTAAGACACAGTGGATCTTAAAACTCGGCTTATATGATTTGGACATTTCACTTATCATTCACTTATTTTGTAAATAAATTGCAGCAAATATCCATTATTATCCTGCTTCCCCGAGATGCATTATAACTCAACTCTATAAACTATAGATAGAACTGGCTGTGTTCACAACTGCCAATTAAAATAATGCTATCTATTTATCAGGGACTGCGGTGGCTCAAGTGGTTAAGATGCTGAACTTGAAGACTGGAAGGTCGGAGTTCAATTCCCTGGTACTGCAGGACGGAGTGAGCTTCCATCTCTGCCCCAGTTCCTGCCAACCTAGCAGTTCGAAAGCAAGAAATTGTACGTAGATAAATAGGGACCACTTCGGTGGGAAGGTAAACAGCGTTCTGTGCACTCCAGTGTCCAGGCATGCCTGCGACATGTCCATGGAAATGTTTACAGACGCAGACAGTGCTGGCTCTTTGGGTATAAACAGAGTTGAGCACTGAACCCTACAGTTGGATATGACTGGCTTTCGAGCAAGGGCGACCTTAACTTTGCTATCTATCTATCTATCTATCTATCTATCTATCTATCTATCTATCTATCTATCTATCTATCTATCTATCTATCTATCTATCTATCCATCCATCCATCCATCCATCCATCCATCTATCTATCTATCTATCTATCTATCTATCTATCTATCTATCTATCTATCTATCTATCTATCTATCTATCTATCTATCTATCTATCCATCCATCCATCCATCCATCCATCCATCCATCCATCCACCCATCCACCCATCCATCCATCCATCCATCCATCCATCCATCCATCCATCCATTCATTCACTAGCATTGAAGGAGCCACTGTGGACAACTAAATGTCAAAAGGAGATTAACATATACTGAGTAAGAAACAGAGCTTGGAAAAGTTACTTTTTCAACTGGATCTCCTGCTTGTTTTATCTTTCTTATTGATATTTCATAAACGTGTTTGCTTCATGAAACAGCATCAACACAGAGATAGGAAGACTTAACCACGGGGTTTGCCATCTGAATTGTAATTAGGAAGAAATGTGCCCTTCCTCTGGCCTGGCTCCATGCCGTGATCTTTTAAGCATCACTGGCGCTAACAACAAAGGTCACAGGAGAGAAGGCCGTGAAGAAAAAAAAATGGAAGGTGGAGCTACTGAGATGTTGAGGACCAAACAAGAGACCTTCAAACGTCTGACTTCAAACTTCATGGCAAAGGAGATCCTTAAGAGGAAGTTTGGAAGAAGAGTGAAGGAGAAGTGATTTCTGTGAGGAAAGAGGCTTCAGCTAGCCATGATCTTGCTCAAGGCATTGCCTGTGGTGGTCTGGTGCTCCTGTTAGAGGCAGTTTCCTCAGGCAGCAGAAGCTGAGAGGCAGCAGCTGGATGTGGAAGGAGGGACCCATGTGCTAATTGGCCTCATGTGCTGCTATTAAGGTTCCATGCTGCTCTCAGCTGTGTTGGCATGCATGGCCCCATTTTCAGCGGTGAAAGAATAAATGAGTATTCCAAATGTAAACTTCACAAAATGTTTTTAATATTTATACTTCTATAACAGGGATTCTCAACATGTGGCCCATGGGCTATGTGGCCCACGGCAACACACCAGGAAGTGCCATGTAGTGGAGGAAGGGCAAAATGGTGGTCCGTCCCCTGCAGCTGTCTGAGGGAGCATGACCTGGCCCCCAGCTTTAAAAGGTTGAGAACTCCTGGTCTATAAGAAACAACAATAGTCATATTTTAAAAATGAATGCTACAACTTGCACACTCTGGGTTCTTTTCACCAGCACCAGAGCGGAAGTCGTTTGAATAATTAAATAAGAATTCAAATGTTTTTCTGAACCCAAATGCGAACCAGTTCCAAGATATGTTCATCAACCAGAGTAGAGCATTTGCAACATGGAGGAAGAGATATATACTCCCAAAATGCACATCATTGAGAATGTTGGAGGCCATGCTAATAACCCATGCTGGCCACAGGAATTCCAATATTTGTAGTTTAAAAAAGTTATTTTCCCAAGCTTTGCCACTTGGCTACCCAACTCTTGAGAAGCTGCAATTTACTATGTGACACAACTGCTAAAAACAGTGCGTTCAATGGAAAGCGATGAGATGAAATATCAAACTGTGGCATTTGATAGAGTCAACCCTATTAGGCTGAAATTTATGTCGTAATAAAGAGGCCCATTAGACACTGAATGCCCTTGTCTTCATTAATACTTTTGCCGGGATGTGTAAGCGGCACCATTCCAAGAAACGTTTATTATCTCCCGGGAAATATATTAATTAATGCCAAAATTAATCCGGCTGAAAATTGTCCCATTGCCTTCATGGAGACATAAAGCAAATGAACTGCCCTTCTTAGATTAGGACAGGGTGGGTTTCATTTGTACAACCACTTATATATATATATATATATCTCATTCCCCAGTGGTGTCATAGAAATACATGAGGTCTTCATCCACTCACTAAAAATGAGATACAGGAAATCTTTTATGTTTGCCGCTGAGATTGTCTGGCCTCAAAATAACGTCTGCATATCTAGCTGGAGAACTTGCGGTCCTCCAGATGTTGTTTGACTCTCAAGCCCATCATCCTCTGCCTACATGGCCAAAAATGGGTGTTGTTGTTTCATAATGTATTGAAGGGCCACTAAGTCCTTATGTAAACCCCATAGCTTTCAATGTAGAACATTAAAAAAGAAGACCTTTAGATTTGCCGAACTAGAAGAACGTTTCACCTCTGTTTGTCTGCTCACAGAAAACGTCATCATCATAAGCGACCCTAAGTACTGAGTAACAAATATCCTGTTTATTTAGACATGAGGCTCATTGAACTCCATGGGACTTACTTCTCAGTAGATACATGTGTGACAGTGTTGTCATAGTCAAGAGTAGGGGTTCCCAAGCTTTTCAAGCCATGGGCCGGGTCACGCTCTCTAAGCAAGAGAACGACCCTTGATGTTGTCTGAATGGAGATGAGCCTCAAGTCCGCCAGCTCAAATCTAGGAAGATCTTTATGGTAAGAACAAACATTGAGGGCACTCAAGAACAAAACCAAATTAGAAGATGTAGGAAGGAGCTCACTGGACAAGGAACATCATTAAAGGAAGATATAGCTGAGGAACTCAACCTTTCCGACATCACTTGGAGGCCCCTGAATAGGCTGAGGGTCAGAGAACCCTAAATGCAAGACCAACAGGCTCAAGTGCATAGCTGTCAAGTATCCCTTATTGGACGGGAAAACTCCTTATTTCACCCTCTTTCCTGCCGTCATCCCTTATTAATTAGACTGCAATGCCCTATTGCCGCCATTGGAGGGCAGCACAGGATAAGCATACCTGTCAAGTATCCCTTATTTGCCAGGAAATTTCCCTTATTTCCAAATCCAAAACTTGACAGGTATGCTCAAGTGAGCTCTGGATTGTCATGGTCTCACCATGTGAAAATGTACACTCTTGTTGGTATTGCTCCACCTAAGATAAGGAGAGAAGTAGCAGCAGATGCCGAGAGAACTAAGCAAGTGAAGGACCCTTGACATCTTCTGAATGGAGATGAGCCTCAAGTCTGCCAGCTCAGATCCAAGAAGAGCTTTATGGCAAGAACAAACATTCTTGAGAGTATGTAAGGCCAAAACCAAATTAGTAGATGGAGGAAGGAGCTCACTGGACAAGGAATGATGTTAAAGGAGGATTTGGCTGAGGAACTCACCCTCCCCTGCACCACTTGGAGGACTCTGTATAGGTTGAGGGTTGGAGTCTCTGAATGCAAGAACCGGACGGCCATTTCCCCCTGCCTTTATGATGGGGATGGCCTGTACATTCAAAAGGAACCACACATGGCACTTCCGGGTGTGGCGGAGGTGGTGGTGGGCCACATGAAATGGCACAGAGGGCTGCATCCAGGCCATAGGTTGAGAACCCTTGTTCTAAGAGGAGCAAAAGCTGTCCCTGCTCTTCTAAGCCCGCTGCCTTCCTCTTGCGTTTTGGCCATGGCACAGAATTGCTAAGTGCCAATTTAAGACTGGCTAGCCTGCTCTTCGGCATCAGTCTTCCCGCTAATTTGATTAACTCCCAAACCCACGCTTTGTCTTTTGGCTGCCGGCAGTCGCCTCTGGACTCAACACCAAGGGGTGGGGGAACCCACGACTCCTTGTGCACATGGCCAGCCCTGTGCAGAAGGGGCAAGAAAGGCGAGAGAAATATCCCACCTGTTTTGTGATCCTGAGTGTCACTGGATGTAATTTTTGATAGGGAAGCAGCCGCATAAGCAACATATGCGTGGGAAGAAGGCTGGACTGAATGCTTGGAGAGGCATGGAAAGAAATCCAGAAAAACAAAGCCATCACTTGTGACATGACTATGTGAACAGCCTGGATTCCTCCTCTTATCTATCTATCTATCTATCTATCTATCTATCTATCTATCTATCTATCTATCTATCTATCTATCTATCTATCTATCTGTCTGTCTGTCTGTCTGTCTGTCTGTCTACCAACCTATCTACCTACCTACCTATCTATCTATCTATCACATTTATACCCCACCCATGTGGGATGGACTCCCACTCTGGGCGGCTTAAAGGTAAAGGTCAGCCTTGCTCAAAAGCCGGTCGTATCCGACTCTAGGGTTCAAGTGCTCATCTCTGTTTCATAGACAAAGAGCCAGTGCTGTCCCCTCCTGCAGACGTTTCCATGGTCATATGGCAGGCATGACTAGACACTGGAGCGCATGGAACACTATTTACCTTCCCACTAAAGTGGTGCCTATTTATCTGCTTACAATGTCTTGCTTTCGTAACTGTTAGGTTGGCAGGAGCTGGGACAAAGATGGGAGCTCATTCCGTCCTGCAGTACTCAGGTCTCGAACTGCTGACCTGCCGCCTTCCAGTCAGCATCTTAGCCACTATTAAAATAGAATGAAATCAAGTAAGATAAAAGTGAAACAAACGCCATTAAGACAATAAAGCAACCCCGACGTACCTAATCAAAATCAGAACCGAGGACCCCAAACTCTAGTGGCCGAAAGCCAATGGGAGGGTCTCTTCTTTGGTCTTCAACGAAATGCCACCGACCTCCTCAAACAGGAAGGTTTTCAATTGTCTCTTAATGGACTCCAAGGAGGTTTTTCTGGTGACAAAATCCCACAAAGAACCAAACAAGAGAAGGGAAAGAAAAGAAGCAGAAAACTTATCACAAACTGCAGTGTGTGATGATGGAGTACACAGAAGGTAAAGGTCACCCTTGCTCGAAAGCCAGTCGTATCTGACTCTATGGTTCAGTGCTCATCTCTGTTTCAAAGCCGAAGAGCCAGCGCTGTCTGCTTCTGCAGAGATTTCCATGGACATGTGGCAGGCATGACTAGACACCGGAGTGCACGGAATGCTGTTTACCTTCCCACCAAAGTGGCTCCTGTTTATCTAATTGTAATTTCTTGCTTTTGAACTGCTAGGTTGGCAGGACGACCGGAGCTCACTCCGTCATGCAGTACCAGAGTATCGAACTCTGACCTTCCAGTCATTGAGTTCAGCGTCTTAACCACTTGAGCCACTGCAGTCCCACAGAAAGAGCCTCTTCAAAGATTGTGGTATTTTTGAATCACAATCGGGGGCACCCTGGGTAATGGTAACCTTGTGTTTCTGGCTAATCTTTCTCACACTAGGTCGGGCGAAGGGAACTCACCAAAAGGTGCCTTCATTCTGGCAGTTTCACCTCTGGCCTAGACATGGAAGAAGAAGTGTGTGTTGATGGATAATAATAATAATAATAATAATAATAATAATAATAATAATAATAATAATAATAATAATAATAATAATAATAATAATAATAATAATAATAATAATTCCCAACTGCTCCCTAATAATAATAATTTCATGTCAGAAATTATTCTGGGTTGAAAAGATTTTTGATGGAGAAACTCCGCTCAGTGGATGCCCAAGTGAGGCTCCTTTCATGTCCCCAACAGCGGGGACAGAGATGGGCACTCAATCTGTCATGCAGTACCCGGGTCTCGAACTGCTGATTCGCCAGCCTTCCAGCTAACAAGGTGAGCTCCTTAACCACTGAACCACCACATATTAAACATGTGCCATCAAATCGATTCTGACTTATGGTGACCTTTTCCCAGGATTTTCCATGTCAAGAATACACAGAAGTGATTTATCATTTCCTTCCTCTGGGGGGAGCTCTTGAGATGACTGTGCAACTTGCCCAGAGCTACGGAGGCTGGCTATTCTTCCACAATAAACCCAAATGTGTCCCTGGAACACCTGATGAAGGTCTGTGATAAATCCAGGTTGACTCTTCTTGAGAATCTAACTCCCAACATCTGGTGCCACAGCCAGATAACTAGTTTATCCAGCTAGCTGATGTCTTTAAGGTAAAAGTCCTCAAGGTCTCCCTTGCTCGAAAGCCAGTCATATCTGACTCTAGGGTGTGGTGCTCATTTCCATTTCCAGCCAAAGTGCTGTCTGCATCTACTGATGTTTCCGTGATCATGTGGTAGGCATGGCTAGAAACCAGAGTGCACAGAACGCTGTTTCCTTTCCTGCCGAAGTGCTACCTGCTTATCTACTTGCAATTTCTTACTTTCGAACTGCTAGGTTGGCAGGAGTTGGGACAGATGACAGGAGCTCAGTCCATTGGGCAGCACGCAGGTCATGACCTGCTGACCCGCCGACTTTCCAGTTGCCAAGCTTAGCATCTTAACTACTAAGCCACCTTAGGTTGGGAACCCCTGCCTTAAAGCCTTGCCTGCAGTCGGAAGGGTTACAATCCAGTCTACCCTTAAAGATAAAGGTTTCCCTTGCTCGAAAGCCAGTCGTATCTGACTGTAGGGTTCAGTCCTCATCTGTTTCAAAGCCAAAGAGCCCAGCACTGTCTGCTTCTGCAGACGTTTCCGTGGTCACGTGGCAGGCTTGACTAGACACTGGAGCGCATGGAACGCTGTTACCTTCCCACGGAATTGCTCCCTATTTATGTACTTGCAATTTCTTGCTTTTGAACTGCTAGGTTGGCTGGACCTCATTGTATCACACAGTCAGCCTTCCAAATGGCTCTCCGTTTCCAGAAAGTCCATTCTGACAGGCTATACAGCTGCAGACACCTGAGCAAAAGGGGACAGGTATTGCCAGGCTGGTGACCTTGAGTGTCTGGGACAGAGAAGTACATATTAACCTGTTTTCCCTTTCGTCCTCCATGTCATGACAGCCAGGTGCTATATCTGATTAATGTTTGCATCAGACCTGTTGCTACGAGAAAGTCCTGCTGCCTGCTTTTATTTTGCTTTTTCTCTGTCTTTTTTCCCCTCTGCTTTTTTCCCTTTTCCTGCCTCCATAACTCAGACCAGGGGTGCCCAAACTTTTTGGGTTATGGGCCGGTCACGTGGTTCAGTGGGCAGGCCATGTGGTTCCTCCCACCGGAAGCAAAACGTGCCTTGCAATCTGTGTTTTTGCAACAGGATAAGATAGATTTTAGGCTGCCATTTTTTCAGGGGTGCCTGAACTATGGCCTGTAGGCCGGATCCAGCCCCTGATGCCAATTCATCCGGCCCACATCACCCTTGTCACTCCTAGTACTAGAAGTAAAACACTCTTGGGGCATGTCTTACTTCCACTACCAGGACCGATGAGGGTGGTGTGGGCCGGATGAATTGGTGTTGGGGGGCCAGATCCAGCCCACAGGCTGTAGTTTGGGCACCCCTGACTCAGACCTTCCCTTGTTGAGCTCCTGCAGCAAAAGAAAGAAAAGAAGGAAGAGTAGAGAGGAAAGAATGCATCTATCGGTCTTTCCCCAACGCATTTCATCACAAGTCAAGTCTGCCTGGATCACAGCTGCCTTTTCCGTCTCCAAACACGGCCTGTTTGTCATTCAGATTTCCCAAAGCTGCATGAAGAATAGTTGCCAAATTAAATTACAAGTTTGTCTAAATTCAACATCTGTTTAATATCTGTCCCTAGCAGCTGCTTAGAGGAACTGAAGATTCAATCAAGACGATCCAGAGAATCAAAACTATATATATATGGTTGGCAGGCCAGCAGTTCAAGACCCGAGTGCGGCATGATGGAGCGAGCTTCTGCCATCTGTCCTGGCTCCTTTCAACCTAGTATTTTGAAAGCAAGAAATTACAAGTAGATAAATAGGTACCACTTTGGATACTGGAGACTGCTAAAGAGACAAACAATTGCGCCTGAGATCGGATCCAACCTGTGACTTTCTTTAGAAGCAAATGGAATGAAGCTGAGACTGTTGTATGTTGAGTGCATTGTAAGAAGACAGATCTCGCTGGCCAGGTTATCCTGCTATGGTAATAGAGTAGACCCTACTGCCAGCAACTCAATGCCGAGCATCAAGTAGCAGTTGGCTAACCTTACAACCCTGGGGACTAATGGCCTTGGGTGCTGAAGTCCACAGGGAAGGGTGATGGTTTCCATAAAGAAAACCACAACCTTGAGTTTGCAAATAGGTATTTGAAGAGTTTCAGAACCACGTTACTCAAGGCACAAGAACAAGAACAGAAGGGAAAAAATGAAAATACTGTATTTTCCGGCATATAAGATGACTGGGCGTATAAGATGACCCCCAACTTTTCCAGTTAAAATATAGAGTTTGGAATATACTTGCCGTATAAGACTATCTCTCTTCCAATGCACACCAAATAAAAATTAACCCACGCTCAACCCTCCGAGTCGAATGGGCAGGTTCTGGTGGAGAGCCAATCCACGCTCACGTTCTCCTCCTCGAGGTACAGGAAGATGTGTGCAGCTTGCTTCCCCTTGCTTCATTCTCCCCGCACAGAGCAGGGACTCGGTCGTGGCACCCCCCACCATATGCGCCGGACATATGAAGCAAGGGGAAACAAGCTGCAGTTAAGTACCTGTCCTATAAGACGACCCCCGACTTTGGCACAGATTTTTTGGGGTTAAAAAGTAGTCTTATACGCCAGAAAATACAGTAATAATAATCTATATGGGGCAATTTGGTAATTTGCCCTAGCCTGCCACGATGTGGGGCTTTTTGGGACGTCCATCCCCAACCAGTGGAAAACAGCTATTGTTCCCTTGCCCCATCCACATTACATTCTCTGGCGCTCATTTCTATTAGCAACCGACATCCATAACTAAGCGTCAGACAGTAACTGTCTTGAAAGGTTGCTGCTTGTCTTGGGTTGGGAATTGATGCATTAAAAGCTTTCCGAAAATTGCTAATTAAATTTGATGAATTGCAATAATCATCACCCGGCAATGCGAATATGAAGGCTTGGCAAGACAACAGGGGCCACCTTGAAACTTCTGATGGCGCTCTTGATGGAGCTTGAGGAAAAAAAATATTTAAGTGTCAAAGGAGGGGGAGAAGGCGGTGGCCATACTGTGAGATGTAGGATGATAGGAGGATGATGCCAGCGATGTAGAATAATGGGGGTGGGAAGGATGTTGCTTTGGGGTGGTCACTCCTTTTGCAGTAACTTGATAATGCCGGGGCTCGCTTGCACTACATAAGGGATTCTCAACCTGTGGCCTATGGACCGGATGTGGCCCATGGCACCATTTCATATGCCCCCCCCCTGCCTCCAACACACCAGGAAGTGCCATGTGGTGGAGGAAGGGCAAAATGGCTATCTGGCCCCCGAAGCTGTCTGAGGGAGCATGACCTGTCCCCCATCTTAAAAATGTTGAGAACTCTTGCACTACATGTTGCGGGGAAAGCCTCAAGAAGTCTGGGAGTGATTCCTGTCGACCCAGGGGAGCCAAGAGTCTGTCATCAGATGTGATGGCAGGCATCTGCCATGGGGGTAAAGAAAGAAAACTGATCGCCTTCATGTAACCACGATCACCTCTGAAGGATACGTGGAGTTTGCTGTCCTACAATCATAGAACCATTGAGTTGGAAGGGGCCTTTTAGACCAGGGGTTCTCGACCTTTTCAAGCTGGGGGCCGGGTCACGCTCGCTCAGTCAGCTTCGAGGGCCAGATGGCCATTTTGACCTGCCTGCATGATGGGGGCGGCCATTTTGTCCCAACAGATTCATAGGGGGTGGCCATCATAGCTGTCAAGTACCCCTTATTGGCCAGGAAAACCCCTTATTTTACCCTCTTTCCCGCTGTCATCCCTTATTAATTAGACTGCAATGCCCTATTGCCACCATTGGAGGGCAGCACAGGATAAGCATAGCTGTCAAGTATCCCTTATTGGCCAGGGAAAACCCTTATTTTACCCTCTTTCCCGCCATCATCCGTTATTAATTAGACTGCAATGCCCTATTGCCGCCATTGGAGGGCAGCAAAGGATAAGCATCGCTGTCGAGTATCCCGTATATGCCGGGAAATTTCCCTTATTTCCAAATCCAAAACTTGACAGGTATGGTGGCCATTTCATTTCTCAAATCCCTTGGCGGGGTGGGGGTGTGGCACATGAAATCGTGCCATGGGCTGGAACTGGCCCATGGGCTTGAGGTTGGGAACCCCTGTTTTAGACCATCGAGTCGAACCTCCCGCTCAATGCAGGATTCATAAGAGTACATTGCTTTCCAATCCTCTCTTGGATGCTTCCAGTGTTCGAGCGCTCGCCACCTCTCAAGGCAGTGAGAGGTTCCACTCTTGTACTGCTCTAACAGTGTTAAGACGTTCTTCCTGATATTCAGCCTATATCTGTCGTCCTGCAGTTTCAGATAGTTATTACGTTTCCTGCACTCTGGGATGATGGAGAAGAGATCCTTCCCTTCCTCTTTATGATTATCTTCCATGCATTTGAAGAGTGCTACCTACCATCATATCTCCTCTCACTTTCCTTTTCTCAAGGACGAACATGCCCAGTTCCTTCAGTGGTTTGGTTTCCATTCCTCTGATCATCCCTATTGCCCGTCTCTGTACCTACTCGAGTGTGTTGGCATCTTTCTTCAAGTATGGTGCCCAGAATTGGACACAGGACTCTAGACGTGGTCTAACTCGTGCCGAATAGAAGGGGACTAGTAATTCCTCATGGGTTTCGGAGACTAGTCTCCTGTTAATGCAGCCTAAAACAGTGTAGCCCTTCCTGACACCCACATCGCACTGTTGACTCACATTTAGCCTATGATCTACAACAGGCATTCGCTACCTATGGCCCATGGGTCAGACCCGGCCCCAGATGCCAATTCATCTGGCCACTGAAACCCTTGCCGCACCCCACGCATGCGCAGAACACTGCCAAATGCATTGTGCGCATGCTTGGGACACATTTTACTTCTGCTTCTGAGTGGGAGGAACCACATGACCGGCCCGATCAGTGGTCAGGCCTGCGACTTGAAAACATTGAGAAACACTGATCTGCGACAACTCCAAGATCCTTCTCACCTGTAGTATTATAATAATTTTGTCTCAGAAATTATTCTGGGTTGAAAGGATCTTTGTGGAAGAAACTCCGCTCAGGGGATGCCTGAATGAGGCTCCTTTCATGTTCCCAAGAGCTGGGACAGAGACAGGCACTCAATCCATCATGCAGTACCTGGGTATTGAACTGCCGACTTGCCGGCCTTCCAGCTAACAAGGTGAGCTTCTTAACCACTGAGCCCCCTCCGCAGCCCCTGCTTGTAGTATTACTGAGCAAGTATCCTCCACCTTGTAACTGTGCATCTCTGTTTTCCTCCAACTAGGTGTAAAACTTTGCACTTATCCCTGTTAAATCATTGCACCGGGGGGGGGGGGCAATGGAAACATTGGTGGCCACCTGCTAATAGATAGAAATGGAAAAGAGCCATAAAAGTTTCTTTAGGTGAGCATCACGTGAGAGTTTCTGATGTGCCACGAGCTACCAGAATCTCAGTTGCGCAAACATGTCAACTGTGGAGCTAAATGCATCGCGTGCAAGAGCCAGGAGGTGGGGGAGGTGTTTATTGCCGTGCAAAAATTCTTTAAACAAACACCAGAAACATGAAAATGATATCCCATAGTCATAAGGTGCGCATGCACTGACAAATTCCCTCCAAGTGGAGTCAATACACTTTCGACTTTTGTTTGCTTTCCATGTCCACAGAAGTTATGACCCTTCCTTCCTTCCTTCCTACCTATGTGCCTCCTTTTATGGCTGAGGAAATCGGGTGGATAATTAGTAGAAGAATCAGTTTGGGAACAAATTTGAGAGGGAACATCTCTACGTCCGCCAGTTCCGTGTCTTCTCTTGCTGCCGGGCCAAAGCTGATTTTTATGCTGCTTTCATTCATTCCCGCTACCTCCATTATTCTGAAAAGTGACACTTTGCCCTTTTCGCTCCTTCTGCTAGATCTGAAAGGCATGATCTAACAACTTCCCCTCGTTTGGATGGTATAATGAGAAAGGGTGGGCGTCATCGGAGCGAGAGCATCAACTATGAGATGCTGACGTCCATGAAATGCACCCACGTGGGGTTGGCAGAACCAAACCGTGCCAAAGGAAAATGGCTTTTCTTGCATCCACGCAGCCCTTTGCCAAGGTGAAGAAGATCAGACGAAGTAAAGGTAAAGGTCACCCTTGCTCGAAAGCCAGTTGTATCTGACTCTAGGGCTCAGTGCTCATCTCTGTTTATAGCCAAAGAGCCCGTGTTCTTTCTGTGGACATGTGGCAGGCATGCCTTGACACCGGAGTTCATGGAATGCTGTTTATCTTCCCACCAAAGAAGTCCCTATTGCAATTTCTTGCTTTTGAACTGCTAGGTTGGCAGGAGCTGGGACAAAGACGGGAGCTCATTCCGTCCTGCAGTACTCGGGAATCGAACTCTCACCTTCCAGTCATCGAGTTCAGCATCTTAACCACTTGAGCCACCGCAGTCCCCTATGAAGATCAGACTACTTCGTACCTATGGCGGTACATCCCGTGCCCTTCAACTGGCACTAGGGAAGCTGGATTCAAATATTCCGCGAATGGTCAGGGGAAATAAAACAAAATATATTTTGCATACAATAGTTCAGTGGCTTAGTGGTTAAGACACTTAACTTGAAGACAGGGAAGTCGGCAGGTCAGCAGTTCGAGACCTGAGTGCTGCATGACGGAGTGCGCTCTCATAATCTGTCCCAGTTTCTGCCGACCTACCAGTTTGAAAGCAAGAAAATTGCAAGTAGATAAATAGGTACCGCTTTGGTGGGGAAGGTAAACAGCATTCCGTGCACTCTGGCATCGAGTCATGTCTCCCACATCATCATGGAAACGTCTGTAGACTTAGACACTCTTGGCTATTTGGCTGTAAATGGAGAAGAGCACCATACCCTAGAGTTGGACACGGCTAGCCTTTGAGCAAAGGAGAACATGACCTTTCGTGACCTTCAAAATAGCGGAACCACCAAAGGGGTTTCCAAAAAAAAAAAAAGTTAGTGTTGGGCTAAAGATGGCCTGACCCAATGGCTCACTGACATTTGGCTCACATCAAATTGTGCCAAAAATAGCTGAAAATATGGGATATTAATAAGTTTAGACAGCCACTGAGTTGGGGGGAAAGTGGCCTTATGCGTTTTTTGGGATTCCAGTACCTGGCTAGGAGAGTTCTGTCGCTATTTCCACATTTATTTATTTGGGTGATTGGGCCCCAAAGGTGGAAATTCTTTTGTGTCACGAGTTTTTCTTTCCTTAGCTAATTTTGCAGAAAACATTTCTTCTGGTTCCATTCATGAGTTGGTGACTCCCATCAAAGGGGTTAATCACAGACCCATGCTCTGCCGCCGCAACAAACCATTTTTATAAATGCGTTCACGGCTCATGAAGGGACTATTTACATCACCCCTAAACATGTGAATTAATCTGCACTGATGATTCTCTTGCCCTTCATGCATACCTGTCAAGTACCCCGTTTTGGCTGGGATTTCCCGTAATTCACCGATCTTCCCCCCTCTTTCCCGCCGCCATCGCATAATTGGAACGGCCAGGAAAGGGGATACTGCGCATGCACGCATACGTGAAGGGGTTTCTGCGCATGTGCAAAGGGTTTCTGCACATACACAAAGGGTTTCTGCACATGCGCAAAGGGGTTGCTGTGCATGCGCAAAGGGGTTACTGCACATGTGCGAACGGGTTACTGCGCATGTGTGAGCCGGCGCCCGGAAACCTTCCCTTATTTTCATCGCCACAACTTGACAGGTATGCCTTCATGGTTTTAATGATACGACTATATTGACATCTCACGGCTCAAGTCGTCGCATGAAAAGCCGCACCACTTATTTTGCTAATGATTAGCCGCCTGTAGCCAATACAACCAGAGGGTGGTATTTAGATAAGAAACATAAGCTTAAAAGCATTGATAAAACATTGCACCTGGCCTCCGAGCTCAAAGCTAGCCATTGAGATAACCATGGCAGATGCTGGTTTTATAATATATGCTCCCCCCCCCACCTTCTTTCCCCCCCATCGGATAACTTTCTATGTGGGAGAAGATGCTGTTTGAAAAGGTTATTTTTGACCACCAGCTGGGGTTGACTAAAGGGAGAGTAAATAGGAAGGATAAGGAGAGGATTATCTTCCTATGTGGCCAGTTTTTCTTGTTATTCCTAATGTTAGAGAATCTGTGTTCCTAGAGTATGTTCATTGGGTTGTTAAAAATCCTCTTTAAAGGGGGTCTTCTTCTTTCAGTGTCCCGATCAAACCCTGGACTGCCAAAACGAAGCCACTTTCTTGGCTTTGTTGTTGGCCAAACCTAAGTCCTCATTGGCGCATGTTTCTGGCAGTCATCGGTAGGCCAGTAAATAAGCCAACGGATTCTGTATCTCTCCACATTCACACAGCATGTTGTTGTCCACCAGCAGCTCCCACTTGAGCCTGTTGAGCTTCCATTTAGGCACTCCAACCCTCAGCTTCTTGAGGGTCCTCCAAGCGACATAGGAGAGGTTGAGTCCTTCAGCCACATCTTCCTTTAATGTTCTTCCTTGTCCAGTGAGCGCCTTCCTCTTTAAAGAGGTAACAAGTACACAAAGTTGTCCCCTGGTACTAATACAGTGATGGCCAACCTTGGCACTCCAGGTGTTCTTAGACTTCAATTTCCCAAAGCCCAAGTCAGCACTCCTATGGATCAGGATTTCTGGGAATTGAAGTCCAAGAACACCTGGAGTGCCAAGGTTGGCCATCACTGTCCTTATATATTGGCTGGCTGGACAGCTCAGTGAGTTGGAGTGTAGGACTGAAAAATCAGAGTTTGGGACTTTGTAGTTTTGGGCAATGCACAGAATCCCAACATGTCCCATGCAGGAAGAAATGGCAAACCACATCTGTACACTCAATAGATAAACTCACCATAAGTTGGAGTCTATGTCTTGTAATCGAGCCACCTAATAGAGGTTTTCCATACAAGAGACAGTGTAGTGTAGTAAGTCACACCAGAGTAGACCCATTCAATGAGGATGTAGCGAGTCAATTCCTCCATAAGTTCAATTGATTCAAATGGGTCTACTCTAACTGTGACTTACTATGCAGGAAAGTAGGCCTATTGGGATCAGTGGATATTATTGAGAAGTTGATTCACTACATCAGGGGTTCCCAATCTAAGGCCTGTGGGCTGGATATGGCCCATGGCACCATTTCATGTGTTCCCACACCCCTACAAGGGCATTCAAGAAACAAAATAGCCACCCTCTTAGAAGCTGTTGGGACAAAATGGCCACCCCCAATATGCAGGCAGGGCAAAATGGCCATCCGGCCCTCGAAGCTGACTAAGAGAGTGTGACCCGGCCCCCCGCTTGAAAAGGTTGGGAACCCCTGCACTACATCCTCATTGATTCAAAGGGTGCAATTTGCTATGGTGCAATTTGCACTATGGTGCAATTTGCTATATTAAGCATCATGATTTTGGCCAATATGTCTTCTTCCCCAACAATGAATATTTATCTTGTTTTCCAACACTAAATCACTTCGAATCCTTGATGAATGTTGGTGTTTCGAGCTCAGTCAGCATGTACTGAACCATGTTCTAAAGGACTGGGCATGTCTGTAACACGGTTAGCAAACATTAACTCATCCGATGTTGTTCTTTTACAGGGCAATTAATTATTAGCATTGCTCCGTGCATGCTTATTTGTCAACCTAAATTTCATTTTTAATTAAACCTCTTGTATGTATGTTTGTGTGTGGGAGCCTGCGCCTCAAGAAGCTGTGGTTGACTGATTGAAATGCATGTACACTCGTTTACTCCTACGTTGAAACTCGGTCAAAGCCAAGCATTGTTCTTGGTGATCTAAAATGATCTTGGAGTTCTCTTCTGAAAATCAATTAATTGGCGTTTGCATGGGCCGGTCACATAGTTCAGTGGGCCATTCACGTGGTCCAGTGGGCTGGTCACGTGTTTCCTCCCACCATGAGTGGAAGTAAAACGCGCCTTGCAATCTGTTTTGCAACAGGATGAGATAGATTTTAGGCTGCCACTTTCTCTGCTTAAACCATGGGTGTCCAAACTATGGCCTGTGGGCCGGACCCGGCCTCTGATGCCAATTCATCTGGCGTCAGGGCCCCCTGACAGATCTGTCCCTGACATCAATTCATCCGTATGGGTGCGTCTTACTTCTGCTTCCGGGAGCGACGAGGGCGGCGTGGGCCGCATGAATGGGCATCAGGGGCTGGATCTGGCCCATAGTTTGAGCACCCCTGCCCTAGATCCTAAATAGCTTCAGAACCCTGGATAGCTCCTTTAAAACCCATATGAAACTGCTCCAATTGGATGCCAGGGACAGAGAAGCTGGAAGGCTGGCAAGTCGACAGTTTGAGACCTGGGTCCCAGTTCTTGGGCACATGAAAGGAGCATCATTTGGGCAATGAGTTTTTCAGTGTTTTTAGGAATGTTAAGGGTTTCTATAATTTAAACATTGGGGATTTTATGTACGCCGCCCAGAGTCACATGTTGAATAAACCAACCAACCAACCAACAAATCAATTCCCTGAGTTGGAGTTTCTTCCACAAAAACTCCTTTCAACCCAGAATGATTTCTGACGTAAAACTTCTAATTAGATGCCAATGAAGCCCTTTTTCTAAAGTGCATTTAGACCAGCATGAAAGTGGTTATCTTTCGATTTGGGGTAAAACTCGCTCCGTGTGTCCTTAAGTCCTTGCATTGCAACTGAAGATGTTCAGCCTGCATGGTTTTAATTTTCCATGTATCTGACGTTGTGTCTTCCTTAAGTGTATAAAATGCTGCTTTAATGCTAATGGGGACATTTGCCAAAGGACTTCTTGGAGAGTAATTAAAGGACAGATATTTGCTTGGCTCTGAAATAAAGTTATTTTGCCAGCTGCCTATTTTGATTTTGCTACCAGGCCCAGGCGATTAGGATCTGTGTGAAAATCACCTTGGGAGAGGCGTTCCTTTACTTTCACACATGACAGGGAATGCGTCGTCTGAGACGACTTCTGCTACCCATGGATTTATTTTTTGGTAATTTTTGCTAAGACGCTGACTGGGAAGCGGAAGGTCAGCAGTTCGATTCCCGAGTACTGCAGGACGGAAATGAGCTCCCGTCTTTGTCCCAGCTCCTGCCAACCTAGCAGTTCGAAAGCAAGAAATTGCAAGTACATAAATAGGGACCACTTCGGTGGGAAGGTAACAGCGTTCCGTGCGCTCCGGTGTCTAGTCATGCCTGCCACATGACCACGGAAATGTCTGCAGAAGCAGACAACGCTGGCTCTTCGGCTTAGAAACAGAGATGAGCACTGCACCCTAGAGTCGGATACGACTGGCTTTCGAGCAAGGGAAAACCTTTACCTTTACCTAATTTCTCATATCAAGCAAAACAGTAACTTTAGAAATGAGCTGTATTAATAATATTGACCATCTTTTGAATAGATCGAGAGGTTTTTATTGATTCATTTATACCATCGGATTGTTCATCCAACTACCTGCACCAGAGTTGACACAATCCTGATCCACATTTTCCATCAGCCACCAGGTAGACAAAGATCTGCCACCAGAAGAACCAAAGAAAGGCCAGAGCAAAGGAAATGTTGAGTTGCACCAGATTCAAACCTCCTTCTGCCTAGATATGTAGCCACAGTACCAGCACAAGTTTAGGCTAGACCTAAGGAAGTGGCTCAAGTGGTTAAGACACTGAACTCGAAGACTAGAAAGTCGGAGTTCGATACCCGAGTGCTGCATGATGGAGTGAGCTCCCATCATCTGTCCCTGCTCCTGCTAACCTAACAGTTCGAAAGCAAGACATTGTAAGTAGATAAATAGGGACCACTTTGGTGGGAAGGTAAACAACATTCTGTGCACGCCGGTGTTGAGGCATGTCTGCCGCCACATGTCCATGGAAATGTCTGCAGATGCAGACAGCGCTGGTTCTTTGGCTATAAACAGAGAAGAGCACTGAACCCTAGAGTCAAATATGACTGGCTTTCGAGCAAGGGTGACCTTTACCTTTACCTAAGGTAGTCTTAAGTCGTTTGAAGCGTCATTAGGCTAGGACTGCAGTGGCTTAGTGGTTAAGATGCTGAGCTTGACAACCAGAAGGTCGGCAGGTCAGCAGTTCGAGACCCGAGTGCTGAGCGACGGAGTGAGCTCCTGTTGTCTTTCCCAGCTCCTGCCAACCTAGCAGTTCGAAAGCAAGAAATTGGAAGTAGATAAACAGGTACCACTATGGCAAGAAAGGTAACAATGTTCCACACACTTCAGTGTTTAGTAATGCTTGCCACATGACCACAGAAATGTCTCCAGACACAGACAGCATTGGGGTTTTGGCTGTAAACAGAGATGAGCACTGCACCATAGGGTCGGATACTACTGGCTTCCGAGCAAGGGAGACCTTGGCATTTACTAGGCCTGGATAGGTTTGGATTTAGCAGCTGATTCTATGTCAACTCAACGGCTCTTTGGCCATCTGAGAACCACACTTTGACATGTTATGGCGGAGACGTTGCCAATGGGGGCTGCTCTCCTCTTTGATGTATGGTTGCCCCCCGCTTGGAACAGAAGCAGCAGTGGTGAAGGGAGGCAAGGAGACGCTAAAGGAGATGCATCTCTCCACTTGTGTCTCCTTTCACTCTGAGTTACCAGGGAGACGTTGATCTCAGATGTGGGGCTGAGCTACGGTCCCTCCTTCCATCTCACCACATCTCCTCTGGACCTTTGCTTGAGCTTATTTTTAAGATACTTTGAAGGGCATTGGCATACAACGACCTGACCCTGAATCACAGCGGACCTGTTTCCTACCATCACAGCAAGCACACTTTGGAAGCAAACAAAGGCTTTCCAAAACTACACATTGAAGGGACACATTTTCACATGCGCGCATCAAATCTTTCTCTCTTAGCAGTGAACGGAGATGATCGTTGAGGCCATGACAAGCTGTGAACATGATTTAGAGAGAGGGGGAAAAACTGTTCAGCTATATTTAAAGTCCCCCAATGTGTTCAGAACAGAGACGGACAGGTAGACAATTACCTGTGAGAAAGGGCAGTGTATCAAAACGTTCCGCTCCCAGTTCCCACATTGGTTCTTGTGCTTCCTAGCAACTCTACCCAGGTGGGTGTGCATGTGACGGAG
The DNA here is from genome assembly GCA_035047345.1 of Bradypodion ventrale. Classification (NCBI taxonomy): domain Eukaryota; kingdom Metazoa; phylum Chordata; class Lepidosauria; order Squamata; family Chamaeleonidae; genus Bradypodion; species Bradypodion ventrale. The sequence goes on along the minus strand of JAWDJE010000014.1, from coordinate 22,740,203 downwards.
AGAGGCCAAGCAGGTGATCCTCTCTCTGTGTATATGTCAGAGGCTATTATCTTCCACAGCCAGATCTGTGGAAACATCCTTATCTAAGTCACGATCCAAGACCAGGAACATTGGACGCCCTGATGGAAAACTGACAGAGTCTTCATGAAGGTTATTTGACACCTGGAGAACTTGGAGAATTGGGGAAGAAGTGATTAATTGACCCCCAACTGGACTTAGTTCCAATTCAGAATCATCCCTAGGCTTCATGAAGGTAGATCATACGTAGCAAAAGCTGTGGTCGTGATCCAAGGATGCATTGTAGCATCTTACCCATGAAAAAGAATGCATTGCTTAGGCTCAACATGACCAGGATCAGGTTCTGCCTGTATAGGACGAATGGTGAAACTAAAAATCCTTAAAGGCAATGCATGGACTAGAGCAGTGATGGCGAACCTTGGCACTCCAGCTGTTCTTGAACTTCAATTCCCAGAAGCCTTGATCAGCAGGAGAGCTGACTTGGGTTTCTGGTAATGACGTTGGAGTGCCAAGGTTCGCCATCACTGGACTAGAGCTACTGAAGGCTGTTTTTCTACAGCAACTCCTGAAACATTCTTTCTTTTGGACTCCAGCTCCCAGGATTTCCCAGCCAACTCAAGACTGGAGGAATTGCAAGTCTCAAATGGACATTTCACAAGATCCAGTTTTGGGCTGGTTTTGTTGGATTTTGCTGGCCTGGGATAATCTCAGCCAGTTGGATCAATGGTTTCAAATCCTTCTGCTCAGGCTGCAAAGCATTGGTGTAGATGCACCTCACCTTGAGGACTTCACTTGAGAAGGAACATCTTAAGGCCACCCAGTGTGGGTGACCTTTACCTTTACCAATCCCCATGAAGAGAAATAAAGGTTAGAGGCCCTGAACGTGTCCCTTAGAGTTGTTGAACTATAACTACCAGAATCCCCAGACAGCATGGTCAATGATGAGGAATGCTAAAATTCTGAGTTCAGCAAAGTCTAGGGACCCAGGTTTGGGAACATCTCTATTAGGACAAATGAAGTCGTCACCCCAGCTGATGGATGTTGAGTGTCACAGAAGAAGAACCATATAACGTTTTGATTCATCCTGAATACGAAGAATCGTAGTCCCTGAGAATCATCGCTTTTCTTATGCCCTTGTAGGATCTTAGTTGCAACATGCTAACACCCATCTCCATGTTCCACCCCTGTTTACTGCACAACCTTTCTCCAGCTTGGTCATTGCTGCAGGATGAAAGTTTCAAGGCTGGGTCATGCATAGCTATATATAGCTCAATGGGAAACAGCGTTAGCACAGCTGGACAATATCTTCTTCATGGTTAGCCTTTTTCTGAAGCATTTTATGGCACCAAGACTCACAGAGTGACAACCTCTTCAACCAGGAAGGATGAAGACAACAGAACGTAATACATGGAGACTGAGGGTCTGCTGACCACTCAAGTGAACCACCTACAGCACTTGTGGAGCACATTTGAGTCCAGGAACAGTTCTGTTAGCAGCTGTAGATTCTCTACTCTTTATTGCTCTCATGTGCCATCAAAGTGCTTCTGACTTATGCTGGCCCGATGAATGAAGGACCTCTGGAAGGTCTTGTCATAGACACCCTTGCCGAGGTGCCCTTTATGGAGTCAATCAGGTCTACACTTTACTCGTCTGCATGTGCCCATTGGACTCCACACTTCTTTGCGCCAGCATCCCATCCTGCAGGCGGCTGCTTTTTTCTTGCCGCTGTTCGGTGGGATCTCCATCCTCCATGCTGTTGGCTTTGTGGAGACACAGAACCTTCTGGAAGCTTTGCTTGAAGTTGTCGGAAAGAAAAGCGTATAATATAGGATTGGCGCAGCTGTTGGCGTAGGACAAGACCACCACAAAGGAGAAAATGCCCACCAAGATGGGCTTCTCCGGCAAGATGAACACCAAGTTGACAATGTTGACAATGTAGAATGGGAGCCAACAGAAGACAAACACAACCACAATGATGACCACCATCCTGGTGACTTTCCGCTCCGACCGCCGCCGTCTTGTGGATCCAACCCGGATCCCGGACGACTTGACTTTAATGACAATCAACAGGTAACAGAGACAGATGACCAACAGAGGTCCAAAGAAGCCCAACACAGATGTGTATATAATGAAGACAGCTGACCAGATCTCAACAGGGTCAGGCCAACTCAGGTTGCAGGTGTGGAAAGCCTCCTGGACGTCGGCAAATATAATGATGGGCAAGACGACCAAAATGGAGAAAGTCCAGACGGCCAGGCTGATGAGCTTGGCTACTCTTGGCCGACGCCATTTGGTGGACTTGATGGGGTGGACAACAGCCAGGTAGCGGTCCAGGCTCATGACCGTCAAGCAGAAGATGCTGGTGAATTGGTTGATGCCGTCGAAAGCAGTAACCAGCCTGCACATGAAGACGCCGAAAGGCCAGTAGGAGATGGCATTCTGGGTGGCCAAGAAGGGCAACCCAAACATGAAGAGGACGTCAGCGATGGCAAGGTTCAGAATGTAAATGTTGGTAACTGTCTTCATCTTGGCATAACGCAAAACAACGTAAATGACCAAGGCATTCCCGCTGAGTCCGATGACACAAACCAGCAAGTATATGATAGGAATGAAGATGGAACGGATATCGGGGGGAGCAGAAAATCCCGGAAGTGTCTCGTTACTTGTGTTCACCGGAAAGGAGAAGTTGGCCTCAGGAGAGATGGTGGAAAAGTACAATGGATCCATGCTCCTTAACCCCTGTTGACTTCTTCTTTTGCTTCCTTTTCTTTAAAAGCTAATAGCCACAAACATCTTCTCCCTGGAAGAGAGGAAGAGGACACAAATTTAAAATGTGGTGCATTTGTTTATTTATTAACAGACATTTTTAGGGAGTGGTGTGTAGAAATCTTCTTGAAGACGTCAAGCAGCTGCCTTGTACGCTCAATTGGTTTGGCATCACGATAATTAGCAGCCCTGATTGGCAATTTAATGTCTGGCAAGGCTATCCTGCTATGGTAATAGAGTAGACCAGGGATAGGCAACCTATGGCCTATGGGCCGGATTCAGCCCATGGCACCAAGTCAACCGGGCCTGTGCCCTCGCTCCAGCCTCTGTCACTGGAATCGGCCACAGACTCATTTACAGATGTTGTAAACATGTTTAAGACAGCTGCGGACTTATTTACAGCTATTGTAAATGTGTTTACAACAGCCGTAAATGAGTCTGCGGCCGATTCCAGCAGCGGTGGCTGGACCACCAGTCCGGCCCACCAACTGTCTGAGGGAGGATGACCCGGCCCCCGACTTCAAAAGGTTAGCATCTCCTGGAGTAGACCATACTGCCAGCGACTCAACACCGAGTGTCAGGAGTCGGTGAACTAACCTGACAACCCTGAGGACTAGCAGCCTTCAGTGGCAAAGTCCACAGGGAAAGGTTATGGACCCCAAGAGGGTTAAATCCCACTTGAACCTATCTTGATAGAGGGCATCAGTTTTATACCCTGTGGAAGAATGAATCCCACTTTCCGAATTTATTTGCTCTATCGCATCCTGTGCCACTGACACAAAACCCGAGACGATTCTTTTATTCTACAGCTGGAAGATAGATCTGAGTCCAATAAATAAATCAGAATCTGAGTCAAATAGATAAATAAATAAGTTTGAAAGCTAGGCTCTGCATGCTGCAATATTGAGCATGCATGTACATTCTTATGCATGGGCTGTAAGGAGTTTTTACCGAAGGGCAGAACTTGCTAAGATACCTTTGGGAAATAAGGTTAAAAAAACATGAATAATAATCATTATTTTGACATATTCAACATTTTAACACGGTGTTCCGTACAGGAACAAATCGATAGGCAAAGTGATTTCCTGGAGACGAGAATGAAAAGAAAAAGGACTGTTCATTTGTCATTAAGGACAATTAAGTGTAATGTAAAGGACATCTGTGTGTATAATGTTTGCATATGCTAATTTATAAATTAAGCGCTGCACACACCCCTTATGAACTGCTGTGGGTTTTAATTTTCTTTCTCTGGGCTTCATCCCTTTCACAGCTATGACTGGGGCTGGACGTATTGGCCCCACCAAGGCTAATAAGAAGGAATGATGGGACATGGAGTCCACTAACATGAGAAAGGTCACAGAATTTCTACCTAATCTATTCCACACATGTAGGTGATTCTCAGCCGCGTCACACGGGTTGAGCCTGTCCTTATTATTTATTGAAATGAAGTGTTTTAAATCATAACTTTTTAATAGCCAAGCGCACCTCCAGCAACAACTCAAACCGAAAGGTCAGACCTAGCATAAAAGTGTTTTTACTGTCTATAAAAGCTTCTGCTGCACAAAACGGGGTTTCTGGGAAGGTACGATCTGTCTCCTGTCCTCCCACGCCACTTTGGGGCAGGAGGCGAGGTTACCTGTCTAGAAGGGAGGGCAGACCACAAACCTGCAGAGAGGCAAAAAATAAAAAAAATAAAAATATTGCGGGGAGGAAATTCGTGCACAAGAAGAAGAAGAAATAATAATAATAATAATAATAATAATAATAATAATAATAATAATAATAATAATAATAATAATAATAATAATAATAATAATAATAATAATAATAATAACCTGATTTTTACGAGCCCCTCAGAGCAAGCTTTCACATCAGATTGGTCATCATTCTGTTTTTTTACTGCAAGAGATTAACTTGGCTGCCCCTGTCCGGGCAAATTGACATACATCAACCTGCAAACCAGTTCATGCGAGGCGCAAGTCTTTCATTAAAAAAAACCCACAGTAAAACGAGTAATGCACCTGCAACACCCAACTCTTGGAGTAATACCTAAAGGACTCCCTTGACATTTGGTAATTTTGGATTTATCGGATTGAACATCCTAACTCTCCAACAACAACAACAACAGCAGCAGCAGCAGCAGCAACAACAAACAACTCTACTAGGAATTGCATATATTCTTAGACATTGCCTTAACAGTTCTTTGGTCCTTCGTTAGGGCTTGAACTGTTAATTTTATACCAGTCTTTGACTGTGACGGTAATGATAGATTTTATTTAATACTAATACTAATACTAATACTAATACTAATACTAATACTAATACTAATACTAATACTAATACTAATACTAATACTAATACTAATACTAATACTAATACTTTCATGTCAGAAATTATTCTGGGTTGAAAGGATTTTTGCTGGAGAAACACTGCTCGGGGATGACTCAAATGAGTCCCCTTTCATGTCCCCAAGATCTTTCCCCACCGAAGTAGTCCCTATTTATCGACTTGCAATTTCTTGCCTTCGAACTGCTAGTTTGGCAGGAGCTGGGACAGATGACAGGTGCTCAAACTGTCATGCGGTACCTGAGTCTCGAACTGCTGACTTGCTGGCCTTCCACACCTACCACCACCACCACCACCACCATCTAACTCACCAAACTCTGTTAAAAGCTTTTCGGACGATTCATGATTTCAAAGATCCATCATCTCTGTCAAAAGCCTTTGAATCATTAGCCCCCCCCCCGCCCCCCCAGTTGTCTGACTGGTGAAAGAGACGGGGAAATGACTTTAGATTTTCTGTGGGATCCACTCCTGCGGGAGCAACTGCCCAGAAAGCCCAGTCACATCTGCCTGCCTCGAAATGACCATAGGTGTGAGCCATCCTCTCCCACTGTTAAATACCTCTGAGATATTTATTTTTAGCCCCACCTACATTCCGTTCCATGCTCTCAGCTGTCTAGTCATGCCTGCCAACTGTCCACGGAAACGTCTGCAAGCGCAGTCAGAGCTGGCTCTTTGGCTATAAACGGAGATGAGCACTGAACCCTAGAGTCAGACACGACTGGCTTTCGAGCAAGTGCAACATACACTGAGTGCACCGAATATCTGAATCGGCTTCCTTTGCAAACAGCAGATAATTTGGCTTTAAACAATGTGCCCAGAACCATCGACCCAGTAATTTGAAGACAACCTTCATTATCTTACAACTTTGCTTCTTATTGGGGTTTTTGGGTCTCCTCAAGAGGAGCCTCATAGCAGCTCCCCTGGTGGCTTAGTGGTTAAGATGCTGAGCTTGGAGACTGGAAGGTCGGGGTTTGATGCCCAAAGGCTGCATGGTGGATCTTGGGGACCTATAAGGAGCCTCATTTGGGCGTCCCCTGAGTGGAGTTTCTCCAGCAAAAATCCTTTCAACCCAGAGTAATTTCTGACATGAAATTATTATTATTATTATTATAGCTTCAAGATGCTCAATCAAGATCTTTTAATGAGAAAGAGACACCATGTAACTCATCCTGACATCTTCACAAGCGGCCAATGTAATTTCTGGAGCTCCTTAGAAGAAGAAAGCAACTTCCCCAAGCAGCTGTGAACGTAGGATAAAGGGGCAAGGGATGTTTATTCCGGACTGGGACAAAAACATTTACTGTACCTTCTCCTGTATTCAGATTTCTTTTTAGCCGGATAAAAATCCAAGCTTGATTCAGTCTAATTTATAATTCAATGGGCAAACATGGCCAACATCTTTTAAATAGAGAGAAACCAATCAGAATTCCAAAGCATACACAAATCTAAGTAAAGGTAAAGGTTTCCCTTGCTCGAAAGCCAGTCGTACCCGACTCTAGGGTTCAGTGCTCATCTCTGTTTCAAAGCCGAAGAGCCAGCGCTGTCTGCTGCTGCAGACGTTTCCATGGTCATGTGGCAGGCATGACTAGACACCGGAGCGCACGGAACGCTGTTTCCTTCCCACCGAAGTGGTCCCTACTTGCAATGTCTTGCTTTAGGTTGGCAGGAGCTGGGACAAAGATGGGAGCTCATTCCATCCTGCAGTACTCAGGGATCGAATCTAAGTACTCGCATCTATTTCCAGCAAGGAGAGGATGACTATTACAATCAGGCAGCTTTTGAAGATGAGGAACCTGTTAGAATATTTCTTTTAAAAGGAGGTAGACAACCTATTTCAAACCCGAACGCAGTTGTGAGCACTCGAAGCCTGCATGATCAGATGGGTGGATTTTGGCTTTCTTTTCCAAATGAATAGTTTAAATCTTTAAATTTCATCTTTATGCAAGAAAACAAACATACAGCTCTTATTCTTTCCCCTTCCCAAATTCTAAATTAATGTACATATGTGCTGTTGACGGAGAGATGAGACTGGTCTACATCAAGGGAAGTTATGGTCTGAGGGTGATGGAAGGTTAAGTTAAAGGTCTTTTTATATATATATATATATATATATATATATATATATATATATATATATATATATATATATATATATATATATATATATATATATATATATATATATATATATATATATATATATATATATATATATATATATATATATATATATATATATATACATATATATATATATATATATGTGTGTGTGTGTGTGTGTGTGTGTGTGTGTGTGTGTGTGTGTGTGTGTGTGTATCCCACCCTCCTGATGAGAAACATCACTCAGGGCGGCTAACAACATATAAAAAATACAATATGACCACAGATAAAACAGTAACCGTTAATAAAATGCCACCCCACCCCACTAAAAACAACATTAAAACACATAAAACTAATCAAATTGTAGCTAAAAAACATCCTCCCCCACCCAGCATAAAATGGCAAAAAACAATCAAAGGTATTTAACAGTGAAAAACAGGATCCCTCGATCCTGCTTGAGAGCCAGTCATATCCATTTACAGCAGGGGTTCTCAACCTATGGCCTGTGGGCCAGCCCCAGCCCATGGCATCATTTCATGTGGCCCACATCGCTGCTGCCGCCACCGCCACCAGAAGTGGATGCATTTATGACAGCTATAAATGCACTCACAACTTGTAAATGCATTTACAACAGCTGTGGATATGTTTTATGGCAGCGTTTACAGTGAGGGAACGACCAGTCCGGCCTGCTCAGTTGTCCAGCCCATGGCTTAAAAAGGTTGAGAACCCCTGGTTTTCAGCTAAATAGCCAATGCTGTGTCAGGCATGAATAGACATCAAAGCACATGGCACACTGTTACCTTTCTTGCTGAAGTCTACTAGCAATTTCTTGCTTTCGAACTGCGAGGTTGGCAGCAACAGAGACAGGAGCTCACTCCATTGTGCAGCACTCAAGTCTTGAACTGCTGACCTGCCAGCTTTGCAGTTGTCAAGTTCAGCGTCTTAACCACTAAGTCACCACAACAGGTAGGTTAGAACAAAAATATCTCACCACAAAATGTCAAGGTGAAACATCTCCTCTTGGATCATGAGTTCTTAGTGACCCACACTCTTGAATACGTGGAAAGGCCTTCATGGGGTGACTTCTATGTACAAATGGAGGCCCACCAGAGATCAAAGGACATCCACTGGACGTAAGCAAAAGACCTGCCAACCAAGCATTTTGGGACCAGTTGATGGTGCCATAGCAGGTGGGAAGTGACATTATACTATCTTCCAATATCTCAAAAGGGCTCTCAAGTTGAAGAAGGAGCAAACTCGTCTTCTGTGGCTCCACAGGGCAGGACCCAAACTCACAGATTCACATTATAAGGGAGATTGGAACCAGATATGGGGAAAGAACTTAATGATAGGAACAGTTCTTTGGCCAGAGAATGGACTCCCCTTGACGCTGGTGGCATCTCTTCCTCTGAAAGCTTTTAATAAAACAATGTATATAGTGACAGGATGCCTCAAACCTACTCTAGTTGAGAAAATATACTCTCTTGTTGGTATAGATAAGGACAGCAGTGGACGCCGAGAGAACTGAGCAAGAAAAAGACCCTCAATGTCCTCTGGACAGATATGTGTCTCAAGTCCACCGGCTCAGATCCGGGAAGAGCTTTATGGCAAGAACAAACACTCTTGAGGGTAGGCAAGAGCAAAACCAAACTAGAAGATGGAGGAAGGAGCGCACTGGACATGGAACAACATGAAAGGAGGATCTGGCTGAGGAACTCAACCTCTTCTACCTACCTCACTTGGAGGACTCTGAAGAGGCTGAGCATTCGGAGTCCTTAAATGCAAGACTGACATGCTCTAGTGGGGGCTGCTGGCGACAACAACACAGTGTGTGAATGTGGAGAGATACCAAATCCAGCTTATGTGCTGGTCTGCCGATCACGGCTGGCAACGTGTACCGATGTGGACTTAAGTTTGACCAATGACAAAGCCAAGAAGGTGGCATTATTTTGGCAGTTCAAAGGTTTGACCTGGTCATGAAAGAAGACTGAAGACTTTGAAACAAAAGCCAGACAGCTGTTAGTCAGGGGCTGCTTTAATTGTGGGTTTCCTACGCTGACAGTGGGGTGGACTAGATGAGCCTTCCAAACTCTGCAATTCTACGACTGTATGGAAATAAATTTCTATGTTCCTGCTAGGCAGGATTCTGTACAGGTCAACCAGCTGGTCTACACCTGAGTTGTCACAGTGCATGTAGAGGTACGATCACCAATTTGCAAACAGTAAGGTCAGATCCTGAAAAGTGGATGGTGAACACCACAATTAATCACCGACCATATATTTAATTTAATTTAATTTAATTTAATTTAATTTTCACACTTGCATGGTGCCCAATCAGGGAACCTGACTCAGGGTGGCTCACATGGTAAATAAACAATATACACAATATACAATACAGTACATAGGATGTTCAAACTACTTTAGAGCAAAAACCTACATTACAGATAGATCTGAGAGCATGTTAGCATTGGAGGGACTAGGCTGCAGTGGTTCATTGGTTAAGAAGCTTGCCTTGTTAGCTGGAAGGCCGGCGAGTCGGCAGTTCGAGACCCAGGTACTGCATGACAGAGTGAGCGCCCATCTCTGTCCCAGCTCCTGCAGTTCGAAAGCAAGAAATTGCAAGTAGATAAACACAGACTACTTCAGTGGGAAAAGAACTTCATTTGGGCACGCCTTGAGTGGAGTTTCTCCAGTGAAAATCCTTTCAACCCTTTTGGAGATCATACTTCAAAAAAGTTCCATATTTAAGTCCTAAAGACCAGTTCCCAAAACAAAGCAATCGGATTTGAGAATTCCAGCAAGCAAGAGAAGCTTTTGTGAGAGTCACAGGTGATCAGCACTTAAGATTTTTCTTCTGCCAGATATGCACTACCTATAATGTCATTTCCAAACACATTGCCCCACCAGTGCAGCCCGTTCCACACATCTGGCTGCCAGCTGTTGGGTGCCTCGTGTCAAGCAAGAGCAATATGTGTGAACTGGCAATATTCCTGCCCAAAGTAATATCTGTATAAAATGAATAAAATGAAGATGTCACTTCCCCTGTTTGAAGCTGTGGCTTGACTAATGAATGCCATGCACAGGTTGGTAAAAAAAATAAAATCACACACACACACAAGCACAAATACACATGACAGATTATTCCTAACATGAGTTTTTTCCAAAACACTTTCAGTGAGGCATGAACAGTAGGAAAATCCCCTATATGGGTGGGTATAAATATAATAAGTAAACCACAAACTACCCACCACAAGAAGCGTCAAGATATTAATGTTGGAGAGACACGATTCAGGCACAGATTAAAACCAGACTTCCAAGGAAACCCATGCTACACGACCTGAAGACCAGTTCCCAAGACAAAGCAAGAGAGGTGTGTGAGAGATGGTCCTACTGGGACACTCACACTCCAGCAGCCCTTGAAGATTTTCCTCTGCTAATGACGGGTCACCTATAACAACCTATTTCTGCTTTTAAACACCCCCCCCCACACACACACAACATGTAGGCTGGTGGCACCTTAGATGCCAACTCTTTTGGGGTTCAAGATCCTTCCCAAGTTCCCCCATGACCTCTGAGCTACCCTTAGAAGCACTTCAAACCTTTTGCACGGTGCCCGACCATCCCTCCACAAAGGCAAAGAAAATAAGCTTACCTTCCCCCCCCCCCCCAATCCCCGGATCGCAAAGGTTTGGGGTTCAAGGAGTAAATCCAGGCAGGATGGTTAGTCTCCCTCTCATCTGATTCTCCGGCTGTCTCCAAGATCAAAAGCGCTTAGGATCGTGCAAGGTCGGTTACAGCAGAGGTGTGTGTGTGTGTGTGTGTGTGTGTGTGTGTGTGTGTGTGTGTGTGTGTGTGTGAGAAACAGAAGGAAAGACGAAGCCCAGTCCCAACACAGTGTGATGCATTTATCCAGACCAGGTGGCTCCAGTAGCCATCCAGTAACTCGCCCCGATGAAGATGCAATAGAAATGGTTGTGGTCAACAAGGACCCTCCTAAAACTGTTTCCTCCCTTCTCTGTCCTGCTTGAGGTCTGGAGGTGTGTGTATGTGTGTAAAATATCAGCAATTCACTTCTGTTCTGATAATAACAAGGGGACGTCCCGAATGAGGCTCCTTTCATGTCCCCAAGATCTTTTCCCCACCAAAGTGGTCCCTATTGATCTACCTGCGATTTCTTGCTTTCGAACTGCTCGGTTGGCAGGAGCTGGGACAGAGATGGGCGCTCAAACCGTCATGCAGCACTTGGGTCTCCAACCGCTGCTTGCCGGCCTCCCAGCTAACAAGGTGAGCTTCTTAGCCCCTGAGCCACCAGAGCCCTTACTTATGTTCTGATGCTTCCTTCCTTCCAGTGTCAAAAATCAGACTTTATCTTAAAGCAGGGAGAGGAGTATTTCCGTGGTAGTCCAGTAAATCCGGAGCAGGAAAATAAAATGACTTTTGAAGAACCAGGAAGGAAAGATGGAGGAGGAGGAGGAGAAAGAGGAGGAGGAGGAGGGAGAAGAAAGAAAGAAAGAAAGAAAGAAAGAAAGAAAGAAAGAAAGAAAGAAAGAAAGAAAGAAAGAAAGAAAGAAAGAAAGAAAGAAAAGAACATCTTCACTTTTCGATGGCCAGTTATTTAGCGTGGAAAGGGCAGGACTTCCAAAGCACCCCTGAAGGTCAGGAGAAATAAGTTCGGACGGTTGGTACAAAAACTGAACCGCATTAATTCGGATTGAATTCAGCCTGAAAGGGGATCCCCCCTCCGAAATTCCCCCCCCCCCCACTTAGGTTCTTCCAATGTCATTTTCAAGGTGGTTCTGCCCCTTGACCACCCTTCTCTGGTCAATTTCAAGCCTTACCTGGTGAATTTCAAACCTCTTACCTGGTCAAGTGTCAAGCCTCTTACCTGGTCAATTTCAGACCACCCCCTCTAGTCGATTTCAAGCCTTACCTGGTCAAATTTCAAGCCTCTTCCATGGTCAATTCCATGCCTTAAGTGTGAAATTTCAAGCCTCTTACCTGGCCAATTTCAAACCTCTTACCTGGTCAATTTCAGCCCACCCCCCTGGTCGATTTCAAGCCTTTACTGTGAAATTTCAAGCCTCTTACCTGGCCAATTTCGAGTCTCCCGTAGTGGATGGCTTTCAGAGGCAGACGTTTCTCTGTGATTCCCTCCGGCTGGATGCGCGAATGAACCGAAGTGGTTGAGTCCTGGTGGTGGGGGCACTAAGCCCCCCAACCCACCCTTCCACTCCTTGCTGCCTTGCTTTCCACGGCTTCCAGAGGGACTGCTGGGATGGAGTAAGATTTCAGTTTCAGGATCTGGATTTTTCACTTTCTCTCTCTCTCTCTCTCCCTCTTTATCCTTTGGCAATTGAGGGTAACTAATCCGAATGGTGCTGGTTTTCTAACTCTGAGTAAGATGCTGGAGCTGTTCTTGCACACCGCCTCCTCCTCCTCTGGTCCCTCCGCTGTAGAGGTGGAGAGTTGCGCGCATGAAAATGCTAGGGAGAGGGAGGGGAGAATCGCTCAGTGTGTGTGCTCATTGTGTGTGTGTGTGTGTGTGTGTGTGTGTGTGTGTGTGTGTGTGTGTGTGTGTGTGTGTGTGTGTGTGTGTGTGTGTGTAAACCAGGGATTCCCAGCCTGCGGTCTGTGGGCTGGATGTCGCCCACAGCACCATTTCATGTGGCCTTCTCATGGCCTCCACCACATGCACCAGGAAGTGCCATGTGTTGGAGGAAGGGCAAAATGGCCATCTGGCCCCTGAAGCTGTCTGAAGGATCGTGACCCAATGGCCCCTGGCTTACAAAGGTTGAGGACTTCTGGTGTAAACCGGCCTTTGCCAGCCAATATGGGCTTTCCGCAGCACAGCGCTTAAAGCCCCCGCGCCAAACACTTCGCCAGGTGATCTTCTTTGAGCTGACCTACTGTTAGGATAGCTGCTGCTCTTTCAGGATCGGAGGGAGATGCAGTGAAATTTCATGTCCCCCTGTTTTGGACAGCTGGAGTCCAGCTGGGTTTTGAAGCCTCCAAGGTTCTGGTTCCGCTGCTTCTCAGACTTAGGATTGTCCATCTTCACAGTGAAAGGCAACTTTCTGTCATGGCAGGACCGGCATGCTCCGACAGAGAGGTTGATGGCGGGTAACACAAGCTGGAGGCTGCGGTGGCGGCTTAGTGGTTAAGATCCAGAGCTTGATGACCAGAAGGTTGGCAGGTCAGCAGTTTGAGACCCAAGTACTGCATGACAGCGTAAGCTCCCATCTCATGCCCCAGTGCCTGCCAGCTTAGCAGTTTGAAAACCAGAAATTGCAAGTAGATGAATAGGCGCCACTTTGGTGGGAAAGGTAACAGCATTCCGTGCACTTCATCATTTGGCTATGCCTGCTGCCAACTTGTCCATGGAAGCAGATGCAGACAGTGCTGGGTCTTTGGCTGCAAACAGAGGTCAGCCCCTTAGAGTCGGAGATGATCGGCTTTCAAGCACGTGGCTTAGGTATTTGCGGAGCCAGAGGTTGGGAGGTCGATTCCTGGGATGAGAGCCAACCGGTATAACCTAGGGCAAACTGCACGGTCCCAGAGCTCCTCCTAGAGGAAGGAAATGGGAAATCACCTCTGTATATTTTCTATCAACCCTAGAAAGGGGTCTCTGTAAGTCAGATAACATGTAGTTAAGCACATGAAAAGTTCATGAGACACAAGTAAGTTTCCTCACAAGAGGAGTGGCGATGGGCTTGCATGGTCAGAATCCATTTAGGCCAGGGGTTCTCAACCTTTTAATGCCAGGTGCCAGGTCATGCTCCCTCAGACAGCTTCGGGATAGCAGGATGTCCATTTTGCCCTTCCTTCACCACATGGCATTTCCAGGTGCGGTGGAGGTGGTGGTGGGCCACATGAAATGGCACCATGGGCTGCATCTGGCCCATAGGCTGCACTTTGAGAATCCCTGGTTTAGGCCATCTTGGCTTTGGGAAGCCGAACCCTCCGAAAGACCCTTCCAAACTAGAGGCCAGATCAGAGGCTAGAAGAGATGGTATCATCATCATCATCATCTCCTCCTCCTCCTTTGAGTGTCAAGGTTCTCATTCTGGCCCTTCTTGAGGTCTCCACCGGCATTATTTGGTGTTCTTGTAAGGGCATCAACCTACATTTTAAAGCCAATGAGCCTAACCTCTTCCATGTCTTTTTGCTGCACTTCCTGCTAGTCATTTTTAATTAGCAGATTCTGAGTTCAAATCCCCTCCATGGCGCTGGGATGGCGCTGGCAATTTCAGGAACCACCTGAAATTTCCAGATGAGCCTTGTAGTTTGTTGCGCATCTGTGTCTGAATACAACCTGTCCTCAAGGGCTGGACTTTCCCTGCCCTTTGGAACAGCACCTGTGGTTGGGCTGGGCAGTTGAGCTGAGGAACAGGTGGGTAAGGTAAAGTCACCCTTGCTTTAAAGCCAGTCGTATCCGACTCTAGGGTTCAGTGCTCATCTCTGTATCTCGCCAAAGAGCCAGCACTGACAATTTCCATGGACATGGGGCAGGCAGGACTAGACACCGAAGTGCACGGAACGCTGTTTACCTTCCCACCAAAGTGGTACCTACTTATCTACTTGCAATTGCTTGCTTTCGAACTGCTCGGTTGGCAGGAGCTGGGATAGAGACGGGCACTCGTTCCGTCCTGCAGTGCTCGAGTTTTGAACTGCTGACCTTCTGCCTCCCAGTCAGCATCTTGACCACTTGCGCCAGTAAGCAAACTGGGCAAAGCAACTGGGAGGGAGGTTTTTGCACTTTGCATGGGAAGGGGGCCGTGGGTGAGACCAAAACATGAGATCAGCATGTCATCTGCCACCATAATGAAGTCGCGGCTTCCTAGCAGAAGAATGGAATATGTAAACACATCAATCACCACTGAGCCAATCCCCGTCACCCGCTTCTCCTTAATTTGCTCCTTTGGCAATTTACATTGTGGTGTCAAGAAACTCCCGGTTGCTTTGAAGTCACAAGCGCTGACAAATGCAAGCAATGAGAAAGTCAACGACCTACATTGTCATTTCTAAAGATGCGCACCGCTGTACATTTACAGAGCAGGTTTTGAAAAACCTCTAGGGTCAAGGATCTCTGTTTGACATCCCATAAACACACAAGTGGGACTGCACCAGTATCACTCTCTCCGAATTTCAACAGTGGGTGTCAGTTTTGTCTTTGCATCGCTGCCCAAGGACAAGATATTGAAAGTCAGTCACTTGTGTCAGACTTTAGGACTGTGATGGTGAACCTTGGCACTCCAGATGTTCTTGGACGTCAACTCCCGGAAGCCCAAGTCAACACACCTACTGATCAGGGCTTCTGGGAACTGAAGTTCAAAAACATCTGGAGTGCCAAGTTTGGCCATCATGGCACTAGGGTGTGGTGCTCATCTCCATTTGCAGCCAAAGTACTAGCACTGTCTGCATCTGCCAACATAACAGTGACTATGTGACAGGCAGGACTAGACATGGAATGCTGTTACCTTCCTACTGTAATCATGCACAGTGTGGACAAAGTAGATAAGGAAAAACTGTTTTCCCTATGGCACAACACTAGAACAAGGGGGCACTCCATGAAACTTTTGGGTACTAGTTCTCAAACAAATAAGAGAAAGTACTTTTTCACTCAGAGGATCCCGGGTCTATGGAACTCCCTGCCAGAAGAAGTGGTGACAGCGGTCAGTCTCGACAGCTTTAAGAAAGGATGAGACAAGTTCATGGAGGACAAGGGTATCAATGGCTATAATTATAATGGATACCTAAGGACAACCTCTGGGTTGGAGAGATAGGCGGGATATCTCTCCATGCCATTTCCAGGGAATCCTAAGCAGGTGAAGGCATCTGCTTGGGAATAATACCCTGAAGCAAATGAGGAGCCACTGTGTGCGACAGAATGCTCGACTGGATCATGGGCTCCTGTGGCCTCTTCCAGCAAGGCTGTTCTTATGCTCTTAAATGGTATCTATTTAGCCACTGCAGTCCATTTTGCTGCCTAAATGCGGTGCCCAAACTCACTGCTCAAACTCATATCAGTGCCCAAACTCTGTGGAAACTGCAATGTAATTTTATGGCACAACAGGGCCACAGAAATGTTCCATCGAAGAGTCTTGCTACCATTTAGGGCAGAGTCATACAGGGACTGTGGTGGCTTAATGATGAAGATGCTGAACATGATGATGGAAAGGTCGGCAGGTCAGCAGCTTGAGACCTGAGTGCTGCACAATGGAGTGAGCTCACATCTCTGTCCCAGCTCCTGCCATTCTAGCAGTTCGAAAGCAAGAAATTGCAACTAGATAAGCAGGTACTACTTTGGTGGGAAAGGTAACAATGTTCTGCGCGCTCCTGCTTCTCATCATGCCTTCCACATGACCACGGAAATGTTTGCAAACACAGACAGTGCTAGCTCTTTGGCTATAAACTGAGATGAGCACCGGCCTCTAGCGTCAGACACGACTGGCTTTTGAGAATGGGCGACCTTGACCTTTACATACCGGAAAGGATGAGTGGGTGGTGGAGAAGGATGAAGTCAGTCTGAGTTTGAGATAAAGTGGCACCGAGCTGTAAATTTGAGCAAGCAAACAATCAAACATCTTAGGTAAAGGTAAAAGTTTCCCTTGCTCGAAAGCCAGTCGTAGCCGACTCTAGGGTTCAGTGCTCATCTTGGTTTCAAAGCCGAAGAGCCAGAGCTGTCTGTTTCTGCAGACATTTCTGTGGTCATGTGGCAGGCATCACTAGACACCAGAGCACATGGAATACTGTTTACCTTCCCAACGAAGCGGGCCCTATTAATCTTCTTGCAATTTCTTGCTTTCGAACTGCAAGGTTGGCAGGAGCTGGGACAGAGACAGGCGCTCACTCCATCATGCAGTACCTGAAAATCGAACTCCAACCTTCCAGTCATTGAGTTCAGCATCTTAACCACTTGAGCCCCCACAGTCAAACATTTCTACCCCACAATAATAATACCCGTGGAGATAGGCGTCCCATTTTGCCTTGTTAGCCCCTTGCCTTTCTCATGGACTCTGCAGGGAAGGCCACCAGCAGCACAGTTTCCATCCAAGGGTGTTTCCAAAGTGTGCCAACCAAGCATGCGCATCTGGCTGGTATGCAGGGTTGGGATAAGCCAGCTCCGAAAGACACCTCCTCGCCCAGGACTGATGCTTACGCCTCCCTCGTCGCAGCCTGTTTCCATCACCGTACCTGACTTTGACACATCATTCATGCTAAGTGCTGCCCCTGCCATAAAAGCCACCCATCAGCCGGCTGTGTGGCAAAGCAGCTTTGCTCATCATCCACATTACAACAGTCATTCTCTGTTTTCAAGAGAGGGAGATTTATCGCCATGCCGGGATTTCTCCACTTCTCCCATTCAAAGGGCTCCCAGTTTCCCCTTTTCCATCTCAACGGCAGGTCAGAAGTAATGGGGCCCAAGTAATGTGGCTCTCTTCGATTCGCAGCCTTGGAGGGCCACGAAACTGCGAGAGAGTTACATTTCAAAAGCCAAGGATGGAACAAGCACGAACCGACCCGTTTTATCAATGTAATGCGCAACGTTTTTCTAGGGACTCTCCATGATTGCTTTTGAAAGGCATTCTCAGAGAAGAACATTTGCAGTCCTAGGTTCCATTTCATTTCGGGAAGTGATGGAAACGAATGGAAAGTAATTAACCCAACGTTCAGGAACCGTGAGTTCCTTTTCACCACTGCAATGTGCATCAAAGGAACTGCAGTGGCTTTGTGGTTAAGACACTGGGCTTGACAACCGGAAGGTCAGCAAGTCCGCAGGTCGAGAGACGAGTGCTGTGCGATGGAGTGAGCTCTGACCATCTGTCTCAGCTCCTGCCAACCTAGCAGTTTGAAAGCAAGAAATTGCAAATAGGTAAATAGATACCTCTTCATCAGGAAAGGTAACAGTGTCCCGTTCCATGTGCTCCGGCATCTAATCATGTCTGTGACATGACCAGGGGAACACTCCTAGATGCAAGGCCAACAGGCTCAAATGTGTGTGTGTGTGTGTGTGTGTGTGTGTGTGTGTGTGTGTGTGTGTGTGTGTGTGTGTGTGTGTGTGTGTGTGTGCTTGCAGACAACAACACACTGTGTGAATATGGAGAGATACAGAATCCGGCTTATTTACTGGTCTGTCGATTTCTTCTTCTTCATCATCATCATCTTCTTCTTCTGCCATATCTCAATCCAAATGTAGGCGATCATTGTGGCATCAGCCATGAAGACTATCCAGAGAATATAATACAGTGTCCTTTCATCTGCCTTCCGCATCGCAGCATGACACCCATAGTACCACTGATCCAGTTCCTTTGAGTCACTTTCTGGTCCTGATCACTTTTTGGCACACAAAGTCCTCATCATCATCCCCAGGCTAGGATGGATGAAGCTGCTGCCCGCCATAAAGATGGATTCAAGTGGGATTTGATCCACTTGGGGACCCTCACCCTTCCCTGTGGACTTCTCCACCCAAGACCATGTTAGTCCTCAGGGTTGTCAGGTTAGTTACCCACCACCTGACACTCGGCATTGAGTTGCTGGCAATATGGTCTACTCTATGACTATAGCAGGATTATCCAGCCAGACTTACCTGTTGATTACTACCGGAAGCATATAGGTAAAGGTAAAGGTTTCACTTGCTCGAAAGCCAGTCGTATCCTACTCTAGGGTTCAGTGCTCATCTTTGTTTCAAAGCTGAAGAGCCACCGCTGTCTGCTTCTGCAGACGTTTCCGTGGTCATGTGGCAGGCATGACTAGACACCGGAGCGCACAGAGCGCTGTTTACCTTCCCACCGAAGTGGTCCCTATTGATCTACTTGCCATTTCTTGCTTTCGAACTGCTAGGTTGGCAGGAGCTGGGACAAAGACGGGAGCTCATTCCGTCCTGCAGTACTCGGGAATCAAACTGCTGACCTTCCGCCTCTGAGTCAGCATCCTAGCCACTTGAGCCACTGCAGTCCCGGAAGCATATACCAATGAGGATTTAATTTTGCCCAATGACAAAACTAAGAAGGTGGCTTTATTTTGGCAGTCCAAGGTTTGATTGGAAGACGAAGAAGAAGAAGAAGAAGAATGAGAAGAAGAAGAAGCCAGTAAATGATTTGGACCTTGTTTTCTCTTTGTGTCCCCCTGTTCCCTCTGTCTCATCCCATGAAGGCTTCTACCTTGAATTCTCCGACTCAATGGTCTCTCTCTGCGCACATGAGCTTTGAACTGGTCTGTCTTTGTGACATCCAGAGTGGGCACAATCCGATCTCTTCCCCACAGGATCAGTGCCCATTTCTGCATATGGGCCAATGAGACTCAGCTCCTAAACACACGCAGCTGTTTATGTGTGCAAACCCATTTTGCTGCCCGAGGCAGGGCAGCTAATAGCGCTGATGCTGCACACTGGTTGTAACCACCACACTGTTTTGGCACGCGAAGCAGAAAATCGCCCAAGCAAATCTTCCCATCCTTGGCAGTTAAAAAACCCCCCACAACAACAACAATATGTTACTTATCCACAACACTCCCAATTTACTGCCCGGGACTTCTGCTTCTCTTCCTCTGACAATGGAGCCAGCTGGCTTCCAGCTCATTGCATGCAGACGTGCACACGCATTCCTTTTATTTTTGTCTATAGGAATTGAAAGAGTGGATAAAATTGCCTATTTGGGGAGTGTGCTCAATGAAAAGTGGGATCCCGAGGTAGAGGTTAGAATAGGAAGAGAAAAAGCAAGATCCACCTTCATAAAAACGCAACACTTGTTCGTCCTTGGCTGCAACTCATATCCGAGAATGCATCCCCTCCCCTAACCCCCGAAGCAGGAAAAATGCCATTGGTGTGAATTGGTTGAAGGTGGATCCCAGTTTGCCATGAAGTGACCCACACACTATGATTATGGAGCCCTCTCCTGCGGCACATATGAAATGAGACATGCAGGATTTAACACCAGGACTGTAATGGACTGCCACAGCCTTGAGGATATGGACAAGGTGCGCCTTCACAGCCAGTCCATCTGGCATGGCCTCTTCCGCCTCCATGGCCATTGGGAATCAGAGGTC
This sequence comes from Bradypodion ventrale, assembly GCA_035047345.1. NCBI lineage: Eukaryota > Metazoa > Chordata > Lepidosauria > Squamata > Chamaeleonidae > Bradypodion > Bradypodion ventrale. Next base: position 22,719,929 of record JAWDJE010000014.1, on the reverse strand, counting down.
CTCCTCCACTCATTTTGCTGTTAGGCCCACTAGATGGTTTCCAGTGGCATTTCCTCCACTGAGGTTACGACCATCGCCCTGCTTAAAGGGGCTCATCTGCCCATAGCCATTGGCCCATTTAGGGAGTCACACTTGACCCACACTTGACATTGAGTTGCTGACTGTGTGGTCTACAGTGATGGCCAACCTTGGCACCCCAGATGCTCTTGGACTTCAATTCCCAGAAGCCCAAGTCAGCACTCCTGCTGATCAGGGCTTCTGGGAACTGAAGTTCAAGAACAGCTGGAGTGCCAAGGTTCACCATTACTGGTCTACTCCAGACATCCTGCTACAAGAGTTAGATCTCAGTAGAGATCTAACTCTTGCTATCCTAATATTTTATCATCTACACATTTCATAAAGAGTTCCTCCCCACTCCTTCTGGGACGGGGACTAAACTAGGTGATAAAGTTAGCTTCCCGATTACACTCTCCATCATTCTCAAGCAGTAGAGACAATGGTGGTCCACATACTTCAACACCGCTTGAGATTGGGGGAACGGTTGCCTCTCACGTGCAAGTGTGGCAAACTGGAAGATCCCCATCCTTAGCATCCATAATGAACAGACTGTCGTGAATAGGCTACATCTAGTTTTAATGCTGTGGCTGCAGTGCTCAAGCGGTTAAAATTGGAAGGTCGGCAGGTCAGCAGTTCAAGACCCAAGTACTGCATGATGGAGTGAGCGCCCCTCCCTGCCCCGGCTCTTGCCAACCAAGCAGTTCGAAAGCAAGAAACTGCAAGTAGATAAATAGGGGCCACTTGGATGGGAAGGTAAACAGCGTTCTGTGTCTAGTCATGCCTGCCACACATCCATGGAAATGGCTGCAGACTCACACAGCACTGGCTTTTCGGCTGTAACCCGGGTGAACACTGAACCCTAGAGTCAGATACGACTGGCTTTCGAGCAAAGGCAACCTTTACCTAGTTGTAATCCCAACGAGAACCACCTAATGGAATTTGATGGGATTCGTAAGCCAACGACAGTGCTTGAAATGAGATTCACCCCAATCTGATGTGAGCAGGATAGATAGTTCAACAGATGGGATACTGGGGGAGAATGTGTTGGCGTTTATTCCCCCGTTCTAGCATCTCCTGTATTGCATCATGGAAAACAACGTGGCCACAGGTGGGTGCCAGTTTCACACTGGAAAGAAATGGCGCAATCCTGGGCACATGAGTGCCCAAAGCTATTAAAAAAAAGAGAGAGAGAGAGAGAGCGAAAGAAAGAAAGAAAGAGAGAAAATGAGATGGTGAGAGAGTAATTGAAAAGAACAATTGGCATGCAGGGACAGAAAGATCGTTTGTGAATTCTCTCCAGATCTCTGCCGCCGAAATTGCAATCTGTGACAATTGCTTTTATAATAGGCAGGAAAGGAACTGAGCAATGAAATCGTTCATTTATAATTAGCCATGGAGAGGAGGGTCCACCTTTTTAAATGTTGTCTTTAAAATGGGCAAAAAGCAGAAGACTAAAGCCTATAAAGCAAATTTGCAAGCTCAGCATGGTGATTGTTTGAACATGCAAAACACTACTATAAAAGCATTGATTGGTGTTCAACCAACCATCCAACCAACCTACCTATCTATCTATCCCACCTACTTAGTGCAAATATTTCTCTGGGTAGTGTTATAACAAACAAACAAAAATAAACATTTTTTTCTCCTCCTCCTCTTCCATCTTCTTCATCGTCGTCTTCTTCTTCATCTAAGCCATACTTGAAACTGCCAAAGTGAAGGCACCCTTTGGTGAGTTTATTCTGCAGTTCCTTTCGCCTGGCCTAGTGTGAGAATGGTTAGCTGGCACAACAAGGTTGACGTTGCCCAGGGTACCCCCAGATTGTGGTTCAAAAATACCACAATCCTTGTGGAGGCTCTTCCTGTGTACAACAACTAACAGATCAATAAAATAATATCAAAATAAACCGAACCCCATAAACCCCAAACCAAAGGGGCAGCAAACAAAACACACAAAACACTATACAAATAATAAATAGCAGAAAGAAAAACATGTACATAAATCCCTTGCTGGGAAGAATATATAACAGATGCAAGTTTTTAACCGAAAACCTAAACATCTGTTAAATAGCGGTGCAATATTTGTGCTGTTCCTAATAGCGTTTGCAGCTCCGATAATGTTGTTTCACAGATTCGCAGTTGGTTGTAATGTTTTATGAAATTTCATGGTGTTGGTCGTGGGGCCCTGATGACTAATCTGTGTGAAGGAAATGCATTTCACAGCTGGCAAACTGTATGACTTGAATGCTGAACAACAGGTGAAAGAAAAAAATATAGAAGGAGGGACATGCTGAATTGTGTTGAAGCCACAGAAATGACAAGCTAAAGGTGCCTCTCCATCACGCATCATGCTGCCAAGTAATTTCTGCCCTGCCCCATTGCATGCAGCATCTGGAAAGGCAAACATCTGGGGGAAAAGAAAATATTATATATATATATATATACACACACACACACACACACACACAATATTTCTGTATAATCCTATGGGACTGTGGTGGCTTAGCGGTTAAGATGCTGAACTTGATGACTGGAAGGTCGGCAGATCAGCTGCTTGAAAGCCAGTCATATCCGACTCTAGGAGTCAGTGCTCATCTCTATTTAGAGCCAAAGAGCAAGCAATGTCTGTGTATGCAGATGTTTCCATGGACTTGTGGCAGGCATGCATGGAATGCTGTTTACCTTCCCATTGAAGTGGTACCTATTTATCTACTTGCAATTTCTTGCTTTGGAACTGCTAGGTGAGCAGGAGCTGGGACATGGACAGGAGCTCACTCCACTGTGCAGCACTTGGGTCTTGAACTGCTGACCTGCCAACCTTCCAGTCATCAAGTTCAGCATTTTAACCACTAAGCCACCACATTCCCTCTTTCTGTGTACCCCTTCAATAATATTTATCATGTGCCATCAGGTCAATCCTGACTTATGGGGACCCCTTTCAGGGTTTTCTAGGTGGAGAATACCATGTCCTTCCTCTAGTGGAGGGGTTCCCAACCTAAGGCCCACAGGCCAGATACAGCCCCCAGCACCATTTCATGTGGCTCCCCACCCCTCCAAAGGAATTTGAGAAACAAAATGGCCACCCCTTTGAGGCTGCTGGGACAAAATGGCGACCGCCAGTGTGCAGACAGGGCAAAATGGCCATCCGTCCCTCAAAGCTGACTGTGAGAGCATGACCTGGCCCCCAGCTTGAAAAGGTTGGGAACCCCTGCTCTAGTGGGAACTGTGGTGGGATCAAACTCCAAATTCTGCAGCTATGAGTAAAATAAAAGCTATAAGTCTAAAGCTCCGGTGTCTAGTCATGCCTGCCACATGACTACGGAAACAGCTGCAGAAGCAGACAGCGCTGACTCTTTGGCTAAGAAACAGAGATGAGCACTGAACCGTAGAGTTGGAGATGACTGGCTTTCGAACAAGGGGGACCTTTACCTTTACTTTACTAAACTTTACCTTTACTTTACTAAACTTATAAGTATGAGCAAAATAGGGTTGTATCCCACTTGTCTTTGCATCATGCCATTTTTGGAGCACACAAACTCTCTCTCTCTCACACACACACACATACACATGCTAAAATAGCATCGACACAAACAACGATAGGGCTTGTGACGCAGACCGAGCCACAAAAGCATTTCCAACCTTTCGAAGCCCGTCTTCTCAAGGGCACTTCACAGGCTGTGGCTTTTTGTAGTTCCAGATGAAAAGAAACCATCGAGGAGAGTTTCCATGAAAGGGCGGCATTCAAAAGCATGAAATAGCATAATAGCAAAAAAAACTATAACTCCCCTAATGGCAATTTTCTCTTGTTGCTCTTGTGCCAAAAGTGCAAAGGATTGAGTCAAGTTTGCTTTGGAAGGTGGGGAAAATGAACAAAGAAATTAGGATTGCTTGTATTTTTTAATATTAAAAACATCTTTATTTCAATACAAACTTAGAGAATTGCTGGGGGTTGAATTTTTGATGGCTGCTCAGTGGTGTTGCTAAGCGGAACGGTTGCTCTGAAACGATAGATGGGAACTAGCTTGAGTTGTGTTGGGAGACCAAGGCTGTGTCATCTGAGCTTTAATGGGGGTGATAAATAATAAAAGCCTACCTTACAGGCTTGTTTTGAGGCGTCTTCAAACTGTAACGCTGGAGAAGGCTCTGGAGTGTCCCCTGGACTGCAAGGAGATCGTACCAGTTCATCTAAATGGAAATCAACCCTGGCTGCTCCTTGGAAGGACAGATACTGAAGCTGAAGCTCAAGTATTTTGGCCTCCAAGTGAGAAGAGAGGACTCACTGGAGAAGGCCTTGATGCTGGGAAAGATCAAAGGCAAAAGGAGAAAGCAGAGGATGAGGTGGTTAGACAACATCGTTGACATGATGGACATGGATTTGGGCAGACTGCGGAGGATGGCAGAGGACGGAGGAGCCTGGCGTGCGGCGGTCTATGGGGTCACAAAGGGTCGGACTTGACTGTTTGACTGAACAACAACAAAAATAATAAATATGAAGTGGGTTTGCTTTGCACTTAGGACAAATGCTACATGTTAAGTTTATAATAATGTGCTCCTGTACAAATCTACTGAGAAGCAAATTGCATTGACTTCTTCTGGATGTGAACCCAGGACAGTCTATGTACAATTTCAGATTTTATTTTGTGACAGGGAGATCATTTTGTAAAAAAGTGCCTATATTACTCAGTAACAAGAGGAGACAGACCAAAGAAAGAATTTAGGAATTATATCTATCTATCTATCTATAGATATAGATAGAGATAGAGATAGAGAGAGATAGATAGAGAGAAGTAGTCTGGATAATTTGAAAATTTACTCATTAATTTAAGATATTATAGGATTTTTCAAAATGGTGTTGCCTTATGCAAGGCATCTCAGGCTGCTGTCCATGGTCCTGAATAAGATCAATAGGCTCTGAAACAGACAGTTGTGATGTTGTAACAAGAAAATTGGCAGGAACCTCCACCTCCCAAATTCCACAAACTGGCTCATAATTTCCCATAGATTTTTTTTTAAAAAAACTCATACAAAATGTATTATAAACCTGTATTTAATCATTTAATGTATTTTAATTATTATTGGTAATTTAATTGTTTTAATGTATAACCTATTGTGTTTTAAATTTGATCTTAAAATTGGAGCCACCTTGAGTTTCTCATTGGGAGAAATGTGGCCTATAAACCTGTCCGTCCATCCATCCATCCTCACATCCATCCGTTCGTCCATCCATCCATCCATCCATCCATCCCTCCAACCATGGAGGGGGAGGATTTTCTATAATTAAAGACTTACTCTCTCCATCCTGTAGCTCCCACGGCTTTCACACAATTATTTGGTAGTCAGAAAAGATGCAGGAGAGAAGTATGATGCTTTTAATTATAGCACATCTCCTCTTGCAGATAATGCCATCACCCTTCCACAGGCATCACTTATAGAAAAATATTACAGCCAGTGATACTTTCTGAATGGGAGTTGTGTGAGCCCCAGAATCAAACAAGGAACTCTTTAATTACTGGCAAGCTACATCATTACCCTTATACAAGTGCAATTTACACAATAGACTTTTGGCTTATTTCCTTTAAAAAAAATCACGTGATTTCAGTTGTTTTTGTGAAATGGGAAATTAAGAAACTACTTTCTAAAACTGTAGTGTAAACAGTAAACAACTACTTGTTGGGGCACTGCAATTAGAACTTTAACTAATTGCTTGGCTCAAATGGTTAAGATGCTGACTGGGAGGCAGAAGGTCAGCAGTTCAAAACCCGAATACTGTATGACGGAGTGAGCTCCCGTCTCTGTCTCACCTCCTGCCAACCTAGCAGTTTGAAAGCAAGAAATTGCAAGTAGATAAATATGGACCACTTCGGTGGGAAGGTAAAAAGTGTTCTGTGCTCTTTGGTGTCTAGGCATGCCTACCACATGCCCACGGAAACACCTGCAAACACAGACAGTGCTGGCTCTTTGGAACAGAGATGAGCACTGAACCCTAGAGTTGGATACGACTGGCTTTCGAGCAAGGGTGGTTCAAAAATAACACAATCTTCAAGGAGGCTCTTCCTGTGTACCCGTACCATGAAGACCGTTTTGACAACATAATGCAGTGGCCTTCCATTTGCCTTCCGTGTCGCAGCATGATACCCGTATCACTGATCTAGTTCCGTGAGTCACTTTTCTGGTCCTGTGCCCTTTTGGCACGCAAAGTCCTCACCATCATGCCCAGGCCAGGATGGATGAAGCTGCTGCTCTCCATCAAGAGGGATTCAAGTGGGATTTAATCCATTTGGGGACCCTCACCCTTCCCTGTGAAGAGCCCCGACTCTTCCCTGTGGACTTTGGCACCCAGGGTTGTCAGGTTAGTTAACTCACTGCCACCTGGTTAGGTACCCATTGAGTCTCTGGCAGTATAGTCTATTCTAGTTCTCAACTTTTTCCAGCCGGGGGCCAGGTCATGCTCTCTCAGTCAGCTTCGAGGGCCGGATGGCCATTTTCCCCTGCCTGCACGATGGGGGTGGCCATTTTGTCCTAACAGCTTCAAAGGGGTGGTCACTTTGTTTCTTGAATGTCCTGGGGGGGAGCAATGAAATGGCTCCATGGGCCAGATCCGGCCAGCAAGCTTTAGGTTGGGAACCCCTGTTGTATTCTATTACCATAGCAAGATCACCTGGCCAGACTGTCAAGATCAGTGTGGAAACCAGTCTTGAGCCGGCTGTAGTACATAGACCTGTGCTCAGTCATTTATGATCTAGAGCACCACCATGTGGGTGTTGAGCACTTTAAAATGAACTCATTCTGGGGGATGAACCTTCCTGATGATTTTTATGAGGATTGCAACCAGCCTTTTCTTTTCTCTTCTTTTTTTGAAAAAACTATGTGGGCAGGCGAAAAGACAAATGCCACATCATCTTCGCAGGAAGGAGAACCGTCCAATGCCTTGTGTGAGTTATGTTCCAATTTAAATAGAAGAGGTGAGTCAGGGAGAAGAGATTTAGCACCAGAGCTTTCTGCTGGAACTGGGATCACACTCAAGCCATTTCGACGATGACGTCCAGGTGATTTATTTAGTGATGGCAGAGCTGGGTTTGTGCTTCTTCGACATTTTGGCCACCCCAGCAAATTCCCTTTTTTCAAAAAAAAAAAAAAAAGGGGGGAGGCAGACTGGTCTGAGTGTCAGTTAATTCTATCCTCCTACCCAGCATCTCAGGGACTGAAATAGCTCAAGTAGCTAAGATACTGACTGGAAGGCAGGAGGTCAGCAGTTCAAGTTCCAGAGTACTGCAGGACGGAGTTCCAGAGTACTGCAGGACGGAGTAAGCTCCCATCTCTGTCCCAGCTCCTGCCAACCTAGCAGTTCAAAAGCAAGAAATTGCAAGGAGATAAATAGGGACCACTTCAGTGAGAGGATAAACAGCATTCCGTGCACACCGGTGTCTAGTCATGCCTGCCACATGACCACGGAAACGTCTGCAGAAGCAGACAGCGCTGGCTCTTTGGCTTTGAAACAGAGATGAGCACTGAACCCTAGAGTTGGATACAACTGGCTTTCGAGCAAGGGAAACCTTTACCTTACCCAGCATCTCCCAACATGACAGCATTGGAGACTCAGGAGGAGAAAGAAACAGAAAAAACAAAGCTAAGCAATCACACATATATATTGCCCCACATCGCTTAGTGCGCTCTCTGGGTGGTGCACAAGTTACTTAGGATTCTCACCCACCCCCCAACTTGCTGGGTACTCATTTGGCCTCAGAAGGATGAAAGGCTGAGTCAACCGTGAGTCCTGGTCAGGATTGAACTCATAACCTTTTGGCTGCAGGACAGCAGTTTAACCCCTGCGCCACCAGGGCTCTATAAAGAGAGGTTGCTTACCTGTAACTGTTCGTCTTCGTGGCCTCCTGTGTGGATTCACAGAGACCATGAAGAAGAACTTGATAGAGCATAAGGGCAGAAATAGACATTGCAGATAGTTCATAATTAGACCATATGTTAACAAGGATATAGCAATAGCAATTACCCTTCTATACCACTCCATAGCGCTTAGTGCACTCCCTGGGTGGTTCACAAGTTAATTAGCATTTTGCCCCCAACATGCTGGGGACTAATTTGACCGATCTTGACAGGGAGAAAGGCTGAGTCAACCTTGATCCCTGGACAGGATTGAACTCACAACCTTTTAGCTGCAGGACAGCAGTTTATTCCCTGCACCACCAGGGATCTATAACCACAATTACCTGGGAGTAAACTCTTTTGAATCCCATTGTGTTTCCTTCCAATGGCTTTAAATTCACCTCCTAGACTAGATGTTCCCAATGTGGGCTGCACGCCCCACAGGGGAACTTCCATTCCCAGAAGCCTCAGTCAGTACAGTACAGTCTGTGTTACTTAATTTCGACTCTACACTTATAGATAGTCTATAGCGGTGTTTCCCAAACCTTTGGTTTTTGGACTCCAATTCCCCAGAAGCCTGAGTCAATTCCCCAAAGTGCTGATCAGCCAATGGACTAAAGTAGGCTTCTGGGAATTGAAGACCCCCTGTGGGGCCTGGACCCCACATTGGGAATCACTGGTCTAGAGGCACGTAGATGTGCATAGATCCTACTAAAGATCTAATCCTGTCCATACTTACTTGGTTGCAGGTCTCTTAGACCAGGGGTTCTCAACCTAAGACCTGTGGGGGCCCCAGACCATGTGCCCCCCCAGACCTCCAAGGGAATTTGAGAAACAAAATGGCCACCACTTTGAAGCTGTTGGGACAAAATCCAGCCAAGGCGAAATGGCCCTCCGGCCCTCGGAGTTGACTGGCCCCTGGCTTGAAAAGTTTGGAAACCCCCGTCTTAGACAGTGATCAAAACCAGTAGAATTGCAATTATGGATATTAGATTTGTGAATTGCTTTGAGCTCAACATGCTGTGGGAAATAAAGTAGGCAGATCAGTTAGCTATGACTCAGAAGTCTCTGATCTTTATACGCATGGACTTTTCTCCTGAGGAGTTGTAGTGTACGGAGTGTCATTTGATGTCTGAAACTTTACCTAATTGAATTAGAGTTCCTATAACTCCCCACCCAGTCTGTGGCTAAGGAAATTTTTGGAAACTGCAATGAAATACAACACAAAAAATGCAGAGGAAGAAGAGAAGGGTTCTAAGCCTGTGATGGCGAGCCTTGGCACTCCAGTTGTTCTTGAACTTCAATTCCCAGAAGTCCCTGTGAATCCACACAGTACGTGCAGTAAACCCATTTGTGTAGATTCACAGAGAATTCTTGGGAATTCCTGGGAATTGAAGTCCAAGAACACCTGAAGCGTATACACAGTAAACCCATTCATGTGGATTCACAGAAACTTGGGCTTCTGGGAATTGAAGTCCAAGAACACCTGGAGTGCCAAAGTTCACCATTACTGCCCTAGGCCTAGACCAGTGATGGCAAACCTTGGCACTCCAGGTGTTCTAAGACTTAAATTACCAGAAGCCCAAGGCAGCATTTCTGCTAACCAGGGCATCTGGGAATTGAAGTTCTAGAACACCTGGAGTGCCAAGGTTTGCCAACATGGGCCAAAACTGGAAGAATTTGAGGCCTATCTGCATACGCACAGTAAACCCATTTGGGTGGATTCACATATACTTTGGCTTCTAGGAATTGAAGTCCAAGAACACCTGGAGTGCCAAAGTTCGCCATCGTGGTTCTAATCTATACAAAGTACTCAAATTCTCCAGATCTGAAAATGGTCTTCCAAACCTAGTTTTCTATTCCCAAGGGAATCATATACTTTGTGCAACCATGGGGTGTGATAGGGGAAGGCCAGCCCATCTTTAGGCCTTGATGAATGTGACATGTTGAGGCTGTCCTTGGCTAATAGGTCTGTCTGAAATAGCTCTACTTTTTCATTCAAATGTACATCAGTGTTGTGTCACCACCCAGGGGTGTAGCATTCAACGTACAACTGCAGGTCTTGATCCTGAAAAGTTGCCATAGCCATCTCCACCCAATAAGGAGAATCCAAAACCACATTGACGAAGGAGGGACAAGCCTTTTGTTAAGTTAATGGCTCTTAGCTTTCAAGGTGACATGGCCAACAAATATCTTGCAGTACAGCACCATTTGACCAGGACGATATGGAGAACATCTATTTCTCTCCACTCACATTGAGGTCAACAGCTAAATTTTTTGGGGTACAAAAGACTCCTGCCCTCACACAACTTTTCTCCCCTTCTTCTTTCATGTCCTGATCAAACCCTGCACTGCCAAAATGAAACCACCTTCTTGGCTTTGTCATTTGCCAAACTTAGCCCTTATCGGTGCTTGTCTCTGGCAGTAAACATCAGACCAGCAAATGAACCAGGTTCTGTATCTCTCCACATTCACACAGCATGTTGTTGTCCACCAGCAGCCCACACTTGAGTCTGTTGGTCTTGCATTTAGGGCCTCCAATCCTCAGCCTATTCAGGGTCCTCCAAGTGACATAAGAGAAGTTGAGTTTCTCAGCCATAGCCTTCTTTAATGTTCTTCCTTGCCCAGTGATCAATTTCCTCCACCTTCTAATTTGATATTACTGTTGCCTACCCTCAAGAATGTTTGTTCTTGCCATAAAGCTCTTTCTTCATCTCAGTTGGTGAACTTGAGGCTCATCTCCATCCAGATGATGTCAAGGGTCCTTCTCTTGCTTAGTTCTCTTAGCGTCAGCTACAGACAACAACTTCCCCCAACCACAGTTGCTGGTCAAAACTCTTGATCTAGATAGGTAACCTAGTGTGTCCAGAAATCTTGGAACTGGGAGAGAGGAGGTTCATTGCTCTCCTTCGACCAGTATGTGTGTGTGTCTAAATCAGTGATGGTGAACCTTGGCACTCCAGGTGTTCTTGGACTCCAATTACCAGAAGCACAAATGAGCATTCCTGCTGATCTGAGCTTCTGGGAATTGAAGTTCAAGAACAGCTGGAGTCCCAAAGTTGGCCATCACTAGTCTTGATTCTGCCTCTTGACATTGCCTCTCCAGATGTCCTTGGGTGAGTCACTCTCAGAGATTGTGTTTTGCCAAGCAAACTCCAACTAGCACTATCTTTTTGTGTTTCAATGGTGTGGGGTGGGAGACAATTTGTTGGAAGGTCCCCTTATCAAAGATTGTGTCCCATTTCCCCAGAACTCTGCAGATTGACGTGTTCTCAACGCCATGCCAGACAACATCTTGATTGACGTTGGAATGTACTCTTTCTATTTCAGATTTCACTTATTTCTCTCAAACCCCATGATTCCCCTGTCACATTTGAAGTATTTTGCCATCACTTTCATCATCCATCTTTTTAAATGATTTATTACTCATCCGTCTAATCCCCGCTGTGTACGCAAGAGGCCATGGAGTTCTCAGCCAGTGGCTTTGTCCATCTGGATCCATAAAATCAGATTTTATAGACTGGGGTAACAAAGTGTGCTGTTAAGTCTTTACCTTACAACAAGGCCTTTTTTGGAGTGGGGAGGGGCTTTGCCAAGCAAACACCCACAATTATCCTCAATTGACCAGACAACCAAGGGGTGAATTTCTGCTGGTTGCAACTCACTTTCCATTCCTTTCACTCGTCTTCTCCAGGTTCGACCAAACCTTCTCACGATCGAGCCTTCCCATCTTTTGGGGGGCTTGTCAAGGGGTCGTTTTACTCCTCTGGGATACCATTGGGGGACCGCATCTGTCGAATGCTTGTCTGTCATTCGAGAAATGTGTCCAGCTCAGTGCCATTTCCAATTATTAAAAAAAATAAAATTAAAAATGGGGACAAGAGGTAAAGTAGTTCTTCCTTGTTCCTGGAACTCAGCTGCTCCAAACTTTGGAAGCCTCCAGAGCAGGGGTTCCCAACCTATGGCCTGTGGGCCATATTTGGCCTGTGATGCAATTTCATGTGGCCTCCCATCCCTCCAAGGGTATTCAAGAAACAAAATGGCCACCCCACCATATTAGAAGGGCAAAATGGCCATCCAGCCCTTGAAGCTGACTGATAGGAGTGTGACCAGGTCCCTGGCTTGAAAAGGTTGGGAACCCCTGCTCTAGAGCAAAGCTGAGAGAATGAAACAAAGCAAAACTGAAGGCAGAACTCAGAAATCCTTTCCCACATTCCCAGACACCAGAGCACACTTAAATTGGTACCTGCCTGGTAATAATGGTGCATGGGAGGAGATACGCTCTTAGCCCAAGTTGTGTTCTTGGCCAATCATGCTGTTGTGTGAAGCAAAGGATGTTTTTCCAAGCCCCAAATCAGCTTGTTTTTTGTCTTGTGCGTAATAGCTGAAATAAGGTTAAGGGGAAATTTTTGGGCCGACATCTTTAAATGGCTTGAACTCTTCTGAACACCCTGGAATATTATGGTTGCAGTAGAGCTATCCTTTGGACCACACACTGCTCTGAATGTGACAATTGTGCTCTCATATCAAATGAGGTGTGTCAAGATACAAAGATTAGAAAATGTTGCATGAATGAGCAGTATCCGCTTTGTTTTTTTGATACAAGTGCCATAGTCTGTTGTGTGCAGAGTTGTGCTTTGGTTGGTTGGGGGATAATCTAGGACACTTGGATTTCCTGATGCTCTCACTGTTAATTTACCACGTGGCCACTTGCTTTCCACCCAAAATGTTGTCATTGACCATGGGGAAATTATTCCAGAAATCTTCTAGCTGTTATTCTCTCTGTGATGTTTCATATCTTTTACATGATGCTCAGAAATATGAAGTTGGGTTCAGCATGTCCTCCCTCTCTTTAACCTTTTATGGATGTATTCATGCCCTCTGCTGTTGCCAAGGGGAACAGGAGATTTCTTACCTACCTGTAATTATTGATTAATCAGACCAGCTCTTCACAAACAATGTGATATGGAGATGAAGGCTTCAAGTGGCAGTTTAACGACACGTGACACTCAGCTAATTAAAATGGCACCCAGGAACATCTGAAGACCCCAAAGGGGCATCATCATTTTCTTCTTCTTCAAATAAACAACAACTACATTTGACAATTAACACATGCACCCTACACCCTCAGGGTCTTTTCTTCTATTCCACAAACCTCAGTTCTCAATTTTAAGTTTAAATATAGGTCACCCTTGCTGAAAAGCCAGTAGGGTCGGCACATCCCTGTGCTTGGCGTTGGCACTTTTCACGTGAGATTCAAGTTGCTGACAGCCAATTGGCCCCTTGTCATGGTCAAGATGGATAAGAACAACCTTTTTGGGCACTCAATGGTTTGGGCCCCTGGGTATTGCATTTTTGGGTATTGGGAAGGTTGAGGCTGATCCCATTCAGTCAACGTGTGATTGCTACCCAGACGTATTTCTCCCGGGTCTGGGTATGTCCAAGGCCCCACCCCCCATTCATTTCAAACTTGACCCTTCTGTCTGGCCCATTAGGCTAAAGCCCTGCCAGGTGCCTTTTGTGCTAAAGGACCGTATCGAGGCCGAACTTGACAAACTGATTGCACAGGGCATTTTAGAGCCGGTGGACTCAGCTCCATGGAAAACGCTGATCGTCACAGCTATCAAGTCCAAAGGTGACATCCACATCTGTGTGGATTATGTACAATAAATAAAGCAATACACCCGAACTCTTACCCAGTGCCAGTCATGAGTCACCTACTGGCTACGCTTCATGGAGGACACTGTTTTGCCAAACTGGACTTGGTGCAGGCATACCAGCAGTTGCCTGTCACTCCTGAATCCACTTTCTGTCAGACTATTACCACACACAAGGGTGCATTCAAGGTTAAAAGATTACAATTCAGTGTCAATGCAGCACCAGGTATTTTCCAGGGGTTAGTGGAAAAATTGCTAAAAGGTCTTCCAGGTGTTCTGCCATACTTTGGTGATGTGTTGATTGTGGGGAAAAACAGGGGGGGGGATCTTGCCGAGAAATTGGGTAATGTACTTGAACGTTTTTAAAATGCTGGGCTTAGAGTTAAGAAAGAGAAATGTTTTTTTCCCTATGGAAGTGGATTTCCTGGCTTTCAAGGTTACCCCAGAAGGCGTTATGCCCTCTGACTCTAAAGTGAAAGCGGTTTGGGATGCTTCATGCCCGAATAAAAAAAGTGAGTTGCAAGCGTCCCTTGGGCTCCTGAACTTTTACCATTCATTTCTACCTTGAAAGGCCAACGTGGCTGCCCCATTGCACCAACTGCTTAGGAAACAAGTTGTGTGGCATTGGGGTCCCCCACAGGACAAGGCATTTTGAGAAGTTAAGAAGCTTCTTACTTCTGATGCCGTCCTCACACGTTTTGACCCAAGTAAGCTGGTCATTTTTGTTTGTGATGCTTCCTCTGTAGGGGTCGGGGCCGTACTCTGCCACAACCTAGGGGGAGGGAGAGAGGTACCCATCACCTATTATTTGAGATCTCTGTTGGTGTTGGACACAAGTAAATGGTATGCACAAATCGACAGGGAGGCTTTAGTGATTATTGCAGGCACTAACAAATTTCATGACTTCATTTATGGGCGGCCATTTACGATCATCACAGATCACAAGCTGCTATTAGGCATTTTTGTGCCCGACAAGCCCACACCCCAGATATTGTCTCCTAGAATGCTTTGTTGGGCAATGTTCCTTCAAGCTTATCAATACGCTCTGCATTACCGGCCGGGTGCCAGTATTTCCAATGCGAATGCCCTGTCTAGATCCCCTGTGGAGACGGTAGGCAAGATTGAGTCGGACCATCAGGTCTTCATGTTAGAGTTTTTAGAGTCCCCGCCTGTGTCCACCAAGGACATTGCTATAGATACGAAAAAGGATCCCCAGTTAATGAAGGTGGTTTCATGGGTTCAGAAAGGGTGGCTAGCGCCACTGGTCTCTGAAGAATTCAAGGTTTATTACACTAAATGAAACAAAACGAACTGTCATTGGAAATGGGATGTTTGGTATGAGGGGGACAGAGTGGTAATTCAGTCTACACTTCGGGAAAAGGTTCTACACACATTACATGTCAATCATCCAGGCATCGTATGCTCTAAGGTCCTTGCCAGGAGTTACTTATGGTGGCCCAGGCTCGACTTAGATATTGCGGCCTGGGTTGGCCACTGTAGAGAGTGCCAGTCGTCTAGGCTGGAGGAAACCCACCAGCCCACCAGGGAGTGGGATACTGCAAAGGATCCCTGGTTGCGAGTCCATATCTACTTTGCTGACATTCAGGGGGGCCACCTTCCTGCTTATTGTTGATTCCTATACTAAATGGTTAGCGGTAATTCCCATCTAGGGACTTCACCTGCTATTACAATTCGTAAACTGAGAAGGTTATTTTGTACTTTTGGGTTGCCCGACATTGTTGTCTCAGATGACGCGTCAACATTCATGTCGGCCGAATTCCAGGATTTCCTTAGCCGCAACGGCATAAGGCATATCACTACTGCCCCATTTCATCCCGCCACAAATGGGCAAGTAGAGAGAATGGTTTGCTCCATAAAGGAGGCACTAAAGTGTATGGGCACAGAGAATTTAGAGTTACAGCTATGTCAGTATTTGCTTGCATACAGGGTTACCTTCCTTGCTTCAGGGTCTTCACCCTCGGACCACTTAATGAAGAGGCAGTTGTCTATGGTCCTTGACTGTCTAGACCCACTACGTGTTGAGGACAGAGGTCTCAACATTAACGTTTGTAATTCTAAGCAATTTCAGGTCAGGCAGGCTGTCCATTGATGCAACTATGCCACAGGTTTCCCATAGATGGGGGTGGGGGAGTCCTTGAACAGATGGGGCCAGTGTCATACAAAGTCCTCATGGACAACGAGTTGATTTGGAGGAGACACACAGATCAGATGCATCCCCAAGTTCAGGGAAACAATGCCACCTCAGAGACAGAGGCTCACCAGCCTCTAGTGCCAGAGCCTTCATCAAATGGAAGTCCTCTTCCAGATTTCAACCTGGAGGGAGAGCTGTTCACTCAGCCACTGCCAGGAGACCTTTTACAGGTACCTCCATCCCAGGAACAGACCGTAGCCGAGTCTGTGGTAGAGGTTGGCTCTCGCTCCACAGGTACAGTTGCAGAAGCAATCCCCAGTACAAGGGACACCCTTCAAAGACCTAGCTTGCCTAGGCAGTCCAGCGAGCCAGCCCACTCTTCTATAGCTCCGGGTTGACCCTTACCCCAAGCCTTAAGTCCTGACACATACGGGTGCCCTAAACAGACCTGTGGTCCACCAAAAATATGGGGGGAGTGGGTTTCTCACTAGGGGGAGGAATGTTGTGTCCAAGCATTAATTGTTATAACCGCTGGAGTGCTGTAAAGTCTACGGCGCTATTGTGTGCCTTTTGCAAGGCGCCATTTTCAAATGTCTGTCAAAATAGCTGATTCGTCAGTACGAACTTTCCCGCTTCTCTGGAAGCCCGCCGAAATGCTGGTCAGAATACTTCTTCAGCGCCTGACTCAACAGTTTTACTCAGGACCTCCCGTGGAGAAAAATAGCTCACCCCCTGGTCCTCACGAAACCAACACCGATGAAACAATATTTTATATGTATTGTCCATAAGGGGTTGAGTGCAATCCATCTATTTGAATGTTCCCTTGACATGTCCTTTACAGCTTGGTGAATCCCAGAGCTGTTTCGATTAGTGTGGAAGTCAGCATTGGTAGCAAAAACCAGCTGTGGCAAATGGTGTTGCTGAAGGCATCCTAGGCTGAGCCACAAGAGGTCAGTGTTGGAATAATATATTTATCAAAAAATCAAAGCAAGGAGAGAGGGGGGAAACCATGATCTTTTGGTTTTGTGTTTGTTTCAAACCCTTTCCTTACAATTTTAAGGGAAAACAGGACAGAATGATGGAGGAAACAATGGATTGGCTTTCCCCTGTGGAGTTCTTTTGCTCTTTTAAAAAGACTTGGTAATTTAAGATTAAGCCCCCCCCCCCCGCCATGGTTTGTTACAGCTGGTCCTTATAATGCTTTAAAGGAGCGCCATGAGGTCTTGTAAGTTCTCCATAAAGAATATAATGAGGAAGCCAGGAACCATCCATACGGTGGACATGCCCTATCCATCTAAGATGATGACCTATGATGGAAGCTTCAGTGCTGTTTACATTTGCCTTCTCGAGGACTGAGATGTTGGTGACATAGTCACCCCACTTGATGTTCAAGATGGACCTTAGCTTCTATTGGTGAAAGCACTCAAGCTTTTTGATGTCTGGTATAAATACCAGATACTCACTATTAGCTTTGTCATATCACAGGAGTATTCCTCAAAGGGCAATGGAGGTTCCATGTTTCACAGCCATACAATAACATTGAGATAACAACAGTTTAGTATACCATGAGCTTTGTAGGGGTTATTAAATCTTTGGTCATGAAGACTGGGTGCGATCGATGACCAAAGGCAGAACGGGCAGCACCGATTCTCTTCAGCACATCCCATTCACATGATGGGGCCTTAATGACAAACATCCTGTTTGTCAATAAGGCCCCATCATAAAGTTATAGGTACGCTTGGAGTCCAACTAGATGGTACAGTTGGCACGTTGGCAGAAATGGGACCTCATGAGATGATGGCAGTGGTGGTAATGACAACGACGACAGGAGGCATGTTCTTTGGGGAAGGAGATGCTCTTGCTTGTGCATTGCCACTCCAGTGAGCATTGTTTGTGATTGGCCAAAGGATGGTCAACACACACTTCATTTCCAAATGAGTGGGAAGGAACTTCAGAAATGCAGGTTTAAAAAGGGAAACCTATAACTCATATAAACTTATAAGCATCTGAAAAAGAGAATCGAAACTTTTGAAATGTTCGTCTACAGACAGTTGCTAAGAATATCATGGGTTGACCAGGAGACTAACGTAAAAGTATATTTTTTTTCTCAGCCTGATGTAATTCCCAGTTCTGTCAGGAGGATAAAGTGGAAAGGAGACATATGGACCCTGCCATGAGCTCATTGGTGGAAAGGGAGGCGAGAGCTGCAGCTAAGAATAACAGAGATGAGTCTGGCAGTAGAGGAAAAGCCCTTTTCTTTCTCTCTCTCTCTCTTTAAATTTCAGAGTCGGATCATCCGTCAGGTTTGGCTGCCCTTGGAAAAGCCGGCTCTGAAACCGTCAAAGCAGCTGAGTCACCCTGGATGAGATCACCGACTCAGCCAGCGCATGAAGGAGAGCCTGTTAAAGAAGCCTGATGTCATCATCCCCATGGAAGAGACAGAGGTCCCTGCCCAGGTGGCCCTTGCAGTCGGGATGGAAGCACGATACCTGTGCGTAACCATTCCCCAAAGGCTTTTCGGGAGCAGGGTTGAATAGTCAGGAGTTAAATCAACTGAGAGCTGATGTTTGGGCTTCTGTTTTTAAAATCAGATGCATAGGAAAAGCAACGGCCATACAAAGCTCAGGTTTTGATGAGGACGCAGTGGCTCACGTGGCTAAGATGCTGACTGGCAGGCGGAAGGTCAGGAGTTCAAAACACGAGTACTGCAGGACAGAATGAGCTCCCCGTCTTTGTCTCAGCTCCTGCCAACTTAGCAGTTCGAAAGCAAGAAATTGCAAACAGATAAATAGGGACCACTTTGGTGGGAAGGTAACAGCGTTCCGTGCGCTACAGTGTCTAGTCATGCCTGCCACATGATCACGGAAATGCCTGCAGAAGCAGACAGTGCTGGCTCTTTGGCTTTGAAACAGAGATGAGCACTGAACCCTAGAGTTGGATACAACTGGCTTTCGAGCAAGGGAAACCTTTACCTTTACTTTGATGAGGTAGCTGGAATTAGAGCAGTATTACGCCATCATCCCCTTGAAGCAGAACCTGAGTAAGACTCAAGTGTGCGCTTCGAAACCGAAAGGCAGGGGTTGAGCTGGATGTTATATGGGAAAGGAATCGATTGCAACATTGTTTAGCAGTGAAATACCTTGGCGTGACACTTGACAGGATATCAGCTGGAAAAAATATATCTCTTGTTGGTATTGCACTACCTAAGACAGTGATGGCGAACCTATGGCACGTGTGCCAGATGTGGCACACAGAGCCCTCTCTGTTGGCATGTGTGCCGTCACCCCAGCACAGAGTTCTCCCCTCCCCTCTGCCCAGCAGCCCAATGGGAGTGCTTCCTCCCTCTTCTGTTGCTGTAATAAATAAGTGGTTTTTGGGTTGCACTTTGGGCACTCGGTCTCTAAAAGGTTCGCCATCACTCACCTAAGATAAGGAGATAAGTGTCAGTGGATGCTGAGAGAAACAAACAAGAGAAGGACCCTCGACATCCTGTGAATGGATATGAGCCTCAAATCCACCGGCTCAGATCCAGGAAATGCTTTTTGGCAAGAACAAACACTCTTGAGGGTAGGCAAGAATAAAACCAAATTAGAAGCTGGAGGAAGGAGCTCACTGGACAAAGAATAACGTTAAAGGAGGAAATGGCTGAGGAACTCAACCTCCACTACGTCACTTAGAGGACCCTGAATATTGGAGTCCCTAAATGCAAGACCAACAGGCTCAAGTGGGGGCTGCTGGCAGACAACAACACACAACGTCAATGTGGAGAGATACAGAATCCATGGGCTCATTTACTGGTCTGCCGATGACTGCCAGAAACATGCACCGATGAGGAGTTAAGTTTGGCCAACGCCAAAGCCAAGGAAGTGGCTTCATTGTGGCAGTCCAGGGCACCAGGGTCTGTTCGGGACACAAAAGAATAATAATAGGAAAAGAAAGAGCAAGTTGCTAGAATCCATAGGGAAAGGAAATCAGAAATGGGGAATATTCCTTCCCTCTCCCTCACTCTCTTTTTGGGCAAGAATGCCTGGATTTCCTCCCTGTGTGGAAAAAATCCAAAGCCTTTCCACGTTCAGACAAATGACGTCCCATGAAGCCCTTCTATTCAATCTCACCCGCCTTTCCCAAGAGGAAGTGCCAACCGTTGGCGACACAATCACCCACCAGCTCCCGTTTGGCGCATTCCACGCTTGTCTCCTCATTGCCTCCAGCCTCATTTTGAAGACCTTGTCTTCATGGCGTTCTCCCACGGACACCACCATTCCCCAACTGTTAGAGCACAACTAGAAGGAAGACGGAGAATGTTCTTATCAGCTCCTCCTTCACCCATTCTTCCATCAGATGGTTTCACTCCCCCACAAGACAAGAGTCAACCGTTGGCCCACCATGCTCTCTCTCCCCCTCTTCTCCATCTCTTCCTTGGCCAAATTCCTTGGGAGTGGGTAGCAGCCATCTGAAGCTAATTCTTTTATATATTTGCACTGAGCTCTTAGAAATGTGCTATTTTTCATTTACAAGAGCACTTTTTTTGGGTGTGTGTGTGAAGATTCAAACACAGATTTCCCATCCCCCTCTGCTCTTGGTCTCTGTGTATTTGTTTTAAATATATATATCATGCAGGAGGAAAGTGGCTTAGTGGTTAAAACACTGTGTTTGATGACTGGAAGGTCACCAGGTCAGCAGTTCGAGACCCGAGTGCTGCGTGACGGAGTGAGCGCCTGTCATCTGTCCCAGCTCCTGCGAACCTAGCGGTTTGAAAGCAAGACATTGCAAGTAGATAAATAGGTACTGCTTTGGTGGGAAAGGTAACAGTGTTCCATGCACTCTAGTGTTCCATGCATCTAGTCACACCTGCCACATGACCATGGAAACATCTGCAAATGCGCTGGCTCTTAGGCTGTAAACAGAGATCAGCATCTAGAGTTGGATACGACTGGCTTTCAAGCAAGAGAGACCTTGACCGTTACCTAAAATAATTTATTTAAGGAGAAAAAAAAACCTCACATTTTAACATTTTCTGTACTATGCAAGTCCCAAAATGGCCATCTTCTGGGCAAATGCCTTCTTCAGGCTGGGATGGGCAAGTATGGGGTAAATGTATGGAGAAGACACTTTCTAGCTCCATTGAGTTCTATGACTACACCATCCTTAACTGATGATCCTGGAAGTTATTGGGAGCTTATTTCTAATTTTAAGGTGATGAAGCCTCTTCACTTTCCCCCCTCAAAGAAGCTGCCGAACCATGTAAGAAGCTTGGGAGGTAGCTGGATACCTCAGTGGTTCAGGTGTCTGGCTGCAGAGGTTAGGAGTTCAATCCCCTATTGAGCCTCCTGAGATAAAAGTCAACCTATGTAGCCTTAGGACAGTGATGGCTAGCCTTAGCACTCCAGCTGTTCTTCGACTTCAATTCCCAGAAGCCCTGATCAGTAGGAGTGCTGACTTCTGGGCTTCTGGGAATTGAAGTCCAAGAACACCTGGAGAGCCAAGGTTGGCCAGCACTACCTTTTAGGCAAACTGCTCAGTGCCATGAGTTCTCCTTAGAGCAGGGGTTCCCAACCTATGTCCCGTGGGCTGGACCTGGCCCACAACACCATTCCAACCGGTCCATCACCATCTCCCCTGCACCCGGAAGTAGAAGCGAGTGCATTTACATCAGCAGTAAAATGTGCCCATGTATGCACAAATGGGCCCGCGGCTGATGTAAACACAGAAGTGGGCACATTTATATCAGCCGGAAATGCGCCCGCTTCTGATTCCAAGGGCATGGTCCAGCAGGATGAGCTGTTCTGGGAGCATGGTCAGGTCCACGGCGCAAAAAGGTTGACTTGGTGGCATGCAATTATTGTTAAAACCCTTGGGGTCAAGACCTGCTTCCTTCCTCTCCAAAAAGCACGGCATACATGGAGGGTGCGTTATGATGATGGCAGAAGCAACAAGCTTTATTTAATGTACTGCGTTCTATCATTCTTCTTCCTTCCCTGGAACCTCTCAATTTAACTACACACACACACACACACACACACACACACACACACACACCAGCCCAGCCTTAGAGGGAAGGTGGTTTCTTGGAATACATATCTTCAAAAGTGAGGTCATCGCCACAAACCGATTGGTCTCTCCCTCTTTGCCAGAGATTCCCCGGCTGTTGTCTTGGGACGAAGCCAGCACTGTCTTGGTAGACAGCCGCAGGAAAGGCGAAAGTTGACTCCCCCTGTTTTCCTCCTAGCAGTTGTCCATGAGATGATTTTGCTCTGGTGATGAGTAAGAGGAGAGAAGGTATTTTGGGGGGGAGAATCCATCTCAGGTTTCGAATCTCCTTGCCAAAAATGCTCATTCTACCCCTTCCAGCACTATTAGTTGGGTCTTCTTCTTTCCTGTCCCGATCAAACCCTTCTTCTTCTTCTTCTTCTTCTTCTGTATCTGATTCTGAATATTGGTGATCATCATGGCAATCAGTCATGAAGACTGTCCTGTGAATCACTTTCTGGTCCTGAGCCCTTTTGGCATGCAAAGTCCTCATCATCAGCCCCAGGCCAGTATTGATGAAGCTGCTGCTCTCCATCAAGATGGATTCAAATGGGATTTAATCCACCTGGAGACCACCACCCTTCCCTGTAGACTTTGACACCTCAGGGTTGTCAGGTTAGTTAACCACCACCTGATGCTTGGTGGTTAACTCACCCTGGACTGCCAAAATGGCTTTGTCATTGACCAAACTTAAGTCCTCATTGGTGCATGTTTTTGGCAGTCACCGGCAGACCAGTAAATGAGCTGGATTCTGTATCTGTCCACATTCACACCATGTGTTGTTGTCTGCCGGTAGCCCTCACTTGAGCCTGTTGGTCTTCCATTTAGGCACTCCAACCCTCAGCCTATTCAGGCTCCTCCAAGTGATGTAGGTTTTTTTTTTGAGTTTCTCAGCCATCTCCTCCTTTAATGTAGTTCCTTGTCCAGTGAGCTCCTTCATCTTCTAATTTGGTTTTGCTCTTGTGTACCCACAGGAATATTTGTTCTTTCCATAAAGTTCTTCCTGGATCTGAACTGGCAGATTTGTGGCTCAAATCTGTTCAAAGGATGTTGAGGGTCCTTCTCTTGTTTAGTTTTCTCGGCGTCTGCTGCCCATACCTGTCAAGTTTTGGATTTGGAAATAAGGGAAATTTCGCGGCAAATACGGGATACTTGACAGCTATGCTTATCCTTTGCTGCCCTACAATGGCGGCAATAGGGCATTGCAGTCTCATTAATACGGGATGACGGCAGGGAAGAGGGTAAAATAAGGCGTTTTCCCAGCCAATACGGGAGACTTGACAGCTATGCTGCTGCTACTTCTCTCCTTATCTTAGGTTGAGTGATACCAAGAAGAGGATATATTTTCTCAACTGGTGTATATGTATTTAACTTGTGTGTTTTCATTACATAGCTACAGTCAATTGTGCTAGAGTTTTCTAACAACTTCACCTGTTGTCTTTGGTTAGAGTGATGGGGGGAGGGGGCTTTTTTGGGCTGGAGTGATTGTCAATCTATCGAACACTATCAAATAATTTCTCCCCACTTCTGAATTGAAAGAGCCTCCCCTTCTCTCTACTCTGAGGTTTCCTCCTTTTTTGTTGATTCTTGTCAGTTTTTTTGTTGTCGCCATTGATCTGTTCAGTTGGTTGCTAGCACATGTGCGCTAGTAAAAGCAGCATGCATACAGGCACATCTGCAATTCCAAATACTGTAGCTGTAAGTAAAGAAAGATTTTTTTAAAAAAATTCTTTCTCCTACAAATGTCCCAGAATGAATTTTTAAGATTTCTAAGTGCCAGTTACATACCTGTCAAGCGCAGCTCCAGAAATTACGGGACCTGCGCAGAACGTTTCTGCGCAGGTCCATTCTACGCATGCGTCAAAGCCTTCTACACATGAGTAAAAGCAACCTGCGCAGAAACGTTCTGTGCAGGTCGCTTCTACGCATGCGTAGAAGGCTTTTACGCATGAGTAGAATGGACCTAAGCAGAACTGTTCTGTGTGGGTCAATTCTACGCATGCGTAGAAGGGTTCTACGCATGTGTAGAAAGGACCTGCACAGAAGGGATGCACAGTAACTCCTTTCCCTCCACTGCCAAATTATGGGGTCCGGGCAGGAAAGGAAGAAATCCCGGCCAATCCGGGATACTTGACAGGTATGCAGTTATTGAGAAAGGGTGAGATTCTGGGAGACTCGCACTATTCTCCTCTGTTTCTCTGCACTTCTACTGTACAGCTAAATGTGCCAGACATTCAAACGCCAGAAACATCGTGTACTCTGAATTCTTGACTCCATCCTGGTTTCTTCTTCCAGAATGGAAGCTACGTCAAATTCGAAATGTATGTCAATGCATCCAGACATTAACCCAAACAAGATCACATTACAGTTCACCAACGTGTTCTTCATTTTTCAATTTTGGGATGCCTTCTGAAACAACGATTCTAGTTCAATTTAAAACAGCGATTGTCTAGGTCAGATTTAACAAAGACTTTAAAGTGAAAGGGCTCAACTTCTGTTCCAGCTTGGAGGAAGACGTTCGGAGGAAGAATGATCACTTCTTTAATTCATCTTCAGGTTTACTTGCTGCATCTCTTAGCCAGACAATGAGAGAAATCTTGGATTCCGTTCTTTTAGAATATGTATGTGCTTTTTTAAAAAAGTAATAATTTCACCATGAAAATTGAAGTCATATTGGACTTCGTCAGCATTTCCCCACGAAAGACTTTTCAAGTTCCCTTCCTTTATTAAAGGCCACTTCTGGACCTTGTTTTAATACTACATGAAAGAGAAGGTTTTATTAAGTCCCAGTAACGAAATAACCATATGTTGGATTTCTCACACTGCAATGTAGGTTTCTGCTTGGGGGTGGTATTGCTTCCAGACTGAAGCTCTCCCTTGTTCACATCCCCACTCAATAAATCCACAAAAGTATACAGTCAACATACCTTTCCTAATGAATGCCTCTTGACAACCTTGTTTAAGGCCAAGTTTCTTCTAACAGGGGTACATTGCTGATCTGCACTAGTACAGAAATGTTGCAAAATACTCTGAAGGTGGAAAGAACAGACATTGTCGTGGCCTGAGAGAACTGGGCCATCAACCCGGGGTACTGTTGCGTTCAAACCACAGGAGTTGGTTTGAAGTCATTCCTTCTAGGAAGTATGATCATTGGGGATGAAATGAAGGTAACCGTTTAGGGACGTCATGGTGAACCTTGGCACTCCATGTGCTCGTGGACCTCAATTCCCAGGTCTCTGTGAATTCGGTGCCAAGGTTCACCATCACGGACTTATGGTAAAGTTACAGGAGAATTCTTCTTGTAATGAGAAGGTGATAGCATAGAGGAAATTCAGTGACCTTGTATGAGCAGTCAGATATGCAAATAGAATGTGTATCTGCCTAATGACTCATCACAAAGCCAAGTAAGCCTTTAAACATTAGAGGCATTAGATGGGTTGTTTGTGTCTTTGAGTGCAATCTGTCTTTCCAGCGTGGTTGTGCTTACTGAGTCACAGAAACAATAGAAATGTTAGACATGAATTGGGTAGTCCACAAAGTCCTCTCTAAAGTTGGCACTGTCTTGATCTCACGCTGGAAGTGAGATCTGTCCTGGGGCTGGGAGTCCTCAAAACCTATCTCGATCATAAATTGGACTTCCTTCACAATCAACAAATGTTGAGGTTTAAATGGGAACGACATATGAGAGTTGGAGGGGAGGGGAGGAAAAAGCCTGCTAGAAAAAAAGCATGAATGTCTGTAGTCCTAGAACTCAAGTTGGAGCTGCGGTGGCTCAGTGGTTAAGAAGCTCGCCTTGTTAGCTGGAAGCAAGTCGACAGTTTGAGACCTGGGTGCTCCATGACGGATTGAGCACCCATCTCTTTCTCAGCTCTTGAGGACATGAAAGGAGCCTCATTTGGTCGTCCCTTGAGCAGGGTTTCTCCCGCAGAAGTCCTTTGAACCCAGAATAATTTCTGACACAAAATTATTATTAGTTGGAGCATAGTCCTTCAGAGATCTTTGGAAAGTTACTTTTTGAAATACAACTCCCACAATGCCCCAGCAAGCATATTGAGGAGCATTTTGAGAGTCGTAACTCAAAAGTAACTTTCCCAAACACTGCAGACAATAAATGGCAACATTTTGTTGAAGATCTCCCCACTACCCCCAATTGCATGCCATATTAGCAACCTAAGAGTCAATAATTATGACTTTTCTGGTTGTGGAAATCCACTCGTATAACACAACATTATCTGATAGGCGCCATCTTCACTCTTCTTCCCTCCCAAGTACCCTGGACCTTCTAGGATAGTCATGGTGAACCTTGGCACTCCAGGTGTTCTTGGACACACAGTAAATCCATTCGTGTGGATTCACAGAGACTTGGGTTTCTGGGAATTGAAGTCCAAGAACACCTGGAGTGCCAAGGTACACCATCAAGATCCTTGCCTCATCGTCTACCTCCTACAACAAACTCAAAGAGCCCCCACTTTGACAGTGAGCTTGAGCATCAGTCACCCCTATCCAATAAGTGCTTCTAATCCCTGTCCACACCCTGAAATGGACACTGGGTTTAAGTCGTTGATTTATTTATCCCTCCGTAGGTTTCCAGGGTCAGTGAGATCCCGACAATTTTATTTCAGTTGGCCGGGTCCAGTCTGGCAGTCTGGTATTCCGCTTATTCCATGGGCATCGTTCGCTGAAGGAGAGTTTGAGCAAGTCTGTGTTTACTTTTTATCCATCTTCCCCCTCCCTGCCCAGTAGAAGAGTTTAGACCTTTAGTGGCCAAGTCAAAAAAACACTTCATTCAGGGTCATTCCAGTTGGGAGGAGAGAGAGGAAAGAGGGGTTAGCTGCCACATCCCACCCACCCCTTTAAGTTTTTGTCTTGGAATCTCGCTTTCATTCTCCAAAGACTTGGTTTTGCTATTAAAGTCTTTATACCACTATAGATGGCTTTAACATTCCTCCTTCTCCGTTCATCCAGCTCACCACTGGTATGTAGCTCTCAATGCCCGTATGCGTTCCTCTCGCTTTTTACTTGTTTCAAAGAAGGCTTAATATTCAATTCCCCCCCCCCAACTTTCTATTCTTCGCATCTCCACCTGAACTCCACCTGAACAATCCAACAGAGAGCATCAGGTGATTTCATGGCTGCCAAAAGATGGCATGTCAACAAAAAAGAAGCAAAAAAAAAAAAAACCCAGATGGTGAAGAAAAAATAAGTAGGAGGGAAAGGAGAACTTTATTTTGGGCAAGAAATCTTGTTTTTCTGATGTCTTGTTTTGACGGGACGGATTCTCATGGCTGAACTTGGGTGGAGCAAAAAAAATATATATGAGGATGGGACAGCCAGCAGGGAGAAGCCTTAAAATTATTAGGAATGGGATTTACAGATTATTATTTTTTTA
This sequence comes from Bradypodion ventrale, assembly GCA_035047345.1. Lineage (NCBI taxonomy): Eukaryota > Metazoa > Chordata > Lepidosauria > Squamata > Chamaeleonidae > Bradypodion > Bradypodion ventrale. Next base: position 22,692,766 of record JAWDJE010000014.1, on the reverse strand, counting down.
ATGGACCACAAATACCACATTTCTCCACTTAGAGAGTTCCACCTATATTTCAGGTACTTTAAAGGTAAAGCTCTTCCTTGTTCAAAAGTCAGTAATGTCTAACTCTAGGGTTCCATACTCATCTCTGTTTATAGCCAAAGATCCAGCACTGTCTGCATCTGCAGATGTTTCCATGGTCAGGTGGCAGGCATGATTAGATGCCGAAGCACATGGAAGGCTGTTACCTTTACAGCCGAAGCAGTATTTATCTACAGCACTTGCAATTTCTTGTTTTTGAGCTGCTAGGTTCCCATGAAATGGGACAGTAATGCACCTGGGAGGTTTTGCTTAGACCAGGGTTCCTCAAACTTGGCTCTCCATGAGTTCTTGGACTTCAATTACCAGAAGCCCAAGTCAGCCCTCCTGCTGATCAGGGCTTCTGGGAGTTGAAGTTCAAGAACAGCTGGAGTGCCAAGGTTGGCCATCATTAGTCTTGATTCTGCCTCTTGACATAGCCTCTCCAGATGTCCTTGGGGAAAACCACTTAGTAAAAAAAGTCGTTGTATAATGCATCCCATAGGGAAAATCGCTATACGATGCATGTATCGTATAGCAATTGTTTCGTACAACAACGAGCCCTGTGGAATGGATTAAAATCGTTGTATGAGATACCACTGTTGCTCTAAAATACTATGTATGTGAAGAAGAAGAAGAATTAGAATTAGAAGAATTAGTAGAAGAAGAATTAGTAGAAGAATTAGAAGAATTAGAATTAGAAGAATTAGTAGTAGAAGAAGAAGAATTAGTAGTAGTAGTAGAAGAAGAATTAGAAGAATTAGTAGTAGTAGTAGTAGAAGAAGAAGAATTAGAAGAATTAGTAGAAGAAGAAGAAGAAGAAGAAAATTGAAAAGAACCTCCATGGCCCGGAGGGAGGTGGGACTTGCCGTCTCTGACCAAGTCCTCACCATCGGCCGTGGAGATGAGGAGCTGCTGAGGTTACCAACGATTTTGGTGTGGACCATGATGTGAACTATGTTATGATTATTATGTATGCTGATATGGATTTTTTTATTGAATAATTTTCTTTTTGTCATGTTTTTGATGTTTTATAGTAATTGTAACTATGATGTGGTAATTTATTGTTGTGAGTCGCCCTGAGTCGTGCGGCGATTGGGTGGCATACAAATGTAAATATGAAATGAAAATGAAATTAAGAAGAAGACCAAGACCAAGAAGAAGTAGATGAAGACAAAGACGAAGACAAAGAAGAAAAAGATGGAAGAGGAATAAATTGTTTTTGTTATTATTGCTGTCCAAGACTTTAATAAGATTGATTGGGAAAGTAGGTACTTCCTTTTCATGCAGGATTTGTTCGAAACAGTTTTCAGACATGTTAATCCTATAAAGATTAGAAATGAAACATGCCACCAGCTTGTCTACAAAAATTTAAGTCGAGGATTTGAAGGACTGAGTTCCTGCCAGGAGTGCGCAAGACAGATTTAGACAAGAGAACAGAGCTCAGGGACGTTTTACTGAAAAAAATCTCGATTTTCAAATTATACCCCCATTTCACACATTTTTTGTTGTTATCCTGCCCTAGATGTTACTGTAAGGTTTCATAATGCCAGAGAAGGAATTGCTCAAAGTCCTTTAGAGACTAGGGTGAAAAACCATCCACTTCACTACTGATGTATTTGAACTAGACATTTCTCCCCACCTCCTACAGCAATAACCAAGGGAGGTTTCTTGCCTTCGTGAAACACTGTGAAAACATAAGCTAATAATCCTCCAGGAAGGTAGCTGAATATTTCTCTCTTAGTATTGAGTGGCGGCGGTAGTGATGAAGGAAGTCACGGAAGGAAATCTAAGAACTGAGAAAATAAATAAAAATATAATGGTACGCGGTTTGGCCACGGCCACACAAGAAGTCAATGGCAGAGGTCTTACTAATCCTCTCAAACTCCTGGCTTGCAGTCCAACAAGTAGTATTAGGTCAGGCTGTCACATTAGGCAGGTAGTCCATTTCATTAGGAGGAAAGTCAACTTCTGGCCAGACCATATCCTATGCCTAAATTAAATGTAGACACTATGCTAGTCACTTTTCTATCAGGTTTTGGGGGGCTTCATATAAGGCAGGAGTTCCCAACCTGGCCCACTGTACCATTTTATGTGCCCCCACCCCTCCAAGGGCATTTGAGAAACAAATGGCTGCCACCTTGAAGCTGTTGAGACAAAATGGCCACCCCCCATCATGCAGGCAGGGCAAAATGGCCATCTGGCCCTCAAAGCTGGCTGAGAGTGTGTGACCAGGCCCCCAGCTTGAAAAGGTTGGGAACCTCTGCTATACAGTGAAATGTGGGTTCATAATTGGCATACTGTCCCTGACAGAACCACGGTTTTGGGGGAACACTCCTTTGAGCCGTTGGTTCCGAAGGGACAGAAATTGGGGAGCGGATTAATAGCTATAGTTTAATTCACCGATCGCTGACCTAACAGGCAGTTTGGACAATAGAGGGCAAAAGATCGCCAGGTGGTCAACTCGGTAGGCATGTAATGAGTAATCTCGCATCCGCAGAAGCTCTAAGCCTAAGAGTCAACCTCAGCGCATGTTTGCTCCCGATAACAGTAGACAATGCATGTCCCCGGTAGTAAATTAGATAGATAAGAAACTTCCCCCGGTGAAGTCATCCCTAATGGGTAACTTGTGTAATCTCAATGTGCAGACTCAGAGTTTTCCTGTCACGGCTACGCGCAACGTATGCATGCAGTCGAGCTAGGAAGAGTATAAAGTTAAGTGCCTTCTGATCAATAAACGCTGGTCTTCGCTCCATCTTGCCTCACGTGTCTTGCACGTATTCCAGTTGGAAATGGGACCATTGTTTTTCTATAATTAATTTGACATCCCTTTAAAAACCTTTTCTCCCTTCTAATTCCTGTCTAGTGGCGGAGAAAGGACAGAGGGCTTCCTTCTTCAGAAGCCTAGCTTACACTGGGATTTTGAAATTTAACCAAGGACCGTGTAAGGTTAGGTTCAGCAATTAACACAAGTCTGGGCTGGTTATCCTGCTATGGTAATAGAGTAAAACCCGCTTCCAGCAACTCAACGTTGATCGTCAGGTGGTGGTGAAATAACTAGCCTTGTGTGGTGACATCCCTAGGGAAGGGTGAGGGTCCCCAAGTAGATTAAATCCTATTTGAATCCATCTTGATGGAGTGCAGCAGCTTCATCCATCCTGACCTGGGGCAGACATGGACTTTGTGTGCCAAAAGGGCTCAGGAACAGAAAGTGACTTGTGGAACTGGATCAGTGGTACGGATGTGTGACGCCGTGATGCGGATGGCAGATGAAAGGCCACTCCATTATATAGTTCCCAGGACAATCTTCATGACCGATTGCCATGATGACAGCCAATATTCAGAATTGGATATAGCACTAGGACACACTTCCGGGTGTGGTGGAGGCAGTGGGGGGGGGGGGGGGGGCACATGAAATGGTGCCGAGGGCTGCATCCGGCCCGTGGGTTGCAGGTTGAGAATCCCCGCATGAGGAGGAAGAGAAAGAGAAGAAGAAGAGTGAGTAAACTTACTCAGTTTCTTAGCCGCTTCTCACAAGAGGGTCTACTCTCCTTTCTTTAGGCTTGCCTGTGGGCCTCACAAGATGAAATGTTGATTCTGTATTTATAAGCAGTGCTCCCTCAAGTACTGAAAGAGGTCTGATTGTAAACACATTAAAGGCAGACTCATTTAATCAGAGGAAATCACTGGAACATGAAACCAAAGCCAACCATTGGGATTTGCAAGCTTTATTTGGGATATGGCTTTAAGCAGAAAACAGACACTTACCTGAACCTATGCTTTAGCCCCCTGAGGTATCCAACCACCACCCCGTCCCCGAGCTGGCAAAGAGATTTAAGGGGAGGATGAGAAAGACAAACAGGCTGTCCAAAGTGTGAGATACCGTACTCTAAGATGTCACTTCCTGATTTCTCCGCGCCTGGCAAAATATGTGCAGAGGATTCCCGTCATGACTTCATGCTAGACAGGCGAGAAAGCAAGACACGTGCTTAATATTTCACCAGATACGTTCCCAGCAGTTGACTCATACGTTGCGAGGAAAGGACTTGTGAATCATTAAAATAATGTTGTGTTTGAGATACTCCATCGTTTTCCCCTCGTTTCAGCACGGCGGCTCATAAAAAAATTAGCTGGCACATTGTTCAAATTTTGGTACTCGAAACACAGAGAGAGAAATCGAAGCCTTTGGGGGTTTCTTGATTATATTTTGCAGGATTTCCAAAGTTGTTTCTGGTCCCCTTTCTCTCTCCCCTCGTTCGTTTGGCTTCGCCCGTTACATGTGGATTTAGAAAGCCCTTGCTTGTCAGCAATGCAATGTGGAGGAAATTTTGGTTTTCATGCCTCATTACTTTCGTCTCCAGCTCCTGGGATAGAGAGACAGATACCATTGCCAGACCGTGGAATGCAAGTTAGACTTTAAAATAACCCTTCTCTCTTTTACTATTGGGACGGGGAAAGAACTCAGAAGTAGCTATGCAGCCCAATCCAAAGCTTTCTTACTCACAGATGGACCCCACGCAGCTCCTTGCTCCAATTCTGGGAGATCTGAATGCACCCCGATGAGTTCCGGAGCGCATTGTACTCCAGATCTGAACCTGATTTCTCAATTGGCCAATCTCAATGCACTGCAAAACCTAACTTAAAAGGCTAAATTTGTTTTGCTTTTGCATTGCAGTGGCCTAGTGGTTAAGATGCTGAGCTTGACGGCCAGAAGGTTGGCAGCAGGTCAGCAGTTCAAGACCTGAGTGTTATGCAGCGGAGTGAACTCCTGTCCTCTGTCCCAGCTCCTGCCAACCTAGCAGTTTGAGATCAAGAAATTGCAAGCAGATAAACGGGGGCCACTTTGGTGGGAAGGTAAACAGTGTTCCGTGTGCTCCGGTGTCTAGTCATGCCTGCCCCATTACTGTGGAAACATCTGCAGACGCAGACAGTGCTGGCTCTTTGGCTGTAAACGGAGAAGAGCACCAGCCTCTAGATTTGGATTCAACTGGCTTTCCATCAAGGGAGACCTTTGTATGAAAGTTGGTGTCTAGTCATGCCTGCCCCATGGCCATGGCAATGTCTGCATAAGCAGACAGCACTGGCCCTTCAGCTATGAAACAGGAATGAACACTGAACCCTAGAGTCAGATACGGCTGGCTTCCGAGCAAGGGTGACCTTCAATGTGATTAAGAGGGGCCTAAACAATTGATGAGATGCATTTAAAATCTGCTTTTAAACATGTTTTAAAAAACTCCATCTCTGCTGATTCAACCCAATTGAACCAATGGGCTTACTCGAGTGTGACTTGCTACATGAAAGCAAAAGGATTTTGGCCAACATTTCCTTTCTGCTGCCTAGATTCCCCCCCCCCCCCCTTCTATCTCGTCTTTACACTGTTATGTTGGCAGGAGCTGGGACAGAGACGGGCGCTCACTTTGTTGTGCAGTGCTTGGGTATCAAACTCCAACCTTCCAGGCTTCAAGTCCAGTGTCTTAACCACTTGAGCCACCGCTGTTCCTAGGGAATAAAGACCTTGGTACAAAAATACATCCCATCCCAACCTCCCCTCCCAAATTCCACTGACCGGTTCCAAAGGGTCGGGACAGAATTGATTCCACCTTTACCATCTCTTTACACTGGAGTTCTCAACCTTTTAAAGCTGGGGGCCATTGGGTCATGCTCCATCATACAGCTTCGGGGACTGGATGGCCATTTTGCCCTTCCTCCACCCCATGGTACTTCCTAGTGTGGTGGGGGCCCCTCATGAAATGGTGCTGTGGGCCACATCCAGCCCACGGGCCACAGGTTGAGAATCCCTGCTTCAACAAACCCAATTGCCAAGTGGGAAGAGCCCAAGGGGGTTTCCTCCCCCGGACACTCTCCATTTATCTGAAAGAATGGCATTTTTGACAAATTACTCTTGCCTGGTAGGAGGAAGCTGTTTAACAAGGGGTTTATCTCAGGGAGCAAAGCAATTAGGAAGAGATCGTGTACCAAGGGAGAGCTCAATGCTGTTGATGTTAACAACCATCTTTTGGCATTAACAGCTTTCTTGAGGCATTAAGATAAACATAGTACTCCTTCTTGTATGTTTTTAACATAACCATTGGCCTTGATGTGAGAAGGAACTGGTTTATGTTCCATTGAGCCTCTTGTGGAGTGTACAGTAGACCTTTGAATAACCACACTACTTGGTTCCCCAAGTAGCGTCGCTATAGGAGAAACATCGTTGTGTGGTTTTCAATGGCAGTTGCGCCATCTAGTGGCAAAAAGCTGTCATTATCCGCACAACGACGTTAAAAAAAGTCATTAATCCGCACAATGACATTTTTTTGTCGTTGTGCGGATAGTCACGTGGCGAGTGACGATGCGTCGTTAAGCAGAAATGACGCTATTCGAACGTGTTGTTAATCGATGGTCCACTGTAAATGGAATAATCCAAGAGATATTTATTTATTTATTTTTCTGATTTATATTGCCGCTCAACTCCGAAGACTCTGGGCAGCTCACAGAAAATAAAACCAATCACATTTTAAAAACCAATAAAAACCCTAATGTCTTTGTTCCCTAGGGACGAGGGTGGCTCAAGTGGTTAAGACACTGGACTTAAAGACTGGTCACCACATTGCTGGTGCGATATTGGAGAACAGAGCTCTGGAAAAATCATTTTTAGGATAGAACCATAGACTCATTGAGTGGGAAGAGGCCATTTAGGCCTGCTAGGTCGCCCTTGCTCAAAAGCCAGTCGTATCCGACTCTAGGCTTCGGTGCTCATCTCTGTTTATAGCCAAAGAGCCAGCCCTGTCTGCATCTGCAGACGTTTCTGAGGACACGTGGCAGGCAAGCCTCGACACCAGAGTTCATGGAATGCTGTGCAAAAATAAATCAATATTAGCAAAATACAAGACTTGTATTAATTATTCATCTTTGTTTATGTTGTAAAAGCAAATAAACAACAAGTACATTTGACAGTTGACATGCGCACCCTCCATCCTTGGGTCCTTTTCTTCTATTCCATAAATCTCACTTCTCTATTTTAAGTTTAGTATAGTTCGCCCTTGCTAGAAAGCCAGTCATATCTGACTCTAGGGTTCAGTGCTCATCTCCGTTTACAACCAAAGAGCCAGCCCTGTCTGCAGATGTTTCCATCGACATGCGTCAGACGTAATGAGACAGCATAATGCACAGAACGCTTTACCTTCCCACTGAAGCAGTACCTATTTATCCACTTGCAATTTCTTGCTTTCGAACTGCCAGGTTGGCAGGACCTGGGACAGAGATGGGGACGGGGACTCAGTCATGCAGTGCTTGCGTCTCGAACTAATGACCTTCTGACCTTCCAGTAATTCAAGCTCAGCATCTTAACCACTTGTGCCACTGCTAGAACATGTCAATTTCTCTTGAGAAAAATCTCAAGGTTTTCTTTGTAACTTTTCTTCTGGGAGTGGTTCATTAATAATAATAATAATAATAATAATAATAATAATAATAATAATAATAATAATAATAATAATAATAATAATAATAATAATAATAATAATAATAATAATAATAATAATAATAATAATAATAATAATAATAATAATAATAATAATAATCCATTGGAAACTTTTCCAGAAGTTTGGATTTAAGTGCAGTAAAAATTATTGGGAACATCAAGTAGAGAAAATTTTAGAGAATGAGAGAGTCAAGATCCTTTGGGACTTTAAAATTCAAACCAATAGACATCCGCCTCACAACGCACCTGGTCTGGTTTGTTGACATTGCTATAACTGGAGAAAATCTCCAAATATTGTGATTTGCAAATTGAAGTCGAGCGTCTATGGCGGAAGAAATCTGTTGTTGTCCCCACAGTGATCGGAGCCCTTAGAGCAGTACCTAAAGGACTCCATAGACATTTGGAAATTTTGGATTTATCTGATTTGAACATCCTAATTCCACCACCACCACCATCACCATATTTATTTATTTATTTATTTATTTAATTCGATTTATATCACTGCCCCCTTGCTGAAGCGACTCCGGGCAGCTCACAATCAACCAATAAAAAACAATGAAATATAAAAATACCCCGACAGCAATTAAAATAATAAGGACACTAAAAAGCCATTAAAATACCCCCCAACATTCATCATTATGATTATCATCATCATCATCTTCTTCTTCTTCTTTCCAAGCTTTGATTAGGTAGACGTCTGCGAGAATCCCAGGACTTCCACGAGACCTTCATTCCACCCTCGTACAGTGAGATCGCTGGACTGTATTTGTTCCCTTTCCAAAAGCACCCATCAGAATGAAATACGGAGCATTTCATTTCCACTTCCTTTTTAGAGCAGCTGTAAATCACTGTATCTTCACGGAGCTTTGCTTAACCATCTCTTTCTCGCGGAGTTCTCCAACCCGCCCACGGAGAGAAGAGCCTCCACAGCACAAACCATTCGGAGCCACTTTGCAGCAGAACTTGACAATTGCCTGGATTGGATAATGCAACCGAAGTGGTGCCTATTTATCTACTTGCAATTTCTTGCTCTCAAACTGCTAGGATGTCAGGAGCTGGGACAGAGGCGCTCAAACCGCCACGCAGTACCCGGGTCTTGGAACGGTTGACCTTCCACCTTCCAGTCAGTGTCTTAACCACTTGAGCCACTGCAGAAGTTTTAAATTGGCTGATAAGTCATTCTGTTTATGAAATGTCAAAAGGCAAAAAATGCCAAGAAATATTACTTGAACAATACTGCTGTTAAATACTACTGGGACTTTGCTGTAACAGGAGTTGATATAGAATCTAGTGAGATATTCTTTCACCAGTAAAGGTCAAGGTCTCCCTTGCTTGAAAGCCAGTTGTATCCGACTCTAGGGTTTGGTGCTCTCCTCCATTTACAGCCAAAGAGCCAGTGCTGTCTGCGTCTGCAGAGGTTTCCGTGGACATGTGGCAGACTTAAAAAGACAGCAGAGTGCACAGAACACTGCTTACCTTCCCACCAAAGTGGTCCCTATTTATCTACATGCAACTTCTTGCTTTCAAACTGCTCGATTGGCAGGAGCTGGGGCAGAGACGGGAGCTCACTCTGTCATGCAGCACGTGGGTCTCAAACTGCTGACCTGCCAGCCTTCCACTAGTCAATCCTTACTGCCAGCTATAACAAAATTTATTTATTTATTATTAGTCATATTTATATATGCCGCCCACTCAGGCCGAACCCGACTCAGGGCGGCATCTTAGGGACTAGAGGTACAAGAATCCTTGACTTGATTCTGAGTAATACTCAGGATCTGGTGCAAGATGTTAATGTGACTGATCCAATAGGGAACAGTGACCACAACTCAATTATGTTTAACTTGATCATAGACCGCAAGTCACTGATAAAATCTAACACAGAGACCTTAAATTTTCAAAAAGGAAATTTCCCAAAGATGAGGAAACTAGTAAAAAAGAAACTGAAAGGGAAAATTGAGAGAGTCCAAACACTCCAAGAGGCATGGAGGCTGTTTACAAAAACAATAACAGAGGCCCAATTGGAATGCATACCCAAAAGGAAAAAGGGCACTGCCAGGTCCAAGAGGACTCCGATGTGGCTTACAGGAGCTGTTCGGGAAGTGATCAAGAGCAAGAAAAGCTCATTTAGAAGATGGAAGGCTTGTCCAAATGAGGACAGCAGGCAGAAACATAAATTCTGGCAGAACAAATGCAAGGCAACAATCAGGAAAGCAAAGCAAGACTTTGAGGAGCGTATAGCTAAAAATACTCAGAGAAATAACAAAGACTTCTTTAAGTACATTAGAAGTAAGAACCCAACTAGGAAGGCCATTGGACCATTAGATGACAATGGAAGGCAAGGGGTTATTAAAGAGGAAACAGAGATTGCAGAGAGACTCAATGAATTCTTTGCTTCAGTATTCACTGAAGAAGACAGAGACCACATGCCCAAAACAGAGCCTATCTTCGTAGGGAGGGAAACCGAAGAATTAAGCCAGATAGAAATAACCAGGGAGGAGGTCCTTGCATGTCTTGTTAAGCTAAACACTAACAAATCCCCAGGACCAGATGGCATCCATCCACGAGATCTCAGGGAACTTAAAGATGAAATTGCTGATATCCTAGCCAAAATATATAATCTTTCCCTCAAATCAGGCTTTGTGCCTGATGACTGGAAGGTAGCGAATGTAACACCAATTTTCAAAAAAGGATCCAGGGGTGATCCAGGAAATTACCGACCTGTCAGTTTGACATGTGTCCCAGGTAAAGTGATGGAAACCATCCTAAAAGACAGAATTAATAGTTACATAGAAGAGAAGGCACTGCTAAAGGAGAGCCAACATGGCTTTTGCAAGGGCAAATCATGCCTCACTAATCTGTTGGAATTTTTTGAGAGTGTCAACAAGCATGTGGATAAGGGGGATCCAGTTGACATTGTTTATCTGGACTTTCAGAAGGCTTTTGACAAGGTCCCACACCAAAGGCTCTTGAATAAACTTACCAGTCATGGAATAAAGGGACAGGTCTTGTCCTGGATCAGCAACTGGCTAAGGGACAGGAAACAGAGGGTAGCACTAAATGGACACTTCTCCAAGTGGAGGGAAGTAAAGAGTGGGGTCCCCCAAGGTTCAGTACTGGGACCCCTGCTTTTCAACCTCTTCATAAATGATCTAGAGGTAGGAGTAAAAAGCAAGGTAGCCAAATTTGCTGACGACACTAAATTATAAGGGTAGTGAAAACTGTGAGAGATTGTGAAGAGCTCCAGAGGGATCTCTTGACACTGGGGGAGTGGGCAAAACAGTGGCAAATGAGCTTCAACATCAGTAAGTGCAGAGTGATGCATGTTGGGGCAAAAAACCCCAATTACATTTATAAACTGATGGGGTCTGAACTCTCTGCGACAAACCAGGAAAGGGACCTTGGTGTCCTGGTGGACAGCTCAATGAAGGTGTCAACCCAGTGTGCCTCAGCAGTGAAAAAAGCAAACTCAATGCTAGGGATCATTAGGAAGGGTATAGAAAATAAGTCAGCAAGTGTCATTTTGCCTCTTTATAAATCTATGGTGAGGCCCCATCTGGAATATTGTGTACAGTTCTGGTCGCCATACCTCCAGAAGGATATTATGGAGTTGGAGAAAGTACAGAGGAGGGCAACCAGAATGATTAGGGGACTGGAACTCCTTCCTTACCATCTGAGGCTGCAACGGTTGGGCCTTTTCACTCTTGAACGACGGCGTCTAAGAGGTGACCTGATTGAAGTTTATAAAATCATGCACGGTGTGGACAAGGTAGATAAGGAAAAACTGTTTTCCCTATCGCACAACACTAGAACTAGGGGACACTCCATGAAACTTTTGGGTACTAGTTCTCAAACAAATAAGAGAAAGTACTTTTTCACCCAGAGGATTACTGGTCTATGGAACTCCCTGCCAGAAGAAGTGGTGACAGCTGTCAGTCTTCACAGCTTTAAGAAAGGATTAGACAAGTTCATGGAGGACAAGGCTATCAATGGCTATAATTATGGCTACCTAAGGACAACCTCCGGGTTGGAGAGATAGGCAGGATATCTCTCAATGCCATTTCCAGGGAATCCTAAGCAGGTGAAGGCATCTCCTTGGGAATACCCTGAAGGAAATGGTGAGCCACTGTGTGAGACAGAATGCTGGACTGGATGGGCTGTGGCCTGTTCCAGCAAGGCTGTTCTTATGTTCTTATGTTCTTATGTTCTTATGACTGTAGTGGCTTAGTGGTTAAGGTGCTGAACTTGAAGACTGGAAGGTTGGAGTTCAAGACCTGAGTACTGCACAACAGAGTGAGCTTCTGCCAACCTAGTAGATAAATAGAGATCAGTTGCAAATAGATAAATAGAGACCACTTCAGTGGGAAGGTAAACAGCGCTTCATGCACTCCGGTGCCTAGGCATGCCTGCCACATGTCCACGGAAATGTCTGCAAACACAGACAGTGCTGGGTCTGTGGCTACAAACAGAGATGAGCACTGAACCCTATAGCCAGATACGACTGGCTTTCGAGCAAGGGCAACCTTTACCTAAAGATAGGAAGTGGTAGAATTAAAAGAGCTGACGAGAATCATCACAGTTACCTGTGCTTCGGTTTGGGCTCAGTCTGGGACAAGTGCCTTCCCAGGATTAGTCACAACCTAGTATACAATTTATGGCGGCGTCTTGCTTAGACATGTTTCCAAGGGGTGTCCAGAATTACCCCATCGGGCAAGATCAGGCAGCGCCTAGTCTGTCGCTGACGACTCTGTGCCCTAATCCGCCAAGGATCAGGTGACTTAATTTCTAATTTCCTCACACATGTGGCAGAGAACAGCTGTGGAACATGAGCCGAGACGGCAAAGGAAGTCTTGAGATTTGCTTGGGCCCCAGTGGATTTCGAAAAATCTGGAAACCGGACAGATAACACTCAAGTAACAGACTGGAAACATGCTGTTGGGGGGGTGTGTGGTGCGGGGTGGGGGGGTGGACCACGAGGAAAACATCCCACCCCCAGCGCAAGATTAAACCCGGCTGTTCTGCGTTACAGAAGGGGGGCTGACTTTGAACTACTGTGCTTAGATAGCGGGGTGGGGTGGGGGGTGGCACTTGTTGTTAATAAGGCACACAAACATTTCGAGGGATTCCCTTTCACACATACACCCTGAAAACACGAGTTGGCCAAGCTGTTATGAAACCACTCTTCAAAAAAGGGTCCCGACCTGCTGCGAAGTTTTTTTTTGGGGTTTTTGTTTTGCCGCAAAAGTTCATTTGACGCCTACGTGGCTTGGAGAAACATACCAACCGAAGGATGTAATTGCGAAGTTCATGGAAGCCACTTATCGGCGGACCAGTTCCTCTGAATTCCCAGTGGTATGGGTTTGGAACTGCACAGGGAGGGATGGTTACATGCAAAGTGTAATGCAGGGATTCTCAACCTGTGGCCCGTGGGCCGGATGTGTCCCATGGCACCATTTCATGTGGCCCCCACTGCCTCCACCACACCAGGAAGTGCCATGTGGTGGAGGAAGGGCAAAATGGCCATCCAGCCCCTGAATCTGTCTGGGGGAGCGTGACCTGGCCATTGGATTAAAAAGGTTGAGCACTCTTGGTGTAATGTCATCCCGATCCAGGGACATAAATGCCAGCTTGTCTCCCCCTTATAGGCAAGGGTGAAGACATGCAACTTTCTTCTCTTTGCTAGTGAGGTGCCTTCAATGATGCTCCCATGTGGATGAGAATGGCCTTCGGCGCGTAACCTTCCAATTTTGTGCCAAGATTCCTTTGTTGTTCAGTCGAGTTGAGTCTGACTCTTTGCGACGCCATGGACCACAGTATGCCAAACTCCTCAGTCATCCACCATCTTCCATCCACACCCACCACATCAACAATAATGCCCAGTCATCTCATCCTCTTCAATCTTTCCTAGCATCAGGGCCTATTCAAGGAGAGACCAAAGGGCAAAGTCCAAAGAGCAAACTGAGGTCTGGTTACTGGTGGGTCAAGCAAGCGTCTTGTCCGAAGGATGTTCAGGGTTGGCAGAGAAGTCAGGATCACGGCAGACAGACAATCTGAAGCCAAGCAGAGTGTCAGTTTTTGCAATGAAGAATTGTACCGACCTTGGAATGCTACAACAAGCTTGCTTATAAGCCTCCCAGCTAATTGCTATCAGCTGGGAGCCTTCTCTGGTACTTAGTTCTAGCTTGCCTGCATTACAGATGTAGCTCCTTTCTGGCTCTTTCCCTGACTGACGGCTGATCACTGTCAGAGTGGCTCAAGTGGCTAAGACGCTGACTGGGAAGCGGAAGGTCAGCAGTTCGATTCCCGAGTACTGCAGGATGGAAATGAGCTCCCGTCTTCGTCCCAGCTCCTGCCAACCTAGCAGTTCGAAAGCAAGAAATTGCAAGTAGATAAATAGGGACCACTTCGGTGGGAAGGTAACAGTGTTCCGTGCACGCTGGTGTCTAGTCATGCCTGCCACATGACCACAGAAACGTCTGCAGAAGCAGACAGCGCTGCTGGCTCTTCGGCTTAGAAACAGAGATGAGCACTGCACCCTAGAGTCGGATACGATTGGCTTTCAAAACTGTTTTCTTTTTAAAAAATGAAAGCACTGGATGGGTTGTTTGCTTCTTTCCTAACCATCAGTCAGCCCTGCCTTTTGTTTTTGACTACGGGAACGCAGATGCCTCTGACTTCAGAATTCCATTTCCCAGATTTGAAGTCTGATCCCACAACTGGTAACAGTGAAGTTTTAAATCAGCGGTTACCAACCTAAGGCCCATGGGCCAGATCTGGCCCATGGTACCATTTCATGGGATCCCCCACCCTCTCTAAGGCATACCTGTCAAGTATCCCGGATTGGCCGGGATTTCCGGTATTTCCGCGCCAATTTTCATCCTTTCTTGCCCGGAGCTGCCGCCATCCCGGGTCTTGTCAGCGGAGGAAAGGAGTTACTGCGCACCCCTTCTGTGCAGATCCTTTCTACGCATGCGTAGAACCCTGTGCAGAAGGGGATGCGTAGAACTCTTCTATGCATGCGTAGAACCGACCAGCGCAGAACGGTTCTGTGCAGGTCCGTTGTACGCATGCGTAAAAGCCTTCTACGCATGCGTACAATGGACTTGCGCAGAACCATTCTGCGTATGTCCGTTGTACACATGCATAAATGGCTTTTACGCATGCGTACAATGGACCTGCGCAGAACCGTTCTGTGCAGATCCCGTATTGTCCGGAGCCGCGCTTGACAGGTATGCTCCAAGGGCATTCAAGAAATGAAATGGCCACCCCCTTTGAAGCTATTGGGACAAAATGGCCACCCCCATCATGCAGGCAGGGCAAAATGGTCATCTGGCCCTCGAAGCTGACTGTGAGAGGGTGACCTTCCCCCCAGTTTGAAAAGTTTGGGAACCCCTGTTTTAGATGTTTAATTTGTTTGGATCTGATTATTTGATTAACGACTCCTGCCGTTCATTAGGGCTTCTGTTTCTATGCTGTGAACGGAGACATCAAAAGGCTACAAATAAGAGAAATAGTAGGTAGCCAGCCAGGATCATGTTCACGACACTAGAAAGTTTATTCTGTGAAGCTGCGAACGCTGGAAATCCAAACTTCGATGTTCTCCGTCTCACGGAGCAGAGAGTGGGAAGGCTAAAACCACACCACCAAGAGAGAATGAAAGATAGTTTCCCAGGCCACAAATCCTAGAGATACCAGACAAATTTATGAAGTGGTAGTTAAGTTAATGCGCTTGGAGTCCAAGATATACCATGGAATGAGCTTAATGCACAAATGAGCTGTGTTTTGGGGTAGGAAATTATGCCCCGTCGGTCGAGCTGCGTTTCTGACATTTCCCAAATCATGTCTTGTTTTCCCTCCACCCCTCTCTCTCCTTCTCGCACTTTTCTTCTTTTTGTGGCCACAGAAGAAAACTCTTGTTTGGACTTTTGCTGCCGAGCATAATAAAAAAGGAATGCAGAAAAGTCTCATCAGCTGCTAAACATAAACTTGAAAATTTGGAGTTAGCAGAATAATTCCTGCCAGGATAAAGAAAATCCTCCAGATTCAATCCTTAATCCTTTGGGAACCTCGCTCATCTGTTCCTAGATAACAACAGGTAGGCGAACGCATATGTCAGCTGAGGAAACAACCAAATCACCTGTTGCCACACCGAATTGCATTAAGACACCATTTGCTAAATGTGGAGTTTCTACAGAACGGAAGAATATACTAGTTTTGCTTTTCTCTGTGCCTTGCTTTTAAAAATCTCACGATCATTCCCTTCTGATTGAAAGAATTATGGGATTTTTAGTTAATGCTAAATAAAGGGAACTGGCTCCGTCACTTATTTGCTGTGGCAACCTCCTCATAAGACACCACACTGTTAGTGAATACATGTATGTGTGATTACAAACCAAAATCAAGCCAAATACAATGGCAACGACACAAACCAAAGTGAACGAACAAACTAGCCCAAACTAAAACAACGAGAGCCACATCAATAGTTAATGTCAGAATCGTAAGGTCAAGGTTATCCTTGCTCGAAAGCCAGTCGTATCTGACTCTAGGGTTCGGTGCTCATCTCTGTTTATAGCCAAAGAGCCAGTGCTGTCTGCGTTTGCAGAAATTTCCATGGACCTGTGGCAGGCATTACTAGATACCGGAGTGCACGGAATTTTATTTGCCTTCCCACTAAACTGGTCCCTATTTATCTACTTGCAATTTCCTGCTTTCAAACTGCTATGTTGGCAGGATCTGGGACGTTGGTGGGAGCTCACTCCATCACGCAGCACTCAGGTCTTGAACTTCCAGTCATCAAGTTCAGTGTCTTAACCACTAAGCCACCACAGCCCCTTGCATAAATGCACAATGACCAGAATCATTGATGGAAGGAACCCAAACCAACCATTAGCTATGGATATTCTTCTATTCCAGTGATGGCGAACCTTTGGCACTCCAGCTGTTCTTGGACTTCAATTCCCAGAAGCCCAAGTCTCTGTGAATCCAAACCAATGGGTTTACTGCACATACACGCAGTTCTTGGACTTCAATTCCCAGAAGCCTAAGTCCCTGTGAATCCACACAAATGCAGTAAACCCATTCGTGTGGATTCACAGGGACTTGGGGTTCTGGGACTTGAAGTCCAAGAACAGCTGGATGCCATCATGGCTCTATTCTTAGTTTCCTCCCATAAAGCAACAGGGGAAAAAATCCTACACCTTTCTGGAGGTATTCTCTACCCATGAGTTATTTTACACTTTTCATGGTGAGGTCGAACATATGTGCATTGGGTCATTATAGCGCCAAGAGGTTTTGGAGTCTGCCATCCAGCGGTTAGTTAAGGACACATCCAAGAAGACCTCTCAAATTACTGACATGGTGGCCAACATAAGTAGTGGAAGAAACTTTACATCACAGGGCCAAGGTTAATCTATTTCACAACAGCTCATAAAAATCTTCTAACAGACTGTTCTGTTTTATTTTACCGGGGGCGGGCGGTGGTGGGGAGAGGGCTGGGATGGGAAGAGTGAGTGGAGGATGTTCAGAACTCCAGAAGGGCTAATAATTCATATCTTTCTTTCCCTAAGAAAGGGAAGTCCATTTTTAAAACATCATCATCATCATCATCATCATCATCATCATCATCATCATCATCATCATCATCATCATCATCTACTTTTGATCAGGTTGTGTCATTCTGTTACAGGTCCCTGTTAAGGTGAACATATTGGACTTGTTTCTTGAGTAGATCTTGGCAAGGTCTTCGAAGCACTGGCTTTCTCCGGCACCCCCTGCTCATTGAAGCGAAAGGTTTTGGATTAATGGTTTTTTAATGTTCAGGATATGTCAGAAATGAAATGCAGGAATGGTTGGCCGGCACACAGGGACCTGACTCAAATCAAGTCTTGGCGGTGAGCCTTCTCCTGGAAAAAATGCAAGGGAGTGTGAACGTTAACTCATACCACGACAACCTCCGCGAGCACAGGATTTCTTATGGGCTTGTTGCGTCATCAGAATGCGAAATTTTGAGGGAAGTGTGCGCTTGCTCAAATTTAGAAATGTGGTATCAAGTGGTGTCAAGAAATATGGACTATAGCACTGAACGACACACTGAGATGTGAACTAAAAATTAAAAAAGGGGACCATTAAAGAATAAATGATTTTTCACTGATATGGGGAGACTTTATTGACTGTTTTCAAAAAGTCTGAAGGTTTCAAACCTCGACAAGAAAGTATTAGTTTCTGGAAATGTTGTATTATTTTTGTTCAGTCGTACAGTCCAGGCCAACCCTTTGCGACCCCATGGACCACCGCACGCCAGGTTCCTCTGTCATCTGCCATCCTCCATAGTTGACCCAGATCTATGCCCACCATGTCAATGATGCCATCTAGCCATCTCATCCTCTGCCATCCTCTTCTCCATTTGCCTTCGATCTTTCCCAGCATCAAGGCCTTCTCAAGTGAGTCCTCTCTTCTCATTGGGTCGTCAAAGGACTTGAGTTTCATCTTCAGTATTTGTCCTTCCAAGGAGCAGTTAGGGTTGATTTCCTTCAGGATGGACTGATTCGATCTCCTTGCAGTCCAGGGGACTCCCAAGAGTCTTCTCCAGCACCACAGAGTTCAATGGCGTCTATTCTTCTGCGCTCAGCCTTTCTTATGGTCCAGCTCTCGTAACCATACATGACTACTGGTAAGACCATTGGATTGACTATGCGGACTTTCGTTGGAAGGGTGATGTCTCTACTTTTTATTATGCTGCCTAGGTTTCTCATAGCTTGCCTCCTGAGAATTAATCATCTTTTTATTTCATGGCTGCAATCATTATCTGCAGTGATCTTAGATCCCAAGAAGGTAAAGTCTGTCACTGCTCCCATTTCTTCCCCTTCTATTTGCCAGGGAGTGATGCCATGATCTTGGTTTTTTTTTTGATGTTGAGTCTCAGGCCAACTTTTGCGTTGGCCAAGAAGTGAGGAAAGTGTGCATCTCCTCAAATTTAGAAGAGTGGTATCAAGACATATGGAATTTAGCAAGGAATGACAAGCTGGCATGTGAACTAAAAATTAAAAAGGGGACTGTAAAGAATAATTGACTTTTCACTGATATGGGGAGACTTCAAAAGTCTAAAGGTTTCAAACCTGGTCAAGAAAGTATTAGTTTCTGGAACTAGGGATAGGCATATTCAATGGGCTTCTTACCATTGCTGTTGATGGTCTTCCAGAACCAGGGAGGGAAGCTTTTGTTCAACAAGTCTGCTGTGAAACCTGTCGCATTTTTTTTAACCGCAAGAACATCTTTGTCCGAGCACCCTGCGCAAAATGGCCTTCTTGCAATGAGGCACAAAGAACATCTACCCATGTCTGTTAGAAGGCAGAGCTCAACCTTTCCCTTTCGGTGGTGCCAAAGCCCTCCCCAAAAACCCTCTTGCCGACTTGGACGGGGCGAGCTTTCCTATGGCATTGAAAATGGCTCAGCGCACAAACAACCTCTGTGAAATAAAATCTGCAAATGTGTCCCTCGAGGAAAAGGAGAGAGCAGAGAACGCAGATGGAGAAAAGATTACCCAGATGTTATTCTTTATCTGCAGAACCATCTGCTGGAGTATAACTTTTGGGCAGAGACTTCACTCTGTCTTCTCTGGACTGCTGGCACCCGGCTAAGACAGCGCAACCCTGAGGGGA
Organism: Bradypodion ventrale; assembly: GCA_035047345.1. Lineage (NCBI taxonomy): Eukaryota > Metazoa > Chordata > Lepidosauria > Squamata > Chamaeleonidae > Bradypodion > Bradypodion ventrale. Next base: position 22,673,578 of record JAWDJE010000014.1, on the reverse strand, counting down.
TAGCAAGATGACATTTCTATGTGTTTTGTTTGATCGCTGGTGGAGGGTTTTCTGTTTTCTTGGGTGTTTCTTTTGTTGTTGTCTCTAGCTGAGGTCCAGGGCCGCCGTTCCGATGGCCATATTCTCCTCCTTTAATGTCATTCCTTGTCCAGTGAGCTCCTTCCTCCATCTTCTAATTTGGTTTTGCTCTTGTGTACCCTCAAGAATGATTGTTCTTGCCATAAAGTTCTCCCTGGATCTCACATTTAGGGACTCCGACCCTCAGTCTGAGGTGCTGATCTTGAACTAATATAGTGGAGATCAGGAGAACTAGTCCATTAATTAGATGCAGGATACCATAATGCCAGTGACTCAATGCCAAGTGCCACATTGGCTAACTAACCTGACCATACCTGTCAAGTATCCCGGATTGGCTGGGAAAACCTGTATTTCTCCATGCGTTCCTCCCCTTTCCCACCGCCATCCCATATTTGAACGGTGGGGAAAGGGGTTACTGTGCATGCGCGTGCTCTGCGCATGCACAAAGGGGTTCTGCGCATGCGCAAAGGAGTTGTTGCTGTGCATGCACACCCGGGCCGGAGCAGTTCCCGTATTTTCTGGAGCTGTGCTTGATGGGTATGAACCTGACCATCCTGAGGACTAACTGCCTTGGGTGGCTCTGTCCAGAACAGTGATGGGCAGTCTTGGCCCTCCAGTTGTTCTTGGACTTCAATTCCCCGAAGCCTAAGTCAACACTCCTGCTGATCAGGGCAGCTGGAGGGCCAAGACTGCCCATCACTGGTCCAGAAGGAAGGGTCCACAAGTGGATTAAATCCCTCTTGAATCCATCTCGATGGAGGGCAGCAGCTTCCTCCATCCTGGCCTGGGGCTGATGATGATGATGACTTTGCGTGCCCAAAGGGCTCAGGACCAGAAAGTGACTTGTGGAACGTGAGCAGTGGTACGGGGGTCATGCTGCGATGTGGAAGACAGATGGCAGATATTATATTATCTGGACAATCTTCACGGCTGATCGCCATGATGACCGTCAATATTCGGATGATGAAGAAGAAGAAGAAGACTCCTTCTGGAAGCTACAAACAAAATACTGTGACAAACTATTGGGACTCTTTTGCTCTTGGGGCATGTTGGGGACTATTGTTCCAATAACACAACGTTTCAAAGCAGTCAGAAGATGGGCATGATTCCTCAGAATTTGTTCTGCGGGATTCAAAATTGTCAGCAAGCAAACTATGGGGAGATGGAGGGAGAGTTTAAGCAACCCCGCAGGGCTGAGGCCCCAGCAGGACTGGGGAGACTTTCCCATCCCTCCTTTGTTTTGCCTTGTCCATCTGGAGCATTTCCCCCCAATGGGCGGCTTGGGTTCCTCCGCAGGGCCTGTCCTTTCTCCCCTGCCCACTTCATTTCTGACAATCTGTATTTTCCATTGCTATGGCAACCATTTGGGAACTGGCCCTGTCGACTGAACGCTGTGGAAACCATTTTGCGGTGGCATGAAAAAAAACCTGCTGGGAATTGACAGCTGCGCATTTTCTCTCAACCTTTTTAAAACAAGAAACCGTAATGGGGGTGGGTGGGTGGGTTGTCGGCGCGCAAAGACTATTTTCTGGATTTATGCATCTCTGTGGCTCAAGTGGTTGAGACGCTGACTGGAAGGCGGCAGGTCAGCAGTTTGAGGCCTGAGTACTGCATGACGGAGTGAGCTCCCGTCTCTGCCCCAGCTCCTGCCAACCTAGCAGTTCAAAAACAAGACATTGCATAGGGAAGGTAAACAGTGTTCCATGCACTCCGGTGTCTAAGCATGCCTGCCACATGTCCATGGAAACATCTGCAGATGCAGACAGCGGGTATGAAACAGAGATGAGCACTGAACCCTAGAGTCAGATACGGCTGGCTTTCAAGCAAGGGTGACCTTTACCTTTACAGTCAGAATGCCTCATCTAGGCATGAGGAAGAGCATGATAGCAAAAGGGATTCCCATCTTCATGAAGACATCTCTTTCTGAGATACATATTTATAGGTTTCAGACACCAGTTGGAAGAGAGGCTGGTGGCTTTCATTTCAGCTGGGGACTTGGTCTTCTTCTTCTTCTTCTTCTTCTTGCACCATATCTAATTCCGAATATTGGCGATCCTCACAGTGATTAGTCATGAGGGCTGTCCTGAGAATATAATGCCATAGTACCAATGATCCAGTTCTGTGAGTCACTTTCTGGTCCTGATCCCTTTTGGCACGCAAAGTCCTCCTCAGCCCCAGGCCAGGATGGATGAAACTGCTGCCCTCCATCAAAAGGGATCCAAGTGCGATTTAGTCCACTTGAGGACCATCACCCTTCCCTGTGGACTTTTGCCACCCAAGGCCATTCATCCTCACGATGGTCTGGTTAGTTAACCTCCACCTGACACTCAGTGCTGAGTCACTAGCAATAGAGTCTACTACTCTATTACCATAGCAGGATATCCTGGCTAGACACACTGGTAGTTTGCAAAATTCAGCATCATCCCAAACAGTCGATGGGAATTAGAGGCATGGGAGAATCAAGATCCTTGAGAAATCAACTGAGATGGGATAGGATGGAAGGGTAGGAATTCACCAATGTATGTGGAGCTTAACGCATTTCCAGAGCACCCCCTGGCCCATAAGAACCAGAAATGTGTCACTCGTAAATGAATATTGAGATTTTTTCCAGGCTGTTGACTTTTCAATTCAACCTTCCTCTTCTAGTATCGCTATGGAACTTCTCCTCTGCTTCTACGTCAAGCAACACTATCAAATCCAACCACATAGATACTGTCATAAGGGAAGCTAAGAGTGGATGTGAGATCCATTGCTTCTAGGGATGCTGACTTTTGATCTCAAATGTCCCCATCTGCAGATAGACCTCAGAGTGGGCAAAACCTGGATCTAGGCACAGAACCTGGAGACAACCAATATAGGGTGTCTGCTTTGTCTTATTCCAGGAAGGCTCCAGGATGGCACTGTGGTGGCTTAGTGGTTAAGATGCTGAACTTGAAGACTGGAAGGTTGACATGTCAGCAGTTTGAGACCCGAGTGCTGCATGACAGAGGGAGCTCCCGTCTCTGTCCCAGCAGTTGAAAGCAAGAAATTGCAAGTACTGTAGATAAATAGGTACCACTTCATTGAGGTTCAGATCTTTGCTTCCCCATGTGAAAGGATGCAGTCTTGTTTGTTATGTCCTTTTATCTGTGTACAAAACTTAGTGTCCTCTTTAGTTTTCATCTCTAGGAAGTGGTTGCATGTTCAGTTACGTGACAGATCTCAAGTGATGAAGGATAGAACCACTGCATCCATTGCCTTCCCATTACAAGGATACTGCAATCTACAGTTTGCTGAAAGACAAGGTTTTCACCTTGACTGGCTTGGATCCAGCCGAGAACACTGTGAATAAATCAACCGAACCACCTTCTGACCTTCTCTAGTTACCAAGTGCCAGATCCAGAAGCATTTACAATCCCTCCTTTTAAAGATGATCCTCCTCTTATCAGCCATCTGCCTTGTTTATGCTCTGCAACCATCCATCACTCTGGAACAGGATGCATTTGGCCTGGCCCTTAGCCACCACGGAGTCCAACAAATCCCTTGGACAGCAAAGAGTAGTAGACTAAGGACTGGAAGAGAAATGTCAAAAAATCCAAGGAGAATCTCTGAATTTTACAGAATTCCCTCCGGGGTATGGCTTTGTGGTTAAGCCGTTCTTGCTCTTGCTGGGATTCCCTGCCTTGATTCCATTCCCATCCTCTTGGCCTGTCAGTTTGGGGGATGCTACATTGCTACAGCTGTCCACTGAGAGCCTAAACGTTGGCCTCCACCACCTCCGGGAAGCCCTCTGCTTCCCATCCCATGCTGCCCCGGGGACTGAGCAAAATTGGCGAGACCAGCTCCTTTCTGGAGCCTGAGGTTAGGGAGGGAGACCCAGAACAGTGCATTTAATGATCAGTGTGCAAAATGAAAAGATTACATGCTGGGGGAATTGGCAAACAGATCCGCGTCTGAAATAAATTATATCAAAGAACGAAGGCTCCCTGTTCAGCATGCTTTCTCGTTTCTGTTCTATACCATTACAATCCTGTCCCACCTCATCCCATCTGTCTTTCTGTCCATCCATCCGTCCATCCATCCATCCTCCCTCCCTCTCTCTCTCTTTGTTGGTATGTTGAATCATTTGTTTTCCTTCCTTCCTTCCTTCCTTCCTGGGTTGGTTGGCTGGTTCAATTGTTTTCCTTCCTTCCTTCCTTAGTTCCTTCCTTCGTGGGTTGGTTTTTTGGTTCAATCATTTTTGTTTGTTCATTTGTTCGTTTGTTTGTTTGTTCGTTTGCTTGTTTGCTCGCTCGCTCATTCGCTCCTTCCTTCCTTCCTGGATTGGTTGCCTGGTTCAATTGTTTTCCTTCCTTTCTTAGTTCCTTCCTTCCTTTGTGGGTTGTTTGTTTGGTTCAATAATTTTTGTTTGTTCATTTGTTCGTTTGTTTTTTGGTTCGTTTGCTCATTTGCTCGTTTGCTCGCTCGCTCATTCCTTCCTTCCTGGATTGGTTGGCTGGTTCAATTGTTTTCCTTCCTTTCTTAGTTCCTTCCTTCCTTCGTGGGTTGGTTGTTTGGTTCAATCGTTTTCATTTGTTCATTTGTTTGTTCACTCGTTTGCTCACTCGTTTGCTCACTCGCTCATTTGCTCCTTCCTTCCTAGGTTGGCTGGCTGGCTGGTTCAATTGTTTTCCTTCCTTAGTCCCTTCCTTCCTTTGTGGGTTGGTTGGTTGGTTCAATCGTTTTCGTTTGTCCATTTATTCTTTCCCTCCTTCCCTAGTTTTAGAAGCCTTCACATGTAGCCCATCTTGGAAATCCCATCTTTGCTCCACAACGTATAGCAAAACAATACTTTTTCGGCAGATGGTCAACCGCGTTCCACCGGCATGCTTTCTCTTCCTCCCTCCAGATTTCCATCAAGTTCACGGGCACCTCCTGAACAACTGACAGCAAAATCCACCCGAACAGCTTGATCAGTCAGATGGGAGGGTGAGCCAAAAAAAAGAAGAAGCGCTTTCTGCTTCTTTTTTTGCCAAACGGTTTGTTGTCACCCGAATAAATGAGTTACTGAGTCATAAAACAATGGGGTGGTGACAGAAAGCTGGAACGGCAGAGCGGGGGGCCTCATCAGAGGGGAACGAGGAGCATTTTCTGGAGTCCTGCTGGGATGACACGAGAAGACTTCTTCTCTGGTTGATGATGTGGAAGCCTGAAGCCCATCTGCCAAGCCAGGCTGTTTGGGAATTATCTCCAAGCATTAAAAGCTATCAGACAGACAAATGAGTTGGATGAAGGAAAGAGTACATAGAGAGATAGGTAGCATAGATGCCAATCTTCCGTTGTCAAGAACAAGGGAACACCACTTGGTTTCTCCTTACCTGTGAGAAAGGGAGAGATGTTCTGACCATATTGCCAAGAACTTCTGCATTTGGAACAATAACTTTTGCACAGATTGTACATGTGAAAATGTGGACTGCCTCCAGCATTCTTGTATGGAGTTATAATAATCAGAAGCATTGGATGGGTTGTTTGCATCTCCCTGATATTTTTTTAACCAATTGTTCTGTGCCTACTGGAAGGAATGAAGCACCACTTTGCCAGCAAAAGCACTGTGTACAAATCTTGTAAACCACAAGAAAAATACTACTACTCTTGCTCTCGCTTTCACACAGGAGGTGAAAAATTGTGTGGGATCAATGGCTTCTTGATAGGCATTTTCCTTCATTGTGGAATCACACCTTGTTGATAATAAGTATTTTCATGGGGACGTGGCCACATTCCTATGAGACAGCCGTGCTTTCTTTGAAAAGTCCCAGCTGCTTGTAAAATTCTACCAATTAGCAATTATACTTATATACTGTCCCACAGCACTAAGTGCACTCTCTGAACAGTTCACTAGCTAATTAGCATTTCATCCCCAACACGCTGGGTACTTATCTTACTGGCATCTGGAGGATGGAATGCAGAGTCAACCTGGAGCCCTGGATAACTGGAAGGTTGGCAGGTCAGCAGTTTGAGACCAGAGTGCTGTGCAACAGAGTGAGTGCCTGTCATCTGTCGCGGCTCTTTCCAACCTAGCAGTTTGGAAGCAAGAATTTGCAAATAGATACATAGGTACCACTTTGGTGAGAAAGGTAACAGCATTCCATGTGCTCTGCATCTATGCATGCCCACCACATGACCATGGAAATGTCTGCAGATGCAGATAGCGCTGGCTCTTTGGCTGTAAATGGAGATGAGCATCAACCTCTACAGTTGGGTATGACTGGCTTTTGAGCAAGGGAGACATTGACCTTTGTATGTACATGACCTAGAGTGGGAAATATCCCAGATGGGCAGTATAAAAATACAATCACTCCTCACTCACTCAATATCAACCAACCAACCAACCAACCAACCAACCAACTGCCTAATTTCCCCCAATATCCAGTTCTGAGTCATTAGCTTCAGTAAATGCTCTGAAGAACCTAAATCCATTCATTGGCTCCAAGGCTTAGCAAAGTGTAAGGGAACACATTAAGGGACTGCGGTGATTTAGTGGTTAAGACGCTAAACTTGACGACTGGAAGGTCGGCAGATCAGCAGTTTGAGTCCCGAGTGCTGTATGGACGAGTGAGCTCCCATCTCTGTTTCAGCTCCTGCCAACCTAGCAGTTTGAAAGCAAGAAATTGCAAGTAGATAAATAGGGACCACTTTGGTGGTAATCTACACAGCACTCCGTGCGCTCCGGCGTCTAGCCATGCCTGCCAGATGACCACGGAAACGTCCGCAGATGCAGACAGCGCTGGTGCTTTGGCTATAAACAGAGATGAGCACTGAACCCTAGAGTCGGATATGACTGGCTTTTGAGTAAGGGCGACCTTGACCTTGACCTTACGATTTTGACATTAACTATTGATGTGGCTCTCCTTGTTTTAGTTTGGCCTAGTTTGTTCATTCACTTTGGGTTTTGCCGTTGCCGTTGTGTTTGGCTTGCTTTTGGTTTGTAAGCATTCATGTTCGCTAACGTTGCGGTGTCTAATGAGGAGGTTGGTTTGAGGTGGACTTGAATCCCTGTTTATTGAATCATACGGACATAATATGAGTCTTAATATTAAGACAATATTAAGACAGAAGCATAATAAGACATTATTGCTCAGATCGGCTACCAAGAAGGAGAGGCACATCCTTGCCCAAATGAGATTTCCTTTTCTCTTCAGGACTAGTCTGGGCGCAGGAAGCACAGCCAAAACCCCGAGGAAAAGCCCGGGCTGGCCCTTATCCATCCCGCTCCACGTTCCCCGAAGCAACTGGCCTATGGTGGGGTTTGACAGATGGGTGATTCAGGGCATGTTTGCAGCTGTGCTTAACCGACACGCAGGGCCCCCGCTTTCAGATTTGCTGGGTCGGCAGATTCTCCCTGGGAAGGCTGGGAAGGGAGGGCAGGCGGGCTGGCAGGTGGCAAACTCACAGTTGCTGCGCCCGAGAGCACATCTGTAGGCAGAGACGCTAATGAGAAAGCGAAATGGCAAGAGCCTCCACATTGGATGATGGAGCATCTCAATGGTTTCTCAGTAAACGTGCGCGGAGAAGGAGGGGGAGGAAGCCCTTTGGCTGACTTCCACCCCTGGATGTGGTCCTTGGAGAGAGAGGATCTTGGCAGGATTCACGGCGTAAAGACACAGGTGGTTTCCCCCAGCTGTTGGTGTCCTGTTTCCGTCCAATGGCTCTTCTCAATCCATCCACTTTGAGGTGAGAAGGAAGGTCAGCTGGTGTCTTGGAAGGGCTTCCCACCAACCCTTTACCCTGCCACGATCTGTGGAGCATCAGGTTTCAGGTGGACAACCGTCGAACTCAACCGTGGTCCTGTAGCTTTAAGTGAGGCACAAGGGACAGGGCTTTATCAAAGGGCATAGGTCAGGGGTTCTCAACCTAAGGCCCGTGGGCTGGTTCTGGGCCATGGTGCAATTTCATGTGCCCCACCCCCACCTCTCCAAGGACGTCTGAGAAACAAAATGGCCACCCCTTTGAAGCTGTTGGGACAAAATGGCTGCCCCCATTGTGCATAATGGTCGTCTGGCCCTCGAAGCTGACTGAGAGAGCATGACCCGGCCCCTGACTTGAAAAGGTTGGGAACCTCTGGCATAGATAGACCTTGCTTCTTAAAGTTAGTAAAGCTCAAGGGCAAGGTCTCCCTTCCTCGAAAGCCAGTCGTGTCTGACTCTAGGGAGCAGTGCTCATCTTTGTTTAGCCAGCGCTGTCTGCGTCTGTTTCCTTGGTTCAGTGGCAGGCAAGGCTAGACACCAGAGCGCACGGAACACTGTTACCTTTCCCCCCAAAGCAGTACCTATTTATCTACTTGCAATTTCTTGCTTTCAAACGGCTAGGTTGGCAGGAGCTGGGACAAATGACGGGCGCTCACTCCATCACACAGCACTCAGGTCTCAAACTGCTGGCCTTCCGTTTGTCAAGGTCAGCTTCCCAAGAACAAGCTGAGCTTTGGTGAGAAAGAAAGAAAGAGAGAAAGAAAGAAAGAAAGAGAGAAAGAGAGAAAGAAAGAAAGAAAGAAAGAAAGAAAGAAAGAGAGAAAGAACGAACGAAAGAGAGAAAGAAAGAACAAAGCACACTGGAATTAAGCTTGATCTCCTGGGGAAGCCAAAGTTCCTGCCAAGTTGAGATTTCCCCCTCCCGCTTCCCCTTTCTCGTTGCCGTGTTTTAATCTTGCTCAGTCAGCAGTTTTGAACATATTTAAGGAAAGCTTTTAAGCTTGATAAAGCTGGAAGCCTTAGCATCATTTTCTAAGCGATACTCTTTCGCTATGACTCTTGTGCTGTCATTGGCCTTTGGAGGAGAGGTAATTAATTAGAGTCCCCTTTCACGGCGGGAGAAAGAGCATCGCATTAAAATGTGAAAGAACAGGTGAACACAAAGAGCCCATCCAGGTGTGGTCTGGCCGACAACATCTCTTTCCTCATGTCTTTCGGGCCAGCACATGAGCAGGTCACAGAGGAAGGGGCAGGGATGGCTTTAGGTCAGGAGTTCTCAACCTTTTAAAGCCGGGTTCTGGGTCATGCGCTCTCATTTTGCCCTTCCTCCACCACATGGCACTTCCTGGTGGGGAGCCACATGAAATGGTGGTGTGTGCCACATTCAGCCCATGGGCCACAGGCTGAGAACCCCTGATTTGATGTAGGCAGATTGAATGCACATGAGCCGGCTGGCGGGCTAAACGCTACTTTATTGAAACATAGTCAATCTGTACATGAGGCAATGGCGGAGCCTTGCCCCCTTATATAAGACACAGTACATTTGAATTTGGCCCAGAGGCGCACCATTGGTTACAGGCATAGTGACGTCCTTATGATGTAGTCGGACCTTTGTGTATACCTAACATAGCTTCACCTGTGGCGGGAAGGTTTCCTGCGGAAGTTACCATTGGAGGAAATGGAGCCACGTGACGCTCCGCACCGCTGTGCTAATAGCGAGCAGCTGAACTGCATGCATACGCAACAGTGGCCCTTGCTCAAAAGCTAGTCGTATCAGACTCTAGGGCTCAGTGCTCATCTCCGTTCACAGCCAAAGAGCCAGCACAGATGTTTCCGTGGGAATGTGACAGGCATAATTAGACGCCGGAGTGCATGAAACACTGTTACCTTTCCTGCCGAAGTTGTACCTGTTTATCTACTTGCAACTTCTTGCTTCCGAACTGCTAGGTTGGCAGGAGCTGGGACAGATGACAGGCACTCACTCTGTTGCACCGCACTTGGGCCTTGAACGGCTGACCTGCCAACCTTCCATTTGTCAAGTTTAGCATCTTAACAAGGTCTGACGATCCTACAGAAGATATGTTAAAAACAGGGAAAATGAAGGGGGAAAATAAAGTAAAGCAAATGGTCACACATTTCTTTGTACACTTAGTATTATGTAGACCGACCAACACTCATCTACCCCTCCCCGTTATTCTTACTTTCCCTTGTATTATATTCTTCTGTTCTGGGAAGCAGTCCAGGGGGAAGAAACTCCTGGTAGCCAAGAACAAATTTTGGACTGGTTGGCAAATGTACCAGAAGTCCGGGCGGGATTCTTGTTTTGAGGCTGGGAATGTGACTGGCATTTTAAAAAGCTTCGTCCTCACTCCTGCCATGCCCTTTGGCCCGTCTGCTTTACACTAGCCCTTTAAGTCTCAACAACACTGGAGCAAGGAAAAGTTACTTTCTTTTACTGCAGCGCCTGCCACATTCCCACGGAAACATCTGCAGAGGCAGACAGCGCTGGCTCTTTGGCTGTGAACGGAGATGAGCACCGAGCCCTAGAAGCGGATACGACTGGCTTTTGAGCAAGGGCCACCTTTACCTTTACCTAAACCAGGGGTCCTCAACCTGTGGCCCATGGGTTGAATGTGGCCCACAGCACCATTTCATGTGGCTCCCCACCAGGAAGTGCCATGTGGTGGAAGAAGGGCAAAATGGCTGTCCGGACCTCATACAAGTATGCCCAAAGCAGCCCGACTTGTTAGGAAACCAGAACCCAACAAAATTCAGTGTTCAAGCCTAGGTTTAATCCCTGACATTTGGGTAGCCAATTCAGGCTTAAATGATAGCTGGCTTTAGGCAATAGGGATCTAAACCCTAAAGGCTACTAAGGTAAACGACGTGCAAAATTTCAAATCAAACAAAAGTTTCACCATTTTGAAATTTGTGTCTGTGCATGATTGGGGACATAAAGAAAATAAAGCGCAGTAGAATATGACTGTGGCAGAGGTCAGAAGGTGGGAGAAAGGTAGACTTTAGTGCTACATGGACCTTACCAAGTGAAGCCCGCACAAGAGGATCAGCCATCCACCTCACATTCCCAAATATCATTGTCGTCGGCTTCAACTCGTATCCGAGAATGCAATTTTTTCCTGAAGCAGGAAAAATGCCATCGGCGTGAATTTGTTTAAGGTGGATCTCAGTTTGCCATGAAGTGACCCACACACTATGGTCACGGAGCCATCTCCTGCAGCACATGTGAAATTAGACATGCAGGATTTAACACCGGGACTGCAATGGACTGCCTATGAGGATATTATCAAGGTGCTCCTTCACAGCCAGTCCATCTGAAATGGCCTCTTCTGTCTCCATGACCATTGGGAATCAGAGTTCCTCCTCCGCTCATTTTGCCATTGGGTCCAATAGGATGGTTTGCAGTGGCATTTCCTCCACTGAGGGGGACCACCACCCTACCCAAAGGGGCTCATGCACCCATAGCCATTGTCGGGTTATTTAACAGCTGCCTGACGTTGGGTGTTGAGTCACAGGCTGTAGGGTCTACTCCATTACTGTAGCAAGATTGCAAGCGCGGCGCCAAAATGGCCGCCGCGCCCTTTGCGGCCCCCCCCCACAGGACAGAGAATCCGGGTAGTTAGGGGCGTGGCCAGCTCCCTTATAAAAAGGCTGGCCACGAGGCAGCCGAGCTGCCATTTTACCTCAGCGACGGAGCGGAGAAGTTTTTTCCCCTGTGTCTCCGTCGCTCGTTAGCTTACCGGGAAGCCTTTTGGTAGCGATTCTGCCTTGCCGGCTTCCCTTTTTTGCTTCGGTGGAGATGCCTTCGAAGAAGAAGGCAGCTTCGAGTTCAGCTCGCGCTGTTAGGAGGCGCAACCCAGGTCGGAGGACCGTGGTGCCGCCTCCTCAGCAGCCACCTTTGCCAGCCCCGACCGGGGCCGGCGGAATGGGGTCTATTGCCCCTTGGCCCGCTGCGGGCGAGCAGAGTGTGAGCGCGGATGGCGCTCCGGCCCGCGGCCCACGAGCGGTGGACACCGCTCCTCCTCCTGCTCACTCCGTTGGGCCTGTTCCTTTTGGGCCGCAGCCTCTCCCCGGGCCCTCTAGCCTTGGGGGGTGGGGCGGCCCCCTGCCTTGGCAGGTTTCTCCACCAGCTCTGCCAGGCTTTGGTGCTGGCCAATGGCCATATGCTGGCCCCGGGGTGCAGGGACCTGTACCCGTGCCTGGCTCAGGCGGACCGGCCGGCCCTTTGCCCATGGTCAACGTGGACACCTTACTGGCCCGCATTGCGGCCCTGGAGGCGTCTTTGGCCCGGGCCAGTCAGGCGGGAGCCCCCTTTGGGGTTCCTTTTGAGGTGCTGTCGGCAGCAGGACAACAGCCGGCGGGGAGGGTCGAGCTGCTGCAGGCGGGTGGCGCGCCTTCGGCCACTGCCTCGCAGCTCCCCAGCCAGCAACCTGGTGCGGGTCAAGCCCCGGTGATGAGCTCTAGGTCGGTCGTGAGCTCCGACGCCCCCAGTGGGCCGGAACCCCCGGTGGGGGCGGCCCGTGGGGGTGCAGCATGTGAGTATACGGTGCAAGCAAGTACATCCACACACATTCCCAATATAGGGGGGGCCTTTCAATGGCCTTGGCCTCGCGCGGGTGGTGCGGGGGCCACGCTGTCTACGGCCCACCCGGCGACAACAACTGCCACCTTGGGCAATGGGGTGGGCATTGGTCCTTACACTGCGGGGAATGTTCTGGGGGTGGCTGGGTTAGCTCAGGCCCCTTTTACTAGGCCGGCTGTCCCCTTTTCGGCTTTGCCGACGGCAGGGTATTCCTTGCCATTGGGTGATCACTTGGCACAGGCTACTAGGGAAAAGATATGGCGTGGGGAGTACGTAGATATCTTCTCACTCCTGAACAGAGAGCCCACCAAGGAGGAAAGGGAGGGTCAGGATGAGAAGGATAAGGAGCAGGCACGCCGCCGTAAGCCGCCGCGTACCTGGGCTAACTGGCTTCCCGCCTATTTAATATACATGGCAGTATATTTGAGGGCGCGGCCGGATTTAGCTATCCCCATGGTCCAATATTTGGACAACATATATAGGGCAATGGTTGATTTCCCGGGCCCCTCATGGCTAGCATATGATGAGGAATTCCGTATGAGGATTCCTCTCCACCCCGAGATGAGATGGGATGAGCCGTGCCAGAGACTGTGGCTCTTGTACATGACACCCACACGCCCTGCCCCGGGGGATAGATACCATTGTGGACACGCGGTCCAGCGAGCGGCTCCAGCGCAGGCTACCCGCCAGGCGGCGGGGCAGGGGGTTCCAGCCCGCCTGCTGTGCTGGACTTTCTCGTCAAATGGTTCCTGCATTCGAAAGAATTGCAGGTATAAGCACGAGTGTCCCACATGTTCTGGCCCCCACGCAGCCTCTGCTTGTCCCAGGCCTGGGGGGGCACGAGGCAGAGGGAGGGGTGGACAGTGGGCTGGCAAAGCCGCCGCGGATGGAGCTAGTCCTCCAAAAGGCCCCCTCCCCAATTAAGGTGGACATGCTGGAGCGCTGGCTCGCATCGTACCCGAAGGGGGAGGACGGGGAGTATCTACTTCAAGGTTTTAAGCAGGGATTTCGTATCCCTTTTATGGGTGATAGGTCCCCTCAGGATGCTCCCAACCTTTTATCCCTCAGAGGAAGGGAGGAGGTGGCTTCGGCCAGCATTAAAAAGGAGTTAGACGCGGGCAGGGTCGCTGGACCCTTCCCCGCACCCCCGTTTCCCAATTTTAAGGTTTCACCACTGGGTTTGGTGCCCAAAAAGTCACCAGGTGAGTTTCGTCTTATTCATCATTTGTCCTACCCAGCCGGCCGATCGGTCAACGATGCTATCCCTGATGACCTTTGTTCAGTCAGGTATACATCGTTTGACCAGGCGCTGCGCATGGTGCGCGCGTGTGGCCCGGGTGCCCTGCTGGCCAAGTGTGACATTAAGTCGGCTTTTCGCCTTTTGCCGGTGCACCCGGGCGACTTTGAATTGCTGGGTTTTAAATTTAAGGGGGAATATTATTTCGATAAGGCCATGCCTTTTGGCTGTTCCATATCATGCTCGGCTTTCGAGCGTTTTAGTACCTTCCTAGAGTGGGCTTTCGTCCGCAGGTCAGGGTCCCGGTCTGTAGCCCATTACCTGGATGACTTTTTATTCGGGGGTGAACGGGGCTGGGACACGTGCGCACGTCTCCTCAACACATTTCAGACGCTAATGCAGGAACTTGGTGTCCCTTTAGCGCCCGAAAAGACCGAGGGCCCATCGACCAAGCTAGTATTCCTGGGGGTTGAGATTGACACAGTAGTGCAGGCTTCTAGGTTGCCGGGTGATAAGGTGTCCAGGATAGTGGCCCTTATCTCGGAATTGCTGGCCAAGCGTAAGGCATCCCTGAGGGAACTGCAGGTGCTCCATGGGCACCTTAATTTTGCCTGCAGGGTGGTCGCTCCGGGCAGGGCTTTTGCCCGGCGCTTATGTGACGCCATGGCAGGGTTATCCAGGCCCCACCACAGAGTCAGGCTTACCCGGGGTATCAGGGCAGACATGTTCGTCTGGTTACAATTCCTGAGGGAGTTTAATGGGGTCTCATTTTGGAGGTCTGACCTCCTGGCATCCCCCAATTTCCAGATCCAGTCTGATGCCTCAGGATCCCTGGGTTATGGGATGTACTTCAATGGGAAGTGGGCCTATGGTGGGTGGCCACCGGCATGGGCAGGCACAGGTCGCCTGCGGGATCTCACATACCTGGAATTTTTTCCCATCCTGGGGGCTTTGATGCTATGGGGCGAACAGTGGGCAAATTCGGTGGTGCATTTCTGGTGTGACAATGCTGCCGTTGTACACATTGTCAATGCACAGACTTCCAAATCGCCCAGGGTTATGGATCTAGTGCGCCATTTTGTGCTGCGCTGCCTGCGCCTCAACGTCTTGTTCAGGGCCAGGCATGTCCCAGGGGTTAATAATGATATTGCTGACGCTTTGTCCTGCCTGCAGATCTCCCGGTTCCGCGCCTTGGCCCCGGATGCGGAGGAATTTCCCTCGCCACTCCCGGACGAGATGTGGACTATTGGCAAGGAGAGGTGAACCGGGCGATTGGCCTGTCACTAGCGCCACGCACGCGTAAGGCGTATCAACAAGCATTCTATTCATATAGGGCATTTGCTGCTCAATTTCACTTGCCAGAGACCTGGCCGATTCCGGTGGACCATGTTCTGCGGTTCATGGTTCACCTGCATGCACAGGGCCTCGCACCTCGCACCATAGCATCCAAGCTTTCGGCGTTGGCTTTTATGGCCAAAGTAGGGGGTCATGTGGATACCACCTCTGACTTCCGTGTGAGACATGTTTTGGAGGGGTGGGTGCGCGAGCGCGGGCGTTGCCCGGACGACCGGCACCCTATTTCCCCAGGGGTTCTTACCCAGTTGGCCCGGGGCTGGCCAGGCCTCTGTTTTGATCATTATGAGGCAGCCCTTTTTCATGCAGCCACAACGGTGGCATTTTTTGGAGCGCTCCGCGTCAGCGAACTCGTGATGCTGTCTAAGGCGGATGCAAGTGGTAGGGCACTGGAACTCGAAGATGTCTATGTTGCCAAAGACTGGGCCCAGTTGAGGATACGCTCCTCTAAAACAGATCAGCATGGCGTAGGCAGTGGTGTAAGACTGCTACGGTGTTCTTTGGCAGACATCTGTCCGGTTGGTGCCCTACAGGAATTCCTGGCACTGCGTGGCATGCACCACGGCCCGTTTTTCTGTCACCAAGATGGGTCTCCCCTTACTAAATTTCAGTTTTGGAAGGTGACAGCCAGAGCCCTCACCAGGGTGGGCCTACCAGGTGCCCGTTATGGCACACATTCATTCCGTATTGGTGCAGCCTCTACAGCAGCTGCTTTTGGGTACTCTGGGGCTGACATACGCAGCATGGGGAGGTGGGGCTCGCAATGTTTTCAGTTTTATGTGCGCCCACTCCCGCCATGAGTACCAATCCAGTCACCTTACCGCCTTTTTTATCAATTTTCTTACAGACCCTGGGTGTCGTATTACACCGGTGACAGTATGGCTGGTGGGCCACAGCTATGTGCACAGGGCAGCGCGTTACGCTGCGGCGACAGAGTGGGGACCCCGACTGGGACTGGGTGACCACGCCAGTCTCGCATGGCATGGTAAGCCTGGGATGTTATGGCGGGAGCTGCGGCCTTTCCTTTTTTCTGGCCTGGGTGCTGACCCGCCTGACATTCTAATCATCCACCTGGGGGGCAATGATTTGGGCCAGGTCACCGGCTTATCGCTCAAACATGCGATTTGTGAGGAACTCGCCTACTTGCATTATGTCTGGCCTGCCACAACCCTGGTTTGGTCGGACATTGTTCCGCGCCATTCTTACAGAGGGGGCGTTAACCTCCTGGCTCTTGACCGCGCTAGGCGCGCGGTCAATAAGGCAGTGGCGCGGTTTCTTGCCACCAGGGCTTGGGGACGGGTTAGTCATCACCCCGATATTAGCCTACAAAATTATGACCTGTATGCAGGGGATGGGGTCCACCTGTCGCGAGGAGGTATGGACCTCCTGTTGGGTGACTGGCGAGCAGGCCTGTTGACCGAGCTGACGGTCTGGGGGGGGGCGTCAGGTCTTCTTTGAAGCCCCTCCGTGTGGCGGGTAGCACTGGTAAGGTAAACAGTATGACCCACAAGTATCCGGCAGGTTCGCAATTGACTGGACAACACTAGACAGGAATAAATTAGTTAAACGTTGTCCGGTCAACGACGAACCAGGCGATGGGGTGATGACGATTGCTAACCAGCATGCATCACCCCTGTGATTTCACGGATACGCGTCAGAGGGTGGGGTCATGAGTTAGTTATTGACTACGGTCAACAATTTGTTTGTTGTCAACAAACAAATTGATACAAATTGATACATTGTAACCAATTGCCGTTGGCAATTTTGGGGTGGTACCTTACCAGTGTTACTTCGGCCTGCTTGCCTTAGGAATTATGATTGGTCGTTTTACCAATACAAATTTATAATTCGGACTAGGGCATTGAATCAATAAATGTGGCCCTATGCTGTTATCCACTTTCAATGTTGTCTGTGTCCGTTATTGGGGGGGTGCGCCTGCAAATCCAGCCAGACAGTACATTCACAAATATACTCCTATGCATAACAAAGACTTAGCATAGCTCACTTAAAGGAGGGAGAGGGAAGGGAAGAAAATGAGTTCAGTATAATAAGCAAAGTAGCCTCTTAACTTTTCCATATCTGGATGAGAAATGGCATCTCCATTGGGTCAAAGACAATATTGAGAATCTGGTGAGGCCAGTTTGAACATTACCCTGGGCTCAGCAATTTCCTTGGGGCTTCAGCTGCCAATCTTTTCCTGCCTTGATGTTTCCTTCATTTAGTTTTTTAAAAAAATTAACTTCCTCCATCTGCGATGGACTGGATCTTAGTTGATTTGTATGGAAGCTCAAGTTGACTTCCAGGTGACGGAGAACCTCTTGAGCTGCTCAACAGTTGATCTGAAAAATGCACTAATGTCCCTGTTCTACCTCATCTGAATACTTTTATTTTCATACAGCTGGTCTATCTCTCTACTATTCAAGGGCAACTTCCAGATTTCTTGTAGGGATACACTGATGGACTGATAAAGCTGGATGTCCATACCAAGAAGGATGTGAAGGTATTAGTAATACTCTTTTCTTCACAACTGGTATATTTGGTCCACAACATTCCCATCTGTTTCCTCCCCGGGGAAGAAGAAAAAAAAATCCATTGTGGTTAGAGTCTTATACTAAAGAGAAAACACAAGAGAGATTGACATATGCTAATTTATAGGCAACAGCAAACATTGAGAAATAATTACAGTCCTCTGGATGATAACTCCATAATCATTCCCTGGGAGAAAACTTGTTGACTTGCAACACATCTTTTTTTTTTTTAACAAGGATGTTTTTCTGCACATTTTAAAACTTATGTGGATTTTTTAGCACTCAATACAGGACTCTATATGAATGTATAGATTTCTAGACAAATTATCGCAAGCAGCCAAGTTGCGGGTGATGAAAACTGGAGAAATAGAATCCCTCCTAAAGAGATACCCAACCAAACAGATTACTCTCGCGTTGTTAATAATGCCTTCATTATTTTGGTCATGATTCTTGATTCTCTGTGAAATAATGAAGAATGTTCTTTCGGCGGCCGCAGCTTGGAAAGGATCCAGTGAAGAAGTTTCCAATGTAAAATTAAAGTAAAATCTAAGGCCTATTTTGGGTCTCCCCCCTCAATGTTGACAACTTAATAGAGCGAGATGAAAAACAACTTTCTGAATGTTTGCGGAAGATGCCAAGAAAACTTGGCCTCAAATCTTCTGAAGTTTTTTTTTTTTGCAAGAACTGCTCAATGGGGTGGATCAGCTTCCAAAAAAAGTTGAATGTTAAGAGTCTTGCATTTTTTAAAAAACGTAACACTCCTGCCCTGGTTCATTTATTCAGCCCTAGCCTCCCACCCCATCTCCTCTGGGGAGAACAAATCTTTTGTGGCGCTGAGTTTCCATGGGGACTGGTAATTCTCTTTGCATGACAAAAGTCTCTGAATCAACCACAACTTCCCAGGAATATCACAGAACTTGGCCAGGCACTAGCCCTTTTCATCAGCGCTCCCACCTCTGGTCGGATAATTTTACCTAGCGAATCACCTAATCCTTTCCTCCTCCTTCTTCTGCCATACCCAAATCTGAATATTGGTGATTAGCCATGAAGACTGTCCTGAGAATACAATGCAGTGGCCTTCCATTGGCTTTCTGCATTGCATTGTGACACCCATAGTACCACTGATCCAGTTCCATGAGTCACTTTCTGGTCCTGAGCCCTTTTGGCATGCAAAGTCCTCCTCAGCCCCAGGCCAGGATGGATGAAGCTGCTGCTCTCTAACAAGAGGGATTCAAGTGGGATTTAATCCATCACCCTTCCCTGTGGACTTCGGTACCCAAGGCCGTTGGTCCTCAGGGTGGTCAGGTTAGTTAACTGCTGCCTGACACTCGGCGTTGAATCGCTGGCAGTAGGGTCTACTCTATGACCATAGCAGGATAACCTGGCCAGACTTCTTAATCTTTTCCATCAACCAGAAAGTGAAAGGGAAAGAGTAGGAGGGAGACACATTAGGAAGGACAGATGGACGGATGGAAGGAAGACCGGACGTTCTTACTCTAGAACCAGCATGTTGTTCTATGACTGACAACAGGAAACAATTTTGGCCACGCTTTGCTGAAAACAAGAGTTAGAGCAAAACTTGCTGCCTCATTTTCACATCTGTCCTTGCCTCCATCAAAAAAGCAACTCCAGCATTTGTCAGGACAAAGCATATGATCTTCTTCTTTTGTGTCCAGATCAAACGCCAGACTGCCAAAATGAAGCCACTCTCTTGGCTTTGTCGTTGGCCAAATTTAAGTCCTCATCGGTGCATGTTTCTAGCAGGAATCAGCAGACCAGTAAATGAGCCAGATTCTGTTTCTCTCCACATTCATGCTGCATGTTGTTGTCCACCAGCAGCCCCCACCTGAGCCTGTTGGTCTTGCATTTAGGGACTCCAACCCTCAGCCTATCCAGGGTCCTCCTAGTGACGTAGGGGAGGTTGAGTTCCTCAGCCATCTCCTCCTTTAATGTTATTCCTTGTACTGTACAATCTTAGTCCAATATACATGTCACCATTTTGTTTGCTTTATCAGTGTTAATTGGAAGGTTGGTTGCACAAGCATGGAGCTTTGAAGGGATTGTGTCTCTGGAGGGAAAATAGACCCTGAAGTCTAATGGCATTGGGTGGAGAAGTCCACAGGGAAAAGTGATTTTTTAAAATTTATTACATTTCTATACTGTCCATTTGGAAAATTTCCCACTCTGGGCGGTGTACATACAAATACTGTATCAAATAACCCAACAAAACACACAACAAATCAAAACCAACCAACCAACCAAATACATCCCAAAGCAAAATAAAATAAAAGTGATGGTCTCCAAGTGGATTAAATCCCACTTGAACCTATCTCGATGGAGGGCGGCAGCTTCATCCGTCCTGGCCTGGGGATGATGATGAGGACTTTGCATGCCAAAAGGGCTCAGGACCAGAAAGTGACTCAAAGGAACTGGATCAGTGGTACTATGGGGGTCATGCTGCGATGTACAAGGCAAATGGAAGACTACGGTGTTATATTGCTCCCAATATATTTTATTATATTGAAATCCAGAAAGAGTGGGTTTCAAATGCTACACATATGTACATTCCAATATGGTGTTGTACAAAAGAAAAAAAAGTCCAAAAATGCCTTGCTGGTCAACAACGTGTGAAAGGTACAACAGTCCAGGGATATAGAAAATGCAAGATCCTTGCACACTCTCGATGTTGGATCAAGACAAGTGGGGAAATGTTTACTTATTGTTTTCATAATGATCCCTCTTTTTTTAAAAAGAAAAGAAAACTCTGTGCTGGATTATCGTGAAAATCCTTTCATTTACAGCATTTCTTCCTAATTACGGGAAAACTGGTGAGGAAAGGGGTGGAGACACAAGCCAAGAGGGAAGTTGAACAATAAAGGCTTTCTTTTATACCTGACACACAGAGATAATGCCAGGTAATTCCATTCTGTACCTTCTGAAGAAAGCTTGGCATTATACCCTCTGTGTTCATCTTTCACCTATTAAGGGGAAACCCAGGTAAGTAAAGGCATATATGAGATGAGTGCCTGCCAAGTAAATCCCAGCCTTATTTTGAAACATGCCGCAAAGCGGATCCGAGAATACCACAGATCTCGTGAGCCTTAACGTCTCTTAATGCTCTTTCAGAGATGAATACACAGAGGAAGCCGTGTTAGCCTTTAAAGCAGGGATTCCCAACCTAAGGCCGGATCCAGCCTGCGGCACCATTTCATGTGGCCCCCCACCTCTCCAAGGGCATTTGAGAAACAAAATGACCTCCCCTTTGAAGCTGTTGGGACAAAATAGCTGCCCCCGTCATGCAGACAGGGCAAAATGGCCATCCAGCCCTCGAAGCTGACTGAGAGAACAGGCATTCCCAAATGTATAGGAGTGGAATGATTTTAGTAGGACAACCCAAGAGGAACCCGAAAGTATTCAAGATTTTTGAGATCACAGGGAAGCAGGAAAAAAATAGCTGTGGCATTTGCAAGTGGGATAAAACCGCTAAATCTATGTAGCACAGGTATACCACATTATGTGTCGATCAATGTTGAAGCAGGTCAACCCTGCCCATTTCATAAGGCAGTACTGAAATCGTACTCTTTTATTAACATAAGGAACTATGTGCACTTTAAGGAGCCATGGTGGCTTAGTGGCTAAGACGCTGAGCTTGGCAAATGGAGGGTCAATAGGTTGGCAGCTTGAGACCTGAGTGCTGCATGACGGAATGAGCTCCTATCATCTCTCCCAGCTCCTGCCAACCTAGCAGTTTGAAAGCAAGAAATTGCAAGTAGATAAACATGTACCACTTTGGCAGGAAAAGTAACAGTGTTCCACGTGCGCTGACATCTACTTATGACTGTCATATGACCGTGGAAATGTCTACAGATGCAGACAGTGCTGGCTCTTTGGCTATAAACGTAGATGAACACCGAACCCTAGAGTCAGATACAATTGGCTTTTGAGCAAGGCCAACCTTTACCTTCACCATGTGTGCAGTTACTTCATTACTTCACAACAATTTAAATACCTTTTGTGCCCCAAGGAGCACCAATAAGTCTTCATTGTTTCCTCAACGACTGTGTCAGGTCTAGTTTTGTGTACCTACCCCTTGGTGTTCCCAGTGTTGTCCACCATTCAGTCCTTTGGGGAAAAGTTACCAGGACCCACATGAACCTTTGTGTTAAGCTGTCTTAACCAAGAAGAAGCACAGAAGTAGGGCAAACATTTTGCATTTGTCCGATAAGATGAATGGATGGACTCCTCTTCTTGCTCCACCAGAGTCATGGCTGAAGATACCCGTATTGTTCAGAGGAGAGGCGGTGGAGGTCAAAGGTTAACCTCATTAGCACGGCATGAGAAGGAGATAATCAGAGAGGAAGCCCAGATGTCATAACTTCCATCCCGGCATCTCAAATGTACCCCCAGGACATTCCAGCCCCACAATCTACCTCCCTCCCAACACAGATAGAGAAGGCAGAGTCATTTGTTAGTACTTTTGGCATCTCCCTCCTCCAGTTTATGCCCTGTTGTCTCTTTTCTTTTCTAAGCCTTGTCTCAAGGGCTGTAGAGATACAGGTGTTATAGAAAGCCTCCTTCCCCTTCAGTTGAGATGGGTAAAGGATGACTGAAGGAGTCAGAAATGAGTATTGAAGGAGCCTCCCCGCCACTGCCGTTCCCGATTTTCAGCTACAGGCAGTGGTGCGCATCAGCAGGTTCACACCAGTTTGCCAGAACCGGTAGCAGAAATTCTGGCCGGCCCCTCTGCCCATTCAAGTTTTGAAATAAAGTAGTCCTAATTTGGGTGCAAGGCAGCCACGACCACCATACCACGACCACAGTGGGGTAGCAATTTTTTTTGGAGCCCACCTCTGGCTATAGGGTCTTGTGAAATTCATCTCAAGCAAGCAGCTGGTGGTTGGACCTTGAAGGGGAAACCAGATGGAGGAATCAAGCCAATGGCCCACTGAAAGTACTTTGTACTTTGTCTGGTCCCCGCGCTTGAAGAAAGATACAGTATAAACAAACTAGAGGAGTTCCAGAGAAGGGCAAGAAGGATGATCTGAGGACTGGAAACCAAGCCTTAGGAGGAAAGATGGAAGGAACTGGACATGTTTAGCCTTGAGAAAAGGAGACCAAGAGGAGATATGATGATAGCACTCTCCAAATACCTGAAAGATGGTCATAAAGAGGAAGGGAAGGATCTCTTCTCCATCACCCCAGAGTGCAAGACACATAATAATGGGATGAAACTAGAGGAAGCCAGATATAGGCTGAATATCAGGAAACACTTCTTAACTGTTAGAGCGGTATGACGGTGGAACCCACTTCCTCGAGGGGTGGTGAGCATTCCAACACTGGAAGCCTTCAAGAGAGAATTGGAAAGCAACCATCTGTCAGATCTGTTTTGATTCAGATTCCTGCATTGAGTAAGGGGTGGGGTTTGGACCCAATGGCCTCAAAGGCACCTCCTTCCAACTCAGTTGTTCTACAATCCTATGAATGTATAAAAACAACTACTAAGCTTTACTAATTCTCTGATTGTTGTTGCCTATTCCAACAAACTGTGCTTCTTCTTCTTCAGGTGCTGTATCCATTTTGGATATTGGCTATAATCATGGCGATAGTCTTCCTGTTCTTAACTCCTTGGAACAGTTCTTCTGAGGACCTTCCACACCAGTCTCTCAGCCACTGAAGATCTGCAAGGTTTGTGGCCAACAACACTGCGTCATCAGCATATCGGATGTTATTCAGGTATTCCCCATTGATTTTAATGGCCACGTTTAAATCTGATAGTGCTTCTGAAAAAAATACCCTCCAAATATATATTAAGCAGTGTCGGGGACAACACACAGCCTTGTAGCTCAGCATGGAAATTGTGCTCCTTGAATATATTGAGAAATCATGGCCACTCTTTCTCCTTGCCCATCAGACAAAGCAAAACACACACACACACACTCTCTCACACACACTCAGAGAATATTTCCCTCTGCAACAGAAGCCCACACTTTAGCTATGCATTCCTTTGTGCTAAGGTATTGCGGCTTTATTTATACAAATCTTTAGGTAAAATGCACACACACAGCAAAGAAACCCCAAGGCAGCTGCTGCTTTCCAGACTTCTGGTCCCAGAGCATAAAATTAAATTCTGACAGGAATGTGTGTCTGCCTGCTGTTGAGTTCCAAGAGGAAACTGAACAAAAGACTTCCCCTTCTTCCTTCCCCAGCCATGCATTGGGGATTCTCAATAAGATCATCCTAGCTCAGTGACAGCGAACCTTTTAGAGACCGAGTGCCCAAACTGCAACTCAAAACCCACTTATTTATTGCAACGTGCCAACATAGCAATGGGGAGGAAGGAAACACTCCCATTGGGCTGCTGTGCAGAGGGGCGGGATGAACTCTGTGCTGGGGGAGAGAGGAAGCGCTCCCATTGGACTTCTGGGAAGAGGGGCGGGGCAAACTCTGTGCTGGGGTGACTGTACAGGTGTCCACAGAAAGGGGTCCAAGTGCCACCTCTGGCACGCATGCCATAGATTCTCCACCACTGCCCTAGCTGAATAATAGCAAAAGACAGGTGTCTACCAACTTCAGTCTGTGTTGAAGCAGAGAGGCCCATGGGCGGTATCACACACAATTATAGGTGGTCAGGAGTCTTCTTAATATAATTCTGCAGCACTGCGGTGGCTTAGTGGTTAAGATGCTGAGCTTGGAGACTGGAAGGTTGGGGTTCGACACCCGAGTGCTGCACAACGGATCTTGGGGACATGAAAGGAGTCTCCTTCGGGCATCCCCTGAGCTGAGTTTCTCCAGCAAAAAAAAAATATCCTTTCAACCCAGAGTAATTTCTAGCACAAAATTTATTTATAATATAATTCCCATATTAAGCAAGATAATGACTCTTGACACCCTCTGAAAGGATATGAGCCTCAGATCCAGGAAGAGATTGATGGCAAGAACAAACATTCTTGAGGGTACAGAAGAGCTCACTGGACAAGGAACGACATGAAAGGAGGATGTGGTTGAGGAACTCAACCTCCGATGCGTCACTTGGAGGACCCTGAATAGGCTGAGGGTTGGAGTCCCTAAAGGCAAGACCCACAGGCTCAAGTGGAACTGGTTGGTGGACAACAACACACTGTGTGAATTTATTTAGAGCCATGGTTCCCAACATGGGGTACATGCCCCATATGGGGGGGGGGGCAGTTTGCTTTTTAAGGGGGTCAATTTGAGAATGAGTTAGACCAAGTTAAGACTGCAGTGGCTCAAATGGTTAAGATAATGAACTCGCTGACTGAAAGGTTGGAGTTCGATTCCCAGGTACTGCAGGATGGAGTGAGTTCCCGTCTCTGTCCCAGCTCTGGCCAACCTAGCAGTTCAAAAGGAAGAAATTGGAAGTAGATAAATAGGGACTTCTTTGGTGAGAAGATAAACAGCATTCCATGAACTCCGGTGTCAAGGCATGCCTGCCACATATCCACAGAAAGAACACTGGCTCTTTGGCTATAAACAGATGAGCGCTGAACCCTAGAGTCAGATATGACTGGCTTTTGAGCAAGGGTGACTTTTGCCTTTACCTAGACCAGACTTTCTCAAGGTTTTTGGGTCATAGGCCTGACCATTCCTCTTGGACTGCTGATCGGGCCAGTCACGTGGTTCCTCCCACCCAGAAGCGGAAGTAAAATGCATGCAACACATGCACAGAACACATTTTAATTCCACTTCTGGGATCAGTGAGGGTGTCGAGGGACGGATGAATTGGCATCAGTGGGCTGGGTGTGGCCCACGGGCTGTCAGTTAAGAGTGCTTGACTTGGACCAAGTTAATGACCTTTTAGGCTTCCTCCACATGAATAGGAGTTTTCTTTTGAATAATAAGAATTATATGTCACAGCGGGTGGTGGGGGTGGGCATCAGAATTTCAGAGGTACTTAGGTGGGGCATAGCCTTAAAAAGCTTGGGAACCGCTGATGTAGAGAGATACAGAATCTGGCTCATCTGCCATGGGAAACATGTACTGGTGAGGATTTACTTTTGGCCAACGAGAAAGCCAAGAAGGTGGGCTTCATTTGGGCAGCTTAAATTCTGACCTGGACAGGAGAAAAATGAGGAATACAGTAAAACCCCGACTTACATATGCCTCGGGTTACATAAAATTCGACTTACATAATGATTTTGTGCTGAAACCATGTCCTGATTTACGTAAATGTCCCAATTCACGTAACACTATTTCCTATGGGTTTACTTCGAGTTACCTAAAAAATTTCATTTTTCCTACAGGTTTGCTTCGAGTTACATAAAAAACCGATTTAAGCCTACGGAACGGACTTTTTCCCCCGTAAGTAGGCGTCTTACTGTAATGTGTTTCCCTTTCATGGTTGCCCACACTACTTGAGTCCAAGGTGCTGAAAGCAGGAAGGGAGTTGCCCAACTGAAGTCTGCAACACAGCGGAGCTACTGAAAGGGGCAACTTTGTCAACCGACTCCTTCAGACTCAACGGAAATCTCCCCCCCCCTCCCACTCCCTAGTAATAAAGCCACTTTCAAGAATGCCACTGTCTTCGGGATTTGGGTGCTAATCTCTCTGCTCTAATTACCCTCATTCTCTCCCCGGGACCCTCCGGACTTTTCTGCCCGGTTGGTCTTTGCCAACCCTTCACCACGCACGACTGCGCAGGTGGGTTAAGCTATAAAGGGATCTCTGTTTGGAGAAGAAAGCTGCCCGGGGTTTCTTCTTTTGATCTCCCGGGCCTTGCAAGGTGATGTAATGACCTGTAGGGTTTTACAGTAACGAACAGAAATAATCCCATTAGCAACCGGAGATCAACAAAGGAGGGGGATTGCCACCCCGGTGGAGGAGGACAAGAGGAGGCTAAGTCAAAACCACCCCAACCAATTCTTACACGTTCTCTGGCAAAGCGGGTTGTTGGCTTGGCTCTTCGCTGTCCCTTGGGGAATATAAGAATAGAATATAGGTAAAGGTGAAAGGTCACCCTTGCTCGAAAGCCAGCCGTATCCGACTCTCGGGTTCAGTGCTCGTCTCTGTTTATAGCCAAAGAACCAGCGCTGTCTGTAGCTGAAGACGTTTCAGTGGACATGTGGCAGGCATGACTAAACATGGAACGGTGTTTACCTTCCCACCAAAGTGGTCCCTATTTATCTACTTGCAACGTCTTGCTTTTTGAACTGCTAGGTTGGCAGGAGCTGGGACAGAGATGGGAGCTCACTCCATTGTGCAGCACTCGGGAATCAAACTCTGGCCGTCCACTCTTCAAGTTCAGCATCTTACCGGTAATCACTTGAGCCACTGCAGTAAAATTGAGCAGATAACTATTGCTTCTGTCCATGCTTCACATACATTATAACGTTATGTTCCACCAAGTCATTCCTGGTTTTTTTGAGACCTTTGGTCACCCTTGCTCAAAAGCCAGTCATATCTGACTCTAGAGTGTGATGTTCATCTCCATTTACAGCCAAGGAGCCAGTGCTGTATGCAGTTGAAGACGTTTCTGTGGACACGTGACAGGCGTGACTATACACGGGACACTGTTTACTTTTCCATGGAAGTGGTATATATCATATATATCTACTTGCAATTCCTTTCTTTTACACTGCTAGGCAGGCAGGAACTGGGACAGAGGAAGCACACTCTATCATGCAGCACTCAGGTCTCGAACTGATGACCTGCCAACCTTCCAGTCGTCAAGTTCAGCATCTTAACAAATAAGCCACCGTCATTGGGATATTGAAGGAGTGGTGTTACCACTGCAATTTTGATGTCCAAGTAGGATTTGAACCCCAGATCACCGTCTTAGCCCGACACTTTACTACACTCATTAAATTATCCATTCTCATTGTGTGTGTCTGTCTTAACTTGTTGAGCTACTTTGACCAGATATTTTAGAACAACACAGGATTCCCATTAGATGAGAGCAAGAAAGAGTTCTTATTTGTTTTCATCACCCTCTCCCTAATTTGTTCAGACCCATTTGTTCAAACACACGCCGAAAGCAAGTGCAGAACAAGGGACCGATTGTTTTCTGGGGAATGGTAAAATGCTGCCCTGACATATCCAGTCCTTAACAATTTGTGTGACAAAGAACACCCAACCATCATATGGTGTGATTTTCATTAGCAGCATTAATGGCATTGTAGACAACATTATGCAAATAATGCAATTGAGTCTTATTTGCATGATTTTGTCTTCTACACGTGGGCATGTGATCAACATGTTCATACTCCAAGCGCCATTGGACTTGGCCATGAAAATGATAAAGTTGCACTTAATGAGCAAGGGTCAAGAAGAAGATAGTTGGATAGTTGCCCCACCTTCATTGACAGGCTGTTGGCAATTTCTAGAGGCACTGCGCTCTGGGTGTACAGCCAAGCAGAAATGCCAAGAGGGGGTCAGTTGGCCGCTTGGACTCTCAGCTACTGGCGAGGAAGGAAGGAAGGAAGGAAGGAAGGAAGGAAGGAAGGATTCTTAATTTGGTAAATTGGAAAAGAAATTATTGTTTGTGTATGTGGTTTTTTTTTTTTTTGCAGTCCCATGACATGGTGTTAAATTCCATCTTCCCTTCTTCTTGTGCTGTATTCGATTCTGAATATTGGCAATCCTCATGGCAATCAGCCATGAAGACTGTTCTCTTGCAAATATAATGGCCTTTCATCTGCCTTCCGCACCGCAGCGTGAATGACACCCATAGCACCACTGATCCAGTTCCGTGAGTCACTTTCTGGTCCTGAGCCCTTCTGGCACACAAAGTCATCATCATCAGCCCCAGGCCAGGATCGATGAAGCTGCTGCCCTCCATCAAGAGGGATTCAAGTGGGATTTAATCCACTTGGGGACCATCACCCTTCCCTGTGGACTTCACCACCCAAGGCCGCTAGTCCTCAGGGTGGTCAGGTCAGGTTAGTTAATTGCTGCCTGACACTTGGCGTTGAGTCACTGGCAGTAGGGTCTACTCTATTACCATAGCAGGATAACCTGGCCAGACAGGACCACCTTCCCTAACAAGGACAAAATTAAACCATGCCTTTGGCAGGGAACAACAAAAAAAATCATGAAGTTACAGATTCTGTCAGTGAAGATACCAAGGGAAACATCACGTCATGTGGATGGTGGGAAACGTAATGATACCATCAGCAGCAATCCAGGTATAACATGGTGATCAAGGGCTCCATTCATAACAAGCATCCGGTGTGTGTGTGTGTGTGTGTGTGTGTGTGTGTGTGTGTGTGTGTGTGTGTGTGTGTGTGTGTGTGTGAAATATGAAAACTGTTGCCTATAAGTCCCTGCTCCATTTCCTCCCATTCCATTGTTCCTTTGTTTCTCAGGCATTTGCTTTCTCTGTTTTGGGGTTCATCTCTGTGATGTGTCTATATTGTAATTCTAGTTGTCAGATTGGGTGGGAAGCTTGATGAGAGGGAAATGCGATTGGGTTTAGAACAGACATTCACAATTTATGGCTGGAGGGCCTAATCTGGCCCACAGCACCAATTAATCCAGCCCACGGTGAGTTCCTGGGCACCTCCGGAAGCTCCCCCACCACCAGAAGTGCAAAAATGCAGCCAAAACACAGCAAAAAAAAATTTTTTTTTGGCAAAAATGTGGCAAAAATGCTCCGCACACTCTCCCAGTGCCATGGGAAGTGGCAGAGGCTGCAAAAGCAACCAAAAAACACTGTGATTGGTGCTGCCATTGCCGCTGTGGAAACTGGAAGCACCAGGAGGAACCACGTTTCCGGCCCGCACAGTTGTGTGTCAGGGGTGAGTTTGGCCCATGGTGGGAAAACATTGTGAAACCCTGAGTTAGAATAAGTTGGAGTGGAAGGAAGGAAGGAAACGATGGATGGAAGGAAACAAAAGGAAGGAAGGAAGGAAACGATGGATGGGTGGAAGGAAGGAAACAAAAGGAAGGAAGGAAACTATGGGTGGATGGGTGGATGGAAGGAAGGAAACAAAAGGAAGGAAGGAAAAACAAAAAATGAAGGAAAGAAACTTTCCAAGTTATGTAAATGTATTTTTCCCTCCACCAGTATCTCATTAATCAGAAGATCAAAGCTTTCAAATGAGGTCAGGAGCAGATTCTGAGAACGAAATGAAGCCAGGGCACGAGGGAGAACTCCAAGAACCACTGCCTCAGAAGTAAAACTAATTTTACCCGCAAATTGTTGGCAGGTCTGAAGCTACCCATGCAGCGGAGGCCGTGAGGGGGTGGTTTGCCAGCCTCCACTTAGAAGAACACTAACAAGGCTGGGATTTGCACCAGGGACTCCTGTTTCACAGGCCTGCTTCTCTGCACCACCACGTCTCCCAACGGCAAACCCACACACTCATGCTTCCTGGCATGGGGACAACCTGGCCGCCACCGCCGGCAGCTCCAGAAAGTAGCCGACTCCATCCACTGGCTCAGGGCCATCTGCCACCCTTGACCTCCTTTGGGAAGGCTTTTTAAGAACTCTCTTTGCCTTGGGTTAGATCCTGTTCCTAATCCTATTTTCACCCGTTTCTATCCAATTTAATACAGCTTCTGTAAGTCAAAATTAATTATGCCGGGCAGTCGCTGGGGTCACATGGGAGAGGAAACAGAGGAGGTTTAACTTGCTGGGAACAAATTATTTTTTTTAAAAAAAATGCAAAAATTGAGTCTGAGCTCATGCAGGAAAGAGTCAAAGACAGAAGGATATCGCCATAGCTTAATCTCACGGCCGAGGATTTCCCACTCTTAATTACAGCCCTTTCTCTACTTCTCCCTATCTGATCCTCCTCAGCATAACATAGGTTTGGTAGCTCTGAACTGCTGATGTAACTTTGGAATTATTCAATTATAGCAGGGGTGCCCAAACTATGGCCTCGGGCCCACATCCGACCCCTGACACCAATTCATCCAACCTGCGAAGCCCTCGTCGCTCCAGGGAGTGAACCACATGACCAGCCCGTGGGCCAAAAAGTTTGGGCACCCCTGAGTTAAAGAGCAATGGCCAGCTCAGCATTTCAGATTATCATTTCTTTCCTCTCTCTTCATTTCTGCAGGGCTGTGTTTGCTCCTCATTTGGTTCCTTTCCCTGTTGTGTTTTAAAGCGTGACCCTCCACAAGCAAATAGGCAAAGCCTGTTCTGGATTATACCGTGCAGAGTTGCATTTAGTATGCTTTGCTTTGTGATTGGCTGTTTGGAGAGGAACAGGGACTTAATTTGCATGAGTAGTGTGTATGAGGCCCAGATCAAAAGCAGAAGGGCCATACCAAAAACAAAGCAAATTTACAAGCTCATTTGAGCCCAGAGCATGAAATGAAGTGGGCGAAGCACACATTGAACCAACCAACCAACCAACCAACCAACCAACCAACCAACCAACCAACCAACCGAACGAACGAACGAACGAACGAACGAACGAACGAACGAACGAACGAACGAACGAACGAACGAACGAACGAACGAACGAACGAACGAACGAACGAACGAACGAACGAACGAACGAACGAACGAACGAACGAACGAACGAACGAACGAACGAACGAACGAACGAACGAACGAACGAACGAACGAACGAACGAACGAACGAACGAACGAACGAACGAACGAACGAACGAACGAACGAACGAACGAACGAACGAACGAACGAACGAACGAACGAACGAACGAACGAACGAACGAACGAACGAACGAACGAACGAACGAACGAACGAACGAACGAACGAACGAACGAACGAACGAACGAACGAACAAACAAACAAACAAACAAACAAACAAACAAACAAACAAACAAACAAACAAACAAACAAACAAACAAACAAACAAACAAACAAACAAACAAACAAACGAACGAACTACTTACACTTCTGGAGGGAAGAACTATGTGACCGACTAGATCTTCTGTCCGGGCGGTGTGGTCAGGCCCATGGCCTGAAAAGTCTGGGCACCCCTGCCTAAACCTTAATTTGTACACCAGCATCCGGTCTCCCTTCTAACATGTCAAGAACATTTGAGGAGGCTGTTCCAATTCTAGCTTCATTCCAGGCAGAACACAGTAAATAACCTCCTCACAATAATCATAATTAAAAACAAGCAGTTTGTATGCCTTTCGGGAGTGGGAAGCTCTCCCGGTGACAAATAAATTTGGGATGTCTATTTAGCCATTTCCGGTGAAGGGAAACCCTAACACAATGTAAAATCGCCTCCCACCCCCATTGGCTTTATGTGTGCCAGAATTAGGTCATGAAGAAATCCATTAGGGATATCCTATTAAATAAGGGATCTTCTGGAATACAGGTGAAACTCAGAAAATTAGAATATCGTGCCAATGTTCATTCAGTCCAGTAATGCAACTTAAAAGGTGAATCAGATACATGAGATACTCATTACATGCAAAGCGAGATAGTTCAAGCCTTACTTTGTTATAATATTGATGGTTTACAGTTTATGAAAACCCCAACCCCCCCATCTCATGTACCCCATAATCATCACATAATCTCATGTACGCTGTACGCCATGATCATCACAATTATAACGAATTAAGACATGACATATCTTGCTTTGCACATAGTGAGTCTATCTCATATATTTGTTTCACCTTTTAAGTGAAATGAATGGACATTTGCATGATATTCTAATTTCCCGAGTTTCACCTGTATTCCGTGTCTTAAAGAGGAAAACCCAAATATTGCAGTTTTCCCCACTTAAGGATGTAAACACAAGGGATAAAAGCAGAGCCCCCAAAACTCAAGTAGGAGAAAGTGGACCCCACGCTCAAGTCCCCTAGTGCCTCATCCTGTTTATTACTTGGTTCTTATTTATTTCCTTAGATATGTTTCTATTCCCTTATTCCCTCCCGTGAGCTCAAGGGGTTTCGTTAGTTCCATGGGGAGTTACAGTAAGCCTGAATCGGTTTACTCTCCGCCCATAGGTTAAGCATCAAGGATTTTATTGAATTAAAAATGAGGAGTTGTTGAAACATTTTTTTTCTTGGTTGACCCCATTCTTGGGTTGTTTTCAGTTCCACTTTTGTCCCAGCAATTCATAGCAGACTTCATGAGGGGTAGGATTTTTAAACATTTTCTCGACTACAGATCCCACAATTCTACATTCTAGAAGTCCTATCTGCCTTACAGACTCCTGGAAAGTGAAGTTGTGTCCAACTCTAAGGTTCGGTGCTCGTCTCTATTTACAGCCAAAGAGCCAGCGCTGTCTGCATCTACAGACATTTCTGTGGTCATGTGGCAGGCATGACTGGAGCAGATGGAACACTGTTACCTTTCCCACTGAAGGGGGGAATTTCTTGTTTTTGAACTGCTAGGTTGACAGGAGCTGGGACAGACAATGCGTACTCACTCCATCCATAGCTGTCAAGTATCCCTTATTGGCCGGGAAAACCCCTTATTTTACCCTCTTTCCTGCCGTCATCCCTTATTAATTAGACTGCAATGCCCTATTGCCGCCATTGGAGGGCAGCACAGGATAAGCATAGCTGTCAAGTATCCCTTATTGGCCAGGAAAACCCCTTATTTTACCCTCTTTCCTGCCGTCATCCCTTATTAATTAGACTGCAATGCCCTATTGCCGCCATTGGAGGGCAACAAAGGATAAGCATAGCTGTCAAGTATCCCGTATTTGCCCGGAAATTTCCCTTATTTCCAAATCCAAAACTTGACAGGTATGACTCCATCTTGCAGCACTCGGGTCTCGAACTGCTGACCTGCCAACCTTTCGGTCATCAAGCTCAGCGCGAAAGGCCTAAGCTAGAAGAATGTGAGGCTTAGCTAGGCCTAGCTTAGTGGTGGCAAACCTTGGGAGTCCAGCTCTTCTTGAACTTGAATTCCCAGTAGCCCTGACCAGCAGGAGTGCTGACTTGGGCTTCTGGGAATTGAAGTCCAAGAACACTTGGAGTGCCAAGGTTCACCATCACAGGCCTTGCTCCACCCAGCATCTGGGCAGGAACATGAAGTTTGGGCAGGCTAAGCCTAGCTAAGCCTCAAAACCTTCTAGTTCAGGCCTTTCTTTGAGATGTATCACATTTTGTTTGTCAGGGTAATAGAATCCCCAGAATGGAGAATCAGGGTGTCTGTAGACAAGAAGGTCCCCAAACCTCATCCCTAGACTTCACTCCTTAACCCAAAGTACGCAGGCTAAACGTCAAAAACTATCATTTCCAAATCCTGTGCTCTCTCTTTGCTACTTAAAGTTCTCAACATGCATCATCTCATGGCAGGGCTTGGAAAGCGACACATCTCAGGAATGCTCAGTCCACCCAAGACAACATTCGCCGCCTTGGAAGGAAACGTTTGCAAGAGTAATTCTGGTGGCATCCAACAGAAACGTGTCTTTCTGTCCTTCTCCCTCTCTGAGTTATTTTCGCCATCTGTTAAAGCAATGTTTTGGAATATCCGGTGCTTAACACGACGTGCTTTTTTGCCTCCTGTTTTGTGTGGATTTATTTTAAATTTTTTTTGCCAGCCGACACAAGGAACGGTAGACACTATGCAAGCCCTGAAAAATTCAACTGGAGTATCTTCCGAAAAGAAACCCTATCTGTTCAGCACACCTCAGGGACCCAACACCACGCCGTCTCTTTCTGCTCTGTGGATGAAGCAGATACCATTGGGCTGAGATGCTTCAGTTTATTCTCAGCTTACTCCAGGGGTGCCCAAACTTTTTGGGGTGTGGGCTGGCCACATGGTTCAGTGGGCCAGTCATGTGGTTCAGCGGGCCGTTCACCTGGTTCCTCCCGCCGGAAGCGGAAGTAAAATGCGTCTTGCAATCTGTTTTGCAACAGGATGAGATAGATTTTAAGCTGCCATTTTCTCTGCTTAAACCAGGGGTGCACAAACTATGGCCCATGGGCTGGATCCAGCCATGACACCAATTCATCCGGCCCACGCGACCCTCATTGCTCTCGGAAGCAGAAATAAAACACACCCATTTCTGGGACTGGCGAGGGCGGTGTGGGCCAGATGAATTGGCCAGCCCTGATCTAGAGGTACATTCTACAGCAAGAAGGAACCTATTCCACATGTCGAGTAGTCAATTCTAATGCTTATGAACTTTTCTTGTTAAGATAGGATGGAAGAACTGTGGCTCTCCAAATGCAGTTGACCTGACATCCCCAAAATCCAGTACCTTTCCTTCCATTTTGATCACTGTGGTTGATGAGAGTTTTGGCCAAATGTATCTTCAATAGGAACTTTGAACACCAATACAACAGGAGCCCCGATTTGACGAAATTTTACTAGGTAATATTCCTAATTGACTCTGATTCGGATTGATCTGGACTAATTTGGCATGCCTAGGAGGTGAAGTAAATTTGTTGCCCAAGTTTGAAGGGCACAAAGTTTAAATTGTCCCACCCCACCCCATCCCACCCCCACCCTCCCCCAGCCACAAAGGAAGCTTACTGGCTTCAAAGAGGGCCATATGGGGAAAGATCCCTGGCTTTCTGTTTAAAAAGATACAATCTGCTGCTTATTACCCCATGGAACATCTAAGAATGGAGCCTGGCTAGGACAGCATGCCATGAAAGTGCCTGATGAAGTAACCTTGAGTTACGAAAGCTTGCAAAGTTCTGAATTTTTTAAGTGTCAAATAAAAGGTATCTCTTTCCCCTGCATTTGTTTAATTTTAAGGAAAGATGACAGATACCCATACATACATTAAAGTTCTACTCTCCTGTAAATAAGACAGAATCCTGTATGGAACAAGTCCCAGCTGTCTTCTGTGTGGCGAGCCTTTCAGTCCATTCCCAAGCTCTGCTATTTCCTCGCTAAGAACAGTGTTGTGCTGGCCCACAGGGATACAGGGACTCATCCCGGTGCGCCCCAGCAACTGGCACCCCCCAGAGGCAAGCAGAGGTAATGGGGGTGTATGGGATTTCTCCCCCCAACCCCCCCCCCAATAGGCACCCCATCACTTCCTGTCCACCGCCCTCCCAAGGTGCCCAGCACACCCCTAGCTAAGAACGGTGTTAACACAAAAGTTACACAATGCTCATTTTGCGCCCTCCCCCCATTGCTCACAGCTGACACAGTGGCGCACTGCTCCCATGCAGGGTTGTGCTCTCCTGAGTGAGCAATGGTGTAGCGAAGCTGTAGGCAGGCCCAGCAACCGCTTTGCTGGATCATAAATCTTTGACCTCAGCCATATGTCTGCTTAGGAAGCCGTCTTGTAAATCTTGCCACTGCTTTTGAGAAGTGATTTCCCAGTGCATTTCAACCACTTGTAAGACACTCTGGTTCTATGAGACTTCCTTTCTTCCTTTGTTGGTTGGTTCAATCATTTATTTTCCTTCCTTCCTTCCTTCCTTCCTTGGTTGGTTGGTTGAATCATTTATTTTCCTTCCTTCCTTGGTTGGTTGGTTGGTTGGTTGGTTCAATCATTTATTTTCCTTCCTTCCTTCCTTCCTTCCTTGGTTGGTTGGTTGGTTGAATCATTTATTTTCCTTCCTTCCTTCATTGGTTGGTTGTTTGGTTGGCTGGTTGGTTGGTTCAATCATTTATTTTCCTTCCTTCCTTCCTTGGTTGGTTGGTTCAATCATTTATTTTCCTTCCTTCCTTCCTTGGTTGGTTGGTTCAATCATTTATTTTCCTTCCTTCCTTCCTTGGTTGGTTGGTTCAATCATTTATTTTCCTTCCTTCCTTCCTTCCTTCGTTGGTTGGTTGGTTGGTTGGCTGGTTGGCTGGTTGGCTGGCTGGCTGGCTGGTTGGTTGGTTCAATCATTTATTTTCCTTCCTTGCATTTTCTTTGTATTTTCTTGGGATGAAGAACTGCATGGAAGCATTCATCCTCGTCCCGAAAGACTCAAGAAGACATTTTCTGGACTCCATGGGAGATCTTCTAAGTTGAAAGTTAGCAGGCATGGCTTCGTGTTCGTTTGCCTAGACCTTCAGTATCTCAGACCATCAAGCTCCACTTTCATTTGAATTGGAATGTAAGTGACCCCGATACAATTTTAACAAAACCTTCAGATTAAAGACACACATACTCACAAACAATAAAACACATGATGCCATGAGGCGGCTGCAAGCCAAGGTAAATAATGAGGTGCTGTGGGAAAACCTCATTACTTTACATGAGTTCAAATCTCCAGAGCCAGCTAAATTGCATCCAAGGGTACTAAAGAGACTTGCAGATGTTATCTTCAAGCTTTGGCTGTAAGCCTTCAGACCTCTTGGAGAAATACAGGAGACTCCCGAGAGGCCAGAGGCAGGTGAATACCGAGTCCATCCTCAGAATGGTTGAAAAAGATCAGAGCAGCTATTAACTGGTCAACTTTGACTTTGATAGCCAGGAAATACTCTAGATCTTGTAACTAATGCTCTAGGTCAGACAACGAACCCATCAGTCTGTGGGTCGTCAGCTGCAATTCGTATCCAAGAATGTATTTTTTTTCCCTGAAGTAGAAAAGATGCCTTTGGCATGCATTTGTTTAAGGTGGATCCAAGCTTGTCATGAAGTGACCCACAGACTATGGTCACGGAGCCATCTCCTGTGGTACGTATGGAATGAGACATGGAGGATTTAACACCAGGACTGCAATGGACTGCCACAACCTTGAGGATATTATCAAGGTGTGCCTTCACAGCCAGTCCATCTGGCATGGCCTCTTCTGCCTCCATGAAGGTTGGGAATCAGAGTTCTTCCTCTGCTCATTTTGATGTTGGGCTGAGCATGATGGTTTCCAGTGGCATTTCCTCCCCTGAGGGGGACCATCAACCCAGCTAATGGGGCACATCGGCCCATAGCCATTGGCCCCTTTAGGGAGTCAAGTTATTTACCACCACCCAACACTCAACTTTGACTCACAAGTTGTACGGTCTACTCCATTACGGTAGCGGGATGTCCAGCCAGACATTTGTCTTTGTAGGCATTGCTTAACACCCAACATGGGGTTCTCAGAAGGCCAACCTTCTGTATTTCTCATTTTCTAATTGAGTTGGAGGTAACAACTTTCAGCTCATTCACTGGACTCCTCTTACCATTTCAAGTTTATTTCGAATACAGAACTTTTGGATAAACCCAAAAATCATCTGTCTCTTTTGAGTATTTTTGTTTTGGGTTCCCCACTCCGGTTTCCGTGTTCACAAACATTTTTTCAATCATCTTGGAGAAGAGTTGACATTTTGGGGTGCCGCGAGATTTTGGTCACCACTTTCAAAAATTATCATGGATTGAAAGTGTAGCAGGGACGTTATTAAATTTGTTGATGATGCAAGAGGCATGGAGTAGCTGCTACCTCAGAGCAACAGAATCAGAGTTTAAGGGACTGCGGTGGCTTAGCGGTTAAGATGCTGAACTTAGTGACTAGAAGGATGGCAAGTCAGCAGTTTGAGACCTGAGTACTGCACGATGGAGTGAGCTCTCATTTCTCTCTCAGCTCCTGCCAACCTAGCAGTTCGAAAGCAAGAAATTGCAAGTAGGTACCACTTCGATGGGAAGGTAAACCACATTCCATGTTTAGTCATGCCTGCCACATGTCCACAGAAATGTCTGCAGATGCAAACAGCGCTGGCTCTTTGGCTACAAATGGAGGTGAGCACTGAACCCTAGAGTCGGATACAACTGGCTTTTGAGCAAGGGTTTGAGCAAGGGTGACCTTTACATTTCCCTAATAGGTGTGAAAATTGGGCTAACGGATTTCAGCAGCTGTCTTGGAGATAGTATGCATGTAAACAATCTATGGATGTTAGTAGACTGTAAGCCACAAAACAGATTGGACTTGACTTAGAGACTCCTGTCCCCGTAAGACTGCGTGGTGTTCCCGGCGTTAGGAAGCCCGGAAGGAATCCAAGGCTTATGGGCTTCCTCTGAAGGAAGGATTTTGCTTTCCCGTTTTTGCCAGGGACTTGCTCTGTCTTGCCTGTTCACCTCAATCTTCCGCAAGTGGGTTTCCTCTCCCAAGAGAAAAAAGAATTCTTCCCTTGGAACTGGCGCCAGCATTCCCAAACGTCAGCGACCTCTGAAGCCACACAAGATTTAGCGGTTGCTTCAGCTTGTCTGTAATGAGGCTTTGCAGAAACCACTTGGGAAGTTGAGCGGGCGAGCCTCATTTAACCCTTGGTGTTCCCTGGATGGGAGTGAGTTGTAATTAGTGGTGGCCCCATTGAATCAGTGGAGCTGGTGGAAGACTTGATGCACCAAATTCCCACTGATTCAGTGGGGAGGCCGTAGCTGCTACTTACACTTGGCTTTCAGCCAAGACAAGCAAAACTCCACTTTGGCCAAGTTGTTGCAAACGGATGGCTTTCCCTTCCAAAGAGATGTGACAAAGTGCTGGCCGGGTGGCGCATAATGTGTTTTGATGACACATTTGATCTCTCTTCTTCACATTATGAAACTTAAGGAGAGCGTCATGCACTGAGATCCCACCTAGCAGTTCGAAATTAAGAAATTGCAAGTAGATAAATGGGTACCACTTCAGTGGGAGAGGCAACAACATTCTGTGCATCTAGTCATGCCTGCCACATGACAACGGAAACGTCTGCAGCTTTGGCTCTTTGGCTGTAAACGGAGATGAGCACCAAACCCTAGAGTTTGACACAGTTGGTTTTCAAGCAAGGGAGACATTTACATGCATGAGAAACCCAAACTTCCCACCCCTAGTGTACCAAATGAGTTAATAATAATAATTTTGTGTCAGAAATTATTCTGGGTTGAAAGGTTGAAACTCAGCTCAGGGGATGCCAGAATGAGGTTCCTTTCATGTTCCCAAGAGCTGGGACAGAGACGGGCGCTCAACCCACCACACAGCACCCAGGTCTCGACCTGCCTTCCTGCTGGCCTTCCAGCCAACAAGGTGAGCTTCTCAACCACTGAGCCCCTGCAGCCCCCACCTGAGGCTATAGGTCAAATACAATGTCAATGAGGGGAAAGATGTTTATTACAAGTTGCAAATCATTTGTCACTACAGTGGAACCTTGGTTAACAAATGGCTCAGTTAACATAAAAACAGCATAACAAATGGAAATCCATAGAAAATAGGGGCTCGGTTTATGGAATTTTGCCCCGGAACGGATTAATTGGTTTTCAATGCATTCCTACGGGAAACTGCATTTCAGTGAATTTATTTTGGTTTTCAATGCATTGCTATGGGAAATTGCATTCAATGCAGTCCTATGGGAAATTCAGTTAAAGTAATTTTCGGTGTAAGAAACTTCCCAAAGAACGCATTAATTACATTAACTGAGGTTCCACTATAGCTGTGATGGCGAACCTTGGCACTCCAGAAACCCAAGCACCCTGTGAATCCACACAAATGGGTATACTGCGATTCATCCGGCCTGCGCTGCCCTCGTCGCTCCTGGAAGCGGAAGTAAAATGTACCTGTATGGAGGAAGGGTTAACCCGGAAGAGTCTTAACCTCTGGGTGCATTTTACTTCTGCTTCCGGGAGCAACGAGGGAAGCGCAGGCTGGATGAATCACAGCATACCCGTTTGTGTGGATTCAAAGGGTGCTTGGGCTTCTGGGAATTGAAGTCCAAGAACATCTGGAGTGCTAAGGTATGCCATCATGGCACTATAGTTTCTTCCATGCTCCATGGAAAGGTGAGTTGAGAAAACACAGTGGGCTGTATTTTGCTGTAACGGCCCAGAAATCTCAATCAACTGTCCAGTCTGCTCCGTCTACAGAAATCCTTCTCAGCTTCAGAGGAACCAGCCAGGTTTGCAACGGCCTAATGGACTCCACGCCTGTTTTGCAATGTCCAGTATGCCTAACAGATGCAAAAGGCCCTCCCAGTCTGTCGCTGAGCCTGCAAAGTGGGCCAGCCATTGCTTCTCCCGGCCAGACCATTTCTAGCTCAAATACTGTTTGCAACGGCCAAGCAGCTGTTTTCCTTGCTGTATCATATTCCAATGGCAGACATGCTCGGTGGACAGCGGCCTGTGGAGAAGACTCATTCGCTCTCTACCAATGACGTGGGGCAGATCATGGATGTCAATTTTACACCCAATTTACCATGAGCTTGCAAGCCTAGGCTTGTTTCCTAATGCAGTCCCGGCCCATGGACAGCCTTTTCCTTTCGTTGTCTGGGAGCCACTGGGTTTCTCACTTTAACTCCTCCATGGCCAGGTAGAAAACACACAACATCTCACGGATGCCACTTGAGCTCCTTATCTTAAGCGCAGCAATACCAACAAGAGGGTATTTTTTTTTCAACTGATATAAATTTGAGGCTGCAACCTACAACTGGTGCAGGTTTGAGGGACTGCAGTGGCTCAAGTTGTTAAGATGCTGAACTTGGTGACTGGAAGGTTGGCAGGTCAGCAGTTCGAGACCTGAATGATGTACGACAAAGTGAGCTCCAACTCACTGAACTGTCCATGGCATGATGGAGTGAGTTCCCATCTGTGTCCCAGGTCCTGCCAACCTAGCAGTTCAAAAGCAAGACATTGCAAGTAGATAAATAGGGACCACTTTGGTGGGAAGGTAAACAGCATTACGTGCACTCCAGTGTCTAGGCATGCCTGCCACATGAGCATGGAAACAACTGAAGATGCAGACAGCACTGGCTCTTGGGTTATAAACAGAGATGAGCATTGAACCCTAGAGTCAGATATGACTGGCTTTTGAGCAAGGGCGACCTTTACCTTTACCTAGGTTCGAGGCATCCTGTTTCTATGCACATTGTTTCATTAACAGCAATGTCTACTTTTTTTGCATGTGTGGATGTGCTCCATACTCTATGGCAGAGATGCTCAGGGCCAAAGCTGCCATATGCAGTGTGGATGGTTGTGATTTGAAATGAGTTACATTGCTTTCAAGTAATAACATTGCCCTCTATTTAGTGGGAAATTGCTGCAAGTAAAATTGTCGTGTTGATTAACTTCACTCTATTCCCCCCAATAAAGGTATTTATTTGTTTATTTAATTTATTTATTTGTTCGTTTTCTACACTGCCCATTCGGCCTAGGCCGACTCAGGGCGGTCCACAATTGGACAGACGTCCTTAGGGCAAAGCGGTCTCTTAGGTATCCTGGTTTCCTGTATGACTGTGTTATCACAGGGGTTCCCAAACTAAGGCCTGCAGGCTGGATCAGGCCCCCGGCACCATTTCATGTACCCCCACTCCAAGGGCATTTGAGAAAGAAAATAGCCACTCTTTTGAAGCTGTTGGGACAAAATGCCCACTCCCATTGTGCAGGCAGGGCAAAATGGCCATCCGGCCCTTGAAGCTGACTGAGAGCATTACCCGGCTCCCCTGGCTTGAAAAGACTGGGAACCCCTGCTTTATTGAAATGTTTTGCAAGGTCCGTTGGACGGTTTGGTAAATTTTTTTTTTTGCATCCCTCCAAAGGCACGAGCGATGGTTTTTCCTCTGAAGATGGACACGTACCCCTTCCCTCATTTGCTCTGAATCTGAATTAAACCTCCGCAGGGCGGGGGGGGGGGCGCAGAAGAGAAAGAAGAACAGGGTGGTTGAAGGATTGCTGGGCCTCCGACCAACATCTGGAGCTGAAGATTGCGGGCCAGATGTTGCTTGCTAGAAATGTGCATGAGCATTTCAAACCCAGTGGTGCAGCTGGCCACCCCATTAATATCAACGATATTTGACGGAGGGTGTTTTAATCGAAACCATAGCGGGAGAAGATGCAAGACACCCCCCTTTTATTCTGGAAAGGATTTTTTAAAAAAATCTCGTTTTCTCTCTCTCTTTCTATGTTCACCTCATTCTCGCAGTTCCCTGCCATCTGGTTTCACAGTTCTACAAACACAGGCGATATCCACCCTGTAGCACTCCGCTTGTTGACAAGGTAGAATTTTTTAATATGGAGTTACTATCATCCAGACTTCCTCCGCCTCCTCATTTATATGATGGATACCTCTAAACAGTCTCCGGGGGTTCTTCATCTTCAGTCCGCTGGCCCAGTTTTATTAGCTTCCATACAAGACACCTACATGTCTGGATTCCCATTTCCGCCCCCTTTGAGGAAATCTTAGACTTTAATTTAAGACGGGGGCTTGTTGATGGGCTGTTTTGTTGTGGTGGTTTCTCCTTGCTTTCACGTTCTCTCCCCTCGTCCTCTGCTCCATTGTCTATGTTGCAAGTTCTGATTTCCAGATCTGTGAAGGATATACACAGAGGCAGGCGAGAGCAAATCCAGAGTGCCTGGGGCAGATTTTATGTGTCCCCCCCCATACAGAACCCTGGAAGACTTTATAGCTTCCCCCCTATCCCTAAAAATGAAGTCATCCCAAAGTAAAGGATGCATAATAATGGGTTCAAACTACAGGAAACCAGATAACTTGAATGCATTGAATGTTTCTTACACTGAAAATTGCTTTAACTGAATTTCCCATAGGAATGCATTGCATGCAATTTCCCATAGGAATGCATTGCAAACCAAAATACATTGTCTGAAATTCAGTTTCCCATAGGAATGCATTGAAAACCAATTAACCCGTTCTGGAAAAAAAATCCTTAAATTTGAACTAATAATTAAATTTGAACTAATAAATAATAATACAGTGGAATCCCAACATACAAATGGTTCAACTTACAAAAGATTTGACATACAAATAGAAATCCTGCCTAAAAAAAAAAAAATCCGACGTACAAATTTTTAATAGGAAAAAATCGACATACAAAAAATATGTACAGTGACATCTAGTGGCCTCTTCCGGTAATGCAATGTGTTTTTGACATACACATTTTTTGCCATACAAATAACCTGGTGGAATGGGGAAAAATTGTATGTAGAGGTTTTACTGTAATGTAAAGCCTTGGTTAACATAATTAAGGCATTCCCCAGGATGTTTCTTAGAGCAAAAAACACTTAAACCGAATTTCCCATAGGAATGCATTGCATGCAATTTCCCATAGGAATGCACTGAAAACCAATTAATTCATTCTGGAAAAAAATTCCTTAAACCCAGCCACTATTTTCTATGGATTTCCTTTTGTTACGCAATTTTTATGTTAACCGAGCCATTTGTTAAGTGAGGTTCCACTGTACAGGCTGAATAGTAGGGAAACGACTTAACGGTTAGAGTAGTACAACAGTGGAACCAACTGCCTTGTGTAAGAAATTATTGTGGGTTGAAAGTATTTTTGCTGGAGGGAACTCCGCTCAGGTGACACCTGAGGAGGAGAGCATGGGCACTGCCATTAAGCATCAGGAGATCAGGCCAGAGGCACGCCATTTGTTTGGTGGCGATGGAGTCCATCTATCGGAAGGTGAAATGCAGCTTTTCCTGGAGGCTCTGCACTGCGGTATTCAGACCGAGGTTTCGGCCTGGGGGGGTTTGGTGTTCAGAAATTGGAGACGACATGCATTGAAAGTGAAAAACAGCTCTTTATTTGGAGGGTCTGGACACAACTTGGATGGGGCAAAACACGGACTTTTATACACACACA
Organism: Bradypodion ventrale; assembly: GCA_035047345.1. NCBI lineage: Eukaryota > Metazoa > Chordata > Lepidosauria > Squamata > Chamaeleonidae > Bradypodion > Bradypodion ventrale. The sequence continues at coordinate 22,629,751 of JAWDJE010000014.1, read as the reverse complement.
CACAGAAAGATACATTTCCAACAGGGAACAATGCTGATTGGTCAATTAACCTATGTACACTTCTTAATCCCTTCATTTGCATGAAAGAGGTACAAAGTGCGCCTGTCAAAATTCAAACTGCACTCTCTCTGAAATCTCGCGATATTCTGCTATTTGGTGAGATTTTGCAGCTGTCAAACAGCATTGCTGTTTGACAGCATCTTGCGCGGGAACCCGGCGATTTGAACATTTGACAGTTAATAAACACAGTTATCATACATAACAGGGTGCAGGGGGCAGTTAAGCACTGCCGTCCATGTGGCGGGTAGCATGGGAATGGTTAATAATTTGGCTAATTAGCATATCAAATTTGAAAGATAATTTTCATTACAGGCCACCTATAAGGGAATAAGATCCAAAGGGCCTGTTGGGATAAATGCGCTTTTTAATTGAGCCTTACAGAAGCTTGACAGCTTCATATTGGATTAGAAAAGAAGTAAAGCAGATTTAATAGAATGATAATTGGAAAGGAATAATTTAGCTTGATAAATTGGCTTTCAGAATAAAGCAGTTACCTTCCCATGCTACGACTGCAGTGCAGACTGTTTTTTCCACAGTTGAAGATTTTTGAAATAAAAGTGGCAAATTCTTAATCTAAGAACTAATCTAACACGAGATTTTGTGCATGTTATGTATGAATAACCATACCTGTCAACCGCGGCTCCAGACAATCTGGGACCTGCACAGAACGGTTCTGTACAGGTAACTTTTTACGCATGCGTAAAAGCCTTCTACGCATGCATAAAAACAACTTGCGCAGAACTGCTCTGCGCAGTTCGCTTCTACGCATGCGTAGAAGGCTTTTACGCATCCGTGGATGGCTTCTACGAACCCCTTCTGCACAGAAGCCTTCAACGCATGCGTAGAAGGGTTCTACGCATGTGTAAAAGCCTTCTACGCATGCATAGAAGCAAGCTGCACAGAAGGGATGCGCAGTAAGGCCTTTCCCCCCGCTGCCAAATTCCGGGGTTTCACCAGCTCTGGGCAGGAAGTGGTGAAAATCGGCTCCGAAAAATGGGAAATCCCGGCCAATCCAGGAAGGTTGACTGGTATGTGAATAACTGTGTTGGTGACATTTTGAACATTCAAACGGCCAAAGAAACCGTGCAAATTACTGTCAAACAGCCATGCTGTTTGACAGCCGTGAAATCTCGGCAGCTCGCGTAGTATCGCGAGACTTCGTTCAAATGCCGGAAAGCGCGGATCAGAACTGTCAAATGTATATACTTTGTAACATGTATTCAAATCACCCAATAATGTTTGTTCCCGCTGTTTTGTATCAAGTTTATTGTGTATATAAGTCCCCATTGTTCCCCTCCAAGTTGTGTTCCGACCCCAGAAATAAAAGAGCTGCATTTCACGACGCTGGTTGTCGCCTACAGTTTCTGAACACCAAAGTGCAAGATTCTCATTTCCATGCACACGCACACAAAAAGAAGAAAACTAGGCATGCATTGACAACCCCCTATTACTATCTTTGGTATATCATGAAATTGTAGCACAGCCATACAAAAATTCTAGTTTAGGATAGTTCTTAACATCTTCCAGATCCAACATTTGCCCCACTTTATGGACCAGGTTGCCCACCCAAACAGCATTCCTCTTGCTTTCCCCTGCTCCTAAGGAGGTTCTGCTCCTCCCAAAACCCCAATTTTTTAGTGTCGCTTTGTTGGGGAGGGGTGGGTTTTAGTGGCATTTCCACCAGCATCATAGCAGACAATTCAGAAGCCCACATCAATTGCAGTCAACAACAGTAGAGGCTATTTGGAGACAGATAAGTATGAAGCTGGTGATGCAATTTCAAAAGGCGAGCATAGTGCTCAAGCACTACATCACCTTAGCACTAGATTCTTTAAAGATAGGAAGCATGTTATCATTAATGCGCCTAAGCAAGCAACGTTAAAAGAAGATGCAACAGTACATCATCCTTAAGGTTAACACATTAGAGGCAAGACCTTCACCAAAGTCTTTCGGCTGCGGTGGCTCAGTGGTTAAGAAGTTTGCCTTGTTAGCTGGAAGGCTGACGCTTCAGCAGTTCAAGACCCGGGCACTGCATGATTAATTGAGCGCCCATCTTTGTCCCAGCTCTTGGGGACATGAAAGGAGCCTCACTTGGGCATTCCCTGAGCGCAGTTTCTTCTGCAAAAATCCTTTCAACCCAGAATAATTTCTGACACGAAATTATTATTATTACTACATAAAGAACATTGACAAAAAAAAACTTTACTGCCTTACAGTAAAAGAACTGGGTAGATGCATCTTTCTGAGTACTTTCCAAATGCCAGGCCACCAAACCAACCAAGGCATGGTAACAGAGGATGAAAATAAAATTAACAGCCTGTTTTAAGGGATGATTTTCTTTATGTCTCAGATTTACGGGCTGTTGGTATACAGTTTCTTTGCAACCAGCTTTATGTGCCCGGCTCTTGCTTTTGCTGGTTTCATAGCGATGCTTTTTTGTGCAATATAGAAAGAAATGTTGTGAAGCTGTAGACCCCTCCTTCTCTTTCTTTCTTTTTCAAAACTTAAGGGAGTTATTTCTCCATGAAATATAGCTGCCACTAGCCAGAACTGTGTTGCGAAGCCCGAAATGAACACAGTAAATCCTAAGGAGGAATTTGTTTAACCTCTAACCCTCACGTAATAAGCAGAGTGCTAAATGTTTTGGCACAAATTGATGTATTTTTATAACACTTGGCAAGGTTGCTCGAGGACTAAAAAAAGGGGGTGGGAAGGAAGAGAGATGGAACAAAGGTTGAAGAAAAGAAATATTTTGAGATTGCAGCTCCCAAGAAAAAGTTTTTACAAAGCTCATCGGCAAACAGCCTGCGGTAGAAGCCCCAACCATAAATACCGCGGAACGGCCTGAAAGTTGTGTTCCCTTTGGATGGATGGCGACGGAATTAATCTGCAGAATGCCCATGAAAGGCCACAGGGTGGAATCGAACCAGCAGAAGGTTGGAGACCTAGATCGAAACAGACATCCTCACAGCTGGCAAAATTAATTTATATGCTAGGGGCTGCGGTGGCTCAGTGGTTAAGAAGCTCGCCTTGTTAAGGTGGAAGGCCGGCAAGTCGGCAGTTTGAGACCCGGGTACTGCATGATGGATTGAGTGCCTGTCTCTGTCCCAGCCTTGGGGACATGAAAGGAGCCTCATTTGGGCATTTCCTGAGCAGAGTTTCTTCTGCAAAAATCCTTTGAACCCAGAATAATTTTGACACATAATAATAATAATAATAATAATAATAATAATAATAATAATAATAATAATAATAATAATAATAATTATTATTATTATTATTATTATTATTATTATTATTATTATTATTATTATTATTATTATTATTATTATTATTATTATTATTATTATTATTATTACCTATATGCAGAATTCAGCCTCTTGTCTAGATAAAAGTCTCCCTTGCTTGAAAGCCACTTGTGTCTGACTCTAGGATTTGGTGCTCATCTCTGCTTGGAGCCAAAGGGCCAGCACTGTCTGCTTCTGCAGACGTTTCCATGGTCATGTGGGAAGCATGACTAGATGCCAGAGTGCATGAAACACCGTTATCTTTCCTGTCAAAGTAGTACCTAGTTATCTAGTTGCAATTTCTTGTTATCAAACTGCTGGGTTGCAGGAGCTGGGACAGATGACAGGAGCTCACTCCATCGCACAGCACTTGGGTCTTGAACTGCCGATCTCCTGACAATTCCAGTCATCAAGTTCGTGATTTAAATCAAATATACCCTGGTATGGCCTTTTTTGTTTAGCTCCATGGGTTGGGAAATCCAGTCATTAAGGTCAGCATCTTATCAACTAAACCATGGCGCCAATTAAACCAGCCCATGCCGCCCGCACCACTCCCAGAAGCAGAAGTAAAACACACACGTGTGTTCTATGCATGCACGTGCATGTTTTATTTCCACTTCTGGGTGGGCGGAACCACGTGACTGGCATGCTCAACCTTGTGACTGGCCCGTGGCCCAAAAAGTTTGGGCACCCCTGGTCTACAGAAATGGAGAAAGACAAGTCATTCCACACCCACTAAGGTGAAACCAGGTAAGTCTGCTTACCTGGCGGGAGAGATACCTTGCTGATGTGACACCAGCTGATGTTTCACATAGTCAGTCTCCATTTTTGGAATATGAGGCCCTGATCTTAACACCCGTCCCAGATGATTTCTGGATGACTCCGTTTTTCACCTTATCTTCAAACTCTCCACTGCTCAGCAAGATGGGAAGTCTCAGCTTTTGGGGACATTTTTGTGGTCCGACGAAAAGATTGTCCAAACCTGGCCAAAGTAAGTTTTTCAAGCTCTAAGCATCACTCCCATTTTACTGCAATGGAGTGTTTCCAATTTGGGAGAGGAACGCCATCCCAAACTGTCGTTGCACCCAGTGCTGGATCAGCCATATAGCAGGAGTAACAAATGCTACTGGCCTCGCGTCTCTGGGGGACCCCGGCCCCTGCGCTCGATTAGAATGAAAATCCACATTTAAATATTCCGTGCATTTGCGCAGATATTCAAAAAATGTTATCCTGTAGAGACTCACCGATGCCTAATTGGAGCGTTCAGTGTGCACCAAAGAGTAAAGATGCATGTGCACACAGAGCTGTCTTTGTCTGTGCACGCATCTTACGTGCTACTCCGTAGTAGTGCGAATTTGTGTTGAGTGACAGAGTTGATCGATGTGTGAGTTGTCTTTTGTTTTATAGGTTTTTGCTTAATTTACGGCATGGGGAGTCATACCTGTCAACCTTCCCAGATTGGCCGGGATTTCCCGTTTTTCGGCCCCGATTTTCGCCATTTCCCACCCAGAGCTGCCGAAACCCCAGAATTTGGCAGCAGGGGGAAAGGCATTACTGTGCATCCCTTCTGCGCAGCTCACTTCTACGCATTCATAGAAGGCTTTTACGCATGCGTAGAACCCTTCTAAGCATGCGTAGAAGGCTTCTGTGCAGAAGGGGATCGTAGAAGCCTTCTACGCATGCGTAAAAGCCTTGTACGCATGCATAGAAGCAAGCTGCGCAGAACGGTTCTGCTCAGGTCGCTTTTACGCATGCGTAGAAAGCTTTTATGCATGTGTAAAAAGCGACCTGCGCAGAACCGTTCTGCGCAGGTCCCTGATTGTCCAGAGCCGCAGTTGACAGGTATGCGGGGAGTGGTGGCGGCGTGTTTATTTCTTGCAATTCTTATGTGGTGTTCTTTATTTGCCTGCTGCTGTTTACTGATGCAACAGTTGAGAAGAAGACAACGCAATATAATTTCTCTCGCATTAGGTAAAAGTTTGTTTTTACTAGTGGCGTTTTATTTGATAGGTATCCTAAATCCTACATCTAAGCAAGGGCCTCTTGACACGATTTGCTACAGGCCTCGCGCTGGCTTAATCCGGCAATTGACTTGCACCCTCTAAAATTGGGATCTTCTGGGGAGGAACAATGGGTCTTGGAGAACATCGGAGTCTGTATGTCCAGTCCATTTGTGATGGCTTTCTTCTCCTTCCACAGGTCAATGGGATGTGGCTCGTCCTAGCACATTCTGTCCTGCGGGCCTGGCCAGAAGGAACCTCTTTCGTTCTCGCTGCTAATTAAAACTCCCTTTCTGAATGTTTACAGCCACCAAGCGGGTGGAAGTGCCAAACTGGGCTTGGCTTGTCCTTTGCGGGTAATACCATGCTTGGTATTCTGTATTGTTCCCCCCCTTCTGTCCCCAGGGCTAAATGAAACATGTTGAGCAAGTTTTGCTGGGCACTGCCAAGAATTACAGCCTCAAATGCCTAGTGAGCCAGAAGTGAAAGACGTACAAGAACCAGAAATCTTGTCGGTGTGGGTTAAAATGGAAGGAAAATGAGCCGAGGGTTTTTAAAAACAGCCCGACCAAACGGCTTCTGCTTTCTAACACAAGGCACAAGGGTTGGCTGCAACCATCGGGGTAGTTTTGCTGGGTCTTAGGATCCTGAACTAGAGCTTTAAGGAATTGTTCGTTGGCCAGTAGACAAATATCACGCTGAGCATTGCTAAAGAAGAGGAGGATGTATTCATTGGCTCAGTGCAAAGCTATTGCCTATTTGGTAGGTATGTACTGTTGTGACTTAGTGGTTAAGATGTTGAACTTGAGACTGGAAGGATGGCAGGTCAGCAGTTCGAGACCCAAGTGCTGCACGGCAGAGTGAGCTCCCGTCATCCGTCCCAGCTCCTGCCCACCTAGCAGTTCCAAAGCAAGAAAATGCAAGTACTGTAGATTAATTTTTAATTTAATTTAATAGTCATATTTATATATGCCGCCCACTCAGGCAGAACCCGACTCAGGGCGGCAGATAAATAGGGACCACTTCAGTAGGAAAGGTAACAGCGTCCAGTGTCAAGGCATGCCTGCCACATGTCCATGGAAACATCTGCAGATGCTATAAACAGAAATGAGCACTGAACCCTAGAGTTGGATACAACTGGCTTTCGAGGAAGAGCAGCTTTTACCTTTACCTTACTGGTTGGTGAAGACTATCTGTATTGCTTGTCTCACTCTTCACATCCATGCAAGTGCATTATTTTGCCATTTTATGAAAAGGTCTGCCACTCATAAAATTAAAAACACCCACCGTTGGGTCTCCAGTTTTACCAAGGAAGAATCAGGAAACATCTGAGCCGTCATCCTTAGAAATAGGTTTAGATGGCAAAACCAAGTGGGACCAAGCTAGACTGGCCAGGTTATCCTGCTATGGTAATAGAGTAGACCATACTGCCAGTGACTCAATGCCCATCATCAGGTGGTGGTTAACTAACCTGACAACCTGACAACCAACTAGGTGCCTTAGTCCACAGGGAAGGGTGAGGGTCCCCAAGTGGATTAAATCCCACTTGAATCCATCTTGATGGAGGGCAGCAGCTTCATCCATCCTGGCCAGGGCTGATGATGAGGACTTGGTGTGCCCAAAGGGCTCCAGACCAGAAAGTGACTCAGGAAACTAGATCAGTGGTATTATGGGTTCCATGCTGCGATGCGGAAGGCAAATGAAAGGCCACTGCATTATATTCTCAGGACAGTCTTCATGGCTGATCGCCATGAGGAGAGCCAGTATCTGGAATCAGATACGGCACAACAACAACAAGAGTTGCCCAAGAGGGAGCAACTTGTGGCTGCTTAGAAACTGTTGCGTAGCTCCATCCAGCAGCTTGAGCCAACACAACTCATTGTGAAGGGGTTTGGGGAATTGCAGTGCAGAAAAAGCTGCCCACCCTGGCGTAGTCCATGTGAGATCATTGTGTTAATTGCGATAAACCATCCGCTCCGTTTTTTAATGGCTGGCTCCTAAACGCAATTAAGCCTGGATTGAACCCAGCGTCATTTGGCCAAACCCTTTGCCATCTTGCAGCGTTAAATTGTTCGCCTTGTTAAGGCGTTGGATGGATTTGCAAGGATTGGCAAATGTTTCTTCTGCCCTCTTTACAAGCACAAATCTGTGTTTGGCAAGAACGCTAAACATGACAGGCCTCAAAGACCACACTGGAAGGCGGGGGAGAAATCAGCGTTCCAGTTTGGGAAAAAGAAATAGGAATTTTATTTTAAAACACTTAAACAATACAAAGAAAGTAAAGGTAAAGGTCTCCCTTGCTCGAAAACCAGTCGTATCCAACTCTAGGGTTCAGTGCTCATCTCTGTTTATAGCCAAAGAGCCAGTGCTGTCTGCATCTGCAGATGTTTCCATAGACGTCTGGCAGGCATGACTAGACATGGAACGCTGTTTACCTTCCCGCCGAAGTGGTCCCAATTTATCTACTTGCAATTTTTTGCTTTCGAACGGCTAGGTTGGCAGGAGCTGGGACAGAGACGGATGCTCACTCTGTCGTGCAGCACTCGGGTCTCGAACTTCTGACCTGCGGAGCTTCCAGTCGTCAAGTTTGGCGTCTTAACCACTAAGTCACCGCAGTCCTAAACCCTCTGCTAAAATGTGCACCAATGCTCACGGAGGCTTGCAGGAATGGCATTTCAGCTTGTTCGCGGGGGTAAAGGGGAATCCAATCTGTCGGAAGGAGGACGACAGACAAAAGTAGTTTTGTCTAGCTGTGGCCTTCCTTAAAATGAAAAGTAGCCAAACTGGAATGACCCCATGAAAAGCCCTGCTCAACCCAGATTTTGATTTTGCAATGCCTCTTGTTGTGTTTCTCTCTCTATGTGTGTGTGTGTATGGTTTTTAAAAATGCAGATTCCCAACTATCACCCTTCTACAATTATCTGGCCAAGGCAAAGTTCAATACAGGGCCTCCTTTGTTCGCCGCTATCATCTTTGACATAGCGCAACCCACAATGGAATGGGGCAGGGGCGGGGCTTCCGGGCGGTCAATGGCCATCAAAGGCTGAGATGAAAAGAAGGATTCCAGAAGTTTCCTTGGAAAACGTTGTGGGAGGACGTCCCATGTAGGCGACGGGGACCCGCCATCCAGAATGCCTTAATTAGTCATCAGTTCAGGCGCCTGCCATTGTTTCTGTCCAATTAATTCTTTTATTGCCAACTGGATAATGGGAGACCCAAAAAAGCCTTACAGGCCTTAATGAATCATTAGCATTCCAGAGTTCCTCCTCTCCCATCTTGCCTCTTTTTTTTTGCAATGTCTATCCACCGACTGACTAGTCATGCCTTGAATTTGGTTTATGGCTGTCGGTGAAATTTCAGGTCCAGTTTCCCTTTATAAAAAGGAAATGAGAGTTACCCTTTAAGTTTCCCCAGAGAATTAATGCAACCTTCTTGCAGCAACACAGAAAACCCTTGGGGTCTCCGAATCAGTTGGAAAGCGTAGCGGCTTCCTCTAACCTGGCCTCTATCCTAAGAGTCTTCTGTTGGGGATTTCATAAGGTCATAATGGCAAACCTTGGCACCCCAGCTATTCTTGAACATCAATTCCCAGAAGCCCAAGCCTCTGTGATTCCACACAAATGGGTTTCTGCGTATGCACAGTAAATCCATTCCTGTGGAATCACAGAGACCTGAGCTACGCAGTAAACCCATTTGTGTGGAATCACAGGGACTTGGGCTTCTGGCAATTGAAGTTCAAGACAGCTGGAGTGCCCAAGGTTCACCATCACTGTCCTAGAGTTTGGGCTACAGTAACAGCTTATTCTTGAGAATAGGGTTGCCATACGTCCCGGAAAACCGGGATTGTCCCGGATTCAAGGTCAGAAAAAGTGTCCCGGCCAGTTCAATAAAAATCATGTTAAAGTCCCTGATTTTTAAACTTACTGATTGTGTTTTATAACACACCATTAAAATAAATTTGAACACTCGCCATCAAACAAGTGATTTCCTGCCACAGTGGAGTTGGAGTATGCCTGGAGACGACTCTCAATGTCCTCGACTTACATCACCACCTAGTAAGTGTGACCAGTGAGTTTCCTGGAACTGAGGACATTAAGAGTTGACCACGACACATCATCATCTTACAGTAAGAATTAACTGTTGTAAATAAATTCATTTATGTATTGATATAGTTAATGTGAAAGTGTTTTTATAGCTGTCATTATATTATGTTTGTTTTTCAAAAGGCTATTTTGTAGATAACCCTGTTCATTTTTGTCAAGTATACTTCTGTCCCGGTTTTGTGGGAGAGAATTATGGCAACTCTACTTGAGAACCTCAGGAGCCAGAATCCAAGATAATTTCCATCGGAAGACAAGTAGGTAAAGTAAAGGAACACAACACTGCTAGAAAGAAAGAAAGAAAGAAAGGAAGGAAGGAAGGAAGAAAGGAAGAAAGAGCGAGCATTTACTGAATGGCCAGTTAGTAGGGCAAATTTTGTTGGGATGAACTCTGCATTGTTCTTTCCTAAGTAGCTGTTAAATAACCAAGATCTATAATTAAGGTCTCCCTCACTCAAAAGCCAGTCGTATGCTACTCTAGGGTTCAGTGCTCATCTCTGTTTACAGCCAAAGATCCAGTGATGTTTGCATTTGCAGATGTTTCCGTGGTCACATGGCAGGCATGCCTCAACTCTGGAGCACACGGATACCTACTTTTTCTGCTGAAGTGATACCTATTTATTTAGGTGCAATTTCTTGCTTTCGAACCACTAGGTTGAAAGGAGCTGGGATAGAGACGGGTACACACTCCATCATGGGTCTCAAACCTTCCAGTTGTCAAGTTCAGTCTTAACCGCTAAGCTTACCAACAACGCTGTTACCTTTCCCACCAAAATGGTGCCTATTTATCTACTTGCAATGTCCTCCTTTTGAACTGCTAGGTTGGCAGGAGCTGGGACAGAGACGGGAGCTCACTCCGTCATGCAGTTTTTGGGAATCGAACTCCGACCTTCCAGTCTTCGAGTTCAGCGTCTTAACCACTTGAGCTACCACAGTCCAAAGTGTGTCTTATACACCAGGAAATACAGTAAATAATGATGACAATGGCCATCCACAGGTTTTGTGTCATCTAATCCCACATGTGGAACAATGGAAAGAAAGCAAACGAAACATAATGCTCTCTTAATAAGGTGGAATCTGTAACTTTCCTTTGTATTTAATCATCTGTTTATTTATTTTGATCTTCACGAATATGCATATGCAAGGCCAGGAAACCTGAAAGAGCTCTTAAGAATACTTAATACTTGGGACTTCTCCTTTTTTCATGATGCCTATAAATTGAACAGCAGTCTTTTATTCAAAGTTCTCCATTTTCTGAACTGGAAATGACAATCCCAACTGGTGGGGTGGGAAATATCAGTGAAAGGTATTGTGTTTCAGATGAGTGGGGACTTTCGCCGTATCAGTTAGAAATCTGGAGGCCATTTAGAAAACAAATTTCCTTTTCTGCCCTCAATATACACCTGTTCAGCTGAAAGAGAGAACACAATATCCATTTCTCTCTTGCTTACATACAGTCAATCTAAAAGAAAGAATTAAAACAGGAACTTTCCCCATAAATTGGTGATTTTTCAACTCAAGATTTATTGTTTGCCAGTTGAGTCAAGTTCTAACAATGATCGTTGTCAGGGATTTGTAGATTCAGGAGTCCAACTTCAGATTTATTACTATGCAAATAGTATTTTCGTGGAATTCTTCCAGGACCTAAATCACAGCTTTTAAAAGTTTAGAAATTTCTGCACTGGAGGTGCAGATCAGGGAAAGGGGAATCAGTTTCCATTTTTCTTGACGAAGAATGGGACAGCCTGGGATTTGATGTCCAAACTAATTGTAAAAACGTCACCTCTGAAAACCACACCTGTTCAGGAAGCTACTGTGCTTTTATTCTGTTTTAATTCACTTTTTTATTTTTAGCAGGGCATAAGGATGATGTATTGTTGCATCTTCTTTTAATGTTGAGACCCGGCTGCATGATGATGGAGTGTGCACCCGCCTCTGTCCCAGCTCCTTTCAACCTAGCGGTTCGAAAGCAAGAAATTGCAATTAAGTAAATAGGTATCACTTCAGCAGAAAAAGTAACAGTGTTCCGTGTGCTCCAGACACCCTCTTTCCCAGGATACAACATAAAGAGGATATTTCAGTGGTCTTGTCTTAAACACAGATTTTTTAAAAAATGAAATTGAGGTACACAAGGCTAAGACAGTAGACAATTAAGTGATATAAGTGTAAAAAACAGTTCCATGAAAAATCACCATATTCTGAAATGCTGTGGGAGGGAAAGAGAATTAAAATAGAATTATTACAGTATTTATCTCTTCCACTGCAGCTGAGGCTGGCCTGCTGCATTGCTCCCCATGAGGGGCAGCAGTGGTGCTAAGGTGAGTACCTAGGGGGTGCTTCCTCCTCCACCCCGGGGGAGCGCGACACTCCTCCTCCCTGGCTCTGGTATGAGGAACATACCCCTTGACACCTTAGTTTTATGTAATAAAAAAATTAAAATATAAGAATAACAAAATGAAAATAAAAATATGGGAGAATTACAGAAAAATACTAATATGCTGGAAAGAGGGGTAAAATATGGTATTTTCCTGGCCAAAACGGAACATTTGACAGCTATGCTCCAAACATCTTCTACCAGGTGTGGCTACCTTGTGAGTAGAACCAGAAATAGGTTGGACTGCTTGTGGAGAACGGTTTGATGAGGTTCGTCCAGATGTTGAGGTCCTGATTGTTGAGGTCAATCAAAAGATGTGATCAGACAGTGTCTTCAAGTACCACCTGGTCAAAGTGAATGAATGGATCAACGAACAGTCGGATAAAAGGCATTTTTTTATTTTATCAAATGGATCTGTACAAAAGTTAGCGTTACTTAGTCAGAAGCTAGTGGAGAGGACAGATAACAGCAGGTGACTTTGGAACTTTTTACAGAAAAATAGATTTCATAAAAAGGAATTTCTGCTCTCATTTCCCATTTCCCCCACCCGCCTTATCCCCTATCCCAACAGGCAATAATGCAGTAAAAACGAAATCCTTTTAGGAAAAACAATAAAACAAAAAGACCCCCCCACACACACCCTCAGAATATGAAACAGAAAAGATAAGATAGATAACCTCTGGAAATTTAAAGATTTATAAAGTTTTCTTCTTTTTTTAAGGCACAACATGATCATTAGAGTGGGTGGTTATTATATGCTCAGCATACAATGGAACGGACGTCAATGAAATATTAGTCTACAGCTAAACACTAATAAAAAATATAGTGGAGAACATTTTATTTTCACAGCTTTACTTGACGGCGGCATCTGGTCCCTAAATAGGCAACATTAAAGTGAAGCACAATCCGTAACTTCCGCTGAAAATGTAATTTCTTAAGACGAGCCTTGGATTCTTGTACAGCTGAAGAACTCCGCCAAGCCTTGAGACCCAATTTAATGGGATGAAACTAATGGACAGATGGAAAAATAGGGAGGACCTATTGTTATTTTACTTTATTTAAAAATGCATTTACACTCTAGGACAGGAGTTCTCAACCTTTTAGAGCCGGGGGCCAAATCACATTCCCTCAGACAGCTTTGGGGGCCGGATGGCCATTTTGCCCTTCCTCCACCACATGGCACTTCCGGGTGTTGTGGAGGCAGTGTGGGGGCCATCTGAAATAGTGCCAAGGGCCACATCTGGCCCATGGGCTGCAGGTTGAGAATCCCTGCTCTAGTAGCTTCGGGAAAGAGAGGAAGAGAACCCACAAATTCACATTTTGCCTTGATTTGATACTAACCCCTGCAGTGGATTACATGTGAAAAACATGTAGGTGGGTTATCAGATTTCCTGGAATGATCTGTGGACATAATTCAGAAAAAAGACATACCTGTCAACCTTCCAGGAATGGCTGGGATTTCCCGTTTTTCGGTGCCGATTTTTACCATTTCCTGCCTGGACCTGCCGAAACCCCGGAATTTGGCAGCGGGGGGGGGGAGGCGTTACTGCACATCCCTTCTGCACAGCTCGCTTCTACGCATGCGTAGAAGGCTTTTACGCATGTGTAGAACCCTTCTACACTTGCGTAGAACCCTTCTACGCATGCATAGGTGGCTTCTGTGCAGAAGGGGATCATAGAAGCCTTCTACGCATGCGTAAAAGCCTTCTACGCGTGCGTAGAAGCGAGCTGCGCAGAACGGTTCTGTGCAAGTCGCTTTTTCGCATGCGTAGGAGGCTTTTACGCATGCGTAAAAAGCGACCTGCGTAGAACCCTTCTGCGCAGGTCCTGGATTGTCTGGAGCCGCGGTTGACAGGTATGGAAAAAAGATGGAACTCAACCTGAAAAAGCCACATCACTTTGGATATCATTCAGGTAACCTCATTCCATGTGACCACCAAGGAGAACTTTGGAAAGTTACAGGAGGAGCACAGGCTAATCAAATTGCTAGTTCCAACTAGAACCGATCCATTGAGTCAACGGAAACTTAAGTCAATCTTACGAACAGTCATTATTTTACTTCCTCTGTAAGTTCATGGCTGCTTCCTGCTTTATCCTCACAACACCTCTAGCCCAAGGTCACCTTGTTGGGTTTTCTGGTCAACCCAGGTCTCCTCCTATATTGTCTTGCGTTAATACTCTAGCCACTATACCCCAGTACCATTCTCTTGCACTTGTAGGTCTTTCTATGTGGAAGAACAGTTGACGTTCGGTCTTGAATTTCCAGAACTGAACAGCCATGGCAGCTAGAGGGTTCTGGGAATTGTAGTTTAAATGGAAATGGCAAGACACCATACCTGTCAAGTTTTGGATTTGGAAATAAGGGAAATTTCCCGGCAAATACGGGATACTTGACAGCTATGCTTATCCTGTGCTGCCCTCCAATGGTGGCAATAGGGCATTGCAGTCTAATTAATAAGGGATGACGGTGGGAAAAAAGGGTAAAATAAGAGGTTTTCCTGGCCAATAAGGGATACTTGACAGCTATGGCAAGACACAGCGGGAAGGGCTGCAATCAACGTTCGGATTAAAATGTCTTTGGGGGTCAGTCATTCTTCTTAGGAAAGGAAAATTCTCAGGTTCTCTTATAATCCTAGATCGCTTTGCCTTTAAGGCAACCTTTCAACTACACGAAGAAGGCTGTTTTATCTCCACTGAGTCTCCTTTTCTCAAGGCTAAGGTTTCCCTTGCTGGAAAGCCAGACGTATCCAACTCTAGGGTTCAGTGCTCATCTCTGTTTCAAAGCCAACGAGCCAGCGCTGTCTGCTTCTGCAGACGTTTCTGTGGTCATGTGGCAGGCATGACTAGACACCGGAGCGCATGGAGCGCTGTTACCTTCCCACCGAAGTGGTCCCTATTTGTCTGCTTGTAATTTATCGCTTTCGAACGGCTAGGCCGGCAGGAGCTGGGACAAAGACGGGGAGCTCATTCTGTCCTGCAGTACTCGGGAATCAAACTGCTGACTTGACGCCTTCCAATCAGCGTCTGAGCCACTTGAGCCACTGCAGTCCCTTTTTCCCAAGGCTAAACATGCCCAATTTTTAAAGGTTTGGTTCCTAGTTCCATAATCATCCTTGTTCCCACCCTATAGCCTGGTTCGAGTTGGTCTGAATCCTTCTTAAAGTACATTATCCAGAACTGGACATAGTACTTTATTTAGATCAGGTGTCCTCAAATTTGGCTCTCCAGATGTTCGTTGACTCCAATTCCCAGAAGCCCTGATCTGCAGGTAAAGCCCAAGAACACCTGGAGAGCCATGTTTGAGGACGCCTACCCTAGCTAAAACCAGTTTATTACTTTTCTCCATTTTCTTTCAAGCTCTTAGAAATGTTTGGTTACGATTTAGAAGCATTTGCAATTTTAACTTTTATGATCGAAACTAGATGGTGCAATGTTGGCTTTCTAAGGGTGGGGTGGGGGAAATCCGTCGCCTCGTCTCCACCTGTCTCCTTTAAAATCTCTCTCTTTTAAAAAAAAAAAATCTACTCGCACAGAATTACTTCATTAATTAAAAAGACACCATTACACAGAACATAAATACATATTAAACAGATTTACCCCCAAATAATGACAAAAAAAATCAAAATGCTTAATACATTTCTTTTTCTAAGCTTCCAAACAGAATGTTAATTACAGCCGAAACCCTTGCTTAGAAATAATCGCCACGAAAAACGAAGAAAATTCTGACATTAGTTGGTTGGTCCCGAAAAAGATTTCTGAATGGTCCCTCAGTATTATTAATGGAAATGTTAGGATCTTAAAAATATACAAAGGATTCTTTGTGCCAAAAGCTAAGTCATCTCTCAAATTGCAATCGACCCTCGGACTTCATCTCCGCCTTCAGTTCTGCAAAGTCCAACAGAACCGATCTTACGAATGCTCTTCCGGGCCTCACAGAGGCCTTCGTGTATCCAAAAGAAATTGTCAGTCTAAATGCAAATCTTTTGCTCCCCCATTATTTTTTAATTAATTATTATTACACTGCATCACAAAAAAAAAAAAATACATATTGTCTTGCTACTTGGTCTAATCCATGTGTCCTATACTAAATCAAAGGTGCTGAATCCAAATCTGAAGTCTGATTCTGCCTAGGACGTCAGGATCTTAAGTTAGCAAATCTCACCCTCTTGGTTAGGTTGATCAGGCGGAGTATATTTTCCACAAATGTAGCAAAAGTTGTCCGGTTCATTAACACAGCTGCACCTACTCATCTTGAGCTCAAAACAGACTCACTATTGCCTAGCTGCACTATCCAATAAGATGGTTTCACACTAGAGACAAGCCCTTGGGTCCATCTTGCCTTATATAACTATTTCTCACATCAGTTCACTGACTTGCCCAGACATGCCTGGCCGCTGCTGGAACATGCATGCCACCAGGGGACGTGATTCAACTGAGGCGGCGGCAGGCATAGAGGCAGCTGCAACTGTTTTGATGTTCCCATGTAAAAATACATTACCCAATACCATTTGAACAGCAATAGCATGCCTATAACTTAAAATCTGTAGGTGATAGGCAAATTCTGAGTTCAGATTTGAAATTAGCACACTCAATCTCATGTAAATCACGTGTGTTTTTCTTGGTAGCAAAAGGGTTGTTGTGCAGTGTTATTAATAGAGAAAATAGAACTCTTCGTCTTCAACAAGACGTCTGGAGAGAAAGCCCAGTCAATCGGAGAACACAACCCATGAGGCACTTGGGACATCGAAGGGTCATTCCATTATGGATCTTGCTGTCGCTTTTAGGTAGTGCATACTTTTGTGGGGAGAGGGTGAGAGGAAGACCTCGGAAAAGCCAATTCCTTCCAGCCTTTCAAGGTCTTGTCAAGGTCGTGTAGACCGGCTGGTCCCAGTTTGCGGTGGGGCTGTGAGAAGGCGGAATGGACAAGCTGTTGAGGATCGGGGTGGCGTAGGGCCTACGGGACGAATGGAAGTAGGGGTACTGGTAGATGCTGGAAGGGTAGCCAGGGTACGGGTTGTAGTAGCTGGAACTCTGAAGGTCGGCGTAGTCGCACTGAGAGCTGGAGAAGGACGCCGTGGCCGACACAGAAGACACGGTGGTCGCACAGGCCTGCGTGCTATAAGACCCAAAGTCAGAGTGGGTTGGGGGGCTGTGGGACTGGTCGTTGTAATGACTGGGGCTCAGCTGCTCTGTCTTGATGTGGGTCCTGGGCCCCCCGGTTTCGTTGGAAGAAGGCGAGGCAGAGGTCGAGTTCTTGTGGGTCCAAACTTGAGCTGCTCCACCACTGCCGCCACCGGTAGCCGAATGAGAGTACGATGTCCCATAAGAGCCCGCCGTGGGGCCCTGGCCGTGGTCGGCCGGGATGCCGGCATGGCCGTTGAGCGGCAAATACTGGTCAAATTCATGGACGTCGAAGGTCTCCATGTTGTTGATGACCTCGCTGCTCAACTCCGAGATGTCCACGTTGCTGAAGTCAATGTTCTGACGCCCGCTTTCCACTAGACGGCGCCCCTCATGCTTCAGTTCTTGCTTGCTTCCATGGTGAAGGTCTGTCTTCGGGGTGGTAGGCGGGGTTGGGGGCCCATGGGTTTGCCCTAGAGGGAAAAGAACATTGCATAGTCCGTGATTCTGGAAGACAACCGGTTTAGCTCAGTCATGGTCAAGCTTTTCTTCTTTAATGTCCCATAAAGAATTTATCAAGGGACCCCCATGAAAGAAACAGTCCATTTCTTTCCCAGAGGGATATGATCAGAGTTATCCCATTATTCTGACAATTGCTTATTAAAGGCATAAAAATGCAAGGGAGTCAGAAAAAGTCAAGGTCTCCCTTGCTTGACAACCGGTCGTGTCTGACTCTAGGGCGACGGTGGAGAACCTATGGCACGCATGCCAGAAATGGCACTCAAAGCCCTCTCTGTGGGCACCCGTGCGGGCACCCCAGCACAGAGTCTGCCCCGCCCCTCTTCCCAGCAGTCCAATGGGAGCGCTTCCTCCCTCCCCCAGCACAGAGTTCACCCCACCCCTCTGCCCAGCAGCCCAATAGGAGCACTTCCCCCCTCCCCATTGCTGTGTTGGCACTTTGCGATAAATAAGTGGGTTTTGGGTTGCAGTTTGGGCTCTCAGCCTCTAAAAAGCTTCGCCACCACTGCTCTAGGGGACTGTGTTCATCTCCGTTTACAGCCAAAGAGTCACCGCTGTCTGAGTTTGCAGATGATTCCCTTTCCCTGGTCATGTGGCAGGCACGACTAGATCATACCTGTCAACCCACGGCTCCAGAAAAACGGGACCTGCGCACATCGCTTGTACGTAGGTCGCTTTCCATGCTTTCCAAGAGGGGTAAAACTCTTCCACGCATGTGCGGAAGCGCTACGCCGCTTGCGTAGGGGCTGCGCAAGCGGCATAGCACTTGCACGCATGCGCGGAAAGGGTTTCCCCCATTGTCAAATTACGGGGTTTTGGCAGCGCGGGCCGGGTTATGACGTCAATCGACGTCGAATTACGGGGTTTCCCCAAATCGGGATGGTTGACAGGTATGACAGGTATGGACTAGATGCCAGAGCCCACAGAGCACTCTTACCCTTTCCCGTACTTATTCATCTACTTGCAATTTCTTGCTTTCAAACTGCTAGGTTGGCAGGAGCTAGGACCTAGATGGGAGCTCACTCTGTCATGCAGTACTCGGGTCTCAAACTGCTGACCTGTCAACCTCCCGGTTGTCAAGTTCAGCATCTTAACCACTTAACCACCACAGTCCCCTGCAAGGGGTTTAGGGAATGATTAATCCTTTGCAGGAAATAGAGCATCAATCATGCTCGTGGGTAGATAAGCGAGCAGGATTACGGGAATCCACAAACAGTGGAAGCAGTGAATGCAACAATGGGGATTTGAACTCCCAACCTCTGGCTCCATAGCCAGATACCTAAACCACTGGGCTCTTTAGCCAGCTAAAGAATGTGGGTCCAGTTCCCAGAAAAGGTTTATGCCCAATAAACCTACTTTAGTCTTTTAATTCTGCTTTTGGATTGAGAGTAAGCAAAGCAAAACAATCACACTCAGTGCACTCTCAGGGCGGTTCACACATGAATCAGTATTCCCCCCCCCCCCCATCATGTTGGGTCCTCATTTTACCAAAGGATGAGGGAAGAGGCCGAGTCAACCTTGATCCCTGGCTAGGATCGAGTTCACAACCTTTTGGTTGCAGTACAGCAGTTTAACAACTGGGCCACCCAAGGCAGGTGAATAAAGATCAAGTTATTGTTACAGACAGAAAAGGCCGAAGCCGCCGAATGAGAAACCAAAAGTCTAGATTGCTCCAGCTGATCATTCAGGTGACATAAATGTGAGCAAGCAATCTTCAGGCTGGCATAAGATGTGCTAGTTCTGTCTATTTATCAGCATGGCAGGCTCTCCCCATTGAGCAATGGCAGGGGTTCTCATGGGCCAGACCATGCACCCTCAGACAGCTGAGCAGGCCAGAGGTGGTTCCCCTGCTGTAAACATGGCTGTAAAATGCATATGTGGCTGTCGTAAACGCATTTACGACAGCTGCAGGTGCGTTTACAGCTGTCGCAGATGCATCCGCTTCTGGTGGAGGCAGCGGCAGTGATGCGGCCACATGAAATGGTGCTGTGGGCCGGGGCCAGCATGCGGGCCATAGGTTGAGAGCCCCTAACCTATGGCTTGATTTTTTTGATGGAAGATGTATGTAGCTGACCACGGCAAACACAACTTTGACCCCAAAGTGTCCCCTACCACGGGAGCCCAGCTCCTTTCCGGGGGACTTACCCGTGTGGTCGTTGTGATGATGCGCCTCGCTCATGGATCCCAGACCAGTGTCGGCTTTGTAGATATGGTTCCCGCCATGATGGCTCAGCTCGGCCCCTGAATCGGAATCGCTCTGGCCTGCTTTGACGCTCTTCCTCCGGCGGGGCTGGTATTTATAATCTGGATGGTCCTTCTTGTGCTGAACTCTCAGCCGCTCAGCCTCCTCCACAAATGGCCGCTTCTCGCTTTCACTGAGCAAGCTTTGCAAGGGAGAAAGAGAAAGGGGAACATGCAATGATTTATGCATTTCTAACACTGATGGTTAAAATCTCATCTACTTAGTACTGGGGTGCCCAAACCTTTTTGGGCTGTGGGCCGGTCACGGGGTTCAGTGGGCCTGTCATGTGGTTCCTCCCACTGAAAGCGGAAGTAAAATGTGCCTTGCAATCTGTTTTGCAACAGGATGAGATAGGTTTTAAGCTGCCATTTTCTCTGCTTGACCAGGGGCACCCAAACTATGGACCATGGGCCAGATCCGGCCCCCAACACCAATCCGTACAGGCACGTTTTACTTCTGCTCCTGGGAGCGACGAGGGTGGCGTGGGCTGGATGAATTGGCATCGGGGGCCGGATCTGGTCCATGGACCGTAGTTTGGGCACCCCTGACTTAGCACAACTTGCCGGATCCAAACAAAAAGTTCAACCCGCCTTCAAAGAAAATGGATCAAAACGATTGTGAAGATGTTGTTGGAAAATGGTTCTATTGTTAAAGTAACAAAATACATTTTAGATTGGCTCTGAAAAGATGAAAATAAACATAATAATTTCGTGTCAGAAATTATTCTGGGTTGAAAGGATTTTTGTTGGATAAACTCCACTCAAGGGATGCCCAAATGAGGCTCCTTTTATGTCCCCAAGATCTTTTCCCACTAAAGTGGTCCCTATTTATCTACTTGCAATTTCTTGCTTTCGAACGGCTAGGCTGGCAGGAGTTGGGACAGAGACGGATGCTGTACCCAGGTCTCAAACTGCCGACTTGCCGGCCTTCCAACTAACAAGGCGAGCTTCTTAACCACTGAACTACTTGCAGCCACTATGAAAATAAATAGTCCATAGGTTTTCAATTCCCTCCCCTCACCCCATTTTTGAAAAAAAGCATTCTCCACATTGATTCGTTTAGTAAATGCTTGAAAGGTGCGCCGAATGAAGTGTTTAGGTTTTGCATGGAAAAGCTAAACAGCAGATCAACAAAGGAAAAGTTTGCATTTTGCATTTCTTCAATCCGTCTGTGTCCAATCTAGTTAAAGGTCAAGGTCTCCCTTGCTCGGAATGCCAGTCATATCCAACTCTAGGGTTTGGTGCTCACCTCCGTTTGCAGCCAAAGAGCCAGCGCTAAATTACAATCACAAGGCGACTTAGTGGTACCTTTGTTGTTGGAAAAAACAGAACTAATTACAAGGGACTGCAGTGTCTTAGTGGTTAAGACGCTGAAGTTGATGACTGGAAGGTTGGCAGGTCGGCAGTTCAAGACCTGAGTGCTGCACGATGGAGTGAGCTTCCATCTCTGTCGAAGCTCTTGCCAACCAAGCAGTTTGAAAGCAAGACATTGCAAGTAGGTAAATCGGTACCACTTCAGTGGGAAGGTAAACAATATTCCGTACACTCTGGTGTCTAGTCATACCTGTCAACCTTCCCGGATTGGCCGGGATTTCCTGATTTTCGGCGCCGATTTGTGCCATTTCCCGCCCGCCGCAGCTGCCAAAACCCCAGAATTGGCAGGGGGGGGGAGAGGTGCTGCACATCCCTTCTGTGCAGATCGCCTTCTATGCATGCGTAGAAGGCTTTTACGCTTGCGTAGAACCCTTCTACGCATGCGTAGAAGGCGATCTGCGCAGATGATTGTAGAAGCCTTTTATGCATGCGTAGAAGGGTTCTACGCAAGTGTAGAAGGGTTCTACGCATGCGTAGAAGGCGACCTGCACAGGTATGTGTCTAGTCATGCCTGCCACATGACCACAGAAACATCTGCAGATGCAGACAGCACTGTCTCATTGGCTACAAATAGAGATGAACACCGAATCCTAGAGTTGGATACGGATGGCTTTCAAACAAGGGTGACGTTTACCTTACAAAATACAAGTAACAAATTAATGCAAAGCTGGGGTTGGACTTCATGCGTATTTTGGATTCTTCTTTGAGATCATACTGTGATACTCAACAAGGATGTTTTATCTTCCATTTCAGAATGGACATTTTTTTTTAGTAATAATAACAATCTTGGAACTGCAGACCTGGAAGGGATCCTATACACCATTAAGTCCAGCCTCTGTCAAAGAGGCACCGCGGGGAATCAAACTCTGAACCAATGACCTAATACACTCTAGTTTGCCATAAAGAAGTGTTGACTAATGATAATGACATCCTCCGAATCAATGTTTCTAGCCAGCTACGGCTACAATCAAAACCAGCAATAACTAAGTAACATATTTTATAGATGTGTTTGTTGTCTTTGCCAGTTCCCAAAAGTTACATTTTAAAATCTGGGCTACAAGATTCAAAGTTAATTGTTCTATTTTGTTTCTAAAGGAACCGTAACAAAATACTCTGCTTTATAGCAAAACATTGCTTCCCATTCTTTTAAAACTCAACAGGTTCGGGCATTTTCATCTGCTAGGTTTAGATTCTGTTGCAAAAAAATTGTAAAGATAAAAACAGACCCTACAAGGTAGACGTTTTATAACACTGCATGGCAAAAAATAAACATTGTTTGCTACTAGGTGTAATAATCCATGTGTCCTATACTAAATCAAGTGTGCTGAATCCAAAACTGAAGTCTGATTCTGCCTAGGACGTCAGGATCTTAAGTTTGCAAATCTTACCCTCTTGGTTAGGTTCTTGCGTTGATCACGTCAGGTGTATTTGCTACAAACGTAGTAAAAATTGTCCAGTTTATTAACACAGCTGCACCTTTTTAGCTCAAAACAGACTCACTATGGCCTAGCTGTACTATCCAATAAGATGGTTTTGCACTAGAGACAAGCCCTTGGTTCATCTCGCCTTAGATACCTATTTCTGACATCAGCTCACCAACTTGCCCAGACATGACCAACCGCTGCTGGAACATGCATGCCACCAGGGAACGTGATTCAGCTGAGGCAGGAGCAGGCATAGTAGTAGCTGCAACTGTTATAATGTTCCCATGTAAAAAATACATTACCCAATTACCAATCATTTGAACAGCTATAGCATGCCTTAAAATCTGTATGTGATAGGCAAATTCCGAGTTTAGACTTGGAATCAGCACACTCGATCACATGTAAATCACATGTGCTATTCCCAGTAGCAAAATCAGGGGGGAAGTAAAAATAAGAAAAACATCAGGAGCCAAAACAATCATCCCAATAAATCCAATGGATTTTGTCATTGAGGGAGGCTCACTTCCCATGTAAGGCATTTCAGTGTTGATATATGACACACTGGGACAAAATATAATCTCCCCCCCCTCCATCCCCCAACAGACCAAAGTAAACTGTGATACGCTGTGTTAGTCTGTAGGTTGGCCCTGCAGAAGGGAAGACTGGGATTTCTGCTTGGGGTTCTTCGTCTTTCGTGTCCAGATCAAACCCTGGACTGCCAAAACGAAGCCACTTTCTTGGCTTTGTCGTTGGCCAAACTTAAGTCCTCATCAGTGCATTCTTCGGGCAGTCATCGGCAGACCAGTAAATGAACTGGATTCTGTATCCATATTCATACAACATGTTGTTGTCTGCCAATAGACCCCACTTGAGCATGTTGGTCTTGCATTTAAGGACTCCAACCCTCAGCCTATTCAGGGTCCTCCAAGTGACATAGGGGAGGTTGAGTCCCTCGGCCATCTCTTCCTTTAATGTCGTTCCTTGTCAAGTGAGATCCTTCCTCCATCTTCTAATTTGGTTTTATTCTTGTGTATGCTCAAGAATGATTGTTCTTGCCATAATGCTCTTCCTTGATCTAAGCCGGCGGACTTGAGGCTCATCTCCATTCAGAGGATGTCAATCTTCTTGGAGATCAGGGAATAAAAGATGCATAAGAGAAAACTTTATGCTAACACTAACCTCAAGCTTAACTGTGCTGCTAATCCTCATTACCATTGCGGTCAGAAAACAACTCCATCTGGCTGTTTAAGGGGAAGGTGTGTGTGTGCGCGCGCATGCACATGTACGTGCATTTCAGATCCAGACAGGTGAAGGTATAATAACAATTTCGTGTCAGAAATTATTCTGGGTTGAAAGGATTTTTGCTGGAGAAACTCCGGTCAGGGGATGCCTGCATGAGGCTCCTTTCATGTCCCCAAGAGCTGGGACAGAGATGGGTGCTCAATCCGTCATGCAGTACCCGAGTCTCAAACTGCCAACTTGCCAGCCTTCCAGCTCACAAGGCAAGGTTCTTAACCAGTGAGCCACCGCAGCCCAGGTGAAAGTTAAGAAATATTTCTAAGACAGTAGGCAGTGGTTTAGGATTTCAGGAAAGAATTATTGACTGTGTAAACCTTTTCCCTGCCGTGAGTAGAATACAACTAATCCTTTACTCCTTTTACGCTTCTGCCGTGGAGAAAGCCAGAGGTCTGTTTTTCCGGACCTTTCTAGGAGTCAATTTATTATTATAGTTAAAGACCAGAATAGATTAGAGACAAAACGTTTACAACAATATTGAATATATTGTGGTGGGATTACAAAACAAATGTAGAACGCTCTAGCTAAATTAAATTAAATGAGATCTAGTATATATTCTGTACAAATCATAATATATACATAGAATAATGAAAGGTATGATATCAAATATAATAACATCTAAGACTAGGTAAAGGCAAAGGTCGCCCTTGGTCGAAAGCCAGTCGTATCCAACTCTAGGGTTCAGTGCTCATCTCTGTTTATAGCCAAAGAGCCAGTGCTATGTTTGCAGACGTTTCCATGGACATGTGGCAGGCATGATTAGACACCGGAGTGCACGGAACACTGTTTACCTTCCCACCCAAGTGGCGCCTATTTATCTGCTTGCAATTTCTTGCTTTCGGACGGCTAAAATAGCAATATCAATAAAGTAGCAATGTCCATATGTTTTGCTACAAAGAATTTGGTTGTTTTGTTGCAGTTCAGTCGCACAGAATAATTCCCTCCGCATTTCAGACGCCTGCGTTCAACATCTTAAGGATCAGGCTGGTTGGTCCATAAATGGCTTTGAGACCAACCTGAGAAGGACAGGTGCAATGGGAACTTAAGGAGTTAAGTGAAAATGGAAACCTTATAGTACGTTCACAGACATGTCTTCTCACAAGTAAACCCCACTGAACAGCATTTAATCCTTAAAGCAGTGGCTTCCAACCTTTTTTCGGCCATGCCCCCTGCACCATCTCTAAAATCCTGCCCCCCCCCCCGACATATAATTGTTATTATTGAAAAAGTAAACTCTTATTCACATGGAGGAAGCCTAAAGGGCCATTCACTGTTAATAACTCATTCTCAAATTACCCCCCTGTGGGGCATGTGCCCCACATTGGGAACCACAGCCTTAAGACATAGGATTCCACAGTACAGTAGCTTCTAATGGTAAGAAGACCTGTCGTTGCTCTTAAACTCTTGAAGCCAACTGAACAATATCATATAATATCTCTACTCAAAACCACTGCTGAGTTTGTAGAGCTTATTCTCAAGTCAGGTGAAGGTAAAGGCCACCATTGCTCGAAAGCCAGTCGTATCCGACGCTAGGGTTCGGTCCTCATCTCTGTTTACAACAAAAAAGCCAGCAGTGTCTGCATCTGCAGACGTTTCCGTGGACGTGTGCATCGGCATGCCTCAATACCAGAGTGCATGGAATGCTGTTCACCTTCCCACCGAAGTGGTCTCTATTTATCTACTTGCAATTGCTTGCTTTTGAACTGCTAGGTTGGCAGGAGTTGAGACAGAGACGGGAACCCTCTCCATCATGCAGCACTTGGGAATCAAACTCCAACCTTCCAGTGAGCGAGTTCAGCATCTTAACCACTTGAGCCACCGCAGTTCTCAAGTCAACGGGAAGACCACTGCAGTCTAGAAAGGAAAATCAATTTAAGGGGGAAAAATAGAACTTGCCTAATCTTTCCAGGAAACAACTTGAGGGTATTTGCACAAGGCAAATTAAAGACAACACAGGAAGCCTGTTCACACCTAGGATTTCCATATGCTTACACTGGACAGCGCATTGTCCCTATGGAAAAGCATGCAAAGAAGCAAGGGGGGAAAAAACTACCACAAAGAAGTATTTGCCAGACTGTCTATCTCTGAAGCACTTAAAACACACCAGCACTGGAAAGGGAGGCTAGTGCCCTTGGTGGCCCTTGTTCAGTGGTGGGCATCAGCAGGTTCATCCCGGTTCGCCTGAACCGGTAGCAGAAATTCCAGGTGGCCCTGCCCATCCAAGTTTTGAAATAAAGTAGTCCTAATTCAGGGGCAACACAGGGCTTTCCCCCTGGCCATGTCCACCATACCACGCCCACAGAGTAGGTAGTAACATTTTTTTGAATCCCACCACTGCCCTTGTTATGTCAAATGCAACATGTCCTCACATGGGACGGGTGCTTCAAAGCGCGGGAGCCATGGCTGGACTCTTTCCACGACTGCCTGCCTGGAGGAGGGAGGTACTGCTGCCCCGTCCCCGCCGCCAAAGACTTTCACCTGCGGCGGGACGGGTGCTTCAAAGGGCGGGAGCCCAGACGTTGGTCTCCATCGGACTCCCCCTGCCGCTACATGCGGAGTACCAACTTCTCCCTTCGCTTTACCAACTGGCTCCGTCTTGGCTTCTCATGTGGCCTGGCAGGCCGTGGGAGGTGAGAGCGTGTGCAGTGGTCGGCGCTACGGCGGGGGACAGTAATGTTGTATCTATTGTATGAGCTGCTGTGCTGCCTATATTTGATTGTATGCATTGTATGCATTATTTTGTATTCTGTATTGCTCTGTTTTTTTATCATTGTTTAATCTATGCTGTATTTATGTATTGCTTTGCTGATATTGTTTTGCTTGTATTACATTGTATATTTGCTTTGTTTGTTAGCTGCCTTGAGTCACCCATTGGGTAGAGTAAGGCAGGGTATAAATAAAACTTGAATTGAATTGAATTTCCCAGTTGGGGCGGTTCAGAACTCTGTTGGTTTCATTGCCTGTCTGCGACTGGGGAGAAATCAGAGGTTGAGGCAGAAAGGATGTCTCAGCAGGTGCGCATTCAAGCCAGGGTTTCTCTAAATAACATTTCCAGCCCTAGTAAAGGCTGCTCCCACCATCTGCAAAAACCCAGCCCTGTTGTAACAAACCAGAGCAAAAGAATTTGGAAATAAATGAGCTAAGACACTGACTGGAAGGCAGCAGGTCAGCAGTTTGAGACCCAAATACTGCATGAAGGAGTGAGTTCCCATCTCTGTCCCAGGTCCTGCCAACCTAGCAGTTCGAAAGCAAGAGATTGCAAGTAGATAAATAGGGACCACTTCAGTGGGAAGGTAGCGTTCTGCAGACGTTTCCGGTGTCTAGTCATGCCTGCCACATGACCACGGAAACGTCTGCAGAAAGCAGACAGCGCTGGCTCTTCGGCTATGAAACAGAGATGAACACCGAACCCTACAGCCGGATACGACTGACTGGCTTTCAAGCAAGGGCGACCTTTACCTTGAAGGCAGGATTGTGATAAGCAGCTATTTTTGACCTCGTATGAGAAGACCGGCCAATGGATGCATCTAGAAAACTGCATTTTAAATGCAACAGTTACTGCTAAATAAATAAATAAGTGTTGTTTCACCAACAAACTTCATTTGAAGAAACCTCTTTTGGCGCTTGGATGTTTACGGACTGCAGTGAGATCAGAGGCACAATGGTGTCTTACCACAAAACCCATCAGGCAGTAGAAATCAAACGTGTGTGTGTGTGTGTGTATGTGTGTGTGTGTGGGACGGAGGGCATTTCCAAACTTTGTGAGTCCAAAATGTCCTCTGGCATTCTCAAGTTCCAGCCTAAAGATTTCACCAGTTTCTTAAGCTCCGGTGGCAAAGTATTTCCCCCAGCTAAGACGGAAACAAAGTGAAACTAAAAGGCGACTGCTAGATACAAGATTGAGGGACTGCGGTGGCTTAGTGGTTAAGACGCTGAACTTCACAACCGGAAGGTCAGCAGGTCAGCAGTTCAAGACCCGAGTGCTGCACGATGGAGTGAGCTCCCATCCTCTCTCCCAGCTCCTGCCAATCTAGCAGTTCAAAAGCAAGTAAATGTATTTATTTAGATTTATATGCCGCCCCCCTCATCCTAAAGCGGCTCTGGGCGGCTCACAACAAGTATAAAGCATAAAATCATCCCAATAAAATCATTAAAAAGACAACCCCATAAAAACCCATTAAAAGACAGTTTAAAAGCCTACCCACCCACATCAATACAAGAGAGGCACTTTATCTTAGAAGAGCCAACGGGCGGGGTACCACTTCAGGTAAACAGCGTTCGGTGCACTCCGGTGTCTAGTCATGTCTGCCACATGTCCATGGAAACATTTCCAGATACAGACAGTACTGGCTCTTTGGCTATAAACAGAGATGAGCACTGATCCCTAGAGTCGGATACGGCTGGCTTTCGAGCAAGGGCGACCTTTACCTTTAGACAGAAGACCGTCCTGGTGGAAAACTCCAGCTGCCTACTTCTAACAAATTAATCTGGTCTAGGTTTTTGGCATTAGCTCAGACCAACCCAGTTGTTCACCTGAGATCCATTGAAGGTCATGTAAACCAGTTTCAAAGGAGAACTGGAAAATCTCTTCTCCAATCAGTTGTACAACTTAGCCTCCTTTTTGGAACTAGATCCGATGTCTCCTCCTCCAGAAAGTGGGGTTTTAACTCTTGGGCTGCCCTACTGCAGCCAAAACACTGCTCATGATCTGAGTTCAATCCTAGAGGGATCAAGGTTGATTCAACCATCCATCCTTCCAAGGTTCATTTACAGAATCCATTGGCTCAACGACAAAGCCAAGAAAGTTGGCTTCATTTTGCCGGGACACATCAGAAGAAGAATCCTTCCAAGGTTGGTAAAATAATTGTTGGAGGGCAAAGATGCTAATTACTTTGCAAGCAGCACAGAGAGTGCTTAGCGCTATGTGGTGGCATATCAATGGAAACAACAGTAATAATATTAATAATTCCCTGACACTTAACTGTGTGAGCTTTGCTACTCTTTCGCAGCCAATCCCAAACATTTTGGGGTTTAGAGGTAGAACATACAATGAGTAAAATACCCCCAATCTTCTCTGACTCACATTTTGCACAGTGCAGTCCCAGTTCAACAGCTGTGGGGGTATTGAACATCAATGCTCAAAAGCATGGATTGTTGTTGTTGTTTCAAATGGAAAATGTTTGGTTAGACATGTGTTACATGGTAACGTTTAAATGGTTCTCCTGCCAACCTAGCAGTTTGAAAGCAAGAAATTGCAAGTAGATAAATAGGGACCACTTCGGTGGGAAGGTAACAGCGTTCCGTGTGCTCCGGTGTCTAGTCATGCCTGCCACATGACCACGGAAATGTCTGCAGAAGCAGACAGTGCTGGATCTTCGGCTTAGAAACAGAGATGAGCACTGCACCCAAGAGTCGGATACGACTGGCTTTCGAGCAAGGGAAACCTTTACCTTTACAATTTACAATATAACTCTTGTACTGATGAATTTCACTTCTTTTTAGCCTGAAATATTGCTTTTCAACAGTTTACAGAGGAAGAGCAGGAGGGGAAATGCATGCAGTTCGGTTGGCCTGACGCCTTTTTAGGGCTAACACAAGAGTCTGAGTTGGACTTTAATGCACATTTTGAGGACTGCAATTCATACAAGCTCATGCTCAAGACGTTTTGTTACTGCTAAATCCGCCACACTACGTCTTGTGGTCATGGCTGAACAGATGACCGAAAGAGAATTATGGAAAACACAACGTTCAAAAAGGGAATCTCTTAGATGCTGATAGCAATAGAGGGCAAGGGTAAGATATTCATGCCTCATTTATTCTGCACCAGCGTTTGGGAGTTCAATTCCCTACTGGTGCCTCCTGGAAACTTAGGTCACCCTTGTTTGAAAACCAGTCGTCTCCGACTCTAGGCTTCAGTGCTCATCTCTGTTTACAACCAAAGAACCAGCTCTTTCTCCGTCTGGAGATGTTTCCGTGAACATGTGGAAGGCATGAGTGCACAGAATGCTGTTTACCTTCCCACCGAAGTGGTCCCTATTCATCTACAGTAAAACCTCACATAAAGAGTGCCTCGCTTAGAGACTAACTCACTTAAAGAGCAGAATTTTCTCTGAATGGTCACCTCGCTTAACAACTAAAACCAACCGAAAACTCGCTTAACAACTAAATCGGGGTTCGCAATCCCCCCCCCCGCCAAAGTCACAATTGATCACTTACAATGGTGTTTCATTTAAAGCGCAAACTCTCTTAAAGAGCAATTCTGTGGAATGCATTATGCTCATGCAGAACCTGGGTCTCAAATTGCTGACCTTCCAGTCACCAGGTTCAGAGTCTTAACCACTAAGCCACTGCAGTCTTCTGGAAGAACCTTAGGGCCATCCAAAGGAAGGGCTGGGAAGCCACTCCCAAGGATGTAGGAAACCCTGCATGGTACGACTAGATGGCACATTATCATGGAGATGGATAAGTCGTATAGTCCTATACCACAGATGGCATGATTGACGGTATACCAAGTAGTGTCAATGAAGCCATCTGATACAATACACTAGGAGTTATGGGTGCCACCTTGGCCAAAACAACAGTCCCTTTCCAGCTCTAAAATTGGATGCATCAAACCAAACATACAATGTAGGATGGCGAAAAGGTTGTGGCCACCAATGAGATGTCTCATGGATTGGGGACTGAGTCATTGGGATGACCCTGGGAACCTCCTATGCCATCTCAAACACTCAAGGAAACCCAGTTTCTCTCTGTCTTGGACCCAGTCACCTCCAGTGACAGGGATGGTAATCATAATAACGGGTTACCTTGCAGGAATGGTGTGAAAACTTCCAAGCGCACATATGCAATCTCCTCTGGACACCTGAGGCGACTGCAGTGGCTTAGTGGTTAAGATGCTGAATGTGGCAACTGGTGGAACGCCAGCCATTCGAGACCCAAATGCTGCACGACGCAATGAGTGCCCATCTTTGTCCCAGCTCCTGCCACCCTAGCAGTTCAAAAGTAAGAAATTGCAAGTAGATGAATAGGTAATTTTTAATGAATTAATTTAATGAACTGATTTTTTAAAAACAAACATCCCACAGAAGAACAGTTACAAAGAGAACCTTGAGATTTTCTCAAGAGAAATTGCCATGTTCTAGCAGGGTACTGCACAGTGGCTCAAGTGGTTAAAACTCTGAACTTGATGAGTGGAAGGTCGGCAGGTCGGCAGTTTGAGATTTGAGTGCTGCGCGACGCAATGAGCGCCCGTCTCTGTCCCAGCTCCTGCCAACCTAGCAGTTCGAAAGTAAGAAATTGCAAGTAGATAAATAGGGACCACTTTGGTGGGAATGTAAACAGTGTTTCATGCACTCCAGTGTCTAGTCATGCCTGCCACAAGTCCATGGAAACATCTGCAGACAGAGACAGAGCTGGCTCTTTAGCTATGAATGGAGATGAGTGTTGGATATGACTAGCTTTCGAACAAGGCTGACCTTTACCTTACCTAGCAGGGATGTTGTGAAAACTTCTAAGCTGACCATCCAGATGGGTGGTATAGAAATCCAACAAACAAATAATAAAGTAAAGTAAAGTAAATCAGGCCCTCCCTTTCCTAGCCCTGATTTTTCAAATATGCATAGAAAATTAGAATTTGGGTAAAAAAAAGAAATCTATTTCTTTCTTTTTTAACAAGTTACAGAATAACAAACCAGAGCTTTGGAGTAGAGAAAGACATATATTTTCAGAGACTCTCTCCTGAGTACATTTGTTGATATGCTCAGGGATTTCAGATGGCTTTCTTTTAGCTCACTCAGGGATATCAAACGGCTCACCCTTTCCCCCTGTCCCGCCTTGCAAAGTTGTTGTAAAAATACAATAGGATGGAGAGCTGGATACTGGGTATGCAAGATTGTAACTGACAAAAGTTCACATTGGAATAAATGTGTCAGTCTTGAAGATATTACAACATTATGTGTTGAAGCAAAGTAACTTGGCTACCTGGTTACAAACAACTACCTAAAAATAGCCTATATTGAAAATCCAATGAAATATGCCAACAAACAACCAGAATATCTTGCGGCAGATTTTTTTTAAGGAAATGGGGAACATGAAAAACAGCCGCCATAATAAATGTCAACCTTTCAGAAGGCTGTAGAGTCTTTGTACAGTATTTTCCATATTACACTATCCTATTATTACCACGGCCGGTGCTAGTAAATACAGTAACAGTATTGCTACAAGATTAAATCCACTCACCTGTCCCAAAGCAAGTAGATCCGTTCGCTCAATCACTGAGGCAACACTTGTGTAAGTCATAGTGATTCAGTGATTCTACTCTAGCAGCAAGTCAATTTAGCTCAACGTTTTGGACAGGCGGTTCTTTCCCTACCGGGAGAACAGGACAACCGGGGTGGTGGTGGTGGAAGTAATATACTAACTATCTGAACAGAGTTTTATGTTGAATTTCCCTTTGTATAGACAAAAAAGATTATTTTATAGCTAGAGTGTACTGTTCCCTCACCCACCCAACCCTTGGGAATGTGTCGCTCTAAAAATGTCAACATATACTTTTAAAAATGTAACAAACCGAAAGCGAGAAAAGAAAAGGATTTTTTCCAACGTGGCAATGAGTGGTTTGATTGGAATGTGTCAAACTTCTAATTTGGGGAGAACATCGCAAGCAGTCATCCATTGATCTTTGTGGCACCCCAATGCCCGCGTTGACCTTGGAAGCCATGCCATGACGTCCTACTTCACAGTCCTAAGAAATATCGTTCCTCTAAGCAGCTGTCTAGACCGCCGGGGTTCAGACTCTGCCCTCAATAGATATTTCGAGGTGCTCAAGGGATCTACAACCTTGAAGCCTCTGAGGACCAGGAAAACATACACAATCTGAATTTCTCAACTCCCTTCTGTAAGACGGCTGCTCCTTTTGATTTTTCATTGCATGCTCCTTAAGCCTGGGATTTATCCCTGTAATGTGGACTGTAATGAAGAAACGCCCCGTGTGATCCATGGAGCCATTCAGGAGACTCTAAAGTAACCCTGCTTTCCCACCCATGACGGATTTAGAACCGATACCGCAAACTCTACGACGCTTCTGAAACCATCATTCCTGAATGCGCCCAAGTCAACCAGTCATTCAGTCTGTTTTTTCCCCTTTTCCACCCCATAATTTCCCCCCCACAGTCAAGGGAAATATTCTTTGGGCGCTGCTGCTGGAGTTTCTTGAAGCGCTGCTAAGTTTAGGGGGGCGGTGGGATAGAAACGCGGCTCTTGATGCAGTTTCTTAAAAGAGCAGCAAACCCAGTCCATTTTCAACAGAGAGTCCCTCCTTTTCCTTCCTCTTAAAACGTTCAGGCATTCCCCTGCCTGTGAGGCATTTTGGCACAAGTTTTAGAAGCCTTCTCTGCCTGGTTTTCCGGTTCTAAAAAAGATCCAGAAACCAAAATGTGGTTGCAAAATGGACACCCGAAATTAACAAAAAATAGGCCTTCCATGGCAGACTAGATGTTCCAAAATTCCTCCCTCGGTTTGTTCTTCCGTTTCATTTTGTTCCGCTCTATGGCTATACAATGTCTTCTTGTCAAGCATTTAATAAACCCCCAATTAAAAAAAAAACCATAAGAGCAAAAATTCCATTTAGTTCAGGGTGTATGTTTGGGGAGGGTGGCAGAGAAGCTGACCATGTTCAGCTATTCCATGACTATCCGCCACATTTTAAGCCAGCAACATTGCAAGAAGATTCTTTTTCTTCAAAATATAAGACAGCAATGGCCTTCGTAGACTTCTACTTTCAACTAGCCGTATCTGTACGTCAACACTTGCGTACATCTCACCAATCCAACCAGCCTTCATGATCTATGAGTGGCAACTGGCTCAAGGCCTTACTTAGCTCAGAACTTTTGGTTCATAACCAGTGCTCAACTGTCTAATCGACTTTCCAGGAAGCCGTAAACAAATTAACTGTACTAGCCATTCAATGCCACTTTTACCCCAGTTTTAAAGGGATTAAAATCCAAGTGGCTAAACTCAAGTGCGCAGGCTTCCAACCCTGGCTTTGAACATGTTGGTAAGGATTACTTTAAAGTACAGTATCTTCCTTGCATATATGCCTCTTCCCAAAGGGTTTAAGGTACTGGTTTTCTCAGTAAGTTCCCTTAAAGAAGGATATGGCTCAGGAACGTGACCTCCCGACATCACTTGGAGGACTTTGAATAGGCTGAGGGTTGGAGCCCCTAAATGAAACACCAACATGCTCAAGTGGGGGCTGCTGATCATGATGTGTGAATGTGGAGAGAGGCAGAATTCATTGGCTCATTTACTGGTCTGCCGATTATTGCCAGAAACATGCACTGATGAGGATTTAAGTTTGGCCAATGACAAAGTCAAGAAAGTGGCTTCATTTGGGCAGTTTAAAATCTGATATGGACATGGAAAGAGGAGGGGGAGGAGGAGGAGAAGAAAGAAAGAAAACAACCACAGACTTTTCCTACACAGCGGTGGCAAAACATATAGCCGTAAATCAGTATAATTCACAGGCTGTATGGAATACCTAAAGTAGTGTCTGTCTGTGTACAGTATATTAAAATTACAAGTATTTAGGACTGCTGGAGAAGATGACCCCAACTCATCTCCCCCTTCCCTGCACCCTACTTAAGGTCCATCAACCTCATGGTTTAAGACCTTGTGACACTTTGAGAAGGATGTGAATGGGTTTCCCCCCTCCAATCCAGGCACTCCGGAGATTATTTCCTTAATAGTTTTATTTCCTTAATAGTTTCCTAGCTGTTCCCCTCGTGGTTTCTTTTAGATTAAAGCTTTTTAGCCCAGTGGTTTTGACATCTGGCAGAGGCACCAGGGCTTTGGGAGTTCGAGTCCTCCAATGTGTCTCCTTGGGAGATGAGTCAACTTGGGTTGCTTTGGGCAAAACGACGCAGTCCGAAAACACCCCCAAAAGAAAGGAATAAGAAACCTCTTCCTAGAAAATCCAGGAAAGAGTGGCCAGGAGTCAGAATTGATTTGATACCAAGTGATTGTGATTATTAATTGTTCAATATACCCGATCTTGGCGACATGAAAGGAGCCTCATTCGGGCGTCCCCTGAGCAGTTTCTCCAGCAAAAATCCTTTCAACCCAGAATAATTTCTGACACAAAATTTATTTTATTATTAATTGTTCTGCTCTGTCAGGCATTTTTTAGAGTAGGTAAAGGTAAAGGTTTCCCTTGCTCGAAAGCCAGTCGTATGCGACTCTAGGGTTCAGTGCTCATTTCTGTTTCAAAGCTAAAGAGCCAGCGCTGTCCACTTCTGCAGACGTTTCCGTGGTCATGTGGCAGGCATGACTAGACACCGGAGCGCACGGAATGCTGTTACATTCTCACCAAAGTGGTCCCTATTTATCTACTTGCAATTTCTTGCTTTCAAGCTGCTAGGTTGGCAGGAGATTTTTGAAGGTGCACAAGGGCAAAACCAAATTTGAAGATGGAGGAAGGTTCTCGCTGGACAAGGAATGACATTAAAGGAGGAGATGGCTGAGGAACTCAACCAATTGGAGAATCGTGAATAGGCTGAGGGTTGGAGTCCCTAAATGCAAGACCAACAGGCTCAAGTGGGGGCTGATGGCGGACAACAACACACGTGTGAATGTGAAGAGATCCAGAATTCAGCTCATTTATTGATCTGCCGTTGACAGCCTGAAACATGCACTGATGAGGATTTATTTTGGAAAATGGCAAAGTCAAAAAAAGTAGCTTCATTTGGGCAGTTCAAAGTTTGATCTGGACACGACAGCAGCAGCCGTGGTAGTCTTTTTTGAGCATATCAGAGAGTACAACCAAAACAAAACAAAAAGACAAAAAAACATTGTGGCCCTTTAAAGACTAACTTTAAGTTAGTCTTAAAAAAATAACAACAGCCACATTGGCTTGTATATTTATCTGTCATGCCAACCAACCACTGTGTACCTGATGTATATAATTTGATGCAGTGAAGCCTCAATCCTGTGTCTGATGAAGTGGCCTTGATCCACGGAAGCTAACATTAAAATCCAGCACATCAGGAAAACAAAACACTGCAGCACTTTAATGACTAACTGCTATATGTTTACTGTGACCTTTCATGGATCAAGTCCACTTCTTCAGGCATAGAAGTGATTTTTCCAGGCATGGCTTATATACACCAGATACAGAGATAAAGAGTAATAGCAGAAGGCAGAGGTCACCCTTGCTCGAAAGCCAGTCGTATCCGACTCTAGGGTTCAGTGCTCATCTCTGTTTCATAGAGAGAAGAGCCAGCGCTGTCTGCGTTTGCAGACGTTTCCGTGATCCTGTGGCAGGCATGCATGACTAGACACCGGAGCGCACGGGACGAATAGCAGAAGGACAGATGCAGTCATCAAGCGGAATGACTTGATTGACTATGAAATCCATAAAAATTCAGCACTTAGTCTTTCACAAGTGCCACAAGGGGTTTTGTCTTTTTGTTTTGTTTGCT
This sequence comes from Bradypodion ventrale, assembly GCA_035047345.1. Classification (NCBI taxonomy): domain Eukaryota; kingdom Metazoa; phylum Chordata; class Lepidosauria; order Squamata; family Chamaeleonidae; genus Bradypodion; species Bradypodion ventrale. Next base: position 22,593,479 of record JAWDJE010000014.1, on the reverse strand, counting down.
ATCCTAAAGGGAAAAGCAGAGGGGTCCCTCAAAAAGTCTCCAAGTGCTCTTTGTACGCAACTTTCTCGACGGCGCGCCCTTACTCACCGGCGGTCGAGATCTCCGCGGGGGCGCAGCCCGGACCTCCCCCTCCCCTCTCCCTCCCCTCCCCCTCGCCCCCCACCCCACCCCACCCCACCCCACCCCAGGACTCACCGCCAGAGTTTGCCCAGGGTCTTGCTGAGCTCGGCGTTGTGCAGGTGCGGATACTGGTCGGCCAGTTTCCTCCGGGCGGCCTGCGCCCACACCATGAAGGCGTTCATGGGGCGCTTGACGTGGGGCTTGGCTTTGAGCCCCCCGTTGCCCCGCACCGGCATGGGCACCAGGCTCCAGTCGTAGCCCTTCAGCACCTGCGAGACGGCGTCGCGGATGCAAGCCGGGAAGCGCTCGTCCACCTCGCCGCCCGAGGCCGCCCCGTCGACGCCTTTGGGGGGCTGAGGCGCGGGGCCCGATCCGGCCAACCCGGCCGGGCCCGATCCGGCCGCGGGGCCTCCTTCGGACCCGGCCGGCGAGGAAGGCGCGTCCGAGTCGCCGGAGTCCACATGCGAAAGGGAGCTGCCCGTCCCGTCGGGGCTGCCCGGCGCCTCCAGGGCTTTGGCGTGCTCCTCGCTCATGTTGAGCATCGGGGCGGCTCGCGATCCTCCCAGCCCAGGCGCCCCCGAACCCCTGGATCGCCGACCCCCCTCCCGCCCTCCGACAGCACTCCCCGCCCGACGGCGCTGCCTGCGCCCTAAGTTCCCGAGCGCACAAGTCGCCGCCGCCGCGCGTCTCTAACCTGGAAAAGCCGCAGCCGCCGGCCGGGCCAGCACTTTCTTTAGGCAGTGGGCGGGGGGTGGGTGGGCCGGAATCGGCCCACTCCAGTTCCCGATTGGACGCCGGCGGCGGCCTCATCTGCATAAGAGGCGGGGCGTCACCTCCCTTTCTTAAAGATGAACCACATCTGGAGCGGGGGTGTGTGTGTGGAGAGAAATGAAAATAAACTCATACGGTCCGTGGAAAGTCACCTACATTTTTTGGAGTGACCTCCTCCTAGTCATCATGCCTGCCACATGACCACGGAAACGTCTGCAGAAGCAGACAGCGCTGGCTCTTCGGCTTTGAAACAGAGATGAGCACTGAACCCTAGAGTCGGGTACAACTGGCTTTCGAGCAAGGGAAACCTTTCCCTTTACTTCTTGCTCAAGTGGCTAAGACGCTGACTCGGAGGCGGGAGGTGAGCAGTTCGATCCCCGAATACTGCACTGCAGGACGGAGTGAGCGCCCGTCTCTGTCCCAGCTCCTGCCAACCTAGCAGTTCGAAAACAAGAGCTTGCAAGTAGTAGATAAATAGGGATCACTTCGGTGGGAAGGTAAACAAGAACTTGGAAGTAGATAAATAGGGACCACTTCGGTGGGAAGGTTCTGTGTCTAGTCATGCCTGCAGACCACGGAAACGTCTGCGGATGCTTTGAAACAGAGATGAGCACTGAACCCTAGAGTCGGATACGACTGGCTTTTGAGGAAGAGAAAACTTTACCTCTTGCCTTCCTTCCTTCCTTACTTGGCTGAAAAGGAACAGGACTCTTTGCCTCAGTGTCCAAAAGGGAAATTCATTCCCTTTGCACCCCTCTGCTAACCATTTAGGGCAGAGATTCTCAACTTGTGGCCTGTGGGCCAAATGCGGCCCACAGCGCCATTTCATGTGGGGCCCCCACAGCACTAGGAAGTGCCATGTGGTGGAGGAAGGGCAAAATGGCCGTCCGGCCCCTGAAACTTTCTGATCTGGCCTCCGTCTTTGAAATGTTGAGAATTCCTGATTTAGGGACTGCAGTGGCTTCATGGTTAAGACGCTGAGCTTGATAACTGGAAGGTTGGCAGATCAGCAGTTCAAGGCCCGAGTGCTGCACAAAGGAGTGAGCCCTCGTGTCGTCTGTTCCAGCTCCTGCCAACACATCAGTTCGAATGCAAGGAATTGCAAGTAGATAAATAGAGACCGCTTTGACAGTAAAGGTAACAGTGTTCCATGTGCTCCGGTGTTTAGTCATGCCACATGACCACAGAAATGTCTGTGCTGGCTCTGGCTGTAAATGGAGATGAGCACTGATCCTAGAGTTGGATATGACTGGCTTTTGAACTAGGACAACATTTACTGTGACCTTCTCCTTTTCAGAGGAACTTTGAATTCTTGTTGCTGTTTCTGTATACAGCCCAGGAGTTCTCAACTTTTTTAAGCAGGGGGCCAGGTCACGCTCCCTCAGACAGCTTCGGGGGCTGGACGGCCATTTCACCCTACCTCCACCACATGGCACTTCCTGGTGTGGTGGAGGTGGTGGTGGGCCACATGAAATGGTGCCTTGAGCCACATTTGTCCCACGGGCCGCAGGTTGAGAATCCCTGCTGTAGCCATTATAGGGGACAGTCCGACGAGCAGCCCTCCTCCTTTCTCACCTGGGTTTGGGACCGGAAATGACAGAGTTAGAGTTAGAACTGGTGATGCAAACATATCTCATCTTTACAGAAGTCAAAACGGCTGAAATAACCCCACAACCACTTCCCAAAAGAAACAATTTGCTTCTATGATGGACATTAATATTTATCTCACGTGAGATCCATGGCGAGCCGAGAGGTACAGGTCGGGTCGGCGTCCCTGAATCCTGGATCTTGAAACAAGGGAGCCATTTTTCTGGAGCCACACAATGCGCTATTATGTTCGTCTCCTTCTACCCTGGGTTTCAACTTTCCAATCAGAACAAAGTCATTCGCAGCAAAGGAAAATGACAGAACAAAGGGGTTATTGAGAAGAAACCCTTCCTCTGCCTGAATTGCATGCATAATGCGATTTCTAGCAACTGATACGCGTTTCCAGAGGTTATTGCCCAACGACCGGTCAATAACAACAAAATATTTCCTCTACCATTGGCCTGGATCTGCTTTCCATGACCTGGCATGATCCATAGGTTAGTTTTCTGATGGTTTATTACCCTATTACACTGGTGGTGAACCTATGGCACATGTGCCGGAGGGGACACTCAGAGCCTTCTCTGTGGGCACATGTGCCGTCACCCCAGCGCAGAGTTCATCGTGCACCTCTGCCCAGCAGCCCAATGGGAGTGCTTCCTTCCTCACCCCCAGCACAGAGTTCACCCCTCAGTATTGAGGCTAAATTGCCGGGTTGGCACTTTGCGATAAATAAGTGGGTTTTGGGTTGCAGTTCGGGCACTTGGTCTCTAAAAGGTTCACCATCACCGACCTATTATCAGCCTAAGCAAGCTTCTAAAACTAATAGGACTCTTCAACGGGATGGTTAGTGCAGGAATTCTCAACCTGTGGCCCACAGGCTGGATGCGGCCCATGGCACCATTTCATGTGGCTCCCCCACTGCCTCCACCACACCAGGAAGTGCCATGTGGTGGAGGAAGGGCAAAATGGCCATCTGGCCCCCGAAGCTGTCTGAGGGAGCGTGACCCGGCCCCCGGCTTTAAAAAGTCCAGAACTCCTGTCTTAGAGTTATTGTTAGTGTTGAAAGTGTTGAAGTTCCCCCTGCAATGGTTGGCCTGAAGAAGAGATTAGTGTGACTCGAAAACTTGCCTGTCCTGGATTGTCGAGCAAAGGAGCTGCACTCACTCCCTGGTGGTGCAGTGGTTAAACTGCTGTACTGCAACCTGAAGATTATGAGTTCAATCCTGACTAGGGCTCAAGGTTGACTCAGCTTTCTATCCTGCCAAGGTTGGTAAAATGAGTACCCAGCATGTTGGAGGCAAAATGCTAAGTGTATGCATATGTGTGGGGGTCATGCTCCCTCAGACAGTTGAGCGGGCTGGATTGGTGGTTATCCCCTCCATAAATGCTGCCATAAAATGCATCTGCAGCTGTTGTAAACACATTTATGACAGCCACGGGTGCATTTATGGCTGTCGTAAACACGTCCGCATCTGGTGGCGGCAATGCGGTCCATATGATTTGATGCCGTGGGCCGAGTCCAGCCCACGGGCTGTAGGTTTCCCACCCTTGCTCTACGGAGTTGGTGCTCTTCTCCTTTTGCAGCCAAAGCGCCAACGCTGTCTGCGTCTGTAGACATTTCCGTGGTCATGACTAGACCTCGGAGCTCAAGGAACGCTGCTACCTTTCTTGCCGGAGTGGTACCTATTTGTTCAACTGTCACCTCCTTAGCAGTTTTCAGAAGCCCCAAAAGGCAATGGTCAAACAGGGAGGTCATGGCCTTGCATCATGCAAGTGTGTTTTCCATGTCATCTGGTATCACAGATTGAAATTGACCCAGCAAAACCAGACAAATTGGTGGATTGGACATTCCTTCATGATTAACTCTCCCATCCGTGGAGTCAAGGTGCCTGCAGGTATCTTCAATCTTAGGTTGGACAGACATTCTCATCAAATTGAAGTAAATCTCTGTGTCCAGAGAAAGTGAGGTTCCAGAGAATTCTATAATAAAGTTCTGGCTGTTGATGTGGAGCTTTACTAATACCCTTAATATTATATGCTTGCTTGGCAGATCTTATAGCCTTACTGCAACCGAGAAGGTATTTAAATTCACTTGTACCAATATATGTATTTGATGAAGTACAGGGCTCGGTGCTCTCTCCTCTCCTATTCAACATCTACATGAAACCGCTGGGCGAGATTATCCGTTCCCATGGGGTGAGGTATCATCAGTATGCTGATGATACCCAGCTGTACATCTCGAACTGTGGGGACCCCAGTGATGCGGTCAATGTCCTATCCAGATATCTGGAAGCTGTCAGGGTCTGGATGGGGGACAACGGGCTACAATTGAATCCCTCCAAGACTAAGTGGCTATGAATAGGCCCCCCCGCGTTATCCAGGGAGCTACCAACTTTGGACTTGGATGGGGCTGTTTTGCCCCAGACAGACCCGGTACGCAACTTAGGGGTCCTCCTGGATTCGGGACTGCTACTTGTAGATCAGGTGGCAGCCGTGGCCAGGAAGGCTTTCGCACAGCTTTGCGTCATCCGTCAGTTGCGATTGCTCCTGGACCGGGACTCCCTGTTCATGGTCACACATGCTCTGGTGACCTCCAGGCTAGATTATTGCAATGCGCTCTACATGGGGCTGCCCTTGAAGACCATTCAGAGGCTACAGCTGGTGCAGAATGCAGCAGCCCGGGTGGTGATGGGGTGCGGGCATTATGCTCGCGCCTCACCATTGCTTCAGGAGCTGCACTGGTTACCAGTTTGTCTCCGGGTGCAATTCAAGGTGCTGGTTTTGACCTTTAAAGCCCTACATGGTAGTGGGCCAGGATACCTAAGAGACCGCATCGTCCCAAGAGTGTCTGTCCATCCAACCAGAGCGGACCGGAGGGGCTATCTAGTTGTTCCATCTGCCAGAGGGGCTCGTCTCTCTGGCACACGAAGGAGGGCCTTTTCTGTGTCCGCACCGGCCTTGTGGAACCTCCTGCCAGTAGAGTTGCGGGAGCAGATGGAGCTGCTGCCTTTCAGAAGAGAATTAAAAACCTGGTTGGCGGGGCAGGTGTGGGTCCCGGACGGAACAGTAGCCCCCGCCTGTTGGCTTATAAAATGAAGCCTCCCCATCTTTTTAATGCGGGCAGTTTTAATGTGGTTAGTTTTAATAGGTGGGTGGGTATGTTGGTTTTTTAAATTGTTTTTAATTTGTATGTTTTAATCTTGTTGTGAGCCGCCCTGAGTCGGGTTCGCCTGATTGGGTGGCCTAGAAATTTGAACCATAAATAAATAAATATCTACTTGCGATTTCTAAATAGGCAAAATTACAGAGATCTCTGAACGTGGTGACCATGACTGGAGAAGAAGACTTTGTGTGTGTGTGTTAAATGATGAGGCCAACCCATAGAAAACTTTTTGTAAATACTGTATTTTATTCAATTTTGTACACAAAGGTACATCTGAGCTATGCTTTCCCCTTGTCCCTATGTGCGCGTCCATATTTAGGACACCTTGTAGAGCCGCGAGTCTTTCAGGCCCGTCTTGATTTGTTGATGTTGTTGCTGCTACTTATGTTTCGCTTTTGATTCTTGCCTGATAGGGACCCACAGAAGTCCTTGTTTTCGGAACCAAAAGTGTGTGCCTGTGTGTGTGGGGGCCGTGCCTCCCAATCTCTTGGATAGGGGGGAGGGCGAAGCCACGAACCCGCAAAGCAAGGTCCCAAGGGGGAAAAAAAGGAGATGCAATACATTTTTTTTTGCAATTTTGCAAATGCAATTGTGCAAATGTCATTTCTGCAAAATGCAATTTTTGCAATTACACTTTTGTGTTGCAATCGTGCAAGCCCTTCCCCATGCGATCCGACACCCCCCCTCCCTCCCTCGCAAACTCCCTCCTCCTCCGTCCACGGCCTCGCCAATGGGCGCGCGCTCCGTGGCCACTCTGCAGTGTGCGCTGCGCATCCCCCCACCTCCAACCCATGCTCCAAACCAAACCCTAAACCGGCGCAGGCGCGTTGCTTGCCTCCTCCTCCTCCAAGAGGCCGGCATGGCTGAGTTTGTAGCAAGGGTAGACCTCAGGCGGAGGCGAGGGGGGGCGGCCACGACGGCAGCTTCTTTGGAGAGCGCAGGAGATGCCCGCGATCCCGTCCCTGACCATCCCGGGCCGGCTTTGCGCCCGGGCACCTTCTGGCTCACGCGCCTGGCTCTCCTGCGTGCCACCGCCTCCATCTACTGTGAGTGGCTGGTTGTTTTTTTAGGGGGGCCAGAGACATCCCTGCACCCCCCAACTGTCCTGGTTTCCAATCCTAAACACCCCCAATCCTAAGCATCCCCTTCCTAGCAGGAATTAAAGGGGTGTGTGTGTGTGTGTGTGTGTGTGTGTGTGTGTGTGTGTGTGTGTGTGTGTGTGTGTGTGTGTGTGTGTGTGTGTGTGTGTGTGTGTGTGTGTGTGTGTGTGTGTGTGTGTGTGTGTGTGTGTGTGTGTGTGTGTGTGTGTTTTGGAGGGGAGAGAGTCCCATCCTGTCTCCAAGCAGTGATTCCACCTCCTCTGCTGTTCCCACCTCTGACTGTCGTTTCCTCCATCCTCTTATGGGGTGGGAGATCCATAGAGTCAGTGGCTGCTGGGGTTAAGAAACCCCCCACTGATAAATCCCATTGAGTCAGGGGAAGGGCTCAGAGCCCAAATCTCTGTGAAGGAAAGAGTTTTGCAAAAAAAAAAAAAAAAGGTAAAAAAAAATAAATTTTGCACCCTATCCTATACACTTCCTATCATTGAGAAAGGGTTTTTTTTTTTGGGGGGGGGGGGGCGCGTAGGCCAGAGGCCTTCTAACACACCCCATCCAATCTCTCTCTTCTACATAAACCTTGTCAATTTCTCAGCTGAAATTGACATGCCAACACTTCATTGTCTTTTCTCAGGATGAAATTGACAACTTGGATTGCCTTTGTTTTGTTGTTCAGTCACACATTCGACCCTTTGCAACCCCCATGGACCATTTCCCTCCAGGTCCCTCTGTTCTCCCTTCTTTTGCCCTCCACCTTTCCCAGCATCAAGCCCTTCTCTACTCCCATTTGATAGTTTTTCCCCAGGCTGCTGCTGCTGCTTCCTCCTCCTCCTCCTCCCATGTTCAGCTCAAACCCTGGGCTGCCAAAATGAAGCCACTTTCTTGGCTTTGGCCAAACTTAAGTCCTCATCGGTTCATGTCTCTGGCAGTAATCAGCATACCAGTAGATGGGCCGGACTCTGCCTCTCTCCACATTCACACAGTGTGGTTGTCCACCAGCAGCCCTCACTTTAGCATGTTAGTCTTGCATTTAGGGACTCCGACCCTCAGCCTATTCAGGGTCCCCCAAGTGACGTATTCTCCTCCTTTAATGCCATTCTTTGTGCAGTGAGTTCCTTCCTCCATCTTCTATTTTGGTTTTGCTCTTGCATACCCCGAAGATTGTTTCTTCTTGCCATAAAGCTCTTCCTGGATCTGAGCCCATGGACTTGAGGCTCATCTCCATTCAGAGGATGTTGGGGGTCTTTCTCTTGTTTAGTTCTCTCAATGTCCACTGCTACTTCTCTCCTTATCTTAGGTAGAGTGATACCAACAAGAGGGTAAGTTCTCGGATGGAGGACCACCAGGGAAGGATGGAGAAGCAGCATTAGGCAAGAATCTTCCTGGAAACATATCCAGATTCAGTTTGAAGGTGTTCAGTTAATTAGCGCAAGTTAACTAAACTCTCCGCTTGCAACTTCCTGCGCTGAAAAGGGAATTTTTCTCCAACCTGGATATTTACTTGAAAGTAAAAGGCCTTCCTATAGTTCAGAAATACCCATTAGGGCAAGTTGCTTGTAAATACATTGCAATCACTTTTGTGCTTTCCCAAGGTTTTTTTTTTTTTGTGGCATTATTTATTCTCCCCTTCCTTTGTTTGTTTATCTTTGCACTTGAGTCAGGGGTCTAATTTGCAGTCCTTCCCCCTTCCTCCCCTCCTTGGCTGATGAGCAGGTTTAGATAGCAAGGCACTAATTTTGAGGTGGCTCTTGATTAACATTGAAAGAAAAATTCCTGAGCAAATTGCCGTGGTAATCAAAGCAAATGAGGTTGCGGACAGAGAAGGGCTTCTCCCCTCGTCAAGGAAGTGGAATTCCAATTTTTAAACAAAGTGGGCATTTTAAACAGCTACTTATGGGCACGAGGAAAGCCTTCGGGTTCCTTTGGCTTCCCTTGGAGGTCTGATCTTCCTTTATAAAGAAAAGAAAAACGTTAAGTGTAGGCAGCCTTCGTCAAGGCGATGATGATTGTTGACGATTGCTAAAGGACGTCAAGTCTTCTCCAACTCAAAGCAACCATCTCACTTCCTGCTACTTTCAACCTTCTTGACTTTTGTAGGCAGGGGCCAGCAAACATGACTCTCCAGGTGTTCTTGGTCTTCACTTCCGAGAAGCCCAAGTCAGCACACCTGCTGATCAGGGCTTCTGGGAATGGAAGTCCTAGAACATCTGGAGAGCCAAGTTGGAGGACCTATGATCAAGATTAGGGTTTCTCAACCTTGCCTCTCAAAGTGTTCTTGGGCTTCAGTTCCTTGAAGCCCAAGTCAGCACACCTGCTGATCAGGGCTTCTGGGAATGGAAGTCCTAGAACATCTGGAGAGCCAAGTTGGAGGACCTATGATCAAGATTAGGGTTTCTCAACCTTGCCTCTCAAAGTGTTCTTGGGCTTCAGTTCCTTGAAGCCCAAGTCAGCACACCTGCTGATTTGGGAACTGAAGTCCCAAAACATCTGGAGAGCCAAGTTTGCTGACCTCTGGCCCAGAGTAGGTGATCATTTCCCCCCAGAAGTCCAACACAAGAAGTTTAAAAAGATCTCTTTTTCAATTTCTCACTTCTCCTTTCTTTGGGTGATGTGTTGCTTTGCTATGAGGCCAGACAGGCTAAACACAATTAAAGCCCTCTGTCTCTGGTTAATCAGATAAAATTCAGTCTGTGGATGGATTAATAAATGTGCCAAAATTGGCATGTGACTAAATCAACGGTTTCGGAGTAAGGAAGAGGAAGGCTTGATTTCCTTCCTTGTTTCATAGATTTCAGATGATGTATGAAAACTCCCTTTTCATTGATTAAGAAAAGGGTGTGTAAGGTAAGAATAATTGCTCATAATTTGTTTGGTTTGGTTTATTGTCAATGTTTAATTTAATTTGATGTCGTTATTGTAATAATCTTTTAATTTGTTGTATGCTGCTCAGAGTGGAAGAATATCCCAGATGGCCATGATACAGACAGACAGGTAGGTAGGTAGGTTAGGTGGGTAGGTGTTTGACTTGGTTAGAGACACTTCTGGTGGACTCTGGGCCTATGAGTTTGAATGATTCCTCTGTTGCCCATCAGAGGAACAGGAGAGGCATAAAATACTTAAAAGTTATATGGGGGGAAAAGAATATCTTTCTTGAACTCCACAAGTTACTTCAAGTTGGAGAAGCGACGGCCTCTTTCAACTTTTCCAGCCATGGATATTATTTCTTCCCACCATAATTCCAGCTCTTGCATGTTGACCCCCTTGCGTTGATCCACCCCAAATTAACTCCTGTTCCTCCCATTTTGGCTTTCCTTCTAGTTGTTGGGTTTTTGGTGGCTTACCACCAAAACAGAGCGCTGATTGGAGAACAAGGTCTCCTGCCTGGTCGGCTATTCCTGGAGAGCGTCAAGAGCCACTTCAAAGGGAAGATTGACTGGGATGCCCTAAGCTACGCCCCAACTCTCTTCTGGTTCGTTGACTGGTCCGCCATGGATAGCACCTTGGATGCCTTTGCTTTGGTCGGCCTGGCCATCTCGGCGTTTGTGTTGGTCACCGGTTGTGCCAACATGATCCTGATGGGTCTCCTGTGGCTGCTCTACCTCTCGCTGATTAACGTGGGACAGATCTGGTAAGCTGGAGGGTTGATCTTGCCTTTGGGATGCACAGGTTGACATCCAGCAAGGTCAGAACTGCTGGAGCTTGTAAGCCAGGGGTTCCCAACCTAAGGCCCATGGGCTGGATCTGGCCTGCAACACCATTTCATGTGGCCCCTCACCCCTCCAAGGTCATTTGAGAAACAAAATGGCCTCTCCCTTTGAAGCTGTTGGGACAAAATGGCCACCCCCATTGTGCAGGCAGAGAAAAATGGCTGTCGGGCTATTGAAACTGACTGAGAGAACCTGACCTGGCCCCCGGCTTGAAAAGATTGGGAACCCCTGTTGTAAGCCCACCCAGCCAGCAAAACTGACTAGCCAACCAATTCTGAGCCTGCCTGGAAGTCTCCTAGCCCTGGCTGGGTTGTTCTTGTCGGTGAAGCAGTTCCAGTAACTGTTTTCCCCGTGTGATAAGTGAGCAAGGACCGTTTAATTTTAATAATTTAATTTAACTTAATTCTCTCACTTGTATTGCAATCTAAATCAACAGTGTCAGTAGCTAGGAAGCTTTTTAACGTTGGCCTCCTCGTGATGGAAGCCGTAAAGCAGTTTTTAAAAAGTCTACCTTGGTGCCATTTTTAACCTGCCTCAGAGATTTTCATCAGCTGTCCCAGCTACTGCCTACCTAGCAGTTTGAAAGCAAGAAATTGCAAGTAGATAAATAGGGACCACTTCAGAGGAAAGGTGACAGCAGCCCATGCGATCTGGCTTCTAATCATGCTTGCTACATGACCACAGAAATGTCTGTAGGCGCAGACAGCACTGGCTCTTTGGCTGAAAACAGTTGAGTACCGTACGCTAGAGTAAGACACAACTGGGTGTCAAGCAAGGGAAGACTTTACCTGTTTGATAATATTTGCAGTGTGGTGCAGCTTGCATGTCCCCAAGGATTAAGACTGAATACTTTGAAATGCAAGGCTTCCTTGATTCCACTTTTACCTTTTTCTTAGTTCTTATTGAACAAATACTCAGGCACTGCTTTAGCAGAAGGAGGAGGAGGAGGAGGAGGAGGAGGAGGAGAAGAAGAAGAAGAAGAAGAAGAAGAAGAAGAAGAAGAAGAAAGAATGATTACTTCCAAGGCTTGTGTTCAAATAAATGCGATGAGCTTGGGATTCAGCAATAGGAGCGGAACTTGGGTATGGCATAGACCAGTGATGGCCAACCTTGGCACTCCAGGTGTTCTAGGACTTCAGTTCCCAGAAGCCCTGATCAGCAGGAGTGCTGACTTGGGTTTCTGGGAATTGAAGCCTAAGAACACCTGGAGTGCCAAGGCTCACCATCACAGGAATAGACTGTCCATGTGTGATGACATGGAAAAGATCCATGGTGGGGCCTCGCCCTGTATGGCCTCACTGCCTTGCACCCAATTTGGGGCTTCCTATCCACTGAGATTTCTTGCCACATTGTGTGGCTTTCTCCAAAAAAAAAAAATTTCGCTCCGCTGCAGCTGCACCGTATGGAAAGCAAGAAGGGGCATCGTGGCGAAGCCTCCAGAAATGTTTCACCTTGGCACCTTGGTAAGCCATCTAGAGGCTTCCAAACATCTGGCACGGGCTGTTCTCAGAGGTGAAATCTGGAGTCAAAAGGTTAAACTGCTGATGGAAGCCAGTTCTAAAGTAGAGAACTGGATTGTTGCTTATTTTTTCGTTTTGTTTTGCTACTTTGAAGAGCAAGGCAGCTTTCCATCTTTTCTGGAGCAGGCCAATTTATTCTTTTAAAGTCCCTTCTCATTTTAATTTTTAAAGCGTCTATCTCTGTATGTTTTGGGCCACCAGCTTCAGGCTGCAGATGTGGTGGACTGGGGTGTAATTCTTTTCAACTCCCGTCCAGCTGGCTGAAAAGCTGCGTGGGAAGGAGGCATCGGCACAAGTATCATCTTTACCACACCTATCCCTTAAAAGGATTGTGTTTTTCACGGGCCGAAGCAGAGAAGTTGTCTGGGAGATGTACATTCACATATCTTAATGCCCTGATGGCGAACCTTGGCGTTCCAGCTGTTCTTGCATTCAATTCCTAGAAGTCCACGTCCCTGTGAATCCTTTCGTGTGGATTCACAGGGACTTGGGCTTCTGGGAATTGAAGTCCAAGAACAGCTGGAGTGCCAGTAAACCCATTCGTGTGGATTCACAGGGACTTGGGCTTCTGGGAACTGAAGTCCAGAACAGCTGGCGTGCCAGTAAACCCATTTGTGTGGATTCACAGGGACTTGGGCTTCTGGGAATTGAAGTCCAAGAACAGCTGGAGTGCCAGTAAACCCATTCGTGTGGATTCACAGGGACTTGGGCTTCTGGGAACTGAAGTCCAAGAACAGCTGGAGTGCCAGTAAACCCATTCGTGTGGATTCACAGGGACTTGGGCTTCTGGGAATTGAAGTCCAAGAACAGCTGGAGTGCCAGTAAACCCATTCGTGTGGATTCACAGGGACTTGGGCTTCTGGGAACTGAAGTCCAAGAACAGCTGGAGTGCCAGTAAACCCATTTGTGTGGATTCACAGGGACTTGGGCTTCTGGGAACTGAAGTCCAAGAACAGCTGGAGTGCCAGGAAACCCATTTGTGTGGATTCACAGGGACTTGGGCTTCTGGGAATTGGAGTCCATGAACAGCTGGAGTGCCGAGGTTAGCCATCATGGTCTTAAGGAGAGGTTCCCAACCTTTTCCAGCCATTTTGCCCTGCCTCCGTGATGGGGATGGCCATTTTGTCCCATCAGCTTCAAAGGGGTGGCCATTTTGTTTCTCAAATGCCCTTAGAGGGCTGGAGGGGCCCACATGAAATGGTGCTATAGGCCAGATCCGGCCCACGGGTCTTAGGTTGGAAACTCATGGCCTTAAGGGTCCATTACTCCTTTGTTTACATCAAGTGGCGAAAGGGTGCTCTTATTTGTGGAGTGAAGAATTGTTGCTTCAAGGAAAGTTTCCTTTTTTCATGTAAAAAGGAAACGTTGCCCTGTGAATGCTAGAGCGGATGTTTTTGTGATTTAGTGGTGGTGGTGGTGGTGGAATCTGGGTTCTGTAGCTCTATTTCAGAAAGCACTTGTGACCCATGTTCCAGTAGTGAGTGAAGCTATCAAGGTAATTCTTGCCAGTTTGGAGTTTTTCTCACCGAGGTGGAACGGCACAACTCTATTTGCGCATGTCTGCGTGGGAGTAAGGGGACTGCTGTGGCTTAGTGGTTAAGACACTGGCTTGACGACTGGAAGGTTGGCAGGTCAGCAATTTGAGACCTGAGTGCTGCTAGATGGAGTGAGCTTCTGTTGTCTGTTCCAGCTCCTGCCAACCTAGCAGTTTGAAAGCAAGAAATTGCCAGTAGGTAAATAGGTGCCACTTTGGCAGGCAAGGTAACAGTGTTCTGTGTGCTTTGGCATCTAGTCCGTTGTCTGTCCCAGCTCCTAATAACCTAGTAGTTCGGAAGCAAGAAATTGCAAGTAGATAAATAGGTACCGCTTTGGTAGGAAAGGTAACAGCATTCCATGTACTTTGGTGTCTAGTCATACCTTCCACATGGCCATGGAAACATCTGCAGATGCAGACAGCGCTGGCTCTTTGGCTATACATAGAGATGAGCACTGAACTCTAGAGTTGGATACGACTGGTTTTTGAGCAAGGGAGACCTTGAACTTTATGTGGGAGTTTGGTGTGCTGACTCGGACCTCTGGTAATTGAAGCCCAAGACCACCTGGTCTGCCAAGTTTGAAGAACCCTGCTTTAGAGCTGGGGGTTCTCAACCTAAGGCCCGTGGGCCGAGTCCAGCCCACAACACCATTTCATGTGGCCCATGTCACCGCCACAGCTGCCACTGGAAGCAGATGCAGACACGGAGGCATTTACGACAGCTGTTAATGCGCCTTTGGCTGTCGTAAAAGTTACCACAGCCAGGGATGCATTTTATGGCAGCGTTTACAGCAGGGGAACCACCAGTCCGGCCCGCTCAGCTGTCTGAGGGTGTGTGATCCGGCCCATGGCTTGCCTGTCCTCCGAAATTGATGCTCAAAGGGTTCCCCCGAAATAATAATACTAAATCAGGCACAGGTAAGCCATCGCTCCCTCATAGCTATGAAAAGGCTGTGTTATCATCTGCTTTAATTGCAGTGTTCCTTCTCTTGCTTTGAGGCTGTTGGGACCCTGGAAAGAAAGCAAAATATTCACAAGAAGAGATGGCCTTTCCCCCTTTGTTCCCGTTCCGGGTTTGGATAGCCGTGCACAACAACTATGGCCAAGACGACATGTTTGACGGGCGTTTCTACAGACTGGGGGAAGTCGCAGCCACCAGACGTTTGTGCTGAGTAAAACATGTGTATGGTGAAGATGCATCAGGAAGTGTTGTTGGTTTTGTTGTGGAAAAACCACCACGACTCTCATTCCCTAGCCTGTAGGGTTTTGAGCAGGGGTGCCCAAACTATGGCCCGTGGGCTGGATCCGGCTCCCGATGCCAATTCATCCAGCCCGTGCCACCCTCGTCGCTCCTGGAAGCGGAAGTAAAACGCACCCGGGAGCGTTTTACTTCCGCTTCCAGGAGTGACGAGGGCGCCGCGGGCTGGGTAAATTGGCAATCAGAGGCCGTATCTGGCCCACAGGCCATAGTTTGGGCACCCCAGCTTTAAGCAGAGAAAACAGCTTAAAATATTTCTCACCCTGTTGCAAAACAGATTGCAAGGTGTGTTTTACTCCCGCTTCCGGTGAGAGGAACCACATGACCGGCCGGCTAAACCACGTGACCGGCTCACGGCCTGAAAAGTTTGGGCACCCCTGGTTTTGAGATTTCCTCGAGCAGAGTTGGAATAACTTTCGCGACCAAGGCCTTCCTCCTCGGAGCTGGAGAAAGCACCAGAAGGACTTCCGTCACCCTGGGTTGCTTGAAAACGGCCTTGGCTGTTGGCCATTCTCACATCTGGCTTCCGTTCTGGAGCCGGGCGGATTTGGAAATAGTTTCCCTAGTCTTGGAGGTGGAAGCACAGCTGCCTGACCTGGCCTTTAACAGAGGCCCCCGGGGTGTTGTGGGCTCACTCGCGTCGTGGTGGTCCGTCCGAAGGTGGGCTTGGAAGCACACCTCCCTGGTAGACCTTCAACTGCTGCTGTTGGGTTTTCCCAGGTCAATCCCTTCCAACCCATTTGGACTTAGCGTCGTGGTGCCACAACTCAGAGATGCTGGGAGTCGTTCTCAGAGCCGAGACACTTTCCCAAGCTCTGCCCCAACGTTGGCCAAGAAATCGTACCAATGTGCCTTTCTCCTGATATGCCCAGCCTCCCAAAGTTGTTGTGTTTGGCCTGAAAGACCAACTAACTATAGTCTAAAAGATTTCTCGTTGAAATCCTAGCTTGGTTACTAACTCTTAGAAAACTCCCAGCAGTCTTCTTGACCTTCCCCAGGATAACAGGCTGACACCGTAAGTAAAGGTATCCCTTGCCTTGCTCATAAACCAGTCATTTCCGACTCTAAGAGATGATGCGCATTTCCGTTTACAGCCAAAGACTGTATCTGCAGTCCTTTCCGTGGTTATGTGGCAGGCGTGGCTAGACGCCGGAGCACACTGAACACTGTTACCTCTCCTGCTGAAGCGGTACCTATTTACCTATTTATCTAGTTGCAGTTTCTTGCTTTTCAAACTGTGTCGGTTCGTCAAGCTCGGCATCTTAACCACAAAAGCCACTGCGGCTGTGTTTAATTATCTGCCTATAATGTCTAATGACTTGATCCAGGTAGAGTCAGTCGCAGTGAAGTCTAGCTCCTCTTGACTTAAGTCTCATTGAGTTCACTGGGGCTCTAGGATTATTTATTTATTCATTTAAATTTGTATGCCGCCCCCTCGCCCGAGGGCGACTCTGGGCGGCTCACAGCAAGGAGAAAATGCACAAAACCATTAAAAAAATCATTAAAAAGACAACCCCAATTAATAAAAGCCCACTACCATGTAGGGTTTTAAAGGTCATTACCAACACCTTGAATTGCACCCGGAGGCAAACTGGTAACCAGTGCAGCTCCTGGAGCAGAGGGGAGGCATGGGCATAACGCCAGCACCCCATCATTACCCAGGCCGCCGTATTCTGGACCAGCTGCAGCCTCCGAATGGTCGTCAAGGGCAGCCCCGTGTAGAGCGCATTGCAGTAATCTAGTCTGGAGGTGACCAGAGCATGTGTGACCATGAGCAAGGAGTCCCGATCCAGGAGTGGGCGCAACTGGCGAATTACACGAAGTTGTGCAAAAGCCCTCCTGGCCACGACTGCCACCTGTTCTTCTAGCAGCAGTCGTGAATCCAGGAGGACCCCCAAGTTGTGCACTGGGTCTGTCTGGGGCAAAATAGCCCCATCCAAGACCAAAGATGGTAGCTTTGGCCCCGAACCCACAGCCACTCAGTCTTGCCAGGATTCAGCTGTAACCCGTTGACCCCCATCCAGACCCCCTATCTGTCATTTCCATGTTCTGTTGCATCCTGTATGAACATGTCAGAGTTGATCCCTGATCCTTTATCACACTGGAGGCAAAACAGTCTTGATAAAAAAATCAACGTTTGTCCTTTTTAAGGCTGGGTGCTGCAGGTGACCTTTACCTAAAATGAGGTGGATTTTTTACCCTCTGGATTGAGGTACACTAGGTACACTGTGTTGTATGGGCCATGGTGGCTTAGTGGTTAAGATGCTGAGCTTGAGGACCAGAAGATTGACAGGTCACCAGTTTGAAAGCCAGGTACTGTACAATGGAGTGAGCATCTATTGTCTGTCCCAGCTCCTAATAATCTAGTACCGGGATTCTCAACCTGCGGCCTGTGGCCCAAAGCTGTCTGAGGGAGCATGGCATGGCCCCCGGCTTAAAAAGATTGAGAACTCCTGATCTAATAGTTTGAAAGCAAGAAATTGCAAGTACATAAATAGGTACCACTTTGGTAGGAAAGGTAACCGCGTTCCGTGCACTTTGGTGTCTAGTCATGCCCATACCTGTCAACCATGTGTCCAGCGATTCCAGGACCTGCACAGACCGGGTCTGCGCAGGTCGCATTGCACGCATGCGCAGGGGGCTACGCTGCTTGCGTAGCCTACGCAGGCAGCGTAGCCTTCTGCGCATGCGTGGAAGGTTGCTACGGAAGTGTAGAGCCCTTCCACGCATGCACGCAACGCGACCTGCGCAGATGGGCTGCACAGTGCCTCCTTTCCCCCGCTGCCAAATTACGGGGTTTTGGCAGCGCAGGTCGGGATATGATGCATATCAGCGTCAAATTACATGGTAATCCCGGCCAAATCAGGATGGTTGACAGGTATGGTCATGCCTGCCCCATGACCTTGGAAAAGTTTGCAGATGCCAACACCACCCCCTCTAGAGTTGGACACATCTGGCTTTCAAAGCAAGGGCAAGTTTTACCTTTGCCTATTGTTGGCTTGGCCTCAGAGCTGGCAAAAGTTACATTTTTTTTTTTTTTTGCTTTTGCAATACAGTTCCTAGAATCCTCTGACTAGCACAGTTGCCAACCTTGCAGGCTAGGACATTACTGCAAAATTGGAGTCTCTTTAAAAAAAGTAATTCCACCCCCCCCCCCCTTACAAATCACTGGTGAGCAAAACCTGCCCTGGTTGGAAAGTTAGTCAATAACCCCAAAAATAAAGTTACTCTTTTGGGACTGAACCTCTTATAAACATTATAGGTGGCCACAGCATATTTAAAACGTAGCCTTTTTTTTAACATTTCCCTTCCCATTTCTTTTGCAGGTATTCCTTTGGTAAGTGAGCGAATCTCAGAAACATCTCCAATATTTGTTGTTGTTTTTTTGTTAACCCACTTGCCGTTGATGGGTATGTAATATTTAAGAAATTATCTCTTCCTGTCTTTCCTTTCTATGGCCATTGCATTTCTATATGACCCCGCTTTTCTAGATCTCGTCTCCAAGTGATGTATCCAGTTCCAAATATTGGCTGTTCTCATAGTAATCAGCCATGAAGATGGTCCAGGGAACAATATAATGCAGTGTCCTTTCATCTGCCTTCCGCATCACAGCGCATGACCCCCATAGTACCAGAGATCCAGTGGCTTTGAGTCCCTTTCTGGGCCTGAGCCCTTTTGGCACACAAAGTCATCATCATCATCCTCAGGCCAGGATGGATGAAGCTGCTGCCCTCCATCAAGAGAGACTCAAGTGGGGTTTAATCCACTTGGGGACCCTCACCCTTCCCTGTGGACTTTGCCACCCAAGGCTGTTAGTTTCTAATTCTCAGTAATACAGCATGAATAAGCTATTTTATTACATGCCATCGTCATCGCCTGCAACTCATATCCGAGAATACATTTTTTCCCCTGGAGCAAAAAAATAAATAAATGCCATTGGCGTGAACTTGTTTAAGGCGGATCCCAGCTTGCCACGGAGTGACCCACGCACACTATGATCTCCTGCGGCACATATGAAATGAGACATGCAGGATTTAACACCGGGACTGCAATGCACTGCCGCAGCCTTGAGAATATTATCAAGGTGCGTCTTCACAGCCAGTCCATCTCACATGGCCTCTTCCGCCTCCATGGCTGTTGGGAATCAGAGTTCCTTCTTCATTCATTTTGCCGTGGGCCCCCAATATGATGGTTTCCGGTAGCATTTCCTCCATTGAGGGGGACCCTCATCCCACCTAAAGGGGCTCATCCACCCATAGTCATTGGCCCCTTTAAGAAGTCAAGTTATTGACCACTGCCCAACACTTGGCTGTATGGTCTACTCTATTACCATAGTCGGATACTGTTAGATCCAGCCCTTATAAGCATGAGTCCAGGACAACGATGAACAAACAGCAACAGGCTACCTGTGTGGTGTAGGAAGTATAGATCCGGCCCGGCCCCACCCTTATTTATCGGTGGGGCTTATATAGTGTCTATTGAATATAAGGTAGCGACACGCCGGACAAACATAACTAACCAATCAGAGCAGAGGATATATGGAGGTAACCTATGGAGAGCAGGATCCAAAACTGTAACCAATGATAGAGCTTGGATTATCATAACTAGCGCACCCTTTTGCATGGGTTTTTGCGCCACTTTAGGCTTCTAATTAGGATGGCGGGAAGCCGCCATATTCCTATTGCAAGAGCGCTCCCTGGGCTACTTGCAATAGTGCCTCAATACACAACAGATACCGAACCAAATTAGATAGAAGGTCAACATTAGCTACTCGAGACCATTAAAAGAGAGAGAGCGAGCATCCTGGGATTAGCAATTCCCCCCCAGAATAAAAGAAGAAGCAATAATCAATATTTGTATTTAATTCACAATCCACATTAGATATAGCAAAATCATGCATTTCAAAGATGTCATTAATAAGATTTCTGATATTAGCATGCATTTCTCCCTGTAATGCATGTATCTTTTGCTTCTGATTCCATATCCATATTTAGTGAGCGACTTACCTACTTTTCCAAGGATCGGCGTGTTCTGTTTGGGAAAGTAACTTATTTGAACTACACATTTCAGGATCGCTGGGAGACTCTAGAAGTGTTATTCCAGACAGCTCTTTTCTCCAAGTCTTTCCATAGTGCTGAGAAATATCCATTCTATGTGTTCTACCTTAAACAAATATACGAGATCCAGGCTGTTTCTTGCATGGGAGCAAAATTTATACTCCTGTTAATCAAAGCCTTTGTTCACGATGGGAATTCCTTTTCCTTTGCTTTCGGTATGAGATGCTTCTTCTAACTTGGGGCGGGTGGCGGGGTGGTGGTGGCGGGCGGGCGGGCGAATGAAATGATACTACGAAAATGCATTGGACCGTACTGAGGAAAGCATGGAAACCACAATATTTTTGTCGTATTGGTTGTGCAGAATGATGCCATTTGCATTGTCCTCTATTTACTGTTGCCCGAAGGCATTGAAATCATGCTCAGTTTTGGAAAAATGTTCCCCTTCAACATTCGGTAGTTTCCTGCAAAGAAGCAGCTCAGGGGTTCCTGCTGTGATCTTTTGTTATGCGCGGAGCCCTTCCTGTCCATTGGCATGAAGTGTGAGATTTGCGTTTAAAAAATGCAAAAAATATATTAATGGATTGGTTTTCAAACAAAGGTTTTTGTTTCTTCAGTGAATGATGCCTTAGAACAGTAGTGGCGAACCTATGGCATGTGCGCTATAGGGGGAACTCAGAGCTCTCTGTGGACATGCGCTCCCTCACCAAAGCACAGAGTTTGTCCCATCCCTCTGCCCAGCAGCCCAATGGCAGCACTTCCTCCCTCCCCCAGCACAGAGTTCACCCTGCCCCACTGCCCAGCAGCCCAATGGGAGTGCATCCTTCCTCCCCCAGCACAGAGTTCACCCCGTCCCTCTGCCTAGCAGACCAATGGGAGTGCTTCCCCCCAGCACAGAGTTCGCCCCACCCCTCAGCGGGGCTGATAGTAGCCTGTTAAGTTTGGGCACTCGCTCTCTAAATGGTTCGCCATCACTGCCTTAGAACTTTCATAATAAAAATATAGGTTGCATGTCATCAAGTGCGTCGATGAACATCATTGCATGGTGTGCAAATATTTGCTTCTTAGCCTCAACGTGGTAACATAGAATATATGGGCAGTCTTCTAAATATGAGAAAATGAAATATTAGAAAGAGGACACCTGGGAATTCTTTGCTTTCTCAAAGGCCCGTGGAATTGCTACTAACAACATTCTTTTAAGGCATGTTTTGGGATCAGTAAAGGTAAAGGTGACCCTTGCTCAAAAGCCAGTCATATCTGACTGTAGGGTTCAGTGCTCATCTCTGTTAATAGCCGAAGAGCCAGTGCTGCCTGTTGTTTCCATGGTCATGTGGCAGGCATGACACCAGAGTGCACGGAACACTGTTTCCCTTCCCACTGAAGTAGTCCCACATTATCTACTTGCAATTTCTTGCTTTCGAACTGATAGGTTGTCTGGAGCAGGGGAAAAAGATGGGAGCTCACGCCGTCCTGCAGCATTCGGGTCTCGAACTGCTGACCTGCTGCCTTCCAGTCAGCATCTTAACCACTTGAGCTACTGCAGTCCCTGGGATTTGGGATTAGGTTTATGTATTTGTGTATGTGCTTTTTGCAATATTTTATTTGCAGAAGCCAAACGGGTGGGCTGTTAGTTATTCTCTTGCTTGCAAAAACTTTTTTCCCCAGACCCGTCCAGCCTTATTAAATCTATTTTTCAAGCTGTCACTTACGTGGCCCTTAGTGGCTGGGGAGTCGGATGTTTTCCGTGAGCCCCGGACGCCCGAGAGCTTGTTTTCAATTGCAGGAGCACTTCACACCAGCCGTTGTGAATTAAATACTCCCGGCGACCCTTTGCCCTCTTGCCTCTTAAATTCATGCTTTAAAAACAGCTTAATGAGGGGTTTACTGGCCCAATTGAAAGTTTTTATTAAAACCTATTAGGGTGCGAGAGAGTAGCCCGTTGGAAGGAAACAATTAGCCCAGAGCGAGCCTTGATTCTCTTTCGCACAACTGGCCCCCAGCCATGCCAGCCAGGTTCCCACTAAACTGTTTCCAGATCTGCCTACGGGATCCTTCCACGGGATTCATATCCTCTGGCTTAATTTATGGCTTTGGGGTTTTTACATTTAATTACACGAGACAGCGACAGGCGTCACCCAACTCTCCAGCATTTGGTTGTGGCTTCACAATAAATGCCCAGTTTTGCGTTTGTTTCTCGTCTCTTTGTTTGCACGGAAAAGCATTGCTATCGAGTTCTTCGTCTTAGAAGAGGATTTTGCTGGGGTTGAAGAACATCACCCGTCTGGCCAGGTGATCCTGCTATAGTCATAGAGTAGACCAAGGGTGGCCAGCCTTGATGCTCCAGCTGTTCTTAGACTTCAATTCCCAGAAGCCCAAGTTAGCACAACAGCTGATCAGGGCTTCTGGGAATTGAAGTTCAAGAACAGCTGGAGCACCAAGGTTGGCCACCCTTGGTGTAGACCCATGATGGCAAACCTTGGCACTCCAGCTGTTCTTGGACTTCAATTCCCAGAAGCCCAAGTTAGCACAACAGCTGATCAGGGCTTCTGGGAATTGAAGTTCAAGAACAGCTGGAGCATCAAGGTTGGCCACCCTTGGTGTAGACCCATGATGGCAAACCTTGGCACTCCAGCTGTTCTTGGACTTCAGTTCCCAGAAGCCCTAGTCTGTGAATCCACAGGAATGTGTGGATCTGTGTGAATTCACAGAGATGGGGGCTTCTGGGAATTGAAGTCCAAGAACAGCTGGAGCACCAAGGTTGGCCACCCTTGGTGTAGACCCGTGATGGCAAACCATGGCACGAGCTGTTCTTGGACTTCAATTCCCAGAAGCCCTAGTCTCTGTGAATCCACAGGGATGTGTGGATCTGTGTGAATCCACAGAGACGGGGGCTTCTGGGAATTGAAGTCCAAGAACAGCTGGAGCACCAAGGTTGGCCACTCTTGGTGTAGACCCGTGATGGCAAACCTTGGCACACCAGGTGTTCTTGGACTTCAATTCCCAGAAGCCCTAGTCTCTGTGAATCCACAGGAATGTGTGGATCTGTGTGAATTCACAGAGACGGGGGCTTCTGGGAATTGAAGTCCAAGAACAGTTGGTGCACCAAGGTTGGCCACCTGTGAAGTAGACCATACTGCCAGCGACTCAACACCGATCATCAGGCAGGTGGGGGTGGTTAACTAACCTGTCCATCCTGAGGACCAGTGGCCTTGGGTGGAGAGGTCCACAGGAAAGGGTGATGGTCTTCAAGTGAATTAAATCCCACTTGAATGCATCTTGATGGAGGGCAGCAGCTTCATCCACCCTGAGCTGGGGATGATGATGACTAGTTGTGCCAAAACGGCTCAGGACCAGAAAGTGACTTGTGGATTTGGATCAGTGGTATGGGTGTCATGCTGCGATGTGGAAGGCAAATGGAAGGCCACAGCATTATATTGTCCCAAGGACAATCTTCATGGCTGATCGCCGTGAGGAGAGCCAGTATTCAGATTCAAATGCAGCACATGATGAAGAAGATAAAGAACATCAGCCCCTGTCTTTTAGAAGTCGGGAACAAAGAGCAGAACACTTTTCGGACTTCATCCTGCCCCAGGGCTTTCTCTGTGGCCCTTATGTGGGGCAACCAGAAACAAATTGGAGTGGGCCAAAAAGGATAATCTCCTGTTCTGGAAATCTTCAAAAATAGAGATTCACCTTAAACCAAGTTGTCACTTTCCGCCTTCTTTACATTGAAAAACTTCAACAACAAGATTCCTCCATTCCCTATTGCCTTTTTAGTCTTTTTAAGTGGGGTGGGAGTGGGAGGGTGGGTTGTTGGGTGGTCGAGTGAGGGTTTTTAATCTGTTTAGTTATATTTCACTGTATTTTATCTGTTTTTACCGTTGTGCGCCGCCCTGAGTTGGGTTTCCCCGAGTGGGCGGCATAAAAATCTAAGAATAAATAATAATAATAAAAATAAACAGCAGCAGCAGCAAAATAGTATTTGCATTTTGGGGGAAAAGAGCAAGACATATATTGCTTGGAAACAGCCCTGCCGTTTTTGTGCAAAATACTTGTGATATAACGGTTTTTGCTTAAAATGCAAAAAAATTGTTATTGGTTCAGCAAATGCTTGTTATACGCAAAAGCTGCTTTTTATCTGCAAAAAAAGTCTGTCTGTCTCTCTTTCCCTCCCTCCCTCTCTCCCTCTCATCTTTCTTTCTTTCTCCCCTCCCCTCTTGCTAAAAAGTGGCTCGAGATGCAAAAAGAACAAAGAATCTTGTCGTCTCCAAGCTAGGAGAAAAGTTCCAAAACATTTTCCAGTCCCACGTGCTGGAACAGAATAAGTCAAAACTCTGTGAGTTTTGTGCTGAAGATAGTATAGTAGTGGCCGCAGGGATTGTAGGCATCCTGACTTCACAATAATAACATACCTGTCAACCTTCCCGGATTGGCCGGGATTTCCCGATTTTCAGCGCCGATTTGCGCCATTTCCCGCCCGCAGCTGCCAAAACCCCGGAATTGGCAGCGGGGGGGAAAGAGGTTCTGCGCATCCCTTCTGCGCAATTCGCATTCTACGCATGCGTAGAAGGCTTCTACGCTTGCGTAGAACCCTTCTACGCTTGCGTAGAACCGCGTAGAAGGCGATCTGTGCAGAAGGGGATCGTAGAAGCCTTCTACGCATGCATACAAGGGTTCTTCGCAAGCGTAAAAGCCTTCTACGCATGCGTAAAAGCCTTCTACGCATGCGTAGAAGGCGATCTGCAAAGAACTGTTCTGCGCAGGTTGTGTAGAAGGCGACCTGCGCAGAACGGTTCTGCGCAGGTCCCGTATTTTCCGGAGCCGCGGTTGACAGGTAATAATAATAATAATAATAATAATAATAATAATAATAATAATAATAATAATAATAATTAAAAAAAACAAATCAACTCTCCCAGGCGACCCCTTCGAAATTCCTGCTCACTGCAATCTGTGTTTACCCACAGCTAAGTAAGTATATATAATTACGTCTTTTTTTTGTAAAATGACACCATTAAGATTAATTTAAATCAGGCATTGCTGGGCAGAATCCTAGACTGGTAAGTGCGATTAGAAACACAAATAAACACACTCGCCTCCCGTCCCAGAACTCCCATGCCAAATGACCGTATTTAGTGGTGGAAAAAAGGGCAGAGAATTGGAATTATGTTCTCTTCCTGCATCTTAATTCTTGAAATTAGTCTTGAACTGATAACTGCCTGGAGGCAAAATTATTAAGGGATGTTGGGAGAGAATGAAAGATAATATGTTTTGGCTTCCTCGTATCACTGGTTAGCAAATCGCTGGTGGGAAACCTTTGAAACAAAAGCCAGAGGAATCTTTTCAGTGTGAGATTTCAAGAAGGGACCTGTTCAAAGTGTTCCTAATTGCTCCGCAAACATTGTTTGCACCCACGCAGGCGGTGTGTGCGCTTCTGGAAAGCGCTGCTAAATCCTCGCATCACGGGGCGTACGGTGTCCGTATGTCAGTCCTTTCTCATATTTCTGACGGGGGCAAATCGTAAAGATAAGATACCCCGCAGTTTGCTGTGACACGCTTTGCCCCCTCCCTTAAAACCGTCCACACAATTGTAACAATCACATCTGTTACTTTTGCAGTAATAATTTCAAGACTGGCTTTCGTTCTCCATAGGCTTCCCTAGCTCTGGTTTTGTTTGTGAAGCAAGTCGACTTACAATATGTCTAATGCCGGGGTTCCCAACCTAAGGCATGCGGGCCGTATCCGGCCTGTGGCACCATTTCATGTGCCCCCCTCCAAGGGTATTTTAGAAACAAGATGGCCACCCCTTTGAAGCTATTAGGACAAAATGGCTACCCCCACCGTGCAGGCAGGGCAAAATGGCCATCTGACCCTCAAAGCTGACTGAGAGAGCGTGACCCGGCCTCCGGCTTGAAAAGTTCGGGAACCCTAAGTTTAAATGCTTAAAAGGATTTTGGCCGCTGAAGCACAATGGCTTCTTAAACTAGGTTAGGTGAGATCAGACTTGACTTTGCTAAAACAAAAGGGAAAGAAACATGGTAGTAAAACTTCCTATTTTATGTTTTTTTAGACAAGAAAGGCATGGCAGGGTGTGTCCGCCTGTAGCCGATTTTATGGGAAGCCTAGAAATGTAATTTATTGTGCCACTGACTCCTCCATATGTTAAGTATTTGGAGTTGTATTGATGCTTGGGAGCCTGGGTTGCTAGGTTCAATTTCCGCCGAAGGGAAGCATGTCCATATTTATTTTAACCCAGTAAAGCCATTCAGGGTCATTATTGGGCTTGCCTCCCTCCAGACAGGCTATGCACACCTGTGGGGGCTTTTAGCAACGGGAGCCATCTGTGAGCAGGAAGTCGGGTTGCCTTGCAACCGCATCCTAACACATGCACCGTGACCGAAGCTGAGCAAACGGGGGGTCGCGGAAGTGGGAGTTAAGGTCAGCTGTCTTGGTTGGGTCCCCCATACAATGAGATGTTCAAAAAACATGAACATATATAGCAGGAGTTCTCAACCTTTTTGAGTCGGGGGGCCGGTCACGCCGCCTGAGACAGCTTTAGGAGCCGGACAGCCCTTTTGCCCCTCCTCCACCACATGGTGTGGTGGAGGTGGTGGAGGGCCACATGAAATGGTGTTGCAGGCTGCATCTGGCCCATAGGCCACAGGTTGAGAATCCCTAATATACAGGATGCTTCTACATGTCTTTTCTTTCACTCCCTTCTTTTCACTTTTTCTTTTTGTCCTTTTTTTGGAGATGAACTGAGCGGCAACATAATAATTGAATATTGAATATCTGATAACGCCGGTCTTGTATCAGAGCATTGCTGGGATGGGTCAAAATTTTCTCCTCCATCCTGCCTTTTCCAGATGTGGTGGGCCACAAGCCACTATCCCTAGTCACAGACTTGTGGCATCGTGGACCGCAGTGGCTCAAGTGGCTAAGATGCTGACTGGGAGGCGGAAGGTCAGCAGTTTCGATTCCCGAGTACTGGAGGACGGAATGAGCCGCCGTCTTTGTCCCAGCTCCTGCCAACCTAGCAGTTCGAAAGCAAGAAATTGCAAGTAGATCAATAGGGGCCACTTCGGTGGGAAGGTAACAGCGTTCCGTACGCTAGTCATGCTTGCCACATGACCACGGAAACATCTGCTTAAGCAGGCAGCTCTGGCTCTTCGAATTTGAAACAGAGATGAGCACTGCACCCTAGAGTTGGATACGAATGGCTTTCGAACAAGGGGAATCTTTAGTACGTCAATAAAGGTTTGCTGGAGGCCCCTAGGCTTCTGCTTTCCATCGTTTGATGACCTGGAGAAAATCCCAATCAAAGATGACATGCAGCATTGATGTTATTTATTTTAACTGTTTTGCACAGTTGCACAGATTTGGAGACCCTGATGAGGAAAAATAAAAGACTTCTGACTCCTTGCTTGGAGTTGAGGAAACTTCTAGACTTATGTTGTTGAGCCTTGGCACTCCAGCTGTTCTTAGACTTCAATTCCCAGCAGCCCAGGTCAGCACTCCTGCATCAGGGCTTCTGGGAATTGAAGTTCAAGAATACCTGGAGTGCCAAGGTTGGCCACCCCTACTTTAGAGCTTCAGAATTCTAAGTTGAATTGTCTTGTTGGGACAGCCTAAATTTATGTGAAGGAAGAACCTAGACCAGTGGTGGCTAACCTTGGCTCTCCAGATGTTCTTGGACTTCAATTCCCAAAAGCCCTGATCAGCAGGAGTGCAGACTTGGGCTTCTGGGAATTGAAGTCCAAGAACAACTGGAATGCCAAGGTTGGCCATCACAGGTCTAGTTCCTCAAACTTGGCTCTCCAGATGTTCTTGAACATCAATTCCCAGAAGCCCTGATCAGCAGGAGTGCAGACTTCTGGGCTTCTGGGAATTGAAGTCCAAGAACAGCTGGAATGCCAAGGTTGGCCATCACGGGTCTAGTTCCTCAAACTTGGCTCTCCAGATGTTCTTGGACTTCAATTCCCAGTTGCCCTGATCAGCAGGAGTGCAGACTTGGGCTTCTGGGAATTGAAGTCTAAGAACACCCGGAGTGCCAAGGTTGGCCATCACGGACCTAGAGAATATTCCTTGAAGGGATATAAGAAAGAAATATAATTACCAGCTGCATGTTTGCCTTGCATAAATTCATCCAGATGGAGTTTTGTGCTTTTCCAGACTTTCCACCCCAAATTCTCCCAAATCTTGGGTCCCTTTTCTCTCCTTCCTTCCATGTTTTGGGCTCGCGAGACAAATGGCGGCTTGTGTTTGCTATCTCTTGGCTGCCTAACATTATTTTCTTTGGTACAATCTGCATCCACTTCCTGATACGAAATTTACCAGAAAACTTTATTATCTGGTACTGGGTTACATAATTGACTTCAAAGAGATTGGCGTGGGCAGGATAATTGGAAGGCAGAGTTTTTTTCATGGTGTAATTATTCATCCCGAACTCTCCGTGGCTTTAAGATTTGCTAATAACGAATCTTCGTTTCCTGAATCCCTTCACACCCCCAGGGCTTTGTGGTTTCCCCCCCTCTCCATAGCCAAGTACTGTATGTGCTGATTTCCTTCCCTGCCTTTCTAACTCCGCGGCATAGTCTACATAGCCATGCTCCTATGGAGCCATTTCGGCAAAGCAGTGCGCAGTGGAGCCTGCCGGTTTGCGTGACGTTTTTTGGCAGGCTTGGAGACCCGCAATCTCAAATAGTTCAGCATGTCTCGTTACAGATCAGAGTACATTATGCAAATTGGGGGAAAAATTAGCATCAATGTACTGAGAGCCGAAGGGTTTTGTGGTTGGGTACATGTGTCTGAGCCCTGTTTTGCACTCTTGTGTGGTAGCAAGAGCTTTGCTTCTTAGCCTTTTATCAGCTTCCTGTAAAGGGCGGATAATAATTATAATTTCAGGTCAGAAATTATTCTGGGTTGAAAGGATTTTTGTGGAAGAAACTCCGCTCAAGGGATGCCCAAAGTAGACTCCTTTCATGTCCCCAAGATCTTTTCCCACCGAAGTGGTCCCTATTTATCTAGTTGCAATTTCTTGCTTTCGAACTGCTAGGTTGGCAGGCGTTGGGACAGAGACGGATGCTCAATCCCTCATACAATATCCGGGTCTCGAACTGCCGACTTGCCGGCCTTCCAGCTAACAAGGCGAGCTTCTTAACCTCTGAGCCACTTTAGCCCCCAATAAATAATTTTTTAAACTAGGAACATCGATAGCTTTACACATAGTGCATTGGAAAGTACCGTATTTGCCGGCATATAAGACGCATCAGAGTATAAGACGCACCCCATTGTTACCAAAATAATAGGTAACTATACAGTTTAAGCTCACTATAGGTAACTATATCCAGTTTAAGATGCACTCCATTTTCCCCATGTATTTTAGGGAGGGGTGAGTCTTATAAGCCAGCAAATACAGTAGGATGCCTGTTTATCACTCTTGGGTTCTCTGTTGATCACTCTTTAGCTGACAAAGAGATCTGAGATCTTTAAAAGCATGCATACTTCCACATGTCCTTTGGTTCTGGGTTGGCCGAATAAGCATTTTGGGAACTGCGGTGGCTTAGTGGTTAAGATGCTGAACCTGATGATTGGAAGGTTGGCAGGTCAGCAGCTGGAGACCTGAGCACTGCATGACAGAGTGAGCTGCCATCTCTGTCTCAGCTCCTGCCAACCTAGCACTTGGAAAGCAAGAAACTGCAACTAGATAAATAGGTACTGCTTCGGTGGGAAAGGTAAACCGCTTTCCGTGCACTCTGGTGTCTAGGCATGCCTGCCATGTGATCACGGAAGCATCTGCAGAAGCAGACAGTGCTGGCTCTTCAGCTATGAAACAGATGAGTATTGAACCCTAGAGTCGGATATGGCTGGATTTCAATCAAGGGAGACCTAATAAACATTTCACCCCAGACTGCAATTTTGCCTACGTTGCTGTCCTTACAGTGATGGGAGGTAAAGTAAAGGTAAAGGTCGCCCTTGCTCGAAAGCCAGTCGTATACGACTCTAAGGTTCAGTGCTCATCTCTGTTTTCTAGCTGAAGAGCCAGCGCTGTCTGCAGACGTTTCCATGGACATGTGGCAGCCATGACTAGCATGGAACGCTGTTTACCTTCCCACCAAGTCCCTATTTATCTTCTTGCGATTTCTTGCTTTCAAACTGCGTGGTTGGCAGGAGCTGGGGCAGAGACAGGAGCTCACTCTGTCGTGCAGTACCCGGGAATCGAAGTCCAACCTTCCAGTCAGTGAGCTCAGCGTCCTAACCCCTTGACCCACCACAGTCCCCGTCAGTGATTGTGCAGGGCCTTCGAAGATCCAGGTTCTAATCCAGCCCTAAAACTAGCCCCCCCCCCTTTCCTTGCCTACAACACAAGACGGCCGTGAGCATAACGTGTACGTCGAGCGCCACTTACGCCACCTTGAGCTCACTGGAGGAAAAGTGGGACATCTCCCCCCACTAATAGGATAGCTAATAAAAACAAATAAGACAGAAAAGCCACCCCCCCTTGCCCCGTAACCCTGGAGTATTGGTAGCGCAGCCCTCTCTTCCCAAGAACATCCAGAGTTGGAAAGTGTTATCAGTAACTTTGGGGTCTTAAAAAAAAGTATACACGGCACAGGGGAAAGAGAAAGAATTTAGCAGAAAACTTTTAAAAGCTTCCAATTACTCTCCAGGGTAGTCATTAGAAACTACTTAGGTGACAGGAAGGCGATATCTAAGTTAATGCAGTAATAAATTAGTTCTCTCTCTACCCCCCCCTCTTTTCATTCCCCACTTTTGAGCATAGCAGTAAGTGACAGAAAAATCAGCTGAGAAGATTTGGGCTCGGCTTTTCTTTTTTGGGTTAATGTTTAAAACTTAATGGGTGTCCTGTTTCCATTTCTGTCGCTGGCTGTCATCCTAGATCACTGTGTCATTACATTTAATTACTCCCATCTTGAGGTAGATGAAGTGGTTTTGATCTATGCACAGGAGAGGCTCTCTGAAGTCTAGTCGGAGCTCCCCTGGCCTGGGTGCAGGTTGTGGTGGCTCAGCGGTTAAGAAGCTCGCCTTGTTAGCTGGAAGGCTGGCAGGTCGAGACCCGGGGAGGGCATGACGGAGTGAGTGCCCGTCTCTCCCACAACTCCTGCCAACCTAGCAGTTCAAAAGCAAGAAACTGCAAGTACAGTAGATCTCCGTATAACGACCGGCGCATAGCGATGTGGCTTGGAGGGGGGAAAAGCATTCCACATGGCCATCGTTCCTATGGGAAAATCTGTACAACAATTTTCCAATGGGAAAAAACTGCTTAGTGCCAAACATCGAGGTATGGTTCCCCCCATAGGGGAAATCGTTGTACGGATTTTCCCATAGGAACGATCGTACAACGACGAAAACCGCATAGCGATCAGCTACTGTAGTTAATTAGGGACCACTTGGCGTCCCGTGTGTCTAGTCATGCCTGCCACATGACCACGGAAACGTCTGCAGAAGCGGACAGCTCTGGCTCTTTGGCTATGAAATAGAGATGAGCAACGCCGGGCAACCTCTGCTAGTTTATTATAAATCTAGGTTCTCTCAACACCCGATGGGGTAAAAGAGGAAAAGGAGGAGGAGAAGCAGAAGAAGGAGAAGAAGAAGAATCTAGGTTAAATCTAGGTTGCTAGATTTATTATCGCCAGCACCAAAACCCCTACAGAATCCTTTCCTATCATTGACCACTGGTGGAAGTTAGATGGTGGTCAGTTAAGCCACAGTTTACTAGACTTGAAAGCTGGCTTTGTGATAGATACCCTAGTCAGTTAGTTCGTTGGCTGGTTTGTTTTTATATATATACTAGCAGAGGTTGCCCGGCATTGCCGGGCTGTTTTAAATGGTGTTGAAAGGTTTTTGTTTTATGTTTATACAATTGAGGTTAGTCTGTAATTGTGATTTTTAAAATGTTTATTTATACGCACGGGTTGTTATAAACTGTGATTAGCTTTTTTTGGTTTGTTTGTTTTTTGATTAAAAAAGAGGAGAGGATGATATAATTTTTATAATTATTTTATTTAAGCAAATAATGTTTTACTCTGTGAAATTTTTTTAATAGTTGTACCTTGGATAAGAATTTTAAAAATGTGTAAGTATATGTTTGTTTAAATTTAATTTTTTAAAACTGTGTTAAGATGTTTTGACTTGTTTTTGAGTGAAAACTGTATACAGGATTTTAGAAATGTTTGTATTGTATTATTTAGTTATTTCTTTCTGTGAATATTTTTGACTGTTTTTTCTCCTGTGGCCTCTGGGTGGGGCTGTTGAGGTTTTAATTGATTTTGACTGTTTTTCTCTACTGGCCTGTGGGTGTCGCTTCTTCCGGTAAGTAGTCTCTTTCTTTCCTCATTTGAGTTCCGGTCATCGTGGAGGAAGGTCGTTTGGGTGAGTTGTCTGGTTTAATTTCTTTTGGGATTTTTTTTAATTTGGTTTTTTTTTGGGGGGGGTGTTTGTGTGTGTTATTTCTTGTTGTTTTTGGATGTTTTTTTAATTAATGTTTTTTTTGGGGGGGTAAGTAATTTTTTTGGGTGTGTGTATTTGTGTGTGTTATTTCTTGTTGTTTTTGGATGTTTTTTTAAATTAATGTTTTTTTTGGGGTAAGTAAAGTCAGCAGGCACAGTGCCATCCGCTGGCTTTGCTTATCTGGGAATGGGTTTACTTTCAAGGGGGGTGGGGGGCGGCGAAGGCACCATTGCCTTTGCCCCTGCTTGAGAGTGAAACTCTTTTGGGGTAAGTAAAGTCAGCGGGCGCAGCGGTGTCCGCTGGCTTTGCTTACTTGGGAATGCGTTCACTTTCAAGGTTGGGCGAAGGAAATGATGCCTTCGCCCTCCCTTGTAAGTGAAACACTTACTGTTAAAGTAAAGGCAACGGGTGGAGCGCCGTCCGGTGCCTTCGCTTTGGGGAGGAATTGTTTTCCTTGTACTCCCTCTGATTTGTGG
The DNA here is from genome assembly GCA_035047345.1 of Bradypodion ventrale. NCBI lineage: Eukaryota > Metazoa > Chordata > Lepidosauria > Squamata > Chamaeleonidae > Bradypodion > Bradypodion ventrale. The sequence goes on along the minus strand of JAWDJE010000014.1, from coordinate 22,560,721 downwards.
TTTTTTTGCAACCTGGCTCCACTTTTGTTGAGGCCGGGGGTGGTCTTGGTGTGTCTTCGGCGGGGTAGCGTGGAGGAGAGGGAGTCCCTCTCCTCCCCGTTGCTCCATGCATGAACGCCGGCGAGTGTTTGCGTGGACTTGCGTTGACGTGGTTTTAATTTGTATTTTTCGCACGGCGGCTTCCTCAGCGTTCTGCACGCTCATGGCACGCACGACGCTGGGGCTTGTAGTTATGGGTTTGTGCTTTGTGTTTGTGCTGCGTTTTTTAAAATGGTTTTATTTTGATTGGCCGCGGCGCATTTCCGAACGTTCCTTGCGCCGCGCCGCGCCAGAGCCTCTCAGCCTGATTGGCTCTGGCACGGTGCAAGGAATGTTGGGAAATGAAGTTGTTTCCCTTTTTTCGCGTTTGTGGGGCTGTTGCCCCACTGCCAGTTTTCTAAATTCTTTGTTGACCTGCGGACCCAGTTCGCCCATGTGCACGAATGGAGGGTGCGGGTTATTAGGGCGAGGCTTAGGAATCTATACCAAGTTCCAACGGTTAACCCTTGGTTTTATAGGTTAAGATGGATGGATGGATAACACACATGATCTAGGAATCCCTAGATGTGGAATGAAATTCTTAGATCCGTATCCTCTTAACAGGTACACCATATGGATTTTCTGGAGAGACCCTCTGAGTGTGTTCCCGTTACCAGCCAGAAGAGCAGAATATGTTTGTTACCAACAATTGCTTAGACCAGGGGTCAACAAACCTGGCTCTCCAGGTGTTCTTGGACTTCAATTCCCAGAAGCCCAAGTCAGCACACCAGTTGATCAGGGTTTCTGGGAATTGAAGCTCCAAGGTTGCACCACCGCTGGAGTAGACCATGCTGCCAATGACTCAATGCCGATCATCAGGCAGTGGTTAACTAACTTGTCCATCCTGAGGTCTAATGGGTTTGAGTGGAGAAGTCAACAGAGAAGGCTGATGGTCCTCAAGTGGATTACATCTAGTAGACCTGCTGATCAGGTCTTCTGGGAATTGAAGTCCAAGAACATCTGGAGAGCCACATTTGCTGGCCCCTGGCCTTAGACTATAACTTTCATGGATTCCTCACTCCGGTTTATCAATGTAACTAGAAAGGTTAGACCGGTGTTTCCCAATTCCTTCTGGGAATTGAAGTCTCCCAGGGTTGCATGGGTCCCACGTTGGGAGCCACTGGGTTAGAGTCTCTTTTGCCCCCATGTGTTAAAATAAGAGCAGAAAGTCTGAAATATCCCTTTTGTTAATTCCGCCATGCCAAATTCTTGAAAACCAGACTTGGAAGTGATACGGTCCCATGTAAGGGCCAGCGTTTCCCCAAAGCCACTGGGTAGGTGAGAAAATATGTTTGGTGATGGCCAGCCGAAATTTGAACAAGGCGATGAGTGATTGGGTTTTTAAAAAACCCTATTCTGTGCGTCTCATGATGTAGGGTTGGGGAACTGTTGGGTTTTTATTAGGGTTATTGAGATACATTTGGGAGGTATCAAGAGGAACTTCAGAAAGCCATGGCGCCAATGGCATTTTGGAGCTTAGGCTGATAGACTCTTAACCAGGGGTTCTCAATCTTTTCGAGCCGAGGGCCGGGTCATGCTCCCTTAGACAGCTTTGGGGGCTGGACGGCCAGTTCACCCTGCCTGCCACATATGGCACTTCTGGATGTGTCGGAGTCGGTGGGGCCCCACATGAAATGGTGTTCTGGGCTGCATCTGGCCCCCGGGCCGTAGGTTGAGAACCCCTGCTCTAAACTGTGCAAACTCCACCGGGAAATTTCTCTTTAGGTGTTGCGTTGAAAAGGTCCCTTGGCCACCTTCAACTCTTCATCCGTTTCCTTGTCAAAGAGACGTGATGGATTGGCCTTGATACTCAAGTTTTCCTCTTTCGTAAACCAAGTCGGGCCGTAAAACGAAGTGCCCCCTCCATGTCCAATCACAATTTGCAGCTCCCTTTAGAATTAAGGGGTCGTGCCCCCCCATCTCTCTCTCTCTTTTTAAAAAAATACAGCTTTTCTTTCTGCGTGTAGGAATTGGCCTGGTGTTGGGAGAGGTTTCCGTCTTAGGTAGACGTTGCGGTGAAATGAAACGGGAGCTGATACATTGCAAATTGCAAATTTAAATTGTTTATTTAATACGACAGACCTCAAGTACCCAAGGACCAGATGCAGAGGAACTGTGAAGCGGACCCTCGCTTAACAAATTTAATGCGTTTTCTGGGACCTTTTGTACTACAAAAAATTTGTAAAGCAAATTACCCATTAAATGCAGTTTCCCATTGGAATGCATTGGAAACCAAAAATTTGTTAGCTGAAATGGTTTCCCATAGGAATGCATTGAAAACCAATTACTGTACTGTAATCCGTTCCGAAATGTTTTTATTAACCGAGCCACTATTTTCTATGTGAATTTTGTGTTAAGCGAGCCACTTGTGAAGTGAGGGTCCACTGTACATTTTTTTCCGTTGGCAAGACCACTGATAAAGAAAGAACAGAAAGAAGAGACATAAAGAGAGAGGAAGATAAATTTTAGGGCCTTATTAATAAATAGGGGCTAAGGTGGCTCAGTGGTTAAGAAGCTCGCCTTGTTAGCTGGAAGGCCGGCAAGTCGGCAGCTCAAGACCCGGGTACTGCATAACGGATTGAGTGCCCGTCTCTGTCCCGGCTCTTGGGGACATAAAAGGAGCCTTATTTGGGCGTTCCCTGAGCAGAGTTTCTTCCGCAAAAATCCTTTCAACCCAGAATAATTTCTGATATGAAATTATTATTATCATTAATAAATAATTATTGTGATGGGTGAACATATAAGCAAGGTTCTCATAGGTGGAAATGAGTTTTAGAGAATTGCAGATTCTGGGCAGGCAGCAAAAATCCTAGAAAAATATGAGTGATGGACCAGTTAGAGGAAAAATAAAATAAAATAAAATAAAATTACACTGGAATGGAATGAGCTCCTGTCTTTCTCCCAGTCGTATCAGAATCTAGGGTTCAGTGCTCATCTCCATTTATAGCCAAAGCCAGCACTGTCTGCATCTGCAGACGTTTCCGTGGACATGTGGCAGGGCCGTCTCAACACCAGAGTGCATGGAATACTGTTTACCTTCCCACCGAAGTGGCCCCTATTTATCTACTTGCAATTTCTTGCTTTCGAACTGCTAGGTTGGCAGGAGCTGGGACAGAGGCAGGAGCTAACTCTATCATGCAGTACCCGGGAATTGAACTGCTGACCTTTCAGCTAGCGAGTTCATTGTCTGAACCACTTGAGCCACTGTAGTCCCCTCAGTTTCAGTAGATCTCGTCTAACTGGCGCTGGCAGTTAACATGCAGTACCCGGGAACTGAACTTCTGGTTAATGCTGAGCAGGAGCAATGCAAAGTTTCAGCAAACAGATGTTTGGGTGGGCGAAGCGTCAGACTCTAAGCTTGAGTTGTGTATTCTCCAAGTGCAGGATTGTGGTGGTTTTGGACAAACAAAGGAAAATGATACCAATAGCCCCAAAAGCGACTTTTCTGTAGGGTAAGAGGAGGTGGAGGGGGAAATAGCAGAAGTGGTGTTAGTTGGTCTAGGTGCAAATTGGCTGCTTTCCCCCTTGCACCCCGTGAGCTGCACGTCCCGAGGGTTCGAAACACGTGTGAGGCGGCTGCAGGCGTTGAAATCTGTGCCGGTTTTTAATTTTATTCCGTCTTCGATTGCATCCCTCCACCCGCCCTCGACTCTGCCCGAGATAACAGTAGGGCTCATTGTCTGGGGCTCTTTGCAGCTGCTGAAATTTGACGAGGTCCAAACGAAGCGAACGGGAGCAGGTGGGTCAGCGAGGCGACCCTTTCGTTCCCAGAAGTATCAGTGTGCAGTCTCGGTGGTGGTGGTGGTGCTACGGAGAGCCCGGGCGGGCGAAGGCAGGCCTTGGTCGCCTTCACAAAGTTCATTTTTCTCCCTGGGTAGAAGGGACTGCGGTGGCTTGGTGGTTAAGATGCTGAACTTGACAACTGGAAGGTTGGCATGGCAGCAGTTTGAGACCCGAGCGCTGCGCGACGGAGTGAGCCCCCATCTCTGTCCCAGTTCCTGCCAACCTAGCAGTTCGAAAGCAAGAAATTGCAACTAGATGAATAGGTACCACTTTGGTGGGAAGGTAAACAGTGTTCCGTGCGCTCCAGTGTCTAGTCATGGCTGCCACACGTCCATGGAAATGTTTGCAGACACAGACAGTGTTTGTGGCTATAAACAGAGCTGAGCACTGAACCCTAGAGTTGGATACGACTGGCTTTCGAACAAAGGCAACCTTTACCTAAAAGAGAGGTTGTGGTGTTTGTTTTGACAAAAGCCCTCTTTCCTACTAGGTTGTGTTTTGCCCAGGGCTTAGAGGTATTTGGGGGTAGCTCCATCAGTTTGGAGGGACTACTGTGGCTTAGTGGTTAAGACGCTGAACTTGATCACTAGAAGTTTGGCAGGTCAGTTCAAGACCCGAGTGCTCTGTGACGGAGTGAGTTCCCATCTCCTGCCAACCTAGCAGTTCGAAAGCAAGAAATTGCAAGTAGATAAATAGGTCCTGCCTTGGCAGGAAGGGTAACAGTGTTCCATGCACTCCGGCATCCAGTCACGTCCAGTTTCCTGACCCCTGGTCTAGGCAACAGGTTCTATAAGACTTGATGGTGTAATGTGGTTTGAAAACAAAATAATAAGCTACAGCCGGGGAAATGGACATAAAAGGATTTCTTTCTTAAGATCTCAAGGTGACTTTCAAAGATGCGACTATCACAGTGAGGTGAAGAAGCAAACCCTGTCAGGTCAACAGTTCGATGCTGCGTGATGGAGAGTGTGCCCGTTGCCTGTCCCAGCACCTGCCAACATTGCAGTTTGAAAGCAAGAAATTGTAAGTAGATATATAGGTACCGCTTTGGTGGGAAGATAAACAGCATTCCGTGCACCCCGGTGCCCAGCCATGTTTGCCACATGACCATGGAAATGCTCTTTGGCTATAAACAGAGATGAGCACTGAACCCTAGAGTTGGATACGACTTCATGGCATACAGTGGTACACAATGGTTGGATCGCACGACAGGTAGGTTTACAAATCAGTGCAGCTTTACACTGTGCTGGCCAGCCAGGTTTTACCAGTTTCACTCCCCCACTGAGTTTCTGTAGCCGAGCGGGGATTTGAACCCAGACCTCCTGAGTCCTAGCCGGTCACTCTTATCTACCCCACCATACTGGCTGTTGTGGTTTTCTCCTAAAGCAGTGGTGGCGAACCTAGGGCACACGTGCCAGAGGTGGCACCCGCAGCCCTCTCTGTGGGCGCCCGTGCAGTCACCCCAGCACAGCGTTTGCCCCGCCCCTCTGCCCAGCAGCCCAATGGGAGCACTTCCTCTCCCCAGCACATAGTGCACCCCACCCACCCCTGCCCATCAGCCCAATGGGAGCATTTCCTTCCTCCCCTGTTGCTGTGCTGGCACTTTGTGATAATTAAGTGGGTTTTGGGTTGCAATTTGGGCACTCGGTCTCTAAAAGGTTCGCCATCACTGACCTAAACCATTGCCTTTTTTTGGAGCCCACTGGTAGAAAACTCACCAATGTTTACACACATTTTATGGCATTTGGGTTCGTCATAAGCAAGCCCTTGTTTCAACTGTGGCGTACAGTTTTTCTAAGTTACTTTTTCATTCAACTATAAAGGGAATTGGCACAGATTTGGAGAAGCTAACTCTGCCTCTCTGCCCTGACTCTTAAGCACTATTCATCCCATGCTCAGCTGTTGCTGAAGTCAGTAGATAATTTAAGATACCACACACCCACACACACCCTCCTTTTCTTTAAACAGCTGGGATGGTCTCTCTTTACTTCTGGCTGGCTTGCCAATCCAATTCTTGCCCGTCCCCGTCTTTCCAGCTGCGTGAAGGAACAACCCAATCCCCTCCTAAATTCATGCGCTGGCACGGTTTGAAATAAGAATTTTGGAACATCCCCAGAAGATGCCATCGCTAAGAATTCAGATCTAGAATAATGCCAGGCAGGTGCCGTGGAGTTCAGAGTTCAGGCTTGCAAACGAAGGAACCAGGTACAGTGGTACATGACGGTGGGCTAGTTGTTGTTGTTCAGTTGCATAGTCAAGTCCGACCCTTTGTGACCCCATGGACCACCACACGCCAGGCAACCCTATCCTCTACCATCCTCCTCAACCTGCCAGTTTTGTGCCCACTGTGTCAACAATACCATCCCGCCATCTCATCTTTGGCCGCCCCCTTCTTCTTTTGTCCTCCACCTTTCCCAGCATCAAGGCTTTCTCAAGTGAATCCTCTCTTCTCATTTGATGACCAAAGTACTTCATCTTCACCATTGGACCTTCCAAGGAACAGTCAGGGTTGATTTCTTTTAAGATCGACATAGTCGTGTAGAGTTAGAAACAACAACACCAAAATTCATCTAGGACAATGATGTTGAACCTTGGCACTCCAGCTGTTCTCCAATTTTAATTTCCAGAAGCCTAAGTCCCTGTGAATCCACACAAATGGGTTTACTATGTGTATGTGCTGTTCTTGGACTTCGATTCCCAGAAGCCCAAGTCCCTGTGAATCCACACAAATGGGTTTACTGCACGGACTACAGTAAACCCATTTGTGCGGATTCACAGGGACTTGGGCTTCTGGGAATTGAAGTCCAAGAACAGCTGGAGTACCAATGTTCGCCATCACAGATCTAGGACAATCTCTTGCCAGTCCAAGAATCTACAGCTAAATGACCCCTGACAGATGGTCAAGCAAGATTTGTTGAAAACCTTCTGGTGAAGAAGGATCTGCCATCTTTTGAGAAGATCATCTCCACCCTAAAGGTAAAGGTAAAGGTTACCCTTGCTCAAAAAGCCAGTCGTATCCAACTCTAGGGTGCAGTGCTCATCTCTGTTTCAAAGCCGAAGAGCCAGCGCTGTCGCTTCTGCAGACATTTCCGTGGTCATGTGGTAGGCATGACTAGATAGCGGAGTGCACAGAACGCTGTTACCTTCTCACCAAAGTGGTCCCTATTTACTTGCAATTTCTTGCTTTCGAACTGCTAGGTTGGCAGGAGCTGGGGCAGAGACGGGAGCTCATTCCGTCCTGCAGTACTCGGGAATCGAACTGCTGACCTTCCGCCTCCCAGTCAGCGTCTTGGCCACTTGAGCCACTGCAGTCCCTCAGCTCCACCCTAAAAGAGCTCATTCCATCTGGACGTTCTCCCTAGCGTTTGGTGAAAATCTCCTTAGCTTGGATCCACAGCCACAGAAAACAAACTTGCTTTCTCTAGTGCACTAAAGGTAAAGGTCTCTCTTGCTTAAAAGCCGGTTGTGTCCAAATCTTGGAGGTGGTGCTCATCTCCATTTGTAGCCAAAGAGCCTGCACCGTCTGCATCTGCAGATATTTCCATGGTCATGTGGCAGGGATGACTAGATGCCGGAGTGCATGGAACCATATTACCTTTCCCACTGAAGCGAACCCATTTGCAGTATCTATTTGCAATTTCATGCTTTCGAACTGCTAGGTTGTCAGGAGCTGGGACAGAGACAGGTGCTCACTCTGTCATGCAGCGCTTGGGTCTTGAACTGCTGATCTGCTAACCTTCTGGTCATTAAGCTCAGCATCTTAACCACTAAGCCGCAATGGCCCATATGTCTAGGACACTACAGTCCTTCAAATTCTCAAGGTCAGCTGAGGTATCATGTTCAATCTTCTCTTCTCTTACCCAAATCTCCTTAACTAGTCCTCACTCAGTTCACTTTCAAGATCTTTGCCCTTCTTGGCTGTCCCAAGTGTCCCAGGTTGATACTATCTGGAGGAACATGTTTTGCTCATCCTTTTCTCTGGCTCTTCTGGGATTTTGTACTCGGTTAATCCAATGTTTCCCAACCTTTGAGTTTTGGACTTCGATTCCCAGAAGCCTAAGTCAATTCCCCAAAGCACTGATCAGCCAATGTTCTGACTTAGGCTTCTGGGAATTGAAGTTCCCCTGTGGGACCTGGGCTCCACGTTGGGAACCACTGGGTTAACCCATGGCTTCAGTGCCTTGTTGCATTGGGCCTCATGTACCTCAGCATTAGGTGTCATAGATGGAAGGATAGGATCTGATGTTGCTGAACTTCATTAGCTCTTGATGGCCTAGCTCAATGGTGGTGAACCTATGGCACGCGTGCCAGAGGCGCCACTCTGAGCCCTCTCTGTGGGCACGTGCACCATCACCCCAGCACAGTTTGCCCCGCCCCTCTGTCCATCAGCCCAATGGGAGCGCTTCCTCCCCACAGCACAGAATTTAACCTGCCTCTCTGCCTAGCAGCCCAATGGAAGCCCTTCCTACCCCCCAGCAAAGGGTTCACCCCGCCCCTCTGCCCAACAGACAAATGATAGTGCTTCTTCCCTACCCCAGCACAGAGCTTGCCCTGCCCCATGGCCCAGCAGCCCAATGGGAGTGTTTTCTCCCTACCACAGCACAGAACATCCTCCATCCTTCTGCCCAGCAGCCCAATGGGAGTGCTCCCTCCCCCCAGCACAGAGTTCACCCCGCCCCTCTGTTGGGCACTCGGTCTCTAAAAGGTTCGCCATCACTCGCCTACCTGATGGTGAAACATGATGAGAACCACAGCTGGTCAACCTCTTGGGTTGGTTTCCTTTTCTTAATTCTTAGGTGTGTGCTGAGCATTGTTGGGTGACTTGTTGACAATGGAATGTACTTCTTGGAGTTACGAGGACCACAACACTCAGAGGATTGGGGATGTGATGGATGACTGATGTGCCTTCTGTGGTCTATCCATATTGGGAGGTTTTTTTTCCAAATCTCGCATGTACAGTGGTGTCTCTGGGATAGGGCTGTGCTCATTAGCATATGAAAAGGTCCCCGATAACATTGGGATTCTTGTGCCGACTGAATGGAGGAAGATGGACTGCCTTTTGGGTGCCAGTTCTGAGCCCGCGGCTGCTCTCCATAGCTGCCTTCAGAAACAATTAACCTTTCAAACTCTGCCCGGCTCCGTTGCTTTTCGGGTGCAGCTGCTACCGCGACGGGCCGATTGCGTCCCCCTCCTGCCAAGCTGTTGGGTCTTGGTGGCCAGCGTGATCGCCTAGAAATGCAGGATGTGAGCAGAAAAGAATTCTTTCACTCCCTGACTTTTTTTTAATCGACAAAGCAAAATAGTAATTGCAATTTAATTGAAGGGGAACCGTTGGGTCTATGTTTCTTGGGGAAGGGGCGGCTCCATTCATTGTTTTTCTTTCAATCTTTGTTCAAACACTTTGCTTGACAACTGATTCTGCAGTGCTTCCAATCATGCAGCTGCTTAAGCACTAATTTCCAAACCATAGGCTAGTAGGGGATGGGACAATGCTTTGAGAGACCCATTGCCATCTTCCATCCAAAACAAATGCAGCCTCCTTCCCACGAGTCTACCTGTTGTCTTTCTGTATGCTTTTCTGTTCTGACTTGCCTTCGACTTTGCTCCACGCAAAGCCATCTTGCTGTCTCTCTGTATGAATTCTCAGTTGTTCCACATGTGTCCTGTGTCTGCTCCTTGATCCTAAAGCAGGGGTTCCCAACCTTTTCAAGCTGGGGGCCGGGTCACGCTCTCTCTGCCAGCTTCGAGGGCCGGATGGCCATTTTGCCTTGCCTGCACAATGGGGGTGGCCATTTTGTCCCAACAGCTTCAAATGGGTGGTCATTTTGTTTCTTGAATGCCCTTGGAGTGGTGGCGGGAGCACAAGAAATGGTGCCGGGGGCTCCATCCAGCCTGCGGACCATAGGTTGGGAACCCCTGTCCTAAAGTATGTCGCCACTCATTTGGGTAAGAAAATCATACCTTGGAAATGAACTCGTACAGAGATGCAGACTGTGAGCTCTTAGGACAGGTCACTGTTAGATTAACATACCTGTCAACCTTCCCGGATTGGCCGGGATTTTCCGGTTTTCGGCGCCGATTTGCGCCATTTCCCGCCCCGCGCTGCCGAAACCCCGGAATTTGGCAGCGGGGGAAAGGAGGTACTGCGCAGCCCTTCTGTGCAGGTCGCCTTCTACGCATGCATAGAAGGGTTTTACGCTTAGAAGGCTACGCATGCGTAGAAGGGGGATACGCAAGCATAAAACCCTTCTACACATGCGTAGAAGGCGACTTGCGCAGAACTGTTCTGCGCAGGTCCCGGATGGGCTGGAGCCGCGGTTGACAGGTATGTAGATTAACTTCATGACATCTAGGCGATACGGATGTGTTCTTTACATTTTAATTCAGTCCTTTTTGTTAAAACAATCACAAAAAATAAATATTGTCCGCTACTTGTTCTGTAATCTATGTGTCCTATACTAAATCAAGTGTGCTAAATTCAAACCTAAAGTCCGATTCTGCCTAGGACACCAGGATCATAAATTAGCAAATCTCACCCTCTTGCTTAAGTTCTTAGATTGATCATACGGAGTATATTTTCCACAAACGTAGCAAAAATTGTCCGGTTCATTAACACAGCTGTGCTGACTCATCTTTAGCTCAAAACAGACTCACTCTGGCTTAGCTGTGCTATCCAATAAGATGGATCTGCACTAAGGACAAGCCCTTGGTCCATCTCGCCTTATAGACCTATTTCTGACGCCAGCTCACTGACTTGCCCGGCCGCTGCTGGAACATGCATGCCACCAGGGGATGTGATTCAGCTGAGGCAGCAGCAGGCATAGTGTTAGCTGCAAGTGTTATAATGTTGACATGTAAAAATACATTACCCAATCACCGACCATTTGATCAGCTATAGCACGCCTTAAAATCTGTACGTGATAGACAAATTCCGAGTTCAGATTTGGAATCACTTGATAGCATGTAAATCACATGTTATTCCCAGTAGCCAATGCAGTATTATTTATAGTACATTAGAGAAAAGGGGAAACTTGGGGTAAGAAAAAGCCCTGATAATCCAATATTGCAACCAGTGTCCAACCCAAAAGTCACACATGGATAATCTGGGACCGATGTGACCTTTGGAGATGGTACATATGCTCTCCTGAATACACCTAGTTCAGTAACAATATCAGTATTTTTATCCACCATCCGTACGACATGCTTCTGTTCTCATACGGTAAAAGTGATGTTCTCTGGACTATCCATTCCTTTTTATCTCTTTTAAAAACATAGTTTATTTCAGTATTGGTTTGTCCTGTGTGTTGCTGAGTTTAGCGCTATTGTTTAGCTACCTGAAAACATTTGATTAACACTGTGGGACCTTGTCAAACCTCCTGTGATTGGCAAATTAGTTTGCTTTGTTGTGTGATTGATCGTTAGCACGGGCTTTGATTGCGAGGGCGGTTGCTTAATTATGAGGGTCTGCCATCTGTTTAATTGGAAGAAACACACATATTAACTTACATATATGGCAACATGGAAGTGTCTGTATCTTTGCACTGTGGCACTATATACATTGCTGACATCAATGATACTTGCCAATTAATTTCCTAAGCATTTTAATTTATTTATTTAGACTAGGATTTTCTTACATGCGCCCAAAACAGCTTTTGCTAGTTTGCTATGCATTTCTAGTAGCTGAGACCCTGATGCGCTGCAGGTAGTCAAAAGTTGCCTGAGGTTTCACGGGAGCTCTTCCAGGGTGCTAAACTCTGTTCCTCAAATGGGTTTGGAACTTTGGATAGCTTCTTTAAATTTTAAACTAAAGTCCGGAACAAAAAAATCACGAAACCTCGTGAAATAAGAGTCCACCAGCTGCGAGCGCAGAGCATCCTTGCTTTAAGACAGTGGTTCCAAACCTAAGGCCCTCGACGCCATTTCATGTGCCCCCACCCACTCCTCCAAGGGCATCCGAGAAACAAAATAGCTGTCCCTTTGAAGCTGTTGGGACAAAATGGCCACCCCATCTGGCAGGTAGTGCAAAATGGACGTTCAGCCCCCAAACCTGACTGAGAGACATAGCTGTCAAGTATCCCTTATTGGCCGGGAAAACCCCTTATTTTACCCTCTTTCCCGCCGTCATCTCTTATTAATTAAACTGCAATGCCCTATTGCCGCCATTGGAGGGCAGCACAGGATAAGCATAGCTGTCAAGTATCCCTTATTGGCCGGGAAATTTACCTTATTTCCAAATCCAAAACTTGACAGGTATGCTGAGAGAGCATGACCCGGTCCCTGGCTTGGAAAGGTTGGGAACACCTGCTTTAAGCAAAGGAGAGGGCTGGCCGTTGAGAACACAACAATTTGTTTTCTCTTCCTCCTCTTCCTTTGCACCTTCGGGTGTCGAGGGAGATTCAAGGTTCTTGTTCTGGCACTTCTAGCGGCATCCACCAGCATTATTTGATGTTCTTGTAATATTTCTTTGACGTTGTCTCTCACCTTCCTCTGGGCCTGCATCGTGGTCTTGGTCCTTGTCCTCTTTCCACGCATGCCGTGTGAAGTATGAGATTCCAAGACATTCTTTCCAAATGGGCAAACCGCTTTGTTTTTTGAATACATAACGCATAGGTATTCGACAAATAAAAGAATACATACTCGTTGCCTGCAACTCGTATCTGAGAAAGCATTTTTTCCTGAAGCAGGAAAAATGCCATTGGCATGAATTTGTTTCAGGTGGATCCCAGTTTGCCATGAAGTGATCTACATGGTATGATCATGGAACCATCTCCTGCGGCATGTATGAAATGAGACATGCAGGATTTAACACCTGCAATGGACTGCCGCAGTCTTGAGGATATGGACAAGGTGCGCTTTCTCAGCCAGTCCATCTGGCATGACCTCTTCCGCCTCCATGATGACTCTTGGGAGTCCTCCTCTGCTCATTTTGCCACTGGGCCCAATAGGATGATTTCCAGTAGCATTTCCTCCACTGATGGGGACCATCACCCCACCTAAAGGGGCTCATCCGCCCATAGATGTTGGCCCCTTTAGGGAGTCAGGTTATTTACCACAGCCAAACACTCAGCGTTGAGTCACTGGCTGTACAGTCTACTCCAGTGATGGCTAACCTTGGCGCTCCAGGTGTTCTTGGACTTCACTTTCCAGTAGTGTGATCAGCAGGAGTGCTGACTTGGGCTTCTGGCAATTGAAGTCCAAGAACCCCTAGAGTGCCAAGGTTAGCCATCACTGGTGTACTCCATTATCATAGTGGGATGTCCAACCAGACATTTGGAATACATAGCAATACATGTATACTATGTATTTCAGGGGAGTTTTTTAATTGAATAGTTTTAGACCTGTGGTTAATCGAAACTGTGAATACTGAGGCCGCAGCTATGGAGAGTGATGTGTAGCTCCATTTTACTCAATTATCCTACTTTACCTCAAAGTCTATTCAATGACTTCTGGATGGACCAGTCATAATTTTGTCCTGGTCAGAGGCATTCGTCCTCACCCTAACTGTTTCGCTAACCATCAGCACAGTGGAATTCCTTAGGGTTCAAACATACCAGAAGTCAAACAATGCGATTTAAAAAACCCTCTTAAGGTAAAGGTAAAGGTTTCCCTTGCTCGAAAGCCAGTCGTATCCGACTCTAGGGTTCAGTGCTCATCTCTGTTTTCAAGCCGAAGAGCCAGCGCTGTCTGCTTCTGCAGACATTTCCGTGGTCATGTGGCAGGCACGACTAGACACCGGAGCGCACGGAACGCTGTTTACCTTCCCACCAAAGTGGTCCCTATTGATCTAGTTTAAAACAGATTCCAAACCTTTTCATGCTAGGAGTAGAGATGTGAAGGCTCGGAAAAAACCCGAAAAAACCCCGAGGAACACCCCCCCCCCGTTTTTTACCCGTTTTTTTCCCTGAAGCCTTTTTGGGTTTTTTCCAAAAAATTGAAAAAATTGAAAAAAATAATTTTTTTATTATTTTATTTCGTATATTTATATCCCGCCCTATTGGTGTGAACACCACTCAGGAATGGAAGGTTTTACTTTAACATGATGAATAAAATATTTTAAGTTAAAGCCAGGTTCAAATATTTTATAAATCATTTCTAAAAAAAATGTATGGTATCAGATTATTTTCAGTTTCCCCTAAAATTTCCGTTTCCCCCCGTTTCTTTCCGGAAAAAAGAACCCGTTTTTTTTCCCCCCAAGCTTCAAAATTTCCAAAAATTTTACATCTCTAGCTAGGGACCGGGTCACGCTCTCTCAGTCACCTTTGAGGGCCATTTTGCACTGCATGCACGATGGAGGTGGCCATTTTGTCCCAACAGCTTCAAAGGGGTGGCCATTTTGTTTTTCAAATGCTCTTGGAGGGGTGAGTGGTCACATGAAATGGTGCCGCAGGCTGGATCCATCCCAAGGGCTTTAGGTTGGGAACCCCTGATTTAAAACTTTAATAAGTTTTAATAACTTTGAAGAAGCCGGAAAAATTGAACATGTTCACAAAAGCCCACTTGTTTGCAACGAGCGTAAACGTGCTTCCTTGTTTCTTTCTAGGATGGGAATCTCAGCTAGTGGAGACTGGGTTTTTGGGGATCTTCCTTTGCCCCCTCTGGACCCTCTCCCGATTGCCCAAGTGTACACCTCCTTCCTGCATAGTCATCTGGGGCTATCGGTGGCTTATTTTCAGGATCATGCTTGGAGCGGTAAGTGGATGTTGGATTTTCCTTCAGTTTTGTACTTGTTAGCTCCAGAAGAAAATCTGGTCTTCAAGGAGCTGGCTTGTGGGTTGCCTGAGCGTTGCCGTACGGGCTGCACAAAAATTACCGTAGATTACCGTACGGGATTCGCGCATGCGCAGACCCATTTATGCGCGTGCATACTGGGCGGAGCCTGGGTGGAGCATTTTTTTTGAATATTTATGAGCAAAGAAAACGGAAGTAATCTGTTTTTTTCATTTTGACCCATGACGGAACCGGAAATAATCTTTTTTTAAAATTATTTTTCAAATATTACTGAAAATTACCGTACATCTCTGTACGGTAGTCGTACATCGTACGGAGGGCCAAATTACCCTACCGTACGGTACCGGATTGGCAAACTTAAAAAAAACAATATCTGTTGATTTAGGCCAGGGCCTCCCAAACTAAGGCCCATGAGCCAGATCTGGCCTGTGGCACCATTTCATGTGGCCCCCACCCCCTTCATGGGCATTCGTGAAACAAAATGGCCGCCCCTTTGAAGCTGTTGAGACAAAATAGCCACCCTCCATTGTGTAGGCAGGGCAAAATGGCCATCCGGCCTGAGAAGCTGACAGAGAGAGCTTGACCCGGCCCCTGGCTTGAAAAGGTTGGGAACCCCTGGTTTAGAAGATCACCGAGGTGGCAATTAACATATGGAATTCATTGCCACAAGGTGTGGCGAAGGCGGCTGCTACTACCTGATGGTGGAACTAGGCTAGATTATCTATCTTATCTGTCTGTCCGTCCGTCCGTCCGTCCGTCCGACGGCTTGAAAAGGTTGGGAACCCCTGATTTAGGCCAGTGATAGTTAACCTTTTGGAGACTGAGGAGGTGCGCTAATGACGTCATATGGGTGCGTACGGATGGTGCCTGCCCGCGCCCCTCCGCTGCCTCCTAGGAAGGGTGTGGGGGCATGTCTGTTCACTTCAACTCATTTCCACCTATTCCGCTGCCTCCCGGGTGGGATTTCAGCCTCCCCTCTTTCCTCCCCATTGGCAGAGGGAGAGAGAGGTGGTTGGGGAAGTGGTGCTGCCATCGGCTACAGTGGCGCGGGGCAGGGTTTGCCATAGGTTTTCCAACACTGCATTTAGGTCTTTGGTCTCAAGTCTTAAGTTTCCCATCCTTACGATTGTGGATCTTTTCTAATTCTTTCATTGCTTCCCTTCTAGTCTTCTTCTGATTTCTTAGCTGTAGTTTCCATTCGGATAGATGGGAGCCCCAAGGTACAGCAATTCAGTGTCTTCTTTTGCCAACTTGAACTCGAAGAAAGCAAACCATTCATAATAAAGGAGTGCGTGAGCGGTCAGTCTGGTCAATATTTTTCTTAGACCAGTAATTTCTGTGGATGTATTTTGTGCGTGTTTTACGTGCCCGTCAAGTTGGAAACCAACTTGCAGGCCTTTCAAGTGAAATTAGATATTAAAAGAGTGGATTTAACCATGTTCTCCCTCCCCACCCTGAGGATGTCCGAAGCTGAGCATTGATTTGCACTGGGATCTTCTGAGTCATAGTCCATTGGCCTAGCCACCAAACTACACAGGGTGTAAAGAACACTGTGTTGTATGGTTCTGGAAATTTACTCAGTCAGGCTCAAGGAAAAGCTGGTTGTTGCAAATTTAAAGAAGAAATTTCCATAATTCTTATTTAGACTACCACTGCTAGTATACTCCAGACCACAGCAGGTCTTTGGAACTCACTCAGTGTTTAAGAATTGCTACAAGCGTTTGGTTTTCCCATTTTATTGCTTAATTTTTAAATATTTTTTTTTGAGTAGTGATGCACCAAGTTAAAGATTTTCGGACCCTAACCAATGAAGGGGTGAAGTATGTTCTATTCAGGTAAAAGTCAAGGTCACTCTTGCTCAAAAACCAGTCATATCTGACCCTAGGGTCCAGTGCTCATCTCTGTTTATAGCCAAAGAGCCAGCGCTGTCTGCATCTGCAGATGTTTCCATGGACATCTGGCAGGCATGAATAAACACCAGAGTGTACAGAACGCTGTTTACCTTCCCACTAAAGTGCACACCTGTCAAGTTTTGGATTTGGAAATAAGGGAAATTTCACGGCAAATACGGGATAGTTGACAGCTATGCTTATCCTTTGCTGCCCTCCAATGGCGGCAATAGGGCAGTGCAGTCTAATTAATACGGGATAACGGCAGGGAAGAGGGTAAAATAAGGGTTTTTCCCAGCCAATACGGGATACTTGACAGCTATGCCAAAGTGGTCCGTATTTATTTGCTTGCAATTTCTTGTGTTCAAACTGCTAGGTTGTCAGGAGCTGGGACAAAAACAGGGGCTCACTCTGTCGTGCAGCACTCGGGTCTCAAACTGCTGACGTGCCGACCTTCCAGGCGTCAAGTTCAGCATCCTAACCACTAAGCCATCGCAGTCCCTATGTTCTATTTAGCTGTAGCTAAATGAACGAAAATGAAGACTATCTGGCTCTCTTAAGAGTTGTGTTGATTTCCTTGATTTTGACTTCTCTTTGGTTTACAAAAATTGCTGGCTTAAAATAAAGAAGGACGGGGTGGGGAAAATGTAACCCTGCCCATTAACACTGCCTGTTCCTGGACCCCTTCATCGTGTAATTCAAATTATTGATGGGGAAGAGGGCGAAGAGGAGGATCTGCCCCTAAAGCCCCTCCTGTTGCCCCCAAAATGACTCCACGAGAGGCACAGGGAAGGATGGGTCATCTGTTAAACCCATCAAGGCTTCCTTTCCTCTGTGTATCCAACAGCGGGGGACGACGCGAAACAGAAGGCTGCACCTGCCAGTTCTGGCCTAAGTTTAATCATCTAAAATAATTTTTCTCGAATGTTTTTTTTTCTCTGTCCAGGGTGAGGGTTTTGGGGAGGAGGGTTGGAACAGGCCTGTCTGCTGATGGACCATCAAAAGATGGTTCTCAATGCAACAGAAGGAGCAACAGGCAGCTTTCATATGTACAGTGATACCTCATACAACGTCCAAACTTGGTTCCACAAGTTTGGACTTTATATGGATTTGGACTTTGTGTGAGGCATGCAAAATCCTAGCCGCGATGCCTCATACAACGTCCAAATCCTTGCTGCGATGCCTCGTACAACGTCGTTTCCATAGAGATCCATTGTACTGTAACAGCACAGACTTCAGGGCAAAGTCAAGGAAACAGACAGGAAACTGACAGAACTTTGAGAAATCATTGTCTAAAGGCTAAAAACATTACAAAAACATGTCAAACTATCCTGATTGTCCAAGAACCTGAAGCATGCTGCAAAAATCCCAGGAATGCTTCTAAAAATTCTGACGGAAAAATTCAAAAAAATCCAAAGTCGTGCTCAAAACCACTCCTAAACACTCTTTGCCTCATGCAAAACCCACAAGAGCAATGCACGCATGCGTCCTGCCTTTTATACTGCCCAGGCACAATGCAACCTGGGAAAAACCCAATGCCTCATACAACGTCGCACGACTTTGTATGAGGCAACTTTTTTCAAGGAAAAAGCGATATTGTATGAATCCGATGTTGTATGAAGCGGACTTTGTATGAGGTATTGCTGTACTTGCAAATTCTCTCACACTAGAGACAGACTTCAAGTCTGGCCAGGATATCCTTCAATGGTGATAGAGTAGACCCTAACAATGGCCTTGGGTGGTGAAGTCCACAGGGAAAGGTGAGGTTCCCTAAATGCATTAAATCCCACTTCAATCCCTCTTGACGGAAGGCAGCAGCTTCATCCATCCTGGCCTGGCGATGATGATGCCCAAAGGTCTCAGGACCAGAAAGGGACTCGCGGATCTGGATCAGTGGTACTCGCGGATCTGGATCAGTGTCACGCTGCAATGCAGAAGGCAGATGAAAAGCCACGGCATTATATTCTCAGGACAGTCTTCATGGCTGATTGCCACGAGGATCGCCAATATTCGGAATCGGATACGGAAGAAGAAGAAGACTGTTGACTTTTTATCTCAGGGACAATATAAAATAAAAATACGGCATGGCATAGCATGAAAATAATCTGTTCATTTCTAAGCGCCTGCTGTCTGTCCCAGCTCCTGCCAGCCTAGCAGTTCAAAAGCCAGAACTTGCAGGTAGATAAAGAGGTGCTGACCTTCCAGTCAGTGAGTTCAGTGTCTTAACCACTTGAGCCACCATAGTCCCCTCAGTAGTTTCAGTAGATCTCGTCTAATTGGGGCTAGCGGTTAACATGCCGAACTGTCATTTCCACCACCCTCCCTCAAGTGGAAAGGGACTCCGAAGTACCTCTGCTTTCACTTGTTTAAATATATTACAGAGTTTTGTCCATCCCTACAACTCCTGGGGAGGGAGATTTCTTTAAAAAAAATATATATATATATATATATATATATATATATATATATATATATATATATATATATATATATATATATATATATATATATATATATATATATATATATATATATATATATATATATATATATATATATATATATATATATATATATATATATATATATATATATATATTCTGTTGTTTTGAGTTATTGTGTGTGTTTTCTTGGTCTCTAAGTGGCTAGGGATGAAATGGACTGTGAGACGGGGTGGGGAGACAAAGAGAGGCTCCCCTTCCTGTCTCCGAAATGGCTTTGAAGGAAGGAAAAGTTGGCTCTAATCGCATCAAATCTAATATTCCCAAACGCAGATTTCTTGCGTTTCTCTTCTGGAGACCAAATGGGCTGCAGAGCATGGCTTTAATTGACAGCCACGTCTTCCTCCTTTGGCCATTTTTTTCGCTTTGGAACGGGCGGTGTGGTGGTGGTGGAGAGTAATTATCCCAATTTGTTTTATTGCATTACCGTGCGCCTGGGGTAGAGCATAAAGGCTTCTTTCTTTGGACTTTCCTTTCCGTCTCTGTCCTCTGCACGGCTTTGCTGGTATTTCGTACAGGAAGAGTCAAAGGGGAACGGAGGCTTCTGTAGCAAAGCTTCATGGGAATTTGGAGAGTGAGACTGATGTTTGCAATGTTTTGACCTCTGACCTTCCAGCTGCATACGACTTTTGCTCTGCTGGGATCCCATACTTGACTTCTGAGCAAAACCTCTTTGTGCTCCTCTGATCTTGTTCCACGTGTCCGCGAAAGAGCCCTTTGGCAAGAAGACTTTGTGTACCCCCACCCCCACCCCACTTCCTCCATCTCTTTCTCTCACTCACACCCACCCTGGAGCATTTCTGTAGCATAAAAGGCTAGCAAGCCGATGGCCAAAGCTTGGCGTCTCATTTTTCTGTTCCTTAAAGCGAAGGCTCTGAAGTCAGCCAGATTCCAATTCCAATCCCATGAAATCTTATGCATTTCTCATCGTTTGTTGACCGATTGACTTAATACATTCACTTAAGCATGTTGGGAGTAGAACATCACAAGCAGGAGTCGATTTGTGGCAATTTAAAACTTCCTCCGTTTGTCCCACAGCTTTTCTGAACTCCCCGTGTAACCCTTTCCATTGTGTCAAAACCTTAGGAGCCACGGGGCTGAAGGAAACAGTCTTTAATTACTGAAAGTCAAGGTCTCTTGGAGGGGTTGCAAATAAGAGAAGATTTTGAGTCATGAAAGGCTTCTTTCTTCTGTCCTGTGACCCCCCCAGGGATTCCCATACCTGTCAACCATCCCGATTTGGCCGGGATTACCCCGTAATTCGGCACCGATTTGCGCCATTTTCCGACCCGCGCTGCCAAAACCCCGTAATTTGGCAGCGGGGGAAAGGAGGCACTACGCAGCCCATCTGCGCAGGTCACGTTGCACGCATGCGGGGAAGGGCTCTACACTTCCGTAGCTCCCTTCCACGCATGCGCGGAAGGCTACGCCGCCTGCGTAGAAGGCTACGCAAATGGGGTAGCCCTCCATGCACATGCATACAACGCGACCTGCGCAGACCCGGTCCGCGCAGGTCCCCGATTCGCCGGAGCTGCAGTTGACAGGTATGGATTCCCCATAATGAATGAGTTAGAAAAGCTGTGGGACAGGAGGAGAATGTTATTGATTACTGAAAAATCACACTTGTTGGCACAAGTTAAACACCAGAATCTCATCCAGTAGATACTTTTATCTCCCACTTTTCTTCCAATGAATTCAAAGCAATGTCCATTGTTCATTTATTTGCCATCTTTCTATCCTTACAGCAACCCTACAAGGTAGTTCAGAGTGGTGTGTGTGTATGTGTGTGTGGGGGTGAGTCCTACATTGTGGGGACTAGTAACTAACCCCACAGTAACCACACCGTGATAGCCATATCCTTCCTTTCTTCTCTTTTGGTCCATTATTGAATTTTGAAGATGCAGCTTTAATTCAACCAGGCTTTCTCTTTTATTGTCATCTTGAGTTATGCTAGTTTTTTTTGGCCTGTATTACTTCTCCCTCGACCTTTTTGGAATTCATTTCTGGTCTTGGAATCTGAAGGTTGGCTTTGTTCTCTCTCTCTCTTTTTGACACTTTTGAGAAGGGGGAAAAAAAGAGTTGAAATCCTTCATAAAAAGGAGGAAATTCAACAGATAATTTGGGGGGTGGAGTAGAGGATTATATTCCTAGCCACCACTTCTTTTCTGCCACTGAAGTCTTTGCAGGGCTCTCTGAAAAATAAAATAAGGGGAGAGCTCAACATTTGGATCATACCGGCTTAGCGCATGAATGACATTTCAATTATTTAGGGTTTATTGTTGAAATGGGGGCCTGGAAGGGCAGGTCGTAGAAGATAAAAAGAAGTGAGTTTTGTGTGACAGAAAGATGTCAACTAAAAGTTCTTTTGACACTTCACTCCCCTTTTTCTTCTTTTTTGGGGTGGCGTTGGTGGTGGGGGAGGCAATGTTAGGAAAGGGCAGAGAGAAGGATTTATGGTCCACGGGGCAACCAGGTCTCTTCCATATTCTGGTCCTATTTTGAAACTGATCTCCATTATATGCTGGTATGGAACTATCACCGGGCCTCTTCATTCTTGAATGACGGCGTCTAAGAGGTGACCTGATTGAAGTTTACAAAATCATGCACGGTGTGGACAAAGTAGATAAGGAAAAACTGTTTTCCCTATTGCACAACACTAGAACTAGGTGGCACTCCATGAAACCTTTGGGTACTAGGTCTCAAAGTAATAAGAGAAAGTACTTTTTCAGCCAGAGGATCACTGGTCTATGGAACTCCCTGCCAGAAGAAGTGGTGACAGCTGTCAGTCTTGACAGCTTGAAGAAAGGATTAGACAAGTTCATGGAGGACAAGAGGATCAATGGCTATAATTATGGATACTTAAGGACAACCTCCGGGTTGGAGAGATAGGCAGGATCTCTCTCAATGCCATTTCCAGGGAATCCTAAGCAGGTGAAGGCATCTGCTTGGGAATAATACCCTGAAGCAAATGGTGAGCCACTGTGTGAGACAGAAGGCTGGACTGAATGGGCTCCTGTGGCCTCTTCCAGCAAGGCTGTCCTTATGTTCTTATATCATAGACTGCAACTCGTATCCAAGAATGCATTTTCCCCCCGAAGCAAGAAAAATGCCATTGGCGTGAATGTGAATTTGTTTGAGGTGGATCCCAGCTGGCCATGAAGTGATCCACACACTATGATCATGGAGCCCTTTCCTGGGGCACATATGAAGTGAGACATCCAGGATTTAATCCCGGGACTGCAATGGACTGCCACAGCCTTGACAATATGGACAAGATGTGCCTTCACAGCCAGTCCATCTGGCTTGGCCTCTTCTGCCTCCATGACTGTTGGGAATCAGAGTTCCTCCTCCACTTATTTTGCTGTTGGGCCCAATGTGAAGTTTTCCAGTGGCATTTCCTCCACTGAGGGGGCCATCATCCCACTTAAAGGGGCTCATCCGCCCATAGCCATTGGCCCCTTTAGGGAGTCTGGTTAGCCACCGCTTGACACTTGGCATTGAGTCGCTGGCTGTATGGTCTACTCCATTACCATAGTGGGATGTCCGTAGATTGCAGTCTAAACAGCCTGGATCTTGGTAGCTGAGAATGAAATCTGCAGATACACTCAATGTTGGTCACATCCAGGATAGCAGTGGTGTGTTTTCCCTTTGGCGGCTCTCACCATCTCTTAAGGCACTGTCGTAGTGCTCTAACTATTAAGAGGGTTTTCTTGATATTCATCCTGTATCTGGCTTACTTTCGTTTGAATCTGTTATTACGTGTTCAGTACTGTGGGATGACTGAGAACAGATCTTCCCATTCCCCTTTATGATTATCTTTCAGTCTGGCTAGGTCATCTCACTATGGCAGGGGTTCCCAACCTACGGCCCATGGGGTGGATACGGCCCACAGCACCATTTCATGTGTCCCCACCACACCTGGAAGTGGAAGCAGACGTATTTACGCATGTGCGGGTGTATTTTATGTCAACCATAAAACACAGCTGTGCATGTGTAAACACAGACATGACTGTCGTTAATGCAGATGTGGCCACATTTATGGCAGCTGTAAATGTGCTTCCGCTTCTGGGGAGTGTGATCCGGCCCACACAGCTGCTCAGGGGGCGTGGTCAGGGCCACAGTGGAAAAAGGTTGGGGACCCCTGTGCTATGGTAATATAGTAGGCCATACTGCCAGCGACTCAACACCATGTGTCAGCCGGCAGTTGCCTCACCTGACCACCCTGAGGACTAGCGGCCTTGGGTGGAGAAGTCCACAGGGAAGGGTGATGTCCCAAAGTGGATTAAATCCACTTGAATTAATTCAGTTGTCGTCTCCATCTGCCGTGATCTTAGATATCTGACAGTTGAAATCTAGTGGGACCATCTCCGGGGGCTTTAGGAAGCCCCTCGAGTCAGCTTTCAGACAGCACAGGGCTCTACTTGTTGAGTAGGAGGAAGGAAAGAAGGAGAATAGGGTTCATTAAGCACCAGCGAAGCACTAGGTACAGTCTGATTTGTGGAGATGCAAAACAAGTCTTTTGGCTTCACTAGCAGAAGCTCACTAACACTCTTGATGCATACTAGATCCATCTTGGGTTACAAGCTCAGTTCTTCCTCCCCACATAGAAATCGGTGTGTATTGTCGGCCTCTGGGTTGTGTGCAATTGTGCTCTCTTTGCTTCCCAATGCAAGGATGACCAATGTTGCACAGAACAAACAGCCCCCCCCCCCCACATATCCTCACTTGGCACTTGCCTGTAAGGGAAAGTCTTTGCAGGGCTTTCAAAATCTTTTGTGGAGTCACAATAGCCTAAACCAGTGGTTCCTAATGTGGGGCACATGTCCCACAAGGGAGACTTCAATTCCCAGAAGCCTCAGTCAGTCCATTGACTGATCAGTGCTTTGGGGAATTGACTTAGACCTCTGGGAACTGAAGTCCAAAAAAACCAAAGGTTGGGAAACACTAACTTAAATCGATAAACTTGGGAAAGTGAGCCAATTATTTTTTCTTAGCCCTAGTCTTGTCCCATATTTGACTTAGAAGAGGCTGCAAAATGTGCTCCTAACCCTGAGAAAACAGAAAGCAAGGCTTAACTTTCCCAGCTTTCAGTTTTCCATGGTTTTTAAGTCGCAGGTGCCTGCACACGCAGCTGTGTCTTTGAAAAGTGACTTCGGAAGTCGACTGGACCCTCCGTGGCCTTTGACTCCTGGCTTCCCCTCCCTTGCTCCCTTTCAGAAGAGAGCAAAAAGATCATGAAAAGGTTTGTCTCTCATTGGCTGGCCTTTTGGTGGATTTTCTTCTGGAAGGTGTCAGGAATGAGCCTGGTGCATGTCTTTCCAAAACCATGATCTGCAATTTTTATTATTTTTATTATTTTTATTATTTTTATTATTATTATTATTATTATTATTATTATTATTGTCGTCGTCGTCGTCGTCGTCGTCGTCGTCGTCGTCGTCGTCGTCGTCGTCGTCGTCGTCGTCGTCGTCGTCGTCGTCGTCGTCGTCGTCGTCGTCGTCGTCGTCGTCGTCGTCGTCGTCGTCGTCGTCGTCGTCGTCGTCGTCGTCGTCGTCGTCGTCGTCGTCGTCGTCGTCGTCGTCGTCGTCGTCGTCGTCGTCGACGACGACGACGACGACGACGACGACGACGACGACGACGACGACGACGACGACGACGTTATGATGATGATAGAATGCCATGGAGCTATGGAGCTATGGGGGAGACAAACTAGACAAGGAAATCCAGTGGCAAGGGAAAAGTGAACAGAGGGAAATAAATAGAGTCCATTTGAAATTCCTTTCAGTATATTTGGGAGTTTTGTGATTCTTCTTCTTCTTTCGTGTTCCGACCAAACCCTGGACAGCCAAAATGAAGCCTCTTTCGTCGCTTTGGCCTTGGCCAAACTTAAGTCCTCATCGGTGCATGTTTCTGGCAGTAATTGGCAAACCAGTAAATGAGCAGGATTCTTTCTCCAGTTCCACCCAGCATGTGAACTCAACCTCCCCTACGCCGCTTGGAGGACCCTGTATAGGCTGAGGGTTGGAGTCCCTAAATGCAGGATCAACTTGCTCAAGTGGGGGCTGCTGGCGGACAACAACACACGGTGTGAATGTGGAGAGATACAAAATCTGGCTCATTTTACTGGTTTGCTGATTGTTGCCAGAAAAATTATTATTACCATTGAGGATTTAAGTTTAGCCAACGACGAAGCCAAGAAAGTGGCTTCAATTTGGCAGTCCAAAGGTTGATCTGAACATGGAAGGAGGAGGAGGGAGGAGGAGGAGGAGGAAGAGAAGAAGAAGACTCGCAGTTCAACAGTTGAGTCAGTGGGACCAATTCTAACTGGGATGGACAACAGTGTTTAGATTTTGATGGTCACTTTCTTTCTTGTCTTCTCCATAACTGCACAAGACAATGAGGGCTTTGAGAAAAGATGGCAAGGCATTCATTAAGCCCCCATTCAAAGGCCGATTCCCAGGTGTTCAGACCATCCTTTTGACGCGTGAAGCCTTCCCAAGATCTTAATCAAATTTCCCTGGAGAAGGAGACATCCCATGGACCTCCAAACCTCTCAGGCACTCAGTTCCTGCTTCGGATTCTTTGGAAGGGTGTTTCGCTTACTGGAGTAGGCTCTTCCTCTCTCCTTTTGTCTTCGTCGCTGCCGATTTCGAGGCAGTGAAATCCAATCCCAAGATTATCGCAACCACAAAATGGACTGATTTTCCTCCATGCTCCTTGTTGTATTGTGAGGCTCTGAAAAGTGTATTCTCACCTCCTGGCCTCTTTCTTACCTGCGGGGAAAGCTGAGTTGGTATTTCCTTTCCCCCAACATGTTGGCTGTCATTCTAGCTCAATGCCAGGCTGCTTCTACCTTTACTCTTATGGTGGCTGCTGCGTATAATGGTACCACAGCTTAGGGGAAGCCAACTTTGAGGGCTGCGGTACTTAAATTCTTCTTCTTCTTCCATATCCAAATCTGAATATAGGCGATCATCATGGCAATCAGTCATGAAGACTGTCCTGAGAATACAATGCAGTGGCCTTCCATTTGCCTTCCGCACCGCAGCGTGACACCCATAGTACCACGGATCCAGTTCCACAAGTCACTTTCTGGTCCTGAGCCCTTTTGGCAAAATCCTCCTCAGCCTCAGGCCAGGATGGATGAAGCTGCTGCCCTCCATCAAGATGGATTCAAGTGGGACCATTTAATCCACTTAGGGGCCATCACCCTTCTTTGTGGACTTTAGCATCCAAGGCTGTAGTCCTCAGGGTTGTCAGGTTAGTTAAACACTCCCTGACACTTGCCATTGAGTTGCTGGCAGTATGGTCTAATCCAGGAGTTCTCAACCTTTTAAAGCAGTGGGCTGGGTCATGCTCCCTCAGACAGCTTCGGGGGCTGGATGGCCATTTTGCCCTTCCTCCACCACATGGCACTTCCTGGTGTGGTGGAGGTGGAGGCGGTGGTGGCCCACATGAAATGGTGCCATGGGCTGCATGTGGCCTGCAGGCTAAGAATCCCT
Organism: Bradypodion ventrale; assembly: GCA_035047345.1. NCBI lineage: Eukaryota > Metazoa > Chordata > Lepidosauria > Squamata > Chamaeleonidae > Bradypodion > Bradypodion ventrale. The sequence continues at coordinate 22,534,240 of JAWDJE010000014.1, read as the reverse complement.
GGTCTAATCTATTGCCATAGCCAGATAACCTGGCCAGACTAGCAATTCCTACAACCTTGAAACCTGTAGGTCTAAAGGCCTTTTCACCCCTCCTTCCCCTGTTAAGTCTAGACAGATGTTCTCCTAGTAACATCTGCTGGGAACAGATCTAGTAGCAGTTGTTCGTGAGTTTTGTAAATGGTGTTAGAATTCAAAAACTTTCATTCTCGGTTTCTTGGACTGGCAGAGGGGTGCCCTAGATGGCCTCTGGGTGCCCCTTCCGACTGTACCAGGCTGTGATCCTTGATTTTGTATGGATGGTTTCTCTTTTTGGGTACTCAGTTATTAGTAGGAGGCAGATCCTTTAAGTTAAGTACATTCCCTGGCTTTTTAATTCTTCCCACAGTTGCTGCGTTGCTAAAAATAATTTTTAAAAACTCAATTTATTTTAATTTTTTTCTTTGCTTGACAGGGATTGATTAAAATCCGAGGAGATCGCTGTTGGAGAGACCTGACATGCATGAACTACCATTATGAGGTGAGCCGCTCGTCTTCTGCTTCTCTTCGGATCTTTTCTGCTCTCTGCTCTTTACTTTTCTAATTGGGATTGATTGACGTAGTTCGTTGTCTAAACTCGGTAAACGCCTGCATGGGTTCAGTCGGCATTACCAGCTGCCTATTGCCATTGACGTTCCACCTTGTCTTCTGTAGAAGATCTGATATTTCTTTTTTCTTCTTCTCAGTCTGTTCTAAGGAAACACGAGTGCCTGGATGATAAATCCCTTCCTTTCCATGTATGCTTACGCGCATCCTTTTCACACATTATTTTATTGTTTAATTTATTTTATACCCCACTCCAATTGTTGCAAGCACCACTCTGGCCGGCTTACAAGAAACGAAATAGACAACCCACAAAACAATATTATAATGCAGAACAATCCAAACAAGATAAAATAAATGATAAACATTAATAAAATGTTCCTTATGTCCTTTCCTGTGTCTGCGACAAACCAGGAAAGGGACCTTGGTGTCCGGGTGGACGAGAGCTCAATGAAGGTGTCAACCCAGTGTGCCTCAGCAGTGAAAAAAGCAAACTCAATGCTAGGGATCATTAGGAAGGGTATAGAAAATAAGTCAGCAAGTGTCATTTTGCCTCTTTATAAATCTATGGTGAGGCCCCACCTGGAATACTGTGTACAGTTCTGGTCGCCATACCTCCAGAAGGATATTATGGAGTTGGAGAAAGTACAGAGGAGGGCAACCAGAATGATTAGGGGACTGGAACACCTTCCTTACCATCTGAGGCTGCAACAGTTGGGCCTCTTCACTCTTGAACGACGACGTCTAAGAGGTGACCTGATTGAAGTTTATAAAATCATGCACGGGGTGGAGAAAGTAGAGAAGGAAAAACTGTTTTCCCTATCGCATAACACTAGAACTAGGGGACACTCCATGAAACTTTTGGGTACTAGTTCTCAAACAAATAAGAGAAAGTACTTTTTCACCCAGAGGATCTCACTGGTCTATGGAACTCCCTGCCAGAAGAAGTGGTGGCAGCTGTCAGTCTTGACAGCTTTAAGAAAGGATTAGACAAGTTCATGGAGGACAAGAGTATCAACGGCTATAATTATGGATACCTAAGAACAACCTCTGGGTTGGAGAGATAGGCAGGATCTCTCTCAATGCCATGTCCAGGGAATCCTAAGCAGGTGAAGGCATCTCCTTGGGAAGAAGACCCTGAAGCAAATGGTGAGCCACAGTGTGTGAGACAGAAGGCTGGACTGGATCATGGGCTCCTGTGGCCTCTTCCAGCAAGGCTGTTCTTATGTTCCTATGATTTAATGTACAAACAATATGGAAGATGGGAACTGGTTGATCCAGAGATCACCAGGGACATTAAAAAAAAAGATTGATCAGAAAGTCTGTCTTTCTACTCTGCTTGTCTCCAATTTTTTTTAAAAAAAGAATGATTTTCGGAATAAAGTCTTGCAGATTAAAGAAACGAGAATTAAAATTAATAGAGGGTCTTGTTCCTGTTTGAGAGAGGCTTCAAGGAAAATTAGGCAAGATGCAGCTATAAGGAGGAAATAAACCACCTCCAGGGAATAAATTGTAGAGCAGACCAGAAGAATATGTGGTCAGAAGTTGAGGCCACTTCCCTTTGGAAGAGTGGGCGGAAGAAAGGACATATCGAGCTGGGGAAGATCTTTATAGCTCCTTCCTTTGGAGAAAGATTGACTTTTGACACTCATTAAGGACCGTCAAAGATGGGGAAAACAACCCCTCTATTGAAAAGATCCGGGCAAGCAGGAGAAACCCAGTGGAAGATTTCTGGGTTTCCAAATAGTCTGATCTGTGGTGCCTTTTTAAAAATTTTGGTGTCCATGGACCCATTTGTTGTTTTCTGGAAACGAGGAGAATCGTGTTGCGTTCAGAAAGCAATTTTTGTTGTCGATTCCGACCCTATGGAGCATTGTCCTCCATGCGCCTCTGTCCTCCACCCTCCTCCTCAACCTGCCCAGATCTGTACCCACTCCATCTACAATACCATCCAGACATCTCATCTTTGGCTGCCCCTTCTTCTTTTGCCCTCCACCTTTCCCAGCATCAAGGCTTCCTCAAGTGAATCTTCTCATTTGATGTCCAAAGTACTTCAGCTTCATCTTTACTATTTGTCCTACTAAGGAGCAGTCAGAGTTGATTTCTTCTAAGATCGACCTATTCATAAAACAATTTCTAAAATCAAAGGATGATGTTTTGCTTTTCCTTCTAGTTTTTATGGGAAATGTGGTATGGCGTGTGTCAGATCTTGGGAAAACCTGACCCTTCATCTTGTTGAAGTTGGTGATGTAATTTTCCACTCCATCTTGAACAGTTTTTTGGGCGTTGGATCTCCTGCAGGAGGTGAATCTTAATTTGTGTGGATTTTCTCCACTTGGGAAGATGAGAAGTCAAGACTGGAATCTTGGGCCTGTAGTTTAGCATTGAAAGAGCTACTAATGCAACAAATCTAAACAAATAGAGTCACAGTTCTTCTAGCTTCTCTGGGGCTGCGATGGCTTTGTGGTTAAGATGCTGAGCTTGATGACCTGAAGGTTGACAGGTCAGCAGTTTGAGACCTGAGTGCATGATCGAGTGAGCTCCTGTCGTCTGTCCCAGCTCCTGCCAACCTCGCCATTCAAAAGCAAGAAATTGCAAGTAGATAATGAGGTATTGCTTCAATGGGAAAGGTTATAGCATTCGTGAGCTCCGGCATCTAGTAGCTTCGCATGTTGTAAAGCAGAGGTTCTTGACCTTGGCTCCTTAGCTGTTCTTGGGCTACTGCTCCCAGAAAACTTGACCAGCCCAGCCAATGGTGAAGGCTTCAGAGAAAATTAAGATCTCGGAGCTGTAGTCCAAGCATATTGGGCAGTGTTGGCCAATCTTGGCACTCCAGGTGTTCTTGAACTTCAATTCCCAGAAGCCCTGATCAGCAGGAGTGCTGACTTGGGCTTCTGGTAATTGAAGTCCAAGAACATCTGAAGTGCCGAGGTTCATCATCACTGATCTAGGGGACCCAAAGGTTGGCCAACACTGCTCTGAAAGGGTAAGACCATAGATGGGAGTCATCTTCACTCCATTGCTTCAATGCAAAATTCCCCTCCGTCTACTTTTGCTAAGGCAAATAATATATATTTTTTTGAGCATGAGCCTTAGAGCATTGCCTGATCAACAGGTAGGCATCGGAAATTAACGATTCCTGGCTCGAAGTGCATTAATTGCACCGCTTCCCTCTTTGAGCGATAGTCCTAATGTTGGCTGATCTTCGCAGGAGAGGGAAGAGGAGGGAGGGAGAGGAGGAGGAGAAGGGTAAAACTGTAGCTGGCAGAATCCCGCAGGACTTAGACGCTCTTAGCGCATCCCAGGGGTTTTGCTGTACAGAAAGATCGCGTTCCCTCTCTGCACTTGACATCGAGAGGCGTGCATGTCACTCACGAAGCGTACCTTGCATAGCTAATGTGCCAGTGTGTATTTTCAGAGGTAACATGAGTCTTGTTCCCTGGATTCTTTTCTGTTTTAGAAAGGATTTTGTGTTAATGCTCAGAAAAGCTTCCTGGAGGGTCGTTGGATTTCAGTTCCTTGTGGACTTTGACTTCTGCGACCACCCAAAGCCCTTCAGACCTCCATTCTTTCTATTTTCTTTTACTCTTTAGCCCCCCCCTCTCTTTGCCCCAACCCAACTTCTGATTGAGTGAATCCTTGCGGCCGGCTTCAGACAGTTCAACCAGCTCTCCGCTGTGACCTCCTAAGAGGCTTTGAGCTCTTGCATAAGCTTGCTAAACAGGTGTGGAAATTGCCAGGAGGACATCTATATCAGGGGTTCTCAACCTGTGGCCCATGGGATGGATGCGGCCCACAGCACCATTTCATGTGCCCCCCCGCCTCCACCACACCTGGAATTGCCATGAAGTGGAGGAAGGGCAAAATGGTTGTCCGGACCCTGAAGCTGTCTTAAGGAGCATGACCCGGCCCCCGGCATAAAAATGTTGAGAACTCCTGGTCTATATTTTGAGAGCAGTTTCATTTCTTGACATCTGTAAGGGTTCCCCTGATTTTTTTAAACTTGACCAACAGACTTGGGACTTGTTTTTTCCTGGAGAACCTGGAAGCTTTAATATGGCTTCTTTGTAGTTGACTTTGATGTTCAACAAGAAAGAAGGCACTTCCCCCAACTAGAAGCAAAATGTTGGATCTCAGAGCTATAGTCTGGGAACCTTTGGAGTGCCCATGGGTTCGCAGGGGTGGGCAACCTTGGTGCTCCAGCTGTTCTTGGACTTCGATTCCTAAAAGCCCAACTCAGTGCTGATCGGGGCTTCTGGGAATTGAAGTCCAAGAACAGCTGGAGCACCAGGATTGGCCACTCCTCTGAACTCATGGGCTAAATGGTTCCCAAAGTGGTCCCCACGCCCCACAGGGGACTTCAATTCCCAGAAGCCTAAGTCAGTATATTGGCTGATCAGTGCTTTGAGGAATTGACTTAGGCTTCTGGGAAATGGAGTCCAAGAACCAAGGCTTGGGAAACACTGGGCTAGACCATTCTCTTTCTCAAGGTATTTTCAGCAATCTCTTCAGACTACAGTTCCCATGATCCCTTGGGGGTTGCCAGCACTGTTAAAATGACCAGACAATGACCTTGGCTAAAAGGTTGAATGCCACCAACGAGTACGTCAGTAAGCTTTTGCAAGCCTCTTCTAAATATTTGAAAAACTGGGTTGGATCCAGATTTACTTATACTGTGAGCAGACTCATTGAAATCCGTGGATTGCAAGTGATTTATGGCTAGCTTGAAGCCCAGCCAATGGCGTTGGGTCTGAGTGGAGACTGGTCAACATCTGTATCTCACCTATCAATTGACTTTTCCCCTTGTAATGTTAGAAGAATAGTCTCTATCCTTTTAATTTTAAAAGAAACATCATGGGGATTTTTCTCAGCTGGCCAGGTTATCCTGCTATGGTCATAGAGTAGACCCTACTGCCAGCGACTCAATGCTGATCGTCAGGCGGCGGTTAACTAACCTGACAACCCTGAAAATAACCTTGGGTGCTGAAGTCCACAAGGAAGGGTGGGGGTCCCCAAGTGGATTAAGTGGCCCCACTTGAATATATCTTGACGGAGGGCAGCAGCTTCATCCATCCTGGTCTGGGCCTGAGGAGGACTTTGTGTGCCGAAAGGGCTCAGGACCAGAAAGGGACTCGTGGAACTGGACCAGTGGTACTATGGGTGTCATGCTGCGATGTGGAAGGCAGATGAAAGGCCACGGCATTATATTCTCAGGACAGTCTTCATGGTTGATCGCTATGAGAATCGCCTATATTTGGAATGCAGTACAAGAAGAAGGAGGAGAAGGCTGCTAGAAGTGCCAGAGCAAGAACCTTGTATCAATCTTGACAGAAGGAGTAGGAGGAGGTCAGAAAGAAAGATTTTCAAGACTTTGTCCTTAAAAACATTGGAAGGAACTTCAGGGAACATCAAGACTTCCTGGCACAGGAAATACAGAGCTATCACTGAAAGATGACCCTCCAAGTCCTGCTCCAAAACCTCCAGCAAAGGGGAGTCCACCTTCTTCTGTCACGTTCTGTCTAACTGTTGCCCAAGTCTGCATTATATTTGCAGGACAATCTTCCATGATGATCGCCAATATTTGGAATCAGATGCGTCACAAGAAGGAGGAGGAGGAAGAAGAAATCTCTTTTAATTAAGATTGGAGGACAAAAAAAGGAGGGGGAAGGATCTTTGGAGGAAACGGGTCTAGGGGTGAAAGGAAAGCTTGGAAGATGTTACGTTGAGCGCACATCCATCAAGGAGAAAGTAGGTGGCAGGATCTTCGTTTAACACATTGACGAGTTAGAGGAAGGAGAGTGGAGCTGTGGGTGGCAGAAAATCTGTTTCCTTTTTTTTTTGTGGGAGAAAGATTTAAAAAGCCGACTCCTCTTTCAATTCTTGAGAGGTTTAGAAATCACAGTTTCTCCTTCTTTGCTTCTATGTTCCCTGTAATGCGCGTGGCGGGGGGGGGGGGGGGGAGTAAAGTAGGAAAAAAATGAAGAAAGGGAGGTTGGATCAAAATCCACTTTTTCAGATGAATGTAGTACAAAGGGCATATCCACTATAGGTCACCCTTGCTCAAAAGCCAGTCGTATCTGACTCTAGGGTGTGGTGCTCATCTCTGTTTATAGCCAAAGAGCCAGTGCTGTCTCCAGATGTTTCTGTGGACATGTGGCAGGCATGCCTAGACACCAGAGTGCACGGAACGCTGTTTAGCTTCCCACCAAAGTGGTCCCTATTTATCTACTTGCCATTTCTTGCTTTCAAAGTGCTAGGTTGGCAGGAGCCGGAACAGAGACGGGTGCTCACTCCATTGTGCAGTACCTGGGAATCGAAGTCCGACCTTCCAGTCAGTGAGGTCAGCGTCTTAACCACCTTCTCTCTTTAGACCATCCCTCTATGTCTGTTGATCTTTCAGTCTAGTATTGGATTTCTTGACTGAGCCTACCCAACAAGATGTGTAACTTAATACAGTATTTTGTTTTATATGTGTGTGCTTGCGTAGATATAACATGCACATTATTTCTCCTTCCTTCACTCTTTGACATTTCTGCTAACATGGAGCTCAGAACAGCTATTTTGCCGGGTTTTTAAAATTTTATTTTACAAGGGAAGGAGTGGCAAAGCCAGATATGGACGTTTTGCTCTTGAATGGGTTAATAAAAGTTTTGTTCTTAGGGAAAGAATTGTGCGTGCCAGCCCAGCTTTTAATCGAGGTGTATAAATCACTTTCTAGTCTGATTACTTGTAAAATCCTCCAGGTTTCACAAAGGCACAAAAGCCCCCTTTGTCCCTTTATTAATTTAATTTAAAGGTTTGAGAATTTCAAATCAGGTCCTTAGTGAAAGGCGGCTTTGCACTCTCCTCTGGAAGGGTTGTTTTGCTTCGTTTCCTTGTCTGAAGGATCTTGATACGGGATTAGGGAACCATTGTCACTGGATAATAAAATGCACATTTTCACCGTAATTCGCCACGTCTGTCTCGGGGCACGCTACTGAGTGTCGGTGGAAATGAATGTAAGCAGTGAATGTCTGGGATCCACGTGGAGCTTTGCTTAGTAAAGGTAATAAAGGTCCCGCTTGCTCAAAAGCCAGTCGTATCCGACTCTAGGTTTTGGTGCTCTTCTCCGTTTACAGCCCAAGAGCCCGTGGAGTCTGCTTCTGCAGATGTTTCTGTAGTCATGTAGCAGGCATGACTAGACACGGAATGCTTTACCTTTCCCACTGAAATGGTACCTACTTGCACTTTCTTGCTTTCAAACAGGTTGGCAGAAGCTGGGACAGAAAGGGGTGCTCACTCTGTCATGAAGGGCAGTACTTGAGTCTCGAACTGCTGACCTTCCAGTCATCAAGTTCGGCGTCTTAGCCACTGATGTCCCTGTTTCTCCTTAGCCTACCCGAGACAAGAGCAGTTCAGGTGGCAGTTCCGGACCAGGTTTGGTTAAATCTCAGTGACTCCTGGCATTGACAGGTGACAAGATGGCTTACCAAGAAGGCAAATGTTATGTTGGGACTCTGTTTGAGTCTCTGTGTTGAGCTCCAATCTTCCATTAGAGGAGGGCTCCATTCAGCCCTGAAACCCGTGTAGACATACAGATGACAGGACCACTGGGTTGGAAGAAGGGGCCTTTGAGGCCATCGAGTCCAACCACCTGCTCATAGCAGGAATCTGAATCTAAGCAGATCTGACAGATGGCTTTCCAACTCTCTACTGGATGCTTCCAGTGTTGCAGCGCTCACCACCTCTCAAGACAGTGGGTTCCACTCTTGTACTGCTCTAACAGTTAAGAAGTTCTACCTGATATTCAGACTATATCCAGCTTTCTTTACTTTGAGCCCGTTATTATGCATCCTAGGGTGATGGAGAACAGTTCCTTCCCTTCCTCTTTATGGTTGCACTGCACAACGATTTTGCTACTGGGAATAACACATGGGATTTACATGATGTCGAGTGTGCTGATTTCAAATCTGAACTCTGAATTTGCCTGTCACGTACAGATTTTAAGGCGTGCTATAGCTTTTGTAATGGTCAGTAACTGGGTAATGTATTTTTACATGGGAACATTGTAACAGTTGCAGCTACCACTAGGCCTGTTGCTGCCTCAGCTGAGTCACGTCCCCTGGTGGCATGCATGTTCCAGCAGCGGCTGGGCATGTCTGGGCAAGTCAGTGAGCTGATGTCAGAAGTAGGTATATAAGACGAGATGGACCAAGGGCTTGTCTCTAGTGCAGAACCATCTTACTGGATAGTGCAACTAGGCCAGAGTGAGTCTGTTTTGAGCGAAAGATGTGTAGGCACAGCTGTGTTAATAAACTGGACAATTTTTGCTGCATATGTGGCAAATAAATTCTGGGTGATTAATGCAAGAACTTAACCAAAGATAGAGGTATATAGGTGATGCAGGTATTTGAAGAGTGCGATCATCATCAAATCCCCTCTTGGTGTCTGTTTCCCAAGACTAAGCATGGCTACTTTCTTTAGTCTCCTTCAGTCATGTTGGCAATAACAGGTCAAGCTTCGCAAGGGGTATCCTACAATCACCATTCCCCCTGGGGAGGTTTCCTTCTCTCCGTTTCCTCTCTCGGAGTTCACCTCAAGTGAATCTTTGAGAAAGCGCATGCCAGGTTTTTGAAGCTTCTCAGACACGATGTTTCCACAAACTGCCATTTCTTGGGGCGACGAGCATTCTTTTATCAGGTTGCCTCTCTCGACATGAAGCGCGGTATGGGTTTAATTTAGTGGTTCAAGATGTGACCGCCATGCTGCGTCTCCTAAGGCTCTTCAGAAACCTTATATCATGGCTGTTCAATATATGCCTGGGGGAATATTCTGCTCCGGAATATCTTATTATCCCACTGGTATTTGCAGTCTCTTTTGCGTTGCGTATACCAAAGGCATGCTTTGCTTTGGACTGGGGTATCTCCCACAAAGCATGCATTTCTGTAGTAAAACAAATGGGCGGTTTCCCCCTCTCTTGACTCTTTGAAATGATTTTGTGAGTCGGAGAGCTGAGATTATGCGATGCACGAGGGTTTTGCTCAATGGATAGGGTGTTGGGTTAGGTTTAAGGAGGTCCAGGTTCGAATTCTGTGGCTAGTGATTTACAAGAGCTCTCCAAGGTGCTGAAGGATGAAGCATCTTGGAGAGGAGCTATTGTAAAGTGCAAACTAAAACCTTGAGGGGATTCACAATAAAGGTAAAGGTAAAGGTCTCCATTGTTCAAAAGCCAGATGTATCTGACTCTAGGGTTCAGTGCTCATCTCTGTTTACAGCCAGAGCACCAGTGCTGTCTGCCTCTGTAGACATTTTCATGGACATGTGGCAGGTATGACTAGACATGGAACGCTGTTACCTTTCCTGCCGAAGTGGTCCCTATTTGTCTGCAGTACTTGCAATTTCTTGCTTTCAAACTGCTAGGGAGCTCACTCTGTCATGCAGCACCCGGGTCTCGAACCTCTGACCTGCTGACCTTCCAGTCGCCAATCCTGAAACAGTGTCCAAGAGCTCAGGCAGGGAATCAGCTACCCTACAGGGGGGGGGGGGAGGGGGGCAGGTATAGGAGAAGGATTCCCAACTGATTCATAGGGCCCAGGTGCAATAACATGGCCTCACAACCCGCTGTCTGCGGTGCCATTGCCCCGGTGCCTCTCAGAGACTCCCTTGCCAAAACAGCAACTCCCCCACCCTTCCCCTTCCCCCTAGGCTGGTGCCAAACCTCAAACCCAGCCGGACACATCTTGGACAAGGGAACCCCATCCTTGGTGGTCAGCCAGGTCTTGGTAATGCACGCCAGGTCGGCCTGCCCCTCCAAGATGGCATCTGCAATTACGGGGGCCTTATTACACCAGCAGCAGTCTAGAGGAAGGGTCACTAGGTATCGGCTGACCAGGTCCACGGGGTTCCACCGGAGGGCCAGAACGGGACCGCTAACAAACAGCGGCCCCAAGTTCTCCGAGTGCGGCCTGCCCCTCGGCGTCCGCCATACTGTCCCATACGCGTCACCATGCTAATAGTAGCCCCTGGAGCCTTCCAGTTCCCTTTCAATGGCTCATCTCCCCCCTTGGCACAACCTGGGTCAACCCCCCACCCAACCCTCCCCCACCCACCCCCCAGCACCCGCCAGCCCTACAAAAGACCCATCCCTCACTGTCGGGTTCTTATAGCAGACAATATTTATTTTTCATGATAAAGTGTTATTCAACCCCTGTTCCTAGAAGTATTTCACTAGGACGTTTGGCCAGCGACAAAGCCGTGAAGGTGGCTTCATTTTGGCACATTAAAGTTTCATCTGAACATGGAAGAAGACTAGGACATGCATAGACAGTCTTCTCTATACCCAATGTTGGTCCACAGTGAATGCCTATCATGTAGCCTCTGTACATTATGGAAGGTTTGACATTTAGAGTCTGCAGGAAAGTATGGATCGTCTCCACATTTGCACATTTCTTTCGTTAGAGGTCTTAAGCCAAGGAAAGTGTGGCTTTCTCGGATGTCCCCAGATGACAAACTTTGTTGTGAATCAGTTATGCCGGTGAAAGCCGATGGGAACGAAAGTTGCGCAATATCAATTGACCCAACACCGTTTAAGCCCCGCAATGTGAATTTCCGGGAGGGTTGTTTTGTTGGGTGCGTCTTGACTCTCTTGTCAAGGAAGGGTTGTAAGCGTCTGCTGCGTTACTAAAAATGCTAGAATTTTGCATATAAAAATGCTAGCTCTCCTTTCCGGTATGCCATAGAAGCTGAACTCCAAATAACCAGTGTCACAAGATCTTCTAATGACCCCACCATACTCATACCAATAATTGAAGCAGCAAAATGAATTACTCTTGGGGAAAGTAGCACATAGCTTTCTCTCTAGGGTAACATAAAGTTTCTTTTGTCTACGATGCTCCGGTGGGACCTGCACGTGATTTACCTCAGGGCAAGTTGGGGGTGGATAATGGGATCCCTCTCATGCGCCTGACCCTCCAATTTGTCTTGGTTCATGATGGTGCCGGGGGAAATATTCCTTTCTATGTGAAATATGTGCTCTCGTACAGGCCTGATCCTGTCCCATCTCTTGTCTAAACGCACCACAGCCGGACACGAGCTTTGATGCAGACTTCCGGCTGAATTGTCCAAGTAGAGAATATTTGACATTTATATCTGACGTTTCTCTACTGCGTCTCTGACTTGAATGTCACTCTGGACGATGGGCATAATAAATTAAACCTATGTAAAATCTGATAGATGCAGCTCCTCTGGTAGCGTAGTGGTTAAGGCACTAGGCTTGGAGACCGGAAACATGGGTTCGATTCCCGAGGGCTGCACGATGGGGGACATGAAAGGAGCCTCATTTGGGCATCGCCTGCAAAAACCCTTTCACCCCAGAGTAATCTCTGACACGAAAACAAATGATCTGGGAGGTAGGTAGATAGAGTAGATAGATAGATAACATTGGTGGAGGGAGGAAGGAATTGAGTGGATGGATGGACTGGTGATAGATAGATAGATAGATAGATAGATAGATAGATAGATAGATAGATAGATAGATAGATAACATTGGTGGAGGGAGGGAGGAATTGAGTAGATAGATAGATAGATAGATAGATAGATAGATAGATAGATAGATAGATAGATAGATAGATAGATAACATTGGTGGAGGGAGGGAGGAATTGAATGGATAGATAGATAGATAGATAGATAGATAGATAGATAGATAGATAGATTAGATAGATAGAGTAGATAGATAGATAGATAACATTGGTGGAGGGAGGGAGGAATTGAGTGGATAGATAGATAGATAGAGTAGATAGATAGATAGAGTAGATAGATAGAGTAGATAGATAGATAGATAACATTGGTGGAGGGAGGGAGGAATTGAGTGGATAGATAGATAGATAGATAGATAGATAGATAGATAGATAGATAGATAGATATTTATTTATTACTCATAAGGCAACTCTGGGCAGCTTACACATAAAACAAATAAAAACCTTACAAAAACATTTAATTAGATTTGTTTAAGATTAAAAGTTGTTTTTTTTTTAAATGCCCTCCAATGCCGCATCACAAGCTTTTTCAAAGCTGACAGCCTGGGCAATACTTAAACAAGCCAGCCCAGGATGACAGACAGACAGATAGATAGATAACATTGGTGAAGGGAGGAAGGAATTGAGTGGATGGATGGATAGGCAATAGGTAGAAAATTGAGATAGATGGATATATAGATAGATTACATTGATGAAGGGAAGGAGGAATTGATTGGATGGGTGAATTGACTAGTGATAGATAGATAGATAGATAGATAGATAGATAGATAGATAGATAGATAGATAGATAGATAGATAGATAAAGAAAAAGAAAAAGAAAGAGAGAGAAGTTACATTGATGGAGGGAGGGATTGATTGGATAGATAGATAGAAAATTGAAATGGATGCTTGTTTGGTTGATTTATTTTAAGTGCATCAATTTATGAGCCAGTGTCGTAATTGTCTCCCTTGTGTAGTGTCTGCCAGTATTTTAGAGGATTTGTGGGGGGCTTGGTAGGACACCCTTCCACGCCCTCCTTCCTGCTTGTAAATAGACAGGCGAACCAACTGTGACTTTTTATAGTCGAAATGAGCAGATGTGAAGGAAAGTAGAGTGGGGAAAAATTGAACAAGTATGGCTTGATTCGATTTATAGTTCATGTAGATGTTTATTCATGCTGTTTTCGGTTAGAGGCCATGGCCTTTGGTGGGGGTGGTTTTTATTTGACTTGTATTACAAGACCGGGCCCATTAATGTCCTGATTAAGGAATTCTTGAACTCCCCCCCCCCCCCGCCACCTTCAACCATTTAATGTTTAACTGCAGATGCTGTTTTTGGAGAGCTATAAACCACGTGAACGCCGGGATGAAAGATCAGACCCGGAGTTGGGGAACTTGCTAGAATCGGTAGCAGTTAATATCGGCTCTGGGATTCAAAGCTTTGGGATAATGGATATTTTATATATAATGTTAGGAGAGAAGGCTTTACTACGGGGGTGGGTGGGGTGGGTGGGGGCAGACTATGGCTTGCAAGCCAGATCTGGCCCCTGACACCAATTCATCCGGCCCATGCCACCCTCATATGGATGCATTTTACTTCTGCTTCTGGGAGTGATGAGGGTAGTGCGGTCCAGATGAAATGGCATCGGGGGCCAGATCTGGCCCACAGGCCAAAGTTTGGGCACCCCTGGTTTAAGCAGAGAAAATGGCAGCTTAAAATCTATCTCATCCTGTTGCAAAACAGATTGCCCGCTGTGAACCCGCATGACTGACCTGCTGAACCACATGGGGCTTTCCCTTGCGAGATCTATTAATTTTTCACCAGGTTGTGAACAGAAACGTAAATTTGCAACAGGTTTTCTCAAATGAAACTTTAGATTTGTAGGATAGGCCTGGCTGGTTGTTGGCGACGGTGTGTTCCCTGTGAACATCTGGCCAAAGAGGTCCCTATTTATCTACTTGCAATTCCTTGCTTTCGAACTGCTAGGTTGGCAGGAGCTGGGACGGATGATGGGCACTCACTCTGTCATGCAGCACTCGGGTCTTCAACTGTTGACCAGCCAATCTTCCAGTTGCCAAGTTCAGCATCTTAGCCACTAGGCCACCCCATCCTGATTTAATGACATAGAGAATATTTAAATGAAAGTCTGTAATGTTCTACGGGTGCATGTAGTAGTGTTATATAAATTGGTTAAAATTTCTGTGCATTTTTAGAATATATTTGTATTTGTAATGATGTTTTCTTTTGTTTATTTTGATGATGATGATGATGATGATGATGATGATAATAATAATAATAATAATATAACCTTTCAAAACAAAACCAATTAGCCTTTCATGACTCTTGAAATGTATCCAGTGTACAGACCAAAACTGCTGTAGTGTACAGTATTCTCATCCCTACACAACCCCTGGGAACACACACTTTCTGTCCTGCCGACTTAGTTTTGCCTTGACGCCGTGCCGGGTTTCAGTCCGATGTTCTGGGAAACATGGGTGGTTCTCCAGTCGTCATGCATTGAAACTGAGTACAGTTAAATTCCCAACCAAGCTGCATCAGACGGAAGGTGGGGGTCACGGTCGCTCTAGCAGAGAGAATAAAAATTAAGGAACTTGGGTCCCTGCTTTAATTAAATCCGAAGAGCCCATAAATTCCGCTCCTTTTTCATTAACGCTGTGGATCAGGAAACCTGGCTTCTGGTATTTGGAATTTAATAAGGCAATCTACATGGCCTGGATCCAATAACTCCTGGCTGGTTAAATCTATTAATGGGTGAGAAATTACTTAATTTGACTCTCCTGTTTGGCCTGATGTTAAACAGATTCACAACTGGGAGCTCTCCGGTTTAAACACTCTTCAAGGGGTACCGATGGAATTGGCTTCTGTGCCTTATACATATACATATACATATACATATACATATACATATACATATACATATACATATACATATACATATACATATACATATACATATACATATATATGCGCGCAATATTTATTTATTTATTTATTTAATAAATCTGCGTTGCAGGAGGATTCCAGTCTGCTTGCCTCCAGGGCTGTGTTTTTGCAAAGAGGAAGCAGTTGAGAAACGATACCCTGATGTTATTTTGCATACAAACTGTTTATGGTGTGTTGTGTTTTTTTTTGGGGGGGGCATCTGTTTCCAGTTTAAAGACGGGGGAGAGAAAGAAATTCCAACTGTAGATTGCATAAACAACCTTAGCGTGTATATCACGTCTTCTGATATACCCTAGTTCAGAAAAAGGGTGTGGTCTGGAAAGCTTCATGATGGTCTCCGCCTCATTGAGAAAGTTGTTTTTCATAATGAAGCAGAAGATGGTTGAGTTGACCTTAGATTGCAGTAACAAAAATAGATGCAGTTTTGGAAATGGAATGAAGAGTCTTAAAGATGTAATAATAATTTCGTGTCAGAAATTATTCTGGGTCGAAAGGATTTTTTGCAGGAGGATCTCCGCTCAGGGGAGGCCCAAATGAGGCTCCTTTCATGTCCCCAAGAGCTGGGACAGAGACGGACGCTCAATCCGTCATGCAGTACCCGGGTCTCGAACTGCCGGCTTGCCAGCCTAGAAAATGGTTAAGTAATTCTATTGATCCTGTTGTCAAGGGAAGCACTTTTAATCTCTATCTATCTGCACTGGGTCAAGTGGTTAAGACGCTGACTGGGAGGCGGAAGGTCAGCAGTTCAGAACCCGAGTACTGCATGACGGAATGAGCGCCCGTCTCTGTCCCAGCTCCTGCCAAACTAGCAAGAAATTTCAAGTAGATAGATAGGTACCACGTTGATGGGAAGATAAACAGCGTTCTGTGCACTCTGGTATCTCGGCATGCCTGCCACATGCCCATGGAAACGTCTGCAAATGCAGACAGCACTGGTTCTTCAGCTTTGAAACAGAGATGAGCACTGAATTCTTGAGTCGGATACAACTAGCTTTCGAGCAAGGGTGACCTTTACTATCTATCTATCGCTAGTCCATACATCCACTCAATTCCTTCCCCCCTTCCACCAATGTTGTCTGTCTGTCTGTCTGTCTATCTATGGCTAGTCCATCCAACCAATCCCTGCCTCTCTCCCTCCATCAATGTAATTTATCCATCCATCCATCCATCCATCCATCCATTCTCTTTGTGTGTCTTCTTTCCTTCTATTAACCCATAGATCCATGTGTGTTAACAGTTTGTAATTTTATATCTTAATGTTTTGCTCTATGCTTAAATGTTAAAGAAAATTCAAAAGAGGCCCTAATTCGGTGGGGGAATATTTTGTATGAATTGCCTGTGGTTTTCCCAGCGTAGAAAACAGCCGCGAGCAACTAGGGGCTAGCAGGGACCTTCTCAAATCCTTTCTGGGCCCGAGGAGGCAGTGGTTTTAATTATTTGCAAGGGGAGGAACCGGTTTGCTGGTGGTGGTGGTGGTGGTGGTGGGGAATGCCTTTATTGGAAACATCTGGAGCCAGCTGGGATCCCCCTTATCAAAGTTGACCTTAACCGGTTCTGAATGGAGCAGGGGCAAGCTTGATTTGGGAATCCTGTTTATCTACTTGCAATTTCTTGCTTTCGAACTGCTTGGTTATAAGAACATAAGAACAGCCTTGCTGGAACAGGCCACAGGAGCCCATCATCCAGTCCAGCATCCTGTCTCACACAGTGGCTCACCACTTGCATCAGGGTATTCCTTCCCAAGCAGATGCCTTCACCTGCTTAGGATTCCCTGGAAATGGCATTGAGAGAGATCCTGCCTATCTCTCAATGGCAGGAGCTGGGACAAAGACAGGAGCTCGTTCCGTCCTGCAGTACCCGGGAATGGAACTGCTGACCTGCCGCCTCCCAGTCATCATAGTAGCCACGTGAGCCAGGGCTGTTAAAAATGGGACCCTATAGCTATTGCTGTTGTCTGTGCCTTACAGATCCCCCCCCCCTCCCGGGGGATTGTGGTGGCTTTTCCTGGGAATGGCAGCATAAGGGATTCTGGTGGGGACATTGCCCCAAGGAGAAGGAGTGGGTCCAAGCCCTGACCCGTAGCAGAGGAAACGGCATGAGTTCCCAAGCCCTATGGAAACCTCTTGCAATCGATGCAAGCGGCCAGCGTGTTTAGGGTCTGTTGGACCTGGTTAGGCCGCGCTGTTTGCTGACTCTCGTGCTCTCTGGGTCTCATGACAGGCAAATTGGCCAGCGTGCCTTGAATTTCTGGGCCACCGCCTAATCTGGATTGGAAGTGGAGTGAGGAAGGGAGGACATCCCTCCTTCCCTCCCCTCCTGGACAACTCCTGAGTCTCCACCAGATTCTGCATCTGAATTCCCACACCAACCAGGTCCCCAAATGCATTGTTGCAAGCCTCCATCTGCTCCTGGTGTTGTCTAAACAACTTGTTTCAGCCGGACGGACGTCTGTGGCATTAGAAAATAAACAGACATGCTGATCGCCAGGGGAGAAAGAAGCATCTATTGCTGGTAGATCATCCAGATGTTTTGTGTCGCTCCAGCATGGCGGCTTTTGTTCTGTTCCCACCCACCCCCGGGACGCGATATGGCGTAAAAGAGGGAATCTTATATTGCTGTCCCCCTTTCTGAGTTTGTTGGCTTACCCAGTTCTACCAGGGATGCTTTTGTATCTGAGCCGGACACCCCGCAGGGATGCTAACTATTCTCAGATGCACTGAGGACTTAATCTGTGCCAGATTTCTACTGTGGCGTTGCTTCTGTTGTGTTTTCCCGCTACTGTCGTTTGGAGTTGGGTTTACGTTGCCAGAGGCGCCCCATGTCCCCTTCCTTTTTCTTTGCACCAGTGTGGCTGTTTGGATTTTTATTGTGTTCTTCCCAACCTTCACACGCCCAACCAACCCGACGCATGCATCTAGGACAGTGATGGCCAGCCATGGCACTCCAGTTGTTCTTTGACTTCAATTCCCAGATGTCAGCACTCCTGCTGATCAGGGCTTCTGGGAATTGACGTCCAAGAACATCTGGAGTGCCAAAGCAGTGGTGGGCTTCAGCAGGTTTGTACCAGTTCACCAGAACCTGTAGCAGAAATTCTGGCTAGCCCCAACCATCCAAGTTTTGAAATAAAGTAGTCCTAATTCGGGTGCAACACAGGGCTTTCCCTCTGGCCACACTCACCATACCATGACCACAGTGTGTTAGTAAAAATTTTGGGAGCCCGCCACTGGTGCCAAGGTTCACCATCGCTGGTCTACGACAATGATGTTCAACCTTGGCACTCCAGGTGTTCTTGGACTTCAATTCCCACAAGTCCAGAAGTCAGCACTCCTGCTGATCAGGGCTTCTGGGAATTGAAGTTCAAGAACATCTGGAGTGCCAAAGTTCACCGTCACTGGTCTAGGTCCATGTTTGTGAACCTTGGCACTCCAGCTGTTCTTGGATTTCAATTCCCAGTACCCCAAGTTTTTGTGAATCCACACAAATGGGTGGATTCACCTTGGCTCTCCAGGTGTTCTTAGACTTCAATTCCCAGAAGCCCTGAAGTCAGCACTCCTGCTGATCTGGGCTTCTGAGAATTGAAGTTCAAGAACATCTGGAGTGCCAAAGTTCACCGTCACTGGTCTAGGTCCATGTTTGCGAACCTTGGCACTCCAGCTGTTCTTGAACTTCAATTCCCAGTACCCCAAGTTTCTGTGAATCCACACAAATGGGTGGATTCACCTTGGTTCTCCAGGTGTTCTTGGATTTCAATTCCCAGTACCCCAAGTTTTTGTGAATCCACACAAATGGGTGGATTCACCTTGGCACTCCAGCTGTTCTTGAACTTCAATTCCCAGTACCCCAAGTTTTTGTGAATCCACACAAATGGGTGGATTCACCTTGGCTCTCCAGGTGTTCTTAGACTTCAATTCCCACAAGCCCAGAAGTCAGCACTCCTGCTGATCAGGGCTTCTGGGAATTGAAGTTCAAGAACATCTGGAGTGCCAAAGTTCACCGTCACTGGTCTAGGTCCATGTTTGCGAACCTTGGCACTCCAGCTGTTCTTGAACTTCAATTCCCAGTACCCCAAGTTTCTGTGAATCCACACAAATGGGTGGATTCACCTTGGTTCTCCAGGTGTTCTTAGACTTCAATTCCCAGAAGCCCTGAAGTCAGCACTCCTGCTGATCAGGGCTTCTGGGAATTGAAGTCCAATAACATGAAGATCAGAACTTGGGAGTGGCTAGATTTTCACTTCCAGTTTGGAAAATCGGATGTTCATTAGTATTATTATTTTTTTGGGTGGTGGTGGTGTTGAGTGTTGTAAGGAGGACCTCCAGCCTATCTCAAAGAGGAGCAACTGTTCTGGGAAGCTTTGAAGAAGGACCGTCGCCCGCCATTTTATTTTATCTTTGTTTGAAAATAAAGCCAAGCGGCACAAACCAAGTCCTTCTAACTTGCCCCCTGACATAAGGATGTGATGTCTTCCAAAATAGATAGCGAGAGCTTGTTGCCAAATGTAATCTACTGCATCCTGACATGTTGAAATTCAAAATGTGCTAGCTAAATCAGGGGTTCCAAACCTAAGGCCCGTGGGCCGGATCCAGCCCATGGCACCATTTCAAGGTGCCCTCACCCCTCCAAGCGCATTCAAGAAACAAAATGGTCACCCCATTGAAGCTGTTGGGACAAAATGGCCTCGTCGTGCAGGCAGGGCAAAATGGCTGTCTGGCCCTTGAAGCTGATTGAAGGACCGTGACCCGGTCCCCAGCTTGAAAAGGTTGGGAACCCTTGTGCTAAATCATCCTACATCACCTTTTATCACAGGTTCCCCTTGCTACGACTGTTTTATGATTTTTTCTTTCTTTTACTGCCATTAACCCTCTGTCTGTGATGCAGAAATGCCCAACACCTTTGTCGTTGGTGTTTTATTTTTATTGATTTGAAGCTGAATCCACGGAAGCCCAAAAAGAGAATGGTAGTTGGAAGCTACTGTGTTCGTTTAGTAGCAGGGATCAAGCCTTGGTTTAACTACACTTTCTAAACATTTTCCAGGTGCGAAATATTAAACTTGACCTTGTTTGGCATGCTTTGCTTTCTTTCCTTGGCTTTCTCATTCTCCACTTCCAGCATTTCCCCGCACAATGGAAACGGGAGTTTCTCATGTGCTGAAAATCATAAAAGGCTCATGTTTGGACAGCAAGCACATGTGGGAGGGAATTATCACGGGTATTTGAAGAGTGTTCGGACCTATGCAAAGTAACATGTTGATTGATTGATTTTCAGCCGGCAAGAGTACATTGAAGTTTGACCATGCCAGATGGACTGGCTGTGAAGGCGCACCTTGTTCATATCCTCACGGCTGCGCCAGTCCATTGCACTCATGGTGTTAAATCCTGCATGTTGCATTTCATACGTGCCACAGGAGATGGCTCTGTGATCATAGTGTGAGGGACACGTCTTGGCAAGCTGGGGTCCCCCTTACACAAATTCACGCCAATGGCATTTTTGTCTGCTTCAGGAAAAAATGCATTCTCGGATACGGGTTGCAGCCGACGGTTATGATGGCGATTTCTCATGGTTCAAGGGGAAGCATTTCTTCCTGAACCTCAGGCTTAACCAGTCCCTCCTCATGCCCGGACAAGAACTGGGAATTGTTCACTTATGTTGGTTTCCAGGGTGTTTTGGCTTCACGTTTCTTTTAATTGCCTGCTCGCCTCTGAGAAAGTTGCATACCCATGGGATCCATTGGCTGGATTCTTTTCCACATACACACACACACACACACACACACACACACATAAGTTGCCTTTGCCTTCCCTACAAGCAGGACAGTAGCGGAGGCTGTATTTTAATAAGGAGCCCCTTCAGAAGCCAGGAGGTGCCGAAGGTAATTTGTCCGGCTTCCAAGGAGAAGAATGACCATTTTGTTCTCGGCTCCAGCGGCCGAACGTTCGGGCGGCGACGGAGCCGGCGTTTTGCTCCCGTCCGCCAGCCCGATGTGATGATTTATGGAAATTGGATCCCATGGAAAATGTCTCTGCAGTTGTAGCATGAGATGAATTTTTTTTTTTGGTTGGAAATATACAATTGGCCCCGTGATTAGTCTCTCTTTTCCAGATTTTACTCCGCAGAACAAGACTTTTAAAAGGAGGACCAGATTATGCGCTCTCCATGTTTCTGTCCTTGAGTCAGGCTTCTTTCTGATCCGTTTACCTTTCTTAGGTTTGCTCTTCTATCTCTCCTGTACTTAATGCCCCTGATCCTCAAATGACAACCCATGCAAAGGTTATCGGGTATAATCCCGAGTCTTTTGTGTCTTAAGATACATGATCAGCCCTTCCAGTTGGCCAATCTCAGGGTCACCATCTAGGCTGCCCAAGTCTTACTGTAGCACCTGCGGTGACTCAGTGGTTAAGGAGCTCGCCTTGTTAGCTGGAAGGCTGGCAAGTCGGCAGTTTGAGACCCGGGTACGGCATGACGGTTTGAGTGCCCGTCTCTGTCCCACCTCCTGCCAACCTAGCATTGCAGGTAGATCAATAGGGACTATTTTGGTGGGGAAATATCTTGGGGACATGAAAGGAGCCTCATTTGGGCGTCCCCTGAGCAGAGTTTCTCCAGCAAAAATCCTTTCAACCCAGAGTAATTTCTGACCCAAAATTATTATTGTGGTAGCATCTGAAGCATCTGAGAAACATTGTGCTTCTCTGAACAACAAGGGTGATCTCGAGGTGCCTGGGTATTTGTGTGTGTGTGTATAGTGGCTTTAGCAAGGTCAAAGTCTCCCTTGCTTGAAAGCCGGTCACCTGCAGGCTTTTCCATGGTCATGGGTCAGGCAGTAGATGCCAGAGAGTACGGAACACTGTTATCTTTCCAGCCAAAGTGGCACCTACTGATCTACTTGCAATTTCTTGCTTTCAAACTGCTAGGTTGGCAGGAGCTGACACAGAGACGTTAGCTCTCTGCCGTGCAGCACTCGGGTCTCGAACTGCCGACCTGGCAGCCTTCCAGTCATCAAGTTCAGTGTCTTAATCACCAAGCCACTACACTCTCAATTACACCATAGGACTTAGTGCGCTCTCTGTCATATCCCCCTTTAATGATGTTCCTTGTCCAGTGAGCTCCTCCCTCCATCTTCTAATTCACTTTTGCTCTCGGGTACCCTCAAGAATCCTGCCAACCTAGCAGTTCGAAAGCAAGAAATTGCAAGTAGATAAATAGGGACCACTTCAGTGGGAAGGTAACAGCGCTCCGCGCGCTCCGGTGTCTACTCATGCCTGCCACATGGCCACGGAAATGTCTGCAGAAGCAGACAGCGCTGGCTCTTCGGCTTGGAAACAGAGATGAGCACTGCACCCTAGAGTCGGATATGACTGGCTTTCGAGCAAGGGAAACCTTTACTCTCAAGAATGCTACTTCTCCACTGAGCTCAAGTTAAATGTCATTGAGGCCTTCAAGATAAATGTAAAGGTCGCCCTTGCTCAAAAGCCAGTAGTATCCGACTCTAGGGTTAAGTGCTCATCTCCGTTTACAGTCAAAGAATCAGCGTTGTCTGCATCTAGACATTTCTGTGGACATTTGGCAGGCATGACACCAAAGTGCACGGGATGCTGTTTACCTTTCCCACCGAAGTGGTCCCTATTTATCGACTTGCGATTTCTTGCTTTCGAACTGGCAGGTTGGCAGGAACTGGGACAGAGACAGGAGCTCACTCAGTTGTGTAGTGCTCAGGTCTCGAGTTGTTGACCTGCCGACCTTCCAGTCGTCAAGTTCAGCGTCTTAACCACTAAGCCATGGCAGTCCCGGTGGGCTTCTCCTGTCCCCCCAAACCTTCTCCGGGTTGAGCTTAGTTGCTTTCCACTAGGACTATGTCCTCTTGACTCCCTTCTTAGCACTTGTGAGCCGAAAGCCAGGCTTCGCCTCCTTGGGATAAAGAAAAACACCCTCCCTTGTGTTAGTGCGCTTGCAAGCATCGTCTCCATGCTGCAGGCTCCAGTCTTGACCACAAATGGCCAAGAAAATAAACATTTGGGGCCTTAACTGACAGGCGGGGAGAAATGGAGGTTGCGTCCTGTAGGATATTAAAACACCCGGCAAGGACCAGCCTTTGCAAGACAAATAGTCTGGCTCCTTATTTTTATGATCTATTCCACCCTTTCCTCAGTCCCCCCCCCCCCCCCTGTACCAGCGAGATTCCCAGAAGCCCAAGTCCCTGTGAATCCACATGAACGGGTTTACCATAGCTTCTGGGAATTGAAGTCCAAGAACAGCTGGAGTGCCAAGGTTCACCATCATGGGCTTAGGGGGCTTCCTGGAGAGACCCCGGTTAAGCGCAGAAGAAATAATAGGAATGCTAGATTAACAAGTTTCTCAACCAGAGGTTGAAAGCGTTCCTTTTTAGGGAGTACAGTTAAAATCGTCTCCCTCGTGGCACACCCACAAATGGATCATCCCTGTCTTTGGCCTTTATTCTCTATTTATCATTATTTATTGTAAGTGGTTAAGATGCTGAACTTGATGACTGGAAGGTCGGAGTTTGATTCCTGAGTGAGCTCCCGTCTCTGTCCTACCTCCTGCCAACCTAGTAGTTCGAAAGCAAGAAATTGCAAGTAGATAGATAGGGACCACTTTGGTGGGAAGGTGAACAGCGTTCTGTGCGCTCTGGTGTCTAGTCATGCCTGCCACATGACCATGGAAACGTCTGCAGAGGCAGACAGTGCTGGCTCTTCGGCTTTGAAACAGAGATGAGCACCGAACCCTAGAGTTGGATACGTCTGATTTTCGAGCAAGGGAAACCTTTATTGTATTTTATTTCATTGGTATTCCATCTTTTCTTCCCCTACTGGGACCCAGGGTGGCTTCTGATATATTTTTATTTATGGTGTAATCAAGTCCATTGGACTTTTTTGATGGAGGGTCTCAGAACTATTCCCTCTCCAAACTACATTTCCCAGAATTCCATGGGAGTTATTGATGTTATGAAACTAATTATCATCACCATATACAGTAAAACCTCTACTTACGTAAAAAGTCTGTTCCATAGGCTTTTATGTAAATCAGTTTTTTACTTAACTTGAAGCAAGGTAAAGGTAAAGGTTTCCCTTGCTCGAAAGCCAGTCGTATCCGACTCTAGGGTGCAGTGCTCATCTCTCTTTCTAAGCCGAAGAGCCAGCGCTGTCTGTTTCTGCAGACGTTTCCGTGGCCACGTGGCAGGCATGACTGGACACCGGAGCGCACGGAACACTGTTACCTTCCCACCGAAGTGGTCCCTATTTCTCTACTTGCAATTTCTTGCTTTCGAACTGCTAGGTTGGCAGGAGCTGGGATGAAGATGGGAGCTCATTTCCGTCCTGCAGTACTCGGACGGAAAAATGATTTTTTTTTACTTAACTTGAAGCAAAGCCATAGGAAACTATGTTATGTAAATAGGGACATTTATGTAAATCAGGACATGGTTTTAGTGCAAAAATCATTATGTAAGTCAAATTTTATGTAACTCGAGGCATATGTAAGTCGGGGTTTTACTGTTTGTTAATATGTGTTTTTTTGCATGAAAAGTTTAAGGACAGCTGTCAGCATCATGCAGGAATAAAGAAGAGTCAACTTGGTTGGTAATATATTTTTAAAAAATTATACTCATAACTTCGCAACCCCCCCCCCCCCCCCAAAAAAAAGGGGGGGAGAATGTCTGAAAGGGTGGGGGAAAAAAAGCTACTTATATAATATTGGCTGTTGAACATATTTATTGGCAAGAGATGATCTGACTTTTCAATGAAGGCTTCTTCACGTTCGGACTTCCTGCGCTGTTTGTTTTTAAAATCTGCTCCCTCCTCCTCCCTTTCTTTCGTTTTTTTTATTATTTAAAAAATTGGCCTTAAAAAACGGAGCCGTGTTCCAGTTCAGAGAATTCGCCCCCGTTGAACAAGGTGGCAAGCTCTCAACGACACAATTTGCTCTTTGTGGGACTGGCTTTATGAACGATTCTACTGTTTTCTGCACCACTTTTATGGCACTCGAGGGTGAAAATTACCCAGACCCCAAAATGCCCTAACCTAAACACAGGCACGAGCCCAGTTAGCTCCCCTTAAATAAACTCCCTCCCTCCCTCCCCATGCCTGTCTTGTTATTCTTAGGGCTGCTCCCTATGTATGGCGTATTTATGACGGTACAGAAATAATTCCGACAGAAACTGTGGTTGGGACCGGGGTGGGTGGTGGAGGGGGGAACCCCGCGAAGGAGACGTAGTCCTGTTTCCCTGCAGGTTGGTAGCCATTTAATTAAGGAGAAATTTAAACTTCATTACTTTCCTTATTGCCTTGGTGGAAACATTGTATGTCTGGCGGGGACCCAATAAATTTTCCAGTGGCTTAGTAATTAGGGGCTGGGGGCGGCATGGGTTTTTCCACTGAGTCGAAGGGGTGTCCTATGGGGAAAGGCCCACCTTTGGCTTAACTAGGTTACAGCCCATCACTTTTGCCAGAAGGTGTCGGGTTCGGTGGACCAGGTCCACAGGTAGCTCGTCTTGATTCTGTCCTGATGGCATCTTCTCCAATTCAGAAGGCTTGGGGGGCAGCAACTGAAGGTTGGTGCAACAGCCTTCTTGGCCAGGCCATCCTCTCAGATTTATATGAGGACTTACTTTCTCTAGGTCAGGAGTTCTCAAACTTTTTAAGACAGTTTTGGGGGCCGGATGGCCATTTTGCCCTCCCTCCACCACATGGCACTTCCTGGTTTGGTGTCGGCGGGGGTGGACCACATGAGATGGCGCATACGGTTTACGGGCTGCAGGTTGAGAATCCCTGCTCTAGGCAAAGATCTCCCTTTCTCGAAAGCCAGTTGTGTCCGACTCTAGGGTTCATTGGTCATCTCCATTTACAGCCAAAGAGCCAGTGCTGTCTGCATCTACAGACATTTCCGTAGACATGTTGCAGCATGACGAGACCCCAGAGATGCACATAATGGGAGAAAATGGAAAGGGTGTGTGTGGACACCAACGAGAGTCTTTTTACAGGGAGTTGGGAATTTCATGGATGCTTCTGGAAATGCAGGCAGGGAATATTGCCATGGAGAGACTCGGAATATGACAGAGCATGAGATGGATACCAAGGACTCAAAATCATTAATTTTGGAGTACTGCATGACGGAGTGAGCTCCAACCTAGCAGTTCGAAAGCAAGAAATTGCAAGTAGATAAACGGGTAGTGCTTTCATTGGAAAAGTAACAGCATTGTCCACCCAGTTCTCCACGTAGGAAACATTCAGGTTTGGGTTGGCCTAATCTCGTTCCTGGTGAAACCTAATTGGGAAGCCTGACACTATTTGCAGGAATTATAAGTAATCTAAGATCTATATGGAACGGTTGAAGGCTGTGGATTTCTTTGTCATGATGAAGGAGAGCCAAGGGGGATGTGAGACTGGCCTTCAAATGTCTGAAGGGCCCGTCTAGTGGAAATGGAGCAAATTGTGGAAGGAACTAATTGGTTCAAACGACAAGAAAGGACACTGTGTAACTAAACATTAGGAAGAACCTCTTGATAGACTTGGTCAACAGTTAAACAGAACATATCAGAAGAAGGTGGAGGTTTTGGAGCAGTAGCTAGATGAACATCTTTCAGTGATAGAGTCCTGTATTTTCTATGTTAGTATGTCTTGATGTTCCTTAAAGTCCCTTCCATGTTTTTAAGGACAAAGTCTTGAAAACCTTCCTTTCTGACCTCCTCCTCCTCCTCCTCCTGTTAAGGTTGATTCAAGGTTCTTGCTTTGGCAGTTCTAGCAGCTTCCATCATCATCATCATTTTCTTCTTCTTCATCATCCAAATCCTAATATTGGCGATCCTCATGGCAATCAGCCATGAAGACTGTCCTGAGAATATAATGCAGTGGTCTTTCATCTGCCTTCTGCATTGAAGCATGACACCCATAGTACCATTGATCCAGTTTCCTTGAGTCACTTTCTGGTCCTGAGCCATTTGAAAACACAAAGACCTCATCATTGGCCCCAGGCCAGGATGGATGAAGCTGCTGCCCTCCATCAAGATAGATTCAATTGGGATTTAATCCACTTGGGGACCATTGCCCTTCCCTGTGGACTTCACCACCCAAGGCCATTAGTCCTCAGGGTTGTCAGGTTGGTTAATCGTCCCTTGACACTTGGCTTTGAGTCTATGGCAGTATGGTCTACTCTATTACCATAGCAAGATAACCTAGCCAGACAAGCGTCTTCCACCAGTGTTATTTGGTCTTCTTGTAGACCTAAACTGGATCTCCTACTCCAAACTGGTTCTCTTTCACTCCTTGTGCTCTCTGGCCAGCTTGTCTGCAAGCCATGGGCTACGGCTTCGGTTCCGAAACCACCTTTATGTGGATGGCGCCGTACCTGAGATCTGGGTTACATTATTCAACAGAGGTGGTGAGAGCAAATGGACCAAAGGGACAGACTAGGAGGCTAGGGCCTGGAATGCGATTCCTAAGCTACTGCAGACTCTTAAAATATTTTGCAGGGATTCTGAACAAATAAATATCCTGAATGAATCCATGGTTCCTGGTGTAATTTTAGCTCTGTGCTTCCCCAGGAATGCCCAGAATAAACAGGTGATGTTTCTAACAGGTCATCTCTGTTTGTGTTCAGAGCCCAAAGGCCGTTGAGGTTTCGGGGAGGTTGAGGCTGGACTTAACACAAGGGCAGTTCTGTGAAGTTGGCACGAAGCACCCTGGAAATGCGGTCGTCGCTCGCGGCCCGTGGAAGCCGTTGGCTGGCGGGGAACCAAGGTGGCCATTTGGAAAACCAACTATCCTGCCTTTGAGCCCTTCCATCACCAACACCCCAGGGCTGCGGGGGCTGAGTGGTTAAGAAGCTCGCCTTGTTAGCTGGAAGGCTGGAAAGTCGGCAGTTCAAGACCCGGGTACTGCATGACGGTTTGAGCACCTCTGTCCTAGCTCCTGTTAACCTAGCAGTTCGAAAGCAAAAAATTGCAAGTCGATAAATAGGGACCACTTCAGTGGGAAAGGGGGACATGAAAGGAGCTTCATTCTGGCGTCACCTGAGTGGAGTTTCTCCAGCAAAAATCCTTTAAACCCAGAATAATTTGTGACAGGAAATTATTATTATACCAACACCCCAGTGTTGCAACACCCCTAACCGCCATGCCAGAGGCCATAACAGGATGGATTCGGGATCCTCCCCAGTTACACAAGTAACTGGGAAGAGAAACACAAGTTTATCTTTTGATAAACATCAAACCAGCCTCTCCCAATAATTTTTGTTTGAAATTTGAAATGTCACAATTTGGGCTTAGAAGAAGCAGGGTGAGAGTTGTGCTTAGCTAAGCCTTGCAACGTGGTGGCGTAGTGGTGAAGGCACTAGGCTTGGAGACCGGAAACATGGCTTCGATTCCCGAGAGATGCACAATGGAGACATCCGGGCGTCCCCTGCAAAAACCCTTTCAATCCAGAATAATCTCTGGCACGGAAAATGAATGAATGTTGGGGGTGGAAGGGGGAAAAATAAATTTTTGATACCAACTGAAAAGCGGAAATGGCATAGGGAGATCTAAGCCAGTTGTACCTGACTCTAGGGTTCAGTGCTCATCTCCATTTTTATGCGTCCTAGGGCCCGATTACTACTTGGTAGGTAAAGAGTAAAGGGCTTCCTTGCTCAAAAGCCAGTCATGTCCAACGTTAGGTCCTTATCTCAATTTACAGCCAAAGAGCCAGCATTGTTTCTGTAGTCATGTGGTAAGCATGACTAGACTCTGAGGTACATGGAGTGCTGCTACTTTTCCTGCCAAGGCGGTTTCTATTTATCTACTTGCAATGTCTTGCTTTCGAACGGCTAGATTGGCAGGACAGAGACGGGAGCTCACTCCATCATGCAATACTTGGGTCTTGAACTGAGGTCATCAAGTTCGGCATCTTAACCACTAAGCCACTGCAATGCACCGTAATTCAGCAAAATGGCAGAAGTGCGTAATAGGCAGTTGATTCCAGATAACGACCTACCTGACCTCCAGCTGGCTGGGCTGTTGTTGTTGGGAAGTGCTTGGACACTTGGCAACCCTATGGATGAGTGAGACCTGAAATGTCCTCCTCGACCTAGTCCCGTGATGGCGAACCAGGTGTTTTGGGACTTCAATTCCCAGAAGCCCAAGTCCATTACGTGCAGTAAACCCATTGGTTTGGATTCACAGGGACTAAGGCTTCTGGGAATTGAAGTCCAAGAACATCTGGAGTGCCCAAGGTTCGCCAGCAATGCCCTAGTCTAAAGAAGATTGAAGGGATGGGTTAACAACCCTACTAAATTGTCAATGGTTTATCGTTTTTGCTGGTTATCCAAGCCCAACAAGACCGCTTCCTTGCTTATGCGTATGTCTTTAATGCTAGCAAATTCTAGTGGTTTTTTCCCTACAAACTGAATATCGCCATTGATTGGCCTCGGGGAGCCTTGCCTAGCCAAAGCTTGTGGAGCAAATTAAATGAAAACAACCCAATAAACAAACAAACAAATAAATAAACCAAACGCTCTCTAGAGGCTTAATTATTTCTGAAATAACCCCCAGTTCCTCCCACTTGCAAACATTTTAAGAACGGGAGAGACAAGTTGAGTTGATTTCTCTGGCTTTCATGCAGGCGTTAACGGTTTTCATATTTTGTTTTAAAAAAACTTTCATTGGACTTCATATTTGTTTACTGCAAACCCGGCAAACCCTGTGGGCAGAAAGGGAGATAGATTTAGTTCTTGCTACTATAGTTCAGCGCTCATTGGATGGTTGCATTAAATTGGTTGATGAAAAGCTTTTAATGCTTAAATTTATCCAAAGAACCTCTGAATTAATCAAGCAGTCTTTTATAAAATATGCATCATTTTTCAGCCTTTATCATGAGCTGAAGGCATTACCCTGCCTTCTATCCTGTATGGAAAAATGAAAATTTGGTGGGCTTCTTGGTATGGTATCTAATAGCATAGAAATTTCTGATGTTTCTGCATCTGATTACTACTTGGTAGGTAAAGGTAAAGGTCTCCCTTTCTCAAAAGCTGGTTGTATGCAACTCTAGGGTTCAGTGCTCATCTCCATTTACAGCCAAAGAGCCGAGCGCTGTCTGTGTTTGCAGATGTTTTCATGGTCATATAGCCATGAGTTGATGCTGGATAGGGGTTCCATGCAAAGGTGATGAATTTTATTGATAATTTTATTGAGTGCATTTTAATATCTCACTTGATTGTTATTGCATCATTCTACTTTTAACCTCGGGGAGTGTGGTGACTTAGTGGTTAAGACGCTGAACTTGACGACTGGAAGGTCGGCAGGTCAGCAGTTCGAAACACGAGTGCTGCATGCTGGAATGAGCTCCTGTCTTTGTCCCAGCTCCTGCCAACCTAGCAGTTTGAAAACAAGAAATTGCAAGTAGATAAATAGGTACCACTTCAGTGGGAAGGTAAACAGTGTTCCGTGCACTCTGGTGTCTAGTCCTGCCTGCCAGATGACCACGGAAACATCTGCAGATTCAGACAGCACTTCGACTGTAAACAGAGATGAGCACTGAACCCTAGAGTTGGATAGGACTGGCTTTCGAGCAAGGGGAACTTTTACCTTTACCTAAGTAATCACATTTTATCAAATGTATTTTACCACATTTTAACTTGATATGGTCAGATTGACTAATCAGTTTAATAATAATAATAATAATAATAATAATAATAATAATAATAATAATAATAATAATAATAATAATAATAATAATAATAATAATAATAATAATAATAATAATAATAATAATTCGTGTCAGAAATTATTCTGGGTTGAAAGGATTGTTGCTGGAGGACCTCCTCTGGTCAGGGGACGCCCAAATGAAGCTCCTTTCATGTCCCCAAGATCTTTTTCCCACCCAAGTGGTCCCTGTTGATCTATTAGCAATTTCTTGCCTACAAACTGCTAGGTTGGCAGGAGCTGGGGCAGAGATGGATGCTCATTCCGTCATGCAGTACCCGGGTCTTGAACTGCCGACGTGCCGGCCTTCCAGCTAGCAAGGCGAGCGTCTTAGCCACTGAGCCACCACAGCCTCCTAATAAAGCATACTGAGGTTGGTAAATATATTTAGGCTTGTGTAACTGGGAAGGCTCCCGAGTCCATCCTGTTATGGCCTCTGGCATGGCGGTGAGGGGAGGGTGGAGAAAGTGAAAGCATTTTGCTGCCGTATTCATAATTTATGGGAATCTAGATTTCCCATCGCTCGCAATCCAAGTCCAAAAGTTTCAGCCCTGCCTCTCCCTCCGAGCGCGTTTGACGTCCAGGCTAACTCAAACCATCTCCCACTAGGCGAGGACCTGACCAGCTCTCTGACCCCCGGATGTAGGAATTCCCCTGACCCTTTGGCCCCTTGATGTAGGGTCTTGGCAAAAGCCCCGTGACCCCTTGGCTTCTTCCATCCTGCCCCTGTGTCAGCGGAAGGAAGGATGCGGTCTTCTGTCCCAGAGGGGATTCCAGCCTGCTCCAAACTCCCGTATAAAACAACACTCTGATTAATTCCAGCTTTCCTGGTGAGGAACTGTGTTAGTTACGGCCGTCGGCTGCAGGATCCAAAAGCCAATTCTTATGCAGAGCATAATCTTATCCCCTTTGCTGTGTATGTAATTTTGGGGATATATTTTCCCCCAAAAGCTGCAAACAATTTAAAGATGAATTCTGTCTCCTTCGATTATCATGGCTGTCCCTTGTTATCCCTTGTTTTGCTCTCATATATCATTGCGAAGATTTTTATGACTATTATGTTGTACGCCGCCCAGAGTGGGAGAATACCCCAGATGGATGGGATATAAAATGTAATATAATGCTATAATGCTAATGCATGTAGCCTGTGTTAGATAGACTAAGACAAATTGTTCTTTGCATTGATTTCTTGCTAATTGTTCTGCAGTTGTGCAGCACCAGGTGATTCATGACAGAGTTCTTGAATGCTGGCCATGATACCTTGTGTATCGTTGGTTCATGGGGTGTTTGTGTGTGTGTGTGTACATCCTGAAACTACAGTTTCCTTTTTATCACCACCATTCAGAGGATGTAACAGTTCCTGAGACTTTCCCTTGCTGTAAAATAATGTACAGGTTCCCTCTTGTATCCACAGGGGATTATATTTCAAGACCTACCGCAGATGCCGGAAACTGCAGATAACAGGAAACCTTATATTTTACATTGTAGATGTTGACCTCTAGTGGCCAGCTCTAGTAATGCACCATAGAGATTCAGCAAGAGGCAATCCCACAGACAGCATGGTCCTAAATCAGAAACCGACTGGTAGGATGGTGACTGGAGAGGGCTTGTCAAATGTTGAGTGACCCCAAAAGGGCAGCAGTCTACAGATCAGAAGGTAATCTTCCACAAGCAAGAAGTAGGGTCTCCACATTTGTACCGCTTTTGTATGTCATATTTGGCACCATCTGGGCGCATTCCAAGGGGGGGAGCAGTAACGCATCATGGACCAAAGATCTCTCACGGCCCCAGTTGAGGAAGGCACCTCTTTCCCTGATGGACCTTCTCTCTCTTGCCTTTCTTTCAGACCCAGCCTGTACCCAACCCAGTGGCCTACTACATGCACCGGTCACCGGTGTGGTTCCACCAGTTTGAGACGCTCTTCAACCACTTCATTGAGCTGGTGGTGCCATTCTTTCTCTTCCTGGGGAGACGACTGACTATCACCCACGGTGTCCTTCAGATCCTTTTCCAGGTGAGACAGAGCCTCTTCGACTGGAGAGCTTGGAGTTTCTTCAGGCCTCCTTGGTTTTCGCCACCAACCTTTCGTGTTTGACTGACTAGTACGGTTGTGCAAACTCAAAGGCTGGTGGTTCTTTAATCTGACTTGAGAGTCCCATTGTTGAAGCCATCTCTTTAGTAGGTGCTCTAAGGCACTCCGGAAAGGCACTTCTTCTGCATCAGGACATCCCAGTTACCCAGATGCTGTGCCCTTGAGATTCTTCATCTCCTTCAAGTGCCCTATCCAATTCCATATATTGGCTCACCTCATGGTGATCAGCCATGAAGATTGTCCAGAGAATACAGTGCATTGGATTTCAAATTGCCTTCCACGATATAGTGTGACACCTGTATTACTGCTCCATTTCTATGGGTCACTTTCTGGTCCTGAGCCCTTTTGGCACGCAAAGTCCTCTTCTGCCCCAGGCAAGTTTTGATGAAGCTGCTGCCCTCCATCAAGATAGATTCAAGTGGGATTTAATCCACTTGGGGTCCATCACCCTTCCCTGTGAATTTTGCTATCCAAGGACTTTAGTCCTCAGGGTTGTCAGGCTAGCTAAATGCTGCCTGATGATTGGCATTGAGTCCCTGGCAGTATGGCCTACTCCCATGATGGCAAGCCTTGGCACTCCAGCTGTTCTTGGACTTCAATTCCCAGAAGCCCAAGTCAGCACTCCTTCTGATCAGGACTTCTGGGAATTGAAGTTCAAAATTGTCTCGAGTGCCAAGGTTCACCATCACTGGTTTACTCCATAGGTTCCCACCTTGGGCCCCCAGATGTTCTTGGACTTCAGTTCCCAGAATACCTGATCAGCAGGAGTGCTAACTTCGGCCCCTGGTAATTGAAGTCCAAGAACACCTGGAGTGCCAAGGTTGAGAAACCCTGGTCTACTCTATTCCCATAGCAGAATAACCTGGGCAGATTGATATTCTAGGAGTTGTGATTTCCAAAAAAAGGAACTTTTCAGCCTTTCCAAATATTCTCTCCCAAGGACCAGGGAGTCCCTTGGGTAGAGAGAATTGAGGGGCAAAGGGATGACAAGATCAATGAAGATGATGATGATGATGACTAAGAGAAAGATGAGGGCCCCAAGGTTTATTCTTGTTCTTCCATGAAATTTAGGAGGCCTTTGGGGGAATCAAACCCAGGCTGTCTCTGTGGGAGCCCCCTTTCCCCTGACTTGCGCTAGGTGGGAGACATCCGAAGCTAGTCGGAGACAGAATCCCGGCTTCTTTCTGCCATGACAAATGAGAGAAATTATCGGAACGAGCCACAGGTCTGTCTTGGTGAGGAAAGCCAAGCTGTGCAACTGGCTTCTAGTCTCATGCTCAACGAAATGCAGGCACGCAAACGCCCTTTTGCTGATCTGCCAAAGGGCCGGATTCTGCCCTGCTGTGACTTTACAAATGCACCCAAAGTTTGTTTGTGGAAACAGCCAACGAACCAGCTCTGTTGCTAGAATGCACCCTTGTGCAGAGATGCTTTCCAGGAAGATGAACATATTTCCCCCTCTTAGCTTCCAGAAAAAGTTCTGCTAAAGAAATCCCCATTGAATCAACTTTCCTGCATATCATTTTTCTTGGGTTTTGTGTTTCTGTTCTTCTTTTTCTCTTCCTCCCTCAACCTTGTGTGGGTTGGATTTTAAATCAGGAGTTCTCAACCTTTTAAAGCCGGGGGCCGGGTCATGGTCCCTCAGACAGCTTTGTGGGCCAGACAACCATTTTGCCCTTCCTCCACCACATGGGCACTTCCTGGTGTGGTGGAGGCAATGGGGGGCAATGAAATGGTGCAGCAGGCTACATACGGCCCGTGGGCCACAGGTTGAGAATCCATGCTCTAAATCATCCTTAATTAAGGAAGTCAGCCTATTCCTGCTTTCCCCCTGTGTTTGTGACTCAATGCCTTCGGCGTCACGCAGTAGCAGTAGCAGCTCCAGAGTTTTTATGGGAAGTACACATGGCATATAAACAGGAGCATAAGTTATTATAAGCTCGGTTGGTAAAGCATTAAAATTCTGGCTGGGGGGTTTCTTCTCCCTAAAGTGCTAAATGTGTGAGTGGGGGTGGTGGTGGTGGGAAATGTCTGAGAAATCCCCCCTGGAAACATCTCATCTTGTCTGGGGCAGGCGCCCTATAAGTACTGCACCACAAAAATAAAATAAAAACAAACATTGTCTGCTAAATGCTCTAATCCATGTGTTCCAGAATAAACTAAGTGTGCCGAATCCAAATCTGAAGTCTGATTCTGCCTAGGACGTCAGGACCTAACCCTCTTGGTTAGGTTTTTGTGTTAAACACGTGTGGTATATTTTCCACAAACGTAGCAAACATTGTCCGGTTTATTAACACAGCTGTGCCTACTCATCTTTGGCTCAAAACAGACTCATTATGGCCTAGCTGTACTATCCAATAAGATGGTTTCGCACTAGAGACAAGCCCTTGGTTCATCTCACCTTATAGACCTATTTCTGACCTCAGCTCACTGACTTGCCCAGACATGCCCGGCCGCTGCTGGAACATGCATGCCGCGAGGGGACGTGATTCAGCTGAGGCCTAGTGGTAGCTGCAACTGTTATAATGTTCCCATGCAAAAAATATATTACTCAATTACCGACTATTTGAAGAGCTATAGCGCGATTTAAAATCTGTACGTGATAGGCATATTCTGAGTTCAGGTTTTGAATCAGCACACTCGAGATCATGTAAATCACATGTGTTGTTCCCAGTAGCAAAATCGTTTGTTGTGCAGTGTTACGGTAGTATAGCCTCACCTGACCATAGTGGGGGAGTTTGGCTTGCAGTTCTCATCATCTGCAGACAGTGCTGTCGAGGGAACCTGAGCGGTGACACACCTAAGGAGACTGGGGGGAAAGATGTGTGACAAAAATGTTTGCATCCTTACATATTGTTTTGTTGCTACCAATCTTGGGCACATCTAATGGTTTCATCGTTTCCTTTTTAATGCTTTTATGTTCTTGGTAACTCTCGTGTTATTGGTAATGGTCAAAGTTAAGGTCTCCCTTGATCAAAAGCCAGTCATGTCCAACTATAGGGGTGGTGCTCATCTCTTGTTTACAGCCGTGATTCCCAACATAGGGCATACGTTCCACATGGGGACAATTTGATAAAAAAAAATTGGGGGGGGGGCGGGGCGGGGGGCACAATTGTTTGGAATGGGATGGTGGTGGTGGCTCAAGTGGTTAAGATGCTGAACTCAATGACTGGATGGTCGGAGTTCGATTCCCGAGTACTGCACAATGGAGTGAGCTCCTGTCTCAGTCCTAGCTCCTGCCAACCTAGCAGTTTGAAAGCAAGAAATTGCAAGTAGATAAATAGGGACCACTTTGGTGGGAAAGTAAATAGTGTTCCATGCACTGTTGAGGCATGCCTGTCACATGTCCACAAAAATGTCTGCAAACGCATATAGCACTGGCTCTATGGCTATAAACAGGTGAGCACTGAACCTTAGAGTCGGATATGGCTGGCTTTCGAGCAAAGGTGACCTTTATCTAATTCTTTGCAAGTTTATTTAGACCAGGCATGACTAGGCATTGGAGTACACGGAATGCTATTACCTTTCCAGCAAAGTGGTACCTATTTATCCACTTGCAGTTTTTTTACTTTCGAACTGCTAGGTTGGCAGGAGCTGGGACAGACGACGGGTGCTCACTCCCTCGAGCAGCACTCGGGTCTTGAACTGCTGATCTGCCAACTTTCCGGTCGTCAAGCTGAGCATCTGAACCGCTAAGCCACTGCGGCCCTTAATAGTCGCCATACATAGGAACAATGGCACAATAACATATACTTTAGTATGTGTTGGCCATGAGTGTGTAAGACTTTGGGGTGTTTAGAAAGAGATGGGCAACGTGCAGAAAATATTTTGTAAATATTTTGCAAAAAATGGGGGTGAATGCAAAGGTCCATTTACCGACAATTTCCCATTTTCCTTATGTAGGGGGACTTTCGGGACACCCTGTATATTAGGAAACCATTCATTATACCTTCATCCCTTAGCCATATAAGCAAACCTTATTTCCTGAGATGGGAACAAACGTTATTTCTAAGATTTTTTTAAAAAAAATAGAGAAATAGGCCTTCTGATTGGATTTTTTAGCTGCTGAAAGTGGGATCCAGGTGTACAAAATACTTATATTCTCATGATATTAAAGAATGACTCCTTTCGATCACAATCTGCTGGAATTCTCTGAACGAAAGACATTGCAAAACAATACGTTAAAAAATCCTCTAACCTTCAGTGCAATATTTTCTTTGCTGTAAAAACGAAGGGGAAATTTTGACGGGAGCCCTAACCAGGTAAGCTACTCGGGTTTGGAAATAACTGACTCATAATACCCTATTGTTAAATGCCTTCATCTTATTGCCTTTTAATTGACATTTTACGGCCAGTATGTAATTAACTGACAGACTTTCTCTCCTAAAGGAACCGAAGGCAGGCGACCGAGTCCGAGGGTAGCGCTTTGACTCTTAGAGGACTCAAACTCACACACACACAACCTTTACACTTCTGTTTATTTAAAATTAACCGTTCGTTCCTTCATTCGAAATGACTTTTATGGGGGCTGCTTCTGCTCTGCAGAGGAAACTGTAAAGTTTAACGTCAATATCCCCCCACTTAATTCTACTTTTCAAGATTTTAATTGACCTTACCTGCAAGGTTTTATGAGACATTTTTATAATTGTTATTGGAGTCATGGTGGCTAGCCTCAGTTAACTACGTTTTTCCCCCAGGTTAAACTGCAGGTCTAGAGAAAGTTCTCTGGGTTGGAGAAGGATTTGTTGTGAATTTGCTCATTCCCCACCCCTCCTTCCTTCTTACTTGCTCAATTTTGCAACTTTTACCATGTAAAAGTAAAGGTTTCCCTTTCTTGAAAGCCAGTCGTACCCGACTCTAGGGTTCAGTGCTCATCTCTGTTCTGAAGACCCAGCACTGTTTGCTTTTGCAGACATTTCCGTGGTCATGTGGCAGCCATGACTAGACACCGGAGCACATGTAATCCTATTTTTAACAGCAGTGTTGGATACATAGATTCTCTTCTTAATCTTTGAATGGGTGGTATGCGTTGCGTTGTGAACATCTCCGTTTTAAGCAGAGGGAATGACCTTGGGATGAATGTAACAGCTCAACCGAAAGAGGCATTTATGAGAATACATAAGCTAGCCCATGTGTCTGGGAAGGTAGAAAGCCCTTAACATATTTTATGGTTCTTCCCATCTTGAGAAGGCGCAGAATATGAGTTCTCCATAAAATTCCCATTCCCTCCACATTGTAGAAACCATCATTTCCAATCTGCCTTTTAAAATAAGTAGCATAGGCTTCTTCAAGCTGCTGGAGCCAATCAGAAAACCAACCTACATATAACTTTGAATGGATTTGATTCCTTGGGGCAACATCTTTGCAGAGTTTAGCCATCAGGACCTATTGGGAGCTGTCCAGGGTCCTGATTCTACATGGCATGGCATGCTTTAGCTAGTCTTTGTTATGGGTTGTCACATTAGAACTGATTTATAGTGACCCTAATAAGGTATTTAAGAAGATTTTTTTTACCAGTCCCCCCCATGTTAGATAGATAGATAGATAGATAGATAGATAGATAGATAGATAGATAGATAGATCTTTGTTGTCATTGTCCTGCACAGAACAACGAGATTGGGGGGAAAAACACTTATCAACCCAACGAAACCTAAACAAAATACAACTAGACAAAATTATCAACATACTCCCACCCCACATTTACACATTTAACCCTAAAAAGCTCAAAAACTCTAAAAACTCTAAAAGCTATATACAGAAGCTCCCTCATAGACTGCATGTGCCAGGAAATTGAACCCATGTCTCTTTCCGCTACTTGACACTGGTTGGTCTTTATTACATAATCTAAGATGACTCAACTTAACCAGATTCAGAAAAGGAAGAGGCATTAGAAATCATATTGCAAATGATCTCTGTAGTGAAAATACAACTGTCCATAAGCTCAGGACCTCAATGGAGGAGGTGGTGAAAGTATGGTCTTTGTCAACTGAAGTAGATTGAAGACTTTAGAAAGGGAATATGTTTGTCCTTTGTAAGTTTGAGCTTTTGTCTATGCCTGAAAAGCTATGGATTGCTCTAGAAGAAACTGATGTGTTATCACATCTGATTGTCTTGATACAGAAGGTGTACCTTGGACAAAAGTCTACTTTGAGGACAGAATGTAGAGTAGGGGTTCCCAACCTGAGCGCCACATGGTGCCATTTCATGCCCAGTTCTGGGGAGGACCCTTTCCTGCCTTATTCTGTTCTGTACCTAAAAATGGTTGAACGTTCTCCATTGCAAGAGAGAATCAGAATGAAGAATTACTGACTTCCACGTTGAGTTGTGATTGATTGGGTTTTTGGGTGTGTGTGTGTGTGTGTAGTGGAGATTGTGAACCAAGAATATCAAAATAGAGGGGAAAGGTATAAAACAAGTGCCAGGGTGGGTTCAAATTCCTAGGAACAACATTTACTGAAAATGGCAAAATGGATGAAGAGCTTAACATACAGCTCAGTAAAGCAAACCAAATATTGGGACAGTTAGCTCCGCTCTTAGGGCACAAGGCAGTACCAACCAGCGCACAGAAACACCTCACACAAAAGCAGAGTCAGTCCCATCTTATGTTACCAGCGCCAAACATGGACACTTGCAACAACACCTAAATGAAAGTTGGTCACCATGGAAATGAGATGTCTGGGGAAGGCTGCTGGAGTGACTAGAAGGGATGACATCAGGAAGGACATTATAAGGGGAATAATTGCAATAGAGCCCATCTTGTGCTCCATGCAGAGACAACCCATAAAGTGGTTTGCCTGTTTGGAAGAGAATGTCTTGCAAATCTCATATCACACAAGACAAATGTGGAAAGAGGAGAAGGAGGAAGAGCATGAGGCGGACCCAGAGGAAGTGGAGATATAACATCATGGATATAGGACATGAACACCAAATAACACTGCTGGAGGCCGCTAGAAGTGCCAGAACCTTGTGTCTCTGTTGACACCTGAAGGGGTAAAAGAGGAAGTAAAGAAGATGAATCTGCTTTGATTCGGATTCCTGCATTGAGCTAGGGGTTGAACTGGATGGCCTTAAAGGCCCTTCCCAATATTTATTTATTTATTTATTTACACTTATATCCTGCCTATCTTGGGGGGGGGGGGATCATCTCTACTCAGGGCGGCTAACATTATAAAAGCGGTAATACAAAGATCAAGAATTATTTTTAAAAAGTTTTTTTACACACAATAAAACTCCCAATGAAATCATCACCAAACACTACAATAGCCAGAAAGTACCGCAATCCAGGACCCTGAAAACACAACCTATTTGAGACGAAAAGGAGCCGGGCAGCATTTCTAACAACCCGAAATAGGCAGCGCAGTTATGCTCTGATTCCTCATTGGAGAGCAACCCTCCTCAATCTGAAAGTGGTTGTAGGAGAGGACAAAGAGCTTGTGTTTATGGCAAATAATAATAATAATAATAATAACCAGTACAGAGGGGTACTGGAGGAGGGTTACCTTGGGGTTTCTATGTGGTCCACTGACCGTACTTTCACCACTTCTTCCTCTGAGCTGAGCTTTATAGAAAGTTGTATTTTCACTACGGGGCATTGACAGGCTCCAGTTTGAGTCTTCAGTGGCTACTGAACACTGCTTGCCTTTGTTCGGTTCTAACTACAGCAGGGGTTCTCAACCTTTTAAAGCCGGGGGCCGGGTCACGCTTCCTCAGACCGCTTCATGGGCCGGATGGCCATTTTGCCCTTCCTCCACCACGCGACACTTCCTGGTGTAGTGGAAGCAGTGGGGGGGCACATGAAATGGTGCCATGGGCCACATCTGTCCCATGGGCCACAGGTTGAGAATCCCTGAACTACAGCCTGCTACTAGTTCCACAATGAGCCAGTTGCATTTTGCAGTCGGACACAGGTTTGGGGATGGGGGGGCGCGACAACCCCCCCCCCTTGTCTGCCTATGGAGCACCTTTAATTACCTCCTAGTTGGGGGTTTCTTTCCTCCTTTAATTTGTTTTCGCACTCATGCACACGAAAGTGTCTCCCAGACCTGGTGCCGCAAACACTGTTTTGACTGTGGCTGAAAGAACCCCTTTGGGGCATCGTTCAAACCGGACTGGACGCTTTCCCCACTGGGCGCACACATACACACCCTTGCCAAAAGTTACTGGTTTCTCTCAAAATAAACCCAGCCCTGGCTTTTGACAAGCTCTAATGAAAAACAAATTGTTATATTACTTAGAAAAATAATTCGAAGGAAGCCTGAATTAGTTCCCGAGGTGGGGAAGTTTCGGCTACTTGGGCGCACCGTTTGGGGAAGGTTATTTATTTTAAATGAGCCGGACCGGCGTGCGCGCGCCGTCTGAACTAGATTGCCTTGTTTGCTTCGGAGCTCATCTAACCACAGGGAGGTGAGTCATACCTTTTCCATCATGGATGTGAGCCTGATTAATTGGAAAGAGTCGAGCTGAACGGGAGCATTTGGCCTCTCCAGAAAGGTGGGATGGCCCTCAACCGTAGCTTGGGGCCGTTGGACAATTAATCATACGGCACGTCTGTTGGAAAAATGTGTGTGTGAAAGAGAAATGCTACTTTACAAGGGAAAGAAGTCTGGTCTAGATATAAAACAGGGCTGCTTGGGCATCTCAATATGTTCTTTCAAGAGTTGAGGCAGTGTCAGGGTTCAGTTGATGGGCTAGAACTTAAGACCTTCTGGGCCCATCTCTCCAGTTGATGGTGGTCTATTGTTATGGAGGAATGTGCGTCACCTTTATAGTCTGGCCAGTTTATCTTGCTGTGGTAATAGTGTAAACCCTACTGCCGGCGACTCAACGCCAAATGTCACGTTAACTAACCTAACCACCTTGAGGACTGATGACCTAGGATGGGAGTTCTCAACCTTTTAAACCTGGGGGCCAAGTCGCACTCGCTCAGACAGCTTCGGGGGCTGGATGGCCATTTTGCCCTTCCTCCGCCACATGGAGTGGTGGAGGTGGTGGTGGGGCACATGAAATGGTGCCGTAGGCCACATCCGGCCCATGGACCGCAGGTTGAGAATCCCTGGCCTAGAGTGACCAAGTCCACAGGGAAGGATGATGGTCCCCAATGGATTAAATCCCACTTGGATCCATCTTGATTGAGGGCAGCAGCTTCATCCGTCCTGGCCTGAGGCTACGCAGATCCAGAAACGTTCTGCGCAGGTCCATTCTACGCATGCATAGAAGGCTTTTACGCATGCGTAAAATGGACCTGCGCAGAACGTTTCTGCGCAGGTCCATTCTACGCATGCATAGAAGGCTTTTATGCATGCGTAGAACGGATGTGCGCAGAACGTTTCTGCGCAGGTCTATTCTACGCATGCATAGAAGGCTTTTACGCATGTGTAGAAGGCTTTTACGCATGCGTAGAACGGGCCTGTGCAGAACTGTTCTGCGCAGCTCACTTCAACGCATGTGTAGAAGGCTTCTACACATCCCCTTCTGCACAGAAGCCTTTACGCATGCGTAAAAGCCTTCTACGCATGCGTAAAGGCCTTCTATGCATGTGTAAAAGCCTTCTACAAATGCGTAGAGCGGACCTGCGCAGAAGGGATGTGCAGTTACTCCTCCCCCCGCTGCCAACCGCTGCCAAACTACGGGGTAGCGGCAACTCCAGGCGGGAAATGGCGAAAATCGGCACGAAAATACGGGAAATCCCGGCCAATCCAGGATATTTGACAGGTATGCATAGTGAGAGATGTGGTAGAAGGTGTTTTTAAACTTCCCATTATTCTCAGTTTCCAATACCTGGGGGAGCATCAAACGTTCTGGCCGTCAGACGTGTTATAGGAGGAAACGTCTGCCAGAAGCCTTTGCTTTTTCTTCCGGCTTTGGAGAGCAAACGATACCCCGAAGGAGGGAAAGCATCAGAAACCTGGTTCCCCAACGGGGCCCTAAAAAACAAATCGGGGATATAAACACCTCTTCTCTGAAGTCCAGATGAAATAAGTGTCTGCAACGTGGACTTCCTCTTCGGCGTGGGTCTTCCACCGGCTGGATGCCTAGCCTTGACGTGAACCCCACTTGGGGACATCAAACCCTCGTAGTGTGAAATTCAGCAAAGTGGAGGGCAACTTTGTCAGGTGGGGCGGAGGTTTCAAATAATATGCAAGAAGGGTGTGTGTGTGTGTGTGTGTGTGTGTGTTACTTTCATTTTTTAAAAGGTTACTAACTTATATGCCTCTTTTTGTACACATACCACCAGAATCGTCTCCAGTGAGTGTAAATAAAATGAGCCAACCATAAATGAAACCAATACAACACATTACTTTATTACAGCCTACGACAGGGGTGGCCAAACTACAGCAGTGGGCCGGATCCAGCCCCTGACACCCATTCATCTGACCTGCGCCACCCTCGTCACTCCTGGAAGCGGAAGTAAAACGTTCCCATATGAAATAAGTATGGGCACGTCTTACTTCCGCTTCCAGGAATGACGAGGCCTGCGTGGGCCGGATGAATTGGTGTCGGCGGCCGGATCCAGCCCATAGTTTGGGCACCCCTGGTTTAAGCAGAGAAAATGGTAGCCTAAAGTCTATCTCATCCCGTTGCAAAACATGTGGCAAGGCGTGTTTTACTTCCGCTTCCAGTGGGAGTAACCATGTGACCGGCCCACTGAACCACGTGACGAGCCCATGGTCTGAAAAGTTTGCGCACACCCTGGTCTATGACCAGCACAGTAAACATTTCAATGCTTAAAATGTATCATTTAAAAAACGTATCCAAAAGGCTTCTTGACCTTGGCCAAGTGTAGTATTAATGAAACCATATAAAACTCAGCAAGGTGGCTCAAGTGATGACTGGAAGGTCATCAGGTCAGCAGTTTGAGACCCAAGTGCTGCATGACAGAGTGAGCTCACACCTCTGTCCCAGCTCCTGCCAACCTAGCAGTCCGAAAAGCATGAGATTGCAAGCAGCTAAATAGGTAAACCGTGTTCCATGTACTCCGGCAGGGCCGGATTTAAGCATAGGCTACCTAGGCTGCAGCCTATGGGCTTGCACCATAAAGTGGGGCATGCAGCACATGATTCTACGTCAATTTTTAAAATCAGGTTTTTTGTTTTAGTAAATAAATAGTATAAAAGTTTGGTGATTGTAATCATCATTTATCATTTGCATTTGGTTTAACTTAATGTGGTGTCACCCAACTCTACCTTGTGCCTCCCAAACTAATAAAATTTAGCATTTCTCTTGCACTTAGGGAGGGTCCTACAAACATAGGATGGGACTGCAATGGCTTAGTGGTTAAGATACTTAAATTGACGACTGGACGGTCGGCAGGACGGCAGTTCAAGATCCAAGTACTGCATGACGGAGTGAGCTCCCATCTCCAGGCATGGGCTGGGCCACTGGAACAGGGGGATTCATCTTGGTGCGCCCTTGCCCTGGCACCTTGGGGTACAAATAATAATGTTATTATTATTTTAACCGCCTGGTGCGCTGCACTTTAGATTAAACCATTGCTCCAAGCTCCCTCCTTCAGCTTCGACAAATGGCTTATTCTAAAGTGCCGCCCGCCAGGCGGACCAAGAGAGGGGCGGTGACCAAGCAGTTCCTGGGGCAGCCTTCTCCCCCATTCTTTGGTCTCCACCCCTCACCCCTGTCCATGGTGCCCAGCACACCCCTTCCCATCTCTGTCCCACCTCCTATCAGTTAGAAAGCAAGAAATTGCAAGGAGATAAATAGGTACCACTTCAGCTGGAAAGGGAACAGTGTTCCATGCATCCAGTCATGCCTGCCACATGTCCATGGAAATGTCTGCAGATGAAGACAACA
Organism: Bradypodion ventrale; assembly: GCA_035047345.1. Taxonomy (NCBI): domain Eukaryota; kingdom Metazoa; phylum Chordata; class Lepidosauria; order Squamata; family Chamaeleonidae; genus Bradypodion; species Bradypodion ventrale. The sequence continues at coordinate 22,489,624 of JAWDJE010000014.1, read as the reverse complement.
CTGGCTCTTTGGCTGTAAACAGAGATGAGCACTGAACCCTAGAGTCGGACACGGCTGGCTTTCGTGTAAGGGCGACCTTTACAAACATAGGGAGTTTGTAAAGTTGAACCAAAGCCTTTGTTCATCTTGTCCAGTATTGCCAATGGTACTCCAGGGCTTCCATCAAGATTATCTCCTAGCCCAGTGATGGCGAACTTTGGCACTCCAGGTGTTCTTGAACTTCAATTCCCAGAAGCCCTGATCAGCAGGAGCGCTGACTTGGGCTTCTGGGAATTGAAGTCCAAGAACACCTGGAGTGCCAAGGTTCGCCATCACTGTCCTAGCCCTACCTGGAGGCTGAACCTCAGATATTTGCTATGAAGTGTAGGTATCTGTTGCTAAACTCTGTGGATGTTTGAGTGGAAGAAATAGCTCTTGCCAGGCGGCACTTGCTAGGATGGTAGAGCAGTTCCAAACTTCTCAACGTCATGCGCCTGGCCAGCCTTCAAGCTCCACCTGTGATTGCTCCATGCATCCGAAACCTGTAGTAAATTAAAAACGCTGCAGGGAATATTTGTACCAATAACACATCCTCTTCCTTCTTGGCTAACCTCACCACATCTGGAGTCTGTCTCGTATGGATCACCAATTTGTTTTGCTTTGTGTTTTCTTTTATGCGTCCCATTCATATGCAGGGTCTTTTCGCTGTTGCATGCTTTCTGTTTTATGGGTTTTATGTCTGGCCTTGTGCGAGAGATGTGCTAAAATAAGTGCAGGCACCCCTTTCCCACTGATGTAAGTACCCCCAATGTGTACACACCAAGGGGACTGCGGTGGCTCGGTGGTTAAGATGCTGACCTTGACGACTGGAAGGTTGGCAGGTCAGCAGCTCAAGACTCGAGGGCTGCGTGACGGAGTGAGCTCCTGTCTTCTGTCCCAGCTCCTGCCAACCTAGCAGTTCGAAAGCATTGCAAGGAGATAAATAGGGACCACTTCAATGGGAAGGTAAACAGCATTTTGTGCACTCCAGCATCTAGTCATGCCTGCCACGTGGCCACAGAAACATCTGCTGATGCAGTCAATGCTGGCTTTTTGGCTATAAATGGAGATGAGCACTGAACCCTAGAGTCAGATAGGACTGGCTTTCAAGCAAAGGTGACCTTTATTTTACACCCCAAAAATCTCTCATGATTCATAGGATATTCTTCAAATGCTCTTTTCTTCCTTCCTTCCTCTTTCTCTCTATCTGGCTGATAAGTTAGAGCAGGGGTTCTCAACCTTCTGTAGCCAGGGGCCAGGGTCACGCTCCTTCAGACAGCTTCAGGGGCCGGATGGACATTTTGCCCTTCCTCCACCACATGGCACTTCCGGGTGTGGTGGAGGCGGTGGGAGGCCGCATGAAATGGTGCTGTGGGCCGCATGTGGCCTGTGGGCCACAGGTTGAGAATCCTTGAGTTAGAGTTTGGGCGTTCGATTCCCCATTGTGCCTCTTGGGAGAAGAGCCAACCTGAGCAAGCCACACGGTCTCAATGGCTCCGACCCAGAGGAAGGCAAGGGTAACACCACTTCTGAATTCTCTTCCTAGAAAGTTCTGGAAAGGGTCGCCATACGTCAGAACTGACTTGACGGGCATGCAGCATGAAAATCAGCAAGAAGGTCTAGTTTAACTCCTAATCTTCGCTTTGGCCGGGTACATGGCGTCTCACAAGAACATCCGAGAGAAATTGATCTCGTTTCATAGTCTTGGTGGAGTTGTGTCTTTGAGTTTCTTTCTCCCCCACCAATTGTCATTTAAAACCAAGGATGCCCAAACTGGGGGCCAGATACGGCCCCCAACACCAACTCATCCAGCAGCTTCAAATCTCTCATCCTGTTGCAAAACAGTTTGCAAGGCTTGTTTTGCTTCCGCTTCTGGAACCACATGACTGGCCCACTGGAACACGTGACCGGCCCATGGCCCGAAAAGTTTGGGCACCCCGGTTAAGACTGTAATTGAACCAGCACCTTTTGTTATCTCTTAATTTTGGGTGGGGGTCCTAATGAACTATTTCTATGGCAGTGGGGACGCGGATGCCTGGGGAGGGTGTGTGTGTTACTTCCTGAACTCAAATCAGTCCAATATTGCTTGAGTCAAGGGGCCGCCGGTTGAACCCCGTCCATGTGGGACTCGCTTCTTCCCCCTTTGGCGCGTCTCCATAAACACGCCAGTTTTGCAGAATCCTTTGGGTTCTTTGTAGCTGTCGAAACAATTTGTGCTGCGTGACTGTGTGAAAAACCACACGCAACAAGGGTGGGTGCATCCCATAATGGGATGGAGGGGAACATTGCGGCGGGCCAAAAATCTTTGGCAATTCCTGCTTTCTCCTTCTTCACCCCCCCCCCCCCAAATCTCTCCCGTCTGAACAGGATGGTCTGTCTTCTTCAAAAGGAAAGCATGGCAGATGAGTCTTACGCAGCAATGTGGGCTTAATTCAAAGATCCATGGCCCACAATTCGATATGAGCATTATTAGACACCAATGAGATGAACTTCTCTTAACAGCCAGAGGAACGGGTGTGCTTCTTATTTAAAAGCCATGACATTGAAGAAAGGGGCTAAACCAGGGGTTCCCAACCTAAGGCCTGTGGGCCGGCTATGACCCATGGCACCATTTCATGTGACCCCAACCCCATTCGAGAAACCAAATGACCATCCCTTAAAATGGCCACTCCCATCGTGCAGACAGGGCAAAATGGCCATCTGGCCCACACAGCTGACTGAGAGAGCGTGACCTGGCCTGCAGCTTGAGCAGGTTGGGAACCCCTGGACCAAACCTTCCTTCACTCATAACTGGAAGACCCACAGAAATCGGGTCCTCTGCCTGTGATGGATGGGTGTGGCTCCCAGTAACACACATTTGGGGCCGTGTCTCGTTTCCACACCACCTATGCAGCTTCATCAGAAGTAGGCGTAGATATTTCAGTACCAGCCGGAGGGACTGCAGTGGTTAAGAAGCTCACCTTGTTAGCTGGAAGGCTGGCAAGTTGGCAGTTTGAGACCCAAGTACTGCAAGGTGGAGTGAGCACCCATCTCTGTCCCAGCTCCTGCCAACCAACAGTTTGAGAGCAAGAAATTGCAGGTAGATAGGGACCACTTTGTTGGGTACATGATAGCAGTCTCATTTGGGCATCCCCCGAGCGGAGTTTCTCCAGCAAAAATCCTTTCAACCCAGAATAATTTCTGGCACAAAATTATTATTATAAGGGGCTGCGGTGGCTCAGTGGTTAAGAAGCTCTCCTTGATAACTGGAAGGCTGGCAAGTCAGCAGTTTGAGACCCGGGTACTGCATGACGGTTTGAGCACCCATCTCTGACCCAGCTCCTGCCAACCTAGCAGCTCGAAAACAAGAAATTGCAAGTAGATAAATAAGGGACTACTTTGGTGGAGGAAAGATCTTGGGGATGTGAAAGGAGCCTCATTTGGGCGACCCCTGAGCGGAGTTTCTCCAGCAAAAAACAATCATTTCAACCCAGAAAGCAGCTTTATGAGCTTCTGACATGATAGATGGAAACTAGACTCCCAAAGCATCAAATTTGGGTTAAAATAAAGGTAAAGGTGCCCTTGCTCGAAAGCCAGTCGTATCCGACTCTAGGGTTCAGTGCTCATCTCTGTTTCATAGCTGAAGAGCCAGCGCTGTCTGCTTCTGCAGACGCTTCCGTGGTCATGTGTCAGGCATGCCTAGACACCGGAGTGCACGGAACGCTGTTTACCTTTCCCACCGAAGTAGTCCCTATTTATCTACTTGCAATTTCTTGCTTTCCAACTGCTAGGTTGGCAGGAGCTGGGACACAGACGACAGAAGCTCACTCCGTCGTGCAGCACTTGGGTCTCGAACTACTGACCTTCCGGTCATGAAGTTCAGTGTCTCAACCACTAAGCCGCTGCAGTCCCTACTTGCGTTAATAGCCATGCTTTTGACAGGACGATAAATATGACATTCTTATACTCTTGGTTCTTGTTTTTTTAAGAGCCCCCTTTCTCCTCCTCTTCCTCTTCTCTTTCTTTAAAAGCCTCCTATAAATTCCTGGAACTGACTTGGCAGGGTAACCGCAGGGCTCGGCTCCCTTCACAAGGGAATAGATGTAGGTATGTAAGAGCTGCACTGGGGAATCCAGAGATAAGAAAGATATGCTGCTTCTGGTGGGGGGTTAGGGCACCCTTGCTCAAAAGCCCGTCGTATCCAACTCTAGGGTTCAGTGCTCATCTCCATTTATAGCCAAAGAGCCAGCGCTGTCTGCATCTGCAGATGTTTCCATAGACATGTGGCAGGCATGATTAGATGCTGGATTGCATGGAACACTGTTACCTGTCCCACCTGTTTATCGACTTGCAATTTCTTGCTTTCGAACAGGACCTCCCGAACTGCCCGCCATCAACCTCAGCGTCTTAACCACTTAGCCACTGGAGCCCTCTAAGGCTCCTCTACCTGTAGGTCTTTTTCTGTCTATATGAGTCTCTAAAGCCCACATACCAATGGTTATGCCTGGATTAGGAACTGCGGTGACTCAGTGGTTAAGGAGCTCGCTTTGTTAGCTGGAAGGCCGGCAAGTTGGCAGTTTGAGACCTGGGTACTGCATGACGGATAGAGTTCTGGTCTCTGTCCCAGCTCTTGGGGACATGAAAGGAGCCATGTTTGGGTGTTCCCAGAGCCAAGTTTCTCCTGCAAAAATTCTTTCAACCCAGAGTAACGTCCGACACTAAATAGTAGTAGTAGTAGTAGTAGTAGTAGTAGTAGTAGTAGGGGACTGCAGTGGCTCAAGTGGCTAAGACACTGACTGGGAGGCGGAAGGTCAGCAGTTCGATTCCCGAGTACTGCAGGACAGAATCAGCTCCCGTCTTTGTCCCAGCTCCTGCCAACCTAGCAGTTTGAAAGCAAGAAATTGCAAGTAGATAAATAGGGACCACTTCGGTGGGAAGGTAACAGCATTCCGTGCGCTCCGGTGTCTAGTCATTCCTGCCACATGACCATGGAAACATTTGCAGAAGCAGACAGTGCTGGCTCTTCGGCTTTGAGCACTGAACCCTAGAGTTGGATACGACTGGCTTTCGAGCAAGAGAAACCTTTACCTTTAGTAGTAGTAGTAGTAGTAGTAGTAGTAGTAGTAGTAGTAGTAGTAGTAGTAGTAGTAGTAGTAGTTGCACTTATACCCCGGCTCTCTAGGGAGAATGAGTCCCTACCTGAGGCGGCTCGCAACATAAAATCTCCCATACAACAAACAGGCATTTTAAAAGTATCCCCTATAAAACTATAATAACAATAAGTTACAATAAAACAAACAGTGAAACAGAGCATAAAAATGGGCCAGAATACAGCAGACCCATGTCCTAAACCGCCGAACTGGGAAAATATAAACTGGGCCAAAGTCTAAAAGCCAGGGATAGGTGAAACATGTACAAAGGCCTCCTCAAAAAGCATTATAAATAAATAAACTATTATTATCATCCCTGGATTGAGCATTTGAACAATTTGCAAGTTGGTTTTCCCCCTTTCTAGCCCCTCCTGGAAAGGTGTACACCGTGTGGTCGAACAATGCAAGCTTCTAGTACCTACCGTATAACTGTAACTGTCTCTGCAATGAGGCTTTGCTTTCTAAAAGTTTCCCTTGCTCGAAAGCCAGTCGTATCTGACTCTAGGGTGCAGTGCTCATCTCTGTTTCAAAGCCGAAGAGCCAACGTCTGCTTCTGCAGACGTTTCCATGGTCATGTGGCAGGCATGACTAGACACCGGAGCGCATGGAACGCTGTTACCTTCCCACCAAAGTGGTCCCTATTTATCTACTTGCAATGTCTTGCTTTCCAACTGCTAGGTTGGCAGGAGCTGGGACAAAGACGGGAGCTCAATCCTATGTTGCTGCAAAAGATGCCTGGGAATACCTGCTGGTTTTATGGCACGAGACGGGGTTGTTTTTTTCTTGCTCACTACGGTGCAAGGAAAGAAACATAAGGAATAATTGTCAGGGTTGAAGTGGAGGGGGGGATTTAAAGAAGTAGAGAAACTGCTATTCCCCCTCCCTAAATTAATCCAGCGAGAGCCATGAATCCACAGTATTTCATATCACACTTCATAAAACTCTAGTCATAATCCATAAAACTGACATTATTAGATTTATAAAAAATTTTTTTTAGAAACTCGGCTCCTCCTTCGAGCCGCTGCTGGTTGGCTCGTCTGCAGTTTTATAACTTTGCAATTCCTGCCTAATTGTGTTGATTAATGCGGTGTCTAAATGCAATTAAAACTTTTTTTTTTTTTTTGTGATTCAAGGGTTAGTTGGAAAAAGGAGGAGGTCTGGCTTTATATGTCCGAACAACTGGGCACGCTTTCCTCTGTCCTGTTTTCAAAGCTGGGAGGGTCAAAGTTGTGAGAAATTTGATGGCGGAGGAATCGATCTGGGAGAGGACTGAAATCTTTGGTACAAACCCGCTAAGGCCAGAGTTTTCCTGTTGCCTGCCTCGTCCCTAAGAGGAAATGGCAAAGCAGGCGATGTAAAGGTGGCTCAGTGGTTAAGAAGCTCTCCTTGTTAGCTGGAAGGCCGGCAAGTCGGCAGTTCGAGACCCGGGTACTACATGATGGATTGAGTGCCCGTCTCTGTCCCAGCTCTTGGAGACCTGAAAGGAGCCTCATTTAGGCGTCCCCTAAGCGGAGTTTCTCCCGCAAAAAAAATCCTTTCAACCTTGAATAATTTCTGACGCGAAATCATGATTATTAGGGGATGTGACTGCAGTGGCTCAAGTGGTTAAGACTCTGACTGGGAGGCGGAAGGTCAGCAGTTCAAAACCCGAGTACTGCATGATGGAATGAGTGCCCATCTCGGTCCCAGCTCCTGCCAACCTAGCAGTTTGAAAGCAAGAAATAGCAAATAGATAAGTAGGAACCACTTGGGTGGGAAGGTAAACAGTGTTCCTTGCACTCTGGTGTCTAGTCATGCCTGCCACATGACCACGGAAACGTCTGCAGAAGCAGACAGCGCTGGCTCTTCGGCTTTGAAACAGAGATGAGCACTGAACCCTAGAGTCAGATACGACTGGCTTTCGAACAAGGGAAACCTTTACCTTGAGCGTAGTTTCTCCCTCAAAAATCCTTTCAACCCAAAATAATTTCTGACCTGAAATAATAATAATAATAATAATAATAATAATAATAATAATAATAATAATAATAATAATAATAATAATAATAATAATAATAATAATAATAATAATAATTATTATTATTATTATTATTATTATTATTGGATGTAAAGAATGCAGGCTAAATTCCTTGTTTGGTAGATTGATGTCCATCAAGCCATATTAAGTCACTTGCCCCCATGCCAGAGAAAAATGCATGATCCTTTCTTTATCTCTCTCTTGGCTCTGTAATTTGTACAAAACGATTTGCAATAAAACTAGTCTGCAGAAAGCAAGCATCAAAAGATAGGCTGATGGTTTAAAAAGATCTAATTAGTGACTTTGGCCCCTTGAGGACTCACTGCCCTTTTAATTAATCTACCAATGGTCATGGTAAGACCGGGATGTGATGGCTTAGTAGTTAAGACGCTGAGCTTGACGACCAGAAGTTTGGCAGGTCAGCAGTTCGAGACCCAAGTGCTATGCGATGGAGTGAGCTCCTGCCTCTGTCCTAGCTCCTGCCAATCTAGCAGTTTGAAAGCAAGAAATTGCAAGCAGATAAATAGGGACCGCTTTGGCAGGAAAGGTAACAGGCTTCTTTGTGCTCCAGCTTTTAGTCATGCCTCCCACACAATCATGGAAACGTCTGCAGATGCAGACAACGTTGGGTCTTTAGCTGTAAACAGAGATGCGCATCGAACCCTAGAGTCAGGCACACCTGTCTGTCTGTCTGTCACCAGGAAGAAATAAGATTCTTGTGCTTCTGTCTTGCAAGCAATAAAGCATGAGGTGGACCACCCAGTTAACTAGTGGGAAGAAGTAAAGTGTTTCCTTAAAACTGCCTCGATGGTGCAAAGTTTGGTCACTAAGTAAGAGAAGTTCTTAATAAAGTAGCTAATTGAGAAACACTAATGAAGTAGGCTGTTTAGTAATCGCCTCTCTTTCCCTCCTTCTTGGTTTCTAATGTTAAAAGAATGTTGTCTTGGAACCAAATTAACTAAATCTAATAAGAATTATCTCGCATCACGAGTTGTAAATACGGAGGGTGCCAAAAATGTGCACACATTTTAAGAAGGGAGGGAAACTGTATTAAAATTGTCATACTCAATACACACCGATAACAAAAGAATTCATGTTTGACTTCTGCCAGAAGTGACCAAAGTGTCTACCATCAGTGTCCGGACACTTCCGATAATGGCAAACTGGACATTCATTTTATTAAACTGGTTCAAAAATCAGTTGTGGCACACAAAGGGTGGGTGGGTCTGCATTAGACCTCTTGAGGCTGTGGTTCTCTAGACCAGTGATGGCGAACCTATGGCATGGGTGTCAGAGGTGGCACTGGGATCCCTCTCTGTGGGCACCCGTGCAGTCACCCCAGCACAGAGTTTGCCCCACCCCTCTGCCCAGCAGCCCAATGGGAGTGCTTCCTCCCTCCCCCAGCACAGAGTTTGCGCCGTCCCTCTGTCGATCAGCCCAATGGGAGTGCTTCTTCCCTCCCCTTTTGCTGTGTTGGCACTTTCCAATAAGTAAGTGGTTTTCGGGTTGCAGTTTGGGCACTCGGTCTCTAAAAGGTTCACCGTCACTGCTCTGGACGTCGTTGCTTGACCACAGTTCCCAGCCATCACAACAAAGAAACCTAGCAACTCATGTGGATTGCTCCAAACCCTACCACGAACCCTTCCCATTGTTGTCTCTCCTCTTCTTTCTTCTTAGGTCCTCCTCATCATAAGTGGTAACCTGAGCTTCCTTAACTGGTTGACCATTGTGCCTAGCATCGCCTGTTTCGACGATGCCTCCTTGGGCTTCTTATTTAGCTTTAAAAAAGGAAGTGTGAAGACCCAACTCCTGGAGATACAAGCCATCGAAGTAGAAGGAAAAGCACCACCCATGCCCTACGGTAAATCAGTGCTTCTCCTCCCAAGATTCAGGCCATAAGTTACTTTTAATCTGATAGGGGAGGATGCCTATTTGTCAGCTCCATAGAGGAGAATTTTCCCTTGACGGCTACCAACTTAATTCCTGAGAACTTTTAAGGCTGGTTAAACAAATACTCCTAGACCAATGATGGCGAACCTTGGCACTCCAGCTGTTCTTGGACTTCAATCCCCAGAACCCCAAGTTAGCACTCCTGCTGATCAGGGCTTCTGGGAATTGAAGTTCAAGAACAGCTGGAGGGCCACGGTTCACCATCACTGTCCTAAGGACCTTCCTACTTCACGGAGCATCTACCTGTACCTCTCAGAAACCAGGCCCCCTTCACCAGATCTTCTCTTACACCTCAACTCCAAGTACCGACTCCCATGTTTGCTAGAAACCCCGTTACCTGTCGGAGGGCTTTCTCAGTGGCGGCCCCGGCTAACTGGAACGCTCTACCTGGGGAGCTGCATTTGATTGATTCTTTAGAGTCCTTTAAGAAGCAACTGAAAACTTTTCTTCTCGAGGAGGCCTTTGGCAACTTGTTGAAGTTTAAATAGGAGACCCTCCCATCATGGCCACTTGGGCTAGTGGCCCTTGGTGCTGATTAGACTGGGTGTGTGGGGGGTTTTCTATGGTTTTATGGCGGTGGTTCTGATTTTTTTAACATTGTGAGCTGCCCAGAGTGGGAGGGCATCCCAGATGGGTGAAATAAAATAATTAATAAAATAGACCAGGAGTTCTCAAACTTTTAAAGCCAGGGACCGGGTCACATTCCCTCAGACAGCTTCAGGGGCCAGACGGCTATTTTGCCCTTCACTGCATGGCACTTCCTGGTGTGATGGAGGTGGTGGGGGCCTCATGAAATGCTGCTGTGGGGCGCATTCAGCCCACGGGCCACAGGTTGAGATTCCCTGAAATAGACCAAGCATGCAACCACCACGTTCTCCTTGTTCTATCCTTTTTGTCTTCTGCTTTTGATTTGTGGCTGCCATTTTGCCTTATCCACAGGCTGTTATATCCGTAAAGTCGTGAACATATCCTTTGGGGTCCTAATTGCCTTCCTCAGCGTGCCAGTGGTGGTCAACTTACTGAATTCTCGACAAATCATGAACACATCCTTCAACCCTCTCAGGATTGTCAACACCTACGGGGCCTTTGGAAGGTAGGATTTTGACGGCCAAAGGGCATTGGCCCTGGCATCTGTGCAACATACACTCACGGGGTCAAATCACACGTTAAAAGGCATGTGTGTTTCCTTCCATGATGATGTTTTTCTTCCTGATGCTCAGTCCCTTCAAAGCTCAGCCAGACATGCATATAACCTCTGCATTTACACTCAAGTACCAATCACAGAATAAAATTAAAAAACTTTAATGGTAAATTGTGGAATGAAATAAGGAAGACAGAACAACCTGTGCAGTTTATATACAGTAAAACCTCAAGATATGAAATTAATTTGTTCATCAAGGTTGTTCGTAGCTTCAAAAATCCATATCTCGAAATGTGGTTTCCCATAGGAATGCATTGAAAAGCAAAAAGAAAATCCATTCTGGAGCTCAGAAAAAAAGCCCCTCCTCAAGGGTTTTTTCTGTTCAAAACTCTTCATAAAGAGCACTTTGGAATTTTTGTCTGTATTTTGGCCACTTTATAAAGAGACTTGAACCGATAAAATAAGTTTATTTGGCTTTTTTGCTGAGCTTTGGAACATATTATTTTGGTTTTCAATGCATATTCAGCACATTTCCAGCAGCACCCTCTAGTGGCCAGCTCTGGTAATTGCCAGCTCAGTACCCGACTATCAGCTGTTGAGGGGACGAGGGGGATTTTCAGCACTTCCTGGTTACGAGGAAAACTTCTGGTGGTGCCAAAACGCAATGAAAAAATTTAAAAACATAGCGGAAATGCTCCAAACACCCTCCCATCACCATAGGAAGCATTGGAAGCCCCCCCCCCCCAAAAAATGTATATCTTGAAAAAAATTCATATCTCAAAGCAATTTATTCCTGAGATTTCCTTTCGTATCCCGAGTTTTTCACATGTTGAGTCATTCGTAACTCGAGGTTTTACTGTACTAAAAAGAAACACTCTGTAGAATCAACATTTACTCTTGGAATAGGAGGATCCGCTCCCACATTCATCGGTAGGTGTTGAAGTTTATGCAAATAGCCAGACCAGTCTCTCTGAATTCTTGCCTTTCCTCCACTTTTACTGTTGAAAAAGTCTGACTTGGTTGATATTTTCTGCAAACCAATTCAGAGTCTTTAGTGACGAGTTGGAAAGTGTAGAGCCATTTCACCTTTATTTTCTTCCACCTCTGTGGATGATTTTGGCTTTTTCACAACAAGACGGGGGAGGTTTGTTTTCTTTGCGTTGTTCTTCTTTGTTCGCCGGCTCACCCACCTCCCTTCCTTGTCTCTCTTCCAACCAACAGTTTCTATTTCAAGAGTCGCCAACGCGCCGCGAACATGCGCTGAAACACGGCTGTAATACAGCTGTAATTCCAACCTATGTAAACCAATAAAAAGAAGAGTGCAGCTCATAATGAATATATGATTATGTGGAGGCTGACGTCCTTCAAACAGCACAGTAGGAACAAATGTTTATTAGCTATTTGGTGTCCTGGATTTACAGCGTGTTTCGAGGCACCCGTCAACGGGCCACCTCTCGTAGCGTAGCCAGCCGAGCCACATGAAGTCTTGGCTGGAGGCTCTTAAGAAGACATTGAGCACGAGGTAGTGACTGGATTATGTGGGGTGTGCAGTTAGCTGCTGACATCCTACACTGGGCAAGAACACACTGCTAAACTAAATTGAGGCAAGATGAGATTGGCTTTGATCATAGCTGTCAAGTATCCCTTATTGGCCAGGAAAACCCCTAATTTTACCCTCTTTCCCACCGTCATCCCTTATTAATTAGACTGCAATGCCCTATTGCCGCCATTGGAGGGCAGCACAGGATAAGCATAGCTGTCAAGTATCCCATATTTGCCAGGAAATTTCCCTTATTTCCAAATCCAAAACTTGACAGGTATGGTTTTGACGGATCAGGCTCGTTGCTTGTCTAGGCTACAGGTGAGAGATGTGTGGACTGGTGTTTCCCGTTCTTTGGTTTTTGGACTTCAATTCCCAGAAGCCAAAGTCAATTCCCCAAAGCACTCGTCAACCAATGGACTGACTTAGGTTTCTGGGAATTGAGGTCCCTCTGAGGGATGTGTGCCCCATGTTGGGAACCACTGGTGTAGACTGTTGGCCATAAGTAGCACCATAAATCCTATATTTTAGGAATTTCCCTCCCTAGAGTCCTCCGTCACAAGAAAAAAACTCTAAATGGATTGTTTCCTGCCTCTCCTCGAAGCTTTCAGAATGGAACAATTCTCCATTTTATTGCTTTCAGTAGAAACAGATTATGCAGTGCGCAGAGGACCAGGATTGGAAGATACAGTGGACTCAGCCCTCCAAGTCTTCTGCAGTTTCTCTTTCCTTACCTGTGCCTATCTATTCCATCAAGGTTTAGGATTAAAACCGGGAGGTTGTGTTTATTTTTCCCCCCACCTTTTGCAAATTCGCCAGTTTTTGTTTTGTTGTTGGTCATTATGGGACAATATGGGCTTATTCTGCACATCTGATGTCTCATGGGCTTTAAAGGGTTTTTCGTCGTCAGCTGCAATTCGTATCCGAGAATGCATTTTTCCCCTGAAGCAGGGAAAATGCCATTGTTGTGATTTGTTTAAGGCGGATGAAGTGCCATGAAGTGACCCACACACTCTTATCACAGAGCCACCGCCTACGGCACATATGAAATGAGACATGCAGGATTTAACCAGGGCTGTAGCCAGAGGGGGCCGAGGGGGGGGGGGCAAAAAGAACCTGCCCCCTCAACCCACCCCGGGATGCCAATGTTATATATGTGTGTGTGACATTGTTGCCCCTCCTGAAATCCCCCCCTCCCAAATCTAGAATCCTGGCTACGGACCTGGATTTAACACCAGCACTGCAATGGACTGCCACAGCCTTGAAGATATGGACAAGGTGCGCCTTCACAGCCAGTCCATCTGGCATGGCCTCTTCCATCTCCATGACTGTTGTGAATCAGAGTTCCTCTTCTGTCCATTTTTCTGTTGGGCTTAATAGGATGGTTTCCAGTGGCATTTCTTCCACCGAGGGGGACCACCACCCCACCTAAAGGAGCTCATCCACCCATAGCCATTGGCTCCTTTAGGGAGTCTGGTTAATTAACCGCCGCCCAACACTCGATGTTTAGTCGCTGGCTGTACGGTCTACTCCATTACCGTAGCAGGATGTCCGGCCAGACGTTATGTATGCTGGAACATCACTGTAAAATCAGGAAACAACCCTTCTGTTAATCTGTGGTCTCATGTTTAGAGTTTTTGGCAAATAACTCCCCAGTCATCTTCCACAGCATCACCAAAGAAAGAACCGAGGTCATCATTCAAGGGACATCTAGCCTGGACCCAAACGACCCTGCAGCTATCTGGGAAGAGTATGAATTTAAGTGTAAGCCTGGAGACCTGAAGAGAAGACCCTGTCTCATAAGTCCCTACCACTATCGGCTGGACTGGCTAATGTGGTTTGCGGCATTCCAGGTGAGAATCCAACTGAGGGGGTGACTCCATCGGCAGTTGTCCTGCTGTTGTATTCGTTGCAAGGATGGGATGTTTCACACAGCCTGAATGTCAGCACAAATGAGCCAATGCCTAGAACCGAGATGGCGAACCTTGGCACTCCAGCTGTTCTTGAACTTCAATTCCCAAAAGCCTAAATTTCTGTGAATCCACACGAATGGGTTTACTGCACTTACGGGCTGTTCTTGGACTTCAGTTCCCAGAAGCCCAAGTCCCTGTGAATCCACAAGAATGGGTTTACTGAGCATACACATGAAGGCTTCTGGAAATTGAAGTCCAAGAACAGCTGGAGTGCCAAGGTTTGCCATCATGGGCCTAGAACATTCTTTCATCTTTCTGGCTTCCTGTTGGGGGTGGGGGGGTGGGCTGTTGTTCTTTCGGTGTGAATAAAATCACTCTCTTTTGCAATTGCTGGGATAAAACCAAAGTAGAGCTGGCTGCTTTACATTACTTGTCTGGTTTCAGCTTCCCAATATCATTAATCTTAACCATTTATGATACTGGGGAATTAAAACCTTCTTTTGCTCTTCCTTGTATCTGCACATATAGGTGTGTACAACTGGACTGCACTGAGTTTGTGTGATTTCATTGGTGCAGGAATTTCCCTTCATCAACACAACCATTACACTTCTTAATTACATCTTTGATGGTGATGTAGAAGGTATGACTCTAGAGCAGGGGTTCCAAACCTAAGGCCCGTGGACCGGATTCGGCCCACAGTGCCATTCCACATGCCCCCCTACCCCACCAAGGGCATTCAAGAAACAAAATGGCTGTCCCTTTGAAGCTTTTGGGACAAAAAGGCCACCCCATCATACAGGCAGGGCAAAATGGCCATCCGGCCCTCAAAGCTGACTGAGAGAGTGGACCTGGACCCCGGCTTGAAAAGGTTGGGAACCCCTGTTCTAGAGCAGTGTTTCCCAACCTTTGGATTTTGGACTTCAATTCCCAGAAACCTCAGTCAATTCCCCAAAGCACTGATCAGCCAATGTACTGACTTAGGCTTCTGGGAATTGAAGACCCCCCTGTGGGGCGTGTGCCCCATGTTGGGAACCACTGCTCTAGAGCCCTCAAGCCAACCATCTGGATCTCCAGAAACTCCTTCTCTGAGTCCGAATTTTATGTTGTTCATGAGTTCTGTCATACTTTCATTAAGCTTTTCGGTCAACATCGTTCTCCTCCAAGGCGTCCTTGACAACGTTCAAGGCCGTTGAGCACAGCCAGTTGAACGCTTGGAACTGGCCAGCTTTTTGACAAGCCATGTTGTGCTCCTCATGACAGATTGCTCCTTACACCTCATCACAGCTTGATATCTGACACTTTCACACCATGGTGAAAGGAGTAAGCTTGAAACCTGTGTTGGCTGATGGAAGGCCCTTCAGCTATCACATGTTTGAATAACTGGCCCATCCAAAATTTCAGGAGGTTTGAGCCGAACAGCCTGGCTCCAAACAGTAACTCATTCATGTTCCATCAGTTGCCCAAGAAGGGCTTTTAATCGCATTTTTTGCATAACACAGTATTGCGTTCCAAGAAATGGCTTTAATTGCCGTAATTTTATTAGCCAAATACAATATCGTTCTGTTTTCCCCTCCTCGGTATAAATCTCTCCTTGTTTTGTGTGTTTTGACATCCTGTTGGAGTTTTAGATCCTATTTAGTGCCATTATTTTCATGCTGGTAAAGAAATGACCAAAGCATTTGCGCATCCGTTGGTCAGTTATTTTTGTCGCCTGATAGAATCGGCCTTGTGCGGTGCTAAAGGCAAGGCTGTGACACAACCAACACAACATTTAAACACTACACACAGAAACAGTGTAGACATATCCAAAATTCTGGTACTTGAAGGCTTTTCTAAGCACTAAAATTCTGTGTCTTTCTCTCTTACATGAAAGGTCCACTCCATGGTCTTGGACTTTCACTCTGAAATCTTAGGACTTGTGTTAAAATTGATCTGACAGCCTTAACAATGTGCAACTTGTGAATCAGTGTTCTTATTTCACAATAGAGATCTGTAGACATGTGGTTGTGGTTGTTGCTGCAGTGTTTATCAACCTTGGGTCTCCAGATGTTCTTGGACTTCAGTTCCCAAAAGCCCAAGTCAATACATCTGTTGATCAGGGCTTCTGGGAGGTCCATGAACATCCAGTGATGGGCATCAAAAAGGTTTCCTAACA
This sequence comes from Bradypodion ventrale, assembly GCA_035047345.1. Classification (NCBI taxonomy): domain Eukaryota; kingdom Metazoa; phylum Chordata; class Lepidosauria; order Squamata; family Chamaeleonidae; genus Bradypodion; species Bradypodion ventrale. The sequence goes on along the minus strand of JAWDJE010000014.1, from coordinate 22,473,761 downwards.
CACTGTGGGAGTGGCCATGTGACTGGGTGGGCATGGCTTGTTGGCCATGTGTCTGCTCTTCGCTATAGAGCTATGAAAATAGAGGCCTCTTCTATTTTCATCACTCTATAACTACAACCTCTGAAGCCATTTCCCCCTTTGTCCAAGTCTTTTCCAGGGCTCTGTTTCACCCCATAGTGCCTCCCCAGCCACTCCAGAGTGGCTGGGGATCTGATTTGGGGTGAAACGGAGCCCAGGAAAGGCCTTTGATGACGGGGGAAATGGAGCCACCCCCCTCCGAAGCCTCTTCTAGGAGAAGGAGGAGGTGGGTGGGGCGTGGAGGTGGCAGGGCCAGCCATTTTTACTATCGGTACGCACGTACTGGTGCGAACCTGCTGATGCCCACCACCGCCGGGGACCCAAGTTTGAGAAGTCCCACACAGGCCAAATTCTGTGAGTTGTTGTGCAAAAACACTCAACTGGACCCCTCTGGATCTGTACATTGCTAATCTAAATCTTGCACTCTGCTTTTGAAAGTGAATCACTGCTCTTGGAAAATTTCTGGCAGGACAGTTATATTTTTTTAAAAAAAAACCTAGGGAAAACCAATTTTTGACCAAAGAAGTTAAATTCTACTGTATCTTAGATACTGAAAGAATGCAAGAAATGCTCCCATTGATAGCACTGCACCCCATGTTCTAGCTTGTATTGGCCACTTGCAAGGAACTCAACAGAATCCGAAGGAGTGCCATCTCAACACACTTTCCTGAGAAAGACTGTCACCTTTTATACCTTTTGGTCAGGAACTGCCTCTTCTATGCTTCCCACCCTAGTTCTCACAAGGTAGAAAACATGAAAGCAGAAGGCGGCAAGCTTTTTGAGTCCAGAGGGAATTTTTGTGTTTGTGGGAAACTCTGGCGGCCCTAGAGACTGACTAAAATATATCATTCCAAACCAAACCACTAGTAGCCAGAATTTGACTTCTGGTTTTGAAAAATGTGTATTTTGTTTGTGTTTGCATTACATACTACTGGAGGGAGTGTCAGGTTGCTGTGATATATTTAAAAGTGAATCACTGCTCTTGAAAAATTTCTGGCAGGACAGTTATATTTTTAGAAAAACTAGGGAAAACCAATTTTTGATGGGCAGACGGGTACGGAAAGAACCAGAGGCTCTGCCAATGTTTGGGGAGGGGCATTTTCCCCACCCCTGCCTTAGAGAGATAAAGCTTCGATTTCACATGTAACCCTTCCGTCTCCAGCAATGTGTTGGAACAGAAGAGGTTGACTTGCGTTGTGTCTATGTACTCTAAAACTGACCCACAAACACCCTATTGGGGAGCTAGTGTTGATGTGATAGGATTGTCCTAGTGTAGGCATTGGTTCAGGACTATCAGTTATGGTCTGGGCTCAAGGATTTCAGGCATGGAAGTCTCCAATTTTTCAGGCTCAGCAATAGAGATATAAATTTTTGGAATTTTCCAGGCTACAAATTGCACAGCTTTCTATGTTGTGAGTTCTGTACATGTTGCAGGAATCTTACAGACTCCTCAATGTGGCTCAGCTGGGAGAAAACCATAAATGAGATGGCTTAATTAGGCCAAGTTCCATCCAAGTGTCATTCTCAGAAATAAAGTTCCCAGCTAACACTAGGGTAAGAACAGGAAGCATGGACAGAGCTAGGTCTAGTTTGTTTGTTTGTTTGTTTGTTTGTTTGTTTATTTATTCATTCATTCATTCATTCATTCATTCATTCATTCATTTATTTATTTATTTATTTATTTATTTATTCCTTAATCTTCTATGCCGCCCACTCAGGTAAATCCGACTCAGTTAAGCTTCAGAATCTTCTAATTTAGGCCTTTCTCCCAGGTAGTCCCTTTGAGATGGCTGTAAAGTCACTATGAAGTAGGTAGAACTCCCATAATGGAGAATTGTGGTATTTGTACATCAAAAACCTGAACAACCCATCCTTCCTCAGCAACCACGGGTTTTCCATGGAGCTGGCGTCTTCTCTTGTTCCTACTACTGGTTCCTTAGCTTCTTGAGCTTGCAACCCAAGGAACTGCTAGAGGATTGGACCATCATGACCTCCCAGGTCAACCAAGTTCATAAATCTTAACCATTTAGATGTCAATCCAATTCAACTGACCAGGCTTCTGTATGACTTGAGCAAACAAAATTGGTCAAGTCAACTGAAACAACAATGGTTCGGGGAGGGGGAGCCTAAAAAACAACACATTGGCCCTTCTTACCAAAGACAAGTTAATGCAAAGAGTAAGGCTTTTGATGCACATAAGTTAACACAGTAAATATTTTCTTATAGTGTCCAGATTGTATATCTGCCTTGGAGTAAGGACTTTATTCTTCTTTTGTTCTGGGCAATAGCCAAGTCTTCACCTGCTGCTGAGACGATGAAGATCACTTTCTGTTGAAACAAGGATAGCGACTTTTAAAATCTTGCTCTACTGTATTAGTATTCAAAGTCCTGCCTCCAAAGAAAATGCAGTCATTGAACAATGCATGGAGGTGGGGGTCATGATATTTAAGCAGGTTTTCTCTTTGATTTGTGGAATTTCACCTGACAAGGTATCTTACAGACATGCTACAGATTGCTAAGCATAGCTCAAGTAAAAAAACAAAAGGGCTCACCTTGTGAATGCTTTGAGACTTAGCTAAGCCTAGCTCTGCAAAAGCATTCTGTTCTTACACTAGTATAGCTGGGGATTTTCTTCTTGAACAGAAAACTAGTCGGGATTAGGTCTAGGTTGACTTCAGAGCCTTTTCTCCAGTTGAGCTACATTTAGGTGTATGTAAGTCAAGTAGAACTCCTAGAATGGAGAATTATGGGGTTTGCAGTCCAGGAAATCTGAAAATATCCCTAATTGTATATCCTCTCCTCCATGTTCCCCCAACTTATCAGATACAAAAATCTAGCTATCCCTCAATAGAAAATTTTCACCTCTAGGAGAAAAAGTTCAGGTTTCTTGAATCTCTTGTAAAATATCTCAACTCCCTGAAGAGATCCGAAGTGGTATTTCTGTGGAACATTTTGTCTTCTGTGTCTAGACCACAGGAACAGCAAACATTTGACTGGTTTAACCCAAAATTTCTGAATAACATTCTTTGCTTTGGCACAGGAATGTGCGGCCATGCAGGTAGGGCTGATGACTTGCATTTTCCTACACCGTCCCCTTCTGCTTACTTTCGGGAAAAACCCTCCGCACAGGACCAGTGCGACACCAGGACTGAGAAACTTCATTTCTTGGTGTGGTGAAGCTCAATCTGTAGAACAGGGGTTCCCAACCTAAGGCCCATGGGCTAGATCTGGCCCATGGTGCCATTTCATGCAGCCGTCCACCCATCCAAAGGCATTCAAGAAACAAAATGCTCAACCCACTTTGAAGCTGTTTGGACAAAATGGATCATGTAGGCAGGGCAAAATGGCCATCCAGCCCTCGAAGCTGACTGAGAGTGCGTGATCTGGTACCCAGCTTGAAAAGGTTGGGAACCCCTGCTGTAGAAGTTCAGAGAGCTTTCTTGATGGAACTCAAAAAACTAGTTCTGAGTTTGACCCACTGAGAGTTATAGAAAATTAGGGGAGGTTATTTATTTATTAAACTAGATTTATTAGATTGCAACTTCAAAAATGGAAGAGGCTGAAAGTTGTAAGCCAAAATGTTACATTTTGCAAACTTCTGATCCACCTGAACTTCATCCAGAACAATTTATACTGAAGACTCAAACAGAAAGTCTTAATTCAGTTTTTGGTACCAAGTGGAGTGGTACCTTGCTAATTTAGTACTTAAGTAAATCCTGTTGATGTGGTAGCCTACTCTAATTGGGTGTAATGGTTGGATGTGGCAGACTCAAACTTTGGTTGAAACATCCAGTCCAGTATAAAGATCACAGATTGGCTTCAGACATCATCACTTAGACCAGTGTTTCCCAACTTTTGGTTTTTGGACTTCAGTTCCCAGAAGCCTAAGTCAATTCCTCAAAGCACTGATCAACCAATGTACTGACTTAGGCTTCTGGGAATTGAATTCCCTTTGTGAGGTGTAGGCTCCATGTTGGGAAAGAGATGTTGACCCATCTGTTTCATAGATTTTCTGAAAGATCAGCCAATATTTGGGTACCGTAAATCTGACTGTTGTAATGGACCTTCTCTAGTTCTGACCACTAATTAAATTTAGGTGGTAGGTATTTTTAATGAATTACTGTAAACATTTAATTGGCTGGACATGACAATCACTCTTATTTGCATCTGTGCATAGATTCTGCTTATAAGTTTTTACAGTGCCTTGTGCCACATCTCTTTCCAAGTGCATTTCGGGTGGTTCTGTTTTTATTTACCTTTTCAAAATTGTTTTCTTCCTCCTCTATGCACCACAAGACCTATGAACAGAATGAATGGATAATCCACTTAGCGGGAAAGCTTTTGGCCAACGAGAAGGAAGTTGCGTCTCTCTTAGCCTTCAACCCGTTTGAGGGGAGGACGCCACCAAGGTAAGCCCAATTTAAGGAAAACGCAAAAGTGCAAAAATTCATACATTAGGTGACAGGAAAAATTCACAACTCTGGAGAGTGGTGGCCTTTTATTTGTCGTCTTCTGCCAAATCCAAATACTGGCGATCCTTATGGCACGAAGACTGTCCTGAGACTATAATGCAGTGGCCTTTCATCTGTCTTCCACATCGCAGCATGACACCCATAGTACCATTGATCCAGTCCCACGAAATCACTTTCTGGCCCTGTCGTGTCTGGCCCTTGTAAAGAATAGTCCAGCAAACGATGAACAAAACAACAAACAATGGTTTATTGTAGTCTTGCAGGTCACTATTACAAGGATATCCAGACAGCAGATGGCTACACAAGTCCCATGTAATTGGTCTCTCTGAAATCTACCCTTGTGGTATATACTGAGCTACACTTGCGTGCAAGCGTATAGAGAAGACCCAAGGCTAGCCTGGCAAGGTCTAACCTGCAGAGAGGGAACGTAGATCTGTCCCGGCCACCCTTGTTTACCCATGGTGCTTATATAGTGTCTCGGTGGTGGTCACTCTATGATACAATGTAGTAACCCGCCGTATAATCTTAACTAACCAATCATAACCATGATACATCAGTTTTAACCAATCAGGAACAGGATCCAAAGTTGCACCCAATCATTGCACTCTAATTAACATAAGGAGCGCACCTAGAAAAGGGAGAATATGCGCCAAAACATGCTCTTGATTATGATGGCGGGAAATCACCATTTTGTCTTGCAAAGCGTTGCTGGAGCAACTTGCAATCCTACTTGAATACACAACAGGCCATGAGCCCTTTTGGTGCACAAAGTCCTCCTCAGCCCCAGGCTAGTATTGATGAAGTTGCTGCCCTCCATCAAGGTGGATTCAGTTATGATTTAACCCTCTTGGGGACCATCATCCTTCCCTGTGGATTTCGGCACACCCAAGGCTGTTAGTACTCAGGGTTGTCAGGTTATTGAAACCGCCAGTTGACGGTCACTGTTGAGTCGCTGGCAGTAGGGTCTATTCTATTAACATAGCAGGATAACCTGGCCAGACATGCCTTTCATAGTAGACAGAATTAAGTATGTTAGCTTGGAATGGCCTGGGGTCAACATTGGGGATCTTATTTCCCCAGAAGGGATCGACATATTGGACGAATTACCAGGAGTGCCTTGGACCAAACTGCATTGAAATCGACCCACTCGTTTGGCAGGATCTGAAGGCATGATGTTTCTACTCATTCACTACACCCTTCTTGAGCATTGGCTAGCCTTGCCGATGAGTAGTGTGCGCCAAAATCTATGAAGACTTTCTAGCCACCAAAGACCTCCCTCCTGTTGTGAAGTTTCTTCGTCTACTTTGCGCCTTCTCAGTTCATCATTTCGCCATGCAAACCTCGGCATTTAAAGTAGGAGAATGGTTTCGCTCTGTTGCCAAAACAGTCAATTTTACCGGTTGTATTGAAGCGTGCTTCCGAGCCTTTACATATTATATGTATGTATATATTTTCCCCTCCGAAGAAAAGCTTCATCTGTTCCAGGGAGACAGCTGAACCCTCTGCAACTAATTACAGCTGTCTGGAAGACTTAAACCCTTGGTCATAATAACACCTTACATATGGCTCTTAATTTCGTAACACTTTCCCAGTTGGAAGATGTCATCCAAGGTTGATGAGTTGTAGTGTTGCTGCGGCACGGCGCAGCTGTTCCCGGGCATAAGAAGGAAATTGGGGGATGATGATGTAAAAAAGCAACGGCTCTTAAGTTTTGGCAGGCAGATGGCGGGATCGCGGCCTGCGACTCTCGAGTTGACACGTTTTCACTGTAAGAGATTGAGGTGCGCAAGAAGTGATCGGTGGGAGCTACTTGTGGAAGGAGGCAGAACAAGAAAAAACAGAGGTGAAAAGAGAATGTATTTCCACTTGGTTTTCTTCTGGTGCCACCCTCCTGTCATATGCTGGGATTTGTAGATTTGGAAAAAAATTAGCATGTATAATTTTTGGGGGTGTAAACTTAGCAGAAATTTTTCCAGAGTAGCAAAGACAGATAATTCTGGGTATCTCATGTGAATAGCCCTTTATGTACAATGGTTGAGCAACTGCTTAGTGATATAGCACTGTTTTGCTACATTAGTTCGTCTCTACTTATGAACGTAGGGCCGCAGCGGCTTAGTGGTTAAGACCAGTGGTGGGATTCAGCAGGTTCACACCAGTTCTCCAGAACCAGTAGCAGAAATTCTGGCTGCCTCCGCCCCCAATCCAAGTTTTGAAATAAAGTACAGTAGTCCTAATTCAGGTGCAATGCAGGGCGTTCCCCCTGGCCATGCCCACCATGCCACGCCCACAGAGTAGGTAGTAAAAAGATTTGAATCCTACCACTGGTTAAGACCCTGAGCATGATGACTGGAAGGTTGGCAGGTCAGCAGTTCCAGACCTGAGTACAGCATGACAGAATAAGCTTGCCTTGTTAGCTGGAAGTCCGGTAAGTCGGTAGCTTGAGACCTGAGTACTGCAGGATGGAATGAGCGACCGTCTCTGTCCCAGCTCCTGCCAACCTAGCAGTTTGAAAGCAAGACATTGCAAGTAGATAAATAGGGACCACTTTGGTGGGATAGGTAACAACGCTCCATGTGTTCTGGTGTCTAGACATGCCTGGCACATGACCATGTAAAGGTCTGCAGACTCAGACTGTACTGGGTTCTTTGGCTGTAAATGAAGATAACCCTCTGAGTTAAGTTTTATTGAATCGCTGTTTGTTTACCACTCAACCAGAAGGGTGTGAAGGCTATTATTATTGGTGGTGGCGGCGGTGGCGGCAGTGTTTTGTTGATGCTGGTATTATTAGTATTCATTCATTCATTCATTCATACCCCACCCATCTAGGAGGTACTCCTAACTCTGGGACTCGGCGGCTATGGCTGCACCACAGACTCAACGGGGGAATGGCGGTGGAGGAGGTGGGGCAATCCTGGTAGAAAGGAGGTGTGGGGTGTGTGTGTGTGTGTGTGTGGGGGTGAACCCATTCACTTTGCCTGGCTCAATAGCTGTTTTTGTGTTTGGGTAACGAAGCAGGGAGTTTGGGAACGAGGACTGACGTGTCGCTGACATTTTTATATGGTGGGGGGTTGTTGTATAAACTTCCCCGTCAAACACTTGCATGCTGCTGCTTGTTAGAGTGACTTCGTCTCTGAAGCTTCGGTCTCCGCTGGCTTTCCCATGCCTACTTACATTGTGCTTGCAGGAGTGGAAGAAACCATTCATCAGGATGGGGGCCTCCACAGGACAGTGACAAAAAGACATCCTTTGCAGGAAAGATGTGGCCCTGTTGAGTTGCTCATTTTCTTCTTTCCATTGACCACATTTCTTTTCTTTTTTCTTTCTTTCTTTCTTTCTTTCTTTCTATATCTATCTATCTATCTATTATTTACACTTATATTCCGACCCTCTAGCGGGAAAATCATCCCTACTCAGGGTGGTTAAACATCATGAAACCAGTCATATAACAATCCAAAATTAAAAATCACATATAATAAAACTCCCAATAAAATCATCGATACACATTACAATAGCCAGAAAGTACCCCAATCCAGGAACCTTAAAACGCAACCTGTTTAGGATGAAAAGGAGTCGGCAGCACATCTAACGACCAGAAATAGGCAACACATTCTTTTCTCTCTTCCACTCCTTTCCCCCCAACTCCACCTGGCCTTTTCAAGATGCTTTATTTCCCCTTTCATTTTTCCTGCAGCTCAACGACACATCCTCACAGCATGAAAACTGCCATTGTTCCCTTCTGGTGGAGAAGCAGCCATTACTTCTTTTTCTTCTTTCATCAAACCATGGGCTGCCCAAATGAAGCCACTTTCTTGGCTCGGTCGTTGGCCAAACTTAAATCCACATTGGTACATGTTGTTTCCAGTAGTAATTGGCAGACCAGCAAATGAGCCAATGGATTCTGTATCTCTTCCACATCCACACGGCGTGTTGTTATCCATCAACGGCCCCCACTTGAGCCTGTTCGTCTTGCAATTTAGGACTCCAACCCTCAGCCTATTCAGGGTCCTCCAAGTGACGTATGGAGGTTTAGTTTCCTCTGCCTTATTCCTCCTTTAATGTCTTTCCTCCTCCAGTGAGCTCCTTCCTCCACCTTCTAATTTGGTTTTGGTCTTGTGTACTGTGGTGGCTCAAGTGGTTAAGAGGCTGAACTCAATGACTGGAAGGTCGGAGTTTGATTCCCGGGGTACTGCCAGTGGTGTGCTGGCCCACAGGGATGCAGGGACTCATCCCGGTGCGCCCCAGCAACTGGTGCCTCTCAGAGGCAGACAAGGCAATGGGGTTTCTCTCTCCCCCCAACCCACCTAATAGGTGCCCCATCACTTCCTTTCCACCGCCCTTCCAAGGTGCCCAGCACCCTTGGGTACTGCATGACGGAGTGAGCGCCCGTCTCTGTCCCAGCTCTTGCCAACCTAGCAGTTCAATATCAAGAAGTTGCAAGGAAATAAATAAGGACCACTTTGGTGGGAAGGTAAACAGTGTTCCGTGCGCTTCGGTGTCTAGTCAAGCCTGCCACATGTCCATGGAAACGTCTGCAGACACAGACAGCACTGGCTCTTTGGTTTTGAAACAGAGATGAGCACTGAACCCTAGGGTTGGATACGACTGGCTTTCAAGCAAGGGCGACCTTTACCTTACCGTGGTGGATTCGTGGTTAAGAAGCTGAGCTTGACAAATGGAAAGATCAGCAGGTCAGCAGTTCAAGACCCGAGTGCTGCATGACAGAGTGAGCCCCCGTCGCCTCTCAGCTCTTGCCAACCTGGCTGTTTGAAAGCAAGAAATTGCAAGTCGATAAGCAGGTACCACTTCCGCAGGAAAGGCAACAGTGTTTCATGAACTCCAGTGTCTAATCATACCTGGCACGTGACCATGGAAACATCTGCAGACACAGAGTGCGCTGGCTCAGAGATGAGCATTGACCGCTAGCATTGGACATGACTGGCTTTTGTGCAAGGGAGACCTTTACCATTCAAGAATCGTCATAATAAAACGAATCACCGCTGGCCTATTCCTCTTGATAATAAACCTATGTGTTATTTTAATAAATGCAATCAGAACTTAGAAATGTTATAATTATTTCCGGAATTGTCCACTTAGTGCGATCTGGTGGTTATTCCAGAAAATCTCCAAACTCTGAACTGTGGGTTTTCTGTGACGCTTCGGTTCTCATCGTTGTGCCGTTTCCTTTTCTTCATTGCAGGTGGATCCGAGGAGAACATTTTAAGTACAAGTTTAGCCGGCCAGGAGGGAATCACGCTGGAGGCGGCAAATGGTGGATCCGCAAGAGAATCGGTCCCTATTTCCCCCCGGTCGATCTGAAGGGGTTGAAGAAATTTTTCAAGGCACGAAACTGGCCTTATCCGGCACAGGATTGACGGCGGGACAAATACAGATGCTAACGGTGACCGAGAACAGCTCAAAATGCCTTTACATGTGTCAACACATTTGTTGGCGTCTACATTCTGTTTCCATTCCCTGCCTTTTGCAGTCAGTTGTATAAGGCAACGTAGAGTTAACCTCACCTGTTACTCCGTTTGCCTTGCCAATTTCGGTTCTTAAAAATTTATTTTGCGCTTCTCAACTGGTGAGCAACCGAGTCATGAAAAGAAGCATAGCAGAGTCATAAACAATAAACGGATGCGTTTTGTTTTTGGATTTCTGGCCCTGGCGAAACCTTTGCGTTTTGGATTTCTAATAAATATGATCTCGGACGCTCGGTGTAGGGTTAGCAGGGAAGACAATTGGCTGAGATAGTAGCCATGATTTTTGGGGTCCCGTTTCACAGTCACACTGAATTATGAAGGAGTGCTCGAAAAGTAAGTTGGCACATTGCGAACCAGAGTTTATAAGCACAAACATTCTTGAGCTTCCAAAGATGGAGAATAATCCGTAGTGAAAACAAGAGGTCCACGTGTTTACAACTCAAACTTTACTTCTGGTGTTTTTTTTAAAAATGCTAATTGTTCACAATTTGCAACAGGTCAGTTTCTGGTTGGGTTTTGGGTCATATATTCAGTATGCTGTGCATTTAGGGCTTTTTTGTCAAGACACTTTGGGGCAATAGTGAAGCATCAAATTTCTGTCGGTTTCAGGGAGGGAGTAGCAGCGACATTTGAACGTCCTTCTCCGTAACTCTTTTAGGGTTTATTATCTGCTTTGTAGAGAGGCTGTGGTGGCTTAGTGGTCAAGATGCTGAGCTTCAGGATCAGAAGGTCAGTAGGTCAGCAATTTGAGACCCAATTGCCACACGATGGAGTGAGCTCCTATTACAGTATGTGTCCCAGCTCCTGTTAACTTAGCAGTTTGAAAGTAAGAAATTGCAAGTAGATAAATAGGTACTCCTTTGGCAGGACAGGACACAATGTTCCCTGTGCTCCCACATCTAGTAAATGGCTGTAAATGGAGACCACCACCCCATAGAATTAGACACAACTGGCTTTCGAGCAAAGGAGACCTTTACCTATAAGAATTGATTGATTGATTGATTGATTGATTGATTGATTGATTGGACTTCTATTGCCGCCACAAAACAAGAGAGAAGAGAGTGAGAGAATGCACAAAGGTGTCTTCATGCATGCAATGAACAGGTCTTGAAAATGTCCTCTTTAGGTAAAGGTAAAGGTCATATCTGACTCAGGGGTTCGGTGCTCATCTCTGTTTATAGCTAAAGAGCCAGCGCTGTCTGAGTCTGCAGACATTTCCATGGACATGTGGCAGGCATGGAACACTGTTTCCCTTCTCACCAAAGTGGTCCCTATTATTCTACTTGCAATGTCTTGCTTTCGAACTGCTAGGCTGGCAGGAGCTGGGACAGAGACGGGCGCTCAATCTGTCATGCAGTACTTAGGTCCTCTTTTCTTTTGGGGAATGGCTGGGCATTGAGTTCCCTTCCAGAATGGGGTACCTAAACTGCACGGGAATCCTCCGCAGAGCAAATTCCAAGGCAATTTTTCAACTGAGTGTGAAAGGAAAGGTTGTCGAGATTCTCCGTTTACATTTCCTTCCATTCGTCCCTGATGGATGGTTCCCCGGCATGAAATGGATTACTAGACAAACAAGATTCTGTTTCGCTCTGGCGGCCGGATGGTCGTGCCGAGGCAGTGGGCAAGACCGCCTCACATGGCTGCCCAAACCATCACCTGTCTGCTACCAATGGTGTCAAGAAGGATTTCTCAAAAAGCCCCACATTGCAGGATGAGCCAACAAGTGATCCACCACACACTATGATCACTATAAGTGCGATGGGGCGGTAAGGTAAAGGTAAAAGCCACCCTTGCTCGAAAGCCTGTCGTATCCAACTCTAGGGTTCAGTGCTCATCTCTGTTTATAGCTGAAGAGCCAGCACTGTCTGCATTTTGCAGATGTTTCCGTGGACATGTGGCAGGCATGTCTCGGCACCGAAGTGCACAGAACACTGTTTACCTTCCCACCAAAGTGGTACCTACTTATCTACTTGCAATTTCTTGCTTTCGAACTGCTCGGTCGGCAGGAGCTGGGACAGAGAAGCTCACTCCATAATGCAATACTCGGGATTTGAACTGCTGACCTTCCGCCTCCCTGTCAACATCTCAACCTGGTATAGATGTGTAATTGCTTTGCTTTTGCTTTGGAAAAGGCCAAATTTGTGGAAAGTGACTTGTTTGGGACTAGTAAAGGTAAAGGTTCCCCTTGCTTGAAAGCCAGTCATATCCAACTCTAGGGTTCAGTGCTCATCTCTGTTTCAAAGCCGAAGAGCCAGCGCTGTCTGTTGCAGACGTTTCCGTGGTCATGTGGCAGGCATGACTAGACACTGGAGTGCACGGAATGCTGTTACCTTCCCACCAAAGTCCCTATTTATCTACTTGCAATTTCTTGCTTTTGAAATGCTCGGTTGGGATGGTTCCCAAAACTCCCTAGCCAGCATGGCAGACCTGCCAAATAGAGGATTTAAGCTGATAAAAGTAACTGGTTTTCATTCCATACGACACTGCTTCTGGAAGGGAACTCACGACCTTGCTCACTGTTATTTGGGAATAAAAATCAGGGGGAAAGGAAATCCAGCAAGCAACCGGAAACATCCCAGTCAAAATGCATTGAAAATGTCCTGGAAAAAGGATTTCTCAAGAAATCAAGAGAATGACTCGAATCAAAACTTGCTATGATTGTGAAGGGAGAAAGAGCACAGTTGGTTGTTCTTACTGGTTTCTTTCGAAATTGACAGACAGTATAACCTAACAACCAAAAGGCAACTTTTTACAGATAATAACAATAATTTCATGTCAGAAGGTATTCTGGGTTGAAAGGATTTTTGCTGGATAAGCTCCGCTCGGGACGCCCAAATGAGACTCCTTTCATGTCCCCAAGATCTTTTCCCCACCCAAGGGGTCCCTGTTGATCTGCTTGCAATTTCTTGCTTTCAAACTGCTAGGTCAGCAGCAGTTCAGACAGAGATGGGCGCTCAATCCGTCATGCAGTACCTGGGTCTTTAACTTGCCAGTCTTCCAGCTAACAAGGAGAGCTTCTTAACCACTGAGCCACCGCAGCCCCTTATAATAATAATTTTGTGCCTGAAATTATTCTTGAGTTGAAAGGATTTTTGCTGGAGAAACTCCGCTCGGGGGATGCCCAAATGAGACTGCTATCATGTACCCAACAAAGTGGTCCCTATCTACCTGCAATTTCTTGCTCTCAAACTGTTGGTTGGCAGGAGCTGGGACAGAGATGGGTGCTCACTCCGCCTTGCAGTACTTGGGTCTCAAACTGCCAACTTGTCAGCCTTCCAGCTAACAAGGCGAGCTTCTTAAGCAGTGTGATTTACACCTCCTTCCTTCCAAGACCTGGGTGGAGAATGGCCTCATTTGGCATAATGACCCCCCCCAAGGGTCGGACAGATCGCCATGGGTGGCTTTCCAAGAGGTCCTTCCATCAGAAGTCACTGGTTGTGGCGGCTTCTGGAAAACCAATTAGCATCTCCAGTGAACTTGAGGCTGGGGAAGAGAGAGAGAGAAAGACAGCTGTGAAACGTTGTGTGGTGTGTCCTGCCTTCGCTTCCAACTGGCCCATGGCTGAAGAAGTTGGGGGAGAAGAGTGACAGAGAAGGGGGCTGGGTGGGCTCCACGCAGGCAACGTCTGGACACACGGAAGTGGTCCAGACAAATGGTGGTAATTCTCCCCACGGCAGCACAAGAGCTGTAAAAATAGAGCTCTTCCTCTCCTCTGTTTTCTCTTGTAAACTCAGGAGGGTTTCTTGTCTCTTTCTAAACCCCCCCATCGCTTTGTTAGAGACATTGCTGGTATGGCCTTCTCCTTCTTCCCCACATCACAAATGTGGGGGTCTTTGGGTGGAAAAGACACATTACATAACAGGGGAGGTCTTTTAGTGGCTGGAAAAGTGGAGAAAAGAGATTGAATCCCCTCCATATAGTAAGCAGAATCCTATAATTAACATCTACTGATAGAAACCCAATGGCACTAAAACCTCGTGAACAATTGCCTCTAGTTAAGTCAACCGGAACTGCGGTGGTTAAGACCCTGAACTTCACAACTGGAAGGTTGGGAGGTCAGCAGCTTGAGACCCGAGTGCTGTGAAATAAAGGGTGAGCGCCTATTTCTGTCCCAGCTCCTGCCAACCGAGCAGTTCAAAAGCAAGAAATTGCAAGTAGGTAAAGAGGGACTGCAGTGGCTCGAGTGGCTAAGATGCTGACTGGAAGGTGGCAGGTCAGCAGTTCGATACCCAGATACTGCAGGACGGAATGAACTCCCGTCTTTGTCCCAGCTCCTGCCAACCTAGCAGTTCGAAAGCAAGACATTGCAAGTAGATAAGTAGGGAGCCCTTTGGTGGGAAAGTAAACAGCGTTCCATGTGCTCTGGTGTCTAGTCATGCCTGCCAGATGACCACGGAAACGTCTGCAGAAGCAGACAGCGCTGGCTCTTGGGCTATGAAACAGAGATGAGCACTGAACCCTAGAGTCAGATACAATTAGCTTTTGAGCAAGTTTAGTGTCTTGCACGGAAGACAAAGAAGGAGTCGCAATGAGGACTAACACAGGTTTATTGGTTGATGATCAGAACGAACATGTGGTAATGGCGGAGGTACATCTCATTATATACAGTAAGGTTACACATTTGAATCTTGTTGCACGACAGCTCATTGGCTGTCGCTGGCGTGGCCTCGCCCAGGCACGCCTCTTGCTGCAGTAGTATTAATCTCCATTGTCTTGCTGCAGTAGTCTTTATTTCCATTGTCATGTGGGGAAGTTTCCCGCGGCTATCCGTGATTGAGCAATTGAACCATGTGAGATTGAACGCTCGCCGCTGCCCTCTATGGGCTGCTTGCTCGCGTTCCTTACAGCTGTGATACATTGTAATATGAGGCAGGTTACATTCATTTACTTAAAGAAACAGTGTACATTCATACACAACATCCCTCCCCCCTAGGATGGGACGAAGTCCCTTAACCACTGTGGCTTGCCGCACATGCGTCTGGGGCGTGCGGCCGCTTGCCCTAACACAGGGGAGCCCGTGGCTCCTGGTTCCGCGCGGTCCCGACCTGCAATGCAAAGTGGGGACCCGTTGGTGGTTCTGTGGTGAGGCTGCGTTGACCTTGCCTGTGGGGACGGGAATGGAATGAACAGTTGGGAAGTGAACCCTTGCCTACTGTCAGTAGAGCCTGGGGACCCACCTAGCACGAACCTCGGAACTGACGATGAGACCCTCGTGGACCCGCTATCTCCCGCTGCCTGATCGGGGGTTTGGGGATTTGAGGCTGGCGAGATTTCACTGGTCGCCTGTCTTTGTGGCGTTTGCCTTTTGGGTGCCGGGACTATGGTGTACTCTAGCATGCCCGAGCTTTGGGGGCGTGATGTACCAGGGGCTGAACTGAAACCCCTCTTCTCGCTAGGACGGGTGGGGGACCACTCCGCTAACTCCCCCTGGTACGGGAAATTATAATCATCTTCATATGCGGGGACAAACTCATTCCTCTCTTTCAAAGTGTTCTCGGACGCCTCCGTGTCTCCCCCTTGGGTGATGCGGGTGGGGGAGGACCCTAACGCTGATTCCCCCTCACTAGTGACTCGCCTTCGGAGCTGATCGGCGTGCCGTCTCCATGTTAGCCCTGAGTTCGTCTCGACCCTGTAGGAAACTGGCCCCGTTTGCTCGATGATTGTCCCCGGCACCCACGCTGGCCCCGAGGCCGCGTAGTTCCTGCAATGAACCGGGTCCCCTGTGGAGAAGTTCTTGGAGCTCCCCCCCCCCTAAATTTATATTTCTCCCCTCATCCTCCACCCTGGACGGATCCATCCGGTCAAACAGCGTTGCCGGGCGCCTCTTCATGAGCAGCTCGGCTGGGGAGAACCCTGAAGCTAGGGGGGTGGTCCTGTAGGTGATTAGGAACTGGCATAGGTGTAGGTTCAGGTCGCCGGGACCCATGCGCCGCAGTGCGTCTTTCGTAGTGCGCACTTGGCGCTCTACCTGACCGTTTGTGGCGGGGTGGAATGGGGCAGCAGTAATGTGCCTAATCGCGTTCCTCTCCATGAAGGTTTGGAACTCGGCCGACGTGAAGCAACTTGCGTTGTCGCTCACGAGGACGTCTGGCAGGCCGAAGCAAGCAAAGAGCTTGCGCAACTGCTTTATGGTTGTCGCGGAGGAGGTGCTACTCACGGGGATTACCTCCAACCACTTGGAGTAGGAGTCGACAACCAGCAGGAACGTGGCCCCGCGGAAAGGCCCCGCGAAGTCGACATGGATACGGGACCACGGCCCGCGGGCTGTGTCCCACTCTCTATGGGGTAATCGGGACTCCTCGGGCCGGGAGCTCTGGCAGCTCTCGCACGTGCCCACTAGACGCTCTATGTCAGCGTCTATCTGTGGCCACCAAAAGAAACTTCTGGCTAGGGCTTTGGACCGCACGATCCCCGGGTGACTGGTGTGTAGTAACTTCAGTACCCTTGCCCTTAATTTCTCTGGGATAATCACCCGCTGGCCCCAGAGTAGACAGCCCCTTTCCAGGGAAAGTTCCACCCTGCGCCTACAGAACGGTTTGAACGGTTCTTCTGGGGGAGTAGTGGGCCACCCTTTTTTCACCCATGAGCTAACCTGGGCTAGGATTTTGTCGGCCGCCGTTGCTTTGGCGAGGTCGGCCGGGACAATGGGGGGTGAGTCGAGGGACTCGATTAACATGACCTGGTGGTCCCGCTCTACCTCGCATGCGGAATCCCCCAGGTTAGGGAGGGGAGATCGGGACAGGGCGTCCGCATGGGAGATCTCCTTCCCTGGGCGGTAGACTATCTCGTATTGGTAGGCGTTGAGGAATATGGCCCAACGCAACATCCTGGGGGAGAGTATTTGGGGGGTAGGTTTGCCGGTAGTGAAGATCCCCAGAAGCGGCTTGTGATCAGTCACTACCGTAAACTCGCGGCCGTATAGAAAATCATGAAACTTTTTGGTCCCTGCAATTATGGCCAGTGCCTCCCTGTCTGTCTGCGCGTAATTGCGCTCAGCCTTCGAAAGGGACCTGGAGTAGTAAGCCACCGGGGCCTCCCGCCCGCTGTCTAACACGTGGCACAGGACCGCCCCCACCCCCACCGGGGACGCATCACATACCAGAACCACTGGCTTCCTAGGGTCAAAATGTGTCAGGACCGCATCTGAGGAGAGGAGTGATTTTAGTTCTCGGAAGGCTCTCTCTTGTTTGTCCCCCCACCGCCAAACCGCGTCCTTTTTTAGTAAGGCCGCCTTCCGCCGGTGGTGCTGGGGATGGCTGGAACTGCCTTTGCTCTCGGGTCGCCCGCGCCTGCAAACTCGGGCGATGTGCCCCTTTCGACCGCAATTGTGGCACTCGGCCTTGCGGAAGGGGCACCTCGTGCGGTCGTGGGCCGCGCCACAGCCGTCGCAGCGGCGGTCCTGCCGCTCTCGGTCTTGCCGCCGCTCCCCACGCTTCCTTACTCTCTGGACGCCGTCGTCCTCGCTGCTGTAGGAGTCCGCCGTTACGGACGAGTCGTCGGAGGTCTCTGGAGTGCCGGCGGGCGACCTAGGTGCCCGCCAGGCTGCCTTTGCTGGGGTCCGCCGTGCCGCTTGAACGGGGGACTTGGCTCGCTCGGACGCTGTGCTGCGGGCCTTGAACACCTTGACCCCGCTCCTGGCCGCCTCGGCCGCTTGCGCCTCTCGCAACACCTCATTGAACGAGAGGTGCTCGTCGCGGGTCATGAGCTTCCGTTGCAGCTCCTCGTCCCGCAGGCCGCACAGCAGACGGTCTCGCAGAGCCTGGTTCAGGTCGTCCCACTTGCAGTGCACGGCCGCCAGTCGAAGGGCCGCTGCGTAGTCGGACACGGACTCGCCTGAACGCTGGTCCCGCCGGTGGAACGCGACCCGGGCCGGAAAAATCGACACGGGCGGCTGGAAATGTGCCCTCAGCAGCTCCAGGAGTTGGTCGATAGGCACTGCTTCAACCTTCTTTGGCGCCACCAAGTTCATGAGAATGCGCAGCGTGGCCGGTCCCACCTGGGCCAGGAAATGGGAGCGTATCAGCGCGTCGTCGTCGACGCCGGCCGCTTCCATCGCGTGCCGAAACTGGCACTCGTAGAGCTCCCACTGGTCAGGCTCGCTGACGTCGAAATGGTACGTCTTGACTCTGGGATTCGCCATTATCCCATCCTCGTCGCCAATTTAGTGTCTTGCACGGAAGACAAAGAAGGAGTCGCAATGAGGACTAACACAGGTTTATTGGTTGATGATCAGAACGAACATGTGGTAATGGCGGAGGTACATCTCATTATATACAGTAGCAAGGGTGACCTTTACCTTAAATAGGGACCACTTTAGTGAGAAAAGATCTTGGGGACATGAAAGGAGCCTCATTCGGGCGTCCCCTGAGCGGAGTTTCTCCAGCAAAAAAAAAAAAGATTTTTTTAATTTGAGATTTATTTATATCCCTTTCAACCCAGAATAATTTCTGACTCAAAATTATTATTATCCCATCAGTTTGAAAAATGTGACCCTAAGACCATGGTTTTGCTGAGATTCAACAAAGCCCTCCCTTGATACGAAACGAAGTCGAAATAGGGAGACTGCAATCTTTCTAATACTTTAGATGGTATCAGCGCATCTGGGGCTGCTGTCTGCACGGACACATGCTTGGATGCCTGTTTGTTACCCACACGTTTAATATAGGCTGATGATATATTTGCTGAGCATGGCCGTAAACATATTCAATGGCCCTTGGAAAAAGCTAGCCGTCCACGGGGAGGAGGGGGGGATCTTCACATCCTACAAAATGCCTGAATATTTTTCCCATATGGCTTTCCATGCTCCACGAAAATCCATCTGGGCTCGTCCATAACTACTCTGGGAATTAGCTTCTCTCAACGATCCCGTTGTGGAATGTCATGGCTTTCTAATGCATGTTAACATTTATTAAGTGTTAGTCTGCTGTAAAGTCTATGTATTTCTCTCTTTCCTGCCCTCCACCGTCCAACTCCCTGCAAGCCACTAAAAAACAAGTGCCCTGATGATGATGATGATGATGATGATGAAGAAGAAGATGAAGACTTTGGCCTTCATTTTTGGATTTCAATTCTCATCCAGCATAAGCCGAGTGGAGGAAGCTGCCATATATATATATCTCCTCCTCACTGAAAAAAGTAACCCCCCCCCAGCTGTGATCCTAAGCCCAACATTGCCCCAATGGCACAGTGATTAGTGGTTAAGATGCTGAACTTGACAACTGGAAGGTCGGAAGGTCGAGACCCGAGTGCTGCAGGACCAAGTGAGCACCCGTCTTCTGTCCCAACTCCTGCCGACCTAGCAGTTCGAAAACAAGAATTTGCAAGTAGATAAAAAGGTGCCACTTGGGTGGGAAGGCAAACTGGTGTTCCGTGCACTCTGGTGTCTAGTCATGCCTGCCATATGGCCACGGAAATGTCTGCAGATGCAGACAGCACTGGCTCTTGGGCTGTGAACAGAGATGAGCACCGATCCCTAGAGTCGGATATGACTGGCTTTCGAGCAAGGCTGACCTTTACCTTTACTGCAACCAGAAGGTTGTGAGTTAGATCCTGTAGAAGGTAAAGGTCACCCTTGCTTGAAAGCCAGTCATATCTGACTCTAGGGATCGGTGCTCATCTCTGTTCACAGCCCAAGAGCCAATGCTGTCTGCTGTCTGACTCAGCCTTTCATCCTTCCTCGGTCAGTAAAATGAGTACCCCACATGTTGGGGGCAAAATGCTCATTCCCTTGTGAACCTCCCGAAGAGTACGGCCAGGTATATAAATGTAATTGCTATTGTTACGCTATTAAGAGAAAGACAGCCAGAACAGACAATGTGCGGCTCCAATTTCTGCCTTGATCAATGGAGCTGGTCGGAGCCAACTCTACTCATTCTGAGCCAAATAACGGGATTATTCTGACATTTGCAGCTGCTTCTCCTGATAACAACAACCATTTCCCTCCCAAATGGAAGCATGTTGTTGCATTGATAGAAACAGCTGGGACACTACCACAGGCTACTCCAATACGGCCAGGGGTTGGGTTACAACTTCCATCCTCGCCACCACCACCCCCTGCAAGAACATGAGGTTGGTCGGAGGCTGTTGTAGAAACAGAGCATTTTAGAAAAAGAAGCTTGCTTTAAGATAGGGGTTCCCAACCTTTTCAAGCCGGGGGCCGGATCACGCCCTCTCAGTCAGCTTCAAGGGCCGGACGGTCATTTTGCCCTGTCTGCATGATGGGAGAGGCCAGTTTTTCCCAAAGGGTTGGCCATTTTGTTTCTCAAATGCCCTTGGAAGGGTGGGCGGCCCACATTGTTGGATCTGGGCCGCAAAGCGGGTTGCGCAAGCTGGATCGGGGTCGTGAAGCGGCCGGTGGGTCCCGGAGGAGACTGGTCAAGCAAAGACACACGAGGCAAGATGGAGTGAAGACCAGTGTTTAATGATCACAAATCAGAAGCATTTATGTGGTTCTGGCCGCGTGCATATGCATAGCGATACAGTATGAAACGTGACTTCACACATCATGTTTACACAAGTTAATTGGGAAAGTCTACACAGGGGAAGTTCATTAACTAACTAACTGTCAGGGACAGTGTACCAATTGTGCTCGCGGAACCCACACCACATGAAATGGTGCCACAGGCCAGATCTGGCCCATGGGCCTTAGGTTGGGAACCTCTTCTTTAAGAGGTCTTATTAATTAGTTCCTGACAAGTATTTTGCCGTTCTTGTTGCTTCCGTCAAAGCCTTTGTGGCTCAACATCACTTCTTCAAGCCAGACAGAAATTATGGATATTGCAGAATAATTAATATAAATAAGAGTCCAACACTAATGACAGATGTTGATGTTAGGCCTGCTTCTTAAAGGTGAGTGAAGAGATGGGCAGCCTATGTTTAAATAACTTACATTTAAATAACTATTATGGAAGTTACACATCTTGTAGATGTAGCCGGTCACACATAATAAGGCAAAGGTCAAGTTGTCCCTTGCTCGAAAGCCAGTCGTATCCAACTGTAGGGGTCAGTGCTCATCTCCGTTTAGAGCCAAAGAACCAGTGCGGTCTGCAAACATTTCTATGGTCATGTGGCAGGCTGGAGTGCACAGAACGCTGATATTTTTCCTGCCAAACTTGCAATTTCTTGCTTTCAAACTGCTAGGTTGGCAGGAGCTGGGACAGGCAACAGGAGCTCACTCCGTTGTGCAGCACTCGGGTCTTGAACCTCTGACCTGCTGACCTTCCAGTCATTAAGCTCAGCAACTTAACCCCATGATAGTAATTAATTACTTATGGTTAACAAACAATATAAGCAGTGCTTTTCAGATTAACAAGTAACCTTGTTGCATTATACATTATTTTGCAAAAAAAAAAAGGGAATGTTGCAATGATTAGTTACGTTGTTTGGTGATGGAAAGTAACTAATTGCAGGAGGCCAAATTACTTGTAGGTAGTTACTCCCAGGTTCTTTGCGTAACTGCTGCTGTTCATGTAAACCCTGCCTTTTTAAATAAATAAATCCTTCCTGGGGCTGCGAAGGTGGCTCAGTGGTTAAGAAGCTTGCCTTGTCTGCTGGAAGGCTGGCAAGTCGGCAGTTCATGACCCGGGTACTGCCATGATGGTTTGAGCACCCGTCTCTGTCCCAGCTCTTGGGGACATGAAAGGAGACTCACTTGGTTGTCCCTTGAGCAGAGTTTCTCCTGCAAAAATCTTTTCAACCTGGAATAATTTCTGCCACAAATTAATTATTATAGTCAAACTTCACGATAAGAACAGCTTGACTTAAGAAAAACTCAAGATACATCCGGAAATCTCGGGGGGGAAATCAGGTTCGAGATACAAATTTTTAACAGGTTTTTTTTTGAGATAAGCAATTCAATGCATTCCTATGGGAAATTGCATTCAGTGCATTCCTATGGGAATTTCAAGATAAGAATTTTTCGAGATACAACCAACCTCGAGGAACCAATTAAATTCGTATGTAGAGGTTTGACTGTATAATGAATCAATCCTGCTCTACCTGACTGCACGGGCAAACTCTGTCCCTCCTGTCTGTCCCCCATCCCATTTTTCTTGCACATGTCCAGTCTATGATGTGTTACCATATGGTGCCCAAGCCTGAACTGACTCCACGCCATACCTCCCCACCCCACTACTCCCCGTGGCCTGGGCCAGCTGAACTGGATGCTTGTATATCCATCACACGGCATTAGCTTTACGGTGTGACTATAAAGAGCACACAGCCCAAGGTTGAGTCTGACAGAATGTACATCACCCCGCGGTGTGGTTTGCTATTTCTGGCTGGGACGGCGGGGGTCTGGCAGCAAGCTTTTTATGGCGTGGGCCCCCCTCTCCCCGCCAGTCCCCTCTCGTGCACATGTGTGAGAACTGAGACGTGGTGGGGCTTTCCCCCCTCCACCTCCTTTTTTTAATATCCAAGTTTCCACTTCGCAGGTCATATACCACTGGAACAAATTGATCCGGAGGTCCAGCTGGGGTTTTTTGTTTCCCTTCACCTTGGGAAGAGGTTGGCCACCCACTTAACCAGGTCATGGCAGAGGACTTTTTTTGTGGGGAGAGGCTGTGGGGCACCCTCAGCTCCACTTTTCCCTGTGCCCATCGGAGAAGGTGTAATGACATGTGCTATGTGCTTCCCAAAAAAGTTGAACGGGTTGGCATTGGTGGAGAAGGAAGAGGAAACTGTCAGCCAAAGAAATGACTTTGATAGTTGTACAGAGTGAAATGTTAGGTTGTCAAGCTATTAAGCCAGTGGTTACCAACGTGGGGCCCAGGACCCAAAGGGAGACTTCAATTCCCAGAAGCCTAAATCAGTCCATTGGCTGATCAGTGCTTTGGGGAATTGACTTAGGCTAGTGGGAATTGAAGTCTAAAAACCAAAGGTTGGGAAACACTGCTCTGTGAATCCACATGAATGGGTTAACTTGCATGTACCCATTTCCTGCAGTATTCGGGTATCGACCTGCCACCTTCTAGTCAGATGGAATGAGCTCCCGCCTTTGTCCCCGCTCCTGCCAACTTAGCAGTTCAAAAGCAAGAAATTGCAAGGAGATAAATAGGGACCATTTTGGTGGGAAGGTAAACAGCGTTCCGTGTGCTCTGGTGTCTAGTCATGCCTGCCACGTGACCACGGAAACGTCAGCGGAAGCGGACAGCGCTGGCTGTTTGGCTATGAAACAAAGATGAGCACTGAACCCTTAGAGTCGGA
The DNA here is from genome assembly GCA_035047345.1 of Bradypodion ventrale. Taxonomy (NCBI): domain Eukaryota; kingdom Metazoa; phylum Chordata; class Lepidosauria; order Squamata; family Chamaeleonidae; genus Bradypodion; species Bradypodion ventrale. The sequence goes on along the minus strand of JAWDJE010000014.1, from coordinate 22,450,528 downwards.
TACAACTGGCTTTTGAGCAAGGGTGACCTTTCCCTTTACCTTACCACCTCGGATGCTGCTAGAGTTTTTCTGGGTTTTTTGACCATTTCCTCGGCTTTTGACAGGCTGGGCTTAGCCGCGGCAGGTGCTGTATTTTAATTCCATCAGTCCTAAAAATGATGTATTTTAATAGTTATTTCTTCAGGCACCACAGGCAATTTATTATTTCTGTATTAATGGTACGTGCATCTTTCTCCAAATTCTTCGATTTCAATGCCTCCATTCGTGTTTGGATTATATATATAGTGTGTTTGAATAGAATCTCTTAAAACAAACATATAAAGAGGAGGATTTGAAAGGATTCTTCTGCAGCTGTTCTTAGGTCAGAAATTATTCTGGGTTGAAAGGTTTTTTGTGGAAGAAACTCTGCCCAGGGAACGTCCCGATGAGACTCCTTTCATGTCCCCAAGAGCTGGGACAGAGACAGGCACTCAGTCCGTCATGCAGTGCCCGGGTCTCAAACTGCGGACTTGCCAGGCTTCCAGCTAAGAAGGCGAGCTTCTTAACCGCTCAGCCAACGCAGACCCAGGTAAGAAGTCTGTAATTCCTCCTCCCTCCATCTTTCTCTACTCTCTTTTGTGCCACAGTTCACACACACACACACACACCAATGCCAAAAAAAGACTTGATGCGCCTTTTTTCTTTCTCCAATTCATTTTTTTCTTACCATGGATGAGCTGAAATGTCTCACAGCTGATCACTTGTTGATGGAGCAGCCATCTGTGGTACCGTCTCTGTGAATTTCTCCCCCTCCTTAAGATTTGCAGCTGCCTTTCCCTGGTACCCCAGTGTTCAGGGCGAAGTTCTTCATTGCTGAACGAATCATGCTACAACTAGATCCACATTTCAATGCCGTGCACCTTGGTTCCGACCTTTCTAAGCAGAAGGAGTCTTGGAGGAACGCAGCCCCTCTCGTTAATGGTCGGAGGTGGGAACTATCCCTACAGCTCTTGGAATATCCCAGAAAAGTAACTTTCCCAAGCTTTGGCCTCAACCTCTGTTAGATTTGCCATTTGCACACCTATCTGCATTATTGAACTAGGCATCAGTTGCGAGAGATAAGTGGTTAACCTGTGTTTCCCAAACTATGTTCTGCAGGACACTGGTGGACTTTAATTCCCAGAAGCCTCAGTCAGTACGTTGGCTGATCGGTGCCTTGGGGAATTGACATAGGCTTCTGGGAATTGAAGTCCAAAAACCGAAGGTTGAAAAACACTGGGTGGTCCTGTGTCTTGGCAAGACCTTAGATCTTTCTGGCCTCTCTAGCAACTCAGTTTTTGCTGTTGTTCAGTTGCATAGTTGAGCCCGACTCTTTGCGACCCCATGGACCATTGCATGCCAGGCACCCCTATCCTTTGTGTCAACAATGCTATCCAACCATCTCATCTTCTTCTGTCCTCTTCTCCTTTTGCCTTCGATCTTTCCCAGCATCAAGGCCTTCTCGAGTGAGTCTTCTCTTCTCATTTGGTGGCCAAAGTACTTTAGCGTCATCTTCAATATTTGTCCTTCCAAGAAGCAGTGAGGGTTGATTTCCTTCAGGGTTGACTTATTTGATCTCCTTGCAGTCCAGGGGTCTCTCAAAATTCTCCTCAACTCAACTCAACTCAACTCAACTCAACTCAACTCAACTCAACTCAATTTAGGTAAAGCTACAGTGGTACCTTGCTTAAAGAGCACAATGTGTTCCATGGGATTGCTCTTTAAGCGACTTTGCTTTTTAAGCAAAAGACCATTGTAAGTGACCAATTGTGACTTCTGGTGGAGGGGATTGCGAACCCCAATTTAGTTGTTAAGCGAGTTTTTGGTTGGTTTTAGTTGTTAAGCAAGGCGGCCATTCAGAGAAAATTCTGCTTTTTAAGCAAGTTAGTCTCTAAGCGAGGCGCTCTTTATGTGAGGTTTTACTGTATTTTGATTTGAAGGGGAAAAAACCACATCTGTTTCCAGGCAGCTGAGCTGACCTTGCTGGTTTTTCACTTTTCACTCTCTGGCAGTTGATTCTATCAAATTGTAGAACAAAAATGGAGTCAGAAGGGGTCTTTGTAGTATGGGACAGGGGAGGAGCGGTCCCCCATAAAAATCACTAGTTAATTGCAAATAAGTCACACTTCATAATGAATTACTTCCAAACTCTGCAGCTAGTCCATGCCAAGAAGACCGTCGCTTTGGATAGAAAACAAGAGGAGATGTACAGCTCTATCGCTCCGCATTTGTGCGTGCACTTGTGCAAAGGAGACAGCAAACAAGTTAATTGGGCAAACAATGGGTTTGTGACCCTGCTTTTTGCCTACAGGCCACGCAGTGTTTCCTGTTTACTTGCGATCTTGGCAGCATGACAATCGGTCTTTTATGGCTTCGTTGGCCCGACGCCAGCCTCATCTGAGGGCATCTCGGTTTTGATGGACCGGGTCTTGGGAGAAGAATCCAGGGTGATGAGAGCCAAGAACCTGTCTAAATTATAAGATTTAACACCTTGCTTTAGTGACCAGATATTGACGAGAGGTAAGACTTATCAGGGACCCCTCCACAATTCCCCACTAATAGCAAAAACCTATAAATCCTAATGGGTTTGTGCAGTTGTCTTGTCCGACTGCACCTGGGTCTTGCGCTTTGTATTCATGGTGCTTTGGCTGGTCTTATTTTGCCCACAGCTGCAGTGGCATTCTTCGGCATTAACATATTTGCATCTCAATGAGGCGCTGGTTAATATTTAGAGAGACAGCTGCCCCCCCCCCAGCCTTGTTTCTGGGGAGGGAAACGGGACATTATTTTGGAAAAAGCGAGCGCGCACAGCGAGCGCGCATGTTGCTTTTTTCCAAACAGGCTTCCCAACCAACCCCCCTTTCCCCTCCACCTTGATTTTCTTTTATCAAGGCAACCCTCCCTGTCAAGGCCCAATGGGGCCAAAGGAACAAGGAATTAGTGAGCTGGTTGTATTCTCTGGGTCTTCAATGGGGGGTCTTTGCAGCTGCACAGATGGGGAAAGGGGGTGGGGTTCAGAATATATATGGGAGAACCTGCAACCGTCAAAGCAGGGATGCTCAACTTGTGGCCCATGGGTTGGATGCGGCCATTTCACGTGGCCTACTACCACCTCCACCACACATGGAAGAGCAGTGTGTCGGAGGAAGGGCAAAATGGCCATCTGGCCCCTGAAGCTGTCTGAGGGAGCATGACCTGGCCCCGGCTTGAAAGGTTGAGAACTCCAGCATTAAAGAGACATGGAACTGGTAAAATAATAATAACTCAGGCAGTGTTTTAGCCTAACGTTGCCTCTAAATGCATGAGAAGGAAATCTCAAGGAAGAGCCATAGTGGCAGAAAGCAAAAATATCCAGACATTAATATCAGCACAATTAATAACAATTAAGAAGTTTTTTTTTAATATTCAGACTATATCTGGCTTCTTTAACTTGAGCATATTATTAAGTGTCCTGCACTCCTGAGTCGGGTTCGCCTGATTGGGCGGCATAGAAATTTGAACCATAAATAAATAAATAAATAAATGATGGAGAACAGATCCTGCCCCTCTTCATTATGATGTCCTTTCCAGATATATACCCCTTAGGTAAAGGTCAAGGAGGGGCTGCAGTGGCTCAAGTGGGTAAGAAGATGCTGACTGGGAGGCAGGAGGTCAGCAGTTCGATACCCGAATACTGCAGGACAGAATGAGCTCCTGTCTTTGTCCCAGCTCCTGCCAACCTAGCAGTTTGAAAGCAAGACATTGCAAGTAGATAAATAGGGTCAACTTCAGTGGGAAGGTAAACAGCATTCAGTGTACTCCGGTGTCTAGTCATGCCTGCCACTCGACCACGGAAACGTCTGCAGAAGCAGACAGTGCTGGTTCTTTGGCTATGAAACAGATATGAGCACTGAACCCTAGAGTCGGATACGACAGGCTTTCTACCAAGCGTCATAAAAACAGCCTTTCTGGAAGAGGCCACAGGAGCCCATGATCCAGTCCAGCATTCTGTCTCACACAGTGGCTCACCATTGGCTTCAGGGTATTATTCCCAAGGAGATGCCTTCACCTGCTTAGGATTCATTCCCTGGAAATGGCATATATTGAGAGATATCCTGCCTATCTCTCCAACCCAGAGGTGGTCCTTAGGTATCCATAATTATAGCCATTGATACTCTTGTCCTCCGTGAACTTGTCTAATCCTTTCTTCAAGCTGTCAAGACTGACAGCTGTCACCACTTCTTCTGGCAGGGAGTTCCATAGTCCAGTAAACCTCTGGGTGAAAAAGTACTTTCTCTTATTTGTTTGAGAACTAGTACCCAAAAGTCTCATGGAGTGCCCCCTAGTTCTAGTGTTATGCGATAGGGAAAACAGTTTTTCCTTATCTACTTTGTCCACACCGTGCATGATTTTATAAACTTCAATCAGGTCACCTCTTAGACGCCGTCGTTCAAGAGTGAAAAGGCCCAACCGTTGCAGCCTCAGATGGTAAGGAAGGTGTTCCAGTCCCCTCATCATTCTGGTTGCCCTCCTCTGCATTTTTTCCAGCTCCATAATATCCTTCTGGAGGTATGGCGACCAGAACTGTACACAGTATTCCAGATGGGGCCTCACCATAGATTTATAAAGAGGCAAAATGACACTTGCTGACTTATTTTCTATACCCTTCCTAATGATCCCTAACATTGAGTTTGCTTTTTCCACTGCTGAGGCACACTGGGTTGACACCTTCATTGAGTTGTCGTCCACCAGGACACCAAGGTCCCTTTCCTGGCTTGTCACATAGAGTTCAGACCCCATCAGTTTATAAATGTAATTGGGGTTTTTTGCCCCAACATGCATCACTCTGCACTTACTAATGTTGAAGCTCATTTGCCACTGTTTTGCCCACTCCCTCAGTGTCGAGAGATCCCTCTGGAGCTCCTCACAATCGCTCACAGTTTTCACTACCCTGTATAATTTAGTGTCATCAGCAAATTTGGCTACCTTGCTTTTTACTCCTACCTCTAGATCATTTTTGAAGAGGTTGAAAAGGTCACCTTTACCTTTTCCTTGCTCGAAAACCAGTCATGTCTGACTCTAGGGTTCGGTGTTCATCTACATTTACAGCCCAAGAGCCAATGCTATGTGTGTCCTCAGACATTTCTGCGATCATGGGGCAGGTATGACTAGATGCCCAACCGCACAGAACGCTGTTACCTTTCCTGCCAAAGTGGTACCTATTTATCTACTTGAAATTTCTTGCTTTTGAGCCGCTAAATTGGCAGAAGCTGGGAGAGAGGATGGGCACTCACTCCATTGTGCAGCACTCCAGTCTCAAACTGCTGACCTGCCGACCTGCCAGTCATCAAGCTCAGATCTTAACGCTACAAAGCTTTCCCATTCTTAGCTTTCTTCCTGGTGTGCCTGGCTAAGAAGGAGAGGTCACTTTCTGTAGGACATGGGTCAAACATGGTCACCCTCTCAGCTATGAGAGTCTACTCTGCCATGAAGGTAGGCTACAGTCAAATACATCACCTTCCCAGTGTGAACCCATCCAATCTCATCTGATTTTTTTGAAGCTAAGCTAGCTCAGGTCTGGCTTATCCCACGTGGAAAGCCACCAAAGATCCCTAAAGCTAGGGAAGAACCCTGCCTGATAATCCTGTTTTAGAAGGACCCAGGTTGGGAGACCTTCAAAAGTCTCAAAAGGAGACTTTTGAGAGTACCCTGGGCAGCAAGGGGATCAAATCAGTCAATCCTGAAGGAAATCAACACTGACTGCTCCTTGGAAGGACACATATTGAAGCTGATGCTCAAGTACTTTGGCCACCAAGTAAGAAGAGAGGACTCACTTGAGACGGCCTTGATGCTGGGAAAGATCGAAGGCAAAAGGAGAAGGGGGCGGCAGAGGATGAGGTGGCTAGATGGCATTGTTGATGCAATGGATGGTAGAGGACAGAGGAGCCTGGTGTGCGGTGGTCTATGGGGTTGCGAAGGATTGGACTTGACTGTGCGACTGAACAACAAGAAGGTGCTGACATAACATAAGGCAACGTTGGGTATTCAAAGGCAGAAACAGGGGCTTATCTTTGCAAAACAGTGAAAGATAGGGTGTTGAAGGTCATTGCCTTCCACCCACCTCCAAAGGTCAAAGCTTTTGAGATCCTCAGGAATGGCCAAAGCAATCCGTCAGATGTAACTTGAGATTGCTGGAACATACTTGATGTTTGTTCAGTGGGTAGACCAATACCAAGAGGGAATCTGTTTGCAGGGTCAATTGAAGAGTGTTTTGGTCGTTCTCGGAAGAGAACGGTAGCTGAGATCCAGAGCAACGATTCAGAGCATGAGTAATATGGACCACTGAGGGTTAACAAGTGGTGCGATGTGGAATGAGCAAAGTGCACACACGCTAACACACACACAACCACCAGTCTTTTGGAGCGTCCAAAGGGCAGCTGTGTCCGTCACCTGTTGGAGTTCAGACAGACACAGCTGTGGCCCCGCGCGAGCCCCTCCCCTCCCTTTGAAGCCAGCCGGATTAGACAAACAAAGTTGCCACACACTTGTGCTTAGCATTCCAGGATCGCCTCGGCCCACAAATGGCTGTCGGTTCTTGGCGTGCATTGAACGCCAGCCGCCACACTGTGCATGCCAATTTTGGGTTCGGATGGGGTGCCCTCTGCGCTCCACTCCACCCTGTGCACCCATAAAGGATGGTTCTCTGGAGCTGGAAACCATGCACTGAGGAAGAAGAGGAGAGCCACGTTGCCGTCCAGGCCATTCTACAGTTTGAATCAGTGGTTCCCAACATGGGGCCCAGGCCCCACAGGGGGATGTCAATGCCCAGTAGCCCAAGTCAGTCCATTGGCTGATCAGTGCTTTGGGGAATTGACTTAGGCTTCTGGGGATTGAAGTCCAAGAACTAAAGGTTGGGAAACACTACTCTGTGAATCCACACAAATGGGCAGTAAACCCATTCATGTGGATTCACAGAGTAGTGTTTCCCAACCTTTGGTTCTCGGACTCCAATTCCCAGAAGTTTCAGTCAGTCCATTGGCTGATCAGTGCTTTAGGGAATTGACTCTGGCTGGAATCCGAATCAAAGCAGATCTGGCAAATTCTTGAACACTTCTGGTTGAACACTTCTCTTGAGGCAGTTGGTTCCACTGTCATAAAGTACATCATTCTCACTCTCTAAGTTGACCCTCACAAAGGCTATGGACACTTCCCTTTATTTGCAAACCAATACGGATGACATCTCTCTTCTTTCCCAAAGACAGGGAAATTGGGCTGCTTCTTGTTTGCATTGCATTCAAATGGCTCAATCCCCTGTTTGTTTGCTTATTTATTACTTGTTTTAAGTGATTATAAAGCGCTTTCCTGTGCCCCACTGAATGATGTGAAAGGAGCTCAATTAAAAACAGACTTAAAACTATGCTGAAAGTCATGTTGGACAACCAAAAGAAAAATGGACAAATGCATTTTTGTTAAAAATCACCCATTGGCAGGTCTGTATGGGTACAGGCAGCTGACCTTCTCTTGAAGGTTACTTTACCACTGGGATAATACAGTGGTCTGGCAGGACATCCCACTATGGTAATGGAGTAGACCATACAGCCAGTGACTCAACGCTGAGTGCTGGGTGGCCATAAATAACCTGGCTCCCTAAAGAGACCAATGGCTACAGATGAGATGAGCCCTTTTAGGTGGGGTGATGGTCCCTTCAGTAGAGGAAATACCACTGGAAACCATCCTATTGGGCCCAACGGCAAAATGAGCGGAGGAAGAACTCTGATTCCCAACGGCCATGGAGGCGGAAGAGGCCATGCCAGTGGATTGGCTGTGAAGGTGCACTGTGTCCAAATCCTCAAGGCTGTGGCAGTCCATTGCAGTCCCAGTGTTTAATCCTCAATGTCTCATTTCATAAGTGCCGCAGGAGATGGTTCTGTGATCATAGTGTATGGGTCGCTTCATGGCAAGCTGGGATCCACCTTAAACAAATTCACGCCAATGGCACTTGTCCTGCTTCAGGGGGGAAAGGTGCATTCTCGGATACGACTTGCAGCCACTGCCGCCGATAATACAATAGAGAAAACCCTGCTGCATATAGTTGCTCCTTGTACCACTCGGTGCAGAAATCATGCCAGGATAGCAGGAGTTCAGTTGAGGACCTCGAAGTCCAGCTCCATTCCCAAAGGAGACAGTGGTCTCTCTTCCCTGAAATCCAAAGTTTCTTGAGAGCTTTGCTCTTGTAGCCAAGAAGTATACAAATATGACCCAACTCCTGCCCAAAGGAAGTGGATTCCTTAATCAGGCAAGAACAGAAGAAAAGAAGAAGTCTTCTTCCAGGCCCACCACCAGTCAGCTGTTGAGCTCCACCAAAAACAGAGAGCCAACCTCATTAAAGCCTGAAATAGTTTCCTGGAGAGCTGTAATTCTTGTGGTCTTGGAGGCTGAAGATCCAGTTTCATCCCTCCCCTTCCTCCACCTGTCCTAGCTTAATGAATTATTATTTTGTGAGAGTGTCAAACTCTTGGAACATTAATGTGGAAAGTGCAGGCTTTTTTTTTTGCTGGGTTGCAACCAAGAGACTGTGGTGACTTAGTGGTTAAGATGCTGAACTGGATGAGTGGAAGGTCAGCAGGTCAGCAGTTTGAGACCTGAGCGCTACATGACGGAGTCAGCTCCCGTCTCTCTCCCAGATCCTGCCAACCTAAAAGTGTTAAAGCAAGAAATTGTGAGTAGATAAATAGGGACCACATTGGTAGGAAGGTAAACAGTGTTCTGTGCACTCCGGTGTTGCCACATGTCCACGCAAACTTTTGCAGATGCAGACAGTGCTGGCTCTAAGGCTATAAACAGAGATGAGCACTGAACTCTAGAATCAGATACGACTGGCATTTGACCGAGGGCAAACTAGGGGCATCAAAGTGGGGAAAGCTGGTAAGATTTTGAAAATGGACTGCTCACGAGAAACCCTAAAGGCAACTCCATTGAATTTCCCCCAGGTTTGATACGATTGTGTTGTGACTAAACAGGAACGTGGAAAAATTTGGGATTTGCACCATGGCCGTGTGGCAGTTGCTCTCTCCTCAAAACCAAACCTTTCCCACTTCTGGGCAAAAGTACTTTAGGATGATGAGCTTTGTGGATGTTGTGAAGAAGTTGTGATCTTGTTTCTTGAGTTGGGGGAGGGAGGCTGACCGCTTCAACCCAGCCTACGCGATGGGCTGAGTTCTTCGCTCAGCCTCTGGTTTCCAAGAACAGCCTCCGCCGTGGTATGTTTCTCTGAGATTACATCAGTAGAGATGCTGATTTTACTGTCTGGGAATCTAAAATACGAAACTTTCTCCCTCTTATGCTAGAAGGAAGAGGGGGAGAAAGACAGAACATGGAGGTGAGGGCGAAGTAGACCTATCTACATCTCCAGATTTCATTGCAATAAAAGGGCAAAGAGTCTGGTGGCACCCTCAGGAATAATATCTCTTGCTCAGCATTTATTTTAAATTTTTTTGCAAACAATCCATCTCACCTACACCCACAAATTCTTACGACTTGACTTCTCACATTTGGACTTGAATATCTTCACTTTACAAAACAAAAGCAACTTGACTAAGATCTGCCTTTATAAGGTAAAGGTTTCCCTTGCTCGAAAACCAGTCGTATCTGACTCTAGGGTTCAGTGCTCATCTGTTTCAAAGCCTGTTGTGTTCTAAGGGTTTTACCTTCCACATGGATTACAATGTATCTGAGCCAAGGTAACCTTGCCTATAGCAACAATGTAACCTTCAGCTGTATCATATAAACCCTGTAAGAGGACGCGAGCTAATGACCACCAGCTGGCAGTGGCGAGCGTCCAAGCTCTCTTGGTCCGAACTCATCAAAGGCAACAGCGCGGGAAGCTTTCCCGCCACCACCTACACCTGGACAAGAAGGGCGTGACTCGCGATGACGTCACGCAGGCGGTAGCCAATGGGCTACCATGGCACCACGTTCAAACGTATTACTCCGGTATATAAAGAGCTATCGATCCGCCATTACCTCATGTTCCCTCTGTCCACGATGCAATAAACCTGAGTTAACCCAGCCCGAGGCTGTGTCCTGTGTCTTGGTTTTCATACACCAAATTGGCGACGAAGGTGGGATAATGGATCCCCAAGGAGCAGCCAGGGCACAGAGCGGGTTCAACATCACCAAACCGCAAGACTGGGAGCTGTTTGAGATGGACTTCCATGCGGCGCTGGTGGAGCTCAAAGTCAAGGAAGACGATGAGGAGACGAAGAGGGCCATCCTCACCAGAATGCTCGGGATGGACACCAAGCGGACGCTGGTGGGCATCATCACCCCGAAGAAGGTGAGCGAATTTAAGGCGGACGACATCATGAAGCTGCTGCGGGAGCGCTTCCGACCCGCGAGGGCGATGTTTCCCGCTCGGAGCGCGTTTTGGAGGCGAGTCCAAGCGCCGGACGAGTCGGTTGAGGCATTCGTGGCCGCCCTGAGGGTAGCCGCCGTCCCCTGTAAATGGGGCGATATCCAAGAAATGGCCCTCAGGGACGGCGTGCTGTGCGGCCTGAAAGACAAGGAGGTGCAGCGCAGTTTGATGAACAAGGAGCCGCCACCCACACTGGCAGAGGTCGTTGAGGCCGCGGAAGCCGCAGAGTCCACGAATGCCGGAGTGGACGAGATGCACCAGTGGCGTGAGTGGCGTCCCAGAGCTGGCAAAGCGGAAAAACCGGTGCACGCGACTCGACGGGCCTCAAAATCGTCCTCGGAAGGTAGCGACGGCGAAGAAGTCCAGAAGGTCCGAAAGGGGGGGCGCCGCTGCGATGGCTGCGGAGCGGCCCACGAGCGCGCGAGGTGCCCATTTAGAAAGGCCGAATGTTACACCTGCGGCCGGCGGGGGCACATCGCCAGGGCATGCAGAAAACGGAAAGAGGGCCGGAGGCAGTCATCAGACCGTTCGATCAGGCCGGACCGTCCAGCGAGGCCCAAAGATGGCGTCCAGACCACGAAGAAGCAGGACGGCGTGGGCCGCGTCTCGGACGGCAGCGAGGACGACGCCCCAGTGTTCAGCGTGTCCGCGGGACAGTCCCATTACTTTGTTGAGGTACAAGTACAAGGGGCCCCTATCAGGATGGAAATTGACTCGGGGTCCTCCTATTCTATAATTCCACAGAGGGAGTTTTTGAAAATCGACCCCCACGTGCGGCCCAAACTTAAAGCATTGAGGTCCACGCTACGTGATGTACAGGGAAACAGCATTCCGGTGTTGGGGGTCGGGAAATTTCAGGTTAAGTTTAGGAGACATTCTGCGGAACTGCCCCTAGTTGTCCTCAAGGGGGGAAGTTGTAGCCTCCTAGGGACACAGTGGTTTCAGCCCTTGGGCCTGTTCATAGGGGGAGTACATTCAGTGGGGGCGGATCCAATACAAGCGGTGTGCGATGCGCACCCCGCCGTTTTTAAAAAAGGACTTGGGAAATTCAACGGCCCCCCTGTAGCCTTCGACCTAGACCCGGAGGTCCGCCCGATAAGACTCAAACCGCGCAGGGTGCCTTTCGCACTAAAGGACAAAATAGAGGCGGAACTGGACAAATTGGTGGGCCAGGGGATTCTTATTCCTGTTGATTCCGCGGAGTGGGAAACTCCAATTGTAACAGCTCTGAAGGCTAACGGGGAGGTGCGCATTTGCGCTGATTATAAGTGTACAATTAACAAGGCGATTCGCCCTAATGCATATCCGGTGCCAGTGGTCAGCCACCTTTTGGCCAGGCTAAATGGGGGAAAGTGTTTCGCTAAGCTCGACCTGGCTCAAGCCTATCAGCAACTCCCCGTAACTCCCGCCACGGCCGCGGCACAAACGATAGTCACACATAAAGGAGCGTTCCAGGTGTCGCGTTTACAGTTCGGCGTGAACTCGGCACCCGGCCTTTTTCAGTCGCTTGTGGAACGCCTCCTGAAGGGGCTGGAGGGGGTGTTGCCTTATTTTGATGACGTATTGATAACAGGGGGGAGTGAGGCCGAACTGGCTAAGAGATTGGATAAAGTGCTAACTGTGTTCGAGAAAGCGGGGCTGAGACTGAGGAAGGACAAATGTGTTTTTTTCGAAACCGAGGTCGAGTTTTTAGGGTTTCGGATCACACCCGAGGGTATTAAGCCGTCCAAATCCAAAGTAGCAGCCATCAAGAAGGCCCCTCGCCCCACATCCAAAACCGAACTACAGTCATTCCTGGGGCTCCTCAATTTTTACCATACATTCCTCCCGCGGAAAGCCTCCGTGGCCGAACCGCTTCATCGGTTACTTAAAAAGGAGGAGACATGGATGTGGGGTGACGAGCACGAGAGGGCGTTCAACGAACTCAAGCAACTTTTAACATCGGACGCAATCCTTACGCACTTCGACCCCAAACGGCCGGTGGTCTTAGTCTGTGATGCATCACCGGTGGGGGTGGGGGCGGTGCTTTGCCACATGCTGGATGACGGTCGGGAGGCCCCAGTTGCGTTTTATTCAAGGTCCCTGTCCCAAGCAGAGCGAAATTACGCACAAACCGACAGGGAGGCATTAGCGATAGTAGCGGGGACCAAAAAGTTTCACGATTTTCTGTATGGCCGCCCGTTCAAAATCGTGACGGATCACAAGCCCCTGTTAGGGATTTTCACGGCAGGCAAGCCCACGCCGCAGATACTATCCCCGAGAATGTTGCGATGGGCCATTTTTCTTAACGCATACCAACACGAGTTGGAGTACCGGCCCGGAAAGGAGATCAGCCATGCTGATGCGCTTTCGAGATCACCGTTGCCCTTGTCGGACGACCAAAAAGCCAGAATAGGGAGAGACCGCCAGGTGTTGCTAATCGAGGTTTTAGACGAACCCCCAATAGTACCAGCCGATATAGCTAGGGCGACAGGCAAGGACAGAACGCTGGAGAAAGTCAGCTCATGGGTGCAGAAAGGGTGGCCAGCATCGTCCCCAAGCAAGGAATTCGACCCATTCTTTCGGAAGAAGCTAGAGTTGTCCCTAGAAAGGGGGTGCCTGTTGTGGGGCCAACGGGTGGTGGTCCCAACACACATGCGGCCGAGGGTGCTCAAACTGCTGCACGTCAGCCACCCGGGCATCGTTCGCTCCAAAGCGCTGGCCCGCAGCTACTTTTGGTGGCCACAGCTGGACGAGGACATTGAGCACATGGTCGGCACTTGTGAGGCATGCCAGGGGTCCCGACCAGAGGCGGCCCGCCTCCCGCACAGGGAATGGGACACAGCAAGGGGGCCATGGTCCAGAGTGCACGTAGATTTCGCTGGCCCTTTCCGAGGAACCATGTTTCTCCTGGTGGTGGATGCATTCTCAAAGTGGCTGGAGGTCATCCCGGTAAAGAGCACGTCCTCCGCCACTACGATTAGCCAACTACGGAGAGTCTTTTCAACGTTCGGCTTACCCGACACTTTAGTCAGCGATAACGCGAGTTGTTTCACCTCCTCAGAGTTCGGGGCATTCATGGAGGCAAACGCCATTCGGCATATCACATCCGCGCCGTTTCACCCGGCCACGAATGGCCAAGTGGAACGGTTGGTGCGTACAACAAAGGAGGCGCTCCGGCGCATGGGCCCCGGGGACCTAAATCACCAAGTATGTCAGTTCTTATTAGCGTATAGGGTGACCCCCTTAGCGTCAGGTTACTCGCCGGCAGAGCTATTGATGCGGCGAAAACTGACTACGCTCCTGTCCAGGCTAGACCCCACAAGAATTGAGGATAAAGGGAAAAACGTAGGGTTGGCAGTCTCGAAAGGTTTCGCCGCCGGCGACCCTGTTCATTGCAGGAACTATGCCAGCGCGGGGCCAGCCTGGGTGCCGGGGACAGTTGTAGAACAGACGGGGCCAGTCTCGTACCGGGTCGAAACCCACACCGGTCTCCTCTGGAGGAGGCACGCAGACCAACTGAGGCACCGAGTAAGTGGGCCAGTCAGTGAGAATCAGCAACAAGATTCAGCGTTAGGGCTCTCCCCCAACCGCTTCACCCAAGGGGGAGACAGCAGCGGACAACAGTCCCAAGCAAGGGGGGAAGGAAGAAGCAGCGGCCCCGACTCATATCCTTTTGATAAACCAGTCCGATCAGAGGCCGGGGAAGGGGGAGAGGAGTTCGCGTCCGCTGCCCCCGAATGGAATTTAGATTTTGATTTAGCGAGCCGGGGGGGTTTTCAGGAGTGTTCCCCCACCCATCCAAGCGAGAAGAGGGGTTTTTCGTTAGCCCCCAGTGCCCCCGGTTCCTCCCTAAGAAAGAGCACACCTCCCAACAACGCCGCGGAGCCGCGGCAAGTCACTAACGAGTCTCCTTCTCAAATTACAGGACAGGAAACCGGGGGACAAAGAGAAGGTAGCAAACCCGGGGAAAGGCAGCCCGCATCGAGACCCCAGCGTGTTCGAAACAAGCCATCTTGGCTGAGAGATTTTGTCTCCTAGGGGGGGGAGTGTTTAGAAGTATGGGCTCGAGACGTTGTCTCGTCCTAGGGGGGAGGAGTGTTGTGTTCTAAGGGTTTTACCTTCCACATGGATTACAATGTATCTGAGCCAAGGTAACCTTGCCTATAGCAACAATGTAACCTTCAGCTGTATCATATAAACCCTGTAAGAGGACGCGAGCTAATGACCACCAGCTGGCAGTGGCGAGCGTCCAAGCTCTCTTGGTCCGAACTCATCAAAGGCAACAGCGCGGGAAGCTTTCCCGCCACCACCTACACCTGGACAAGAAGGGCGTGACTCGCGATGACGTCACGCAGGCGGTAGCCAATGGGCTACCATGGCACCACGTTCAAACGTATTACTCCGGTATATAAAGAGCTATCGATCCGCCATTACCTCATGTTCCCTCTGTCCACGATGCAATAAACCTGAGTTAACCCAGCCCGAGGCTGTGTCCTGTGTCTTGGTTTTCATACACCAAAAAGCCAGTGCTGTCTATTTCTGCAGACCTTCCCGTGGTTATGTGGCAGGCATGACTAGACACCGGAGCGCACGGAACGCTGTTTACTTTCCCACCGAAGAAGTCCCTATTTATCTACTTGCAATGTCTTGCTTTCGCACTGCTAGGTTGGCAGGAGCAGGGACAGAGACGGGAGCTCATTCCATCCTGCAGTACTTGGGAATCAAACTGCTGACCTGCTGCCTTCCAGTCAGCATCTTGGCCACTTGAGTCACTGCCTTTATACTTATCTATATCTATAAAAGAGAGATGTCCCCTTGTGAGTACTTAATATGAATCCACACCCCTGTAGTGTCCCTGACCATACTGCACAGAGTTAGCTGGTGGTACAGAGAAGGTCATAGTCGAGGTCCATAGGCGAAGGTCCGGGTGCGCTCCCCCCAAAATGAGAAAAACAGAAAAAACTACACCCCCAGCGGCCACTGTGGTATGCCACGGCCAATCAGGAAGGCCAGCATGAGCATGGCAGTGGTGGGCCACTGCCGCAGCCTATCAGGAAAAGTGGCATGGCCAGAGTGGCCGTTGTCCTCCAAAAAGCACTGACACAAGCCCCGTCCCCTTGGGCTTCACCTGCAGGGAAATGGGGAAGGAGGTGCTATGGAGCTCAGCTGCCCAACGTGGCTGGCCTCTGTGTGTGTGTGTGTGTGTGTGTGTGTGTTTGTGTGTGTGTGTGTGTGTGTGTGTGTGTGCTCAGAGGGATGAATGGAGTGTGCGTGGAGAGGGATAGTGTGAGTGTGTGGAGAGAGATAGTGCATGTAGAGAGGGAGTGTGTGTGTGTGTGTTTGTTCAGAGGGATGGCTGAAGTGTGTATGGAGAGGGCTGGTGTGTGTGTGTGAAGGGATAGTGTGGAGCGTGATGGTGTGTGTATTTCTGTGTGAGTGTTTAGAGGGATGGATGGAGTGTGTGTGTGTGTGTGTGTGTGTGTGTAATACAGACAGGCTCTGGAGTAGGCTAAGGGGGCTTCATCGTGCAAACATTTAAAATGTTTAATTCTGTGCGAACATATCAGAGAGTAAACAAAGCAAGTTTTCAGAACAAGTTTCCCCCTCACGCCAAAATGCGACCGCACATGCCACGCTGCAAGGGCGCGAGCGCAGGCCCCGATAACCCCAACACGGACCAGAGCACCAAAAACATGGGTCAACACCAGCACACCCACAGCATGCACCGAAGCAACCCCGGGGGCCGTGCCACCACCACCCCAACCATCCCCAGGTGAAGCCAGGCACTAAGCTAGTACATTATAAAGTAACTTCCTTTATAGTTATACATTATCTTTACAGTTGAATTCCTGGGTTAGGTTTTGAACTGTTAATTTTCTACCAGTCTCTGACAGTGATTCTAATGGTATGTAATAATAATAATAATAATAATAATAATAATAATAATAATAATAATAATAATAATAATAATAATAATAATAATAATAATAATAATGATGATGATGATGATGATGATGATGATGATGATGATGATGATGATGATGATGATAGCAGAACATGAGATGGTGGTGAAGAAGATCCGATTCCATCAGTCTGATTCTCACATCCATGCAAAGATGTGGAAGATGTTTCTGATTTTTTAAAACTGCAAACATAAAAGGGAAAGACATGAAGTAATGAACAGCTATCAGCATACGAAGCAAATTCTGGTGGGTTTTGCCTCTCTGTTTATCACATTCTGTCTTCTTCCTTTGGGTTAATCATAAAAGCAACAGTTTAAGAAAATGTGGTCAGCTCGTTTCCCAGCCAAAGTAGGACTGGTTTATTTCCTAAAGTTGTCCTTAAAAAAATAAAAGCCGTCTTTAAGGAGATTGGTTTTGCCAATGGTTTCCATTCCTTGCATTTCTTTAGATCCTATTCCTCCAATGGTACATGAATTATAAACACCTCTGGACCACATACCGTATATACTTGAGTATAAGTCAAGTTTTTTAGCCTCCAAAATGAGGTCGAAAAATGGGCCTTGACTTATACTCTGGTCAACGTAAACTCTCAAAAACATACCCACACAAATGTCTAAATTATTTAGTTTTACCGTATTTTCATGTATTTTAATTACTGAAAATTACTAGCAGCTGCTGCATTTTTCACCCCCAATTTACAGGTATACTTTGGTAAATCTATTTTCCTAATTTTAGAGGTCCAAATTAGGTACCTTGAATTATATTTGGGATGATTTATGGACGAGTATATACGTAATCTTCTACATTCTTGTGGAACATTTTCAACTTGTATAAACATTGTCTTCATTGCAGTAATTCTCATAGCACTGCATCACAAAAAATATTGTCTGGTACTTGGTCTAATCCATATGTCCTATACTCAAGAAAGTGTGCTGAATACAAATCTGAAGTCTGATTCTTCCTAGGATCTAAAGATAGCAAATGTCACCTTCTTGGTTAGGTTCTTGCATTGATCATGCACGGTATATTGAACACAAATGTATAAAAAATTGTCCGGTTTATTAACACAGCTGCACCTACGCATCTTTAGCTCAAAACAGACTCACTCTGGCCTAGCTGTACTATCCAATAAGATGGTTTTGCACTAGAGACAAGCCCTTGGTCCATCTTGCCTTATATAACTATTTCTGACCAGCTCACTGACTTGCCCAGACATGACTGGCCGCTGCTGGAACGTGCGTGCCACCAAGGGACATGATTCAGCTGAGGCAGAAGCAGGCATAGTGGTAGCTGCAACTGTTATAATGTTCCCATGTAAAAAATAGATTACCCAATTACCGACCATTTGAAAAGCTATAGCACGCCTATAAATCTGTATGTGATAGGCAAGTTCTGAGTTCAGATTTGGAATCAACACACTCAACAGTACAGTAGACCCTCACATAACGACGTTACTTGGTTCCCCAAGTAGCATTGTGAAGCGAATTTTGTTGTTATGCGGGTATGGAGTTTCCCGCATAACGACGGTTTTAGCGTCGTCCGGTTTTTTTAGCGTTGTTGTCCGGACAACAACACTAAAAATGTTATGCAGGGGAACATGTGGTGCATAACGACGCATTGTTAAGCGAAAATGATGTTATCTGAACGTGTTGTTATGTGAGGGTTGACTGTATCATGTAAATCACAGTGTTATTCCCAGTAGCAAAATTGTTGTTGTGCATGTGTAGTGAATACACATCTGGGAATTGAAGTATCCCTGTGGGACCTGGGCCCCACGTTGGGAACCACTGGTCTAGAGAGACTCCAGGGCTTGAACTGCTGATGGATGAATGTCCACATGGCAAGAGTGGACCTGATCCATTTCCCGGATCAGCTTCTCCTTGGCCCTATCTTGCCCAGACTTCGTCCCATGCTGGCCGTTCCCCTCTCGCCATAATTTATACTCAGCTAACGGTTTGGTCCCTTTCAGCCCGATTTAATCAGCATGCGAATAAAGTTATTTCGAACAGTTGTCCATGAGTTCATCTCCTGGAAAGGCTCGGACACAGCTGTTGCCGTTCCCTCCCTTCCATATTTTTTTTCGGTTGGGAAAAAAAGTGGACTTCTCATTTTTTAAAAAAAAATCTATATCTCTATGTCAATTCAAACAGGGAGATTAAGAGAGTCAAGTAAGCTGCTCCCCCAAATGTCAGGTGCCGATTGGGGGCTATAAAATGCCCTTTGTGTGTGGTTTCTTTGACTCTTTCTTTCGAAATTGGCAAGGGTTTGCGGCAGAGGGTTTGGCAGGCTCCCAAAGACAAGCCAAAGGGAAGCTTCTTGGCTGAGACAGAAATCATTTCTTGCTGCCCGAAGCCTTGCATGGAAAGCTAAGGCAGGAGGTTTGACATGTCAAAGAGAATGGGTTGGGGCAGTGGTGTGTGTGTGTGTGTGTGTGTGAGGATAAAGGCCAGGATTGATTGTGAGTAGGTGAAGACCTAGAGGTCTTCTGGAAAGATGTTTTGGCCACTGTGCCATACCTGTCAAGATCCGGCCACAAAAATAAGGGAAATTTTCTGGGTGCCTGTGCCTGCCAACTTCAATGGGTGCGCATGTGCAGGAACCCCTTCACGCATGTGCAATAACCCCTTCACACATGCACGCTGCCTCCGACAGGCGTGCACATGCAGTAAACCCTTTGCGCATGCAAGTAACCCCTTCGTGCATGCGCAATAACTCCTGCGTGCATGTGCACCATCTCTGATGGTGCGCATGTGTCCCCTCTGGCTGCTCCAAATTTGGGGTGTAGGCCTCACATTTGGAAACACTGGTGTGGACCCATCTGTTTCATAGATTTTCTGAAAGATCAGCCAATATTTCAGTCAATCTGACTGTTGTAATGGACCTTCTCTGGTTCTGACCACTAATTAAATTTGATGGTGGATATTTTTAATGAAGTAGAGTAAGCATTTAATTGGCTAGATGTGGCCATCCTAAAACAAGCACAATTGCTTTTGCTTGCATCTGTGCATACACCCTGTACGTTTTTACAGTGCCTTGTGCCACTTCTCTTTCCAAGTGCATTTCAGGTGGTTCTTTTTTTACTTACCTTTTCCAAATTGTTTTCTTCTTCTATGCACCAATCTCCCACAAGGCCTACGAACAGAATGAATGGGTAATCCACTTAGCGGGAAAGCTTTCGGCCAACGAAAAGGAAGTTGCATCTCTCTTAGCCTTCAATCTGTTTGAGGGGATGATGCCACCAAGGATGGATGAATAAATGGAGATTCTGGAACAGTGTTTCCCAATCTTTGGTTTTCAGGATTTCAATTGCCAGAAGCCTAAGTCAATTCCCCAAAGCACTGATCAACCAATGGACTGACTTCTGGGAATTGAAATCCAAAAACCAAAGGTTGGGAAACACTGCTTAAAGAAAACGGAGCCATGCAGCATCTTCCCCATAACATTGAGGCAAGGGGGTCTGTGTGTACGTGTAGTGTGTGTGAAATGTAGAGTGCCACCCAATTTGCAACAGTGAAAAAAGGCAATGCCCAAACCACAAACATGGACTGCATTGTTGTGGATTGTCTTCACGTTCCCCACATGTTTTTGCTGCAGAATGGAGGAAGTGACCACAACATGGTAAACCCTCAAGGGAAGTGGTGGAGGTTGACTTATGGCCAACCCACAGGGCCTGTTTCCTGCCCACATCCCTCCATCTCCTCTTCTTCTCACCCCCACCACACACAAGGAGTTGTGCTTGGTCATTTGACGCCGTCTGCCAAGACCTCCTAGTGACTCATCTTTC
This sequence comes from Bradypodion ventrale, assembly GCA_035047345.1. NCBI lineage: Eukaryota > Metazoa > Chordata > Lepidosauria > Squamata > Chamaeleonidae > Bradypodion > Bradypodion ventrale. The sequence goes on along the minus strand of JAWDJE010000014.1, from coordinate 22,430,388 downwards.
AGGGACCTCCATCAGGCAATAAAATGGAAGACTTACTGTATTTTCTGGCGTATAAGACTACTTTTTAACCCCGAAAAATCTGTGCCAAAGTCGGGGGTCGTCTTATAGGACAGGTACTTAACTGCAGCTTGTTTCCCCTTGCTTCATATGTCCGGCGCATATGGTGGGGGGTGCCGCGGCCGAGTCCCTGCTCTGTGCGGGGAGAATGAAGCAAGGGGAAGCAAGCTGCACACATCTTCCTGTACCCCGAGGAGGAGAACGTGAGCGTGGATTGGCTCTCCACCAGAACCTGCCCATTCGACTCGGAGGGCTGCGCGTCTTCGGGTTGAGTGTGGGTTAATTTTTATTTGGTGTGCATAGGAAGAGAGGTAGTCTTATACGGCAAGTATATTCCAAACTCTATATTTTAACTGGAAAAGTTGGGGGTCGTCTTATATGCCCAGTCGTCTTACACGCCGGAAAATACGGTATATCCAGCTTGGGGGAGTGAATTCATCTTCAGTTCCTAACAACAGTTCCTTCCATTCCTCAAAACTCACTGACACCTCAAAGGAGGTTTGGATGTTGCAGAATCTTAGAATTGTCAAGATAAAGATAAATGTCGCCCTTGCTCGAAAGCCAGTCATGCCTAACTCTAGGGCAAGCGTTCTCAACCTTTTCAAGCTGAGGGCCGGGTCATGATCCCTCAGACAGCTTTGGGGGCCGGATGGCCATTTTGACCTGCCTGCCACACCTGGCACTTCCTGGTGTGACGGAGGCAGTGGGGGGGGGGGGGTGTCACATGAAATGGTGTCATAGGCCACATCCAGCCCCCAGGCCGTAGGTTGAGAACCCCTGATTTAGTGAATACCCACCCATCTCTAGAGTTTAGTCCAACAAAAATACCGTCAACCTCTTCTGGTTTTTTTTTAAAAGGGAAAATATCCTAAAAGAATCTACAAAAGCTCATGCTAATATAAATCTGCAGGTCTTAAAAAATATAGTAAAAAGACTTTGTTTCATTTTTAAAATGAAATTTGATTTGGATATTGACCCTAAAGGAAGGGAGGCCAACTAGGCTACCTGTCTGTGGCCAACAGTGCCTCCTAGTGGCCATGATGGAGAATGGCTCTTCTTCCAGACCTCCTCTTGACCTGTGCCAAAGGCTGACTTCTCCCCTGGAATGTCTCAGCTCGGTTCCAATGTGTGCTTTCCCGTCTGCCCAACTCTCTTGCCATCCACCCAAGAACCGCCACCTGATATTTCCTGACGGCTGTGTGCGTGTCAGAGCCATTAGCAGCATGAAATCAGGATCATAACAGGCAGGGACATGTGCTCGGGCCGAATCGAGGGGGTGGCCAGTGGAATGGCCGCTTGCCCAAATTTGGACGGTTGCTTCTTCTCAAAAAGAGGGAGGGAAAGGATGAAGAAGAAAAGTGGAAATACAAGCTAAGAATTGAGATCAACCACTCACAAAAGCTGGGTTTGAACCCGACACAACTCAAGGCATTGAGAGCAGAAGGAGGGGAGGTCTTCATAAAACCTATAGAACAGGGGTTCCCAACCTAAGGCCCATGGGCCAGATCTGGCCTGTGTTGTCATTTCAATTGGCTCCCACCCCCCCATGACATTCAAGAAACAAAATGGCCAACCCTTTGAAGTTGTGGGGACAAAATGGCCACCCCCAGGCAGGGCATAATGGCCGTCCAGCCCCCAAAGCTGACTGAGAGAGTGTGACCCAAGCCTTGGCTTGAAAAGGTTGGAAACCCCTGCCATAGAACCATGCTTCCCAATGTGGGACACATGTCCCCAGGGGGGCAATTTGATTTTAGGGGGGGGGGCAACTTGAGAATTAGTTAGACCAAGTTAATGGCCTTTTAGTCTTCTTCCACGTTAATTGGAATTCACTTTTTGAATAATTATATGTCACAGGAGGACGGCATCAGGATTTTAGAGATGCTTAGGTGGGGGCATGGCCACAAAATGTTGGGAACCACTGCTATAGAAGAAGGGCTTAAAGCTTTTCCGTGGGGAATTAAAGACACTGGATTTCCCCAAAGCTGATTTCCAAGTTCTGTCCACAAAGTCCATCCAAAAGTGTTGACAGCATTTCATGTATGGCTTTTTCCAGACACTGTTGGCAAATGTACACATTTTTGCAAGCAAAATGCCATGCATTTTAATACATATTTTTTTATGAACACTTGTTGTTCTGCGTTGTTTCGTCTTATGCAAGCATCCCATTTGTATTTTTAAAGGGGGGGGGGGAAGGTGGCTGTAAACTCCAAAGAAGAACAAATCCTTCAAAGCATGGAAAACAATCCAGGACTCCCCTACATATAATCACACATTTATAATGCATATAAACATATAAACACACACATAAACAGACATGACTTCTGATCAGGCCACTGGGGCTTTTGAAGGACAACATACCGTGCAACCATGTTGTAAAGCAACTTTAGTTTTCTGGAATTAATAGGCAGCAGCCAGCAATACGGGCCAAACACACAACTTTATTCGGAATAAGAATAGGTGACCAGAGCTAACAACACACCCTCACATTCCTTAGTTATCTCCGATCAGAACTGACAGTTGGAAAAAAACCATGGAACCATTGACAGCTCTGTCTCGTGCACTCTTCGTTCAGAACCTTCCCGACGTCTCGCAAGACTTCGGACCATAGTAAAGCAAATACATATTAAACTCTATCACAACAAAGACAAAATGGTAAACAGTTTCCTTAAATACACAACACCAACCTTTTCAAGCCTGGGGCCATGTCACACTCTCTCAGTCAGCTTTGATGGCCACCATTTTGCCCTGCCTGCACAATGGGGGTGGCCATTTTGTCCCAACAGCTTCAAAGGGGTGGCCAATTTTGTTTGGAGGTGTGAGAGGGGCCATGAAATGGTGCCTTGGGCCAGATCTGGCATGGGGGCCTTAGGTTGGGAACCCCTGTCCTAAAGCTTTGACCTACATTTAATGGGTAGTGTGGTGTAGTGGATAAAGTGATGGATTAAGACTTCTTCTTCTTCTTCCTCTTTGGTGTCCCAATCAAACCCTGGACTGCCAAAATGTAGCCACTTTCTTGGCTTGGTCATTGTCCAAACGTAAGGTGTATGTTTCTGGCAATAATCAGCGGACCAGTAAATGAGACAGATTCTGTCTCTCTCCACATTCACATGTTGTTGTCGGCCACCAGCCCCTACTTGAGCCTTTTGGTCTTACATGTAGGGATTCTGACCCTCATCCTATTCAGGGTCCTCCAAGTGATGTGGGAGAAGTTGAGTTCTTCAGCCATCTCATCCTTTAATGCAGGGGTTCCCAACTTTTTCAAGCCAGGGGCCAGGTCACATGCTCTCAGTCAGCTTTGAGAGCTGGACATCCATTTTGCCCTGCCTGAATGATGGGGTGGCCAATTTTGTCCCAAGGGGGTGGCCATTTTGTTTCTTGAATGGCTAACGACCAAGCCAAGAAAGTGGCGATATTTTGGCAGTCCATGGGGCCACATGAAATGGTGGCATGGGTGGGATGGGATCCAGCCCATAGGCCTTTGGTTGGGAACCCCTGCTTTAATGGGCTAAGATTCAGGAGTTCTGAGTTTGAATCCCAGCTCAGTCATGCAAACTCACTGGGGGTATGGAATTGGGAAAACCGCTTCTTAAATATCTCACTTATTTTGAAAATAGTATTAAGGTTGCTATAAGTTGCTTCTGAATGGACAGTACACAACCACAACCCAAAAAGTACAATCCTTGTTCCCCAAGTTGGAAGAATAATTGAAGGTTTAGCTATAGTCAGGGGCAACATATTCTGGAGGCAGCAAAATGGGAAAGAAAGACAACTATTCTTGAGAAACCATTAACTTTATCTCTATTTAATACCAGCTTTCTCTGTGCTTTAAGGTCTACCATTTACATTTTTAAAAAAAATACAGAGAGAGGGATGTCAATGGAGTGAAATGTAGATAGTTGGGATTTCAGGAATATTTTTTTAAAAATAAGATTGCTTTACTTTTGGAATAGTAGTGGGTTTCATAGAAACAGATTTATGAATGGTCTCTCTAAGAAGTGATAGATTGATGGTGGTGATTTTTATTAGACTGGGAGGCAAAGACCTGAGGGGGAGGGGATAATAAAAAAACCCATAAATCAGTAAAAAAATGTTTTTAAAAGAGCTGCTGAAGATTGCTAAGCATTTAGTTCAGGGGTTCTCAACCTATGGCCCGTGAGCCAGATCTGGCCCCGATGCCAATTCATCTGGCACACACTGCCCTCACAGAAGCAGAAGTAAAGTGCACCTGCACATGTGCAAAATGCTGCAATAAATGACCTGTGCACAATCTGCGCATGCGTGGGTGCATTTTACTTCCACTTCTGGGTGGGAGGAACCACATGACTGGCCCACTCAACCACGTGACCTCCCCTTGGCCCAAAAAGGTTGGGAACCCCTGATTTAGATTCCTAGACCATGGAAATATAACCCTAGAATGGGATACATTTTGGGCAAGTAACATCAGCAGCAGGATGATGGGCTTTGGAGCATTATCCCTTATAAAGTGTTCCTATGAAGCAGGAAGTATCTGCCCAGTTCCTTCAGCCTTTCAGGGTTTGGTTTCCATTCCTCTGGTCCTCCTTGTTGCCCTTCTCTGTACATGCTCTAGTTTGTTTGCATCTTTTTAAAAGTGCAGTGTCCAGAATTAGACACAGAACTCTAGATGACGATGACGGCGGCGACGATCTGCTTTGAGTCACGGTATACAAATAAAAAGTAAAATGAAAAATTATTATTATTATTATTATTATTATTATTATTATTATTATTATTATTATTATTATTATTATTATTATTATTATTATTATTATTATTATTATTATTAATAATAATAATAATAATAATAATAATAATAATAATAATAATAATAATAATAATAATAATAATAATAATAATAATAATAATAATAATAATAATAATAATAATTTTTAATGTCATTAATTATTCTTGGTTGAAAGGATTTTTATGGAAGAAACCCCGCTCAGGGGACGCCCAAATGAGGCTCCTTTCATGTCCCCAAGAGCTGGAACAGAGACGGGCACTCAATCAATCATTCAGTACCTGGGTCTCGAACTGTCGACTTGCCAACCTTCCAGCTAACGAGGCGAGCTTCTTAATCACTGAGCCACTGCTCTAGTTGTGGTCTGACTAGTGTTGAATAGAGGGTGACTAGTAGTACCTCATAGGGTTTGGAGACTAGACTTCTGTTAATGCAGCCTAAAACAGTGTGGTCATTTTTACAGCCATGTCTCACTATTGACTCCTACTTAGCCTGTGATCTACAACAATTCCAAGACCTTTCTTTCTCTTAGTAGTATTGATCCAAGTTCCCCCCGTCTTGTAACTGTGCACCAGGTTCTTTTTCCCTAGGTGTAAAACTTTGTACAAGTCACATTACTGCGGTGGCTCCAGTGGATAAGACACTGAACTTGATGACTGGAAGGTCAGAGTTCAAATCCCAAGTACTGTACTGCCAACCTAAATAAACAGGGTGGGAAGGTAAACAGCATTCCGGTGTTGAGGCATGCCTGCCACATGTCCATGGAAACATCTGTAGATGCAGACAGCGCTGGCTCTTTGGCTATAAACAGAGATGAGCACTGAACCCTAGAGTTGGACACAACTGGCTTTCAAGCAAGGGCGACATTTGCTTAAAAGTTTGCACTTCTCCCTTTTAAATTTAATTCTGTTGGTTTCAACCCAGTGTTGAAGCTTATCAAGATCTTTTTGAATTCTTCTCCTGTTAGCTCTTCCACCCAGTTTTGTGTAATTTGCAAATTTGATAATGGAGCAAATTTACGATGGAGCAACTCCCTGGGGGATGGAGCAACTCCCTGGCAACTCCCTTTAAGGGAGGTCACCCCCTGATAAACAGACCATTTCTGTGTGATTTTTGATGTGTATCTTTCTAGCCCTCTGATTGCATCCAAATGCCGTCCATGTCAGGGCGCATTAGACTGTACAGAAACCATTCCATCAACAGGTATAGTCCGGGCACTTTGGATAAGCTTTAGAGGCCGTGGTTTCTAGCAATGTAATGGGGCAGTGGCGCATATTGACAAAGGTAGACAGCGGAGCCCAAGCTCATAAATCTGAAAAATTAACACATAGGGAAAGGCAAAAAGGAGCAATATGTTTTGGTAATCATTTTGAACCATTGACCCATCGTGCAGCAGTTCAGAAATCACCGGTATTAGCCGCCTGTCATTCAAGCCATGATTAACACTTTACCAAATTTCTCCAGCCGTTTAATAAAAACTGGACAAAACACGGCAGTAATTACTTCCAAAAGGTCCAAGCATTTATGCATGGCATTTTATTTTATTTTATTTTGGGGGGAGGAGGGGTAGTGGGGCAAAGAAAAGCCCCACCTCCCGAATCTGCTTGTTCCCTTTCTTCCAATTGCATCTCAATGACGCTCCCTAAAAAAATAAAATACAGCCAGGAAAATCGTGCAGGAATGTTGCAAACTTTTAAAAGCCTGGCATGGTATCCCATATTCACAGGAAAATTTGAATAAACAGCACTGTTATGATTATTATTGCAGCTTAAATTCATTCGATAAGAATCCTTTAAGTTGCTGGTCTGAAAATGTAGCCACGCTAAACATGGATCTCTAGGCAGGGAAAAGCACAGAGAATGAAGGGTTTAGATTTATTTCAGCCGAAGCAGAAACATTTTAAAAGCATTTTGCCTTGAACAGGTAGGAAGCAAACATGATTATAAACTGCCCATGCAAACTAGCGCAAGAATTATCTTTGATGGAAGACATCGTATCCCAGATGGGCGGGGTATACGTCAAATAAATAATACTAATATTGTAAAACTGTGAATTTTTCCTTCTCAAATTTTAGAGAATATTTGCTCATATTTTATTGCCAGTTTAGGGGACTGCAGTGGCCCAAGTGGTTAAGACGCTGACTGGAAGGCAGGAGGTCAGCAGTTTGATTCCAGAGTACTGCAGGACGGAATGAGCTCGGGTGTCTAGTCATGCCTGCCACATGACCACAAATAAGTCTGCAGAAGCAGACAGCGCTGGTTCTTCGGCTTTGAAACAGAGATGAGCACTGAACCCTAGAGTCGGATATGACTGACTTTCGAACAAGGATGACCTTTACCGTTATTGCCACTTTACTGTGTATTTTTGTAAAATGCATGCTAGGAAGTGTGTAGTCCCATGAACTAGTAAAATCATTAGCACTAGATCGGCCGTTTGTCTCTTTGTCATCCATTAGCCTCTTCTGTCATGCCCTGCAGTGGGCATGATGATAACTAGAAACATTAAAAAAAAACCTTCACCATAGCTTCCTTGCTTTTGGAAATGTGCAGAACCTTCCTGTGACGGAGAAGGAGTGCTAGAAGGAGCAGAGGAAGAGGAAAAAGAAGTGGAAGGAGGAGGAAGAGGAGGGTCTTACAGTGGTGATATAATGTTCTTCATCATTGGGTGGTTGACTAAGTTACATTTGCAAATTTTGCAAATTTTGCAAATTGTGCAAATTGTGCAAATTGTGCAAATTTTGCAAATTTTGTTGTTTTGTACCATGTAACATCCTACTGTAGGTTGAGAATCCCTGCACGAGGAGGAGGAGGAGAAAGAAGAAGAAGAAGACAATGATGATGATATAGGTTAGTCAAGGAATATGGTGAACATATGAATATGGAGAATAATGTTAGGCAGAATTCAAAGGGAACCCCCCACCCACCCCCATTCCACGTATAAAGCACCTGAGTCTTTGCAGAACCACCAGCTTAAAAGTCAGTAATAAAAGTCAATGCCAGACCCATATTTCAGGACGCCGTACACTGCACAGCTTGCACAGGGACCCTATGTTTTGCAGTCTTGATTCTTTGGCTCAATTATCATTTGAATTCAGGGCACATCATTGGTTTTTTTTTAAAAAAATTGTGCTTGATAAAGCAGGTCCACAAAATGAAATCTTCACTGATCTTCAACACCTGACATGGTCTGACCACTGCTCAGGGTCTAAGTTACCCCAGAGTCAAGAGATGGGGCAGTTGTCACACAATCCCTTTGTGAAACAAGAGCTTAGATCTCAGCCTCCCTGGCCCTGTGAGTTTCCTTGCATTTCTGACACCAATCTGAGCCCCCCATGGCACATCCACATGGCCCGGCATCCCTTTCTTCTAAGATTTACATGGCAGATGTAAACGCTTTCCCAGTTCTTTATTAATAGTGCCATGATATAAAAATGTGTCAACATACTTCCAGAGAAGGCTAGCAAAGTTGCCCCTAATCCAACAGGAGATTTAGCCTTCCTTGAGAGGAGGCCTTTTATCGGTTGTCCTGGATTGTTTTTCTTTTGTTCAAAGGCCTCCAGCTTTCCACCATCCAAGTGTGAACTGAGGAGCTGTGATAGGGCAGGCATATAAATCTCTCCTCACTAATCCTTTCTTTTTCCCCCTTTAGTTTCAAACCAAAGGAAGGGAAGGATTCAAATGGAGCCCGTTTTCCCAGGGTGGAATTTAGCACTCCAAGATTCCTTCCGAGAAATAGAGAAAGGTGGGCATGAGATCATAAGGGCATCTTCTTGTTGCCAGTAGAGACTGCACCATTTTGTATGATCAGCCATTTCCAAACCATGTGGTACATTTGGGCAGTTCAATCCATACAATGGAAAGCAGACAGACATCTGAAATGACTATTTTTTGGGAATTTTTTATTTCAGAATGGCTTTGGTTATGTACCCAATTCTGGGACAGAGTAGGACTATTTGTTTCAGCAAACAGAATCAACCTGTGGATTGGGTCTATTCTCATGAGCTCCGTGTTTTCAGAGAAAAGGGCCCCCACTATCACATTGTCTTCCTTCGGATGGATTTTGCTAGTTTTCTCATGATTTCTGCCTATCTTGGCTTGACTTAACCAGTCATTTTTTCTAGACTCCCATGCTTTCACTTTCCCCCTTATTTTTTACCACTGAGTCTATGGATGAACAACCAGCCAGCCAGCCAGCCAGCCAGCCAGCCAGCCAGCCAGCCAGCCAGCCAGCCAGCCAGCCAGCCAGCCAGCCAACCAACCAACCAACCACCAACCAACCAACCAACCAACCAACCAACCAACCAACCAACCAACCAACCAACCAGCCAGCCAGCCAGCCAGCCAGCCAGCCAGCCAACCAACCAACCAACCAACCAACCAAACAGCCAGACAACCAACTAACCAGCCAACCAACCAACCAACCAGCCAGCCAGCCAGCCAGCCAGCTTGCCAGCCAGCCAACCAACCAACCAACCAACCAACCAACCAACCAACCAACCACTCTCTTGGGTATCAAACGTACTTTTCCTCCCCTACCTATCTTACATTTAGCATGCTCTGTTTTACGATTGGTAAAGTGGAGGGTAGCCATGGGCTTAATTGGCAATTCTGGTTGTTGAGACATGTAGCTCCAAGGAAATGCCAAGGAAGGAACATCTAGCCCTGTTGGGGTTTTTCATTAAGTGGCTATGGGTTTTTATAGGTTTTAATCATTTTACTGTTTTAGTAGTGGTTTTTTAGTGTATGAAATGTTTTAGTTGATGTGCGCTGCCTTGGGTCGCCGAGGCGAGAAAGGCAGCCTATAAGTCGAGTAAATAAACAAACAAACAAATAAAGAGAAAATACAACATTAGTTTAACCCATGCAGAGGTATAGATGCTACATTTTTCAAACATCCTGATGCTGAGCCATGAAGGAAAGACCACAGAGGGCCGTTGGGAAGGCGCTGAAGAATTAGAAAGATATTGGGACAAACTGACAAAGCTCCTTTGTATGTAACTGCAAAGTAAAAATAAAGAAGAATTCTCAGCAGTGAAACCATTTCAAGAACCTTATACCATATATCAATATCTCATGTCCATTTTGAACCTCACCAGCTTTGAAGCTCAATGCAGTTTGAGAAATTGGCCACTGCCTCCTTTTTATCACTAAAGTTCGCACCACCTTTTAAAGCTTGGATTTATAAACCGCAGTGAAAGTCCTCCTGATGGACAAGCCCGGGCTTCTTAAATTGAACAAATTGTCATTTTATGGCTCCTGTGTGCTCAGGGCACCGTAAATTGTGCTGTATTTAAAGCATCTGCTCCAACCCCAGCCACGCTGGCAGCTTCTTGAGAAGGCAGAGGGGAAAGGTCTGACATTTCCCGACGCTGGCTATAACGCAGAAGCCCCCAGGAGCCTCTCAGAGAAGTTTTAAAAGCAATGTTTATGGATGATTATTGTGAATCAGGTCCTTAAAACGTACAGCAAGGCCTGCTCTTTATTAAAGGCTTGGAAAAATCTGCCCTGGTCTTTTCCCTTCGGGAAGACAAAAGAAATTGAGTGAAAAAAGAAATGGTTTCTGAGTTAAGCCAGGTTTTTCTCTCCTCACCCCCTTTTTTCTGTCTGTCTTCGTTCTCATTTCCCCTCCTTTCATACTCATTGGTTCGCTCCTCTTATATATCAAACTAATTATTCCAAGATGCTTAATTTGTTCCCCTCCCACAGTATGTTCCCACGCACCAGACACCTGTGCTAGATGAAACACCAGCTTTGTAATTAAAGGGAAAAGGTCTCCCTTGTTCGAAAGCATGTTGTATCCAACTCTAGGGTTCGGTGCTCATCTCGGTTCATAGCCAAAGAGCCAGCACTGTCTGCAGATGTTTCCATGGACATGTGACAGAAGTACACCGGAGTGCACAGAATATTGTTTCCTTTCTCACCCTATTTATCTACTTGCAATTTCTTGCTCTCTAATTGCTAGGTTGGCAGGAGCTGGGATAGAGCTCACTCCGTCATGCAGTACTCGGAAATCAAACTCTGACATCAGCCTTGTAAATCTTAGAAGAAAGAGATGCCGTGTGGGTGTGTCATGTCAGGGCAGGGGGTTCAGATTGGTGTCAGAAGCGCAAGAAAACTCTCAGGGATAGGGTAGTTGAGATCTAGCCAGCCCTCCTGCAGTACTTGGGTATCGAACTCTGACCTTCCAGTCTTCACGTTCAGCTTCTTTACCACTAAGCCACCACAGTCAGAAGGGGGCAACACATTTTCCCTGTAGAGACACTTTCCTTCAAAGCTTCAGTGTCCAAGCAGGCATCGTGCCATTGCAACCTGTGCTTCTCTCTGGGCACCAATCAGAATATAAAAGTGAGCTTCCGTGTAACCTCCAAAGAGCAGAACAATTTCACAGTCGAATGAAGAAATAGATTTCACCTCTTTGGGGAACGTTGGTTTCTAATGACCTGAATACAGGATGGATTTGCTGCATGAATTCTTCAGGTTCTAGTCTAAAAATCTGAGATCAGCCACCTTATTGAACTACTCATGCGCAAACTGTTTATCATGATGCGTTGCCTGGAGATAGCCCAGTGGTGGTGAACCTATGGCATGCGTGCCAGAGGTGGCACTCAGAGCCCACTCTGTGGCCACCCACACAGTCACCCCAGCACAGAGTTCGCCCCGCCCCTCTGCTCAGCAGCCCAATGGGAGCACTTCCTTCCTCCCCTGTTGCTGTGTTGGCACTCTGAGAAAAATAAGTGTTTTTTGGATTGCAGTTTGAGCACTCGGGTCTCTAAAAGGTTTGCCATCACTGAGATAGCTTCTCTGCCAGCCCTGCCCGTTTCAGATGTAAGAGAACTTGCCATTCATCTGAAAATACCTCTTGGAAACCATTTAGGAGCTTGGGTTACTTGACAGTGTCTGAGGCCTTTTAAAAACTGCCTTTGCATATGCAGAGCCTCCCACTCGATGTGCTAAATTTGGCAGGTCCACTTCCACCCATTTTTCAACGATGTGTCACTTCCGGCCACCTCTGTATTCCTTCTTTCTTTCTTCTTTTAAAGCAGTGAAAGCTACATCAAAAATAATTTTAAAGCAGAAGCTCGGTTAAGCAACCAGATCATTTCTCACTGGTTTTCTGGTGCCATCCGGTGCATGGAAACACACTTTCATGTCGCATCCAATGGTAGACCCAGAAATAAGGACGAGGATTCAGCAAAGGACCCTTTCCGCTAATGTAGCTTTTCAGCACCGTCTGAATTTATGACACTTCAATAAGAGAAAGGAGAATCGGTTGGTATGCTATGGACACCTGGAAAGATGTCAAGAGCTTTTGTTGGGGTAAATCCCATTGGAATTTAATTTAAATGAGGTGCGCAAACCATGGCCCCACTGCCAAGAGTGGGAGAGCCACTTTCTGCATCGACGCGAGACGGCTTTGCAGCCTTGATTCACAGTGACACCCTAAAAGCATCTCAGACAGCCCCTTAAGCCCCGCTCTGAGCCAGATGTAATCTTCCCCTCGGCATCGTAAGACACAACATCTGGTAGAAAAATCTGCAAAATGGTGGGTGAGGAGTTATCAGAGATAAAAAGCCAACCTCCCCAAAACACCCGCCATTTGGCAATTTGGAAATGGTGCTTTTCCCCGAAGAGAGAACCGTTGTCTCATCCATCTGAAATCTGGAGAGATTAAAGGTCTTTGATGAAAGGTAAGGTAAAAGTCACCCTTGCTCAAAAGCCAGTCGTATCTGACTCTAGGGCTCAGTGCTCATCTCTGTTTATAGCTGAAGAGCCAGCGCTGTCTGCATTTTGCAGATGTTTCCGTGGACATGTGGCAGGCATGTCTAGACACTGAAGTGCATGGAACACTGTTTACCTTCTCACTGAGTAGTAGTATTTCTCTACTTGCAATTTCTTGCTTTCGAACTGCTAGGTTGGCAGAAGCTGGGACAGAGATGGGCGCTCATTCTGTCATGCTGTACTCGAATATTGAACAGCTGTCCTGCCACCTTCCGGTCAGCATCTTAACCACTTGAGCCACTGCAGTCCCTTTGATGAAAGATAGATGAGGATCAACAGCCAAAAAGAAGAAAAATAAAAGAAGAAAACACAGGAGCGGAAAATGAAAGAACAACATGGAAAGATGTGAATGGATGACGCAGCAATGGACGGCTCAACTGCACAGAGGTTGTTCTAAGACTGATCTAGATCCTTCTGACATTGCTTGTGGCAGGTTTAATTAGACCATGCTGGTATCTGCATCCACACATGACTAAGGGTGTTGGATGTGGGGTGTACTGGGATATAAAGGGTTGTAAGATGCTGAGCTTGAAGACTGGAAGTTCGAGACCTGAGTGATGCATGATAGAGTCAGCTCCGGTCATCTGTCCCAGCTCCTGCCAACCTAGCAGTAAGAAATTGCAATCAGATAAATAGGTACCACTTCGGCAGAAAAGGTAACAGTGTTCCATGAACTCCAGTGTCTAATCATGCCACGGAAATGTCTGCGGGCAAGACAGTGCTGGCACTTCAGACACGACTGGCTTCTGAGTTGAAACCTGACAGCTTTTATGGTTACAGTCCTGGAGGTGAGTTAAACTCAATGGGTAATCTTGCACCAGCTGGAATCTCTCAACCTCTACAAGTTTTTTGCGAGAAAAAAGTAGAGCGAAGACCTGTGAAACTTTTAGAAGACGGACAGGATTTGTCACACACACACAGAAAGATTTTTTGGGGGGACCTGTAAGTCTTTGCCTTCCTATAATAATGAGCTATTTGCTTCTTTTAGCTGCCCCATCAACATTGCCGCCTGAGGTCTTGTTCTGCCAAAATTGGAAGGCTGACACCAGCATTTTTCAAATGAATGAGCAAATGGAGTGGGTTTTCTGGTTCAGATATCCATATGTCTGGAGTCAGCCCTGCAAAGCAGGGATGCCCAAACTGTGGCCCATGGGCCAGATCCAGCCCCCAACACTAATTCATCTGGCCCACACCACCCTCTTCACTCCCAGAAGCAGAAATAAAACACGCCATATGGGCATGTTTTACTTTCGCTTCTGGGAGCGACAAGGGTGGTGTGGGCCAGATGAATTAGCATTGGGGACCAGGTCTGGCCCATGGGCCATAATTTGGGCACCTGTTGTGATCCAGCCCTCCTCTGACTCCGAAGATGAGCTGGATCAAACCTTTATTATTACAGCCAAAGGCCAGACAGAGTGCACCAGATAACACAACGGGCACTCCCTATGCCCAGTCCAATTCTGCCTGCACCTGAGCATGAAGATGCCCTGAGCCAGGGGTCTCAGCCTGTGCCTGGCCCAAGTCTGTCCTCCCCAGCAGCTGACCAGGAGGACAGATCAGGAGTCTGGCTCTGACAAGGATACACCTGCCACGCAGACAGGCTAGGGCGAGGCACCAAAGAAGGCTCCCAGCTGATATAGCTGATATAGCCTCTTGCAGCCTACCAGTGACGGTACAACTCTTGTGCGAAGACTGGCGTCCTGCCTGATCTCAGACTGCCTGCCGTCACCCTTGTACGCAGAGATTTCGCTAAGTGCCCTTACATTTAACATGGCAAGAAACCCCTCAGGAGAAAAGCTGATTTTTAAATTCATCTGCATATTTTTTAAGAAGCAGAAAAGGAGCCAAGAACACAGGAGCAAATGGGTTAGCAGATCAAATATTATCTGGTACGTTAGAGGGAAGGGACCGCAGGGGGAAAGGGGGAAGTTTTAGTCTCGTCTCTCTTGGGGTGGACGGTGGGGGCAAATGAAGAGAGAAAGAAAGAACGTTTTAATTTTATCTGGAGGTTTTCCAACACTAAAATCTAATCCATCATTCTCCTTGCATGGCTGGGTTTAATGAAAATTTAGGGGCTGTGACTGCAATTTAGGATTCAGCAGGGAGGCCATTAGAGAAGATGTCTAGCGGCTCCTGGTAACCTATCGGGGCCCACAGCCCCTGCCGAAGCATGAGTGTGAAAGAGACAGGTTTTAATGGATGGCAGAAATTGGGACTCTTGGGACCGGATCGAAGAGGTCTCAGCGTCTCCGTGGAGAAAAGTTGACATTTCGTGAATGCCTGTTGCAAAGAAAGCCGTTGTTTTGGGACTACAAAACCCAGGGTCCCCAGACAACGTGGCTGGGTTTTTGTAGACCTTGCCATTGTCAAAGGCAAGTTGCCCAAGTTCGGGGTGAATTCACAGTGGAATCCAGTGGGATGCGTGAGAAGTTGGGGACACTAGATTTGATCTACCATGAATTATAGGGAGGGATATTATTCCTCTATATTATTCGATGACATGAAGCACTTTTCTTCTATGGAGTTCTATGGAGTTAAAGCCGAGATCCCCAACCTTTTCAAGCCAGGGGCCGGGTCACACTCTCTCAGTCCAGCATTTTGCCATGCCTGCATGATGGAGTGGCCATTTTGTCCCAACAGCTTCAAAGGGGCAGTCATTTTGTTTCTCGTATGCCCTTGGAAAGGTAGGGGGGCCACATTAAATGGTGCCGGGGCCAGATCTGAGCCATGGGCCTTAGGTTGGGAACCCCTGAGTTAAAGCGTTGTCCAAAAGCTTTCTTTTGTTGTAGAGAGCTTTCTCTTGTTATGTTGTTAGCTGCTCTGGGTGGCGCTCGTGCCAGAAGGACGGGATATAAACAAACCTATAATAATAATAATATTATAATAGGTCTTCTCCTTCTTGCTTTATCTTCAGAACATCACGCCTGTGAGTTAGGTCCAGCTTCTTCTTCTTTCATGTCCAGCTCAAACTCTGGACTAGCAAGATGAAGCCACTTTCTTGGCTTTGTTGTTGGCCAAACTTGAATCTTCATCGGTACATGTTTCCAGTAGTAATCAGCAGACCAGCAAATGAGCAGGATCCTGTATCTCTCCACAGTAACACAGTGTGTTGTTGTCCAAGAAGTGTAACAAGTTGACATCACCCTTAATAAAGCCATGTGTACTGTGACTGGATGCCTCAAACCTACACCAGTTGAGAAAATATATCCTCTTCCTGGTATCGCTCTGCTTAAGATAAGGAGAGAAGGAGCAGTGGACGCCAAGAGAACTAAGCAAGAGAAGGACCTTCAGCATCCTCTGAACGGAGATGAGCCTCAAGTCCACCGGCTCAGATCCAGGAAGAGCTTCATGGCAAGAACAAACATTCTTGAGAGTATGTAAGGCCAAAACCAAATTAGAAGATGGAGGAAGGAGCTCACTGGACAAGGAATGACATTAAAGGAGGATTTGGCTGAGGAGCACAACCTCCCCTACACCACTTGGAGGACCCTGAATAGGCTCCGAGTCGGAGTCCCTAAATCAGGGTTTCCCAACTTTTTCAAGCTGGGGCCTGGGTCACATTCTCTCAGTTTCAAGGGCCAGATGGCCATTTTGCCCTGCCTGCATGATGGGGGCTGGCCATTTTGTCCCAACAGCTTCAAAGGGGCATCCATTTTGTTTCTCGAATGCCCTTGGACGGGTAGGGTGGCACATGAAATGGTGCCATGGGCTGGATCCAGCCTGCAGGCCAACCCCTGCCCTCAATGTAAGACCAACCTGCTCAAGTGGGGGCTGCTGGCAGGCAACGACCCACTGTGTGAACGTGAAAAGAGACAGAATCTGGCTCATGTACTGGTTTGCTGATTGTTACCGGAAACATGTGCCAATGAGGATTTAGGTTTGACCAATGACAAAACCAAGAAGGTGGCTTCATTATGGGCAGGCCAAAGTTTGATCTGGACACTAAAAGAAGAAATGGCTGAAGAATAATAATTAAACTGCCAGGAAAAAGTCTCATAGAGAGAACACAGATCATCCCAAGCACTTCGGCTGGTCCATATGAGGTCAATAAAGCTGTGGGGTGAGGCCAAAGTGTCTTGTCAGGCAATGTGGAAATAAGAAAACACTTCCCTTAAGTCTCCCTCTGTGAAAACCCCTCTTAAATGCCAGAGAGAGTCCCAAGGAGAGAGACACTGGCTCAGGGGTTAGAGAAGTGCCGGACTTTGCCTGAACCAAATCCTTTTTATTACCCTCTTTGGGAGACACAGGAAATGCCCCAGAGGAAGAGGTTGAAGAAGCAGACATTTCGGTGAGCAGTAATAATAATATTTCAGCTTTTTGACTGGCACTTGAATATTGCAAGGGATTTCCTACATTTTGAGTGGGGAAAGGAGTGTGTTAGCAGATCTTTTGACAGCGAGTCCAACTCAGGGTTCATCTGTTTCTTAAATCAAGAGTTTTGGGACATGATGTGGCGAGAAAACATCCCTTCGCTTCCCCTCCCCCTAGACTTTCTCCATGGCTTATATGATTCCATGCAGCCAAATCTATATAACTAAAATCGAGGTGTCGCGCTGTATGTTACCCATACACAGCGCGAGACCTCCACCCCCCGCCTGGACAATGCCGGCCCCGCCTACCTCACACTCCAGGTGTGTCCGGCACGGGGTAACGGCAGCGCAATCCGAGTGCCTTCACCCTAAAAAGGGGCTGCAAAGGGGGTGCCCCCAGTGCCCAAGGAGAATTACGCATCTCAGAAGGCTCCGGGCCAGGCCAGATATCTAGCCTTGTAGCCGCCCACCCTCACACGAGGCCAGCCACCAGCTGAGAGTGGATGGAAGCTGGAGCCGCTGAAAAGCCATGGCCGGAGCAGGAGCAGCCAAAGCAGCCATCAGAGGACAGCGGGAGGGAGCCGTGGTGCCAAGGAGGC
Source organism: Bradypodion ventrale (assembly GCA_035047345.1). Taxonomy (NCBI): domain Eukaryota; kingdom Metazoa; phylum Chordata; class Lepidosauria; order Squamata; family Chamaeleonidae; genus Bradypodion; species Bradypodion ventrale. The sequence continues at coordinate 22,412,885 of JAWDJE010000014.1, read as the reverse complement.
GTCATGCCACCCGGCCGAGCCAGCGCCGCCAGCAACGCCACTGATGGAGGCGGAGCAGGAGCAGCCGAAGCACCCTGCACAGGAAGCCAAAGTGCTGAGGAGCCACCATGCTGCCCGGGCGAGCTGCTGCTGCCGCCACTGATACAAAAAACCAGCCGCAGAGGAGCAGCCTAGCTTGAACTGCTGAGGAGCTGCAGCCAAGCACGAGCGGAGGTAGGCCTACACCAGCACATGTGGGGGTGAACCGTGGGGGAGGAATCTCCTGGGCAGGATGGCGAACATGAGGACCATCTGCGGGGAGGGGGGCTGCATGGGGGGAACACTGCTGTATGTGGAATTTGGGGTTTGGGGTGCCTGGCCTGCACATTGGGGGGCCTTGCGGTGGGGCCTCACATGTGGGTGGCAAGTGCATGGCTGGGTGGTCCCCCATTTAACATGGGGAATGGCGGGGAGAATCACAACAACAAGGTTGCCACAGGCGGCCGCAGCACCCGCCATGGCACAGGCAGCCGCCGCACAGAGCACAGGGTAGGCTGCAGTACCCAGCGAAGCGGGTACACCGGCTAGCTAAAATAAAAATCTAGAAGATATGAAGCCACCTCACTCAGGGCTAGGCTGCTGGATCATCTAGTACAGCGATGGTGAGCCTTTTGAAGACCGAGTGCCCAAACAGAGGGGCAGGGCAAACTCTGTGCTGGGGAGTTGGGAGGAAGCACTACGTTGGGCTGCTGGACAGAGAGGGGTGGGACTAACTCCAGCTGGGGGAAGGGAGGGATCACTCCTATTGGGTTGCCGGGCAGTGGGGCAGGGCGAACTCTGTGCTGGGGTGATGGCGTGTATGCCAACAGAGATTACTGGGAAGGCCACGTCTGGTATGCGTGCCATAGGTTCGCCACCACTGATCTAGTTGACTCTTGCCTACTGGGTGGACTTTAAATGGATTTCAACACAACTCCCATCACCCCCACCTTGAGGCTGTTCGGAGATGCTACCCAGGTCACATCTGGGGGATTAACAGAGAAAGTTGCTGTTTGTGATCCAAAGCAACCACAAAATTTTGGCCTGGGGAATCATCTCCACTGGGAAAATGGGAAGGTTGCATGTGTGGTCAACTTGGATTTTCCACAATTCTTCACCAGACTAAAGGTAAAGGTCGGCCATGTGGGATGACATCATTTTTAAAATAATGATTACATAATAGTTATGTAGGTTATTAATTAAGGATTCTAAATCTGTTTTCCTTTTCTTTCTACGATGTACTCTGCTTAGCTTAACCAGCGCCATTTTAACTAGCGCTCTCCACCATCTTTATGACATAATGGGAAAATCCCTATTGTTCTTTTCACAAGGCTATTGTCTGGGAAGAAACCAAAAGTTGGTTCTATCTCACAGATGGAGATGGGACATAGCTAAGATAGCACCTGCTATAACTCTGATCTACGCACAGAAGCTGTCGTTTTGAGAAGTCAATTAGCACTTTCTCAGGACAGTTTCTCAGGCAGAATGGTATAAACACCGTGCCTTTTTGTCTGTTAGAAAGGGAGTTACCTTTTGATTCCTGCGGGAGCTCTATCTCTCCCACCGTCTGAGATATGCTCCATCCGTACCATCTTGTATGGGGCAGCTTTGCACCGCCGCACTTAGACTACTTTCTAGAAATGACGGGACTTCAGTTTTGCAAAGACATCGACACTTAGTTCTTCTACTGAGACAATGCAATTTTTCTTACTCTGCATTTATAGGGCTCTGTTATTTTATTCAATAGATTTACAAAAGGACATTGATGGTCAAGCATCCTCATTTTGCTCCTGTTGCCAAACCATACCTGTCAAGTTTTGGATTTGGAAATAAGGGAAATTTCCTGGCAAATAAGGGATACTTGACAGCTATGCTTATCCTGTGCTGCCCTCCAATGGCGGCAATAGAGCATTGCAGTCTAATTAATAAGGGATGACGGTGGGAAAGATGGTAAAATAAGGGGTTTTCCCAGCCAATAAGGGATACTTGACAGCTATGCTTATCCTGTGCTGCCCTCCAATGGTGGCAATAGGGCATTGCAGTCTAATTAATAAGGGATGATGGCAGGAAAGAGGGTAAAATAAGGGGTTTTCCCGGCCAATAAGGGATACTTGACAGCTATGCTTATCCTGTGCTGCCCTCCAATGGTGGCAATAGGGCATTGCAGTCTAATTAATAAGGGATGATGGCAGGAAAGAGGGTAAAATAAGGGGTTTTCCCGGCCAATAAGGGATACTTGATAGCTATGTGCCAAACGGAGCAGATTGAGAAGGGGTTTTTAACAATAGGGCCTTTTCTTAAAAGAAGGACTGTAACTTTTCTGGTTATTTCGTGGAATTTGCGTCCTGTCCCAAAGACCTGGAATTCAGCTACAGACTTGCAGCAAAGAGGTAACACAGATTCCCCCCATGCACCTTCACAACACCAAGGCCATTACTTTCCCAAGAAGCAAGACAAGGGTGCATTCTCGCATGGGAATTTGTGTCCCGTCCCAAAGGGCATTGCAATTTAATTCCAGCGAACCTATGAGCCAGAATTAGCTGGACCCAAGCCTTCCTCTGCCAAGTCGTGAGAGAGCCACTCTCAGGCCACGATAACCAGGAGAACTCGGTGCCGCACCGAATCAGGAGAACAAGGCATGTGCCAGACAAGAGGAGCACCAATCACTCTTGCTCGAAAGCCAGTCGTATCCGACTCTAGGATTCAGTGCTCATCTCTGTTTATATCTGAGGAGCCAATGTTTTCTGTGTCTGGAAACATTTCCATGGACACGTGGCAGGAATGACTAAACACTGGAGCACATGGAACATTGCTACCTTCCCACCAAAGTGGTCCCTATTTATCTACTTGCAATTTCTTGCTTTCAAACTGCTAGGTTGGCAGGAGCTGGGACAAAGACGGGAGCTCACTTTGTTGTGCACCACTCAGGTCTCGGACTGCTGACCTGCCAACCTTCCAGTCATCAAGTCCAGCATCTTAACCACTAAGAGTCTGAAATTTAGAAGATGAGAGAAGTGTTGGTAGGGGGGCGGGCGGGGCAGGGATTTGGCACTGACAACTGTAGTCCTTGCTGGATAGACTGTCTTGGTCTAAGGAGACCGTGGTTTTAGATCCTATGGGGAGAAAGGGGGCTTATAAATAAAATAAATCAATAAATGTGGTGAAAGAGATGCATATTATGGTATCTATTTACAGCCACTCTCCTGACTGTAGCTTGTAACTCACAGTGGCTTGTTGCCTTGGTCGAAGCAAATCAAATCTTTATTACATTCCAAGATCAGCACAGTACAGCAAAAAAGATTAGAATTTAAGATGAGGGTACTTAAAATATATATTTTAAGAGGAGCATATCTGCTCATAATTAAAGGAGTGATAAAATTAGTATTTAAGATTAGTGCCTTAAACTTATGAACCTTGGTTGAAGCACACAGGCTCCTGAAGGGGCTGAGGGCAGAAATATATAGTGTAAGAAGGCAGCCTTTATGCAGGAAAAGGTAAAGGTAAAAAGGCAAAGGTCACCCTAGACCAGGGATGGGCAGTCTTGGCCCTCCAGCTGTTCTTGGACTTCAATTCCCAGAAGCCCAAGTCAACACACCAGCTGGTCAGGGTTTCTGGGAATTGAAGTTCAAGAACAGCTGGAGGGCCAAGACCGCCCATCACGGCCCTAGACTCTAGGGTTCAGTACTCATCTCTGTTTATAGTTGAAGAGCCAGCACTGTCCTGCATCTGCAGATGTTTCTGTGGTCATGTGGCAGGCATGCCTAGACACCGGAGTGCGCAGAACACTGTTTACCTTCACACCGAAGTAGTAACTATTTATCTACTTGCAATTTCTCGCTTTTGAACTGCTAGGTTGGCAGGAAACTAGAAATTGAACTGGAGAAAGTTGATTGTACTCACGCTTGGGATAGTGCTACCTAGGGGTTGGAAAGGAATGGAATCCTTGTGCAACCAAAGTCTTTTTTAAGGAGTAGGGAAGATTCTATAGCATACCTGTCAAGTTCCCCGTATTGGCCGGGATTACCCAGTAATTCCACGCTGATTTTCTCCATTTCCCTCCTGGAGCTGCCGCTACCCCGTAATTTGGCAGCGGGGGGAAAGGGGTTACTGTGCATCCCTTCTGTGCAGGTCCTTTCTATGCATGCGTAGAACCCTTCTACGCATGCATAGAAGGCTTCTGTGCAGAAGGGGTTGTGTAGAAGCCTTCTACGCATGTGTAGAAGTGACCTGCGCAGAACAATTCTGCGCAGGTTCATTCTACACATGAATAAAAGCCTTCTACGCATGTGTAAAAACCTTCTATGCATGTATAGAAGTGACCTGCGCAGAACGTTTCTCTGCATGCATAGAAGGCTTTTACGCTTAGGTAGAACGGACCTGCGCAGAAAAGTTCTGCACAGGTCCCATAATCTCCGGAGCTGCGCTTGACAGGTATGTTCTATAGTGGCATCCCATCTCCTTAATTACAACAATAAACAATTCAGCACTTGAACTGCTGGGTAATTTTGGAATAGTCTTGCCTGGTTCAGCAGGAACTCATAGATGGATCCTTCCCTTATTCTTGTCATTTGCAAGCTGTGTATTTTCTGCTATTTATGAGCAGGTAACAGTCCATAAGGACTCAAGTGGTTAAGACACTGAACTCGCTGACTGGAAGGTTGGAGTTTGATTCCCGGGTACTGCCAACCCAGCAGTTCGTAAGCAAGAAATTGCAAGTAGATATATAGGGACCACTTCAGTGGGAAGGTAAACAACATTCCTTGCACTCCGGTGTCGAGGCCTGTCTGCCACATGTCCACGGAAACACCTGCAGATGCAGACAGCACTGACTCTTTGACAATAAACAGAGATGAGCACTGAACACTAGAGTTGGATACAACTGGCTTTCGAGCAAGGGCGACCTTTACCTTTACTAACTGCCCATAAGCAGGCATCAGTACAATATAGTCCCAGTTGGTTATGGGGGAAATGGACCTTCTCAATGGGATGTCTGTCTGCTTTTGTGGGTTTCTAACCAATCAGACTGGAAGAGGCAGACTATCGAAGCCATAGGACAGGTGAAAGTCCTTGGTGGAGTGAATGAAGCCCTAGGACAGGACAGGTTTTAGCAACACCTGTGAACAACGGATATCACAGCCACAGATAAACACGTCTGTGAGTTGAGATATTGGTTTGTCCTTGGATCCAAGATCCTCTCAACTGATTACACTAAAAAACGAATAACAGGGCCTTTTGGATGCAAATCATGTATTCCTACCAAGCTATTTTAGAAAGGCATGGCCAGGCCCAGGCTGCGAGAAACATTTCCCTAAGCAAATACTTTCCCCCAAACCACCTTTCCCAGATTAAAATGGACCATCTTGGTACAAAATATTCTTGGATGTTTCACATGTCTGCAATGCAGACAATAGTGGCTGCAATGTAGACCTTGCGTATTCGTATGCTGTTTGGAAGGCCAAGGGAATGGCCCCTTTCTGGCAATTCAGCAAATTCCAAGAGGAAGTTGTGTTATTTCAGTTGCCTGAGCTGAATTCTCGTATGTTACGAAACCGTTCTGAACCTGAACCTGGTAGACAAACCTGGCAGACAGCTCCTGTCTAAGGTCTTGCAAGAAGATATGGTATCTGAGTTCTGTTCTCTTGGCATTTTGCTCTGCGCATCTGGTGATGTTTTCTCCCCAAACTCATCGCGATTGTTGATAGCAACTATCAGTTTGGGAATAAACTCCGTTGAGGTCTGGTTCCTTGAAGTCTCAGCTGTTGCCACACCATTCTGATAAACTGTGTAAATATTTCTTAGCTGATGATCTCATGTTTGAATCTTTTAGCCTTCCAATTCTGTGGCGTTGCCCAGATCACTACGATGACATCAGGCTACCATCTAGTGGTTGGAAGGGAAATATTTAAAAAATGGTCTATTCTCAGATAAACATCAAAGACATATCACAAGAATTCAAAATAATGCCAGTGTGGGCCGCTAGAATTGCCAGAACAAGAACCTTGTATGACCCTTCACACCCTTGAATGGAGGAGGAGGAGAAGAAGAAGTTTAGTATTCACTAAACATAAACAATATATGCTGTATCTTAAATTTGCAGACTGTTTGTTAATTATTTATGGGCAGAAATCACGTAGCTGTGAAAATTTTGGAGCAGTCCACCATAATAATAAAGCATGCAAAGCACAAATAGACAATATAATACACACAATATACAAATGCACAGACATACCTTAATATACAATATGTATGTAGAGCGTGAGATTGGTGTTAATTTGCATTATTATACCGCAGACACAGATAGCGCTGGCTCTTTGGCTGTAAACGGAGATGAGCACTGAACCCTAGAGTCGGATACGACTGGCTTTCGAGCAAGGGTGACCTTTACCTTACCTGCAAAGTTTTCAGCAATACATGTGCTCTTAATGCGCATTGTTGCATGTACTGTAGTTGCAAGTTGGATTGATGAGAGAGAGAGAGAGTTTTACCCTTGCTGGTCTAAATTTGATGTTGTGTAATTGTTTTCAAAAGGACTCTGGTGGCTTATTGGTTAAGACACTGTGGTTGATGACTGGAAGGTTGGCAGATTAGCAGTTTGAGACCCGAGTGCTGCATGATGGCGTGAGCTCCCATCTCTTCCAAGCTCCTGCCAACCTGGCAGTTTGAAAGCAAGGAATTGCAAGTAGATAAAAAAGGTATCAATTCAGTGGGAAAGGTAACAGCATTTCTGTGTGCTCTGGTGTCTAGCCATACCTGACACATGACCATGGAGATGTCTATAGATGCAAACAAAAGTGGTTCTTTGGCTGTAAATGGAGATGAGTACCAAACCCTAGAGTCAGACATGAGCAAGGGAGACCTAATTGTGTCCCATTTGTTCAACTAGAAGAAGGGCTGGAAATTTCAGGAAATTTAATAGGTGACCCCATATTGGCATCCGATCAGGTTGAATCTACTACTGACCACCTTAGAATTAATTCTGGCTGACTTTTGATGCTATCTGCTGTTTTACCCACAGACCCCAGACGATGGCGTTGCAGGCCAGTTCAAGCCCAATTCCTACGAAATCCATAGATCTTGAACATGATTGTTTTTACAGACATTCTGAAGAGGTGATATACAGTTAGCATGTTGTGAGAGATCAGGCTTCCTTGAGAGATTCCATTGCTTGAGCCATGGGTCACCCATAGAGTTTATTTGCAAGTGTGTTCTTCACCCTAGCCTTGTTCATGTTTTGCTATAGTCTGACTGGAAGTCTGGTCAGATTATCCATGTAGGGTAATAGAGTAGACCAGGACTCCTCAAACTTGGCTCTCCAGATGTTCTTGAACGTCAGTTCCCAGAAGCCCTGATCAGCAGGTGTGCTGACTTGGGCTTCTGGTAGTAGACCTTACTGCCAGCCACTCATCACCGTTTGTCAGATGGTGGTTAACCCCAAGTGGATGAAATCCCACCTGATATAAGAAGGGAAATGGTGGGAAAGGCATGCGTGATTCCAAGTCTTCTTTTTTAAAAGCCAGTTTTGCGACAAACCAGGAAAGGGACCTTGGTGTCCTGGTGGACGAGAGCTCAATGAAGGTGTCAACCCAGTGTGCCTCAATGCTAGGGATCATTAGGAAGGGTATAGAAAATAAGTCAGCAAGTGTCATTTTGCCTCTTTATAAATCTATGGTGAGGCCCCATCTGGAATATTGTGTACAGTTCTGGTCGCCATACCTCCAGAAGGATATTATGGAGTTGGAGAAAGTACAGAGGAGGGCAACCAGAATGATTAGGGGACTGGAACACCTTCCTTACCATCTGAGGCTGCAACGGTTGGGCCTTTTCACTCTTGAGCGACGGCGTCTAAGAGGTGACCTGATTGAAGTTTATAAAATCATGCACGGTGTGGACAAAGTAGATAAGGAAAAACTGTTTTCCCTATCGCACAACACTAGAACTAGGGGACACTCCATGAAACTTTTGGGTACTAGTTCTCAAACAAATAAGAGAAAGTACTTTTCCACCCAGAGGATCACTGGTCTATGGAACTCCCTGCCAGAAGAAGTGGTGACAGCGATCAGTCTTGACAGCTTGAAGAAAGGATTAGACAAGTTCATGGAGGATAAGGGTATCAATAGCTATAATTATGGATACCTAAGGACAACCTTTGGGTTGGAGAGATAGGCAGGATATCTCTCAATGCCATTTCCAGGGAATCCTAAGCAGGTGAAGGCATCTGCTTGGGAATAATACCCTGAAGCACATGGTGAGCCACTGTGTGAGACAGAATGCTCGACTGGATGGGTTGTGGCCTGTTCCAGCAAGGCTGTTCTTATGTTCTTATGTATGTCATAGTAGAAGAAAGCAAGGAGATCTAGACAGCTTAAAAAAATTACTATAGTTGTAAAAGGTTTGAGTCCTACATCCACTATAATGATTTCGTGTCAGAGATTACTCTGGGTTGAAAGGACTTTTGCTGGAGAAACTCCACTCATGGGACGCCCGAATGAGGCTCCTTTCATGTCCTCAAGCGCAACTCTTGGGTATCGAAACCCGACCTCCCAGTCTCCAGCTCAGCGTCTTAACCACTAAGCCACCGGATGAGCTACATCCACTGTGTAGCCGCCACTATTGCTTCATTTTAAAGTACCTACTTACCCTTGTGGGAAAGGAACTGAAATAGTTACTTTCTGAAAAGTAAATGAATCGTGACCCTTAGTAGTTTCCTTTTTTAAAATAGGGGCAAGTCACTGTCCTGTGTTACAAAGCACAATCTCCTTCCACAGTGAGGATTTGGCGGTTTGTTGTCATGTCAACACCCACAACAGAGTAGAAGGCACAACATGGTACAGCACTGCGCAAGAACTGAAGTTATACCCCCTTAGCAAAGCTTGGAAATGGTTCTCTCTCTTTTTAATATGATAGAAGCCTCCAATAAGTACAGATGTTTGTGAAGTTGTAGCCGTGGCGAAAGAATATGTAAACATGTAAAGATAAGAACAAAGATTAAACACTGTTTTAGAGCACTTTGAAACACACACCAACAAGCTGAAATTAATCAACAGAGCATTCCTTTTACTGCTTAAAAGCTTGCCTGCCAACTGGCGAAGGCAGAACTCTGCAGGGAAGCCATGAGAGATCTCTTGCCGCCTGTATAAATTTTTGCCCACATGTTGCAATGCGGTTGGTTGCTTCTTGGTTCTTGCTTTTATTGGTTTTATTTATGTCAGGATTTAACTTTTCATTTTGTGGGTCAGTCGGGAACATTTCTGCTGTATTTGCTATGCAATTTGTACTACAGTAAAACCTCGCATAAAGAGCGCCTCGCTTAGAGACTAACTCACTTAAAGAGCAGAATTTTCTCTGAATGTTCGCCTCACTTAACAACTAAAACCAACCAAACACTCGCTCAACAACTAAATCAGGATTCGCAATCCCCCGTCAGAAATCACAATTGGTCACTTACAATGGTGTTTCGCTAAAAGAGCAAACTTGCTTAAAGAGCAATCCCGTGATGCGCTGCAAAATTTTTTACTACCCCCACCATGGGCATGGCTAACTCTGTGGGTGTGGCTAACTCTGTGGGCCACACCCACTTGGCCTCCCTACACCATGGCCTGGGGTAGGGAAGTGGCATGGTTGGCCAAGTGGACATGGCCTGGGGGAATTTCCACTACTGGTGCCCGGGCACCTGTGGACACCTGTAACAGCTCAACACTGCAGGGAACGCATTATGCTCTTTAAGCGAGGTACCACTGTATTTGCATTTGTATTTTGCCTACAGGCCAGCCAGAGCGGCTCATTGCTAGTTGGGTTGGCTATAAATATAATAAACAAATAAATAAGGACATAAGAATTTTAAAAAGGCATTTGCTTCATAGTGAAAGGAAAAAAGGAGGGGGTCGATTAAATACGACATGTTAAATGACATGTGATGCAGTACTGATCATAGCAAATTCTATTTGAAATGTAATGTTCCAATCCCATTTTAGTGCATGTGAATGGGATGGAGCTTGCACTAATTGGGTTGGGAAACCAACCAACCAACCAACCAACTTGTGAATGAATGAATGAATGAATGAATGAATGAATGAATAGACTGGTTCTCTCCCAAGACAATTCCTTCTTTGTGGTCCCCTAACCATTCTATGTGTCTCTGGCATACAATTTGGGAATGTCTGTTTTATACTATTTTGGAAGCATTTCCTTTCTAATTAAAATTAAAATTAAAATTAAAATTAAAATTAAAATTAAAATTAAAATTAAAATTAAAATTAAAATTAAAAATAAAAACATCACACACACCCCCCAACACACACACACACACTGAATTGTGGCATGAAATGCCTCTCTTATCCCCACCCGTCCCTCCCCATTCCACCCCGCCAGAAATAAAACAAAGAGTCGTCGGGAGGTTACTGAGGGCAGAAATTGATGGTTTTCCAAATGGTTTGAGAAGTTTACTTCGGGCCTCGGCCTAATCCAATTGCCACCCGGCATCTACTTTAATTAACCGGGCTTAGCTCTTGAACTAAGCTAAGTGAAAAAGATATTCTGATTAACCCGCAACGATTTACCATAATAAGCAAACAGGGATTTAACGGCAGGCAGTTTCCTAGGCTCATCAGGTATGATAAGGGACAGTAACAACACTGTTAAAGGGGGAGAAGAAAGAAAAACTGGATTAATGTCAAGAATTGGCTCATCCTGGTCCAGACAAGGTACGCACCAGAGCAACTAGGATTCCCTTGATCACGACAAACACCAAACCCATTTAATTTCTGGGCTACTTTCCACTATTTTTGTATTGGGGAGCATATCAGAAGATTTTGGGTAGAGATTGTTAGAACTGTATCATCCTTAGCAGATATTGAGTAAGATTTGGAAGGAAGAAGAATGGAGAACATCTGGAGAACATTTCCATCAGATGTCACACACGTGTGGACATAGATTCCCAGAATCCCCTTTAGCCTGACTGTGTTGATTGACATGGGCAAGCCAAAGTTTGGGAAATGTTTTAGCCCTTTCTCCATACCAGCCCCGCCTCATTTTGTTGTTTGCCAGCCAAGATGGTCTCCCTGTTTCCAGGTGCTCCGTAAAAAGTCCGAAACGAAGGGTTGTCACTCAACAAATACAATTTTTCCCTCTCCCTTCCCATCGCGATCCTGCCAGGACTTGCTCAGAACTTGTTCGCCAGGAAACCAATAATGTTTTATTCAGCAGGGAACACCTGGCACAGGTGCCAGGGAAGGGCCGTGAAAAGAGAAGTCGGGGCAACCATGAGCCAGTTATGCACACATGCAACAACCTGAAGGTAATTCCACGCTTAACCTTACATTGGTCTCAAGATTGCAAAAAGCCACAACCTATCAGTGTTGTCCCAAGGGAAGCTGTGTTTTGAAAGGTGAAAGAGACATCTGTTCAACCCTTGTTTGCTTTGCTTAATTCCCTTGATCTTTGGCAAACCTCCCGGCACAGCTTTGAAGACCCCACCCTGATCATGTGGGGCTTTTCGCTCCTGGGATGGGCATCCAGACCTCTGCAGGCAATCACAAAGCAAAGCAATCACACTTATATACATTGCCCTATAGCTCTTAGTGCATTCTCAGGGCAGTTCACAAGTTAATGAGCATTTTGCCCCCAACATGCTGGGGATTCCCATTTACCGACCTTGGAAGGATGGCAAGCTGAGTCAACCTTGGATCCTATCAGGTTCAAACCAACAACCTTTTGGCTGCAGGAGATCAGTTTAACCTCTAGGCCACCAGAGCTCTATAATGAGAGGTTGCGTAGCTGTAACTGTTCTTCTTCTTCTTTGTGGTCACCTGTGAATCCCACACAAATGGGTTTACTGTGCATATGTGCAGTTAACCCATTTGTGTGGATTCACAGAGAGTAGACCATCGAGCCAGTGACTCAACGCCGAGTGTTTGGCTGTGGTAAATAACCTGACTCACTAAAGGGACCAACAATGGGTGAATGAGCCCCTTTAGGTGGGGTGATGGTCCCTCTCGGTGGAAGAAATGCTATTGGAAACCATCCTATTGGGCCCAACACAAAATGAGTGGAGGAAGAACCACTTTACTATTCTGATTCCCAATGGACATGGAGGCAGAAGAGGCCATGCCAGATGGACTGGCTATGAAGGCGCACATTGTTAATCTCCTCAAGGCTGTGGCAGTCCATTGCAGTCCAGGTGTTAAATTCTGCATGTCTCATTTTATACGTGCCGCAGGAGATGGCTCCGAGATCACAGCGTGTGGGTCACTTCATGGCAAGTTGGGACCCACCTTAAACACCTTCAAAACCTTAAATTCAGATAAGAGTTTATTTATTTATTTATTCAATTTGTATAGCTGTCCCAATCGACATGCGCCCGCCGCCACCTATATTTAACAAGGATATAGCAAAAAATGACCTCAAAAGGATTGAAGAGGCTGATTCAACCTTCAGCAATGGTTGGGATTGAACTCGCAGCCTTTTGGTTGCAGTACAGCAGTTTAGCCACGGCGCCACCAGCTAAGGAGACCTTTGCATTATTTGGGAGACGATGCTGAGCTGAAAGGATGACACTAACTCTGCCCTACTCATTTTGTAATGCCCATGATTTGTTTTTTTAAAAAGAATTTCAGTTTTTTTAGAACTAATAAAGGTAAAAGTAAAGACAAAGGTGTTGTGATGATCCTTAGCGATCATCTTTGAGTAAAAGGTGAAACATAAATGATTTTTTAAAAGACAAACCAATTCCTCTTCTTCTTGTGCCTTATTTGATTTTGAATAGTGGTAATGCTCAGCCATGAAGATTCTCCTGGGAATATAATGTGGGGGCCTTCCATTTGCCTTCTGCATTGAAGCGTGACACCCAAAGCACCACTGATCCAGTTCCGTCACTTTCTGGTCCTGATCCTGAGCCCTTTGGGCACGCAAAGTCCTCCTCCTCATCATCATCCCCAGGCCAGTCTTGATGAAGCTGCTGCCCTCCATTCAGATGGATTCAGATGGGATTTAATCCACTTGTGGACCCTCACCCTTCCCTGTGGACTTTGCCACCCAAGGCCGTTAGTCCTCAGGGTGGTCAGGGTGGTTAATGGCCACCTGATTATCGATGTTGAGTCACTGGCAGTAGGGTCTACTCTATTACCATAGCAGGAGAACCTGACCAGCCTGGATTATCAATTGCAGGACTCTCATTTTTCTCTGGGTAAGCCAAACATATTGATCTGCTCATCCCTACCCATATTTCGTTTCTTCTGTCTTGTAGTGGAAACAAAGTGATCGTTGTTTTCCCAGGATGAACCCAGCAGGGTCTTTGACAGAAATGTTCTATGCTGTCGGTCTGGACTGGAGAAACGTTTATTTATTTATTTATTTATTTATTTATTTATTTATTCATTCATTCATTCATTCATTCATTTGATTTGTATGGCTGCCTTTCTTGCCTAGGCAACTCAAGGAGGTTCACAGCATAGGTTCAAAAACCCATCCTCCATACTGATAAAACTGACTACTAAAACTATCTAAAAACATTTAAAAACATCCCTAAAACATCTGTATTTCCATTAAAAGAGGGGCACCTAGGCAGGAAAAGAAACCCCGGACACGGCTAAATGAGCCAGCAGGGCTGGGCTGTGGTCCTAAAAGCACCCCACATGTGCTGGCAAAGCCAAGTTTTTAAAGCTTTCATGAAGTGGGGTAACTTTGCCCAGGGGGTAACTCTACTAGTACTGCCGTATAGGGCCCGGAGCTGACAGGGGCCCTGCCACCGGTGGCCATAACTATGTGTGTGTGTGTGTGTGTGTGAGGCAATAGGATTGCTCAGTATGAGGCGCAGTTCTGGTGGTAGGAGGAGGTTCCAAAGGGCCGGGGCAGGTACCAAGAAGGTTCTCTTCCTGGTCCCAGTGAGGCGTGCCTCCCTAGCTGATGGGACCACCAGGAAGCCCCTAGAGTCAGTCCGGTCTCTTAGGTATCCTGGTCCGCTACCATGAAGGTCTTTAAAGGTCATAACCACCACCTTGAATTGCACCCGGAAGCATTCTGGTAGCCAATGCAGCTGCAGCTCCCGTAGCAGCGGCGAGGCATGGGCATAACGGCCATACCCCGTTTTAACCAGCTGTAGCTTCCGGATGGTCGTCAAGGGCAGCCCCATGTAGAGCTCATTACAATAATCCAGTCTGGAGATGGCCAGAGCATGGGTGACTGAAAGTAACGAGTCCCGGTCCAGGAGCGGGCATAATTGGTGGATGACACAAAGTTGTGCAAAAGCCCTCCTGGCCACGACTGCCACCTGCTCTTCGAGCAGCAGTCGCGAGTCCAGGAGGACCCCCAAATTACGCACCAGGTCTGTTTGGGGCAAGAAAGCTCCGTCCAGCTCCAAAGATGGTAGCTCCCGGGATAACACAGGGCCCCGAACCCACAGCCACTCAGTCTTGCCAAGATTCAGCTGAAGCCCATTATCCCCCATCCAGACCCGAACAGCCTCCAGGCACCTGGTTAGGACTTTGACTGCATCACTCGTGTTCCCATGGGCCGAGATACACAGTTGGGTGTCATCAGCATATTGAAAGATCGCGTGATACTTCAGTCCCCTCTGGTGGCCTGGGCAGGAGATGTTCCTCATCAGGAAAGAACCACAAACACTTTATGAGCATAAAAAGACATTCATGAGAAACATCTGGGGGCCATGGAAGAACTCTCTTCAAAGAAGCAGTACATACAGGGCTACTTTTCACTTCCTCACCATCAGCACCAACGTAGAAGGTGAGATGCGAGAGGCGCAACCTTGCATTTGTTGTGATCTAGGCTTGGCTTTATCTGAGCAAGCCATCGTGAGCAGGACCGCCATGTATGAAAATGTCCCAAATAAGGTTTGACTGCAGGGTGCTGTGAAAGGTAGGTCAAGACTTACTGGCACATCTTGGAGGTAATGGTAGGCGTCCAAAGATTTTAAGAATGCCCCAAGTATCTAAAGTCACTTCTTTCTCAGTCTTGGTTTAGGTAAAGCTTGCAATGAATTTTTTTTTGTTTTGTTTAGAGATCCAATAAAGGTATTGCCTCGTCCCTCTAGAACTGCAGTGGCTCAAGTGGCTAAGAAGACACTGACTGGAAGGCAGCAGGTCAGCAGTTCGATTCCCGAGTACTGCAGGATGGAATGAGCTCCAGTCTTTGCCTCAGCTCCTGCCCACCTAGCAGTTTGAAAGCAAGAAATTGCAAGTAGATAAATAGGGACCACTTCTGTGAGAAGGTAAGCAGTGTTCTGTGCACTCCATTGTCTAGTCATGCCCGCCACATGTCCATGGAAACATCTGCAACAGCAGACAACGCTGGCTCTTCGGCTATGAAACAGAGATGAGCACTGAACCCTAGAGTCGTATATGGTTGGCTTTCGAGCAAGGGTGACCTTTACCTTTACCTTGTCCCTCTACTTTTGTAAAGTCTCCCTTGCAAAAGCCAGTTATGTCCAACTCGAGGGGGCGGTACTCATCTCCGTTTACAGCCAAAGAGCCAGCACTGTCTGCACCTGCAGATGTTTCTGACATCATGTGATAGGCTAGACACTGGAGTGCACAGAACATTACCTGCCCCGCCGAAGCGATACCTCTTTATCTGCTTGCAATTTCTTGCTTTTGAACTGCCAGGTTGCTAGGAGCTGGGACATTTTATGGGAGCTCACTCCATCGCACAGCACCTGGGTCTCAAACTGTTAACCTGCTGATCTTCCAGTCTTCAAGCTCAGCGTCTTAACCATTAAGACACCATTGCCTCAGCCTTGGTTTACTGCCCTTCAAAGAAGAATAACTGGTTGCCTTTAACTCAGGATCGCTATATAGGGCAGTGATGGGTGTGGGTTCCTTTAGAGCACATACAAGACCACACCTCTGTTTTATAGATATAGATTTTAGTGAGTCTCACATTCATTCCCCCCCCCCCCCCACCAAAAAAAAAAACTTTTTTCTATATATCTCCTGTACCACTTTCTGCCAGGAGACAAAATTTAGGCCTATGATTCTTCATAGGGACTGCGGTGGTTTAGTGGTTAAGATGCTGAAATTGATGACTGGAAAGTCGGCAGGTCAGCAGTTCATGACCCGCGTGCTGCCCAATGTCATCTGTCCCAGCTCCTGCCAACCTAGCAGTTTGAAAGCAAGAAATTGCAAGTAGATAAATAGGTACCACTTCAGTGGGAAAGTAACAGTGTTCCAAGTCTATTCACGCTTGCTACATGTCCGTGGAAACGTCAGCAGAAGCAGACAGCACTGGCTCTTTGGCTATAAACAGAGATGAGCACTGAACCCTAGAGTCGGATACACCTGACTTTTGAGGAAAGGGGATAATAATTCCAGCCTGTTTCACGTGGGCAGAGGCTGAGCTGTATAGGTAGTAACTGGAAGATGTCATAATAATGTGATAATGACAAGTTTAAAAAAGGATGAGTGACAAGTAACCACAATTACCTGCATCTAGTTTACTTTTTTGGACAACAAGCGTAGAACCAAATTACATTTTCAAAGCAATACATAGAGTAGAGTCAACACTACTGTTATGATGAGCATCATTTTCTAGGAACTTCCCAAAGTTACTTTCAAAAACATTTAGAGGTATTTTTAGAGGCAGTCTGACATGACCTCCCCCCCCCCCCCCCCAGATTTTTACTATTGTTAAAGCAATCCCTCCAATTGAAAAAGTAACTAACTACTTTAAAAAAAAACTTCCAATACTCTGAGAATTACTAATGGCAAGTACAGTAATTGGAAATGTCTTCTGAAGTTGTTTTGTCTAGGCTGTTGATTTCTTTCTTGAGTCTTAAAAATGCACCTCGCTCTACACCAAACTCTGAGCTTTTAGCAACATAACTAAAACATCCCTCTTTGATGTTTTAGTTATTTGGGCAATTAAGTGAAATCCATCTTTCCATTACAACATCTCCCCACCCTCCTGAGCTCACACCTGTCAAAGAGGTGGGGGAGGTGGAGAGAGAAGAGAAAACCTCAGAACATCTGGATAAAATTAAAGTCTTTCTTCCCCTCCATTCTTTCCTAATAACTTCATCTATCATGATTCCGAGCTGAAGTGCACCCAAAAGAATTCTCTCGCTGAACACGAAAGGGTGCGCGCGCATGTGTCCAACCTTTTCCACACACCAGGTTGTGTTTCATCGGAGAAAAATCCACCGTGAGCGCATCCGAGGTACTGAAATCTGTTTTCATCCCTTCGTGCGTGTTAATTAAGGAGATAATGATGCAAATTGTTTGCCGCTAGTTTGAGCCTGTTGGAAAAAGTGTTACGCCTGAGGAAGATATAGCAGTTGGGTT